>OX123185.2:69507205-70832172 GCA_944739405.2 Euclidia mi
AACTTGAGTCAGATAAACAATGTTCTGCAATGTTTACTTCTGTGGTTAACACACGACACAAAGGGACGACATTTGAATAAAATATTAATAGCCAGGGCTGGTTATACGCTGCTCTTGTTGACTTAGAACCTCTTGATTTTTTAAGTGGTATTAGATATTAAAAATTTATAATATATGCATAAGAGGGCAATTTTTATAGTCTTCAGTTGGACGGTATCAGCAATCATATATTGAAACCGTTCGTTCTTTAGTTTCTTTGACGTGAAAGTGGGTGGCCCACTGTGGTACTGCAGCTTATAGACCGTAATCCGAAGGAGGTCTATCATGGTCTAACGACTCTTATCCTAAGAATTGAGCCAGATGCGACGGTTTTGCCGGAAATGCCACATATCAAACAGTCTGTCAGTTCACTTTGAACGAGTAACCTTCTGCGTTGTCCACTAGTTCCAGTAAACTGTCAAGGCCATCAGTGGCCAGCAACTCGGTCGCCTGTTTGCAAACGATTCTTATCTTTGCCGATCCATTACAAACGGTAAGTCAAGTCACAGCTATGAGCGCTACAGCAGTCCGTTGAAGGAGAAATATTACAACACCTTATAAGTTGTATAATATAAGTTTAGTTGTATGTATATACATACAACTCAACGTCAATTGTGTTTGCTTTGGTTAACTAAATTAAAAGACTCTCGTCAATCTGGATGTAATAGGTATACCTATTAATTTGTATAGATACAAAAAGTTTATTGCTTTTAGTGTACTTGAAAACATACCTACTATTACAAGCATTTTGTTAATATCCGGCTTTTCTAATCATCGTAATCCCATGAACGATTAGTTAAACTAAGATAATAATTGTTGTTATCAATAATTAATTTGTTCAGACAAAAAGTGGTCACTAAGTTATCAGTTTTAAATCAAGGTTTTCTCACAGCAATCAATCGCGAGACTGTGTTGCAAGCCAACGTCTTTATATAGTCGACAGGCGCATGATTTCAAAACCAATTACTTTTCAACAGACCAACATATACCCTTGTTGACTTTCAATACCTTGCCGTCAAGGACGTTCACAGGGACAAAGTCCAGTGTACTTAGCTTCGGTACACGGCGATTCTGAGCCACCCGCATCGAACCGTTTCTCGCAATTCTTTCCATATCGTCGGTCCACCTTGTGAGAACCTTACCTCCGTTCTGGGGACCTGTGCTTACTTCTCACTAAAGCAAATTTTGAATAATCTGTGTATACTTATACATTTTTTCCATTACTGATTGACTGACAAACAACGCACAGCCGAAACTACTGGGAGCAAAAAGCTGACATTTGTCATTTATGTTCCATGGGGAGCGTAGGTGTGCACGTAGGCGAGATTTCCTGAAATCCCCCTGGGGTTCGAAAAGAAACGGTTAAATTTCAAAAAATGCGGGTGAGAAGCGGTCTTCCTCTAGTTCCATAAATTTATTAACATTTTTTTTTTTCAATAGTCTCACGCCTATATCCTAAAGGAGTAAGCAGAGGCGTAAATATTACACCCACACCCCGCCATGAATTTCTAGATCCCACGTAATAGGGAGCGAGCCTATTGCCGTTACCGGGCACATCACCAGATTCCGGGCTGCTACTGAGTATTCGGCAAAACCCAGTGACACTTTTTGCCCGACCCGGGAATCGAACCCGGGATCTCCGATCAGCAGTCGCATACGCTACCCACTGGACCACGGAGCAGTAAAATTTTATTGCTTAATACCGCTTTATCCCAGTTGTATCCAAGATATTTTCGCCTGCTTTTTAGCTCAGTGCCCGCTTACTAGCCTGACCAGATCATTTAGCTGTTCTACATTGTCTGATCTCTACAACTAAAGTAATAACAATATTATATAACTTAGCCCAGTGTCAATATATTCAAAGGACTCTCAGAGTCTGTCAAACACTTTGGTGCAGTCGGCACCGACGGCTTAACGTGTTCTCCAAGGCACAGGACAAGCGATAAGCAAATGTAAAAAAATTGAGTAGTTTGATAATGTTATTTTACTATCGAATAAAAAGAAACATATTTTTTATATTGATAAGATAGGATAGGATTTACCTAATTATCACCTTAATTGGTCATAATTTTAATGCTGGCCGCATTAACGCAAGGAAGGAATGGCAACTCAAATTTTCTCATACTATAACCACTCTTAGCCTCGTACCTACATTTGTACTACTCACAGAACATAACAATAAAAAAAAAATCTACTGTCAATTTTTATATGGCAGCATTAAAATCTGCTATTAGTGACATCTGTTGGCATAACAGGCTTACAAACATAAAAAAGTGTCACTGTGCATCTGTCATTTTGTTCAAAATGGCGAGCGAGAGTGGACGTATGGCCGGGCGCTCGAGCAGAGGTAAGATAATCGATTTAACTCTTTTCTAATTCATAATGATTATTAAATGTAACATTATTAGTAACTAACTAAAAGTATAAAACGAAGGAAAGTAGTGTTATTGGAGTGGGAAAAAAACAAATAACGTGCACGTCAGTTTTTATGTCCTTTACATAGACCAATGTATGCAATAAAAGTTTTGATAGCTTGACTCTTATTGTACTTTGTATAGTACATTGGTAGATAATACGATATATTTTCTGTTTGTTCTAGCTATTATGGCTGAAGACATAACTGAAGTTTTAAATGATTCTGAATCTGACTTTTCGGGTGATGATTCTAATTGCGATCCAGAGTTTATCCCTCCAGAAACTAACCAAAGAGCTAGAGCTAATGACCGTTATAATAGTGAGTCTAGCAGTTCAGATGAGGAGGATGAAACGATGGTTTCATCACCAGCTTCTCCGGCACTATCTGATAATTCATATTGTGTATCTTCGTCATCACGATCTCGCACACGGGACCGTGGAAGAAGCGTATCGCGTGGACGTGGAGGCGGTTGAGGACGTGGATGTGGTTCAAGCGTTGGCACAGAAACCCAATGGCCACAGATACTATATTTATCTACTCGACATATTGCCATCAGGAGTCGTCAAAATAATGATGGCATTCAAGATTCGTGGACGAAAGATACCTTAGAACCAGAAATTAATGTTTTGATGCAGCGATCATATATTTATAAAGAAACTACGGATTGGGAATGGCACGAGTTCTATGATCAGTATATCGATTATGATATTTTGACGATTGATGGTTACCTGTACAAATAGAACACATATTTTAGAAACAGGAAAATCCCTGGGTTTAACTTTGAGAGAACTAAAAACATAATATATAATGTACAGTTAAACTTATTACAGACAATGAAGCTGGGAGTGACGGTGGACGTGGAGATGAAGAATATGAAGATCTTGAACCGAAACATGTGAAGCGTAAAGTTCTAATAAAGCCTATACCTTCGAAAGAACTCCGTGCAAAGTCTACTGCACACTTACCCGAGTATGACAAAAAACAATCGCGCTGTAGGAATGGATGTATGAAAAAAAAACACTGTTTTTTTTGCAAAAAGTGGGATATTTTTCTATGTTTTACGCCAAACAGGAATTGTTATTCCGATTTTCACCAGAACATAGAGTAATCTAGATTATGTGATCTATTGATATCTAATTATGTTCCTCATTTAATTTTATGACTGATTAGTACGTAACATTGATTATTGTGTTCATTTTTTATAAGTTTAAAAATAAAATGTTTATTTTTGATAGTTTTGTTAAGACAAGCGATTTATTTCTGTTTCTTTTTTAATTTTCTAATAAATATACCGTAAGATAAAATATTTTTTATTGTTTATGGCTCCTAACTTCATTTAAAAATAACAAATACCATAACAATGTTTAATGTCCTACACAAATCACATAGTAACATCATCACTTTGTCCTATATAAAGGACATAGTGAAAAACTCATTTTCCGAACCTTAGGATTTTTTTTACAATTTTTAAGGTACATATTTTCCTATTAGCAATATCATAGTAAAGTTTGGACAAAATCCTCCACGAAAAGGATGTCTGGTAGGCAGGAGGCTAAACAGCACATTATAATATAATTGAATAAAACATCAAGATTCTCCAAAAAAGGATTTTATTTATAATGTTTTGCCTATTTATTTACAGAATTTATAAAATCAATTCCTCATAGGTGAGGTACAAGACTGTAAGACATAAGTTTATAAGCGTTGCTTGATATCAAGTAAAATCCAGAATATTCAACGTTTAGCTAAAGAAAAATAAAATTGATAGACCTTATTTCAAAAGAACGATAAAATATAACACCTCTTAAGTTTAAACCTTTAAAAGAGGCTTGTGACAAAAAAAAACGTATGTACTCCATATCTGCTCCAACAAAATCTAGATACATTATATACATTTTTTAAATTCACAAATATTTATCAAAAATAAGAAACAGATTAATCACAAACTTTTAACACAGATAAAGGTAGGATTAACATTTGAACTGATAGCTCACGTTTTATATAATTATCCTAAAACGTGAGCCATCAGTTTGGACTTATGTCTAAAAGAGTCATCATCATCAAATGATAGGACATTTACGATTAGATATGAAAATATGTTGTACAGTACCTACATAATATACACATTTACAAATAGGTGATGACCATCATCCATTAGAATCATAAGAATACATTAACAACGTTGATGAGAATGAGACGACGCTAATGACAGATTTGCGAGATATAGATCAAGCCAATTTTTTTCAGACCACTCAAACGTCATACAACATTCAACTTCATGACAGACCGCTTACAATGTTTTAATAATTGGAATATACAATTCTAGTCATCATGGTATCAGATACACTATACACATAAATAAAATTGGAGTGTCTGTTTGTAATATTATAATAACCGCTTTTTACTAAATGCATATGGATGTATACACGGTACATAAACCCAAATTATTTTTTTTAAAATTTTTGTCAGTCTGTCTGTCTGCCTGTTTGTTCTCGCTAATCTCTAGAACGGCTGCACCGATTTTGACAGGACTTTCACTGGCGGATAGCTGATGTACCAAGGAGTAACTTAGGTTATAAATTAACCGGGTACGCGGAGTAGTTCCCTCAGGACGAGGGTGAAACCGCGGGAAACAGCTACTGCAAAATATAAATAACATTCAGACGTATCGCCTGAAATTGCGAGTGCGTCCGTTTTAAGAGCCGGTTTATTTCAATCAGTGTTACTTCATAAAACCCTGTATCTATGGCCAGCATCTATCTATAATCAAGCATCATCACAAAATATCGCCATAATGAGTCTATCTGCTCAAGAATAAGCAAAACCGCAGACATTAACAATAAGCAGCTCATGTCGCATCCGTATTTACTATGGTCGTCAAAGATTTAGGGACTTAAAATACCTACTTAAATCAATCGACTATACTTAAAGTAGATAACTTTTACGACATTATCGGTAATTTATAAGTATCTGTAATTACCTAAGTAGTATAAATAACACATTATGAATCAGGATCGTTTGCTTGACTGCACGGTTGGCGTAGTGGTTTAAGCGGCCGCCTCGCTTCTTGACATTGCGCCGAGTATCGTGATTTCGATTCCCACACGAGACAACACTTTGTGTGATCCATTAGTTTTGTGTATTCATATACCGTCACTTCTGTAACATACATTTCCACCATAGTTCAGAACATGGTCACGAGTTGTCTACATTATAAGACGTAAGTGGATGCTCCTGTTACACAATATTCACATTGGAAGGCTAACTAAAGCACTTAATTTAGTAACTGCATTAATTGCTTAAGTATTAAGTCTGTAACTAATTACTATTTACAAGTAAATAAGTACAATGTGTAATAGTTGCAGCTCCTTACAAAAATAAAAATATGTACCATAATATTGGCGATTTAAAAGAGTGGCCACGAGTTTTATTGCCCGTTCTTTCTCGTGGTTCTACCTATTGCTTTGAGAACGAGGCAGTAAATGTAGTAGCATTCAGTAATTTAATTTTAAAATTGACGTTCATAAGCGTCACCTTGTGACCTAGATGAATAAATGATTTTGACTTTGACTTTGTTGTTTCAAGTCTGGTTGTTCATTGTGTCCGTTCGTTGTATGTTTGTAAAGTCCGCCGCGACACAGGATTTATTCCTAGTGCGGGAGTTGTCTTTTTCAATAATGAAAAAAATATGTCCCAGCAATAGTAGGTATGGTTGGCGAAAAATAATCAAAATAATAATAGAAAACAGATTAAGAACGATCTCGAATAGAAATAACAAAAACTAAACAGAAAAGTTTTAAGTTTTCCTTCTCTTACAGCACTGTAAGAGAAGGAAAACTTAAAACAAACCCTATACTAACCCGTTTGGCCAGCGTGGTGTAGTAGGCCAATTCCTCCTTTCAAAGGAGAGGCCTAGTCCAGCAGTGGACTGTAAGGGGCTGATGATGATGAAACAGAAAACGCCAGAGTACGGTATGACACTACTGCTTGCATTTTCATAAAAATAAACAGCTGCTTCATATAAATTTCAAATCGATTTGACAGAGAAGAATCAACCCAAATTTTACTAAACCCAATAACATTTGAACAGGTACTTTATATTTTTGACTCGTTTTCTCATCTGATCGGCTAAAGCGTTCATCAATGGTGTTGGTCGTCGTCAAATTACTATCGATGAGACCCATATTCAGCAGTGAATAACGACCAGGCTGATGATGATGATAGCAGTTATAAGTAACAGTTCTTTACTTCGATAGGACTCAATTTTCGTATTCTTACTGTCGACTTAGCCCGTATAAGCGCCGATATAGGTGTTGCAAGTCGGACAGTAATGATCCACGTTGTTGCAGCTAGGTATGCAGTATGGAACGAAGCAGCACGGCCATAATCTGCAAGAATAATAAAATAATAAGTTATTATTGATAAGGAGATGAGTCCTTCAAGCTAAGAAAAAAATTTGGTAACCCTATCATAATAAGTGACGTAAAGCGTCGGCATTCCTGCAGATGCTTTGTATCTACGAAAATCAAACAAGAACAATGTGCTGCAGATCTCTCTCTATATATACATAAAAATTGTATATATACATAAAGTGCCGAAGGCCCTATCCCCAGTTCCTTCTCCCTCATCCTATCTTTTTTCCCAACCCCAAGGGGCGGCAACGCACTTGTGACTCCTGTGGTGTTGCTTGTGTCCATGGGCAGCGGTAATTGCTTACCATCAGCCGATCCGTCTGCTCGTTTGCCGCCTAAAAAAAATATATATATCTTCACCAATAAGCAGCCCTATAGCATCCAGGGCTCTTGTCTTTAAAATCCCGAGGTCCAGGGTCTAGTCTTATTGAACTAAACATCCTAGGACTACTCAAAATCATCTGTTACCAAATTCGGCAGAGCTTATACAGTGGCAACCAGATATCTTACAAAGGGGAGCTTTTGACTTTTAGTAGCTAATGTAGCGGATCCTCATGACAGCCAACACAGAACAGACTAGACTTCATCGATAGATTCCTGCGTTTGATTTTACTGTTCCACGGGCGTCACGTCTATGTTAAAACATTATCTTCGGCGAAAAATGTATACCATCATTGATGCTGTTCGATCAAACATCATCACAGCTTATTATATTTTGCACTTGTAGAAGCATTATTTGCTGCAAAAACTTACCCAAAAACACACAAACAGAGGGCACACGCATGAGTCCTTAATGTCGGTCGTATTTCAATCCGAGTGTTGACTAAATGGTTGCAAGTTTTGCAGATGACGGTAGATGGTCCGATGTCCATATTGTTATACATAGGGTGAGTTGGCACTTGAACGATGACGTGACCAGTAGGCTGGGTTTGGACTGGATACACGTGTGGTTGTGCCCCTTGGGCGTAGACAGCGTCGTAAGGCGGAGGATTAGCGGGATGACTCATTTTGATGCCTGTAACGATTGATAATTAACTGATAAGTAAAAACTTCTATAAACTTATTGTATCGAACATTTCATTAGTAACGCAATAACAATGCAAAGTGTTAGGAATATATTTAATTTCGTTGGTGTAGTAATAAGTAACAAAGGCAAAATTATACAAAGTAGGCAGTATCTTTGGAAAGAGACTGCCGCCTCTTTCAACTCGATATTAAATCCTATTCCAACCCGTCTGGCCATTTTGGTACTGGTGTTTAGACAGAATATTAGCTTTTCCACAAAGCGACTGCCTGTCTGCCCTCCACAACCGAAAGGGATAGCAATATTCCATTGTTAGACTAGTGTCAGTTTATCCAGAGGTACTGACTCCTCATAACGACAAAGGTCTTCATGGCAGAGGCAGAGGGCAAGCGATAACTAAGGAAAGGTCAGTGGTGCTCGCCGTGGATTTGAACCCGGCACCCTCTGCATAGCAGTCTGTTGCTATCTCCACTAGGCTATCGCTGCCTTTTTTAAACTAAAAATCTAATGTTTTAAATAAATAGATTGACTTGGCAATCGCACTAAACAATCTTATTTATACATGTTCCTACTATTACTTATGAGATATATTTTGTTTTCATGCATATTTTTGTTTGGTTTGTTTGTTTGGAAGTATATTTTTTTAATTAAAAATGACATTAGCTTTGTACAAATATGGAACCATAGGTTTGGTTTGATATTTTAAGATATGCCTAGTAATATGCATATATGTTACTAGAGTACGTTTAAATGATATCTTCTGTATATTTAAAATCCTTGCGTTACTGACTGATTGACAGACAAGCTATAGCCGTATTAGACGCAGGAAGCTGAAATTTGACATGTATTTTCCTTGGGGACTGTAGAGGTGCACTAAGAAGGAATTTCTCGAAATTCCCATAGAATCGGGAAAAACGGGTAAAATAAAATAATATGCGGGCGTAGCTGCGGGTGTCCTCTAGTTAAATTATAATATAAAAAAGGATACAAATATTATTTATTAATAAAACATATTTATTGATTATAACAAAAGTGACAAAGCTTCTTTTATGAATTTAATACTAGTCTAGAGAATTTAATCTTTCGCTTAACATGTAACATGTATTTTTGTTTCGAATATTCTCTATTTTGGGACTGTTGCTACAAAGATAGCAGGTACAAAATACTACACTCCCAAAATTAATAATAGTTAATCAGCTATGTTTTTAATGAATAATTATTCCACTTATCATGCATACTAAAACCATTTTATGTGAAATGATAAAACCGCTATTCATACCAAGTAACCATTTTAAAAATGGCCAACTCCGTTCCAAATATCTAAACAGTTTGTCTTCGAAATATGTTGTACAAGTAGTCTACAAGTACTTCATCACGTAATTATCATCATAAAACATAATTATATAATAAACAAATACTTACTTACTATAATATCACAGTTCGAAACGTCGCTAAAGACAATGAACCAACCAAAACTGGCTAACAAACAAATGTATCCGTTCTGAAATATATCTAATCTACACTGGTTTTATAAATTATTCGATAACAGATGATAAAAGTCACGATACATAAGTATTTTTGCAATGTTCGTATCTTGTTTCTGGTTATCAGAAAGTTTTGATTTATTATGGAGCAGCGATTATCTAAAAAGAGACAAAGATACTTCTGACTGCTGTTTATGCAAACGCAGAACAGGTCGAAAGCTGTGGCCAGCTACTTAAACAGACGTCTTCAGTATTGGCGACTCGGTGGTGAGGCGGGGGTGTAACCAACTGCCACACCGAAGCTCGCACGTTCGAATCCCTTTCAAGTCAAACGTGTGTGTTAACATAGATGTTGGTCTTCGCCTGGGTGTTGATATTTACATAGCAACCCAGGCGAAGATAATAATTATATGTATATGTATTAAAAAAATAAAGTACCTATGTTTTTTAGTCATTGTCTAGTACTCATAGTACAAGCTCTGCTCAGGTTGCGACTAGATAGTGTATTTGTATGTGGCAGAATATTATATTATATTTTATATTATATATTTCTTTATTGAGGTTAGTTAATAGGCATTATATTATGTACTACTATTTTTGTATTTCTTACAACGTTTTTCATTTTAAAGAATTTTGATGAGCAGCAGTAACAGTAGTAAAATGTATTTATTAGATCAGGACTTTATAGGCACGTGGTTTCGCATCGTAGGTTGAAAAGACAGCCCATGCTACTCTAATATAACTATAAGTTATAGTATTGCAAAGTTTAATCGAAATCCGTACAATAGTTTTTGCAAGAAAGAGTAACTTTTCGCATTTAATATTTTAGTGTGAAGAAAACAGGCAACGACCGGTTGGCGCAGCGGGAGTGTAAGCGACTGCCACGCCGAAGGTCGCGGGTTCGATTCCCGCTCAAGTCAAACATTTCTGTGCGTGAACATGGATGTTTGTCTTGGTCTGGGTGTTTCTATGTATAATATGTATGTATTTACAAAAAAAAAAAGTATATATGTATGTTTATCCATTGTCTAGTACCCATAGTACAAGCTCTGCTTAGTTTGGGACTAGATGGTGTTGTGTGAATGTGGTAGAATATTATTATTATTATTACTTCTGCCTGATAATAGGTAACCATAGCTTTAGGAAGCGAATGTCAACCAGGGAACATTACCATGTAGCAGCCTGTTAAACTCTCGATTAGGCTTTTGCTGTTAAGCCTGTTATACCTAACTAGAGAACGCCAGCAGCTACGCCTGCATTTTTTTAAATTTACCCGTTTTGGCCGATCCCGTGGGAATTTCGGGAAATCCCTTCTTAGTGCACCCCTACGGTCCCCAAGGAACATACATGCCAAATTTCAGCTTCCTGCGCCCAATAGTTTCGGCTGTAGCGTGTCTGTCAGTCAGTCAGTAACGCAAGGATTTTATATATTAAGATGATATACCTAATAACCTTTTATCAGATAGCAAATGGAGCCAAGCTCTCTATACCCAACTTTACTAGCCATCTTCACAACATCTAAACCTAATTTGCGGCTTGGTCGTTTCTAAAAACAGCATAGCAGTAATTAACATGTAGCGAAACTGAAAGCCATACATTTTGACCAACTGGTTGTACTACTGTGCCCCAGCTGAAAAATGCGCAATATATTTAAAAAAAATAAGCATTTTAAATTTGCGAAATTGCCATCTATTATAGGAAATATACGTATCTTAATAATAATTAATTTCAAAGAAGTCGATTACGGTATTTCAGACTTCCACTTAGCATCTATAAGCGCCGATATAGGTGTTGCAATTGGGACAGTAATGATTCACGTTGTTGCACCTAGCGGTGAAGTATGGGATCCACAAGAATGGTGCGCACGCTCTGAAAAGAGAAGAAATTCAAGATTTATACGTTAGTATATAAAAATTGTCCGTGTGGTGACGGATTAAGAATTCGAATTGTCACCACCCCATATCATCCCATGGGTGTCGTAAGAGCCGACAGAGGGAGCATTTTATGCAGAGAACAGCACTGTAAGAGAAGGAAAACTTGATACAAACCCTATACCAACCCGCTTGGCCAGCGTGGTATAGTAGGCCAATTCCTCCTTGCAAAGGAGAGGCCTAGACCAGTAGTGGACTATTAAAGGCTGATGATGATGATATAAAAATACAATACAGTATCACAAAAATTAATGTGAAGGCAACATTGTCCGAGTTGGTTGGTGTCTACAACATTCAACGAACATTGATAAGGCACTAGCATAGGACTATCTTGATCTTCGCGGAAGTAATGCTAACGCAGTTGCCGTGAGCCCGCTATTCAATGGGATCGGATAGAGGAATACTATGGTGATTTTAATGAGTAATCCCGGCGTTTCTTGTTTGTAGTCTTACAGTCGTCCTTGGCGTAGCCTCTTAATTCTGGTCTAGGGGACCCCGCAAACTGTAGGCTTCCACAATGTGTCAAAATAAATGGACTATCTTCATCTTACTGCACCGTCTAGAACTGTGCCAGGTATCGCCGATTCGATCTCACACGGAACAACGCTTTGTGTGATTCACAATTTATTGTTTAAATTGTGTATAATAATATTATAATGTTAATAGAAAATCCACGGGGCACAGATATTATACATAGTAAAAGTGCTGATGTCTTTAAAAAAATCTTCGTAGAACCGTAAAGACGTTATCCAATATCTTCATTAAGGATGAAGGATTTGTCAAAGTGATAAAACCTTCAAGTTTTATCAGATTTGACAAATTATTTTAGCAGATACGAGTACTCACCCAGTAAAACATAAACAGAGGCAAAACGCATGAGTCTTAGTCGTTGGTCGTAATTCAATCCTGGTGTCGACTAAATGCGTGCAATATTTACAGACTACGGTAGTTGATACGATGTCCATTTTATTGCAGTCAGATCTGTTGATAGCACGAGTTGGCACTTGTGCAATGTCCTGTGCTGTAGGCTGCGTCAGCACTGGATATGTGTGTATTGTGTGTGGCTGAGACTCTTCTGGGTACAAAGTGTTATATGGTGGCGGTTCCGACGGTTGACTCATTTTGAATGTGGCTGTAAAGATTGGCAATTCATCAATTATTAAAAGTTTTGACATAAAGGTTTGGAGTAACAGCCATACACCGAAGCAGCGGTAGAAAAATAGCAGTTAAAATATTTATTATATCAAAATATAAGCAGCGATAGCTGAGTGGAGAGACCGACAGACTGATCGAGACGCAGAGGGTCTCGGGATCGAATCCACGCCACGCACCGTTATTTATCGCTTGCTAATCGGTGAAGGAAAGCATCGTGAGGAAACCTGCATGTCTGAGAGTTCTCCATAATGTTCTCGAAAGAAATGTGAGGTCTGCCCACCCGCACTTGGCCAGCGTGGTGGACTAGGGCCTTACCCTTCTCATAGTGAGAAGAGGCCCGTGCCCAGCAGTGGGACAGTATAATGGGCTGATGATGATGAGTGCTAGGTTGCGTGTAAAATATCAGCGTAAACAAAAAACCCTAAACCATGTCTCAATCTCGTACAATTAGTTAATTGTTCGTGAGAACTGTGTAAAATATGTAGTAAACATTATATTTTAAAAGTTTAATTTTATTCCAAAATAATAATTTTTCTCTTGCCCTGGTCCCAATTAGTTTATTTACGGTTGGCACAGTATGTTCCGTGGCACGTCGTCCCCTAAATAATGAACACCTTTCTCTTTCATATCCATCCTCACATAGTTCATGCATTCGCTCTTATTTTTCGTTCCCGTATCTACGCATGTATGTAAATATACAAAATTATCACCTCTTTGTATAACATATTTTAAGTTAATTAGTTAGTTATCATTAGTTTTATCGTTTTTAAATTATTATTTTTATCATTTATTATGACAAATTTAATCTTGAAACATTTTAGTGAACTACACACACTTGCAAATGTCAACTGACAAATATCAAAATAATCTGAGATGAGAACATAATAATATTATGTACTAAACTTCGTCCGCAGCTCCGCCCGCGAAAATTATAATCTAAACTTTATTCAGCAATTACACGTTCTATTGGGAAAAAACAAAAAATATACAGGCAGTACGCGACGAGTACTTCATTTTATAATATGTATACTTAGCTATCGCACACGCAATTCACAAGGTATATGTATATCGTGTTAAACATTTTCAGCAAGCATACACTTACACTGGTAACAACACAGTCAAAAGCTTAGCTAAAAGAAAATGTACACAAAATAACCTATCCAACAAATATGTATCCGTACCGAAATATATCTAATCTGCATAAATAATTCGATAACGGGTATAAACCGTTACGATGAATAATAAGTATTTTTGCAACATTCGTATCTTGCACCATCTTTTTTTTTAGAACAACTTCTGCACATGGCCTAATTCCTGTGTAGCGAGGCACTTAACAAATATTTATTTTTGACGACCGGTTGGCGCAGCGGGAGTGTATGCGACTGCTATGCCGAAGGTCGCGGGTTTGATTCCCGCTCAAGTCAAATATTTGTGTGCATGAACATGGATGTTTGTCTTGGTCTGGGTGTTTCTATGTATAATATGTATGTATTTACAAAAAAAAAGTATATAAGTATGTTTATCCATTATCTAGTACCCATAACACAAGCTCTGCTTAGCTTGGGACTAGATGGTGATGTGTGTATGTGGTAGAATATTATTATTATTTAATCAACGGACACGAAGAACACCTGGGGGTTCTTTATTGTTTCGATTCTGGAATCGAAACAATAATTTGTGGACACACAAAGATATTTTTCGTGTGGGCATCGAACTCACGACATTGGTGCAGTGCTAGCCGACGAGCTGACTGCTTAAACCACTACGTCATACGTGTAAACGACCGTATGTAGCTGCTTATAAGAAAGTTTTGATGTTTTGTGGAGCAACGATAGCCCATACTTGCTGGCGAGTATTTCACATTCGTAGACAAAGAGTGGAATATTATACTGGTGGCTGATTCGGTTCAGCTCTGGTACACCACTCACTCAGCTAACCCGCAGCTAGACTAGTACTTCCTACACTCCATTTCTTTAGCTGTAAGAAAGAATAAACCATCAGAACATGTGCCTGGGCCTATACTGCTCTGATTTATTGAACGGAACTCAACTGTAGGATCCTACTTTAGTTGACATTCCGTGACAACCTACCATGCTTGGTTTGCTTTATGAATTAGTTTATATAGCTTATACTCACTCCTTTAGAGTGGAACACTAAAAAGTCCTTTTCTTGTAGGTGCTTACGTCATTAAAGGAATCCACTGTCCTTTCATGTAGCTTCAGTAGTTTAGTGGAGTTTAGTGGTTCATGATCGCCTATATTCCATGTTCATGATGATCAGATGTCAATCAAGGCAACACTAAAAAGTCATTTTCTAGTAGGTGCTTACGTCATAAAAGGAATCCACTGTCCTTTCATGTAGCTTCAGTAGTTTAGCGGTTCATGATCGCCTATATTCCATGTTCATGATGATCCGATGTCAATCAAGGCAACACTAAAAATTCCTTTTCTAGTAGGTGCTTACGTCATAAAAGGAATGACTGTCCTTTCATGTAGCTTCAGTAATTTAGCGCAGTTTAGCGGTTCATCATCGCCTATATTCCATGTTCATGATGATCAGATGTCAATCAAGGCAACACTGAAAATTCCTTTTCTAGTAGGTGCTTACGTCATAAAAGGAATGACTGTCCTTTCATGTAGCTTCAGTAATTTAGCAAAGTTTAGCGGTTCATGATCGCCTATATTCCATGTTCATGATGATCAGATGTCAATCAAGGCTGGTGATGTCATATAATTCTGCTTAAACTTTCGTCTACGCAAAATCAACTACATGTGCAGAATACGCTATAATCGAAGAAATAAGATTGGTACAAATAAGATTAAATTTCTAGTTGTAGTCCTTTCTTATATTCATATTCTGTCAGAAAAGTTGAAAGTTCGTAATCATTATATTATCTATTTAGCATAGCATTAATCATACTTTACTAACCTTTCTTTGATTATGTACATGATCGCTTTATGGCATATAAATAAAACTAGCCTGACATTCAAGCTAAAATGAATATGAGAATAACATATAATTTATCAAATAAAAGTCTTAATCTATATACTTATGTATATAAAATTCTTGCGATACTGACTGACTGGCCGCAATGCGGCGCGTCGCATTGCCATATTATGTACAGTCGAACAACTTCCCGCAAGACCACCATAAGGGTGAGAATCGCTCAGCAAGACATCGTCGCTTCCAGTGCTACTGGTGCTACTTTACACAAACATTGACATTCGTATACAAAACCAGTTTCTAGTGTGCCTCAACTCTATGAGCGAGCCAAGGGATTTTTTTCAAACTGGTCCACCACCGACTTGTTTGATTGTACGTTGACCACATAATCAGTAAAAATATAATTATGAGGTATAATAATAAAATCAAATACAAATTGCCGTCAGATTTTTAATTATATTAAGTACAATATTCAATTTACATATAATATGATTTTTTTATAATTATTTAGTAATATTAAAATAATGAAAATGACAAAACGTTTTTTTTTATTAAAAGGAAACTTTACATCCAAATCTGATGAAAACAATAAAATTTTAAAATACATAACATAAGTCCGTAATCATACAATCTCTTAATCTCTTTAACAGGGCGATAATTTTCTGAATCATATTCATTATTTAGAAAGGAGTACATGAAAATAATTTTACAAGTCGCATTAGATAAAACAATAACTTATCACGCATATTTACTTGTTTTTTTTCTTTTAAATAATAAAGTATCAAGCATCGGAACATTATAAAATCGCCATTCGTTGAATAACTGCGTGAGTTTTCTGTTTATCACTCAAACCTAACATTGACATCAAATCATATAGAATAGATGATATACAGTCTATATTAAAATTGGTGACTTGAAATTAATGTTCCCTAATATTAATTTAACACCTAGAGAATAAGATCGGGAAAAATATTTATAATTTTAAATAGCTTCAATTAATACATAAATTAATCAATATATGTATACTTATATTCTATTATTAGGACAATTTCCCTTAAAAAATATGGATACTACAAAGCGAACAAGAAATATGAAATGGAATCTCGAGGAATATGGAAGTACAAATAATTAAAAACCTGATAAAAAATAAACTAGAATACAATTCAGATAAATAGCTGTATACCAACACGCAAACGTAAGGTAGACAGTCAAACATAATACAAGAGATACATACATAGATACTATTGTTTTACAAGACTATATTAACTGGCATAAAACAAAAGTGGATTCTAAAAGCAGACATTTATGCGTTTGGATCATAACTAAACCTTTAGTTGATATAGCTGCCAATATAGGCGTTACAATTCGGGCAGTAGTGGTCAGCGTTGTTGCAGGAGTCCATGCAGTAAGGGATTATAACGCAGGGCCAAAATCTGAAATACAAATAAAAGTAAAATTAGAACAAATTACATTTTTGAGAACTTAACCTTTGGTGACTGGAGCGGTATAGCGGATCATGACGTAAATTCTAGCCAGATTTATATCCGAGCTTTTGCTGGGATTATAAATAGGTACTTACAAATGAAACACACATATTTTAAATGTAGTTACTTATTTTGATATTTTTGTTGAATAATTTTAAAAATATTTGTAATAATCTATCACGTGCAGCTACGCCCGCATATTGCGTTTCGTGTAAATTTCAGGCAATCTCTGCTTCGTGCACCCTTACGATCCCTAAGAAACTTACATTTAATTCTAAATTTCAGCTGCTTGCGCCCAATCGATTTTGCTGTGCGTTGTTTGTCAGTGAATCAGTAACGAAATAATTTTATATATACAAGTTGTGATTTCATTTTAGGGTGTAATCTAAGCCATTCTATTACAAAAAATATAAACAAGTTAAAAGTTTGCTTATGAAGTTAATACAATACTACTCATGTCACAAGCCAGTTCAGCCCCTCTTATCTAATTAGTAGTATTAAAATGCTTGTAACGAGCTCGACATGAAAGTTTATGCCATGCTGTTTTCAGATTGGTGAGATTTTTAATTTTAAAATAAAATAGCCCATAGTTATTTAAATGGCTAATTATCGCTTATCCCGTGTCTCCGAGGGCGGGTTAAGCCGTTGGCCCCCAGCTGTCTCGGAGATCTTTGACAGTCTTTATGGGTACTCAGTACACTTGAATATACTGACAATGATCTAAATTATTTATTTATTTATTTATAGACTCACGCCTGTATCCCCAAAGGGGTAGGCAGAGGCGTAATAGGTATTACACCCACATTTCGCTATGAATTTTAGGTCCTACGTAATAAGGGGCGAGCCTATTGCTGTTACCGGGCACATCACCAGACTCCGTGCTGCTACTGAGAATTCGGAAAACCCAGTAACACTTGCCCAACCCCGGAATCAAACACGGGACCTCCGATCAGCAGTCGCATACGCTATCCATTGGACCACAGAGGCAGTCACAATGACAATGATCTAAGCCATGGAATATAATTATAATCCTATTGAGTAGCGGGCATCAGACTGTAGTCGCTCTGCGAAAAAGTGAATGGTCTGTCACAACTGGTTAGACTAGAATGCGAAACTCTGGCTCCAAGACGCTTGGATGCAACTGTGATGACTCTTATGTGGGATGTGGAATTGTCAAAGACAAAATGCCAGAATATTTGTACGAGAAGCTGGAATGGATGGCTGATAATAAGAGATACGCTAGCAGAAAACTAGGGCATCCATCACATATACCTCGGCACATAACCACTGCATTTAGAGGTGGAATCCGGTATAATGTTACCAAGTGCTGGAATAATTTGCCGCCTCCACTGCGCAAACTGAGTTATGTACCTACCTAGATAGCTTTAGAAGTCAAATAAAGAAATGATTCCTATCGGAACAAAAATTCAGCACGTGACACGTGATTTCCCTATATTCTATCTGAACAAAAATTCAGCACGTGACACGTGATTTCCCTATATTCTATCTGAACAAAAATTCAGCACGTAACACGTGATTTCCCTATATTCTTATTTGTATATTCTATACATTGCTTATTACGTCTATATTATTTACTATAATTATATCTGTTGCTATTACTGTTATCTTATATTTCTCTAGCCTATCTTTTATAGTATTTACTGTACCTACTTACTCTGATAATCGTCCGGGACTCTAGCTCTTAGGTTTCAGCTGAAAAACAGCGCTGCGGTTCTCCGTAGCACAGGCTGAGCTGAGACCTTGGACACACAGTACATTTTTTTTGTTTTTTTTTTGTGTTTAATCTTTTCTTTTTGTAAGTATTTCCTTTTGGTCTTTACTGTCAAACTTTGTTGTGTTTCAATTGGTGTGTCTAATAAATGTTTTTCTTTCTTCCTTTCTTTCTTTCTTTCTTAAACTATGAGAAGTATGATACAACAAGAAATAAAGCTTACCCTATTAAACAAAGTAGTAAGGCGAAGATGTGTGTTCTCATGGTGGCTTTAGTCTTCACAACGGTCACAATCTCATTGTTACAGGACTCGCACACTTTTACAGCAGGCTTTGGTCCCATTTGTTTTCCTACCACTACTGGAACGAATGCCGTTGTTTGGACGGTTGTCACGGTTCCTGGGACTACTTGAGGAGGTGACGCTCCGATCCCAGGAGAACCTACCACTTGAGGATTGATCGGGTTTAAAGGAACCTCCGAGTATCGTGGAGGATTTGCTGGAGGGCCTGTGGTTGCCATCTTAACTGAAAGAAACAAAATAAGCGTTTTGGTCACCAGACAAGCATAAATCTATAAGGGTTCCGTTTTTTGCCATTTTTGGCTACGAAACCCTAAAAAGTACATAAAAATATTCTGTAGGCTGAAAAAGAAATAGAAAAACACTTTTTAATACAATAGGTGGGTAGTTTGCCGTGAATTATTGGCAAGGCTACTGTGTATTTATTGTTTTAATAGAGCTCTGAATACCTAAATGTTAATCTACAGCATAAATCTGAAAGGTGTGGTCCTAGCCGCTCCAATGTCTGACGTAAGAGGCACCTCGCCAAATGTGCTGTAACACTTAGAATTTTGTTATCCACGTCATAAATTATTCATAACTATTAGATATATTTATTGAGTTAGTCATTTAAAGTAACTATTTCAGAGAATCATAATTCATTCGATCAGTTTATTCAAACGTTAGTCTCAACTTAGAATTTGAACTGTTGTACCTCAGTAATAGTAATAGAATCATTTATAATATTCATCTTAATTTTCTACAAAATATTTGATATTTAAACCGCAAAGCTTATCTCAGCTTATAATCCTGAAGGTCGTGGACCTCTTACTTTAGTGTTACCGTATCTTGTAAGCAAGTGGCCTTTGATAAGGTCTGACATAACAGCGTTATGTGCAAGCGTCCGGCATTTGGCCTTCCCCTGTTTCGCATTAGGATATACAATATTTCTGAAGAACCAGTCCATTCGGGTTGTCGACCGGCGGTGACTAACACCGGAGTTCACAGAATAGTTTGGTGTAACACGTTTTGCTGCTCATCAACGATTTGTTAAAACCTTTTGATGACGAAAGATTGACCAAGCAGATATATAAGGCAAGTGTGAATGGGACATGACGAAGGGATAGACCTAGGCAGACGTTCTCTGACCAAATTGGAGACATCCTAAAAACAGAAAAAGTACCCTGAACAGAAAGGCATGCATGAGGAATCTGATGGGAGTGAATGAAGCAAGAGAGATATGTCAGGATCTTTGCAAATGGCGTTCCGTGGTCTCTACCTACCCCTCCGGGAAACAGGCGTGAGTCTATGTATGTATGTATGTTTTACTTTCGGATATACAGATCACAGCACAGTTGGTAAGAGGTTTAATATATGCGATGCTGGAGCTGGTGAAATGCAGATTCGGTTATTTGGGGAGGGCATGATTGAGCGCTTAAACTTGTCTCTGAAGTTGTGGGAGCGACTAACAGAGTCAAGCTTCATACCTCAAAGATTAAGGCATATCTGTTCTCCATTCAGTGGAGTCCATTTTACCAGGATTCAACTATCAGGAATATATCCTTGACTATAACTGATGACTTGGAACTTCTTGCTTCTTGACGTCACGTTGACCTCAACCCTAAACTTTAGTTCGCCTATCTATACTTATAATATTAAAAAAATGGGCAAGTGCGAGTCGGACTCGCACACAAAGGGTTCCGTACCATCATCTATAAAAGAAAATCACGTTCGTTGTATGTATACCTACTTAAATACTTTATAAGTTTCTATCTGTTTATTAAGATTGAGTAACAAATTGCTTAAAAATTACGTTTGTTGTATGGGAGCCCCCCTTTATTATTTACTTTTTTTAAATTTAATTATTTATTTTGAAAGGTAATATACAACTACATATTCTGTAAAAATTTAAAGCGTCTACCTGTATTAGTTAGTAATTTTGAGCAAAATATACGAAAAAAAACACGTTTTTTGTATGGGACCCCCTCTTAATTTTTTATTTTTTTTATTTTTAGTATTTGTTGTTATAGCGGCAACCGAAATACATAATTTGTGAAAATTTCAGCTATCTAGCTATCATGGTTTATGAGATACAGCCTGGTGACAGACAGACAGACAGACAGACAGACAACGGAGGCTTAGTAATAGGGTTCCGTTTTTTACCTTTTAGGTACGGAACCCTAATAAACCTGAGGAGTTTGTTTGTTTGCTTGAACGCTCTAATCTCAGGAACTACTGGTCCGATTAGTAATATTATTTCAGTGTTAGATAGCCCATTCATCGAGAAAGGCTATAGGCTATATAACATCACGCTAGGAGTTAAGGGAGCGGAGCAGTAGCCCTAAATAACGCGGTTGTAACCGCGGTCTCATCTAGTAAATCTTATAATAATACGAGTATGTATAGTCGAGAGCCCAACTAGCTGATAAAACTGGATATCCTAAATAAGTGGAATAGGCAAGTCCTGCATGGAGGATCTGCATAGAGTTCTGCTTCCACATTTGGGATGGCTGTGAGAAATACCAGCTGGAGGCTTTTTACAAAAGCTTCAATTGAGAGGCAAGTTAGGAGACCTATCAGCGATGACCAACTGGTTGATGCAAAGCTCCGAAGCCAGGATCGTCGCAGGGTTGCAAATCTGTCGGTGTATTATAGGCTGCATTTCGCGGAGTGTGCACAGGAGCTACATTATTTAATTCGTCAGTTCTCCTTCTACAATCGAACGACCAGGCTAACGAGTGAGTGAAAAATGAGGCTTGATCTTGTATTCCCTTTTTTATTTGTAAGTTGTTGTAATTGTGTACTCAGAATCAATCTTTACCTTTTACCAAACTTAATTTTTCTGTATTGGCGAAATATATAAAACTGTTTGCTTCTTTTTGAAATTGAATACAGTAAACTTCACGTGACAAAAATTTGTGGTTCAGGTGCTGTTTTATCTACTTTTATTCTGATTTCATACACTATTGTAAAACAACAGCTGTAATATTGAAAATCGATTTCTGTCCCTTTTTGAGATATTTCACAAAATGATGAGTTCCAACTTTCTAATCAATACCAATTTTAGTCACTGTAGAAACACCTTGGTATTATAATTTGTGTTGATCATTTTAAAAAGTAGGCACATTACATAGTTACAACTTAGCCAAAAACAAAATAGCTCATTTATAACTTACAAGTCGCTCATCAATAACTGATCATGACCTTTAAATTTTAAGTATCATAAAACAGAAAAGACACTAGAACGCCTAAAGAGAACTATTTTAAATGCATTCTCAATCATTTGCCGGCAATTTACATCTTTATTTCTATTTATTGAACTTCTAACCCGAATACTTACACCACAATAAATCAGTTGTACCACACAAACGTTTAAAACACTACGTAAACACCTCAAAAACACATTAACAAATGCCAATAAACTACGCACAGCCTGCACTGCCAAACAGATCAATACAGATTGAAATTCACATAATCAACACAGGTCTTATGAATTACGAGATAGCAGGTGATAAATGCTGTGATTGATAAGGATTTTTGGTAGTATTCGTGATTAACGCTTCATGGAAAATATCGATAAATAACTGTATGTTGCGTCCGTAAAATGGCTTACGTGAAAGGTATGTTGTAATTATTTTGAATGATGACAACTCATTTGCTGATAACGCTAGGAGAAGTACCCAGAAAACATCAAGACTTTGGATAGCAGCGTAACAGTCATCATTGTCTAAGCCGTATTTCCGTTGCATTTAACTTCATTTAAGAATTTTGACTTGGAGTCCGGGGCAAGCGATAATTAATCTGTTAATTATCGCTTTCCATGTACCCCGGTGAGTACGTTAAGCGATCGATCTTTATTGACATGAGGATGTTTGACAATGAAATTGAAGTGTCTGTTTGTAATATTAAAATAACCGCTTTTTACTAAATGCATATGGATGTATACACGGTACTACATATACCGAAATGATTTTTTTACAATTTTTGTCTGTCTGTCTGTTTGTTTGTTCTCGCCAATCTCTAGAACGGCTGGACCGATTTTGACGGGACATTCATTGGCGGGTAGCTGATGTACCAAGGAGTAACTTAGGCTATAAATTAACATGGTACACAAACAAGTTCGGGAAACAGCTAGTGTGGAATATACCCTTGATTATACTGATACTGGACTGAACCATGGGATATTACTATTGGGTTACACTTTGTGGTTTGGAGGTCAGACGGCAGTCGCTCTATGGGAAAGCTAATATTGTGCCATATCTGATTAGATAGCGGATCCCGGTATACACGGTGAAAGTCTTGAATGCAACTGGGATGGCGCTAGGACGATGATGTCTTTGACAGAGATAGATGCTTTGCAAATATTTTGTACTAGTTATACTCGTTGCTATACTCGTGTTATAATTGTTTATTTTCTTTTTTTGTTCACTCCGGTGGAAACTCTCCTCGTGAGCCATCTCAACTCGACGCCAAACCAGCCAGAATGAGTTCGACCCGGCTTGGGACTGGCGAAGGATGTGTGTGGAGGCTCTCCCCCTATATCGGGGCATATCCACTAGAACCACCGCGGTGTCCCTACGGGTCCCGTGTAGTGGCGAGATCACGCAATTCGCGAATAGCATACTTTTCCAGGATTCGCCCGCCGTTGGCGGGCCCCGTCTCGTTTTGACTTGGGAGGCGGTGCGGACACTACGCCGCCTCCTTACCTTTTGGCGGACAGGGAGCAGCTCCAGCGCTCGCCGTCCGCAGGCACTTAAACGGCCACTGAGGATAGGGAGGAAGGCAATCTGACAACACTGCATCTCTTTTTCCTCTGCGATCCTACCGCGACGCAACAAATAGTGCGCCCCCATTTGGTCGCGGGAGATAGGGCGCGCGGCAACCCAAAACCGATACGCCTCTCCTCCCGCGACGGCGCCCGACTGCGAGGGACAGAAAGAACTGTCCCCCGCCCCCACACCTTTGGACGTATCACCACCACCCTGCGTAGGCCTCTATCAAGCCCACGCGGAGCGTCCACTCCCGGGAACTCGCTTAGCTTCACCGTGGGTGCCTTAATCACGGTTACTGAGCCGCTCCACCATGACAAGGTAGAGATCCCACAGGAGGGATGGCTACTGCCCTACCCGTGGCTCATAGCGTGATGATCTAAAGCCAATACTTATGATTCCTCTATAAACGAACTATTGAATACAACATTATTTTTCATCCTGAACGAGTAGCGCCGCAGATTAACACGTTCAGCTAAAACTGTTCACTTTTATTAAGTATATAAGTATAGCTAAGGCGGGCATTGAACTGCAAACTATAATTAGTTCCAGTCTTCTAATATGGCCCGTGCCGTAGTGCTAATGTTGCCATAAATTCAACAGTATCCACATATTCGATAAAACATGCCCATTAGCCATTTGTTACCTACAATGATAAAATGTGTTCTACGGCTAAAAATATTTTATTTGGTACTAGATAGATAATCCCGCGGCTCTGCCTGCGTAAACTGTAGACCTAAAGATCTTCAGGAATCACACCTTTGTTTGGTAGTTTTAGCGTCTAATGCGTTCATACATACACACAGAATGGCCGGAAAATTTCATTTTATAATATGTATAGAAATCATATAATCACAGAGTTTGAGGATTAAGTACTTTTGATATACCTACATCGACTATCACTCAATTTCATGACAGCCAAGTAGGAACAATAATTTATGTACCTAGTTTGCCCAACATTAAGAAAGTTTATATACATGGCTGATAATTATGAGCTTAATTGAAGCAGCCAACAGTAGGCAACCACTTTGTAAGCTGAATCATAATTATGATCCTAAGCGAGAGGCTGTGATAGTAGAAATACTGAATCTTGGTAAGATGCGTAACTTACATCTCGCTTTCATTAAGGTATAAGGATAGTCGATGCTTTATCACGTAATATTCCAAAGTATTTCAGATCAGAATGATATGTGAAAGAATAGTGACATTCATACATCACCTTACTCTCAACCTTCTCCGAGACCATGACCGTTGTAGATAAGCCGGTTGAAACGTGGATGAAAATATTTATTATTATTTTATTTGCATCATTTAAATGATGAAAATAAAAATTCAATAGGAAATTTTCTTTTTAGTTGCAAGTCATAATAAAATTGTAGGCGAATTGTTTTCACGCGTGCGAAGCAACGGGCAAAAGCTAGTACTATTGCGTTACTGAATGACTGACAGACAAGCTACAGCCAAAACTATTGGTCGTAAGGAGCTGAAATTTTCCATGTATGTTCCTTGGGGACCGGAGAAACATACTAAGAGGAAGGAATATCCCGAAATTGCCACTGGATCGGACAAAAGTGGTTAAATTTAAAAAATCTGCGGTCGTAGCTAGCGTCCCGTAGATATCAATTACTATACAAGCTGGCTTTGTCAAGCGGTTCGTGTTTTCAGTTTATGGTGGATTCAACTTTATCATATCGATGCCTTACGGTCAAAAGAGGCTAACCGCCTCTTTAAAAACTTTACAGGAGAGTAGTTTAAAGTTCAAAATAAGTGAAAAAAAATCATAGAAAATTTTCTGTACGTTCCAAAAGTTTCAAAATTTAACCATATACTTTTTGATTAGTTCTCTACGAAATTGCATTGTTAATTAAAACAAATCACACTTCTGACACTATTTACTGTCGCTTACCCTCAAATGGTCCTGATTATACTAACAGGAAAAAACGTCGTAAATGAAAGCAACTTATTTAATGAGTACTAACCCAAATGATTTAACTGCACCATTTATTTTATTTCTGTTGAAGAAAAAGAGCATATCTGTGCTTTTTCTGTTCATAAAGTGGAGCCAATATGACATAACCGGCCATTGAACAAGGAAATTGTAATAAGTTAATTATTTATAAAAAATACAATAAGCTCTTTTATACAACGTGAAAGCACATTGTGATTAATTCTTATAAAATTATACATACATTAGACTTTTATAGGCAGCGATAGCCTAGTGGAGATACCAACAGACTGCCGTGCAGAAGGTATCGGGTTCAAATCCACGGCGCGCACCAATGACTTTTCGGAGTTACGTGCGTATTGAATTGTTAATTATCGCTTGTCCCGTGCCTCGGAGAGCACTTTAAGCCGTCAGTCCCGGTTGTCATGAAGATCTTTGACAATCGTTACAGGGTGTCAGTACCTTCTAAAATAAACTGACACTAGTCTAAACCATGGAATATCGCTATCCCTTCGGGTTGCGGAGGTCAGACAGGCAGTCGCTCCGTGGAAAAGCTAATATTCAGCCAAATCCGGTTAGACTACGAAGCGGACCCCAGATTGAAACTGGGATAACGCAAAGAGGATGGATGGATACATTAGACTTTTATAAGTTTTTAAACTGGCTAACCGACTAAGGTACGAATAAAAAAAAAAGAGAAATTGTGCTCAATCAGTCTTTATTTTAGAAAATTAAACAAAAAAATTGTTACTCATTGTAAGTTAGTCTTGCATTATACATTCATGCTGACATTCTAGGTATGACAAAAATATATAAACTTAAAATTTCGTACCTAAGGACCACTTTTAGGTATGACGGTAGGCGTTTGGTCCTCGTCGTCCGCATGTCTGCGTCTACAGTTGCCGTAAATCGCCTCGCGACGTCCGTTGCCGGGGGAGTACTCCACAGCAAAAAAACTACCCAAAACAACCGTGTCCGGTGAAGACATGCGTCAGGTGGAAGGTGAGGACGACCGTGGCGGCCTCCAGCCACTCCACAAAGAGGGTTCTTACTATCGCTTTTGCCGTATATCCATTCATTCGCACTTACCCATCCATTCACTCAATCGATAAAACAATGATGATGACACATGTTAAATCCCTCACGGTGGCCAATCTTGAAGCAGAATAACAATTTGCAAAAGAGGGACCTACTAACGTGCGTTAATATATGTGCAAAACCAACGTGCAGTTTTTATTCTCTCACTCTCGTAGTCCCATAGGCAATTCGACACAACAGAGTCATATCAGTCGCAGGATTAACTCTTGACTGTTACTGAGAATTCATCAAAAAATCCAATAATTCCTTGCTGGCCCAACCTGGGATTCGAACCCTTGATTATGATGCTAAGCCAGGCCAGCCAACAAAAACTCTGTAGGTACTTATTTAACCATCCAGTATTGTCTGAACAAGATAGCACAAGAATGACTTCTTACCTATAAAACTTAAAATAACTAATTAGAATACACAATTATAGATGAATATAAAAGTCTATTAAAATAATCTTACCCTTTTATTTACTTCGAAAAACTTCGCGCCAAACGGACTCGCAAGCACGGGTTTACGCCGCGGTTGTCTTGACACGAAATGTTCGCTATGCAACGCTAACGACATTTTGTTCGAACGAAAGAGTGAGATAACCGATGCTATTTGTCATTCTTCTGTAAGCTAACCGCCAAACCTTTGATTTACCTTGTTATCTAACCACCATACCAGATATTTATTTTGGGAGGGAAATAAAGGGTAAGCGACAATGTAAGGCGACATTCGTTTGGATGATTTATCCTAAGCGCCTTCGATGATCGATTTGGTGACTAGGGAAAATAAAAATAAGCGCCAAATAAAGTCACGGAAATGAGACCTAAATGTAATAAATGACATATATTTTATCCAAAGAAACTGCCCTAATATCCTAACCGAAAGTTTGGTACACAAAGATTCAAGTAAAATTTGATCAATGTATTTTTTACGGAAAAGTATTTATAGCCCAAACTACTTAACGTCCAAGTAAAGAAAAAAATATTCAAAGCCAAAATTGCTTATCTCACTGTTTTGAAATATTATTTTTATCCAACCACCATAATACAAAATACACCAAAAATAACTGTCGTTTATGACGAAAAACTTAGTGTTAGAACCTCAATTCCTTTACCGCCTAAGCGACAAAAAGTTTGACTTAGAGCCACGAAACTTAGACCATTAGACGCAGAAAAAAAAAGCCGATTCTAACCATATATATAAGTCGATTTCGCAAAAAATGTCGCTTAGTCCCTTTTGGCCGGAAGGCATCGATATACTTTTGTTTTTGATTTCTACAAAGTCAGCCAAAAGATATAAGCAACTTAAGTACCTACATTTTTTTTTGTTTTATACAACATCACCATAAAAAAATGACGATAGGCAAATGAGCAAATTTTGGAATAGGTACTCATAGTAGTTTTAGATTTTTTACTTTTTCGTATGATATGCTGGTTCTCGAACATAGGCTCAGAACTATAGCTGAAAAATATCAGGAACTGTAGAACTCATTCGCATGTAGAAACAACTCACTTTTATATTTGACTAGATGAGCGTGCGGTTACACCCGCGTTATTTAAGGCTACTGCTCCTCTCCCGCGGCTCATAGCGTGATGTTATATACCCTATAGCCGTCCTTGATAAATAGGCTATCTAACAAGAATTTTCAAATCGGTCCAGTAGTTCCTGAGATTAGCGCGTTCAAGCAAACAAACAAACTCTTCAGCTTTATATATTAGTACTAGAGGACGACAGCAGCTACGCCTGCATTTTTTTTTAAATTTACCCGTTTTGGCCGATCCCGTGGGAATTTCGGGAAATTTCGTAAAAACGGCAGAACCATTTCTTATTAATATCAGGAACTATAGAACTCGACTGTATGCGATAGGAACTCACATTAATTTTTGATCTGCTGGACAATGATCTGCTAATTTCACTAACATAGACCCTTCCCACTGTGGGAAGAGGCCCTTGTCCAGCAGTGGGACAGTTTATATACAGGGCTGATGATGATGAAACGTGTATTTACTTATTTGTTACGAAAAAGAAAATTAATATGTCCATAAAGAATTACCTATTTTAAATAACTGTTATATATTTTGCGGGCAAAACACTTAATAAAACAAAGTTTATTATTTACATTTTATTTACAAAATGTTATGTGTTATTTCAAACATGACAATCGCTTATCTATATAACCAGCAAGTGTAAACTTAGTATTGTTATTTCTGAAATCGTACATTTCTTGCTATATATATATATGTGTATTATTATACAGATAAGCCTTACAATAAGATTTAGATACGCATTTAAAGAATAATTATCTTTACAAATTAAAACTATATATTTTATACACAATTACACATATAAAATTATACATTGTAAACCTGTTACAAGCGAGTTTTAAATAAACTTAGATAAATTAGAAGTTTAGAAGGAACTGATTGTCCTGCAAATTGTTGTCATACTGAATGATGCTTAATTTCATTTACCATATTAGGATACCTTAATACAAGTCATAAAACCATGCATTGGCGATTAATGTCTGTAACATTTAACTACTTAAGATAACGAAGTGTAGGAATGGAATACTAATATAACACTGAATGTATAAGCCATTTAGTCTAATCATATTAAATACATTCGTCCCTATGGTGTCCTATAAACATCATGGTTGTCAGTAAAACATAAAATAAACTAAAATCATTTTTATGTTAAACGGTTTTATTACAATAAAAATATGTAGTTAGGTTATTTACTAAAAGCTAAAAAATAATTCTACAGATAATTGATTGACAATAAATTGATCAGACAAAAATAAAATCGTTAGGCACGTAATATTTCTATCATTATGTTTACTCTGGATACGCTATGCGCAATCAAGCCCTTTCATTTGATACCCATATTGAGGTTGTTGTGTAGTAATATGTGATCCGCCATTTTGTATCGGCGGCTATCTTGGATTTACAATCATAAGGAATATAATTATTATGTTGTATTGTCATCAAGATTATGAGTGTGTACCCAATATCAGATCAATCTGCCACCAGGAAGGTGGTAAAATTCAAATTACTAAATTTGACCCAAACAAACAAATAAACTGATCAAGCTAAATAAAACCGTTTAAAAATGTCATTGCAATTTTATCAATCTTTTAAGTTTATAGATCGCCCGAGAACCTTCAACATACCCTAAGTATTCTTGTACTGAGGCAAGAACCGGAGCCAACGGCTTTATGTAATTGCCACATGAGAGGGCACCCGTCCAAATGGTGACGTCTATGATCGTTGCTTAACTTTGTCGATCTATTAAGCACGGCAAGTCTAATCACGCTATCAGTGCTACTAATTAATTACAGACAATATTTATTTCAAAACACAAAAATAATAAATGTAGCGACCATAAATAGCACTCGAATTTATCGATCAGTAGAAATCAAAGTTGAATACGATATAAATAGAAAGTCGATGACGTCGCCGCGCTAATACAGATAAGGCGAATGTACCTTTAATTACGCATGTCTAAAGCCTCCCCCATATTGGGCATGAGCGTTCCTCGAGCGTGCGCTCGGCGTACGCCTGGCGTCCTTTGGACGTGGGCGCGGTGTTCACTTGGTACTACAAAATAAACGCCGAGCAAACGCTGGGCACTCGCCAGGCGCCCGCACACGCACGCCCAACGTAACGTTGGCCTAAATTAGCGCAGATTGTGTCAATATTTTGTACTCCAATACTAGATAAACATCAGGTAGACTGTGTAGTACAGACCAAGATCCTACTTGAACCTTTGGTAATCAACAATGTTTTTTAGTTCATGTAGCTGCCGATATAGGCACTGCAGTTGGGGCAGTAGTGGTCAGCGTTGTTGCAGGAGTCCATGCAGTAAGGAATGCACACGCAAGGCCAAAATCTGAAAACCAAGCAAACACCATATTCATGTCATGATCATAAGCCTTATATATATAAACTGTCCTGCTGGGCTCTTATTATGAAAAGTGTAATGGCACTACAGAGGCCAAATGCGGGTTGACAGACTCCACAAGTGACGAAAACATTATGGAGAACTCTCAGGCATGCAGGTTGCCTCACCGTGTTTTCCTTCACCGTTAAGAACTTTATAATTGATTCGATATGGATTCGAACCCGAGACCCTGTACCTAGCAGTCTAACGGTCTCTCTACTAAGCCGTCGCCGTATCTACTTCTGTAGCCTAGCAATTGCAGTTTACAGTCAGTACCTAGGACCTTATTAAAAATGCCGGGAAAATGCTGTCTTTGAATAACAAGCAATCCACATTTTCGTATTTGGTTAAACTAAAAATCTAAACCAAAAATGATCCAATAAAAGTTCAAGAAATGACTTTTCGGCTTATATATTACGGGACTTTTGGCGCAGCATCGACAAAAACATTTGATAGTATCTATAATGTTGCTTTTAAGAGCTACAATAAAGTCGATAGCATCGGTCCTATTGTCAGTTTATTATTCGCGAGCAACACACTATCGATAGTATTGCACTGATTCGTTAGTACTCAGAGCTATCGATAGTAAAGAATCTATCGATAGACCTACCGACAGTAGCAATCGCTTAGCTATGGAAGGTTATGGATTATTCTTACAGTAGACTATCGACGAGCGACACTAACAGACAGTCCTCTCCTGTATATATTTATGAAGAAAACAAGTATTGTTATCAGTTAGATAGTAGATACGTTGATATTTTTGTATACCTATTAGTTCTCAAGACAGTCACACGTGATGTCAACTTATCAATGAGTCACTCATCTAAAAACATCGTATGACAATAATACTTGTGTCTTATCTCAAAAGATAATTATATCCTAGGGCATTTCAACTGCAAAAAGGTTTTGGCATGTATTTTGCTAGCCTAAACATAAATTGGGACCGGGGCAAGCATACGATGGGGGCATTTCAAGTACAACTCGGTAAGACCTAAAACCGGCGAACATGTATGAAAAGAGAAATTAATGTAGAGGAAGCACGTGAAGTTCGTAAGGATAGAAGCAAGTGGCATCCTACTGTCTCTGCTTACCTCGGAGGGAAAAAGGCGTGAGAATATGTATTTATTCATCATCAGCCTTTAACAGTCTACTGCTGCACTAGGCCTCTCCTTTGAAAAGTAGATTTGGTCTGTGTGCCTACTTTACTACAGTGGCTAAACGGGTTTATATCAAGTTTCACTTACTGTGAAGCTCTCTGGATAATATGCTCCCTCTATCGGCTCTTACGAAACTCACGTGATGATATGAGTCGATCAGAATCAGAATCAGAATCAGTCTTTATTCTCAAGAACATGGTTATAAATTACAGGTCTTATGTTAAATAAATACATTTGATCACATGTTCTACCATTGATGGTGCGAAAATATAAATTAATTACAAAATGATTATACACAAATTTAAATAGTACAGTAAAAATATCAATTCTAATACAATAACAATTATATCACACAATATTTATTCAGTAATTAAATCGAATGTTAATTTGATGTCATGCTAAGATTTTATAAAGTATGTCAAGATGTGCTTGTAATTATCACTTTCATATTGTATACAATAATATAATTATAGTTTAATATAAAATGTGGCAAGTTATGCTATTAAGTACGGCAATATCATACAGTCAACAATTTATCATTAAGAAACTCTTTGACACTATAATAGTACCTTTCAGCTAACATTTTATACAATTGGCGGCGAAACAGATTAAGCGGCAAATTCTTTAAATTCTTCGGTAAGTGATTGTAAATTGTTATGGACATGTAGTAGGTGTTCTTTCTAAATAATTCTAGATTAATTTTAGGAAGGCGCGGTAGTGGCAGTATTTTGTGTCGTTTAAAGATAGGTCTATAGCTTTCAAGGTAATCAGATCCAAACATGGCTCGAATACACTTTTTTTGTGCCATAAATACTCTGTCTACCTCTACTGAGTTGCCCCATATGATAATGCCATAACGTAGTACGGATGACACATATGCATGGTAAGCCTTTATCGCTGTTTGTATATTGACAATTTTTTTAATCCTATAGAGAACATAGACGAAACGATTTATTTTACCTACAATTTTGTCGATATGAGGCTTCCAAGAGCAATGCTTATCTATAGTGATACCTAGGAATACGCAATCGTTTACAAAATTTAGTGTGTTGGTTTTATAGATTATTTCTAGCTTTGTTGTATTGCTTCTATAAGTTTGAAAATGTATGATGTTGGTTTTTGTCATGTTCAATCTAAGATTGTTTCGTTCCATCCAATTAGCGACTTTGTCAATTGCGATATTTATCTGAGTTTCCAGATCATTTAAGTCTTTGCTTTTGACAATCAGCGTTGTATCATCGGCCAATAAGATACATTCATTATTGATCACAGCGGGCAGGTCGTTTATATACAGTAAAAAGAGAAGAGGAGCTAAAATTCCACCTTGTGGAACACCGTAGTTGTTTTGCTGATATGTCGACCTATATCGGTTTTGTTGATGTTGGCTGATTTTTGTTATTTCGACACATTGTATTCTTTCGTCAAGGTAGCTCTCTATCCATTTGTTGGCCATCCCCCGTATTCCGTAGCAATTCAGCTTTGATAACAGTATTTTGTGACTGACAAAATCGAAGGCTTTTGTCATATCTAGGAAGATGCAGGCTATATTTAATTTATTATTGAGAGTTTCGGTAATCTGTTTCACTAATGAGAAACATGCTAGAGAGGTTGGACTTTCTTTCCTAAAGCCGAACTGTTGGTTTTGTAGAATATCACAGGATGTAATAAAGTTATCTATTTTACTGTGCATCACTTTTTCGAATATCTTTGCCAGTATAGGTATTAAGGTTATTGGTCTGTAGTTATTCATATTATCCGCATCACCTTTTTTAAAGAGAGGTTTTACTATGGATTTCTTGAGACGAGCTGGAAAGCAACCTTCTGACATTGATAAATTAATTATATACGTTAATGGGTATACTAATACTTGTGCACATCGTTTGATAATCCTAGTATTAAGATCGTCATAGAATTGGTGTTTTTTAAGCAATTGATTATTTTATATATCTCATAATTATCTACTGGAGTTAAAAATATACTTTTAGAGTTATTCGGAATATGGGTTGTCAATTGTTGCCCATTATAATCATGTATGTTATGGTTCGTTAGGGATATGTAGTATTTGTTAAAAAGATCGCAAATGATGTTTGGGTCGTCATATGTTACGCCGTCAATTTTTATGTTATCTATTTCAGACAGATTCTGAGAGTTATTTACGCTGTCTTTAATTAACTTCCACGCTGCTTTATTCATATTTTTTGAAGATGTAATAAAGCGTTGGTTATTTATTTGTTGCGCCTTATATATACATATTTTTAATATGCCCGCATACTGTTCATATATTTTTTTATTTCGGTGTTTATTATGTTTTTGTAAATGATATTTAAGGTAGAACATTCTTTTTTGACACAGCATCTTTTTATTCCTTTTGAAAGCCATCTATTTTTGATGGACTTTTGGGTATATTTAATTTTTATAAATGGGAAACATAGATTATAAAATAGCGTAATAGTGTCATGGAAACAATTAAACGCGTCATCATCATCATCATCCTAGCGCTGTCCCGGTTGCGCTCCAAAACCCACGCCTTGGAGCCCGGGGTTCGCTTTCCGGCTATGTCTCCTCCACTTCGCACGGTCTTCAGCATCCCTGGTGGTTAGTTGGTTGGCACGCATATCATCCCTTACGACGTCAAGCCAGCATTTTTTTGGCCTTCCCCGTTTACTGGGGCCCGGTGGAGGTAGCATGGCAAGACATTTGTTACCCACGTAAGATGCCGGTTGACGTAAGACGTGTCCATACCAGCGTAGACGACACTCTTGCAGTTTGTCAGCAATGTCACGGACATGAAGGCTACCCCGGATGCGGGAGTTCCTAATGCGGTCCTTCCGCGTGACACCACACATCCAGCGCAGCATGTCCATCTCCGTGACACGCAGACTCTGCTTGTGTCGCTCAAGCACAGGCCACGTCTCACTGCCATATAACAGGACAGGTCTAATGATGGATTTATAGACCTGTCCTTTGAGCTTAACCGGCATTTTGGGGTCACAAATGACACCGCTCACCTCACGCCATTTGGCCCAGGCTGCCGAAATGCGTGCCTTGACGTCGCAATCGATGTCACCAGACGCGTGCAGTACTGATCCCAGGTACTTGACCAGGTCCTTTCGCTGGGCAATGTCTCCGCCTATACGAATTGACGCGGGATCAGTACTGTTGCAGGCCAAGTACTCGGTCTTCGCCACGTTTATTTTCAGACCGCCGTTCTCAAGCGACTCCTTCCACGCATTCACACGCCGCACCAAGCGTCCCCTGTCCGCATCCGCCAGCGCGATATCATCAGCATACATGAGCAGCCACGGGGGCTGCTCATGTGAGTCTCTGATGCTGTCCGACAGTACGTCTAATATGACACTGAATAGGTACGGACTAAGGACGGAACCCTGGTGGACCCCGACGGTGATGGGAAAGGTTCTTGTGTCGCCAACAGCAGTCCGAACTACGGAATCGGAATTGGAGTACATGTCTCGGATGATGTCAATATATGCTTCTGGTACACCTTTGGATCTTAGCGCCCACCAGATCATCTGTCTCGGCACACAGTCGAAGGCCTTCTGCATGTCTAAAAAATGAAACAATAAACTACTACACAACAATAAAATACTAAATCTGGAAACAATTAAACGCGTCTTCAGTGTTTATATGCTCGTAGATTTCATTAAATGATAAGCATGTCAGGTAATTTTTGAATTTCTCAACATTCTCTTCGCTCATGTCCCTTACAGTTTTAAACCAAGATTTCGGAATTCTTTTTTTTGCAACGTAGTCCGTTTCTATCTGAACCGTTAGTGATTGAGCTGTTTCGTGATCAGACAGTGCTAGATAATGTATATTTGAAGAAGCCTCGCGTGTATTACTAACGATTAAGTCCAGACATGCGCTTTTTCGTGTTGGTACTTTTATATGATTTGTCAAATTGTTATTATCAAGGATAGTCGTAAGTTCATTAGAGAATTTATTTATTTTTAGCATATCTATATTCCAGTCCCCACATATTATAATTATTTTGTTTCTTTTCTTAGCTAGTTTGACAGTTAGGGATTCTAGTTTTTTTAGAAATAAATTTGCATCTGACGCAGGTGTTCTGTATATACACGACACAATTAGATTAAGTCCCAATATATCAATGGTACAACATTCGAAACTATGTGGTATTGAGGGCTCCAAGTCAAGGTTTTTATACTGCAAGTGGTTTCTGAGTAATATGCATGTTCCACCTCTATTTAGATTTTTACGAGAAAAACATGCCGCTATTTTGTAGTCTTTTAAACTGAAGTTACGTTCATTGCCATACTTGAGGCATGTCTCGCTAAGACATATAATATCTATGGGACCACTGTTACTACAAAGCTCTGTAATAGCTGTCTCTAATTGATCTCGTTTCGAAAGTAACCCTGCAATATTTTGGTGAAGAAGTGTAATTGTTATGTTATTATATTTGTTATTTGTATTATTTTCGAAAACAATCTTCATTTGATGACGCTGGTGAATCATTAGTGTAATGGGATAACTGAATACAATTAATTAATTCTAATAAGTCTAAAAATATTGTGTGCATTCCAGAATTATTTACTGAGCCTGTACGTCTATTAAACATACTATAATCGTATTTTAAGTTTAAGTTACTGTCCAGAAGATATACATGTTCGTGAGTGATAACATCAAGATAAAGCATGTTTATAAAAGTTTCTACTCGCCAATTATATAAGTTATGATAATTTTTGCATTTATACGTCGGTACACATATAATAACATTTGTGTGTTTAGTGTGTAACATGGTCTGTCTAATATTTATAATGGTGTCATAATAGTTACAGGTTTTTCTGAAGTCGTCTTCTCTTAAAATAATTACTCAGAAGTCCTGTTTCGTAAACTGAGTAATTTTGTCATGAGCATTTATTATTAGCTGTGGTATGTTTGCGTTAGTCATTTTGTAGTGGCAGAATTCAAACTCGCTACCGAAAGTATCTTCAGTGATTCTCAAAATGTTGTTCTCATGGTTTGTGCTCAGGATGCATAGTTTATTCTTTTGATGACATTCCTTATTCTTAATCTTACTCCTAGGCATCACATGGGCATTTAAAAGATTATAATATGTAACAAAATACTCACCCAAATATACACAGTATAAGCGCGAACATGTGGGTTCTCATTGTGGCTTTAGTCTCAACCCTAGTCACGATCTGATAATTACAGGACCTGCATACTAAAGTGGCTGGTTTTGGTCCCATTTGTTGTCCAACAACTACTGGTACAACCGCAGCTCCTAGGGTTGTGGTGTGGATGACTGTGGTTGAGGGGGGTCCCATTGCGACCATTCGAGGTTGGTGGCCTGGATGACCTGGAGGTCCAGCTGAGTATGGAGGAGGATTGCCTGGAGGACCCCCGGACATCTTGCCTGAAATGTATAAAATGTTTTTAAGAATAGATACTTTTCGACGATAACTAATTTGGCGCAACGTCGTAATTTTTATACTTAAAGTTAAAACGTAATAACGGAAAACATGGTCAATGAATACAGATTTACAAGAACTGAGCACAGAAAGGATTTCGTGTGCCAATTCCAATAAGTGGCGACTGTCTCTAGTTTAGTTCGTAGTTGGCGCCGTTGGCGGCGCTGGCGTCGTTCTCCGTCTCTCTCGCTGTTGTAGTTAAGATACACTGGAGAAGAGAGATACAGCTGCTGCAGCGCGACTGCCACGCCCCTAAGCGGCAATTTGAGTCGCAGAAAGTTTGTCTTCAAAGCGCCCATATGTAATGCGCCTCTATGTAAATATCTGAGCTCTTTCCCATGGTAGACAAAACCTTAACAAAGTAGAGATGGATCACATGATTTAGGATACCATCCCTATACTTAAGTGGCAATAGCCTAAAGGAGAGTCTAACAGCCTGCTACTCAGAAGGTCTTACGTTCAAACCCATGTTAGGCACCATCGACTTTTCCGAGTTAGGTACGTACTGAATTGTCCATTTATCGCTTGTCTCATGCCTCGGAGAGCACGTTAAGCCGTCGGTCTGTCATAAAGATCTTTGAAAGTCGTTATAGGGAATCAGTGCCTCTGAATAAACTGAGTCTTTACAATGGAACATCCCTATAGTTATATCAGTTCGTACACAACAAAGATAATTATATTTTCACTGTATGCTATCGCTCTCGTAGGTTTTGACGATAACATAGTATACATACGTATAGAATATATATTCGGGGTGTTTCATATCATGATTTAGTACAGTATTTCAAAAATCACTAGGCCTTAAATGATACAGCATAGGAATCTGACAGACATTTGTATTCATTGCTAGCAATCCAAAACGGCTTAGCATACCACGGCTGTATAAACACAATGATACAAACCACCAAGAAGAATAAATACTCTTAAAAATACTGTCAACAAGAACATTACGGAAACTCAGACATGCAGGTTGTCTCCCGATGTTTTTCTTCACTTCGCATTTAACTTCGAAAAGTCAATGGATTTGTACCCAAAACCTTCGTGGTGGTCTGTGACTATTGTTTTCTTTTGTTATCACAGAAAAGATTAATTACTCATACGTAGGTACATAGACGACGTAGCTCTATCAGCAAAGATACGAATTTATTGGTGACTCTTGTAGAAGATAATCAGTGCTCGAAATAAAAAGAGATTATAGAACGTATAGCCGTTGTTTTTTTACGTTTCTTTCCTATTCGTGAGAATTTCGGGAAAAATCCGTTCTTAGTACCCCACTACCTGCCCAAGAAATATTTATGTAAAATTTATGTTTAGTCCGTAACGCAAGAATATATAAACCAATAATTAATTAATATACTGAAGTCGATAATTAATTATATTTTGTGCTTTTAGTTACTTACTCAATTTTTTTTACCACTTTTTACTCCAACTCTAACATACAAAATATGGCGAATAAATATTTAAAAAACCACTATCAGTACTGCGTATGACAGTTTAAAATTCACCTCAACTATAGACACTGAAGATTTTTAATTAGAATCAACACTGTTATCATATACTCGAACTAATCCGAAATATCAAAAGTACCACTTAAATAGAAACGATTACAAGAAGGGTTCTACCATGACAAGTATACTTAAATACCAGCGAACTTAAAATATAAGAGATATTGTTAGACAAGTTAAAGAGAATGATTTAATGTCCACTTTATCTAGCCAACACAATATACGGAAGAGATCTTAAGTAAATCGTACTGTAAATTAGAGTAAATATAATATGAAAACTTACTGTCACTGTATTCCATTGTTAATGAGAATCACAAAATTATTTCACACTGTAAGCAAGCTTGCACCGATCGGATATCGAAGTGAACTAACCTTGTTCTGACGCACAGAGGTTTTATAGATAAAAGCGGATATAGATAGCGCACAAGTATTGATAACATTTGTGTACGTGTTATTTGGAATGAAATATTTTACCAAATACAGGTGTTCATTAAAATAAAATATAATCTCGTACTAGTCATCAGATCTCACCATCGTCCTAGCGTTATCCCGGTAGCATCCAAGACTTTTGACAGATGCCGCTTCCTAGTTCAGCCAGAGTGAGACAAAAAAATGCTCTTCCACAGAGTGACTGTCGTCAGACCACTGCAATCCAAGCAGGTATCTGATACTGGTCTAAACCATATCATCATCATCATATCAGCCAAAAGACGTCCACTGCTGGACATAGGTCTCCCCCAAGGCTATTGAATGACTTAGGAATTTCTTCCAGTGCGGGAATTGTCTTTTTCTTTAAAGAGAAAAAAGAAAGAAAAAAAGAAAAGAGAAGGCTCTCCACGTGGATCGATTCTGAGCCACCCGCATCCATCCGCTGCCCGCGATCCCTACAAGATCGTCAGTCCACCTTGCTACGACGGGAGGCCTACTTCTGCTACGACGTCCGATGTGTGGCCACCACTCCAGAAACTTTCTGCTCCGACGGCCATCAATTCTTCGGTCCATGTAATAACCATGTAATGTTGCTGTAGTACATGGTTTAAGTTAAGTATCAGATACCTACCGTGGTTGTAAAATGGTGGGCGGACGCTACTGAGCATCTACGTACATATGTGTGTCTTTAAACGTAATGACTTAAATAAGTTAATGCGTATATGGTTAAACGGAGTACGTAAATCCAGTAGAATATTGAATGGATGCCCATAAGCCAGAGACACTGGTTCTTGAGACAAAAATCTTTTACTCTATCTAAAAATTCTTTAAATCATAATACTTGTGTCATCAACCTCGTAGTGTTCTCCCATTTACTGCCCGGGTCCACTTACTAGTCGAAATTGGGCGCCTTAAACTTCTCATAAAATTGGCAAACGTTATTTTATGATATAAGAGAGATAATATGACTACTTATCAGAAAGTTATCTATCGTTTTTGATAAAAAAATGTGCCCACAATATCTGATCAGATTAAATTTGTAACGTTTGTTGATAAACCTGAATCATAGTGCACACGTAATATATTTGTTATGTTTACGTACACACAGAACATTTGAAAAAACGGTTAGTCATTTTATTTTATTACCTATGTTACGTATAAAAGAATTTAATACCAATGTGATGAAGTGGATGATCATTATCAGCCTTTTGTAGCCCACAGCTGGACATAGGTTTCTCCATCAGCGTCTTATAATAGCATTGTGAGGCAACATTTCTGGCCAGACTGGTTGGCACAGATTAATGTCCAGTTTTCCGTCTCTTTCGTAAGATACTCTTTGGTTTCCTTAGTCGCTTCGTACATCACACACGGAATGAAATAGGGTAGTGTCATTTTGTATTCATAATTCGTTTTTCTTATTGAATCACTAGGAAAAGATAATATTTTGTATAATAACTTAAAGAATTTGTATGAGGCAGATAGTTTATTGAGATAAAGTAGGAGAAGAAAGAGAAAATGCTTTTACAACGCTGTTGTCTCCTAGAGCACTAAATACAGATTTACATAGAAGCGCATTTCTTAAGGATTGCGTGTGCTGATTCCAAGTGGCGACTGTCGCCAGTGTAGTTCCTAGTTGGCGCCTTTGGCGGCGCTGGCGGCGTTCTCCGTCTCTCTTGCTCTCGTGGTTAAGATACACAGGTGGAACGTTCGTCTCTCTTGCACTCGTAGAGACAGCTGTCACAGCGCGACTGCCACGCCGCCAAGTGGCACTTTGGGTCACAGAAAGTTTGTCTACAGAGCGCGCATAAGAAATTCGCCTCTATGTAAATGTCTGAGCTCTTTGCCTCGAGTGATGCAAAATATTTAGGCAGTGTTAGCTGTCATTATACAACAAATTCTTTCAAAAAGATTCTGGCTATTAAGGGTTTAAAAGTGTTGATTTGTTATGTCAATAAAAATTAATTTGAATTTACTTTTTATATAGTGCTTGCGGCACAAGTTCCAAGAAATTGATATCATAAGTGTTTCTTGTAGATTATACTATCTACAAAAAATATCTTGAAATTGAAATAAAACAATTTTTCATTCACTGTAGAAAAGATTTTACTATTCAGAAATAATAATAGATACAAACATTATCATTGTAAAAATTTACAAAATATTCTTAAAACAATTAAGTACACTTAGTGATGATACTAAACATTGATATAAAACTTTTACAAAGAACGCTAAAGCTCAATTTACTGAGCACAAATTTTAAGTCTTATTTATATCCATAATACTATTTTGTCTCGTGTTCCTAATTTTCCTTACTAGCAGCCTCATCATTACCTATTAATCCTACGCCAGGAATAATACATAACAGAGCCTGAAGAGAATTAAAATTTAGAGAATGCAATTAATTAAATTCAATAATGATCTCATGCACCTTTGTAACCAGAGACGCATCGACATATGTATAGTGTATACGCTGCAGTGTACTATTTTCTGACCTTCAAAAATATGTAGTGCAGAACTACACTATCTGTAAAGCTTATGCTAAGCTTATGGCCAATTCAACAACGTTCTTATAACGATGCAAACAATTAAGTTTTTTGAGATTACTAGTCAAAGAAGTTAAATTACAACAGCTAATAATAATAATTGAGTAGATATCAGGCATGATTTTTCCATAAAACTTTCATGAACTTTAAGCTAAGCAAGGACCCACATTTTATCAAGGTGACAGTTTTCTCGGGAAATCGGTACAATTGAGTATAGAGAGAGAAATAGAAACTGGATCCTAATGTGAAATTGAATTGATCTGATTCGGGAATAGGACATAAAAACAGCAACGATAATAATCTTAAAAACTACACACATTTGGTATTTCACAACATTTCGCTAACCAGACCTTATAAAAGTTTAAGACAATTGATATGCTCATACATACAGTATGCTCTACTAAACAAATATTAGTTAGAATCAGTAAACAGTAAGATTAAATACAGAATACAACACTTTGTCCTTGCTAATAGGAGTATGTGCCTATAAAAGCTTTACAGTCAGGGCAATAGTGTTCAACATCTTGACAAGAGTCGATACAGTAAGGTAGACATACAAACGGCCAGCACCTGAAAACAGAACATCATACGTAAACATACATGTTAGGAAAATTGTTCTTTCTGACTCCCTTGTGACCTTCATCTTGAGCAACGTCGCAACTGTCATATGTATAGTGTCATTGAATGGTGACCAATCAAAACATTGCACAATCCCAATCGAAATTTGGAATTCAATAGTTTATGGCAGAAACTTAAAAGATTAGTTTAAAGAAAACTAATCTTCCGTTTTGAAGGAACTAATACAACATCGTCACTCCACGTAGCCGGAGGGCGTCCTACACTACGTTTGCCAAGGCGCGGTCTCTACTGTAGAACACGACTACTCCAACGGTTATCGGTTCTTCGACAAATTTGACCGGCCCATTGCCACTTTATCTTGCTATTTTTTTTTAACTATGTCGTTTATTTTGGTTCTCTGTCAGATCACTTCATTACGATTCAGAGAAACTCCGATATTCGCAAAGTGGCTGGCAGCGGCGGGACACGAAAACTCGAAAATTGGGCTCAGTGGCGTGCCGTTGGAAAGACCTATATCCAGCAGTGGACTATGGCAGGCTGATGATGATGATGAAAACAACATCAATATGATAGATAAGTACGAATCATAATACTTACCCTACTAAACAGAGCAAAAGAGCGAGGAAGTGTGTTGACATCGAAGCTACCGTTCTCACTCTGGTCATAACACGATGTCGGCAGGAAGTACAGATTACAGAAGAAGAATTTGGTCCTAATCGTTGTGCTAAGAATATTATCGAATAATTTGCACAATTTTCTTCCCTGCAGCCTATAACATAAGGTGCAGAATTCCTTGGAGGACTTGGCTTTACCGGCTGTTCCACCAACATAGTAGAAGGGCTGGCCACATTAGCAGTCCATCCGTAAGGTGGAGGACTTCCCAAAGGCCTTAGCTCAACCTCATGGCCTAAGAAGCCCGGAAAATTGGCGGCATTTGCATTCAAATCACTTGCTGTATAGGGTGGCGTAGGATCCGTAGAAAATTTGGCAACCATTTTATCTGAAAGAAAAATCTATTATTTGGTTAAACTTTATTGGTGCTGTGCTCAAAAATGACTCGATGCTCACCATATTTTTGTGAAATGTTCGTCTAAATAAATTTGTAGAACTTCTTAAAATATCAATTATTTTAACTAAAAGTGTGTACTTGCTAATTGAACAACATTCTGTTGATGGCAATATTTTACTATCACAGAGAGCTGATATCGCCATTGCATAGAAAAGAGCATCTTTTTCATTAAAAATACCAAGATCATCCTTCATCTCTCCTACTCGTAAATGAGAAAATTATTTTCACATTTATAATATATTAATGTGAAAGTAATTTTCTCATTTATTTGTTTCTGTAAGACACGTCAAACAAGCCAACAAAAATCATCCTATTTTATTGCTTTGTTATGGATGTTTTTTGTGTGTGGAAATAATAGGGGCTAGAGGGTGATGTATTTTACTGCGATAACCGACATCCACGAGGGAGAAGTCGCGAGCAAAGTAGTTCATTACATTGAGTATGTTGATAACATGGAGATACCAACAGACTGCCATACAGAGGGTTCAGAGCGTAACCATAGAGCTCACCACTGACTAATCGAAGTTCTAAACTCGAATGCAATAAAGAACAAACACACTATTTTAAACGTCTTTTACTAATAATAAAACTATTGATAAATATTGCGATCAGTAGTTGCATGCACAAGCAACTGTAAAAGCATGTATGTTAAACATGCTTATACATAAGATGGTACACATGACTCACCTAGAACCCAATGCTGGTAGCACGCTTGCGCTGTGTAGATCGCTGTAGGGCCTTAACCTTTCGATACAACTTCTTTACTAACTATGGTTAAATTTCGACTTAAAATATCTATATTAAAACCTAATAAACTTCACAATGGCTGCATTAATATTACGATTCTTATACTTCTGAATGAACTCAGAAAATTTCAAAACTGTAGACAGTAAGTTTCAATGTTCCCTTCAATAACAAAGCTATGGGTTCGCACACAACTATTCGCGAAGGGAACGGGCGCGGAGTGAATGATATTGCTCATGCCTTCGGTCAAGGTACACCTTAATTAAAAGAGAACATAGTTGTTTTTTATGACGTCACTACGTTTCAAATGAACTAACCTCCACCAAGGGAATATTCCCTTGGTGGAGTAACTACGTCAGTAGCATAGTGAAAGTTTACAGTGTATTGCTTAGGTACTTTTGTAATTATCACTAGAAATTTGTTATGTTGATATGAAATAAACTGTAAATCATCACTTTTATCATAGGTATTTCATCGCAGTCATAAAATCAAAGCATCGATAGCCATGTGGAGATACATTACTAACAGACTGCCATGCAATGTGTATCAAGTTCGAATCCATGATTTTACAAGTTATGTTAAACCACAGCTGTGATGAAGATCTTTGGCATTCGATACCCCTCAATAAATGGACACTGTTCTAAACCATGGAATATCACTATCACATTAGGTTGCGGCACTGGAAAAGCTAAAATTGTTTTAAATCTAGATAGACTAGTAAGCAGACCCCGGGCTTCCAGGCGAGGACGAGGATTCTTAGATAATTAAAATAGCTGGTATTTAAAAAACGTGCTATACGTTTAATTCTTTTTATTTTTTTTCTTAGCGTTATCCCAGTTTCAATCTGGGGTCCGCTTTCTAGTCTAACCGGATTTGGCTGAATATTAGCCACGGAGCGACTGCCTGTCTGACCTCCGCAAGCCGAAGGGATAGCGATATTCCATGGTTTAGACTAGTGTCAGTTTATTTAGAATGTACTGACGCCCTGTAACGACTGTCAAAGATCTTCATGACAACCGGGACCGACGGCTTAACGGGCTCTCCGAGGCACGGGACAAGCGATAATTAACAATTGAATACGCACATAACTCCGAAAAGTCATTGGTGCGCGCCGTGGATTCGAACCCGATACCCTCTGCATGGCAGTCTGTTGGTATATCCACTCGGCTATCGCTGCATAATGCTATACGTTTAATACCGTAGAGAAAAGAGGAAGATGTGGGGATTCTTTTGAATAATCTCACAAATAAAATAAATCCATTTACTTAGGTATCATTTTTGCTTTATTCATGAAAACCATCGTAAAAAATCATATCCTACTTTACTATTAAGTCATTTTCACACTCAAAATTACTAGCTTGACTTTGTGACTCATTTCTTTGTTTTGCAAAGCTACCATACTTCATATACATAATTACGTAAGTCATAACTTTAAATATCATACGATATTAATAAAATAATTGAAATAGACGAGGGCTACGACCCAGCGCAGAGTCGTATTTAATCATACACAAGAAAAGAAATACTTTTATTGTACATGATTAACTATGACTTAATGACTTAAACAGATCAGTACACAATTCACACTTAATATTGTTATAATAATGGACTGAAAACACAAACAAAAGGTATTTAGTTTCATATTTTAATATCGGCACAAATCAACTGAAGGCAATCTGAGTTCTACTAATATATAAAAATACAAAACCTGAGAACGAAGTACAAGAGTAATATTACTGTTCTTTAATGTTACTAATAGTAAAAAGATAGGCACCACAGTTTGGACAATAGTGTTCCTTCTTTTGACAAGAATCTCTACAGTTAGGAACACATGGCCAACACCTGAAAACAAACAAAAAGTGCGTTAAAAAACAATGGTAGCTCTAATTTGTGTAGGATAAAGAAATATTTTATTTCGTAATTTATATTGCCTCGGCACTGGCCGATAATTTTATGTTTCCGTCCCAATGTAATAGAGGACGAGCATATTGCCATCTACCGAGCACTTTATTAAGCGAGTGATGATAAACTTTTTAATGCACACATAACTTCGAAAAGTCAGAGGTGTGTGCCCCGGGTACATAGGAATCGAACCCGAGACCATCGTCTCGGCAGTCAATTACGTAAATGTACGTAATTGACTGCCGAGACGATGGTCTCGGGTCTATCTGAGCTATCGCCGCTTATTATATGTGTATATATACAAAAACAATATATGTTGTTACAGTTCAATTAGAAATAAATGGAAGAAGCATAAAAATCCTACATACTTAGCGACCTAATTTTGAAATTATTTAGACGATGCCCATCCAGAGGTTATGAGACTGGGCCCTGGTACATTTCCTGGTTCATTCTTGATAGGTAACAGAATTATATATAAATATGGATTCCTTCCTTATCGACATAATGAGTCAATTTTATTTCAAATTCAAGGCTATGGCCCGCAATTTTCTGTCATTCCTGACCAGATTTTTAATTGCTTACATAGCGGTACTTTCTGCTATGCACACCAATGATGACCAAAGTCACTCAAAGTATACCCGAAAACTTAATCAGATGTTACCAGATATAAAAATAGAGTAACTTCTTACCTTGCTACACATAACTTAAAAGCGTGTCTAGTCGTCATTGGTTTGTCTTCCACTTTTGTCATCACGCGACATTTACAGGCCTGACAAATTACTTCACGAGGACTTGATGCTAGTGACTGTTCTAAGAGCTGACTGGAAGAATTAACTGAGCACGCATCTCCATCATCTGATGCGTCAGACGAAAGATTTCTTAGTTCAATTTGAAGTCCTCGTATCGGCTGCGAATGGTCTCTTGAAAATGCATTGAGATCTCTTCCTCTATAAAAAGCAGGATCATCGCAATTCATGTGACTTGCTACGTCCATTTAACCTGAAATTTAAAAAATCTGGTAACATATTTGACTGACATGAGAAAGTTAACATTCAGAAATTCTAAATATTCTTTCAATTAATTTGGAAAATGTATTTTATTGGGTTCGTTTTTCATTTCTTTGGTGTTAATTTGTAAACATGAAATAAAAAAACAAAATATTTAAGCCTAATATTACTTCAACATTTTAAACATAAGTGGAAACGTCACTTTATTCTAAATATTTACCTTCTTTTTCGTGCAATACACCTCTCATTAATATAATGCCTTAGTAGATCAAAATCATACACTTTATAGAAATGTAAGTAAGCTACAGAAACACAAATATTGTAGTTACTCTGTCACGTCTGTTTCAAACTATTTAAATAAAAAACTAAACAGAAATTGGGGTCTCGGAGTGTGAGTAGCATATCGATAAGAATCAGGATAAAGAGAGATTTATCCTTATTGGTAATTAAGTATATTCAGAATAAAAAATTACTTGTTCTTGCACGAAATTCAAGTCGTATTTTTCAAACGGCTAATACCTAATAGCATTAATTATGAAAGTAGTCTTAACTAATGGCCTTGTGGCATTCCTAGTGACCATCAAATGAATTGTTTGTAATATTTCTTAAACTACTTTTAGGTTTCGTGGCATGGGATTCAGATGAACGTATTTTAATGTTGTTTTCTTTATATAACAAGCTGTTTTTGTATGATAAGGCAAAAGAAAGGTTACCTTCTTTTGCCATATCATACAAAAACCAAACGTTAGTATGTGCAACGTTACGATAATTGCAAAAAGTGTCAGTTTAATGCCATCGTTGATTGGACTAGCGAATCTAGTATCCAATCTTTAATCTCTACTAACATTTTTAAGTCTTAAAATTTAATACTAGTCGCTGTAGATAACATTAATAAATATAGAATGTACCTACTGCTAGACTAACGAAGGTAACTTAGGTAACTATCTATATAATTGACAAAAATGTGTATTTTCTTTTGTACTTAGGGATAAATAATAACCTTTTTTGTTTTTTATTAATAATACTTTCCATCTGATATCATCATTTCTTCAATATAGTTCACAGAAAAGACATGACTACTTCCTTATTAAGTTTGTGTCGACCTACTTAAACTACAATAATTATTTCAATTTTGGAAATGCCGCCATTTGCCGTATTTGCGACTGATGATCATGGACTTTCCGGTTTCATTCTAGCTCATCAGCGTGGGAAACATAGCAAGAGACTGCTTTGCAGAATGCTGATACACTCTTCAAAATCAAACCCACTTCGCCCACTAATGACTTTTAGAAATTATGTCATCATCATCATCATCAGCTGCCGTAGTCCACTGCTGGATATAGGCCTCTCCAATGGCACGGCACGCCACTGAGCCCAATTTTCGGCTCTTCGTGTCCAGCCGCTTTATTTTTCTAATGACATTTAGAAATTACGTGTGTACTAAGTTGTAAGACGTTGCTTGCCTCGTTTCTCGAAAAGCACGCTGAACCGTTAGTCCCGGTTGTTATGAACTTCTATGACAGTCGTTATAGAGAGTTAGTTGAATACACGATCAAGCATTTCAAAACTACAACTTCAGTAAAAACATCATTGTTAGACTGTAACACAATTAGTAAACTGATAATGACAAGTATTGAGTATCTTACTTAAGATACTGCGTAGATAACGTCATTATTTTCTGTACATATCGTATAACATTTCTCGACCTGCAAATCATCTTTAAACAAAAAATTACTATGGTTGGTTATGGCAGGCATTAATTTCCTTTATTTTCCTTCATATAAAAATGGTGGCAAAGATGAGCTGTAATCTATATACCCTAGTAAAATTTATTATTCCTTGTATGTCAGGAACTAAATGATAAGATTCTGAATCATAGGTATAAAGTACATTCATATAACATATGATGAAATGCGTTCATTGTCCAATCCGATTAAAGATAAGAAATAAAAAAACAAGAATGTAAAGAATATTCAAGTAGGTATCTAGCCTTGTATTTCCTTTCCATTAAATTATCTGCTTCAGATATCCGAAAGATAATGTTTTCACTGCGTAATAGCTTTGCGTAGGATTGTTAACGCAACGGTAACTACAATACCTACTAGAAAAACGTTTATTTGCTAACACTATGAAGTGCCGTCGCGTATGAGTCAATAACACATAACATAACTTCACGCCTTTATCCCCGAAGGGGTAGGCAGAGGTGTATTACACACCCACACTTCACAAGTTACGTTTCGGTCCCAATGTAATAGGGGGTGAGCTTATTGCCATCTACCGGTCACATTATTAAGCGAACGATAATTCTAATGCACACATAACTTCGAAACGTTAGAAGTGTGTGCCTAGGGTACATCGCGAGTTTATAAATAAAAAATAAAACAATGTAGTGAAAAGAGTACAAAAATCTGTTCGGCAGTTTTTAAGTTTATCGATTTCATTCAAACTGATAGGATGAAAAGGAGACCTCATTTTGTAATAAGTATAGATAAAGTAATAATTTATCTTATTTATCTGTATATCTTCTTTACTGCATATCAGTTTAGATCTTTGGTGTCAATGTTGGCTAAAACGTTGAAACAACAACTATCCATCTAGGCGTTATATCTTCCATTCATCGATCTATATTTCTATCTATGTCCAAAACAGAGAACTAGAACTTCTCAATGTGGTATACATATATACCTACAGTACGTCGAATCATGGATAATTGCGCAATGAATAACTTACGTGGCATGTCAGCGATCAGATGAGTTAATCTTGATGGAAAACCTATTTGTCTAATGGACGAACACAAACGTCCGCCCTGCCATCCATCACTTATGGGAAAACTTTCACAACTAAGATTGTGTGAAACACAGATTTTTGATGCTAAGAAACTTGATACGAGCTTTTTTGGTTGATGTGTTGGTCTTTTGTGAAGGCATTTTACATGTTGTAATTAATTTGATGAAATAATAAAAAAATGCTTATAAAAGTAGGCGCCTACTAGTGAAGTTTAGCGTTCTATCCTGTAGTGTGGATATTGTTTCATGTTTAACGATGATCCACACACCGCCACCTATTGTATTATCTCAAACTATAGGAACAGAGTCTGTATTATGACAATCAGATAACTAATGAACTTATTTGTACTTACATATATTTTATACAGACACAGAACAAATCACTATACGCATAACCCTAGAATTCGTCCTGGATCAAACTCGTGACTTTCGACTTAGATTTCGCCAAGATCACTAACCACTAGACCAAAAAATAAACCCACGGCTTATTCTACAAACATTAACAATAGAGTACATAATTATATAGTTCCGTTTCCATTTCACTGAAATTCGTCTAGACAGATACATAATCATTAAAATCTGCAGGAATACAGGCTAACAGTAAGCGCAATCTATATGCAGTACACGCACAGGTGACAGGGGATCGTAGGCGCGGGTACAATCAACGACATAATTTCGTCAACGACCGTGCAATTACTTAAATAGATTGTGGAAAGGAAGGGAATGACAATATTGTTTTATTCAAATCTATTTGGATATTCAGCTTTCGAAAGCTATCGGAGAATATCTTTTATGTATAATACTCGTATATTGGGATCGTGATTGCTTGTTTTATATTTTGTTACTTGAGTTCAGCACAGATTTTTTTCCGTGAGCGTCGAAATTTGTTATTTTAATAATATGTGTTATTTTCGTTTGTTTGTTTACTGTGTAGCAATGTAGGTCAGGTTCATTAAACGTTGTTAAACAACAGATGCTTACGCCATATAAACAAGACATACGATCCTTCGACATAAATACTACGTGTTAACCCAATGAAGCCCGAAAACATCTCCCAAACACTTTGTATGTACAGACACGTACAAAGATTACGTCTTCCTTGGTGAAATGACGGATTCCACATATACTGTCAAACGCGTAGTAATAAAATACAAGCATTTGGCTACGTGACAATAATATTTGGTACATGAGAAATATATTTTGTGTATTCATACAAACATGTTGAACATTTCTGACACACATATGTACACGTCAGATGTAGCCAAAATGTAATATTCTTGATCGTAAAGCGTCGAACTATTCTGAGCATCTGTGTTCGCGGGAAAAAACCGTTTGTGCTCGGTTCAGTTGGCAAGTGTACTTGCTAGATTTGGTTGAAAAATGTCTACTTGTACTAGCGCCAATAAATAAACTATAAGTAGTGGATTGGTCGCAAGACATTGTTTCAAAACAGATCTCGATCCCTTTGCAAGGAATTAAAAAAAATATTAAACGTTCATTTCTCTAGGACATAAACTGGTCGATACGCACCAGAACCGTGCTAAAACTGAACAATCCTAAAACTGAAACAAAGAACCATTCAATTGACCTCATAATTTGGTGAGGCCGCCCTTACAGTTACCGTAGTGAAGTCAAATTGTTTGATTCAGTTAAAAGATGTGTAGCAGTCTGCAGAAGTACCGATCATACCGTTGAACTACCGAAAGGGGCATCTAATACATAGATGGCTACAATAGTTTCTATGTCGCGACCAGATCAAACCCAAAACTAAAATTTATATTTTATTTCTTTATTTTTATTTATAGACTCACGCCTGTATCCCCGAAGGGATAGATAGAGGTGTAATATTACATCCACATTTCGCCATGAATTTTTAGGTTCCACGTAATAGGGGGCGAGCCTAACATTACAAGACTCCGTGCTGTTACTGAGAATTTCCTAACGGAAAAACCCAATAACACTTTGCCCGACCCGGGAATCGAACCCGATCCCTCCCAATCCCACGCGCACATTTATGCCGCGAGACCAACGAGGCTACAAACATTTCTTGCATAATAATATAGAAACAATTGAAAAAGCCTTATTACTTCGTTCTAGAGATATGTCAACGCCAACTTTACATAACTATAATTACAGTTTCCTTTGAAAATGTTATGTTGTAACTAACTACGCTTGCTTATAGGCTGTTATCGCAGCACGTTATCAGTAATTAATATATCAATGGGTTGGGGAATAGGGTTCGTAGACGTGAGCAGCCTGAAGGGATGACGCAGTTTGTCTCAAATAAGGGTATAGCGTCTGTAGTTACTAACAAATCTATATAAAGATTACAAGGTACACTACAAATTCTAAATTGTTAAAGTTATTATTGGAATCGAAATTCGTAAAATGCGGTGCCGTTCAAAATTTTCAGCCTGTGTTTGACGATGAACCGTTTTTAAAAGTGGTAGTGAATAAGTTTGACAATTAGAATCTTTAGAATAAATGCTTACATCTATATAATTAAAAAGCAAGCTTTATGTCAAAAAATTAAACTATTTCGAAAATATTACTAATATATATGCTACTACGGAGGAACCCATAATTGATCAGTAAAGTTGGATCCCGACGTGACGAAAATTGCTGTAATAGAACGCCTGACACGATATTGTGCAACATTCGATCGCATTAACTCTGCTTGAAAAAATTTGATCATATCGTGGCATTCAGCTGCACTGATGGGACAGAAGTTTAAGCGGCCGCCTCACCGCTTTAACATCTTTATGTGAATTACAATTTTTTTTTGGCTAGTAATAATAAAAAATATGGTTTCTAGATCATTCGGGTCAATTGTAATATATCTAAAACCAATATGTCGCGATAGAAATCGTAAACCGTAGTTTGATTTCAATCTATAAATTTTTGTTTCGAATTTGGTTATTCTTTCAGTCAACTGTTAAATTTTATATTAGGCCTCCACAATAGTGGATGTGAGAGTGATGTCCTTTTTGATAAAAAAAATAACATTTTGTTTTCTTTATAAAAACAACTCCCACAGTAGAACTAAATCCTGTGTTGCGGGGGACTTTACAAACATACAACTAACGGGCACAATGAACACCCAGACTCGAAACAACACTTTTTAATTTACACTTGTAAGCAAAATTATCCACGATAACACTTTTCTAATTATTCTGGGTTTCGATAATATACAGCCTATGTTTATCGTATCGTTAATCTGTATGTTTATCGTTGATAGTCAAACAAAGTACATGAATAAATTGCATTATGTTTAATCGATATAATAAATATTTTATCTAGAACTTTGAATACTGAGTCATTTTTTATTTAGGGCGAATGATCTGATATCCGGTATCTCCACTGTACTGTTTATTGCTGTAATTAGCGTTCTTATCAGTGACTTTGTGGAATTTCGATTATATTCTACGATTGAGATATATATTGCCTTTTTGATCGATCTCTTGGTTTAAGCGTGTGCTCGCAGTTCTGACCAGTCATGATTGGAGGGAATTCACAAGTGGAACGAAATGTTATAAATAAATATCTTTTTTTCAGCGGCGCAATTCGACAAGTGACTTTTCTACATTCGAGCCTATTTTACCCACTGTGGGTTGTAGGTATGTTAAATTATATAAAAAAATATTATTAACAATAACATAACAAAATCTTTTTTGGTTCTCTAGAATATAACCCCCCGCAATGTGCGCAAACACTCAACTTTACAATTAATTTGAAACATATTGAAGGCTTTTCTCGCGCTTTTATGCGAAGTAGCTTTGGAACCTAGGCTACAAGGCGACCAGAAAAGTGCTAAGATGTTGATGATGAATTACACAACCAATTCTGATGGGCTTCACCTTAGAGCCTGGGGTCCACTAAATTATATGTCCAGTATCCAATATTTATTTTACAAGTATACTCATTGTACAGTATGACATCAGCACTCGTGCAAGTAACTCAACTTGCCCACTGGATCGTTCAAACGGTGATACCGCAGTGCGTAAGAAGGGCTCCCGTTACGTACATAGGTTCTAAACGATCACCTTTGCGAACAGAAAATATCATAATATCATATATGGACGGGCATATTTAATGCGTTACTTTTATGGATTACATACAGGGTGTAAAAAGACCCTTAACGAAAACTGAAATCCCATGTTGTGCCAATCATTACAAACATTTTACTTCGGCTCCATACCTGGGAAATTACTGGTTCAGGAGATATTGAGGCTAAAAGTTACAAGTTAAGTTAGTACGGATTTTTTCTAATAAGGTACAAAATCGATGCATTTACCCCGCCAATATGTTCTTTAGATGCCCTATGACCCCATGGATAAGTAGGTATTCAGCATTGCATGCGCGCGCTTTAAAATGCGGTTTAAAAATGTGAAAACTTAAAAAAGAATCGTTTCCCAGGTATTATTTTTGGTTAGTATGACTTGGCATGATGTCCACAACGAGTAGACTTCAGCTTCGTGATGGGTCTTGTGACAGTCCTGCATTTGTAATATACCACCACATATGCCACATATGTCGAAGAACCGTTGTAGTAGTCGTGCTCTAGAGTGGAGACCGCGCCTTGGCAAACGTAGTGTAGGACGTCCTCCGGCTAGGTGGAGTGACGATATACGCAAAGCTAGCAGCGGCTGGACACGAAAAGCCGAAAATCGGGCTCAGTGGCGTGCCATTGGAGAGGCCTATATCCAGCAGTGGACTCTTGCAGGCTGATGATGATGAATATATGTATATTTTTTGGCAGTCTATATAGCTAATAGCTATCTATCTATCTATCTGTCTATCTATTATCTGTCCCGTATATGAAATCTTTGGTTTTTAACCTGGGTTTCTCTTACTGGTTTATTTATTTTGTAAAATACCTAGTAAAACTAGCAGCCACGAGTGACAGAGAGAGCCATAACTTCTCTTGTAAGGATTATCCACCTATCCATCTAGGCGTTATATCTTCCATTTATCGATCTATATCTCTATCTGTGTCCATCTAGAACATCTCCTTGTGGTAAACACATATACCTACAGTACGTCGAATTATGGATAATTATCCAATGAATAACTTACGTGGCTTGTCAGCGATCAGATGAGTTAATCTTGATGGAAAACCTATTTGTCTAATGGACGAACACAAACGTCCGCCTTGCCATCCATCACTTATGGGAAAACTTACGCAACTAAGATTGTGTGGAACACAGATTTTTGATGCTAAGTAACTTGTTACAGGCTGTTTAGGTTGATGTGTTGGTCTTTGGTGAAGGCATTTTATATGTTGTAATTAATTTGATGAAATAATAAAAAAATTGCTTATAGGTATATATCACTAGTAGGCACTTACAAGCGCCTACTTTAAAGTTTAGCGTTCTATCCTGTAGTGTGGATATTGTTTTATGTTTAACGATGATCCAAACACGGCCACATATTTTATTATCTCAAACTATAGGTACAGAGTCTGTATTATGACAATCAGATAACTAATAAACTTATTTGTACTTACATATATTTTATACAGACTCAGAACAAATCACTATACACATAGCCTTAGAATTTGTCCTGGGTGGAAATCAAACTCATGACTTTCAGCTTAGATTTCGCTTAGTCACTAAGCACTAGACCAAAAAATAAACCTACGGCTTTTTCTACGAATATCTAACGCTACCAACACAATAGAGTATGTAGAGGTCTATTTCCATTTCACTGTTCGATCAAAAAATTCGTCTAGACAGATACATAACTATTAAAATCTGCAGGGATACCAGCTAACAGTAAGCGCAATCTATATGCAGTACACGCACAGGCGACAGGGGATCGTAGGCGCAGGTACAATCAACGACATAATTTCGTCAACGACCGTGCAATTACTTAAATAGATTGTGGAAAGGAAGGGAATGACAATATTGTTTTATTCAAATCTATTTGGATATTCAGCTTTCGAAAGCTATCGGAGAATATATTTTATGTATAATACTCGTATATTGGGATCGTGATTGCTTGTTTATATTTTGTTACTTCAGCACAGATTTTTTCCCGTGAGCGTCGAAATTTACTATTTTAATATTATGTATTATTTTCCTTTGTTTGTTTTCTGTGTAACAATGTAGGTCAGGCTCATTTAACGTTGTTAAACAACAGATGCTTACGCCATATAAACAAGACATACGATCCTTCGACATAAATACTACGTGTTAACCCAATGAAGCCCGAAAACATCTCCCAAACACTTTGTATGTACAGACACGTACAAAGATTACGTCTTCCTTGGTGAAATGACGGATTCCACATATACTGTCAAACGCGTAGTAATAAAATACAAGCATTTCGCTACGTGACAATAATATTTGGTACATGAGAAATATATTTTGTATATTCATACAAACATGTTGAACATTTCTGACACACATATGTACACGTCAGATGTAGCCAAAATGTAATATTCTTGATCGTAAAACGTCGAACTATTCTGAGCATCTGTGTTCGCGGGAAAAAACCGTGTGTGCTCGATTCAGTTGGCTAGTTCACTTGCTGGAATTCGTTTAGAAATGTCTACTAATACTGCCTCCAAAAAATAAACTGCGATTGGTTGCAAAACATTGTTTCAAAACAGATCTCGATCCCTTTGCAAGGAATTTAAAAAAACATTAAACGTTCACTTTTCTAGGGCACAAACTGGTTGTCGATACGCACCTGAAAAGTGCTAAAACTGAACAATCCTAAAACTGTAACAAAGAACCATTCAATTAACCTCATAATTTGGTGATGCCGCCCTTACAGTTTGATTCAGCTAAAAGATGTGTAGCAGTCTGCAGAAGTACCGATTATACCGTTGAACCACCGAAAGGGGCATCTAAAACATAGAGGGCTACAAAAGTTTCTATGTCGCGACCAGATCAAACCCATAACTAAAATTTCTTATATAATAATATATAAACAATTGAAAAAGCCTTATTATTTCGTTCTAGAGATATGTCAAAGCAAACTTTACAGAACTACTAGCTTTTGCCCGCGGCTTCGCTCGCGTAAATTCGGGGTTCTCTAGTTATAGTAGCTATATCATCTATGTTCGGGGTAACACATATCTCCTTTATTGGGCGGATACTTCTATAATTGTCGTTTTAACTCTTTAAAAATGTCAGCTCTTGTAGCATGGTGGCTCTCAACAACTCTTTTAGAAATATAACTGGAAAAAGTATTTACACATACAAACTACTTAGTACTAAGCATTAGTATGTACTCAAAGTAAGGAAGTAAAAGTATGTATTAGCTAGGTACTCAAAATGTTATCCGGTATCTGTGGCGTTTGGCTAAAGTGGCCAATATGGCGACTATGATTTGTCTGTCAGAACATTTAGAATTTAACAAAATACTCGACAATCCGAATTTTGCGGATACATGTTGTCGACTCAAAATCTTTATTTTTTAATGTTTTATTATTCAGGTAAGGTTTCGATGACTCAAGACGACATAGCGGCTCTATTGAGCGCTTGGTAGTTCAAGGTAAAGTGGAAGGTACAAGACCACGTGGCAGGTCACCAATGCGATGGACTGATCAAATAAAGTCCGCGGTGGGTCAATCGCTTCAACAATGCACTAGAAGTGCCGGAAACCGGACGAGATGGCGAGATGTCGTCAAACGGGCTACATCAACCCCTCACACTCCCTCATGATGACCACGACCGCTCTGCCAAGAGCGAAACGAAGAAGAAGAGAAGGTTTCGATGTACTCCTTGACGAAATTATTAATATAAGATTTGACACTGCGATAGCAGCGCAGTTCTTCGGTTCTAATGTGAAACATTCCAAAATTCACAACTACTTACAAATTAAAAATTAAGTAACAAAAACATTTTCCAGTGGACTAAATTGTGAATCTAAACCATTCTTAAGTCCCCTTGAACACACACAAAAAATTTCATCACAATCGGTCCAGTTGTTAAGGAGGAGTTCAGTGACATACACACGCACACAAGAAATATATATATATATAAAGATAATTACAGTTTCCTTTGAAAATGTTATATCGTAACTAACTTCGCTTGCTTATAGGCTGTTATCGCATCACGTTATCAGTAATTAATATATCAATGGGTTGGGGAACAGGGTTCGTAGACGTGAGCAGCCTGAAGGGATGAGGCAGTTTGTCTCAAATAAGGGTATAGCGTCTGTAGTTACTAACAAATCTATATAAAGATAACATGGTACACTACAAGTTATAAATAGTTAAAGTTATTATTGCAATCGTAATTCGTAAAATGCGGTGCCGTTTAAAATTCTCAGCCTGTGTTTGATGATGAACCGTTTTTAAAAGTGGTAGTGAAAAAGTTTGACAGTTTTTAGAATAAATGCAATAAGCAAGCTTTATGCCAAATAACGATACTATTTTGAAAATATTACTGACGCATTTGCTCCTACTGAGGAACCCATAATAGAGAAGTTGCCTGTAAGTGAAATAAATTATACAAGTATTTTTATCTAGTGAAACATCTCAAAGTAATAGTAGTTTCATTCATCAATTAATGTTAAAACTTTATTTAAAATGTTGATTGATAATAAGTATTCTACTTGACAGCAAAACACTATGACGTCACTACGTCATATTTCAGACAAAAGCCCTAGCAAAGGTCCTTTTTGACATTTCATTAAAAGTACTTGATTTGACTAGTTGGAAACAACACTATTGATTAAAGTTGGATCCCAACGTGACGAAAATTGCTGTAATAGAACGAATGACACGATATTGTGCAATATTCGATGCTTGAAAATATTTGATCACATCGTGGCATTCAGCTGCACTGATGCGACAGAAGTTTGATCGGCCGCCTCACCGCTTTAACCTCTTTATGTGATCTACAAATTGTTGTTTGGCTAGTAATAATAAAAAATATAGTTTCTAGATCATTCGGTTTAAATGTAATATATCTAAAACCGATATCGCGATAGAATCCGTAAACCGTAGTTTGATTTCAATCTATAAAATCACACACAATCTATAATTAATAGGTTTCGAATCTGGTTATTCTTTCAGTCTACTGTTATTTTTTTATTAACCTTCCACAATAGTGGATGTGAGAGTGATGTCTTTGTAGATAAAAAATATAAAATTTTGTTTTAACACTTTACAAGTGTGCATTATCCACGATAACACTTTTTGATTATTCTGGGTTTCGATTATATACAGCCTATGTTTATCGTATCGTTATGTTTATCGTAGATAGTCAAACAAAGTACATGAATAATTTGCATTACGTGTAATCAATATAATACCAGACTATTTTATCTAGAACTTTGAATACTGAGTCATTTTTATTTAGGGCGAATGATCTGATATCCGGTATCTCCACTGTACTGTTTATTGCTGTAATTACCGTCCTTATCAGTGACATAGCTTTGTGGAATTTCGATTTCATTCTACGATTGAGATATATTGCCTTTTTGATCGATCTCTTGGCAAGCTTGTGCTCGCAGTTCTGACCAGTCACGATTTGAGGGAATTCACAAGTGGAACGAAATGTTACAAATATTTTCTTTTCAGCGGCGCAATTCGACAAGCGAATTTTCTACATTCGCCTATTTTACGCACTGTGGGTTATAGGTATGTTAAATTATATTAAAAAATATTATTTACAATAACATAACAAAATCTTTTTTGGTTCTCTAAAAGACAACTCCCGCAATGTCCACAAAAACTCAATTTAACAATTAATTTTAAACATATTTAAGGCTTTTCTCGCGCTTTTATGCGAAGTAGCTTTGGAACCTAGGCTACAAGGCGACCAGAAACGCGCTAAGATGTTGATGATGAATTATACAACCAATTCTGATCATCATCCTAACTAGGACCCGGTGGCGACCCAAGACCTTGGTGCCTGGGGTCCACTGAATTATATGTCCAGTATCCAATACTTATTTACAAGTATACTCATGTACAGTAAGACATCAGCACTCGTGCAAGTAACTCGACTGGCCCACTGGATCGTTCAAACGGTAATACCGCAGTGCGTAAGAAGGGCTCCCGTTACGTACATAGGTTCTAAACGATCACCTTTGCGAACAGAAAATATCATAATATTATATATGGACGGGAATATTTAATGCGTTACATTTATGGATTACATATATGTAATATATATTTTTGGTCTATATAGCTAATAGCTATTTATCTATCTATTATGTATTATTGTGAAGTATCATTTCTATAAGTTATTTTACTTTAATGATAGCTAGTGTTCGCTGCTTCGCCCATAGCCTCGTTTTACACCGTTATCAAGTAAAATATTTAAAAATCCTTTCTTAGTAGCTGTCTAAATCACAAAACGAACCAGCTGTCTTCATATTTCTAGACTCAGTTGTGAAGGCTCTGCCATGATATGTCAGGCAGGACAACTTTTGGCTTACAACGGCCGCAACCGTTACATTATTATTTCTTCCATTATATCTGGTCTCGTTGTCTAATTTTATACAATTAAATCACTTTCATAAAATAAAATAACCTTATAAAATAGCACCACGCGGACCCACCGGTACCAGGCACAGGGACCAAGCTACCGGTGTTTAGGGCCCCAGAGAGAGGAGTCTCCGAACTATGCGCGTCGTGTCCAACAAAACTGCCTTCTGTGTGGAGGACTTGATCCAGCCGTCTAACGAGAGCCTCTTGAGATGGTGGTCGAGGCTCTCGGCGATGAGACCATTAACTAAACAAAACACGACTATCGGTACAATAATCGCCGAGTCCACATCCTACATGTCGACAATCTCGTGAGCCAGGTCCAAATACTTGATTTCCTTGTCAATTTCGGCTTTCACGAAATTCTCGTCATAGGAAATAGTGACGTCAACTATAATTGCAATGCGTTCTGATCGATCTATCACCACTATAACGGGCTTGTTAGCCACGATAGTCCTGTCGGTGATGATAGATCAATCTCAGTCGGGCTCATACTTCAAAGGGTACAAGATCATATTTTAAGGCAAGCTGCTGATGGACGATCCTAGCTACTTGATTGTGTTTATGCAAGTATTGGCCGTTGGCAAGACGAGTACAACCGGAAGCTATATGTCTGAGAAATTCGGCGAGCTGGTGACACGCCCGACATATGTCGAAAGTCTCATCGTTCAGAATACACTTACGGTAGTTGTTGGTCATGACAACTTCGTCCATAATTGCACAAACAAAACCTTCGGTCTCTGCAAATAGATCACCAAACCTTAGCCAGGCTACTGATAACATACGGTCTACATCAGACCCATGTAAGGCCCGATAAAAACGTCGATGCACCTCTTTGCATTTTCATACTTCCCTGCGCCCTTCAATACTTAGTACAACAGGTTTGCGCCAGCTCTCTTTTGCCAGACCCAAGGGGGTAAGTCCGTTGCCTATAGCAACAACATCACGATGCACACCCGTGTCAGTCTTGAGAAAACATTCTTTAAGATTGTACACCACGCGGTTGTGGAGGTCCTTAGCACTTAAGAAACCACGACCACCACATTCCCGCGGGATGTAAAACCTCATTACTGACGACCGCGGGTGATGCATTCGATATTCAGTCAACAGACAACGGACCTTTCTGTCCATGGCGTCCAGTTCTGATTGAGTCCATCTGAGTGTGCCGAAGGAGTACGCTAAGACTGGCATGGCCCAGCCATTATAGGCACGCAACCTTTTGCCGCCTGATAAAAAACTTTTCAGTATTTTTTTTCAGGCGGCCAAAGAAACGCAATGATTTTTTCATGGCAGTCTCAGCAATACCTAAGGCCTGCGACATACCCAGATACTTGTAAGTCTAGGCAGCAGATAAAGATCTAAGTTGTGTGGAATCTGAAAGCTCTATTCCATCCGATTCCACAATCCCACCTCGTTTTACATGCATGACCGCACACTCATCCACACCAAATTTCATCTTGATAGAATTACTAAAAGTTTCAGTTATTTTTAATAAAATAATAACATTACTATTATTTAATAAAATATAATATTTTATTATAGACCTGTATCCCCGAAGGGGTAGGCAGAGATGTATTGCCGCTACCAGGCACATCACCAGACTCCGTGCTGCTACTGAGAATCGGCTCGAAAAAACTCAGTACCTAACACTTTTGCCCGACCCGGGAATCGAACCCTGGACCTCCGATCAGTAGAGGCATACGCTATCCACTGGACTACGGAGATAGTCAACAACCGTTACATGCATTCCAAATTTGAAAATATAATAATAAGTACACATCAGAAATACATTCGCCAGGAATTCCAAGTTCGAAATGAATTCCACGCCATTTTAGCAGCCAGAGACTTTAATTTTAGTTAAAATCTCTGGAACAGTAAAAACTAAACTATAAATTCTCAGCAAAATATTCACAAAAGGGAATATGCTTGTACGAGCAGACATTGAAATCCGTTGACATAGATTCTGAGCCTACTGAGAGCAAAGTGACATCTCAATTAGGCGATTGCTTGCTCAGAGCGGGACAAACACGGCCTTTGTGAGGGAATGAGGCTTGCAGTCGCTGAGTGGCACTGAGTGTTGAAAGCGTCATAAGCCAATATGTTGATGGAACGTTTACATGATATGCTTGATGAAGCTTTTTTATTTGGAATCGTTCTGACAAATCTGTTGGGACTGACGGCTAGTTTGTGCTAGTTTACATTGAAATTCTATCCGATCGTTGCTAATGCCATATGAAAATATAATAATAAATAATACGTAGGCATTCACAAATGTGAGTCTAAGATTCAGTTTCAGCACTGTACGTTAGGTTACATCATATGTAAAAGAAATGCCGACCCAGTGGGAGCTAAAATAGCTCTTGATGTATATGTATCGGTATAATTATATAAGACGGATCATGTGAATTGACGTCGCCAGTATCAATATGGGGGTAAAAGTGAAATAGAAAATAAACAGAGGCGAACCGTTGAAAACTTTCGCGACACACTCGAAGTGACCCAAACAGAACTCGAATGTTTCATAACTTTGTTATTGCTTCCAAACGGTCGCTACGTATGCCAACGCGGTTGAGTGCTTGCTAAATCCCACACGAACCTATAAATTCGTATATGGACAGAACAGTAAATAAAAAGTCTCCGTTCCGCGGGTGGAAATAGAATTTTAGCAGCAGGCGGTGCTACATTTTACCCTTAACTTGTGATGACTAAAGGGCATAGTGGCAGCCTGACGAAATAATTTTAAAATAACCTATCAGATTTATTAAGTGTGAATTAATACACGTACCTTACTGGTTCTCCTGAATCAATTTTAAAGTTGGCGCAACCAACAATGATCTCGTAACTAGTTCTGCTGAAGTGATTTTGAAATCCGCGCAACTGACAATGATGACCGGCTGCTTTAAACTTAGCGATTTGGCATATTTCTTAGGACGAGGCAGAGTACATAAATACTTAAGGCATATCGCAACGCAGCGGCAATGGCCAAAATTAATTAACGAAACAATGCTGCGTGCGTGTTGTGGCACGCACATAATTATAAAAACTACTATTATGTGATAATGGATTTGGATTTCGTTTTAGGTCCGCCGGCCCTCCTTGAAAAAATATTTGCAGCAGAACCAAGATTTGACTTGGTTTCTTTAAGCTCTTTAAAACGCTCGCAAAAACACACATGCATTTTACTATGCGACTCCGCCGTTCAATTTTGCGAGAAAAAATTACCAAATTTAAACCCCTGCGACGACTACAGTAACCATGGTACCATCACAAGTTTACAACGGGCCAATAAAGCGATAAACTAGACATTTCAGTGGGGAGATCCGGCAATCGCGTATGCAAATGTGACTGTATGACACAAGGGGCACAGCCAAACACATTGGCCCCAAAGACTTAATGTTTTCATCCATTAACTGAGGCGAGCACTTATGAAATTCGTGGCCGCGATCCGAACGGGATTACACGGGCTAGCTAACGTGTTGCTCTTCGCAAGGTTGGCAGCTGATAGTAGGTTAGTTGTATAAACTTCATGGCAGGATAAGATAAGTCGTAGCAGCGTAAAGGGGCGTTTTTTTAAGCCAATATTGGCCCTTATACATCACCGCTTGATACATCATAAACTTGCTTAGTAGCTGAAACTGTTATCTGTAATTTGAATGTACAGTATTTTTAAGCAATAAAATATTTTATGTTATTTCATCCTCATCCTCATTCCAGCTGTTACGAATAAACCGGCACTTTAGCAATGTTAATGAGGCTAAGTTGACGGAGCCCTGCTTTGCAGTGCTCCTATTTTTGTGTTCAGAGTTACAAGAATACCTAACACTACCTATTCAGTTGAACTGAGCTTACCTTCTCGCGTTGCGGCCGGGTATGTTTTAAAATACTTACGCGGGCGTATACTAAATCTGAATGTATATATCAACGACGATATCAACACGCGCCAGTGACGTCACAAATGTTAGGTAAAGGTACGCTTTATTGAAATGTTTTTTTTTTACTGGATTTAAAAATAATACCCGACGACAACGCGGTCTCTGACGTTATGAGCGTTGTGTGAAGGTATAGATTCCATATACGCAGCGCAGTGCAAGATGTGATTATTATTATATTAATATCAATTTATTTCCAACGAACACAGTAAGGTATTTGTTGGCGAACGCAACAAAATGTTTGTTGACAGCCCTACCGCTGTTCACTCGTTACCTGCTTGATGGCACCTCGGGCGTTTGCTGCGTCTTACGACATGACCACTCATATAAGAGCCCTGATTAAACACCACGCCACCCATAACACACCCAATTATATAACGGACGAGAGGGGTGAGGGAGGTCATCTTAAACTGGGTCATGTAAGGCGGGCTAAACCGTATTTGCTAATGGAATACAGATGTGTAGATGAGCAACATTCTGTGGGCTACCGTAAATAGGTAAACCTTATAACACTATATATTATCTTGTATGTGTATATAGTTATGGTAGATATTATCAAATTACTGCTGGATAAGCTTTGAAGGTTTCAAAGTTATACCCATATTGCGTAATGGAAATGATTTTGAGCGCAACCTATAAATTTTATACCTTTTAGTTACGTTGGCGAGATTCATCGAACCCCTCGTTCTTTTATCTTAGGTACTACCTATGGCAATCCCCTAAAATCCTAACCTCCTCTTCACTAAGTATTGACATAACATGCTCTAAATAAAATGTTACCTAAATATTTACACCAAATCAAAGAACGCAATATATTTACCATTATTGTCGCATTTTCGGAAAAGGTACATTTAAAAAGTCTTCTGATACAGGATTTCGTCTTGCCTCACTAAGAGTTGTCTTCCGCTTTTCCTTGGAAAACTGTGAAACAAGAATTAAACTCTAATAAGAAACACATTATTTAAATAAATAACTTTAGGTTCCCAACTAGCCCCGTATCAACAAAACAGTAGGTACATAATATTATATCCACATAACATTATGAAACATATAAAATTATCTCATTAATACGCTAGAAACTTTAACGTAATAATTTCTATTCATTAGCAAAATATAATTCAGGTACTTCCTTTCAACTTTATAATTTCGCGGAAGGGTTTCAAAACGGCAGGTATGTTCATTATAAACAGCTTTTCAAACTTTAACTGACAGTCTAAAGAGTTAAGAGATTCCTCTACCGACAAAATCTTGTGGCAGACCCCTTTCTGATGCAGCGATGCGAAAACACAAGCTAGAAAGGGGCTCCGTGTTTGACTCCTCATTTGGGCACAACAAGATAATTTGCTTGAATCTATTTTGATACACACGGTTTAAATTGTAATCGAACTTTTAACTACTATTACTTCGATTATGGTGTTACGTGATACTTTTTTTCTTTTCTTTAAAAAGTGCAACTACTAGGTATATAAGAAATAAAACCGGTGTTAAAAAATTTTGCGCAACAATCAAATAACACCACATGCCATATAGCGAGCAAGTCATTTATTATGATTCTTGTCACAAAGTTTTATTTTATTGCCCGTGTAATGATAACAAAAATATAGAATGAAATAAGGGTGCTTGTACACGGTGCATGTAGCTGGAGCAAGTAAAGGTGCGGGTTATACGCGTGAGTAATATGCGCAAGCTACTTGTTCAAGTTACTCGATTGTACTTGTACGTGGTGCAAATAACTGGAGCAAGTAAAGACGCGGGCTACTTGCGCAAGCTGTGTGTACAAGTTATTTTTTTTGTGGTCAAGAGCTAGGTACATATGCATGCTATTCGTGCGGTAGCTTTATGACTTGAATTGCGTCAAAATATCTCGACGAACGAAAATTCTTTTAAAATTATACGTTAAAAATGTAATTTTAACAAGTAACATGCGCGAGTGACCCGCGCGCGCCGCAGAGCACGCGAATTACTTGCGCGGGTGGCTCGCATTGGTACATGCTCGAGTCGCTGGACCCGCACATTTTTTTAAACGATATTTTTACGGTGCATATAACCCGCGCAAGTGCCTCAACATGCTCAAGCTACATGCGCCGTGTACAAGCACCCTAAAAGACAAATACATATTAAATATGTATTTCTGGGATTTTCGCTTAAATTGAAAACCCGGCCGCTATACTAAACGGCCAGCAATCATAATCACACATGCTAGGTACATAGCCGCGCTGAGCTTTGAATAATCTCTTTGGCAGATATTTTATCAACAATATGAGAATTATGCAAGCCGTATTAACCATGGGATATTATTACTTGTCAAGTATACATACATCAACTGCTATCAGTATGCGATGAGACTGACCCTTATACTTTAATCCTGAATAGATACGTAGGCCGAGGTGTCAAACAACTAAATCATTTATCATACCTACTTACTATACTTACCTATTTTTAAATTCCTACGTAAAGTCCCACTACAATCTACGTAGCCAATTTTCTGAATTATTGCTGCTAGCGTGTACAATAAATTGAAAAGGATATTAATAATTTATTTTTAGATCGTTCAAGCCTTTTAAATATTACATTAGAATCACGACTTCAAACTGAATCAGGTGAGGCTAGACAGAGAACTTTGCCATATATTACCCACTATGTTTGTAAGACAGAACAGAAGATATACTTACTTATAGTAACAAAGTAAAATCACTAGGCGAACTAAAGACCGCTGATATGGAATTAACCCATGATAATTGCAGAAGAAGTTACCCAAATAGATGGTAAATAATCACAAAATAATAAAAAAAGCATAATTCGGACGTTGTAATTTGTACTATAATAAATTCATGACTAGACAACTCCCTGCATTTTACATTCGTTCATCATTCTCCGTACCAATGTGCCAGCTGTACCTGCGAACTCCAAGACACATCGCTGAGAGCGGGACTGTTTAATTAGACAGCTATTTGTAATCGAGTCGGACGGCTCGTGTGGCCCACGTTGGGATAGACACTGTTTTAATGTACACGGTATTGGAACTTATTTACATGGTATTGAATGGCGTAGAAATACACAGAATCCACGTCTTAAAGAAAAACCAGACAAAATCATTGTCTTGTAAAAAAACTCAGCTTATGTGCTCAGTTCAGGTTCAGCCTCAGTTTAAAGTAATATCGTATTGATAAAAAACTTTTTTTTCACTAATTTATAACAAATATGCTTTTAACATGACCCATTTCGGGAATGCTGTAATAAATGTATTTAATTCATACAATAACTATATACCTACTTTATTCTCAGCTTCTAAATGTACCAGCTATGTGAATCCGAAGATACATCGCTGTCACTGACTGACTCAAACTTGTGTGGCCCGCATAAGTAGTAACAAGAGTTACACTCATATTAAACTACTCGGACGCGAATACTGTATTAACAAGTTTCGTCAATTATTTCTTTCGTACAGCAGTCCACTAGACACGATGACCTAGCCTGGTCATAGGATCCTCCTTCTAACCAAAGGAATACCCACACCTTGATCCTCCACAAAATTACGAACAAATGCTCATATTTATCACAATTGACGACTGGTTGGCGCAGCGGGAGTGTAGGCGACCGCTATGCCGAAGGTCGCGGGTTCGATGCCCGCTCAAGTCAAACATTTGTGTGCATGAACATGCCATGTATGTCTTGGTCTGGGTGTTTCTATGTATAATATGTATGTATTTACAAAAAAAAGTATATTTGTATGTTAATCCATTATCTAGTACCTACCCATAGTACAAGCTCTGTTTAGTTTGGGACTAAATGGTGATGTGTGTATGGGGTAGGATAGAATAGAATCAAACATGTGGTTTGCCATAATATGTTTGAGTAGAGAACGCCGCCACGCCTTTTTTTTTAAATTTACCCGTTTTGGCCGATACCGTGGGAATTTCGGGAAATCCCTTCTTAGTGCACCTCTACGGTCCCCAAGGAACGTACATGCCAAATTTGAGCTTCCTGCGCCCAATTGTTTCGGCTGTAGCTTGTCTATCAGTCAGTAAGTAACGCAAGGATTTTGTATACTAAGATTATGTTCTAAATCCTGTTCGCCTGTATGTCAGCTGCATCTGTGAACTCGAAGACACATAATTGGGACTTGGACCGTTTAACTAGACAGTTATTTGTAATAGAAGCGGACAGAGTCTCGGGAGACATACATTAGAATAACTAAGTACTAAGTAAATATAGTGTAGAAAACCTTTCAGCTAGGTATGTAATATGTCATTACTCTGATGTAGCATAGAGTTGACATATTATAAGAACTACAAACACTATATTATACTAGAGGTTGCCTGCAGCTATGCCCGCACATTATTACTTTTACCCTGTACTTTGCTAATAATCTTATCGTCATAATTAACATATAATCAGTAGCAGCCAAAAACTTGCTCTAACAGGTCAAAAATAGCCTAACAAAACCTAACTACTTTAGGATTTTGCTGCCTAAAACGGTCACACTTTTTTGTCGTCAAAACATACTACAAATGGTACAAATTTTTCAAGATATTAACCTGCTACCAAAATCACCTAATATCATATACGTGATCAGAACAATTTTGCAAACTCATTTATGTAACAATCTGTATATCCGTTCATAACTTTTAGTGTCTGCAATAAAATAGTTTCCAACTACTGTTTTCGGTTCGCTACATGACAAATTTATACCAAGTTTTGTGATCCTTTGATATCCTTTTGATATGATCAACTTTCACGATTTGCACAGTTGTAAAACGTTTATATCATGGAACTAAGCTTTCCGAAAGGATTTTAGTTTTAAACCCGAAAGTAGAACGCATAAAATAGAGTCATTTAAATTTTATGGTATTTTAAATGTTGTTTATGTATGATATTTTCTTCGACTGTTGATTTCAAACAAAAAAGTAGTACCTACCTATAACGCTTGTGATTGAGAAGCTCAACTGTTTGTTTGGCTCAATAATAAGAATAATAATATAAGCCCTGATGTAAACTGCCATGGGCCTCTTGTCAGATGACGAAGCAAAGGCCATTTACCTCCAACCCGACCAAGTGCGTATTGGCAGACTTCACATGCCTTTCTAAAACAGAGCTCTCAGACTTGAGGGTTTTGCACATGTATTCTTTCACCATTTTAGTCGATGCTCTTCACATAAACGTCGATTTTGAAAAGTCAGCGGTGTGCACCTCGGGTTCAGATGAGAGCATGTGCCTACTGGTCTGCTAGTTTTTTCACTACGCTATTTTTATACTGGCACCGCTATACTATGGCTGCTGCTTTTTCGCAATAGTCAAAATTGTACTGAACCTAAATGAGCAAGTCACTATCTAGTTACAAGTAGGTAAGGCAAGCCTTACAACGAAATTCAATATTCGAACTTTAGATAGATCTGTAGATTTTAGATTCGTTTTTGACATAAGCTCCATACAAAATATGTCAAATACGAATTTCGAATCTCAAAATCCATGTGTGGGTCGAATATTGAAAATGGCCGTTAATGAATAAGAACAACTTTTCGCTGACATTCTCCTTATGAATCTTTTTATTACCTAAGGCAAAAAGTAATATTAAAAACAAAACAACAGTTCCATTTCCAAGAATTCATCCGTAAAGTTTTTACTACGGGGGAAAGCAGCAACATTCAACATGCACTTTCAAAAATCGAACCCCACCGTTTGCAGCGATGCGAGAGGGCGCCAAGCGGGAGAGTCCAAGCGGAAGTGACGTTGCAGGTAGATAATAACCGTGGTCGGGCGCGCCACCCTAGTGTTGTGCAGCTTCCGGTCCGCGCGGGGCTCTGACAGCGATAATCTTCGACGTACGTAATTTTGAAATTGGACAGGGAAATGGTTAGAGTTTCAGTGTTGTAGCTTTAATATTATATTATAGTAAGGGAATACCACGTTTTATATACACCACTATTTTTTAATTAGTACAAACATTTTAACAGGGCACTAAGTATCTTTAATTGATCATATTTATGTAGTTAAAAAATAAAAACACTGAGTCCCAAAACTGTCTCAAAACTGTCCACAATAATACGTAATAATTGGTAAATGCATCACTAATACTATGACCGAATCGTGTGCTATCATAGTAAACGGACCCATTGATAAATCCCTCCCCCCTCCCCTCTGCGCCTGCGCCGCGCCCCGACGATGCGACAAACAGTGTTAAATTGTTAGCGAAAGTGAACGTATCTATTTCTTCGTTGCAAAAGTTAATTGTTTGTCTACGTTTACCCGACGCGATGGGCTATCATATCAGTTCATATCACGGGGGTATGTAGCTATGCTACGTGCGTACTTTTTGAGTGGAAAAATCGCGAGAGCAGCTGTGTACCCATGGACATTATTTTGTGAGTGTAAAAGTGAGCCGGTTAGTGTCAAACAATTAAAAGCATATTGGATGCTTTTGACGAAGTGAAAAGACTGTGATCTGTGTATTGACAATGGTTGTAGACATTTCGAAGGACAATGGAAATACTTGTAAGTTTAGTAAATAATACCAACTTAAGAAAATAATAATTTGAGGCGGGCGGCTCAAAAATCGGTCTGTGTGGAGAACCTTGAGGGAGGCCTATGTCCAGCAGTGGACGTCTCTAGGCTGACATGATGATGATAAACTAATATTTGTAAATAGCAGATGATTCTAACTTCATAAATACGCCAAAATTTATCTTTTCTTTTATTACAGAAAACCTTTTTTATTTTGATATGTGTTTGCTTTCTAAATATTACATACCTCCGTATTTAATTACTTGTAAAACGGTAAATTTTGCCGGTACTAAGCCCGGATGAAGTATGAAGGAGAGGGTAGAATAAAAAAAAAAATAACTACCTACACTTATTATTTTGCTTCATTTTATTATCTAAGGCGACCTACATTATAAGTGCGACGGAAAGAATGCGTAAGAGTAGGACGGAAAGTAAGTACTATCAATGAAGTAGTGAATGGATTGTAAAATATGTCTATGATTTAGGTGAGATTTTCTACAAAAAACAAATGATTATAACTTTGCTATTTATAGATATTATGAAATTCTTACGTCACATATATGATAATTATTTCTTCGCTAATATGTCCTTAAAGTTTTTGTACTAATTAAAAAATAGTGGTGTATTTAGTGTAGTATATGATTTTTTATATGGCATTAGTGACGTACCTACTTGACGTGCATTTGCGTTTGGATCGCATCTGTTTTGCTGCTGAAGCACATTTGTATCGCTATTAGCGATTCAAAATCGTTAAGTGTGCGATGGTGCACTGCCGTGTCTGAATCGCGATCGTTTTACATTTGCATCCGTACTTCATTGACGAAATAGTCGTCATATGCCACTTCCATGCTATTCCAGCATAAACGACATGTATAGACGTTTAGTGTCACCACATATAAATTAATTAGCATCTTCTTGCTCCGATACAGTATCTTATCTTATACTAATATATAAAGCTGAAGAGTTTGTTTGTTTGTTTGGTTGAACGCGCTAATCTCAGTAACTACTGGTCCGATTTGAAAAATTCTTTCAGTGTTAGATAGCCCATTTATAGAGGAAGGCTATATAACACCACGCTATGAGTGACGGGAGTGGAGCAGTAGCCTTAAATAACGCGGGTGTAACTGCGAGCATCTTCTAGTACTAATATATAAAGCTGAAGAGTTTGTTTGTTTGTTTGGTTGAACACCCTAATCTCAGGAACTAATAGTCCTATTTGAAAAATTATTTCAGTGTTAGATATCCCATTTATCGAGAAAGGCTATAGGCTATAACACAGCGCTATGAGCGAAGGGAGCGGAGCAGTAGCCTTAAGTAACGCGGGTTCCGTTCCCGGGTGTAACCGCGGGCATCCTCTAGTTTTATAATATAACTAAACCCTCTCCATATCTTTCCTTAATCTACGCACCCTCCGCAATTCTGTGACATGACCCCACACCCAGAAACATTCGTACACCTGAGCCCGAACCTCTTAAGTACACTCTCAACAAAACAAGCTAATGAAACATAAACACTGCGTACTACACTGCGACTCTGTATTGACCACTTATTGTGAGGCAAAGGCAATTAGATCGTTTAAGGGGATTATGCCTAATCGGCGAGTAGAAGATTCTTCACACAAATGTTCTTTTTTTAAAAAAGGTCGCTTTAGTAGTTTATCTTAGAATTAAACAATAGCTGTTGTAATTTGTAAGTATAAGGTTAGGTAAGTAGATATTTCGATATTAAATGGTTTTGAGAATAAAATTATACCTTTTTGGAGCGTCGTTTCTTATTATCATTCTATCTTGGTTGAGTCGTGTTGTAGTTCAGATTTCTTATTAAATGTTAATGGCCCGTCGGTTTTAGAGGCAAAAATATACTGATATCCTTGAAATGATTTCTTTCATCGTTATGGAATCACTTACAATTTGACGCACAATGAACTCCGGGGTATTTAAAAATTCCTCAGAGCGAGCCTTATTTACCCACTATTCATCTCTGTGGCACTCAATAGGTAATAGTGTCATCACAAACTATTTATATCCTCATACGCATGATATTTGATCTAAAAGGTTTGAATGTATACCGCAATATCAACACCCCATCAACATTAGAATCTCGTTTCCGACTAGACCTATACATATAATAAATATACTTCATGAATATAAATAAAAGGCAAACAGCCGTAAAGCTTGAACGGTTATAACACCTCCCCTAGTTGACACTGTAAATACTATCAAAGCTGGCCAGCACTCTCTAACTTACAAAAAAAGAAATTAGAAGCTTACTTACCTCATAAATAAAACTCAAACGGCATCCACAATTCAAAATTCAAACTTTTGTTCGAAAAAAAACATTCGCGGCGTATCCGGAATAAATCCGTATATTGGTGGCAATATTTATGGTGTGTTATGTTACCGCCATATCTCTGACTTTCCACACACTTCCGCAACATTGAACGGCCATAAACTAAACACAAAAAGGGACACTATTGGGCCTTCCAACAAAAAATATCGTTCGGACCCTTTCGTTATTGCAGTTTAAAAATAAACTGCGACGATATCTTTGTGAAAAATGTCCAGTGTTAAATGACGCTACTAAATAAAAAAGAAACACTTAACGCTTTTTTTCCTGATGCTGGCAGTAGTCACCCATTCTCACATTTCATCCTTTATTTGATCCGAACTGTAACTTTATCAATTTTAATGATACAATTTTTATTGCCATGTTACTTGTTGCGTTGAATTTTACAACTACGAATTAAGCAAGATCTGCAAATTCATGTCAAAAAGGACACGATATTTTATATACAGTCAATGACAGTCATGTGTGTAAATACACTTCTAGAGAAAGGCTATGTGATGGTGAAAAAGAGGCAAATGCAAAAATATATTCTGCAAATCTATTCTCTATATATTTATTTTCATTAACACAGTAAAATTTTCAGTCAGATTCTGATCGTAGCTATTTAGTAATAAATATAAACTAAGTGTATATCACTTAGTTACATACATCTTGAACACAATTTTGTGCATTTTTCCTTTGAAAACTGAGTTCATAAGTCAATTGATTCACAGTCTGGCATTCGTCTTGTTGACTGATGCACCTAGTTGAAATATAAAAGAGTTTTCAAGTGGTTCTCAGAAAGATGTTCGTAAAGTTAAGGCCCAGTCATTACACCAGGGGTCTCCAAAACATATGATTTGTCAACAAATCGAACACATTTGTCACCGGGATAAATTGTTAATCACGCCTCAAACCGTCTCCGTAAACAAAATATTCAATTGTAAAATTAATCAACTGTGTCACCGAACTACTGGCATCCCAAATCCGTACAGAATATCGGCAGCGTCGAATCCAAAATTACACCGGCTTTTCCCCACAGGCGCGCCACAATTATCCAAACGTATTCATACGAACATTGGACCGGACCGGAGTCGACTCCGGCGGTCCCGGTGAGACCGGACCAAATTGCTCTGACACGGTAACCAAACAACGGTACACAACGCGCACTCGCTAATTGATCTTATACTGTAGCACTTTGAATAAAACGGATGGTTGACGGATCTTATTTGATTTTGGGGCTATAAATACTTATTTTTGCCCTGATGTCTTCGACGATTTACAAAGGTCGGGTTTTACGGAGACAAGGCTACTTGTTTTTCTATGAAAACGACTCATAATCGATCTAGCGCCATCCCGGTTGCATTCCAGACTTACGACCATGACTTACTTTAATCTGGGGTCCGCTTAATAGACTAACCAGAACTAACATAGTATTTGTTGAATTTTCTGTGGTAACGAGTATCTGATGCTAAACTCTCTTTAGCCGCGTTGGTTTTAAACATTAGGTATTATTTCATATGCGCCTCCATAGCTGTGAATACTTTTGTTTTGCTATTATTTTAAATCTTTCTAGCCAAAAGTCTAGTTTTACACATTTACACGCAACACGGAACTCCCTCACACCCGCGACATGTGACCAATGAAAGCAAAGATTAAGCTCAATCAGATGCTACCAAAACGTTGGAAAGTCAGTAATTTCTGCGTGGGCAAGAGCTAGTTGGTCTGTACGTGTTCCGAATTAATAATAGCTACTGATTAGGACAGTACAGGTGTTGGAACGTGACGGTGAGACTTACGTGCCGACTGAGCAAGCTGCCGTGTCTGTTCTATGTGTTATTACGACGTTATTGGTTGTATGAGAAAAAGAGGAAGATTTTGTGATATTTTTTTTGTGGATGACTGACTGTTATAGCCTGTTTTGGGACTACTTTAAGATGCTGGATATCATTACATGGAGCAATAGTCAGCAAGAAAGTCGTATATACGAGTTCATATTTTTAATCCTTAGAACTTTCTTACCGGTACTTGGTTGGGTTCAAAGTGAAGTATAAATTAACAGTGAGATTATTTTGATATTAACAAATTGACTAAAATTCATGCTGATTTATGTTTTACATGCAACATTGCAAAGCTGTGGTTCGTCACTTAGCAACTAAACCTATTATGGTACAAGACTGGCGCCCAACTAGGAACCTCCAAAGAGGAGCTCCTCAACTCTAGCATTGCCCGAAATGCCAATGATGAAAATGTGGCAAAATCTGCCACGTGACGTTGTACATTTTTTTATGTAGCACAATAGTGGCACCATTTAATTGACAAAATAAACTAGTTATTAAAAAAATACAATTTGATATTCGAATGCAAATCGAATCCATACTTTTAAATTTAGCTGGATTTCACATATGTTGATGATATGTTGGTTGATATTAAATACATGCAAAACAACAAATCAAATCATTGTCGTATCGAATTTGTTTTCCGTACATTTTATCGAATGAAAGGGTGCCGTGCCGCAAACTAAAACTCCCTGTTTATAAAATTTGCATTATTTGGGGTATCACCTAATTGCGTAAGGCATATACAGGAACTTAAAAGCTTAGCCTGAATTTTAATTAAGGATTAAGTAAATGGGTAAATATATTCATAGATACTTTGTGTGGCAACATTTAGTATAAAAGGGATAGAGTGCGTTATATCTAAATTATGATAAAAGGTAGTCTCGTATTTAGTTTATATGATAGAAGGATCCCGAAGGTTACAAATAAGTAAGTAAAGCCATATAATAAAACTTCTACAAAATTTATTTGAGTTGAATTTACACTTTTTTGAGGTAAGGTTTTGAGGTAAGGCGTCAGTAAAATGAAGATGGTATTGCGCAACAATTATGAACTTGATGAATTCGCTTTTTTGAGAGGTAGTATTTAACTAAGTGCAGTTATAGAACGGTTTCTATGTTTTAAAATTTTTGTGTTTATCATCTTCCAAGATAGCAAGTATGCGTATATACCTACACTAATAGCAGATAGGTACTAACACTACATTATTCTATACATTTCGTTTCTGAGAAAATAAGTAAGCTCTGGCGGCCCTGGGATCTCTGACTATTTGGCATTTTAGCTGGAGCTGGAGCTTCTGTCATGGATAGATCGAATACAGAAACCCATTGAAAACTCAGCCGTCTGTTTCTTACTTTTATTTTCACTTTGTTCTACTATCTACATTTACTAGTTTTACAATTCATGTAACTGCCTTTTATTGCCGATTCGTGATTTTTAATGAAATCGTGACTAATCATACAAAATTATTTCGGAAATAAAAATTATGAAAATGAAACAAAAAAAATATAGAAGTGGATCTTATGCTAAATTGCTAATATATAAAGCTGAAGAGTTTGTTTGTTTGGTTGAACGCGCTAACCCCAGGAATTACTGGTCCGATTTAAAAAAAATTAAAAAAATATTTCAGTGTTAGATAGCCCATTTATCGAGCAAGGTTATAGGCTATATAACATCGCGCTATGAGTGACGGGAGCGGAGCAGTAGCCTTAAAAACAGGTGTAACCGCGGGCATCCTCCTAGTGTAAGCATAAATTGACTAGTGTCACAAATAGCGGTTTGCTACTAGGCGCTACACTGGTTGTTATTTCTTGTTACTTACTAGCTGGAGAAGTATATAACGACAAAAGAGATAAAAGCCGTTGTCCGTGTGGTGACGGATTAAGAATACGGAATGTCACCACCCCATATCATCCCATGGATGTCGTAAGAGCCCACAGAGGGAGCATATTATGCAGAGAACAGCACTGTTGAGAAGGAAAACTTGATACAAACCCTATACCCATCCGTTTGGCTAGCGTGGTATAGTAGGCCAATTCCTCATTTCAAATGAGGCCTAGTCCAGCAGTGGACTGTTAAAGGCTGATGATGATGATGAAAAGCCGTAGTTATGGGGCTGTAAATTACAGTTATACGCGTATGGTAATTTATGGCTTTGTTAAGTAAGCGTGACAGAAACCGTGCAATGCAAACGGACAAGTCGCATACGTTCATAAAATCGCAGGCAAATACATGATCTATATAAAAATGTTATCATTGTTAACATACTGACATAGATCTAATAATAGTGCTTATCACATAAAGTTTTCTCTTGGGTGAGAAGTGTACCCAAGATCTACAGCAGCAGCGAAGGTCATTTGTATGAAGGTGTCTTAAACGACTTTCATCTTCAAATAATACATATTCAGGTATAACAAATTCGCAATAGCTCAAATCAGTCAAACTGCAAATCTAAGCCACGGTTATTCTATTACAAATACCGTATGACGTGCACGAGTTGTGAAATTCATTTCACTAACACTGCATGATCTCAACTCAAACGAAAACGTAGCCTCGACACTATCAGTACTTAGTTCAACCGTATTTTTCATTTTGCTAAAACTAGAACAGTATCAAAACGCCCTTATTCTCTCTCTACCGGCCGCACATGTATGTTACATGTACACACACGCACAGTTTTATGACTAGTATGGGACACAACGGACTATCAGCGGCCTGGTAGCAGTATGATAGTGCCATATCTGATGCTAATACTAAATCCCTACTGTATTTATGCATACAAAACTATAATTATGTAGGTATGGCGTATTTACTGTGTTTATGTTATTCTATAAAGTTACCAGACTAGACAGGTAACAGAACGGGTTTTATGTGCATGTTGCTAAGTTATGCTCTCTTCCTTGTCACATGTGTGCCCTGTGAATAAAGACCTTTTAAAATTTATTTGTAAATATTTTGTCCTTCTGGACAGTCAGTTTACGTACCAATATAATTTTCCTGACAGGAAATTTCTAAGGTTGGAAATCAAATATAAAATAACTATAGATATGATTGATTTACATACAAATATAATGTATCCATAATTATTATTATACCTAATATTTTTACTTAAAGCCCTATTGCATTTATTGAACCTGTTTCGCAATAAATAGATACAATTCAAAATTGTCACTGAGTTTTTAACATAACTTGTCTTCTGTAAACAACTAATCACACCTCACCTAGTAAAATAGTATTACCAGGCAACAACATCTAATAGTACATACATAGAAAAACTCATACTCGATACATTATAAAACCACTATCCACCCACGCTATACATTTCATTCACATTAAATAAACAAACTGGTGATATATCGTCCCCGTTAGCCAGCCTCACGTAGACGTTCCCATTTCCCGAATGTTGTGGTGTTTTAAAAGTGTCTAACCGAGTAATTGGTCTGCCTGTTACCCGCGTAGATTTGTGAACTTCGTAGAGGTCTTTGAAGGTGTGCGCTGAATTGGGTACAACTATTTATTTTTCTTAATGAAGAAGCGTTATAAGTTATAACATAAAAAATCTGTGAAAAATGTATTACTTTATGATCAAATTTTATATTTTCATTTATACTTAATTTTTTCATGTGGTTTTCTTGTTCCTTAAGGTCACCATGGTGGTTATGATGAGTAGTCCCGAACGCCTTGAGGGGAGTCACACCATGGACAGAGCCTCAAATTCAAAAATCGAATGGTGGAGAAAAGACCGGTTCACTGTTTCCACCGCAAGAGTCAAAATTTAAATAAACCGGTCAAGTGCGAGTCGAACTCGCGCAACGAGGGTTCCGTAGAAACCTGTAGGCATATAATATAGTTATTAAAAAAAATATGTGATGTAACTAAAAATAAAAGGTTTTCAAAATTTTTCCTATGTGCCATAAAACGTTGCTTTATGCGAAATTTCAAGATTCTGGATCGACTGGAAGTACCCTTTAGTTTTGACTTGAGCATTTGATATGAATTTCAATTTTATATCTCTACGGGTTCATGAGGAACGGGGTAGTACCTTTAAAATTATTAAAAATATTTTAATTATATGATGTAACTAAAAATTAACGGTTTTTTGTAATTTTTCCTTTATCTTTTTTATTTTGATTGCGTTCAGATAGAAGTTTGATTTTGTTACAGCTTAAAGGTATTAAAGAACCGAGTATTTGATATGAATTTCAATTTAATAACTTTACGCGTTCATCAGGAAAGGGGTAGTAACTTTAAAATTAATACAACAATTTTTTTATATGATGTAACTAAAAATTTACGGTTTTCGCATTATTTCCTTCATCTGTGCTATATTCATGAGGAAAGGGGTAGTAACCCTAAAATTAATACATTTTTTTTATATGATGTAACTAAAATTTACGGCTTTCGCAAATTGTCCTTTAACTGTGCTATAAGACATTGCTTCGTACAAAATTTCAAGATTCTGAGTTCACGGGAAGTACCCTGTAGGTTTTGATTCCCTTGCGAGTAGTTGCGAGAAAATATGCGGATATATGGATTTTACATACATACATAGACTCACGCCTGTTTCCCGGAGGGGTAGGCAGAGACTACGGAACGCCATTTGCAACGATCCTGAGATTTCTCTCTTGCTTCATTCACTCCCATCAAATTTCTCATGCATGCTCTTCGGTTAAGGGTCCTTCTAACCTGTCCATTTTTTAGGATGTCTTCAATCTGGTCAGAGAACGTCCGTCTAGGTCTTCGCCTTCCTTTCTTATATAACTTTTTGGTCAGTCTTTCATCATCCATCCTCTCCATGTGTCCAAACCATCTTAGCATACCTTTCTCAATGGTTGTCACTATATCTTCTTTTACCCCACAACACTAGTGCTCTTATCACACAATTCTTTACTCTGTCGTTCAAAGACACTCTACACCTACATCTCAGTGCTCTCATTTCTACGGCATTTATTCTACTTTCATGTCTATTCTGCCATACCCAAATTTTACTACGATACATAAGTGTAGGTACTAACACCCCTCTATGTACAGCCAAACGTGCCTTTTTGGACACGTTTTGACTGTTCATAAAAGCCTTCAAAGCTCCATTCACCTTATTACCGGCATTTACTTTCAATATCTTATTCATTCTTACCATTCCTAGTAAACAGCGTACCTAAATATACAAAATCATTCACTTGCTCCAGATGTTGTCCATCGATCATAATATTACAAGCCGTAACACATTCCTCCTTTTCAAAAACCATAACTTTCGTCTTGCTCACATTCACTTTCATTCCTTTCCTCCCTAAAGCACCATACATGTTGCTACTATCTCCTGCAACTCTTCAGCATAAAGGAGGCATTTAACAAGTAACTCATTCAGCCTTGATCTACAGTCACTATTTTTCAAATCTTGCAAACAACTGTCCATGAAGAGGTTAAACAGCCACGGCGACGCTACACATCCCTGTCTAACACCTGTATCGATGTTAAACCAATCAGTGTACGACCCATTTATCCTCACACCAGCTCTAGAATCTCCATAAAGATTTCAGAGCTCGTATGAGGCTGCTGTACACATTTCATTCCTCACCACTTTATCGTAAGCCTTTTCCAAATCCACGAATGCGCAGTAGACCTTTTGACCTTTGGCCAAGAATTTTTCGGCTATGCACCTTAAGGAAAAGACTTGATCCGTGCACCCCATACGGCATACCCTTTCGGAATCCTGCTTGTACATCCCATATTTTCTTGTCAGTTACTTCAATCAGTACCTTCGCATACAATTTGCCAACAATGCTGAGAAGGCTAATGTCTCTATAGTTCTTGCAGTCTTGTTGCAAGCCCTTATAAAGAGGCACAACCACCGCTGTGGCCCAGTCATCAGGTACTCGGCCGGTGCTCCAGCACAAGTTAAATAAGTGCTGCAGCTGACCAACTATGATGCCCTGTCCAGCTTTCAGCACTTCAACTGTGATGGATTTTAGCTATAAATAAGACATACATATCTTATTGTAATTTTGTAACTTCGCTAATTGCTACTTTTCCTTTCTAACTTGGAACGTTTATCCGCTTTACAATAGAGTATTACATTCCAATCTATTTCAAAAATAACATATCAAAAGTATTTATTTCGATACCAAAACAAATATTAGATCATTTTAGACAGCTTAAAAATATGTTTAAGCCAGCTCCATGCGATTTCAATTTAAAACATGAGCAACCCAAAGGCGTATTCAGTTTAATTTAAAACAAATCCTACAGACGGGTGGTCGAGTAGTTACTGTCATTAATAAAACCAGTGCGAACAAATATTAAACATTCCTCATTTCAAAGCGAAGCCGACAAACAGACTACTCTAGTCATAATAATTTGGGTGCGGCCAGGAAAACATCGGTATTTACTTGATAACCCTAGTTTTTAGTGTCTGTTTATAACATATCGTATCAATTTGTAAAAATGTATTGACTTCCGCAGCTTACGCCATGTTTTGTGCGTATCGACCAATTACCATTTGAGAATTAGATTCCCACAATATATCCAAATACGAGTAAAGTCGATCCGAATCGATCTTTGCAAAATCGTGCATTCTTGCATTGCTCACCAAGAATTGAAATGAAAAAATTTAAGACGGTCACAAACAAACACAAACACGAATGTGAAAAGATTTCTCTTCCACTATATTGCATCTAGCTGCTACCAGCTAGTTTCGTTGCTGTGATAATAAAAAAGATAGCTCTCTGAGCTTACATACATTCTTCTCTGGGCATTAAGAATGACAATCATGTGTACCTCTGAATCGCCTCCTACTGAAAGTATCTTCTTTTTGTCGTGTAAATTGAGTTTTCAATTATATGTGCCCAGTAATCTGCGACAGCTATCGCGTTGTTTGTTGCACCATACAGTTCGACGAAAGAGCACTTAACTGCCTGAAGAAAAAGGTTAGCAAGTGTGTGTTGTAGCCCCACATCCGCGCCACACATAGTCTTCAGCCGCCAAGCCCTATCTGCAGAGATATTAAAACCTATTTCTTTCAACAAAATAACCCGTTGCAACTAATTCGCCACCCGCGGTGTTCATGGCCACTACGCAGTAAGTAACGGACTTATCTTCGATGACACGTGACTACGCCTATGTCGCTTTGATGTGAGCCTGTCCATCCAATGTAGTCTAAAGCCCTATTTAATTGTACCTCGTTATTCGAGGATTATTTACACAGTGAAAACGTTTTTAATCACAATGTTTGTCTCAGTCCGAGTGATCAAACGATTTCACCCCGTATGTTAGTTAATTGCCGTTAAATCGATGTGTGTTGCAGCCCTTTAAAGGGTTAATATGAGTATGTATTTGCTTTGGGTGGTAGGCTCAATTAAAAATATTTGGAACGTTATTATAACATTGGCCTTGGAATATAGCTCTTATCTAAAGGAATTATCGTGACATCTTCATTTGCCTGTAAAAAATATCATCTTATACTAATATATAAAGCTGAAGAGTTTTTTGTTTGTTTGGTTGAACGCGCTATTCTCAGGAACCACTGGTCCGTGAGTTTTAGATAGCCCATTTATCGAGGAACGCTATAGGTTATATAACATCGCGCTATGAGCGACGGGAGCGGAGCAGTAGCCTTAAATAACGCGGGTGTAACCGCGGACATCCTCTAGTCTACAAATAAGACCAAAATAGGTACATAATTATGATTCCTATATAAAGTGCCAAATATAGGCAAGTCTTACGAAGAGGATGTAAGATTGCATTTATGCATATACTGTATATTATGGTGTAGTGCTAAACATTCTGGCGATGATAAATAATAAGTTGAGATTCTTTCTTAAGGAATATTAGGGGTTCAGCTGTTGTATTCGCCAAAAACTTTATTGTTCTTGACTTTTTCTAATGGAAAGATATTTCTGTGTTTCTCTTATTGTAGAATGAACTAATATGATGGCTTTAGATTTAAATAATTCGTAGGACTCTTCATCATTGTTGCCCATTTGTCAGCTGCTAAGGCATAGGAGTCATATAGGAGTATATATATAGGAGTATATTTATCTATGTCTGAACTAATGACTCCGGAACATTCCCATTAGGAGTTCTGACACAAGTTGGCGGAGAAATAAAGACATATTATTGTAGTATTGTGCAAACAAATATTATTTTCACAATACTACCTAAGACTACAGAACAAAAGGCAGACAGAGCGCGCGGAACACTTGCGTGAGGCCACTAAAGCAAATACAAAATTGAAAAGCGAATACAAACTCGGCTCAGTGCGCTGCGAAGCATCGCACAGTTCACACGCCACGATCAATCAAGCTTTTAAATTCATAAAATGCCGTCTTGCGTTTTTAAACATTGTAAAAGTTGTTTCCAAAAGCAAAAACGGGAAGATGGTAATATATTTTTACAGATAACTATGGATTATTTGACTGTTTTATAATATTATTTCGATATAATTCGTATTTCTGCAGAAAATATGTAAGTGTTGCCAGTTTACGTCGACGCCGTTCTCCCTGAATTGGGGAAAATGCACTTGTCAATTGATTATGTAATAATGATGGTCATGTTAATGAAAAATACATTAACGTAATGTAAAATTATATTGTAGATTATCTTTTTTCTTATAAAATATAGTAAAAGAATTTCCATTAGTATATACATTGTTTTGAGTTCGATCCCCAAACGATCCAAATATTCGTGTACACATGGCTCCTCGTCAAGCTTTATACACTTTGACCTTTGTACCGTTCTTATGGCGTAGGGAATAAGTATCAAAATCGTACTGCAACTGTTTAGCTTGACTTGGCGCCGTGTGTACATTAAGTACAGAAACAAAAATCATTGATTGCAGCCATTATTAATTTTTAATTGCATTTTTTTTTTGTTTTGATTTATGAATCATAATATTCATAATTTATTGTGTGCATGACAAAATGTTTATAGCTAATTAATATTTAGGACGCAAGCCTATTGCAATTAACCAAACATTTCCAGATACTATACTGAGAATATATATATCTAAACAAAAAATAAACAACATATTCGCCGATCTAAGATCTGAACCCCATGATTGGTATTCGTAAATATATGTAGTTGGTATTATATAAGTATTTCTTCTGGATCGAGGGTATTAATCACAAAACATAATCTATTTATTTCTCAATTTACGAATAAAATTAGTTAAAACTTTACTCAGTACCTACATTTAAGAATTGTATTTATAAAAGCATACATTAATGGTTTCTTTTATTTGAATCATTTTCATAACAGCATTACATATTAAAAGCATTAATTAAATCCATGGTAAATTCTTCAAAACCGCAAACGAATATAAAATATGTAATATTTTTATATCCGTTTGCAAAAACTATATACAAGGTAGTGGGAGATTATTCATAATCTGGCAACTTTACACACACATAGGCGCGCGTGTCCGTACAGTGCCAGTCGCCAAATGTCACGCACACATAGCCGTCAACGTGCCTCACTTAGTCGGACGAATACGCTCCATCTGAGTCTTAAATCTGTGAATTCTACAATTTAAAATCATTTTTTAGGAAAACGATGAAATTTTAATAGAAATTGCAAACAACAACAATTAATTTAATATAAAACTACTCGAAAACAATATTAATTTAGTGTAGTGTGAATTAATCATCGCAATACCTGAGGGTATATTAAATCAGCGTCAGGTGTTGCGGCAGAAATATAACTCATAGTTGCGAAGCTCAGGTGTTCCAAATAACTTGAGTCGTCCTACTTTAATATAAACGTCATTCTTCATTTTCATTCTAACTTTTATTTGTAACTAGTTGCTGCTGGGATTTTTCCTCGAAGAAATAGTTTGCAACTTATAATTGGACTCCCGATTGAATTTACATGGTTAATGTTATGGACTGCATATGTAACCTTATATAACATTTATACCTAGAGTATATAATTATGTAGGTATACATAGCGAGGATTATGTTAATGAGGGTTTTACAAAATGTAAGTAGGTAGTGTTTAGGTGTCGTTAATCGCGACAAAAGGAGTATAAACCATAATACTGCAGTTTCACCAAAATCAAACCGTTTATAGTTTTTACATGGAGGGGTAACAAACATCTATCCAAACGTGTAGATGAAAGTTTACAAATTATAAATAAATACGTTTATAATAACAACGTAACGTAGCGGGATACGGCACATTATTATTGTCCTAATAACACCGAAACAGAACAAACACTGGTACCTTGGTAGATTTTTCTGGCTTAGTTTCACTAACCACTTTAGTAACAAATTTAGTCGATATAATATTTTACCGATACGCAAATGAATCAAAAACGTTATGTGCCTATTAAATGATAGAAATAAATAGTTTTCGTCTAAACTAAAGGCAGCGATAGCCGAGTGGATATACCAACAGACTGCCATGCAGAGGGTATCAGGTTCGAATCCACGGCGCGCACCAATGACTTTTCGGAGTTATGTGCGTATTGAATTGTTAATTATCGCTTGTCCTGTGCCTCGGAGAGCACGTTAAGCCGTCGGTCTCGGTTGTCATGAAGATCTTTGACAGTTGTTACAGGGCGTCAGTACCTTCTAAAATAAACTAACACTAGTCTAAACCATGGAATATCGCTATCCCTTCGGGTTGCGGAGGTCAGACGGGCAGTCGCTCTGTGGAAAAGCTAATATTCAGCCAAATCCGATTAGACTAGTAAGCGGACCCCAGATTGAAACTGGGATAACGCTAAGAGAAAGAAGAAGAAGAAGAGTTTTCGTCAAAACATTTCTTCTTAAACAATTGTAACACAGATAAGGCGCAAAATCTTACCCCAAAATATTTCACATCTATGACAAGTTCTTAGAGCGTAAAGCTAGAAAAATCCAAATAGCACGAACAATTCAAGCGAAGCTTAAAACAAATGTAGAACAATCGCTTCACAGTTAATTCTTTCTCATTGTCTGGCGTTTTTCGTCCTTCTAATCTTGTTAAGCAAATCCAGGGGCGACGGAGTGACACGGGTCTCGCTTTTGACATATTCGGAATTGTTATATATGTATACATGTGTAGTAAAACGTGGTTATATTGTACGGTTTTGTACGTTTGGAGCACAGATGAGAGAATTATGGAGGTGTATTTTAGGTAAGGTGTAGGTTCATTGATAGTCCTAACATGTTTATATAATTTTATGTGACGTTTGCTTCTGAAATGTATTACATGTGTTTGATTGATGACACAGATTGTATCGTTACTATTGTATTGAATCGTTTCCAAATAAAGAATATACCTACAAGAAATCAATATTTATCACAGAATAAATCAAATCAAAGAAAACATAATTCCTCCAATATCATAATAATGTTCTTTTACTACAGTCAATATAAATAAAAGAAAAACTCATTTCCTTTATTCGATCCAATTATTTTTATAATCCACTTACCATCAATTAACTACCAAACAAATACATTATTCTTGTTAAGAAGGATTATTTCCCGAAACGACATCCACAGACGAATACGACCATTCACAATAATAACAAAATTTAATATCAATATATATTGGTACATAAGTATAATCCTATTTGAGGGTAGCAATGGTAGAGTAACTAAGCCGATTATAATATTCCAGTGACAGTCACCCCTAGCACTCTGGCAAGTTGTTAGCGACTAGACGCAAGTTTGTCTTGTTAGTCGAGTCGACTTAGACATGTCTACACATACGGTTTAAACCTTATTGTGTATTTTTGAAGATGCGCCCGGTACTCCACGGTAATTGGGTTTTGAATGGGGATCGTTTTACGTTCTTACTATAATGAGGCGAGTTTGGGATTCGGTGCATTTGTTGACAGGTAAGTCGGGGATTATTATAAAAAAAGCTTAGATACAGAGCAGCTGCGCTCGGATTTTGAATATCTAGACTGAAGAAGCGTTCACGTATTTTTGACTTACACGAGTGCATACTCGAATAACTATCATAACCTCAATTGAAAAGTTCATTTTAAGAAAGATTTATAGTGAAAGCAGTTAACATATAATGTTATCTCGTAGCAAAATAGTTCGAATAGCTTGCTAAGATTAAATAGAATATATATTTCCAGAAATATGAGTGAGACAACATAGCAGTTTAGTGTATTTTTAATAGTATTTATTTCTACGGCTGGATTATTTCTAAAATTAAATCACTGGTCGAAAATTATGCCAGGTCGAAATGATATAATAAAGCCATAAAGCAATATTTGCAGTTATAATAGTAAAAGTAGTATTATTACGATACTGTTCCCAATTACATCGACATATGTAGCTTGTCACATAATTTTATTGAGCGGGTCGTACTCGCGAAAATTTACTTATTTTTAAGTATAGAGGTATTTACCTCTGTTATTCCCCAACGTTTCAACCTGCTTGCTAAGCTTGTGGTCGCGGAGTGCCGCTAAATAAAATGGTATGATGTATATTTCACCGGAAAATAACAAGAAGCGCAAATGTATACATTTTCTAGGAAATATATAAACTTTCGTAGGATTCTAAACGAGAAATAAATTGGATTATTTAACGCCCAGATTTTCGGAAATTGATAAACTTACCAAATTCAGGCGTGAAATAATAAGTATTAGCAATAATCTAACGCCATGTGCGCTCTGATTAGTTGAATAAGTCACGTGTTCCATTACCTTCCTCTTCACCGCCATTGTTACCACGCCACTTTAGCAATGTTTATGAGGCTAAGTTGACGGAGCCCTGCTTCGCAGGGCTCCCATTTTTGTGTTCAGGGTCACAAGGAAATCCAACATAACCAAATGCCGACCTTCATATCACCCACCGACCAATCAGAGTGCAGTGTATTATTTGCCGTATTTTAAAGAAGCGTAAAAGTAAAAGCTATTTTGTGATTGGTAGGACCATTTCGAATCTTACGAATGGATATCCGTTAGAATATAAATTTACCACGAGATGTCGCAAATTGATAAATTTGCGAAAATTAGGACGTAAAACAAAAGAATTTATCTCCCGTTTAGAATCCTACGAAAGTTTAAACTTTTCACAGGAAATTTATATACTTGCGGATCTTGTTATTTTCCGGTGACATTTATAAATCGCGATAGTTTAAAATTGATTACATAGTTTCGATTTTGAAAATTTCAATAACGAATTACATTAAACAATGCTATTCATTTTTTATGGCATGTCGACTTTATTGAGAAAGGGCAATCATTTAAAAAGCCAAGATGCTACCTCCGGCAAATACACAGTCAGTTCCTGCCAAAAGCAACTAAATTACATTCACCATTTACCAAACAATGGGATCCCACTGCGTCCCCTTTTAATTCAAAACAAACAAATTTCACCAAACTTGGAAACAGCAGAGCACTTGATCTTGAAGCCTTAGTGCATTATCATCGATCGCCGACATTGTCTCGAGGCTGCACAATAAAAGATAAGTAGGTATAGGGCTGCCACGCGTCCCGGGTTCACGGGATTCACTACGAAACTTTCGGTTTCAGCTGTGAATTGTTTTACGATGAGTAAAAGGTTGTTATTTTCCTAGAACATACATACATACAGAGACTCACGCCTGTTTCCCGGAGGGGTAGGCAGAGACTACGGAACGCCATTTGCAACGATCCTGACATACCTCTCTTGCTTCATTCAATCCCATTAAGTTTCTCATGCATGCTCTTCTGCTCAAGGTACTTCTGACCTGTCCTTTTTTTAGGATGTCTCCAATCTGGTCAGAGAACGTCCTAGGTCTTCCCCTTCGTCCTGTCACATTCACACTTGCCTTATATATCTTATTTATTAGTCTTTCGTCATCCATCCTCTGCATGTGCCCAAACCATCTCAACAAGCCTTTCTCGATGCTTGTCACTACATCTTCTTTTACCCCACACCACTCTCTTATCACACAATTATTTACTCTGTCGGTCAAAGACAGTCCACACATACTTGTAAGTGCTCTCATTTCTACAGCATATATTCTACTTTCATGTCTATTCTGCCATACCCAATTTTACGTTAACGTTTTCAAATAACATTCTTTTTTTATTTCCAATGATGTAGAATGCAACATAGTTATGTTACATAATTAAGTAACTATTTCACATACCTATAGCACAAATATACGTCGTATGTCATTAAATGGTACAGCAGAGCTTTTTGTGTAACATTTCTCTGATCCATAAGATTTCTGGAATCCTTTAAGCAGATCAGCAGCCCTTATATTCTTTACAAGTACGTTTCGACTTATTGTTACAAGAAAAAGAAACCGACTGACGGGTCTTGGTTTAACTTGCAGTGTTATGATACAAGTTAAATTGACCTGGAAGCTACCAAATTAGCAAACCTATTTATAACTAGGTACTAATTAACCGCAAGACTAACAAAGCTGGAGTTAATACAGCGAATCCTTCCAATTAACCTCAGATATCATCGCACAAATCCCGCGTTTAATCCCATTCCCGGGACTTTTCGTATAGCAGCACTAGTTCGAACCCTCCTTAACAGTTACGTGAGGTATTAAGAATTTAGTGAGAGATCTGAGGAAGCCCTCCTCATCGATTCGACGCCCGGTTGTTGCGTTTATACCTCTGTTGTGATTGCAGACGACGATTTACTACGTTATATTGTATCAGGTATAGCCAATTCGTTGTAAAATTTTGATGGCCCACTCGTTTATAACTGTCTTAAATTACAACAAGTGCCGTTAGAAATTTTTACAGCTTTCTGTAGGTACGCAAGTTGGTGATTCGAAATTTTCGTTTTATTTTCTTGCAAGCTGTCACGCTTTTTTCTTGAGTTAAGTGAAGGTAACTTGTTAATTAAACTGGTTTTATAATATCAGCTAATTTGAAATCACTATGTATATTTATGTTATGAAATCAAAAATTTAGTTTTATAAACATAATATAATTAAAACTTTTTCGTACCTACTCAACTTCTAATTCTGAATAAATGGCTACACTTTTTATTTACTTTTAGTGGTCGTGATTATAAGTGAGCACGTGTATTTATTAGAGGTCTTCCTATTGACTACACTTAGAATATAAGTCGTATGCTTTTATCTACACTTTTGCAACATTTCGTAAAACATAAAAACCAAATATTCCTCCAAAAGCCACTCCCTTTGTAGTTTTAATCAAAAATGAGTCTACCAACATAAGACAATTAAGTCCATTAATTAAACTTACGACCATCCCGTCCAAGTGTAGTATAAACGTACAAATTACATACATAAACATTGAACATCTCCTGCAAAAGGTCGCAATTTATCGAGGGGCGGCCAACGCATTAAAAAGTACAAAAAGGTAGGTGACTGCAGTGCAATCGAAACAAAGTGAATGATCTATGCAAATACCGAACCTTTGGAACAGACGGATCAGTTGGCTGAAAGTAAGTACTTGGCAAACTTTCTATGGATTATAGAAACCATCCAATAATTAGGAATCCTCTATAGGTATGATGTTGATTGATTGCTAAGTATTAACAAAATCAAAGGTTCTTAGGAGGAGGAGGTAACACACCTTCATAATACCGGACCTACGATGCAGGCAGATTATGCTGAATGTATGTACCTAACTACCTACGTAAAAACTTGACAGATGTCTAGGTATTCTGTTATAGGGTTGGGTGGTGATACATACATACATACATAGTCTCACGCCTATATCCCCGAAGAGGTAGGCAGAGGTATATTACTACACCCACTTTTCGCCAGCTTTATTTTAGTCCCACGTAATAGGAGGCGAGCCTATTGCCGTACCGGGCACATTACCAGACTCCGAGCTGCTAGGTGGTGATTGATGTCTAATTATATAAGAAATCAAAGGCTTTCAGGAGTGAAGGTGTTTTGTGTCATATTATGATGAGATGAAATGTCTGTAATTCTCGTCTAATTGATATTAGGTTTTATAAAGTGTGTTCTATATTGGTTTACAAATAGCATAGCATAGTGGTAAGAACGGTACCATCTTTACTTAGGACAGCAGTTTTTGTGTTGTGCAAAATTTTGTTTAGTGGCCAAAATTTGTTGGTAAGGTGTCACATGTGTTCTTTGATTTTAGTAAAGTGCTTCGTGGGTAGATTCGTGTTCCTCTAGTATGATGGCTGTTCTTAAGACATATAGTTAAGTTGATGCAGTTCACTACACATACAAGAGTATAGGAAATATTCATAGTACTAAGTTCTTAAGTAGGTATTAATAGAGCTTACTGCACATATTTTTTGTCTCTAATTAATAACCGACGTAGCTCATCTGAACCAAACATATACCGTTTTTGAGTTAGCTATATTTCTTTTGATATTACTAATAGCGTACACAAAATAATATTTTATACAGCACCTATCTTTGTACAATCAAACAAGTCGGGTGGACCAGTTAGAAAAAAAAATCCCTTGGCTTGCTCATAGATTCGAGGCACACAAGAAACTAGTTTTGTATACGAGTGTCAATATGTGTGTAAAGTAGCACTGGAAGCGACGATGTCTTGCTGAGCGATTCTCGCCCTTGTGGTGGTCTAGCGGGAAGTTGTTCGACTGTACATAAGACGGGACCACATCACTAGAGACCGGTCAGGGAGGCAGCAATAAAATAAAACATTACAGCAATAAATGATAAAATAAAACTTATTCCTGGTAGTACAAGACAAGGTCCCTTTACGATAAGAAACTTACGACGTTTTATAATACTCTAGAGCCTATCCCTAGTAAGGATTACTCCCATATGTCTACATAAAAGTACCCAATAATTTTTGGGTCCAATTACTTTAATCAACCGATTGACATTTTACAAAAACATATAATAATGCTAAATGCAGATTTTATTCATTACTTAATAATATTTAAATATTCACGCAGATTCTGCAATTTCATTGCAAAATTATTTCAAAACATTGAATTGTTAATTATCGCTTGTTGAATGACGAAGGAAAACATCGAGAAGAAAACGAGTGCTGTCCATAATTTTCTTAAGTCTAAAAACCCGCTGGCTAGCATGGTGGACGATGGCCTTATCCTTGTCATAGTGAGAAAAAGCTCGTTCTCAGCATTTTTTTTATAGACTCCCCGCCTGTATCCCGGAAAGGGTAGGCAGAGGTGTAATATTACACCCACATTTCGCCAAGGTCCCACGTAATAGGGGGTGAGCCTATTGCCATTACCGGGCACATCACCAGACTCCGAGCTGCTACTGAGAATTCGAAAAAACCCAGTAGGTATCACATTTGCCGGAGCCGGAATTCGAACTCGGGACCTCCGATCAGCAGTCGCATACGCTATCCACTGGACCACGGAGGAATTTGAATATTTAGTATAAAATATTTAGCTATAAGGCTAAAGCAATAATATTGACACTAATTATTTCTAACGGAATAACTCACGCAATACGAGCAGCTACCCACATACTGCCCGTCGTCGAACCTACAGCACTTGTCACTGTATTAACAAAACACTTCAGTGATAGTTTGTACCACCCGTGAATTGAAACAGAAACTGAACAGTTATCAGGTGAACAACAAGTAAATAAATGTCTTTTATTTACACGAAAAGACAATATTGAGGAACTGAACAGTTGTGAATAGAAAAATCAATGGGTAAATTAGACAACCATAATTATACCATCTTGACGACAACTTGAAACCTTCTAAGCTTTTCAGATTCATACCAGATATATACTATTTCAATATAAATAATATTCATATTTATGATTGTTTGCTTATTTGTTTGGCAAAAAGGCAAACAATCTACTGCGAAATGATGTTATTGTTTTCGACAAATACTCCTATATTTTAACATCTACTTGACCTATATTCGCAAACGTATTCCGATAATTTCAAAATAATCAATTTGATAACGAAATAATGCTTGTCAAAATGGCTGAACAATATTTATCTGTTTGTTTTACAAAAACCTGCAAAGATAACTTACCAAAAATTTTCAAAATATACCTTTAGTTCGTCGGACTCGGTAAACAAAATTGGTAGGCAGTGCGAGGGCATGCAAAGCGTACATGACGCCGAATATGTCACCCCCTCTGATATATGACAGACTCTAGCTAGCTGTTAACTTATGGAGTTCCTTGTGTTAGAGATGCGACGCTGAAATAGCTTGCAATATCGATTAAACAAAACTATGAAGTACTTTTTATTTTATGTGCCGTTTTGTAAAGTATTGTATAGTTTTATTGTACCGTCAATACTACGAGTACGTTAATTTTAGTAAATGTATTTTAGTTGAGTATTTAGAAATAGTTACGACCTACAAATCAGCAGAATATGGTCTTGTGTTTTCATTACGTTGAACTCAAGTTGATCAATTAATAGTCTAATCTGTCGCACCTTTAGGTGACATGTCATCGTATTATACATATATGTTACTGTAAAAGCCCGAAGTGCAGTAAATCTTAGGATTACCCAGTAAATCCAAATGTCATTATTTTCATCAGTTCTTAGTAAGGTTAGGTGGACTGTAACTCATGTAACTAGGTTATGTTAGGTTCTCTTGTGACCCTTAACTAACTTATTTTTTTACATACATACATAGACTCACGCCTGTTTCCCCGAAGGGGTAGGCAGAGGCATATTAAACGCCCACTTTTCGCCAGTGTTTTGATCCCACGTAATAGGTGGCGAGCCTATTGCCGCTTATTGGGACATTTTGTTTGCCAGAGTCTCGTCCGTTGATCGGCAGGTGCACCACTTGCAGGTGAGGTTGGCTTGGGACCCTAAGTTCTTGGTGGGAACCCTATGCACTTATTTTTTTTTTAATAAAAAATTCGGATATTTACCAACTCATGCTGGTATCGGTCGGATTTACTGGGAAATCTTAAGATTTACCGTACTTGGGGCTTTTACAGTCATATATACAACAGAAGATTGAGCAGGTCCTGTCGGTTCGTTCACTTAAAAATAGCTGAAGCCATAAGGCCTCGATTTTTCCTCTTGCTGGAACAGAAGAATCTCGCAAGGCAGTTTTCAAATATATACCCTAGTTTTCAAATATATACTAGTACCGTCATTAAATAAACTTGACGCTTACGATAGTTATGATGCGACAAATCCAATTTCTTTTTGCAATACGAAAAGCAATGCACAACATCGACAAAACTGCGCCCATCTCTACATAACCACTTTACATTCAACGCGCTCTCCCAACGCTGGCAAACGACTAATCTCCTGATATATCGCCGCTCACCTGCGCTTATCTAAGAAGATCTACGAAAAAGTACTCCTTTATTACGCCATGGATTACCCCCTGTACCGAGGAACCCCATAAACCCTTAGATCGCAGTATAATGGACTCGGGGAAAATAATCACGCGCCCTTTATGTTTAGATAAAGGTTGTACGTTATTTATTTTCTTGATAGACAGATATGAGTTAAACTTTATGATAACATCAGCCACTTTTTATGTCACTCTGTCCTTATGCGACACGTTGGTCAATCAGTCCATTCAGGTTTATAAGATTTGCCTTATTTAACGAATGTGGCATGCAAAAAAAATTTGCATACAATAAGAAATTGTATTTATAAAAAACAGAAACAGTGATTAGGATTCCCCGGAAAATCTGAATAGATTTGAAGTAATGTTTTTTGAAAATGAATGAGAAGACAACATTTTTATCTAAAATAAACATAATTTCTTCTGTTGGTTCTTATACTCGTAGTGTTTGAAATCAAGCGCAACTGGAAGGACTACGGACAATCTGACATGGGAAACCATACGCCTCGAATAAATCTACGAGAGCGCAGCGTAATGTCGATGTGAATAAGACTATTTTGAATATTGTGCCATTGGATTTTATAATTTACTGTGTATATGCAATTTTGTCGTATATATAAAATTCTTGCGTTAATGACTGACTGATAACCTACAGCCGAAACTATTGTGCCCAGGAAGCTGAAATTTAACATGTATGTGCCTTAAAGATTTTTATTTCGAACAGGCAGAGTTACCGTTTATTTATAAAAATGTGCAAGTGGAGCTGCGGGCATCCCTTGGTATATCATATTCCCAAATACTAGTTTTTATTTTTTTAATATAAGTCCATTTATAACAGTCATAATAGATTTAAAATTATTGTCTCGCAATTCTTCGTGCCGCACGCCATATACAACAATGGCTAAATAGATCAGACTAATTAATTATATCTCATAAAACAAAAAAGGATTCCTCTTTTGTTACTTATACCCCATTGAGTAACTTAACTGATATTTTTATTTTAATTCAAATAGTGAGGCCATAACAAAGGATACTCATACAATGCAATTAAAACAATACAAATATTTCACTGCATGATGCACCATTGTATTAAATTACAAATAATAACGAGTCTCCGCCATATATTTTTCCAGTTGACATTTCATTTCAGACATGCAGAAATATGAGCTGCACGGTTATTCTTCTATTTTAATTGATTAACATACGATAGGAGACACGATTTTGTATAAAACGGAATTCATGAAGGTTGTAAACGAGAATAATTAGCTTCTACATAAGAGTATTGCTAGCCAACTAGAATTTAAGTAAACTTACTTATAGCACATGCAATAATATTTATAGGGGTTTTTATCGTTTGAATATAATTTTAACAAAAATATTGCTTAAATTCCTCAAGCTTGAATGAGGCAAAACGAAAACTATATACTTCCACGTAATATATTTTACGGCTAATATTTGACGGAGTTCTGAGGTAACAAATATAACAAAAAGTACAACCGAATCAAGAACGTCCTCCTGTTTTGAAGTCGGTTATGAAAATTTATCTAAATATAACAATATTCAGAGCCGCTGGATTTCCAAGATAAGTTAAAGCTTTCATAAACTTACAGGGTGAATCACGGAACCTATGAGCGAAAGAACTTGCTGGTCGAAACCTATCCTAACCACCACACTATAGGCGTGCGCCGCGACGCTATAAGAAACTGGGAACGTGTAGAACTCCATCATTTTCATAACAGTGTTTATAATTTATTATTATTTCGCCTCTTTAATTCAAAAGACCAGTAGAGATAGTAAATAATAACGATGGCAACTTGGTGAAATAGTTCGAGTTTGAATGTAAGTTGGCTTTGCTTCTGAAATGCTGAAATGCTTTTTTTTAATTCTTTGGTTAGGGTTCTGTAATTCTAGAATAATAGAGTCTATGAACCAGGATTATTGCTTATCCAAAAAGAATGGAAGCTTTGCCGTAACGTCCTGGATTTTTGAGCAAGCATCAAAATCGTGCCCAATATTCTCGGTTTTATCTCCGACTACACTTCTTCCAAGGTTATGCGAGCGGGGACGGTATGACCATAATGTTTTATTAAGGTAAGAAAGAGCCAACGTCACATTCCAACACACACAATAATCTTTAGTAATATTATAGAGCTGAAAAGTTTGTTTGTTTCTTTGCTTGCTTGAACGCGCTAATTTCAGGAAATACTGTCAAATCAGTGTTAGATAGCTCATTTATCAAGGAAGGCTTTATACTTTATAACATTACGCTATGAGTGACGGGAGTGGAGCAGTAGCCCTATTTCTTTTTTATAGACTCGTGCCTGTAACCCCGAAGGGGTAGACAGAGGTGTAATATTACACCCACATTTCGCCACGAATTTTTAGGTCCCACGTGATAGGTGGCGAGCCTATTGCCGTTACCGGGCACATCACCAGACTCCGTGCTGCTACTGAGAATTTGGGAAAACCCAATAACACTTTGCCCGACCCGGGAATGGAACCCGGGACCTCCGATCAGCAGTCGCATACGCTATCCACTGGACCACGGAGGCACTCTATAGCTCTAAATAACGCGGGTATAACCGTGGTCTCATCTAGTCATACCATAAAATGGCTCCTTGCCGACATAAAGAAGGAGCAAAAAACATACATACTTTAGCATAGATATTAATCTACGCTATTATTATTGCATGTATAATAATAACGTAGATTAATATCTATGCTAAAGTTTTAATCAATACCCCTTCATCTCGAGCTACATACAGCACTTACACCGTATTACGACATCGAGTGGTTCCTACGTACGTACGTACAGTCGAGTACTGCGGATAAGTGCGTCGTGATTATACCACACATCTCGACGTACACTCAGCAATAATAGGCTTTTGTTGCTAAGCAAGAGGTTATTTAACCTTTCTGTTGCTCGGAAAGGTTTGAGGAAGTGCTTGTATGGCTATATAGTCTTTATGAAATAGAGGTGTATAACTATATAAGACTACCTATATAAAACTTTTGAGTTACTGACTGACTGAAAAACAAAGCACAGTCTAATCAAGTTTGGCATGTAAGACTAAGAATTTTCTGAAATGCCCGCAAAATTGGGAAGAGAGAAGAAATACTTTAAATTAAAAAAATATATATTCGGGCGTAGCTGCTATCTTCTGCTAGACTTATAAGGTACTAGAGGACGCCAGCAGCTACGCATGCACATTTTTTTAAATTTATCTGTTTTGACCGATCCCGTGGGTATTTCGGAAAATCCGTTAAAAAAAATTCAGCTTCCTGCGCCCAATAGTTTTGGCTGTAGCTTGTCTGTCAGTCAGTAACGCAAGGATTTTATATATTAAGATATGTTAGTATTTTCCTTCCTTAGTAATCTGTTAGTGATTGAAGACTGATTACCCGATAATCTCGAGCATAATAAAGTGTGATATTATTTTTATGAAATCCCTAATAGGATTTACTGAAAGGAATACGTCGGTAATGTTACGAATGCAACCTGTTGATCACAAGCATATAGTATTTTTATTATATTTTTGTGGTGTCCGTCACTGCCGATACTTTCACAATGAAGACAATCTCTCAACTGCTACGTTACAATTGACGCAATTCCTGCAGGATACTCAACAACCCGTCCTAAAAATGTCAGACAAATATAAAAATAACATTGAGACATGATACTCAGCCTGTACTTCAAAACGTTAACAAACAGACAAACACGAACATCGGAAGCATATTAGAGAGGCACGATCCCGTAGTGTAGAAGTATCGTTGGCTGAGTTTAGAAGTCGTTATCGCAACGCGCTCAAGCCCTCGACTTCTTCGTAACAATAAATGCTTTGTCAAAGTTACTTCGAGTTCGACTTGCCTCGCGCGCGGCCCGTGCCTTGGAGATAACCAACGGCGTTTGTTTCAACCAACTTCAATCTTGTTGCTTTTCTTTAGAAGTGTTTAAAAATTCAGGTGGATTAACTTGGTTTTGGATTATGGGGTTAGTTTATTGGTTCGACTTTCATTTCAGTTTTTAAGGGGTAGTTTTGGCATATTAGTTACCAGCTTATATTACCTATTGCACGTGTTGTACAATGCTTAAAGTGGTAACCTCGCCTGTATATTTCTGAGTTTCGTGAATAATAGGATCTTCGATACACGGCACAAAATTAATCTTTTGCATTTACCCTGAAATCAAAACATTTTCAGAATTGTATTGTGCTGTGTACTCTAAAAATGTATTTAATAAAGACTCAAAATTACATTTATTTGTTTAACGACCACCAACGACTTACAAATCGAAACATCGAGATGAATCATGGTATCGGGGTGCCTTAATTACGATCGCGAATTATAGTCGTGAATATATTTGGATGTCTCGAATAAAATATTTTGAAAGTAAAACACTAGCATATAGAATGAGTAACCATTACCTAACTTCTATATCTGACAAAGATATATCCATTTCAGTTACAAACGTACAGTATAAAGTCCAAAACCGGTCCCTAGATCCGTATCGCCGACCGTTCGCGTTCAGAATACAGAAGCCGCGACTCTCCATGATATATGAAACTAGATAAAACGCCCAGTACCGAATAGTTGGCAAAGAAATGGGCCCCAGTTTACCATAATACGAAACGTTCAGTCATCGAGCTGTTATCTAACTGAATATATTGTGAAGTCTTCAGACATTAATCAGCGGATAGTTTGAGTAGAAAAATGGCTGGAGTTCATAATTCTGTCGCTACGATAGCATCGCACGGATGAGCACGAGTTATAGAGCTGTTTTATGTTATTCTATGAAGATGTATTGTGGTTTATTTGGATAAATGATTATCTTAGTGTTGCTGTGGTTTTTGTGGTATTATAAGCTGTGGGTTAATAGGTTGGTCCATAAGTTGTAATACGTAGGTGCTAGTATTAGAGCAAACTGGGTAGCACAATGGGTTCTGATAATGTACCTAATCAGATGACTGTTTCCAAGAGGTACTTAACCATAATGATAGATGAAGATAGAAAAACTTCTTTCTGACTCTGGTTAATGTCAGTATTTTTATTGAATTTCCAGAATGTTATAGCTGTTTGTAATTTTCTAAATGTACCACCAACATTAATAATAGCAGCAATTAATAGATCACACATTTTATATGAATAAACCATAATACTTCGTCGAAGCGAAACGAGATTGCCTCATACATTGATACATACATAGACTCACGCCTGTTGCCCGGAGGGATAGGCAGAGACTAGGGAACGCCATTTGCAACCATCCTGACATATCTCTCTTGCTTCATTCACTCCCATCAGATTCCCCATGCATGCTATTCACAAAAAGACACACCACACATACTTCTCAGTACTCATATTTGAGAATGTCTCAGTGACCGTTTTTGTCATACAATAATTGTATGTAATTGTCATACAATAACCCTGCTGTGCGATCAAAGACAAATTTTGTGTCACTTTTTTACAAATGAGTACTCCTCAACCTCAAAGTCCAAGATTCAAAGTCCGTAAACTTGACCACAATGAAGGACAAGGATTAAATGGTCAGTGGACATCATTATCATTGTATCATTATCATTATCATTATCATTGTTCACTTGTCACCTTTACAAAATTCTTTCTACATTTGCATTCCTTCACGCGTTCCACTAACTTATGTTAATAATAACGATCTGGAAAGTGGAGGTAATTGGCGGTGGGTCAGTATACCAATAGATTGTTTCTTACTGCTGGTTCGTATACCGTTGTCGTCATGCTCACTAAAATGTCATTTCTTGTGGTGGCGTCGTGTGTCGGGTCATCCCTATCCCTCTAATATGGCGAGAGGGATGATGGCTGGCACATGCGTCATATTCGTGAACGGGTGCTACTTGCGATGACTGGTCGATGACGGTCTTGCGGGCTGGTATTAGATTTTAATATTTAACTGCATCATTTCCATCATGGTTCTGATCACTTTCGCGGATTGCCTGCATTATTAGGTATATATAATGTAAGTGGATGCTCCTGTTTCACCATGTCTATTCTGAGGAGGCTAATCAAAACTATTATGCTTGAGTATTATTATGTATAGTAAATATATACAAGTGATATAGAAGGTGTAACAGTTGCAGCACCTTACAAAATGTAAATTGTGTATTATGCAAAACCTGGCGATGAAAAAGAGTGACCGTGAGTTTTATTGCCCGTTCTTTCTCATGGTTCTACCTATTGCTTTGCGAACGTGGCAGTAAATGTAAATGTAGAAGCATACAGTAATAATGTTTTAAATTTGAGTATAAGTAATTATTTTATAAATTTATTATTTTGACGTTCATAAGCGTCACATTGTGACCCAAATGAATAAAGGATTTTGAATTTGAATTTGAATTTGACAGTCACGGGCATTAAGTCACCGCAAGTAAGACTCGACTCAGCGGGACTTAACTATCGTGGCCACCGCTACACACAATACTAATGGTCTACGGAAGAAACACCTTATTAGTCACAGCACAATAGGGTTTTTTAGTTCATACAAGTAGGTGTATGTGATGTGGCGGTATTTGAACTCACTTAGAGCTTATAAAAATTAACATTCTGCCTGCGATCGTTCAATTTTACTTAATATAATATATATGGAACTAGACTTCCATAGTATTTATATGTCCAGCTGTGGACGTCTATCGACTTGTAAGAAGATGACGAATTATGTCTAAAGGAAATTAGATACATCCCATTAGCACATAAACAGCAAGTTATTTCTATTTAAGACAACAAAATGTATAATTATTTTACGCGACTTATATAAAATAACAATATCATCCTCGTTTATAAACTCTTCCGCTTCTATCATTGACGACGTGAAGACAGTTACAGACTTGGGCCTCACTGTGAAAAGTGTTAAGACCACGCAGGCCAAATGTGAGTTGGGAAACTTCGCATAACTTACGACAACATCGGAGAACTCACAGTCATGCAGACTTCCTCATAATGTTTTCCTTCACCCGGGTTACTTGGTATGTACAAGGATCTTCAAACTAATGTCCTGTTGCATGCTCGAGCGGTAGGAGTCTATCGTTAATTGCTAGGAAGTAGTTGAGTGTCAATCAGGGACTGTCGGACAGGGTATTTAATATAAATTAATAGCTTACAACCACTGCCCGGCCCCGATTAATAAACGTGATAGCGAGGGACGTTTTATGATGAATAATATAACGTTAATTGTACTGCAGTGTTTTAGAAAAAAAGTTTGGCTATTTATTTTGACACTAAGAGGCACACATTTTATTACTACAGGCAAAAGTTAAAAACGAATCGAAGAACTAAAAGATAAAAAAATTACTTTATATTTTATTTTCTTTTTATAAACAAATCGAAAGATTATTGTTTCTATCATCATCTATTACCTTCATAAATATGGTATGCTGGCTGGCAAGATTAGCCCTCCGTATCAGACATTGTATCCAGTTGAGGATAAACAAGTCTATGTATAAAAGGTTATTTTGTATTTCGGTGCAAATACTTTTATTCACATCTCATAAAACTTTATAACAAAAAATCTAATTTGCACACGAAAAATTGGAAGAGATAAAACCAAATTCAATGCAAAAGAATAAATTTGCTGCTGGATGAAAACAGAGCAAGAAACAAATAGTTACAGTCGGTACGCGGCGCGTACGTTGCGAAGATAGCCCAATAAATTAAAATAAAGAACAGCTACAAAGGATTAGACAAAGGTGCAATGCATACCGTATATCGCGGCGTGCGATCTCTTGCCGCTTTCCTGCACTAACTCGCCTAGGGTATAAGCACACGCGCTATTTCTGGCGACGATTTCATCTATCCGCGTCGGAAACTGAACTTTTTACTTCATTCGCTAAATTCACAAATGACGTGGGTTAAGACATTCATAAATACGATATTTTAACTCTGAGATGTTTTTATTTTTCTTTTTTTTATAGGCTTACGCCTGTGGTTGTGTGTGTGATTCATACTATTTAATTCCAGTAAATTAAACTGACTGAACTGAGTAATAAAACAGACTCTGTAACATAAGTCGATTTACAAAACATTTAGGCTAACTGGCATAGTGCTTTTTCAAATCAATTAAACCTGATTAAAAAATTTGAATGCACAATTGCCAAAACGCGTTAATATATCGATAAAGACGTAGACTCTGGGTCGCCTAGCTAAAGGTAATGTATGTGCTTTGGACCTTACTGCTACAAAAACGTCGGTGTGAGTGTAGGACCGTTACGATACATGGAAGACATTGAATTTAAATGTGGCATAACATGGTTCTGATTTCAAATAGTCGAGGGCAGAAAAATACGTTGACTGTAGAGGAAAATGTTGTTTGATATGAAAAATACTTTTGAAAAGGTAAAATCGAGACGGGCAAGCGATCTTCATTAAAAATTGGATATTACTTAAGGTATATCTATTTATTATTACGTATACCTATTCAGTATTAACTACTGGACCTTAGATAAATGATAGGTATAGCTTAGAGAAGCTATACCAATATTGGAGTTATTTGTACTACTATTATAATAGGGTTGTTGCCAACTAGTCAAATGGATACTTTTAATGAATTGTCAAAAACAATCTCTTTCTACGAATTTGTTTGAAATATGACACAGTGACGTCATAATTTTTGCTGTCAAGTAGAGTACTTATTATCAATAAATTGTGAATAAAAAAATAACATTAAGTTTTAACATTCATTGATTAATGAAACTACCATTATTTTGGTATGTTTCACCAGATAAAAATATTTTTATAATTTGTTTCACTTGCAGGAAACATCCCTATTGTGACAGATTCTGAGCTGTTTCTGACGATAGCTGGATATTAAATAGTTACTTTTTTGCTCTAAAACTACTGAACGATTTTTTATGAAACCTTGCAGTAATAAGTATAGTCCTAGCCTCGTACATGTTCCAACATCTAATTAAAAAACAAGATAAAACAAAGATTTTATAATGACAAGTTACCAATCGTATTTAATTTACTAACTAGATACATAAACTACAAGAAAGATTGGGAATACATTCACATCATTAACGCAGTAGGTACTAGACAGTATCCCCTAAAATTGCTTCGTACATTTATGACTTCAGATACCAATAAAAATGTCCAAATGTCAAAGTTAAACAAAAGTAATGGCAACTAAAATACCGCACTCTCCGCAGACAACCAAATTATAATAAAGTATCATTTTATTGTATTACAAGTCTTTTACATTTTCGATGCAATCAGATGCCAACTTTTGTGTGTAACTCGAGAATGTTATCACGTTATCCAATTTAAATAACCAATTTAAAAAGCTTTTCGCTTATGGTTTGGTTTACCCAAACGAAACACCATATTAAATTTTTCACTGAGACTGCCTCGTTGGTCTCGCGGCACAAATGTGCGCGTGGGATAGGGAGGTCTCGGGTTCGATTCCCGGGTCGGGCAAAGTGTAATTGGGTTTTTCCGATAGGAAATTCTCAGTAGCAGCACGAAGTCTGTTAATGTGCCCGGTACGGCAATAGGCTCGCCCCCTATTACGTGGGACCTAAAAATTCATGGCGAAATGTGGGTGTAATATTACACCTCTGCCTACCCCTTCGGGAATACAGGCGTGAGTGTATAAATAAATAAATAAAAAAAAATTCTAAGATGTTCTGAGAAGAAAGAAATAAATAGAAGATACCTCAGAACAATGTTAAGTAGAAGGGCTTCGTCGATTAGAACTTATTTGGTGATATTCTAGTACGATCAGTCTTTCAACGATGTAACAATAAACTTAAGCTTGGAAAGGCCAGAAAATTACAGGATCAAAAGATTAACTGAGTTAAGTTGTGATCAAGATTGAATTGTTTAAACAATTACGAAGTCAAGGATGCTGGGTGAAGTAAGCGAAGATTCCAAATCTAGATAAGCATAAAATAATAAACAAGGATAACATCATTAGAATTGTAACAAAAGGCGGAACTCGTCTCGCTTAATTTGAAGTGTCATAAGCCGCAGCATATTCATGAAACAATGCAACGATTGTGTAGTCTGTCGAGGCTTCGCGGGATGAGCGAGCCATTGTGTACCTCGTGCCAGGCTGTCTGCTCTAAATCTGCTTTGCGAATCCCTTTTCATGAAAACGAGGGCTTAAAACCTCATTTAGCCCGGTCCTCACCACTTAAACGTTATGGCTCAAGAAAATTGTCGCGTAATTTAAATAACTTTGTCGAGACCTTTCCATTGTCTTCGGTTTCAAACTCAGAGGACCTCGAGTGTATAAATCTTCCAGTTTCTGGGAAGCATCTTCATTTTTGTAGACGACGTTTATGTCGTTGTCTCTTTAACATCCCGCTTAAGGCTCTCAGTGATATTAAACGTTAAACTTGCGTAAATCTTTTTCAATTTCATTTTGCCCTGTTTTTCTTTATTGAATTTTCGTTTTATCTTTGTCGCTTTTACGGATTATTTTCATATCGGTCGCTGCGATGATTTAAAACCTTTCTGCAGCTGTGCTAACGCCGAAAAAGCTCTCACCGGGTCAACCGAGCGACTGTTCTAAATTATCTGTGGTGAAAAAAGATTAATGGTAAGGAAAAAATATACGAAAACACTGCGTTATTTAAAACGATTTTTAAAACACAAAGTAAAACTAGCCCACGTATAAGTTATTTGTTCAGTTCTTAGATTTACAAATTTCTTACAAAATAAATTAACTACAATTAATGCGACAATTTCATATTTAAGTATTAATTTACCCACTAATCTAGAACATGAAATAGTAAATCACATTAATTCACTGACCGGTACATGGATATCGATGCTTGACATTAGGCGTACCTGTAATAAAAAATAAATTAGCGGACCTCGCATACTTTCTATTATATTACATGTACTTTTGTTAATACGATGTTTTTTTCAACGAACATCCACATAAAAAATAAAAATATACATAACGTATAACGTAGGTAACCTAGGAGAATGTGGGTGTTCTTCGTCTCTCAGGGGCCCAATTCTGCTATTTTAGATGACATCGACATCATATTTTGAATGGAATGAGATTATATTTTGAATTGACTCAAAATCGGTATTCTGCTACACAATGTCATTCTATTCTAATTGCGATATATTCAATTTAATGTCAAATATAAACTTTATTGCTGGTAATTTGATGTTACAGCGTTGCCTATGATTTGTTTTTTATGTAATATGCCTGCAAGTACGCTCTCACATTTTATTTCAATTTAACAATTCCTTACGATCTGGTAGATGTTTCGGGAAATCTCTTCTTAGTCAGGGCCCGTAAGGGTGCAGCATACGGTCCTCGAGGAACGAACATGCCAATTTTTAGCATCTTGTGCCCAGTAGATTCGGCTGCGCATTGCTGTTAGTCAGGGAATTGTGAATGAATTTTATATATACAGATGATACTACCTAGCAGTGCAATATGGCAGTCTATAATACTAACCAAAATTATTAAATGAATTTATTCGTTGGATTGTGAGAGATTTTTTGATACATAATCAATAATGTTACGTACGATTTGAAATCGAATATTTAAAATATGGGTGTTTTGAATATGTGTATTTACAGTTTGACGTTTGTCTTTGTACAAAAATATATTTAGCAGAATACCGTTTATGTATTGTTCAACTCTCAATATATTCGCAATATCATTTCAATGTCTCTTAATTTAGGAGAATACCATTATGACGTAAATATGACACTGACATCATATCGAAACTGCATTTTGAACAAATATAATTAGCAGAATTGGGCCTCTGGTCTTCCTCCATTGTACATTTCAGGAAAATAAGACTCGGTATACACTCAATAGGTTTTACTCAAACTAATTAGTTCTCTTCACAAACTAAATATGCACACGTAGCTCGGATGAAAATGGATTACTTTTGGAAACGCGGCGAAGTCGGACGTAGGTAGGCCACACTTGTTTCCTCCGCTGTGTCTGTCGCCAAAAAGTGCCCGTTGACAGCTCCACGTTTGCTTATAAAACATTTAATGACATTGTCAGCTGTCAAATGCTGACCTCAGTGTTGCCAACCATCGTATCCGAATACGCCCAAATCTATTAAGATTTGACGTTCCGTTCTCCAATCTCCGACATACACATGAAAAACCGCAAAAAGGCCCTTAACAGAGTCCCGAAAAGGAACGTAGAAATAAGCTATTTGGAGTCAAATTAAATTGTTTTTGTATCTGTCGAGTCCAGAAGCCACAAAACACATATCGTTGGTCAACTCAATTGGTCGACGATAGACAGCCAATATGTTATTCGTTCCGGAAGCCAATTTCCAAATTAATTAGTTTACAAAATTAACATTCACAAAAGCAAGTCACACATTACTGATACAGGTGGCCGAATATGAGAGGACATCAAAGGCATCCGTGTTTCATCAGGGCTGTCAAACTCCAACTCCTAGTATCTTCTGATTTTAATATCGAACTCCATAATCTAAATCTAGACTTGGATTTGAAATTGATAAAATATAACTTCTGAAAAATAATACGACGTCTTGAATGTCTGGAAAGTTTTACAGAGAAAAGGTTAAAGCATAACTGAATTATTGTTACTAAGAATAACTGTGCAATTATTACGCCTACAATATTCAAGCGACCATGAAGCCGAAGGCGGCAGCAATAGCCCAGTGAAGAGACTGCTACGCAGGGAGTCTCCGGTACAAACCCGCCATAGCGCGCAGCCCTGACTTTCCGAAGCTCTTTTCGTCTTAAAATGTTTATACGGTGAACGATAACATCGTAAGAGGGACTTGCATTTCTGAGAGTTTACCATAAGAAAGACACTTGAAGTCTTCCAACCCGCACTTGGCCAACACATATTACTTAGGAGACATAGAAATGAACAGGAATAGATTCAATTATGCATAATCACTTGTTGATTTAACTCTTCTGGTGTTAAAGTACAGTCATCATCGCTAGTTTCACTCATCTTTTTAGATTATTTTATATATTAATATAATGTAACACGTTATGCTATAGTTACCTACTGTATCAGCATCAGCGAAATTTTTATTCCCGCTACTTTTTTAAATCGCGTTTTAATACCGCGTCCCTGATGTGTATTTTTCAAATATATCATTGTTGTAATTCTAAATAAAAATGTATTGGTTAAATACTAATTCTATACTATTAATTAGACTTATTTTTATTAAAATCCAATTGGCTGATCAATGTCAATTCGTGGCACTGAAGATTGAAAAATTAAAAAGCTACTTTGCCTCACGCTCGAATCAAAATCGCGTTTTGTTCACTGTTGTCTCGCAGCAAAAGCGGCATGTTTGAGCTGCTGTGGTGAAAACATATTTTTCTACAAATAATGCCATTTACGTCCCACTATAGTAAAGTGAATCCTAGATACACATTTGAACTCAAGCACTGCGAATCAAACGGTAAGTTTTGCCAGCCCTATGTATGATAGCTGCTGAATTCAAACAGTACGTTAATTGGAAAGCGAACGGACATATTTACTTAGAGCTCCCTATGACCAGACTGTGTGCTTAGCTCTTGTACGACGTGTGTCAAAGACACCGAACAACCGCCATGTTTGCTCAAACATACACAGACGAAAAAACTTCCATGTTTACAGTACCTACTAGTTCTGTGATTTCACTGCCGCTTGTATAGTTTAGTTTGATATTTTTATTGCAAAAAGGATCTTTGTAGAGTATTCTGATGTACAAAGAACGAATGAAGCGAGTACTGGTTTTAAAATATAAAAGCTACAACTAAAATATAAAAATGTCGTGTCGTTTGTGGTTGCACTCCTCTGAAACGGCTCGAGCGATTTTTTATGTTTATTGTGTCTTAAAAATATATCGTGCATTAGGTACCTATATTTCATATCATCGCTAGATCATAATTTATATGGAAGAACAAACTTGCCGGATCAGCTAGTATTCATTACTATTTTGTCTTTCTTTTAATGGATGTTGTAAGGATATAAAGGAAGTAGAAGTGCGATATATCACTAAGAAAATGTGAGTTGTCTCTATCTTGTACCAAAGGTAACATTTTTGATTCTGGCGTCGTTTTAAAGTGGCACTGACAATCGTGTCTGCATCTAAGGCTACCCCGGCCTGTTTAAAAAACTTGTTTTCCTGATCGCCAAGGGGATCTTTTTACTATGAGAAGAATTAAGCCATACATAGTCAACCACACTGGCTAGAACGAGTTAAACAGTCTTTTGAGAAGATTTTGGAAAAGGATTAGACATGCAGTTTGCCTGAAAACTTGCCAAACATAATCCTAGACCCTTTGACCTCCCGGGGAACATGCAGTCGTAAAGATCAAGATAAATTTGTAAGAGATACACATGTACTTACACACACACATGATAATAATGTGTTTCAATAACGTATGTAAGAATATTTCCTGTCTTCATGCAATAGGTTGAATTGCATTATTATCCCTGCACATTAACAAGTCTGGTGTCGTTTATGAGACATGTTCATGTAATGTGTTTACACATCGTTGAAGACCCATCAGATATTCTAAGAATCTCACTATTTATGCACCATTACCTTAAAAGTTTGTAAGTACCAAACATATTATCGTCATTAAGCAAATCAAAATCTAAGGTTCAATCGTCAACTGACATCGCTATGGCTAATCAACTTGTCTAAGCCGGCATGAACTTTAAGTCATTTGAAGTCGAACGTAATTGGTTAATGGAGCTTATTGAAATCTACCTTCATCCCGCTAATCAATAAACATAAACGTCGATTCAGAGATTCGAACACGCTAACCCGTGTATACCCATCTTAATACCCAGAGGGGAAAGTTCAAAGACTTTCCAATTTGCAGCCAGGGCCGGATTTAGATTAGATTGGCGCGGCGACCGCTTAAAGTAATGGCAATATCATGTCAAAGATAAATCATGTTTTTTGGCGCTGCCACCTAACCTTCTTCTGGCGTTTTGCCAGTTGCCAGGTAATATCGATTACCGTGACTGTTTCCTGCAAACATCTTAGTTAGGTGATAAATCAAATGCGTTATTTAGTATGCGAGTGATTTTATTCGCGTAATACTTAGCTTCGTTACTTTACAAATAATACTGCCTAAATGTGTAGTTGCTTTCAAAAAGTATAATTTATTTGATAGGTACTGATATTAAGCCCTGACGTGACCACACCTGATGTACAACATGCCGAAACCTCGAGGCAAATATAAAGTATTCCACTTTTATTTTTAAATAAGTAATTACGCGCCAAAGACCTTTTTCATAAACACAAGCAAATTTTCATATACCAAATCCGGCCCTGCACAAATTCAGCTACGCAGCAGCAAAGGTTAAACAGCGGCTGGTAGATGTCCCTAGTATATGAACCGCTTAGCACTGGGGTACACGGAGCCTCTTCTAAGGCGCGGTATATATCTTTAAGAAAGATTAACGATCTTCAGGTAGTGGAGAGCTGGGGTCGGATAGCCCTGCTATAATTAAACGCAATAGATGGAGCTTCCCCAAAGATTTAGCGTGAGGGGTTGGCGTCTTGCTGAGTTATGATTTCACACGAGACGATGTGATTGGCACCCATTAATGAACACGGTGAAACGACTTTTCGATAGCAGACGTGGAAATTTATTAGAAAAGTTTATTTTAAAAATTAAGCTGAGGTGACGGAATTGAGCTCGCTGCGTTTGCGTTTTAGTTGAGTTGTATCAAAACTTGTCATTACGGTTAAATATACAAATTTATTTAATTTACAAAAAGGTAGGTTGATGATAAAAATAGGATATGTTCTATAGAGCCACAGCTTAAACCTGACTAAACAATAAAATGACAATACAAAGATCACTAAGGTTCTGATCGAGACGATTCTAAATAACGAAGGTTTCAGGCCTCACAATCCATCCCTGAATTTTTTATTTAAGTAAAGTTTAGAAACGTCTAACTTCACCACAAGACATATTCATCACTGTACATATAATTTTTCATAAAGTTTGTATGCGACAAAATTCATGCTTTATGATCTCAAGAGTTTTAAGATTACTCTTGTTATTTCACATTTTTAAACGCCACACTGTTACTAACGATGTACTAAAATTTCAATAAAATCTGGCATCTGAGCTGAGAACTTAATAAAATACACTAAACACTTTAGCTTTAAAGAAACTCACCACCAAGTCTTCTAGCCAATATATACAAAGAGGGTGAATTCGTACTTTCTATATTATGTAATGTGCCTCGAGAATAACGTTCATACATATTAAAGGTCTCGAAAGGTTACATTTCTTCCTCGCTTCACGAAGCATGTCCACACTGTCACGTATTTTACTCGCCCTACGAACCTCCCTAAACGATGGGAAACACGGCATTAGAACCTTTATATAACTTTTCATTCTGTTTGTTGTGTTTTCTCAATTTAACTTTTATCTAACTTGAGCACAAAACTTTATTTTGGACACATAATGGTTTAGTAATTGTCAAATATTGGAAAATGGTAGAATGTTTTATGTTTTTCTTGGGCGACCCATGTTCAGGATACTGATTAAGGTTTTGTTAGCTTTTCTAAATTGACTGTCCTACCAGTTCATGTTTTACTGACATTAAACTTTAAAGCGTCCCTCTAAACATCGTTAAACCCTGCTCATCGCAAAAATATGCCACACAGTTGTCCGTCTACATTTTTTAAAAGATGCATTTGAATGGAGATGTTTCCATGATGTTGTGAAAATAAATTATATACCTAATGTTATAATCATATAAAATCCAAATAGAAAGAGATTGTTTTTGTCATTTCAATAAAAGTGTCTAATTTTACTAGTTGGAAACATCCATAATAATTAGACCACCATACATTAATTTCCTTGTCCAGTTTCTAGCTCCAAGCCTTGTCAAAATTCATACCGTCATTCAATACCACCTAAATCTTCTTCAATCACTGCGAAACGTCTTAACAATCACTCTGTTATCTACCGACCTAGATTCTTAGGCTATTCTATCGTTAGTACACACGCAACATGCTCCTCTAACAAAAAAGATATTGGACGGCAAGATTGTCTTGAAAACAAACGTGGCTATCTGCGATTAAAGAACATGACGGGTCCCTATCTGCGGAGGATAGGCACGGACGATTTATAACCGCACTTTCTTAGTCATGTTGAGGTGCCGTTAAAAAGGCAGTGACTTTACATTGTACACTGCACTTTATTTTAATCACTATAAGCTTGCGTTACTCACAATGTAAAACTGTATTAGCTACAAAGTATTTACTGAAGAGTAAATATACATGAGAATTATGGAATCTTCTTTCCTCCGTTACCCCGAGGGATGGTTTAGGCCAGGGTCCGTTTATTCGAAGGTACTGACTACCAAGGGTCAATAGTAACAACCGAGACCGACGGCTTATCGTGCACTCCAAAGTACGAAGCACAGGGCAAGCGATAATTAACTATTTAATTAAAGGTAAGCAAGCATACTGATATCAGACAGTAGAATTTTAAAATGGCTCTAGTTTTGTCCACTAACTAAACGCCTATATTCTAACGCATCCCAACTCGATTGAATCACTAAAAGCCATCATGGACAGACCGCATGTAGTCTATCGGCATGCCGACGTTCCCCGGGTTAATCCGAGCACGACACCGCATGCTCTGACCGATACGTCAATTACGATATTGAACTATGCCCGGTTCGAATCCGACCTACGTAGCCATTGTGAGCAATTGTATAAATGGTAATCTGTGGACGAACTATTGTTATGGAGATATGTGTCAGCGAAGTTGCGGAAGTGATTTTGGTGCTAGATGAATTTATATTTTGAGCCTTCAGTTTAAATAAAACTATTTACCAAATCTCTCTGGCTCGAAATTACTTACTTGAATTACTATAGTGATAGTCTATCTGACGACTGCCGGAGCCCGCACCTTGTAATTTCTTAAAAATCCTGCACGGTATTTTGAACATATCTTGTCACCATTAAATAGTCAACATACGGACCGACTGCCATCACGGCGCAGGATAATAAACATCTCAGATGAAACAACTTAAAATTTTAACGAGTTTTAAACATGTCCAGTACGGAACACGTACGCAAATAGTTGACTAGACGGAGTTTACTATGCACAGTCTAATTTAATTCCCGGTACACTCAGACGGCCTAAAAAATACTCATTTGAAATTCCAATGCAATTGCAGTACGTGTCCTTTTTATAACCCAATTGGATGCACTCCGGGATGCCTCGATTAGGAAAAGCCGAAAGTCTCTGTTTACGAAATTACACCGGCCAGTATGAATTTCGTTCTGTAAATTCCCACAAACGAATTTTATTCAGAGATAAACTCCAGCGCCGGTGGGAATCGCGTATGTACCGGGTTTCATGTGGAACGTTGAATGGAAATTACTCGCTTTTTGAAAAGATACCGGCAGTTAATATCACTGAAGTTTTGAACACTAACATGTTCGCCGTTTTATCCGCCCGCTTTGTTTGTTTATTTCAATTATTTTGTATTTTCGGACGACTGTATGAGACTCCCGGATATCAGTTTGTGGCTTTAGTTTGGCATGCCTATATTTACCTAAATAAAACGAACCCAAATTTTCTGCTCGCTTGTGACGTTTTGATCTAGATAGATGGATAATACAGTGGCCTAAAGCAATCCAGTTGTTAAATTCATACAATTTGCCAATGATCCATTAATCAGGTCCTCATGTGTAAAACTTATGTTAAAACTAAACAAATTCGAGATAGAAGTGTTTATCCTCCCATATAAAGCACAGAGTCCATAGTTTTTTACAGTTCAGTCACACTTTTACAAAATATGCCTTATAACTAAAAAACCCTGTTTGTGAAAAGCATATCAAACTTAAAACAACTCTCAACAGACACCAACAGGAGACTTTCTGAATTCGAGGGCCATTATTCAAAATTACGCTATGAAAACTCTGCGAACATCGTAGAACTTCGTAAAATATTTCACATTGTAAACTAACCAAGCGCTGCTCCAGGTATCTCACCGTCGCCGCAGGTACAAACTGTATGTACTACATCCGTATGAGTCTTCTTCATAAAACACGCACAATCGCTTCCGTTATACGGAAGCGATTGTGCGTGTTTTATGAAGCATTGCATTTACATGATAGTGTAGAACTAAAGTTTCACATTTCAAACGACCACGTGCTACGCGAGTTTTCTGAGTTATTAAAAAAAAACGACTACACAATTTAGTTCGTAGACACAGAAAGTCAAGTTTACAGTTGCAGTACGATATTCATTCTTATTTCCTACGCCATAAGAACGATATAAAGGTCAAATTGTCTAGCTTGACGAGGAGCCGTGTGTACACGTACAGACTACATACAACTGGCGCCACCTAACGGTCGATACCGGAACTACGGTGATGGCATAATAGATTTAAAATCTCGCTATGGAAGTTTGCACGAGAAGTTGGTAGTAATAAAATTCATTGACGTCCGCAGTCGATGAATAATACATATAATCAATAACAAGAATTTGCTGTGATTGGAAGAACTTCATAGAAATATCGTTCTTTCATATCAACGGCGGAAAGCGAATACGTATTCATCCACAAAAAAGAAAATATTCACCAGAGCAAAAAAGCTTTTACACTTTAAAAAAAAAATATACAAAACTAGCGTGAAACATACATAACTAGCGTGTCTAATTATTATGTATTGAAATACTTCGATAGTAATACATAGTCTTAGCTAACTAAACTAAAATACCTACGCGAAAACCAATTAGGCAATTCAACGTCTTATGATCTTTTTTGAAGAAAGAAATAAGGAATGATCAGCCTAGAACATTACCACAGCAACAACGAGGGACACAAATATAACGAAATAAATCCAGACTTTCACATCACTGAAACTACAAATCTAAACCAAAACTGTAGGTGTAAAAATAGCCTTACCGCAATGATTGCATTGACCCTGCACAGCAGGTGCGATAATGTGCCCTGAACAAGTGATGCGCTGCAAATAGCGCGGCGCGAGCGTTCGCCACCACCGACAGCGTCGGTAAGGCTGTACTCAGATAGGCACACGCGCGGTTTTGGATCGCGCGGGTACAAGTTATACACTCCGTGCCACGAGAACATAGACTTTTTGTAAACAAAGAATTTCTACTAAGTAACTTAGCGACAGTTCTGTCAAAAACAAATAATGTCAAATCCAATGAACGCAACGGTACATAGATATGTGTCATTGGAAAGGAATATTTCAATTGATCGGGTATTTATCGATATATATTATGCGCTATCGTGCGTGTTTTGTGGTACTGGAAGATGTCAGATGCCTGAAAAGTCAACATTTTTGCTTTAATCAATTGAAATGTTACATTCTTTGGCTGAGCGGGCATTTATCAGAGGATAAAAATATTTTTTTGATGTCAAGAAGAGTTAAGTTTAAAGTTAAATGCAAGTTTATGGTGTCGCAACGCTCGTCCTGCGGCCGGCATCTCGGAAGAGCGGGTGCAGATGGCAAACTATTAGTCGCACAGAAGACTCTTTACACCTAATAAAAATAAATAACGTGTTCTGACGAAGGTTACCCCAAATGTTATTATTTATTGCCTATGATAAAAAAACCCGTCAATAATAGAGTACCATGTTCCTACTCTATCATTGACAAATATACATGGTACTCTATTATTGACATGCATTTACAGAATAATTAAACTTGAATTTACGTGTAAAAAAACACAAAAAGGTGGGAAAATTTATGATTTTTTTTTTAAATTTTTGTTGCATCAAACGTGTCAAGGCGCGTAACGGTGCGATAAATACGCGACTATATGAACATGGCCTAAGAGCCGCACAGATATAGTTTTTGACGTTGACATGGCTTTAGTTAGAACCGCATAAAAGAAGAAGCCCCGGGTTTGTCAATTTTTAGAGAGGAATAAAAGTTGTGTGGACTATTAGATATGTAGTTTTGTTGAACTTAGACGCTTTTGTTTACTAAGCCGTATGGCTTACATTATTATATATATAGGTACCTTGAATCTTTTAATAACTTCTCTAGGTATACGAGTATTGAATTGCTCTCAAAGTAAGAAGAGCATTTAGTCTGATTGTAATTTTTTACGTTATAACCGATTCCTCACTATTCTATTTTTGTGTTCGTATTTACAAAGCCGACTTCCGCACTGTCAATAAAACTAGAAACAATAATGTTTCGACTTCAAACACAACTCAAGGAAGAGCTAGAATGATGATGATGGGTATCGGTGCAATTATTATTAATAGGCTGACGTTTGACCGTGATCTCGCCAGATGAAATGTAATGATACGGTGAAGGATAGAGCACACTCCTAAGAGCTTTCTATTCACCCGCGTCTTGGTAACACCTAGATTTTACTTTTCAAGAAAGGCGGGTTCAGGCATTTTTGGGCAGGCGCTTCGTACGTTTTGATAGTATGTCAACCATATAACGTAGACACTGACCCGTTTGTCTGGTCACCGGAAGGTATAAGAGGAGGAATATCTGCCTTCTTTGTCTCGGTAATAGTACCATACTAGTACCATAAATGCGACATTTTAATCGACCATTTGCACATTCTATTTCGGCATTGTACTAATGAGGCGTTTAGGTAAATGAAAAGCTTTAACTATTCATTCTATTAGGAGCCGTGCAAACAGTCAAATGGCTGACAATAGCGCGTGAATAAATGATAAACTACAAATCGTGCTCGGCTGCATAGCGGCTGTTTACTTCTGACTGCTTTAAATATAGAGGTGACTAGTTTCTGTCCATGGTTTCGCCTGCTAAGTACTATTGCCTCAAAAGGTAGCCTGTGTAAGTCTGATGTGTTAGCAATATTACTGCATCGTTTCATAGAAACCGGCTCAGCAACTTTTCGTTAAAGAGTCAACATATTGTTTACGAGAAGTTTTTGAACTTTTAATTATTTTGATAGGAATAGAGCTCTAAATATGACCTTTTTGGATCATCTTTTAGACATAATAACCTATCGGGCATAATATGGAAGTAATCAATCATACTATACAAGTCCGATGTCCGTCGGGAGCAGTCCATCATTCAGGGGCGACCCTTAGCATGATCAAGAGTATCTTAAGTTGGAGGAACACCTCACTTCATAGTTCGTTACCTCCAAAACTGTAACAAGTACCGTTCTTGAATTTACTTATTAAATTAAGACACAGTGAATTCAGCGTCAATTTGTAAACAATTTGTCACTACAACTTATTACTAACATCGTTGACGAAACAAATTATGGGCACAAAGGTGTGTTGCAAAAATCAACGGTAATAGGATCAAGAGTGCAGCGACAATGACACTCGGAATAAATAAAAACTTGGCAAATAAAGGTGAGACTACACTAGGGTTAATTATACTTCACAGTGCACAAGTCTCGCAACATCACTTGTTGCTTTTTATACTTCATGTCAGTTCCATCTCATGTCAGCACACACAAAGTTCATTTACCATCCAGGCAAAAGGAAATAATGGAATTAAAAAAAAATCATATCAACATAATTTATTGCAATACTCATTAATACAACGAGTATACGACATGACAATATAACGAGAATTTTTGACGTTTCCTTTTTCAAGGTCAAAAACCACCAATCCTTCAGTTTTCGAATAATGTAATATTTATATTAAACTAGAGGACGCCAGCAGCTACGCCTGCATTTTTTTTAATTTACCCGTTTTGGCCGATCCCGTGGGAATTTCGGGAAATCCCTTCTTAGTGCACCCCTAAGAACATACGTGCCAAATTTCAGCTTCCTGCGCCCAATAGTTTTGGCTGTAGCGTGTCTGTCAGTCAGTAAGGATTTTATATATTAACATTATTTTATTATATATTATTTTTATATTTTATTTTGGATATTCCTTACCATCAGTAAGGAATATCCAAAAATGTTATGCATTTTTGTCTTTGATATGATTAGTCATACAAAGACAATACTAGAGTCGTCGATTTTTTGTTGTCTGAACATTTCACCGGATTTTTTAAAAAATCAACAAAGTCAATTGCAATAACTTATTGCTAACTTGTTCTCGACTATACAATATTCTTAAAGATAGTAAAAGCTTAGGCAGGTATTAAAAGAAATGAGAAAAGGAAGATCGAGATTATTGGATTCACAAAATTTCCATTTTAAGGAAAAATAACGTTTCAGGCACAAAACCTAAAGCCCAAAGCTCAATATTATATAAGATACCAAACGAACAAAAATAATTTATTCGAGAACAAGGTGATTCACAAAACCAACAAAAAATCAAATAAATCTTTCGAAGTCTGAATAATTCTTAGAGAAAAATTGGGTTTAAATCATTGATTTATTACAAGTGCCGAAAACGGCCTGGAGTGCGATAATAAACTGAATATTAACGTTTATTTCATCGGAAAATTAACGAACAATTCGGCAATTTGAACATTTCTAACAAAATACCTAATGATTTATGACACAATGATATTTTATTATGGCAATAAAGCATGCCCGTATCATAAGAAAACCCTTCCTTTATACCTTAGAACATAATTTTCTTGAACGCTGACAATATTGCCAGTTGTAAAAAATATATTTATACATTATTTTTCACAGTGGGCTCGTTACGGGGCATTGTTTGGTAAATTGGGTCATTTTATATCGGCTTAACGGTTAATGTTGTTCGCTTACAACATTACACTCGTTTACTTATACTTTGTATCTGTATTCGCGCTTTTTTCGTTTCTTTTATTATAAATAAGCAATCCTGTCCGTAAAATTGGTATCTAATAACCATCAAAAGGACGCTTTTCTTTTTCATAAAGATTTTTGTGGAGAATAATATTAACAGAAAAATATTTTATTGAGAAACTACCTATCGTCGTTTAACGTTGTGAAAGTCCAAATTCGTAGCTGAAAAATATCTAGCTACACTTTAAAACAGTGCTATCCATTACAAAGCATATTTCGTCGAGATAAAATCCTCGCAATTTTTAACTAGAATAAAGGAAGCTGTACAATAAAAGCGTGTATGGTGCCAAAATATGTATCTTTTTGGTAGATTCTCGTGAAGGAAGTTTAAGCGTCTGGGCAGAAGCGCCGCCGCGTCGTCGCCGCCGGCATTAAGCTGCTTCTTCTATGGACGCCTAAAATGTTCACGAGCTCTCAACTTTATATAGGATTTTAGAGTTAAGACGTCAATACTTCAGGAGGACTTACATTTAAATTGGAGCATGTCACGTTGCATTTTGTGGTTGGAATGAAGCATCATTTGTAAGTTGTTATATTATTACTTTCAAACTTGCACTTATATCTTAAGTGAGACATTATAAATGACAGAAAGTAAAAATTTCTGTTCATTTAAAAAGTTTAGTCCGTAGAAAGAGGCTATTAGTATTTATTTTCGGTGTTTAATACACTTAAAGAAAGAAACTGACAAATGCTTTATTATTTTAGTAGGTATTAGATCAACGAACAAACAAATACTTATGTTATTACCTGAACTACACTTGACATTTTTTACATTTTACACCAAAGAGAAACGGCACGCCTATGTGAAAGAAAGGGAGTCACGATTTCCAGCAATGAAGAAACAAAAATATTAACACTAATGTGTGGTAGTCACCAGAGTATACCATATATGAATGGTTCGGCTCTACCGACGTCTGACCACGACGTAAAGAATCAATATTCCTACCTATCAGTTACGCTCTTTGTAGCCCTTATCTTGTAAAAATACCGTTCACTAATATTTTTAAGCATTATATTTATATGTTGTTTATCACATATTGAGCGACATTTTAGCGCCCCTGTTTTGCCATCGAGCCAGTAATTGCCAAATTTATGACGCCCTACACTAACATAATTGTGGTCTGCGACGGTGGCATGTATCACTCCAAATTAGATTCAGAGGAAACTGGCAAAATGGTTGTCAGTGAAAGGGGAAACATGTTATTTATAGATGCAAATACATTGCTCGCTGACAACCGTATGTTTTGTAGCTTATACACACGTACAACGCTATGTAGAACGCTTTTACGATCAATCTTTTCTTTTTGTTCTGTAGTCTTCGGAAAATGGCATTTTAAATTTCATCGTACAGATACTTTGGCAACAATAACATTACATAAATTAATTACTATCTACATAAAAACCTTAGGCATTATTTTCTTAAACCAATAACAATTTTCGGTTGTTAATACGGGGCACAATCACGTTTAATATCAAATATAATGATTTATGTTTTAGCACGACAGACGCTACAATAAAATTAAAACGCAGCACAACCAACCCACTGGTCAGGTGCCCATTAATCGCCAAAAGATCTGAGATATGCCCTCAAAGCCAAGTTCTCAGTCCACCGTAATCTTACCTTGTATGACACTCACGAAAAGGTCCTCCTTACCCGACCACGGCGCTATGAATTATGCATAAAGGCTAGTTCACCGCATTCTAAGCTTCATTTTGACTGCAAATTTCGGCGCAGCAGTTTATGTGGCCACTGACAAACCTGGTCTTTATTAGGTACTTGAAATTAATGAATTTGATTCGATACGTAAAACATAAGCGTTGTATGACCTTTTACGAATACGAATCTCCTCAAAATACATACATACATACATAGACTCACGCCTGTTTCCCGGATCTCCTCAAAATATCTTAATATTTAAAATCCTTGCGTTACTGACTGACTGACAGACACGCTACAGCCGAAACTATTCGGCGCAGGAAGCTGAAATTTGGCATGTATGTTCCTTGGGGACCGTAGGGGTGCAATAAGAAGGGATTTCCCGAAATTCCTACGGGATCGGCCAAAACGGGTAAATTAAAAAAAATGCAGGCGTAGCTGCTGGCGTCCTCTAGTAGATAATAAACTAAAACACATTATTAAGGATTAAAAAAAAACTACTCATAAGATCTTGATAAAAATCTGCAAGGGATCACACAAAAAGTACCAGCATTAAAATAAAAACAGTCTTCAAAATCGCTTCGTCTAGAAAAAGATCTGAGGTACTTTACACACATAAAAATGCGTCGCATTGAGAAACATCTCCTCGTTTATGAGGTCTGTTAAACAACAAATAAGAAGAAAGCATGAAATCCGGTACTGTCAATATGGAGAATACACAATTATAGAGAAATACATTTCTTTGCATACAAGAATGCATACAAGTACTATAAATAAAAATATGTTTAAACTGACTCAGTGCAACACAATGGCTCACAGATCTCACTGTAGAAGCGAAATTACAGATTTATGCCACGATGCATCTGCAATCGAACGTTTCGTCATTTCATCATGAAAATAACTTCACGCCTTTTATCCCCGAAGGGGTAGGCAGAGGTGTAGTACTCACCCACATTGTTAATTCTTCTATCTACATAATATATCATTATTTCAATAACTAATCAGATCATTTACTTATTGGAGAGAAGGTGGATACTCACCTGTAGCAATCGCAATGTTTAACTTGCTTAATAATAACGTAAAAAAATTAAACTAGGTACCCAAAAAAATAATATACACATGTATAGGTAAATAACCTTTAAAAAACAGCCATAATTCTTGCCTTTATCCCATTTAAAACTTCCTCGCAGACGGGTGGTTCTTTTCCGAGGGGAAAACATTATACAACATACCGAAAAATACGTAATTATAACAGGAACAATAGCAAAGATAAGAGCACGACACGTCTAACATTTCAGAACAGGTGAAAGTTCAGAACAAAAAGCTCGTTCCGCGAGCGAGAACTGGGAAACAAATCCTTTGAAAATTTCATCTAAACAGCTCTATAAACTGTGTTGAACATCTAACTGCCGGTTCGCCAGTTTGTTCTCAACTCTGGACGCTCCGGGCGTCTTCTTTAATTTATTTTCAAAATTAATGTCAGGCCGCGACGAGGTCTAACTTGCGAGAGATAACTCTTACCTTGTACTGGGGTTATCAGGTACCATACGAACAAAAACGTACGGTTTTTTTTTTTCAGACGGTATTTTCTTAGACATTAATTTGGTAATTAAACAAATCTTTCTGTAGTATTTGAAACGCGCGTGGTAACATTTGACGAACAGACATATGTATTGTAACCACAAGAGTAGATAAAAGATTACCTGTTCTTGGACTATATATGGATATGTCTCGTGCGTTTGATTGTGTGGATCACAAAATTCTGATAAAAAAGCTAAATTCATATGGCGTCCGGGGTAATGTGTCGAAGTTAATCGAATCTTATTTACAAAATCGACAGCAAATTACTTTGATTAATAGTGTTCACAATAAGACTGAAATGACATACAAATCGAGCCAAACAACTATAAAATATGGGGTACCGCAAGGTAGCATACTTGGACCTCTATTATTTATTATCTATATAAATGATTTACCCTCTGTTTCACCATATCCCATGATTATGTTCGCTGATGACAGCACACTGATTTTTAATAGCAATGAAGTAGGAAAGATTGAAACTGACATAAATGATAATATTAGTTCTGTAATTAATTGGTTGACATTAAATTATTTGACATTAAATCTAGATAAAACAATTATAATGAGATTTGGACAAAAGAACAATAAGAATGACGAAACTTTGAACATAAATTATAAAGGAACTAAGATAAAAGAAACTAATGCTACAAAATTTCTTGGTTTAAATATTGACAGCAAGTTAAAATGGATTGACCATATTGATAAATTATGTAGTAAAGTAAATCAACAGTCGTACGCATTGCACATATTAAGTAAAACAGTGAACCAGTCAGTATTACTTACAGCATATCATGGATTGGTTGCCTCTACCTTAAGATACGGTATCATATTCTGGGGTAATGCTACTGGTATAGAGCGAGTCTTTGTAGCCCAAAAGAAGTGCATACGCGCAATATGCAAACTCCACAGACTTGATAGTTGTAAGTCGTATTTTCAGAAATTAAAGATTCTGACATTGCCCTGTCTGTACATCTATGAGACTGCAGTTTTTGCCAAAGCAAATATTGTAAAATTTTCTAAAGTTAGTAGTCAGCGAAGGGCAGATAAATTACATCTAGTTCCTAGTAAAACTACACTTTATCACAATAGCGTTTTTGTAATGGCTCCTAAAGTCTTTAACCATCTTCCTCTGAATGTTCGACAGGCAAATAGTGTAAATAAATTTAAAAAAGATTTGTTTTCATTTTTAATTGATAAAGCATATTATTCTGTTAGAAATTACCTTGATGACAAGATCTAGGACATGATTGTAACAACACTTAAAATCGAAACATTATTTAATTTTATATTGTATATTATAATATTATTGATGATTGACATTTTGAATTTATATTACATAACTCAGTTGACTTATTTCTATTGTATTGAGCTAGTTTTTGATTATTTGACATACCTACATAACATTTTCAAACTATTAATTGTATTTGTTCAGTTTGGTATACCTACTTATTCTTATATAATTTTGTGAACATAATAAAATTAATAATTGTGCTGCCTACTATGTGACATTTTGTCTAATTTTTGCATGCCGTTAAGGTTGAATATGGTGACACTATGTACTTTTGCTTTTAAGACCTGTATTACCCATATTTCGCAAAATAAAAGATTTGAATTTGAATTTGAATTTGATATAATTTGTTGTCTGTGAAAACGATTATTACTGAAATAAGCCATTCGTTCAGAAAAATATACAAACATGCTGGATTTTTATACGGCTTGGTGTATTATTTATATATTGTAATCTTTTTTTTTCACATTGCCTTTTTTGTTCATGTTTTTCGCCTGATAGAAATAAACGCTTTTTCATTCTTTCTTTCTATTAAATGTGAAAAAGTATGTTATCCTTTTTGCTTCTAAGTTAGTCACTTAGAAAAATACTAATCAAACCTGTTTGCCATAGTTATTTTCGCATTATAACTTTACTTATTCTAAGCTCCTAAGCCAACAAGTCAAAAACATATACAAAAAAAAAATGCCAAATCCCCAAGGACTTTTGAACTGGCAACACAGTTGTACAAACAAAATCTACGTATCCACATATGCACGGAAGAACTTTTGAAATTCTTAACAACACAAAGGGACCGTGTTCCTCGAACATTGTTATTTAATTCTCCGAGATATGAAATAACAGACGTCTTACCATCTCATTTATAATTTTCTTTTGTGTAAACATTATTATTTATGCGGAGATAATTATACGCTGTGTGGCTTTTAAGAATATAAACATGTCTTTCTTTTTTCATGTGTGTTTGACATTGCTTTACGTCATATAATCTTTATCATTAGGTAAGAATGATTGGACTAATAAATACTTGCTGAAAGACCTATCAATTTTCTAGAAAAAGTTTGCCAATACAAAAATTGGCAAAAGTCATTACTAAAATGTAATTATTTTTAATTTATTTACTTAAACGTATTCGTGAGTAGTCTGAATAATATGTAGTGCAGACCATTGGTTACCCCGAGACAGCGAGCATTAATAGTGTTGGGGAGGAATGTCATAATGTCCTCACATGCGTGAGATGGTGCTACTAACAGAGACATGTGTTTAATGCAAACTTACTCTAATTTATGTTGAGTATTTTGACAGAAAGTCAAAGACACAAGACACGTGTGCCGAGTGGTTGACGGCATAGAATACAAGTGTCACCACCCCCTATCTTCCCGTGGGTGTCGTAAGAGGCGACTAAGGGATAACACGATGCAAATACCATCTTTGCATAGAGACGGAAAACTCGACATCAAACCATATACGACTGCCTCGTTGGTCTCGCGAGGTAAATGTGCGCGTGGGATCGGGAGGTCCCGGGTTCGATTCCTGGGTCGGGCAGTAATATTGGGTTTTTCTGTCACGAAATTCTCAGTAGCAGCACGGAGTCTGGAAATGTGCCCGGTACGGCAATAGGCTCGCCCCTTATTACGTGGGACTAAAGTATATCTGGCGAAAAGTGGGTGTAGAAATACACCTCTGCCTACCCCTTCGGGGAAAAAAGGCGTGACGTTATGTATGTATGTATGTATGTATTTTGACAGATGGATACGTTTATAAGCTACCTAGATATTATCTTCGAAATTAGTAGTACAGTTCTTTCGTGAACAAAGAAATCCTGCCTGTTCAGAAGAGAAATGGTAAAACGGGTATTTTAATTAGATACAAAGAATACCAAATTTTTGCCCCACGTGAGAATCGAACTAGCTCTCCTTATTGGCTCCAAATGTAGACGTATTACGTATAGCCTTACAAATGTAGAGTAGTGATGTGAATATATCAAAACACTTAGTATGATAAAAGAGCAAATGAATACCTCGGATTGAATCCTGATTTAAATAAAATAAATGGATTTTAGGCCTTCCCGAAAATAATAAGTAGGTAATTTTCTTTGTATATCATTGTGCGAAGATGAGATTTTAACAAAGACAACCAGAAACAAATTCAAAATAACTCTACATAGTAATAGACAGTTTATACCTCTGTTTCGGCAATTTAATCGGTTATCTCTCTCGAACACAAGGGCTGTGTAGTTTCGGATACAGTCACGTTTAGCTACGTGGCTTTTCGTTAAGTGCTGTGTTCATATCTTGATCCTGAATCTCTTTGAATAGGAACATAGGTATGTCTTTAGCTAAACCGTCTGAGCGCTTTCTGTGTACTATCTAGATTAGTTGTAGTGTACTGTGCTGTGATCTTGTATATTCAATAGTTTACTTTAGGGTTTTGGTCGGTTCATATACACACACATGATGACATGACCCCAGAAGCTGTAAGGCGACAGCTGTCCACATGTAGTAACGGTGAAATAATGAATGATTACTTTTCATGAAATTACAGACACATTTCGTGCAGTTAGTATTTATAGAATTTCTGACTAAAATAGTACTTGCCTCAAATACGTACGTCCTTATCACAATAATAAGCCGTCAAATCTCTAGTACTATTAACTACAGTAACACCTTTCATTCAAAAACAGATTGAAATAAATCCAAAAAAGCGCTAGCCTTATACGCACGGTACCAACGCAATCCAAACTTACCATAAATCGGTTTTCACCCAAACATAGCATCATGTCGTACGAAGAACATTTATGATTGCATGGTGTTCGCAAGAGCGATCTGTCCATGGGTTAATTAATAGGAACCTTCCCTTTGTGCCGCCAACAATACCCGGCATTGTACTCCGTGGGCCAATCTTCCCCGCTCCTTTATGACGAGCTGTGTATTCAACTAACTTGCCTCGAATGTGTACAGTGTTGGTAACTGAATATTATTTGAGTTGTTTGTAAAAAGGTGGCAGGCAGGTGGGAAATAAGCAAAGTTGGTCGTAAAATTGGTCATTCATACCAATTTTACGACCAACTTTGATTATCTGTGTAATAGTAGAAAGTCGATTATATTCTGTTGATGATAAATTGATGTTTATTTATATATTAAGTATTAGTTGACAGATATACTAATGTCTTATTATTTCAATCTAATCACAAAATCAAACTTAACGGGGGCAGTTATGAAATTGGGTAAAAAGCTACATATTATTAAAAATATACGTAGTACCTACCTAGTTGTTTTTTATTAAAACTTAAAACCATCGTATTTTCAAGTATCGTGCTGGGGCGAAAACGTAAAACTACATAATTAAAATGTATTGCAGCTTACTTAGGTAATAGTTACACATTTTCTTTTAAACATTTGTAATTTGTTTAAACACGAGACGCATACACGAAGCTGAAACATTGTTGAAAATGCGAATTTAAAAAAGTTTCATTTCCACTACCAAATATTGTTGCCAAATTTTGTTCAAAATTCAAGTACACTATTATGTGGAAACTGCGCGGCTAGTGTTGTTCTATAAACTTGTGCTCCTGCGGTGACTTGGGTTTTCAGAGTGTTGAAGTGCTGTGAGAAAATATAAAAATACTAGCTTTTGCCCGCTGCTTCGCACGCGTAAATTACGATTATAAAAATATTTTGTACAAACACCCCTACCCTCCTCAAGGAACATACATGCCAAATGTAAACTTCTTGCGCTCAGTGATTTCGGCTGTAATAGGGCTGTCAGTCAGTCAGTAACGGAAAGATTTTATATACACAGATTGAAGTGTATCCATTGAAAAATAAAAGTTTTTACACAAACTCTGAATTCCTTTTCCACCCTCTTAGGGGAAAATTTCCAAAATAAATGTCTTTGTGTGCGCTAACTTCAATTGCGGATCCAATAAACAAAGTATGAAGTTAATCCCTTGAAGGCATTAAAGGTTCTATGCAAATTATGACTCCCATTTTTATCCACTTAGGGTAAGAATTTCCAAAAAGACTTTCTTAGTGTTCACTAACTTCATTTGAGGAACCAATAGGTATGCAAAGTTTGATATAGGTATAATCCATTGAGGGAATAAATAGATTTATACACATTCTGACAACCAGTTTAACCCCTTTAGGGGAGGAATTTCTAAAAATTCTCTCTTAGTGTGCCCCTACACACCTCAAGGAACATACATGCTAAACTTCATCTACTTGCGCTCACTTGTTTCGGAAGTTGTTCGGGCAGCACGGAGTCTGCCAATGTGCCCGGCAACGGCAATAGGCTCGCCCTCCATTATGGGACCTAATATGCAACATAGCGAAATGTGGGTGTAATATTACACCTCTGCCTACCCCTTCGGGGATACAGGCGTGAAATTATAAAAAAAAGTCTGTAATCTCAAAATAACTGTATTGCATATTGTTGCTAACCCGTTTCCAGTACCCCAATGATTTATTTACATTGTTTTTCTGTCTGTCTATTTATTCAGGGTAATCTTAAGAATGGCTAAATTAATTTAGATGTTTATTTTACTCATGGTTCATGAAAACTCTCGAACAAACTATGAAATTTTCATTTAGGCGTAGCTGCTTGCAAAAGTTAGTTTAAATTAAATTAGTCAAGCATTCCGTAGCAGTATACATTTGTATATCTCCCCGATATTCTAAATAATGTAAAAAAAATATCCAAGTTCAAAAACCCTTTTTTAGTATTTTTAGGTTAGAGAAATGAGAGAAGCCTTGGTCAGCAGTTGGACAAAGCAGATAACTGATGAAAAGTGCTTACCTGCTTAAAAATAAATAAAAATCGCAAAATAACTGTTCTAAGTATTTTGGCTTCTATTGGTCATATAAAGAACCATCCCACATTTTAGTTAGTGAAGATGAAGAGCGCTTAGATGAGAGCCAGTCACATAAATTTAATTTAATGAAAAATAAATGCACATCAGGGACGATGAAAAAAAATCAAGTGAAGAAATAAAATATTTCATACAAACTGGGACCCTTTTTGAACTCCCCGTTTTATTGATGAATTCACTAACGTCACTTGAGGAACCTATATACAAAGTTTGAAGTTAATCCAATGAAGGAATAAAAAGGTTTCATACAAATTCCGATTCCCCTATTTAACCCTTTAGGGTACAAAATTCCAAAAAGATTTTCTTAATGTTTACTAAGGTCATTAGAGAAACCAATATACAAAGTTTGAAGTCAATCCACTGAATCAATAATAAGTTTCGTTTAATACACACTTTGAACCCATATCTTATCCCCTGAGGGTTGGAATTTTCAAAAAATAATACTTAGTGTTCACTATTATCAGTTGAGGAACCAATATACAAAGTTTGAAGTCAATCCATTAAAGGGATAAAAAGTTGCATACAAACTTCGACCCTCAATTTTACCTTCTTAAGGGTAGAATGCCCAAAAAAATAATTCTTAGTGTTCACTATTATCATTTAAGGAACCAATATACAAAGTTTGAAGTCACTCCACTGAAGGAATAATAAGTTTAGTACACACTTTGGACCCCCATCTTACCCCCTGAGGGTAGGAATTTTCGAAAAACAAATTCTCAGTGTTCGCTATCGTCGTTTGAGAAACCAATACACAAAGTTTGAAGTCAATCCATTAAATGAAAAAAAAGTTTCATACAAACTTTGACCCCTATCTTACCCCCTTAGGAGAGGAATTTCCAAAGAAACAAATTTTTAGTGTTCACTATCATCATTTGAGGAACCAACATATAAAGTTTGAAGTCAATCCACTGAAGGAATGATAAGTAACACACTTTGACCCCTATCTTACCCCCTGAAGGACGGAATTTTTAAAAATCATATCCTTAGTGTTCACTATCGTCGTTTAAGGAACCAATATACAAAGTTTGAAGTCAATCCATTAGAGAGATAAAAAGTTACATATAAACTTTGACCCCCTATCTTACCCCCTTAGGGGAAGAATTTCCAAAAATCCTCTCTTAGTGCTACCCTACGCTCCTCAAGGAACATACATGCCAAATTTCAGCTTCCTGCGCCCAATAGTTTCGGCTGTAGCGTGTTTGTCAGTCAGTCAGTAACGCAAGGATTTTATATATTAAGATCTAAGATAATAATAATAATAAGTATAGCAAGTGAGTTATATTTTCGTGTACCTATATGATTTATTCAATAATAATAATAATAATAATCATCTTTATTGCACCAAAGAAATTTACAATAATGAAAACTTAACAAAAATAACAGATAGTACAATTGGCGGCCTTATCACTATTTAGTAATCTCTTACAGGCAACCTTTGGATGGATAAGAACTATAAGGATTCAGAAAGAGGGTAGTTTGGCAATCTTTATTGATGAATATTAATAATACAAATATATACGTAGATAATGAACCGTATACATACTTAAATTACGATATACTTACATAAATAACTATATACATACATACATAAATATATAATAAATAATTATAAAATACATAGATATTAATATTAATGATACATAAATTAGTGCTAAATAAGTTAAAGGAAATAGCAAAGATGATAATTACAAGAGAAATAAGGTTAAAGAGACATGTAATGTTCTTTGAGTAGTTTCTTGAATGATGTTAGTGATTGAGCTTGTTTAATTGACATCGGCAATGCATTCCACAAGCGTGCAGCTTGAACAGTAAATGATTTATCGTAAAAGCGACTGGAATGCATTGGTATTGCCAGTCTCAAATTCGCCGATGACCTCAGAGATCTACAATGCGTATCAGAAAGGAACTCGAAGCGTTCCTTTAAGTAATGGGGAGTAGAAGGGTTGAAGAGAATGTTATACAGTAAAGAAAGTATGTGAGTATTCCGTCGAAGGCGAATTGGGAGCCACTTGAGTAAATTGCGGAATTGAGAAACGTGATCATATTTGCGCAATCCAAATATGAATCTAATGCATAAATTTTGCTTATCAAGTTGCTCCTCCGTGAGATCTAGATAGCTAACATCGGCATAGTCAAGGATAGGAAGAAGAAGAGAATTTGCAAGTGCAATCTTAGTGGCAGTCGGCAGAAAGTTTCGTAATCTTCGTAACGTCCCAGCCGCAGAAAACAATTTTCTACTTACTTCCCTAATTTGAGGGCCCCAAGATAAAGTTTTATCAATATAAACTCCTAAATCCTTCACGCAATCACTTATGGGTAAAGGAGTACCATTAAAGTTAACTTGGGGTTAACAAGTCCAGTCAATACGCGCAATCAATCTGGGGCTACCAACAACAATAATTTGCGTTTTCATAGGGTTGATTTGGAGACCAAATCTGAGGCTCCACGCAGCTATGCGATCTAAATCTGAATTTATTATACGAATTGCTTCAGACAACTCTTGGACGGGAGCTTGAGTGTAAATTTGGAGATCATCTGCATAAAGGTGGTAAGATGACTGAAGATGATAAGAGATAGAATTTATAAAAATTGAGAAAAGCAAGGGAGATAGAACGCCACCCTGTGGAACGCCGACTGTAGATGTACACCAAGAAGACAAAGAGTCTTCAATCCGTATACGTTGTCGGCGCCCAAACAGGTAACTGTGAAACCAATCAATTACTGGTGGAGATATGTTAATAGAGCGCAATATGCCAAGCAGAATATGGAAATCAATAGTATTGAAGGCATTACTAAAATCAAGTAAGCAAAGGACAGTCACGTTGCCATTTTCCATACCGAGCCTGATGTCGTCGGTAAGGTTGATCAGTGCCGTAACCGTGCTGTGACCTGGACGGAAACCGGATTGGAGTGGATTGAACAGAAGGTTTTTATTGAGCAATGTGCTAAGTTGAGCATGGACAAGGCGCTCGAGCACTTTAGAAAGGAATGGTAGGATGGAGATTGGGCGGTACTCAGAAAAGGAAGACGGATTAGGTTTTTTAGGTAAAGGAATAATTTGGGCGTCTTTCCATTCGGAATATGACAGAGGATGGGAAGGATTTGTTCTAATATGGGAAGGATCATTTTGCGACTGATACAATCATTACCGACTGCGTTAGAGGCAATGGATAATACGTTCTTTTTAACATCACACTCAGATAGCTGATTAAAAATGAAAGATGGATAATTTGGGGTTGGAAGCAATGAAAGATCATGCAAAGTGTTAGCTTTGGTTGTCTGATCAAATTTAGACGAAGTAGTGAAATGACGATTTAGTGAATTAATATCTATTTTATCAGAAACAAGATCATGTGAAGATTTTCCAACTCCCAACGTTTTTAGAAATTTCCAGACCTTAGCTGGATCTTCGTTCTCAACAGAGCTATGGATGTATTGGCGTTGTGCTTTCCTACACACCTTTTTACAGTGATTTCTGATAGCAATGTAGTTGTCCCAGTTGCGAGAAGTAGGTCGACATTTATATTTTGTTTTGGCTATAGCTTTCTTGGACAACAGATCTTTAATTTCCGTGGTTAGCCAGGGTGACGGTAACTGTCTAACTCTAATCGCACGGACTGCTGCATGGACATCGTATAGACGAATAATAGAATTAGTGAAAAGCTCAACTTTCTCGTCAATGGTCTCTGCGTTCTTTAAAGGACTCCAGTCGATCCTACTAGCATCTGTACGAAGATTTTCTAGATTCATGCCACCAAAATTACGTTGCAGAAGAATTTTTGTTTTTGTCTTAGGAAGACGAAGTTTATAGGAGAGAAAGATAAGGTCATGGTATGAAAAATCATCAGCTGGAAGCTGGCCATGCTTGACGACAAGAGAAGGTGAGGAGACAAACATGAGATCAAGAAGAGAAAGAGTAGAATTTGGAAAATTATGTGTAGCATTTAAAGGGAGGATGGACAGATTACAAGATTCGACAATACTACACAAGGAAGATGAGCGTGAATCCTTTTTCAACAAACAAGTTGAAATTAAACTACAGTTTACGGATTTTATCGCGTTATATTGGTTTCACTTGATTTTACATTTAAACCGAATGATCTAGAAACTACATTTTTATTACTAGCCAACGTTTCGAATTCTTTACAGGATTCATGTTCACGTCAGACTGAGGTGGTATTTGTCTTTGTCTTGAATTTAAAAGTTATCTCAAAGTACCCGAACATTTTTCAACTATTGGTGTTACTATCTACGCAGAATGTGCTCACTGTGTCTTGATGTCTTCTGGTAAATTTGTCCTTCTTGGATTTCATTAGCCTGATAACAGGGTCCCAAGCTGGAGGAACATTCCAACCATCTTCCCTATTGAAATTAGGATGTTTTTTAATTTCAATAGCTTCTCGTATCATTCTTGGAATAAAGCGGTGTTCTTTTGCGAGTATCTGTGGTTTATCAAATCGCAGGTAATGGTTGGTTCCTTGTTCGACATGTTCACACACAGCAGACTTCGTCGAGCGTTTGTGTTTAATGTCAGCTATATGTTGCTGTAGTCGAATGCCTATGCTTCTCTTGGTTTGTCCAATGTATGAGAGCCCACACTCACAGTCTATCTTGTAAACCCCGGCCTCTTGTAAGGGTAATTGACTCTTGACAGATGGTAATAATTGGCTTATCTTCGTTGGCGGCTTGTAGAAAGTTTTGATTGAAGCTCGCTTCAAGATGTAGCCAATCTTGTCGGTCACGCCCTTGATGTATGGGAGGACAGCAGGTTGTCTCTCTACTGTGGCTGGCTTGTTCTTCGGGGATCTGTGACATTGGCGCGGCGGTCGGAGCTTGTTGTCTTGCAGAACTTGCTTGACATGTTGAAGCTCGGCGTCCAGGTGTTTCTTGTCACAGATCCCCCGGGCTCTCTGAAACAAATACATTCCTACGGTAGCTAACTGTTTAGGATGGTGGTGAGATTCACCGTTTAAGTACCTATTTGTATGTGTCTTTTTCCTATACACAGTGTGGCTCAAAGAGTTGTTTTTGTTTCTGATAACAAGTACATCTAAGAAAGCTAAAGAATTGTTTGCCTCTAATTCCATTGTAAATTTTATCTGGTTGTGAATAGAATTAAGATGGTCTAGGAATACATTAACACTATCTGTTGGTAAAATTGTAAAAGTGTCATCTATATACCGCTTGTAGAACCTCGGTGTGATGGTGGCAGTCTGCAGGGCTCGCGCCTCGAACAAACAAGTGTTGAAATCACCCATGACTATGGTATGACTGTAAGCAGGAGATAGAATTTCTAAGATACGTTCGAAAGAAGAGAAGTAATTTATACGACAGTTAGGGGAATAAAAACACCAAGCAGGACTTTGGTATAAGCCAGATCTAATTCCACAAAGAGATGCTCGCCGGCATTAAGCGGTGGAGGTTGTGCTGACATACTAACAACATTAAAAGGAATGTGTGAACGGAGATAAATGGCAACACCACCACCACCACTGTCGGTACGATCATTTCTCATGAGTCGAAAGTTAGGAAGAGAGTAAGACACAGACGATAGGCAAGGTTTTAACCAAGATTCGGAAACAAGAATAGCGTGAATATTCTTACAGTCAAAAGTGGTCAGCATATCCTGGAAATGGGCCGGAATACTCTGAGCATTTATATGAACGGGTATCCCGGGTACATCGGCAAACTCGCATTGCAAAGTTTCGGCAAGAGAAGGAATGCTTTCAAAACTGTGGTCATGACTACTCACAGAAAAGAAACTATCGTTATCACTACTTTGTAACTCATCTAACATAATATATAAATAAATATACTAAATATATAAACAATATAATAAAATTAAAGTACTATCTAAGTTTGTTAATATGTATTATCCACCTGCCAGTTGAGTGCTCACATATTACAAAATTAAAGAAAAGATAAACGTACAAATTGCACTGGTTTAAGACAAAAAGACACATACCTAAATAAAGTTTAAAATTAAAAGGTCTGAATAATCTGAATATACTTGCAACATCCGGGTATTGTCTTTGGTAGGTACGGAGTAAAATACATAGAACCATAATAAAAAAAAAGATAAAAAGTAAGGGAAATGGTATATATTAATTAAGAGTGACTAAATATGTATATGTTGTATAAATAATAAATATTTTATAAATAATAATATATTAATGAAAGAATATTTTAATACGGGTACAGACTAACTTTATAATTCACAGCTCTGTTTCTAAACGTTTCCGATTAAGAAAACGAAACGCAGTTTGACATTGTCAATCAACTGTCAAATGTCAATAAACAAGTAAATAGTGAATAGTTTAAATAGTTATATTATAGAAGGTGGGATAATATATAAATGAAAAGTTGATTAGTTAGGAATTTTGAAACAAAAGTAACGAAGTAGAAGGTATTAATAAGAATTAGAGCTATTAAAAAGATAGGGTAAAAGTGTAAGATATATACATAAAACGTAAACAAACCACGGATGCCGCAACTATCGATGCATGCTACCTATTTCTTCGTGGCCGCTGCTCTTTTGTTTTTCGCACCCACTGGTTTCTCAGCAACCGGTGTCTTTTGAAAGCCCGTCTTGATGCGGTTGAGTTCGCCAAGTGAAGAAATACGGTGCTGTGACCCGTCAGCGTCCAACACAAAAATATGACCTTCTCTTGTCCAACTCTTGGTGACTCCGAATCGGTGCCTTGCTGTCATGAATATGTCGTGCCGTGCCTTAGTGAGAAATTCAGACATAGTTTTGCCGCTACCTTTCAGTTTGGTCTTGGAGAACCAAACCTTGTCACGGATCGCTGTCTGCTGGAACTTTACTAAAATGGGTCTCGGCTTGTTTGAACCAGACGGACGACCCATCCGGTGACTCCGCTTGATGTCATCCTTAATGATCTCAGTTAGATGGAGATCTCCTATGACATCCATGACTGATTGAACTGGATCTTCATTTTTACGTTCAGCGACACCATGAATTAGGAGCATTTTACGGCGGCTGCGCATCTCCATTCTGTCCACTTCGCGCGCCAGCAGCTCCATCTGTCGCTGAAAAGCTCCAATGGTCTCCATCACGAATGTCCGAAACGTTAAAAAATCGGCTGCCAGACTTGATAAACTGGGTGCACTGGTGTGTTTGGCTGTTTTTTGCAGTTCAGCCTCAAAGTTGGCCATACGCTCCTCAATGCCAGCCATAGTGGTGGAAAATGTAGATTTTATGGCCTCGACGCTGTCCATGACAATTATGTGATAGTGCAAAATTGTAAAACTAGATTATGAAGCAGGAATATACACTTAACTGGTAGGTACTTATGTTATCATAAATATAACAACATTTATTATTAAAAAATCTTAAAATTACTATTTTTAAATAATTAAAATACAGTGATCAAAAAATTTTGGTGTTATTGCTCTAACTACCCACAATCTACAATAGTACAAATTAAAAAGTTCAATTTCGACTATTTAAAATCTAGACTGAAAAGTTTGATATTTATTGAATCAACGAGTTTTGTTCGTAATCTATTTCGTCCTACTGCCTTGCCCAGGCCTCTTTTCACTAAAAGAAGGCTAAGGTTGCGGGTTGGCATACTTTGCATGACTTTTAAGAACATTTTGGAGTACTCTCACACGTGCAGGCTTCCAACGAGGTTGTCCTTCGCCGCTTAGCAAAAGACAATCAAAAATTTAATACGCAGATAATTTCGAAACGTCATTAGAGCGCGTTATTATTTTATCTCGAGTCCATACTCAAGACCCCTTTGTGTAGCAGTCTGTCAGTCTCTCCACTCGTCTACCGCTGCCTTGGCTAGTAATTACATGGAAATCTTAAAGATTAATTTGCTACCAAAACATCGACAAACACACATCCCTAGCAGCAAGTAGGACGCGGCAAGAAGGGGTAAGACGGGATAATAAAGTGTGCTCCACATACCCGCTCTTATTTTTCTAAATACCGGCACACGGTGTACGGTTGCACGTAGAATATCTAAACTTTGCCGAGGTAATGTTTCCACGGAGTGAGTTCATGTTTTCTTGAAATTTCTCTCTCATACTTGTATGCGATTAAATTGAGCTACATTGTTGTGTAGTCTTTGTTTCTTAATAAGCTTGTTTGTCTTGAATTTGTAAGCTCAGCTAAACTCGTTCCGTTCTCGTATACTACCTGAGAAAAGTCTTATAGAAACAAAATATAGCAAAAGTGAAGCCAGAGTAGTTTATCTATTGACGAAAGCCATAATTTTGTCATCTAGTCAAGCTGAACAGAGCCATTAAGTAGTGTGGTGACAACCATGTTCATGCTACTTAGATAGAGCGTGGCTCTCAACTAGTAATTCATCAGTACCGCCAGTACGTCCTTGACTTGTTCGACAATGACAAAATATTCTCATCGTTGCTTATAGAAAACAATTTGACAGCGTCAAATAAGGAGAACTGCTTGCTGGTCTGTCTCTTTCGTGTCATGAAAACATACCTACAGTGCATAACGAGTCAAACCGTTCTATCTATAGATATCACCCACTACGAAAAATGCGTACCTATACAATCTCTATTTTACCGTCCCGACCGAACGAAAATAGTATGCTTGCTATTTGGCCTACTTGAGTTCGACCATTCGAATCGACAATTCATAAAAAAAGTATGAGCAACGTAGAGTCCACATACCAGTAACCGCTAACACTCCAACAACACGGGGTCCATATGTTTTTATTAGAACAAAGCAACGGGAGCAATTAATTTTATTACAGGTTGATGCTCGCGCGTTTGTGCGTGAACCCGTGGTTACGCGTCGCAGAGCCCGAGGGCTCTTCGGGGAGACGTCAAATAAACTTTGCAATCTCTCTCATAAAGCTTAGCCAAAGATTAAGTAACAAGCAGATATGTACCTGCACTGATTCTTGTTGAGTTGGTTAAGCCGCTGTTTTCGGAAAACGACAAATAGGTGTAATAGACAGACCATATAACAGTTTGTACATGAAATTGTTACAAATATCGTGGTTACCATGTTACCTAATTCAAATCCCATAATATTGTTCATCATTATTGAAGCAATCACTGTACTTAACAGCACTCTGCCAATCTTATATAAAATAAAATAATGTCTGATCGTCGGCGAGCATTTAGGACTTGGTTTTGTAAGATTTGATAGTAATGTTGTATTTTTCGTTGCTTGTTATTAGATATTTACGATTTACAATTGTTTCTGAAATCAGAAGCTCCAGTAACTATTAATTTCGCATTGTTATTTTTACCATTGCATATTGTTAAAATATGATTGGATTGTCGTGTCTGTAGTACCTAATCTCTATGACACCGTACACAACATGCACTCGACAACAGGGTAATAATTAAAGGCAAAACGGCTAATCCTTGCCGACGAGTAAACACCGCTCGCGCTGTTTACACACATATATATCGCTAATAAATATTAAACGCTGCCGAAACACTGGACGATTCCTGCTTTTAGAATGGCAACATTGCTTTTTTGTTTTGTTTTTGGAAGCGTTATAGATTTTCATGGAATTGCAGCTTCATAAATGTCAGCGTGAAACTGTTAGTCCTCTATTTATGCTCGGTCAGAACTATTTTTGAGTTCGGAATGTCGTTTTCAGAATACATTTTTTAATACTGACTATTAATACTGGTACTTGATAAGTGCAGCGTAACAGCACCTTTTTGAGAAGAGCAAAAGTAAATTCCTTACCTTGAAAGCAATACACTATGTACTTCTCACTATGAGAAGTTTAAGTCCACCACGTTGACCAAGTGTGATTTGGAAGACTTCACATGTCTATTAAGCACATTACGGAAAACTATAAGACGTGCAAGCTACCTACATTACCCTAAAAGCCATCGGTGTGTGAAGGGGGTTTGAGTCGCATAGCAGTCCGTTTATCTCTCCACTAGGCTATCCCTGCTATGTTTACTGCTGTATTTACTTACTTACTCTCACAAATAGATGTGTCTGCGCGGGATCGGTCGCGCTGTACTGTATACACAATGCATTTAGTAGTGACCGTTTAAATTTTCAAACCACTGCGTTAATCATTCGTAGTTCCGGGGTGGGACGGATGTTTGTGTCCCTGATTTATGTGTCTGGGAAGAAAATGCGTTTTATATAAAAACTACACAATACACAAGACCGGTTATTTAAAATGATCGTGAATTAAAAGCTATTATTTATATGGTCGTGAAAATAATCTTTCGCTTGTTGCCGATCTCGTGATCTTGAATTCCATTTTGCGGGAGTTTTTGAACTTTAATATGAGTGAATTTGATTAAAACACTCACCCCTCTACAAAGGCAATTTGCAGACATATCATGTATACCCTGATATCAGTCTATCTACATATTAGCAATCTAATACTTATATTCCTATATCGAAACGAAACTTTGATATTTAAAGGATTGTCTAATCACTTATTGAATACTCGCTATCCAATCACCAACCAAATTACCCAAACAAACCAAAACAAATACACATAAAAATAAACCCAAAAGCGGTTTGGATGATCTAAAAATCAATTAGATTTTCTATGACGGGATATCACTTTGTCACGCGAAGTGGACACTCTGATTGATGGCTCATGTGAATTTATATTCCCCTTTCCTCTTCGTACCCCTTCTGTCCACACATGGGTGTCATTGGAAATTGATTGCTTATGAAAAATGCCAAAAGTCGAGCCGCACGAATTAATCGTTGAGTGTCAAGTAAGTCACACGTTGGGCGCCACTACGCTCTGATGACGTCATGTGTTTTAGGAATATGTCAACGAGTTTTATTTTGTCTTTTGTAGTCGGCTTCAGTGACAGCCTAATGGAGGGCCTGACAGACTGCTTTACATAGGGTCTCAAAAAGAAAGTCCAGGTTGAAATCTTTTGGGGTAACTCGGTAGACACAGAAAAAGTATTTAAAGCTCAGAAGAGATGTGTGAGGGTAATTTGTAAATTGAAACATACAGACACTTGTAAGCCATTCTTCATTAGCCTAGAATTTATTAACCCTTCCAAGCATATAGGTACATATACCTATATGCTTGGAAGGGTAAGGAGGTAACCATGTTTGTTCTCTTGAATATTTCATATTTTGCACAATTAAAAAGCAAAAGACATGATGCAAAAATAGGTTTTCCTACAAATAAAACAGCGCAGTTCAGTAATAGTTTTTTCTGTATGGCGCCACGTATATATAATAATAATATAATATTCTACCACATTCACACAACACCATCTAGTCCCAAACTAAGCACTGCTTGTACTATGGATACTAGATAATGGATAAACATACAAATATACTTTTTTTTGTAAATACATACATATTATACATAGAAACACCCAGACCAAGACAAATATCCATGTTCATGCACACAAATGTTTGACTTGACCGGGAATCGAACCGGCGACCTTCGGCGTAGCAGTCACTTACACTCCCGCTCCGCTAACCGGTGGTCATTTGTTAATTATCGCTTGTTAAACGGAAAAGAAAACATCACAAGGCAACCTGCATGTCTTATTTCTATAAGACCAGGATGTTCTTGAGAGATATGTAAAGTCTGCCAACCCGCATTTGGCCAGCTTAGTGGACTGACCTGACCCTCATAGTAAGAAGAGGTCCCGTGCCTAACAGTGGGACAGTTTGAATGCAAGGTTAATATTAAGCGACTTCAAACAAAAGAGAAGGTTCTCAGTTCAACAGAATCTTTCTTTTAAATATGAAACGCGATTTTTCGAAGATGCCTGGAGCGATTTCGAAAATTGTTCTGTCGTTTGAAAAGACCTCCAGAAGTTCCCAAGTAGTCCCATAGTAAACTCGTCAGGATTCGAAGATATGATCTTGGAAAATTGAAGGAACTCGTCAAATTTTCTTTGTCGCCGAATAGTGCACTTTTACTGCATATTAATTCTATCCTGCAAATATAATAGCAATAGTATGCGAATCGATCAGAAAGAATGTTTGATACTCTTTTGTTTAGACTAAAGAACAAATCGCCACGCCCTATCAACAACGTAGGATCTGCAAATCTGCAACTTTTCAGTAGAGCAATTTAAAGATTGAACTTGGAATAAAAATGTAACCAAAAGTTGTAACTTTATAAATTTTGTAATGAGTATTAAATATATCATTATCTATTATACGAAGGTAATTATTTATAAGTTAAATATAAGTTCGTTAAAAAATATCACATGTCGCCATTTTCATCGGACAAATGCGATTATATTTTGTCGGATGTGGTATATCCAACATTTTTGATTGAATAAATATCATTACAATACATCGGATGTGGCAGATAAAACTATTTTTATGGGAAGAAATATAATAATATTGTTGGTTCTACTGCTCACGTAACTGACTAAAGTTCAAATGCCTTAGGTATCATCAATTATTTTATACAGGCATTTCCCTGATCCATGGGCATTAATTTTACGCAACTCTTTGAACGAAACAACGAGTGGGATTCGAAATAAATTAAAAAAAATCATCGACAACATGCTCATTTATTTATTCTTAGCAAATGCTAACAAAATTGTGAAAAACTAAACAAAAGTAAAAATCTTATAAATCCGAAAAAAATAAATAACATTTTAAATCAAAGTTTCATAATAAATCTAAATAGACAACTCTCTACTTATGAACAAAATAACAATGTTGTTTTTTTTACTCTTACTACTGAATTACAGTCTTACAGCATTATTTAATCAGCAAATCAACTAAAATAAAATTCTAATATGTTTATATTTAATTAATAATTAGTTTTCAGATTCAATAAGTATGGACAAGTGGGATTAAGAATGGGAAAGCGTAAGGACCACATGGAATACCAGTAGAAGCATGGAAGGCGTTAGGATATGATGGATGGGCGTGGCTATCATTATTCTTCAATAAGCTGTTGCATGAGGAGATCATACCCGAGGAATGGTACAACAGTTACCTGGTGCCCATTTAAAAAAAATAAGGGCTATATCCAAGAATGCAATAATTATCGGGAAATAAAGTTAATGCCTCATAGTATGAAAGTATGGGAGAGAGTAATGGATGGATGGATGCTGTATCATCGGACATACAGGAAAAGGCACCCTGGTGCATGTTGTTTGCCGATGATATCGTTCGGGTAGCAGAGAGTGGACAGGAGGTGCAGAGCAAGCTGTAAGAGTGGCTCGAGAGATTAAAGAATTTAAGCTTGAGAATAAGCAGAACTAAAGCAGAATAAGTATATGTTCTGTGACTTTGGCGGTCTGGTATGGCGATAGGTCGCAGACACAATATGCGATCACGAAATGCGTGTGAAATTAAAGGGCTGCATGTATAAGAGTTATAAGCCCTGTTGTACTGTATGTATCTGAGTATTGAGCTACAAAGAAGATGAATGAAAAATGCTTGCATGTGGCAGAGATGAGAATGTTGCGATGGCTATGTGGAGTAAAAAGAATGGACAGAATTAGGAATGATTACGTTACAGGTAGTATAAGAGTGGCGCCCATAGATGAAAAGGTAAAAGGGAGTCAATTGGCATATTATGGACATGTTATGCGAAGGGATGAGATGTACGTAGGTAAAAAAGTGATGAATATGCACGAAGAGGGGAAAAAAGAGAGAAGGCGGCCAAGGAAAAGTTGGATAGACTATATGAGGATGGTTATGAAAGGGAAAGGATTTGTGGACGCTTTGTACCTATACCTATGACTAAGTCACGGGAAAAAACAGAAAGAACTCAACGATAGGATGACTGGCGACAGAGGAGTATGGGAGCGAATAAAATACTGTGCATTTGCATTAAATTAATCATTCAAGTTATCAATTATTCAGAGTCACTTGAACTCTTTTGTGTAATTTACTCTTAACTACTATCCAGTCTTCTTTGTGCACAAGGCGTTTTTTACGTTTATTAGTTTTGAATGTCCATTTTCTATCGTTTTTGAGTGTGAATGGCGTTGTTACACTATTTGCAAGAGATGATACATACGCTATCAGTAGATTTCCATATAAATCATCTGCTGTTATCAAAACCAGGTCTTTGGCACACTGGACCCAAATAGTATTATAACAAGGTTCATGATTCTGAGATAATGGAATAGGAGTTGATACTGTAGTAGGAGGTATAACAGGTTTTATATCTATAATTTGAGTATTGCTGGATATTATATTTGGATCTAAATTTTCGTCAGTTTGTTCATTACAAAGATTGTCATTTTCTATCTCTTTTATCTTAGATACAGGTTCGTCGTCAAAACATATTTCAACAAAACTGCCATTTTTCCAAATTATGACCTCCAGTAACAGGTATAAGCGACTGTCGTGCCACCCCTTAAACAAAAACTGCACCATCTGGTCGTCAAGTCAAATTTATATAAGTACCTACTAAAATAAAACGAATACCTAAATAAGTATATAAAGTAAATTTCTAAGTATTTTTAGATCAAACAATAATAATTATGTTATGATCGCCAATCAATAACTTCATAAGTGGTACATCGGACACAACCTATTTAATAATTGCCGATCATCAATGATGGATGTGATATTATCCTACTTTAAACATTTTAAGATTACCCATCAATAACGTCAGGTGTGTCATATACTACAAGAAACAATATAAGGTTTGCAATCAGTAACGCCGGATGTGGCTGATCCGTCAATATGAATGTTATAATATACGATCATTAATGTTGGATGTGCCCGATACTCATTTTTTACATGGAATAACAACAACAAATTGGTATAACAACCAAATTTATGTAAAAAGGTATATAGTACATACTATAAATTTCAAACACTTACAATGTTACGCGTGTGCTTCTCCCGCCATTAACTCGGCAAGTGGCTGAAGTGGCAGATCGGGTCACGCGTTCGCTCAGTTCGCACCATCAATATCGTCGCAAAGTAAGTACCTACTATTTTGAACGAACACAATTATCAGTTATGACAATGCTGACGATATTAATCTATCTTCGTTAATAGATGCAAATCTAGAAATTTAAAACAATGGGTCTGTTCGTTACGCTATTCTAAGTGATTTAGAATAATAAAACAAAAAATGTTTTTTTCAGATCCTACTTTAATGATAGGGCGTGGCGAAATGTTGATGAAAGTTTACGGTAATATAGCTTAGCAGCCACTTTACATTTATGTTCAGATCATTCACTTACCTTTAGTATAAAATAGATTTTGGCCGAACCTTCACCCGAAGGAATAGGGAAGTTTCCTGCAAGTGAAATAAATTATACAAGTATTTTTATCTAGAGAAACATGTCAAAATAATAGTAGTTTCATTCATAAATTAATGTTAAAACTTTATTTAACAGTTTTTGTCGTCGATTTATTGATAATAAGTTTTCTACTTGACAGCAAAACCATGACATTACAACGTCTTAATTCATACAAAACCCTTGGCAAAGGTCGTTTTTGACATTTCATTAAAAGTGCTTGATTTGACTAGTTGGAAACAACCCTATTGTAACACCTAAACCAACCTAAACCTTATCTTTCCTTAAGAATCACTTTATCTATTGATGAAAACGTGTCCATACAGACATACAGGGGGACTTCATTATATATTAATTATATATAAAAATAAAAAGATTTAATTCGACTAAGCTTAAGATCTGAAAATCGTCCACAAATAATTTTAAAGATAAGCTCAGTGGAAATAAGCTAAAATGTATTTCGAAGACAATAATATTTAATGCGCTATTTTCACGATTCGTGACTAAATTGTCTGTCAACCTAAATTATGGACAAGTCATATTATTATCTGCGTCAACTAGTCTCGACGCCGCTGTGGCCACAAAAAGAACCGCAAACACATAAGGAATAATTTGAAGTCGCAGTTATACGACTTCAAATTATCCCTTTTTCTGTTCTCGCATTTTATTTTAGTAAAAGATTGCAATACACTCATTGAAGTTTAGACACTTCAACTAGCTAATAAGTGGTGCCTATCATTTCGTTCCTGAATATTACGAATTTCGCGTCTGCCCCATTTTTTTAATCCTCCTTTTTTTCATTAAAGAGAATGACGTAGAAGTGCCCGTGGTATAATTTACGTCATGTTTAAAGCATATGTCAATGAGTCAATTGTTTTAACTCTTACCACCAGCATTTATATTCTGCCAAAAATCAGACTGGTCCACAGTGCTACCATATAGAAATATTCAACGAAGGACTGATTCAATCGACATTCAACGCACTGATTGCTTTTCTCCGGATTCTGCAACGATCTGAGAATCAATCAAGACACGGCTATTGACGACGAGCTTGTTATAGTGTACAACAACCAACATAGATTTAAAAGAACAATCTAGCTAGTAGGTCACTGGGTCATCTATGAAGTCACGATAAAAATATTTATTATCTTTATAGACTCACGCCTGTATCCCCGAAGGGGTAGGCAGAGGTGTAATATTACACCCACATTTCGCCATGAATTTTTAGGTCCCACGTAATAGGGTGCGGGCCTATTGCCGTACCGGGCAAATTACCAGACTCCGTGCTGCTACTCAGAATTTCCTAAGGGAAAAACCCAATAACACTTTGCCCGACCCGGGAATCGAACCCGAGACCTCCCAATCCCGCACATTTATGCCGCGAGACCAACGAGGCATTTATTATCTTCTTAATAAAATTTTGGAAGACCATTATGATATCGCCTAACCAAGAAGAATTTTGCTATTCTCGCATGCAATATTACAATAATACAGTTTTATTGACCCAAATGGCCCAAATTATTATTACACAAGTCTTTTGATCCAATAAAATGTTAAGCAGATCATTCAAATTACAAGGACGAAAGTAACGATATACCGAATGGTTGCCAAAAGAGATCGATATCAATTCGAAAGCAACGAAATTGGCCTATTTTAAATTCGTTTGCCGTCAATGCGAGGTGAAAAAATCAAATTTACATGGAATCGAATTGTCTCAGATCCATATTTTGAGTCACGCAACCCAATCGGAAATAGGCCACGGTCTTACGTAAATTTGTACAGGATGAGCTCACTGTGTGCCAATTTATAAATGATGAATGATTTTTGAATACGTTAAATTTCATGTTTACGAAATAGCAAGCTACATTCATTCATAAACACATGGTTTGTCTTTTGAAAAATGCTTCAGACGCTCCAACTTGTTCCATTCAATGTATAGCTATCTATTCTAGGCATAGTTAACTGCAATGTGTTTGTGTAAGGTTTAGAATAAAACATAGCTAGATTTAATTGAAGTGGAGGATTTAGGTTTAATTCCAATAGTTTGAGGTTAGAAGGAAGGTCTCTCTGGCCACATATGTAGATATAAAAAATCTGTAATAGACCAAACTGCAGAACACAACTAAGCCTTCCTTAATAATTTGGCTTTGTGTTATAGAAAAATACGTAGGATGACAGTAGCGGCTCTTTTGGGTATGTATCAACATACGCACTAACAAACTCAACACATTTATGTACATGTTAACTAACCAAGTTAACACAAGCCATTTAATCAGTATTGCCAGTAGTTAAATGATTATCTTTTATGAATATTTTAACCACGTAGTATTTGTACGCTCTTTGGTTTCAAGTCTAGAATGTGTTTAAATTCGCTAAGTCATTGGTTCTCTTTGAAGCAACACTACATTGAAGAACACACATTGAGCATAATCGTACATTTCAACGAGAATTTAATTATATCATATCTCATATAACTATACTAGAGGCTGCCCGTAGCTACATCCGCACAAATTTGTCTTGTATTTGTAGTTCACCTTTACGTCCTGTAGTTTTGGCTGTAGGTTGTCTGTAGGTTGTCTGTCAGTCAATCAGTAACGCAAGATTTTGTTATAATTATTATGTACACTTTTAATAATAATTACGTGACTTCAAAAGAATATATACAAAAAGAAGAAATATAATGAAATATCAAAAAAAGCAATGACTTTGAGCTTGTTCCGGCCTTTCTTCCCAAGAAGTCGTTTAGCTGGGAAAAGCCGGCATCATCTAGAATAGGGTTTAGACTTGTATAAGTGTTGTAAACAACCAGAATGCAGAAATAAATATATCTCTACAGATAAAACACACTCCCAATCAAATCAAAACAGCCTGTATGCACCGTGAAACGTATGGGAAAATATCTGGACGGAATCAAACCGATTTCGCATGCGAGCGTGCGACAGGCGGTTTGTGAAAAATGTTGGAGGAATGACGACACGCTAATGTCGGCGGCACACGCCATAGCTGCGACCTACATAGCCTGGCCAGCCTGTGTTTGATTTAGAACTAGCACTCGTAAATACTGGCTAATTAAATAGGAATGTACCTTTTCGATCGGTTCAAATAGTGTACATTCGTTTTTAAAGAGAGAACACTATTTTCAGCCACGCAACAATGGCATATTGAAGGCTAATAAGGGTCCCAGACCCAGGGTGAACACCGCTGAATTTTCGAAGTTCATCATCTACGTCCTAGCTGGTTGCTTCCAAGAGCTACACGCCTTGGAGCCCAAGGTCCGCTTACTAGTTAAACCAGATATCAACTTGACTTTTCGAAGTTATGTGCGTTTAATTATCGCTAACTAAACTGTGAATAAAAATCGTGAGGCAACGTGCTGAGAGTTCTCTATAATGTTATAAACATATAGCATCAACTCCCAAAGGACACTAGGTCAGCCGCAGAGAGACGGTTCATAAACACGACCGATACTATTTATCACTTGTTTCATCAAAGTGAATATACACTCACACGTTTTATACTTAAGAAAGAATTCAGTCTAGTTATTCATAAATAAAGCTGATACTGTAAACTAGACTGTAGTACCTATACTACGACAATTTGTACGATAAACATATAGCATTAACTCGCAAAGGACACAGATACGTACTTCACACAGTGTAATCGTATAAACCGCCTCAATTTCCGAGTCGAGAATACAATACAAACACGCACTGCTTCACATTGTTTGCCATATAATCGTTGTATCGGAAAACCATAATTACGAGGAAAAACACACGTCCGTACAGAATTAATATTCAAAAAGCTTGCGTCGATAACGATTGCTGATACGTGATCGCGATAAAATTTCAAATATTCTGTTGTTTATCCGACAAAAATTGGGGCATAAACTCAAAGTTATCGGACCCTGAGCTCCAATAATAATTTTAATAGATTCATAACATATTTCACTGCGGAATAAGGGATTTTCTTATGGTGTTTTTGTACTGGCTGTATCGTAAATGCAACCTAGAATTGTACTAAGTAGGTTAGTTAGACTGTATATTTGATACAATTATTTCGTGAGGTACCTACCTAAATACCTGTTTGTTTAACGTTTATTACATAAGATCAACTTCTTACGTAATAGACATCAAGAAAAGTTGATATATGTTGAAAGGGAACTTGATGATAAAAGAAGTTTGTTTATATTCTATAACTAAAACTTTCCAAGATATGCACAGGTAGGTACAAGCTTTTGTTTAAATTGTAAATACTTTACTAGCTTAAATCAAAAGAAATTGAGAAAAGTCAATCGGCAACAATTTTGGTATAACTTCGGTTTCATAGATCCAGGAGTAGTGTAATAAATGTAATGTAGTGTACCTAAGTAGTTTAAAATAATAGATCATCTGTGTTCTTTCAAGTTCAGCCGATAATTAATTCCTGACAGTCCAATTTGAAGCCTGACTGAAGTCGGCTTCGAAATCTCAGACACCAACTACAAACCACACAAAAAAGGTAAAACGAGTCCCTAAGCCCCAATCACAATTTCAAAAAGATACATAAAATATTTCACCGAGAGATGAGGGTATTCGGGGATTTCTTATGGATTCTTTTTTTAAATATAGGCAGTATGGCGGTTAAAAAGGTTGGTAATAAATATTTTTGAGCATATGTGCGCATGTTTGGGTAACATAACGCGTTTACTGCTCTTTACTCGATTTTTGATTGTGTCTAGCGTAATTTTATGGTGGTTAAACAATTTTATTATGGTCGTTATTTTTGGATTTGGGCTCATTCTGGTTGTGCTTCACTTAGACAAAGAGACTTCATTATGCAGTTCGAGTGTGACTGTTCATTCGTTAGGTCCGTTTGTTCGAGTTCCTCGGTTGTTCTGTGGTTGTACTAATATGTGGTAATGGTTGATTTTAATGTTTTTTGAGGTTGTGTGAGGAACATTTTTTTTTTCAGAACTTTTGTATTTGAAATCTATTCGGCGTAATTAAGATGTTGATGTTGCCATATGTTCAAAAAAAAGAAACTGTTCATCGCTTTGAAAATATAAAGGCCAAAAACTATGTATAAATATTTGTTTAATACTTTTTATAACGTCGCTCTCGCTTCAAAAAGTTTGTCGTAATTACTCTGAATGAACACTTGGCCAAGACAACTATCCAAAACTACTTAAGCAGTGGCGGCGCTAGGCGTCGGCGACGTCGGCGACCGCCGACGGCCTCGCGCCTGAGGGGGCCTCGCATATAAGTTTTACAAGTTACATACGTAATTTCGTTTCGCCATTTCGCCAATAATCCTGACTCAGGTAGCCGACTAATGTCTTTAATAATTATTCTCGAACACGTGCGTGACAATGACAAAAGTACATACCTAGTACTTTACGGATACTTATTCAGAATCTTCTGTTTTGCAACACTATGAAATGAAATTTTATCGACACGACATCTATGCTGGGTGATTTTTTTTAAATTTATTCATACATTAGTTTATAATTTGGCGCACTTAATTTAACGGTTTTTTTACTACGAAGTAAACGGGGCCTCGCCATCGATTTAAAGGGCCTCGCGAACTTGATGTCGCCGACGTCCACATGTGGTCTAGCGCCGCCACTGTACTTAAGCAATAAAATAAATATTGTGAAAAATAATGTTAAAACTACGCCATTTAATAGCAGACAGCAAATGAAACAAAACATTAAGTACCGACCACCGACTTGTTTATTTAAAACCAAGACGTGAATATTCATTGACAGTCGCACTCAGCGAAGAATAGTTTAAGAGTCTGTTACAATACGAGTGGCAATTTCGCAATTTACTGATATTTTGTGGTCTTTGAATATATTGGGTGTGTAATACACCTCTGCCTACCCCTTCGGGGATAAAGGCGTGAAGTTATGTTATGTTATGTGAATTTTGTTTTGCCCTGACGTTTCAACCAGCTTACTGACCTTGGTGCCGCTAAATCTGTTTTTCCGTAACCACGGCCGATGAGAAAGAGGTTATTACAGATTTAAAATGGTTTACTATTGTTTGACAAAAAACGTATTACAAAAGATCATTTTACAAACAACGTTTGAAAAACTAATCATTTGACAAACTTTCATTTCGCAAACATATTACTTTAAAAACAATCATTTGACATAATACAGGTTTCGCAAATGTGTTACTTAGAAAATAATTTGAATGTTAAATAATTATTTTAAAAATAATCATTTGACTAAATAATTCGTTTGCCAAATTGGTGATTGTACAAAAAGTTAGAAGATAAATTATTAGTTTTTAAAAATAACTAATTTCTAAGCAATACTTACGCAAATTTTTGAAAATATTTTATTGCTTGGTTGCAATTTTCATCTTGGACAGATTATTTATAGGCAAGTAATAATTTTGTATTAATACTAATTCCATAGAGACTTTAAAAAAAATACACACTGCCTGAATTAAGCGAAATAAGTAGAATTAGGTTCTGGCACTCGCCGGCCATGAAAATTTTTCATTTGCTTTTTGTCAAATGATCGGACACCATTTAAAATAAAACATCTATAATGAACCATCAACAAATATCGTAAAATGATAATATATCACGAGCTTCCTCACTTCAACAGAGCATAGTTTCAAAACTAAAACAGTTCTTAATCACATGTACTGCCCCACAAGACAAGCTTAGGCATCCAGCTAATTTAAATCAAAATCGGAGCATGGATAAGGCATTTTACGTAGCAAGGGTGCATTCAAATGTGATTCGAAATGTCCGAATGAGCGTCTGCCTTAGGAAACGGCACTGTCATGCAAATTTAATGATCTTCGGAACTAATTACTTCTCCCCGAGATAAAGCCCTCGTATTTGTATAGTTTGGAACATTCTAGACTAAAGTTAGAAACATTCTAGCGTTGTTTGTTTAAGGTGTAAGTTTGTCTTGCGTAATACCGAAGTTTGTTCTCGAGTTAAGGTTTATTATAGACTGTGTGATATGCGCTGAGTTTCAACTAGCTTGTGCTTTAAAATGTGTTGATACTGCGTTCAACTAGTAAGTTACATGCTGCATACTCTTATTAATTATGGAAGTAAATGTTTGGTTAGGGTACATTGTTTTCGTCGTTGCACATTCTTAATCGTATTTTTAACGTTTTCTTATGTAAGTAAGCTTTTGCTATAAATGCAGTAACTGTCGCAGGAGGACTTTAAAAACAATCACATAACAGACACAAAAAGTAACAGAACTTTTATCAACAATTTGTGTATGACAAAAAGAGTCGTCTAAAGTGGGTATCGAAACCACTATACGCGATTTGACGCGGTGCACTAGCAGTGGTGAGAAAACAATATAAAGATTTACATGATTAAGTTTGAGTTTTATGTTAGGTACCGTCTAAAATATTACACGATTTAATTTATTTATTTTGAAACTCTATAATCGCGATTGTTTCACCGATAATAGCTTACAATAAAATTACAAACTGCCTCCCTGTCAGTATTTATCCAGCAAGTTAGCAATGGGCAATAATTTACACGAAATGAATTACACTGTAGGCCATAATTATGTTTAGCGCATGACGTCTACGAAACAGGCCACAATTACACATGCAAGAATGCATGATTCCACGCACGTTGCGACACAAATTGCACATGTCGCGTCCGACGTGTTTCTACTCATGTCACAGTACAAAATGTAGGTCTAGTGTCAACTGTCGCCCATGCGACGTATTGTTCTTGGATATTATTATGTACAGTTGTGGTATGACTTACATTTGTTTTTTTTTGTCAATTGTGCATCCTTGACGGAGTGGTTTGTTCTGATGGTATTCAAGGTTAGGGGGCTTTAGGGGGGGTTTAGGGGTACTAGCACTGGCTAGTCATTCTTTGGTCTGCCTGATTTAAATAGAAATTATATGGCAAGAGGGTGTTTTTGGGTTTGTGTGCCACAAATATACCTTGTATTGTTATATGTATAATGTAATATGTATATTCATTACAATATCGAACCATCTAGCCTAGCCGATGAAAGCTGTCCAATGAACACGTTTTTAAGGATAGGTATTGAAAATTATGCTCGGCTACGGGTCTAAGGCTTAAAAGGGTCTCTATAGAAACTGGCGCACATAGTGGTAGGTCTTTCTATCGAACTCTAGATTGTAACGTCTTTGAAGTAGCGACTCATAGGAATAGAGGAGTAAGTCGCCACATCGGGAAAGTTCGAATCTACATTTATTTATTTATTTTAATATTCTACAACATACACGGGATCCTGCCGTTTTGCCGAAAAGATTTTGACAAAATTTTATTACCCAAAAAAATTTTAGCAACCTTTTTTTATACCATTGCAATATTTCGAATGATTTTAGTACGCATATTTTTATTTGCTCCAATTTTTACTTGGCAAAATATTACCAAGTATAATGTCATTATGGCCTTTGGTCTTTAATCAAATGATTTATTACAGCAAACAATCTTCAGACAATAAACGTTTGGTGATATTAGTTTATTTATGGGAGTATTTAGAATAGATTAATTATTATTAAAAAAATGGCTAGGTTAGGTTAGGTTAGGTTAGAATTGTGACCTCTTACGCACGAGCCGAGCGAGCGTTGCCGCGGTAGCGGCCGGCGAGTGCCAGAAACGACTTGCAATAATAGAAAAAAGATATTGTTTTTAGTAGGTTAGCCGGAACTGAACTATTTAGATTATGATAAATATAAATTTTGCGTAAACACTGTTATTCCAACTGAAATAAAAATGTTAAAAGTACTAGTTGGTAAACAAGTTATAATTTAAACGTTCATTTCCCAAACATTAGGTTTGCGTTAAAATTGTTTGTGGATAGATTTTTTGCTAAGTAATAATTTGGCACATGATATTATGCGAAAAATTTTTTGGGAAGTCAAAATTTGTCAAATTCCTTTCGGTCAAACAAGGGAGACCCCACATACACACATCACCATCTAGTCCCAAGCTAAGCAGAGCTTGTGTTATGGGTAATAGATAATGGATAAACATACATAATTATATCCTTTTTTTGTAAATACATAGGTAAGTACATAATATTATACATAGAAACACCCAGACCAAGACAAACATCCATGTTCATGCACACAAATGTTTAACTTGAGCGGGAATCGAACCTATCTTCCTAGCTATGGGCAGAGATGGCTAACTCTATCACACTATTGTCCTATCTATCTTCTACCCATTAACTGAGGTCGACAAGTGTCTCCGTCTTAATTTCTGACACTACCGATTGCAGGACTCAGTAATGATTTAATCAATTTAATTTTTAATTCAGGCACTAGGACTAAAGACTACGCTGCGCTACGGAAGAACGTTAAGCTTCCATGCTATGCAGATATATTGCTCTACCCTTCGTTAACCATTTCACCGCCTCCTACTTACGGTCTACCAGCCGAGCACGGGTGTCGACGTCTACTCGCTAAAGCCGCGTTCGATTAGCACTTTCAACATGCCATAAAAAACTTAAATAACTCTACTTTCTTTTAACCTATAACACTGTAAGTTCAATTTTTAAATGCCATTTGAAATAATTGGGATTCATTAGGTATAATAGTGAACATAAACGTTATACGATATGTACCACCCACTTCGTAGATCTATTCATGACATACACAATCGTAACCAAAACCAGGGACTTAAACCTATGAACCCATAAACTAGTCAACTAGAACAGTCTGATATAGAAAAAAAATCTAAACTAGTTGTGATTTTAAACGTGGTTGTACATTATACTGAAACACACTACAGCCGTACCTAACATGCGATCACATGCAATGCAAACATATAATAAATGATTATATCATTTATTATCATATGACATGTTTTACCCACCTTTAAGTCTTACCACTTTGCTATAAACGCAATTTAAAAACACAGTTTCAACTCTGCAACAACAAAAACTTGTCTCTTCCAGAAGAAACCCTTCTCGCTACAGCAACATGTCAGTTAAGCTGCGACGTTCCATCGCACAGGAGTACCTACTTGGCTGCACAAATATTACGCTGTAATGGACAGAAACCCTTAAAAGTTCAGTCGAGAGCTGAGTCTGATTCTCAATATTGCAATGTTGGCCACAAATATGGGTCATGCAAGCATTGTGCAGTTTCACAATAGCTAAATGGAAGTGTTGTCAGGCCGCCATTGTCCAATGTATACTCGATGCAGATATATGACTTCCGTTCAATGTTACTTTCAAAAGAAAATATTGCGATAGATCCGCCATTGTTGTTTATTTGAGGTCGCTGAGTTTATTCTATATTTATTCGTCCGTTGTATTATATTGGATATTTTAATATTAGTAGTTTGAACGTTTAGTCTCACGCCTGTTTCCCCGAAGGGGTAGACAGAGGTGTAAATATTACACCCACATGTCACCATGAATTTTTAGGTCCCTCGTAATAGGGGGCGAGCTTATTGCCTATTGCCGTTCTACATAACACGATTTAATTTAAAATCAGGCAAGAGTCATACCGGGATAGATTATAGTATAAACTCCATTTTAGTTACTCATCTATACTTCCAAGATCTTTAGTACCTCCTTCAAACAAGGGCAATAGAAACCATTTTTTTGGCGCCTAAGACAAAGATTTTAAATGATGGTGTTAATAGGAACAGAGGTAGAATAACAAAACAACAAGAAGTGTTATTGGCAAATCACAGAAAAAAAAATCCTCATCGACCTAGGGTTGTTCGATATCTTTGCGTGCAAAACTTGTCTCGGAGCCTGTCCGGTCTCCGTAATTCAAAGGGACAACTGCTTTGTAATTTAAAGGGTAGATCAGTGCCAGCATTTTCAGTACATAGAGTCCTAATGACTATCAAAGATCTTCATGATAGCCGATCAAACAGGACGGAAGAGGGCCTTCATTTTAAAACTTGTCAATATAAATAATCCACAAGACGTAGCGTGATAAAATCTAGTTGACCTCGTAAAATTACATCATCCGCGCAACTAAAATAGTCTATACGTCCATAAATTTGTAAATCCAAAACCTAGTCAATTCGAAACGACTTCGCAACTAACTAGTTCCCAATAACAAATAGCATTGCATGTTTCACGACAGTAAAATTAACGGCAACAGCAGGGTTAGGCCAATCGATACACCACCACGGGAATGATAACGAGTCATACACATAAATAAATCTATACTTACCCTACAATTGAATAATAAGCTTTTGTGCGGAATTGTTATTGAAGGCATCGTGTGCAATGCTGTTAAAGTTGATGACGACAATTCCAATGATAGATTTTGACCACGATTTTGCACGCGAGTGCAAAGCGATATTAGGTTAGTATAATGAATATGTCCCTCTAAGACTCAGGCCATAATCGTAGGTAGTCAACGATTACCAAGCAGACTGGACTCAACAACGCTACCAGCCATCTTTTTTAACGGAACTATCGTCGATCTGTATCCTACGGTTAAGAATCTTGGGCTACATATGGATGCCAGGCTGAATTGGGACGCTCAGGTGACACAGGTAAGTCGCAAAGTCACCGGCACTCTACGCGCTCTCTACCGCCTAAAAAACTTCCTCCCTGCCGAGACTAAGACAATGCTTGTGCAGACTTTAGTTTTCCCACTGATCAACTATGGTGATGTATGTTACTTTGACCTGAATGCAGATCTCCTCAATAAACTTGACCATCTTCTGAATAACTGCATTCGATTCAATTTTAATCTTCGTAAGTATGACCATGTGTCTACTTATCGCTCCGTCAGCGCCGTAGTTTGCGTGCTCTCACTACTCTATACACTATTCTCACATCTCCTACTTCTCCTCTGTATATGACTCCTTACTTTCAATACTTATGCTCTAACCATGAGCAAAATCTTCGCTCTTCTTATAATCTTCAACTCATGGTACCTTCTCACAAATCTGATTTTCTTCACTCTTCTTTCACTATTCAATCCATTCTTCTATGGAATGCTCTTCCTCTTGAGATCAGGATGGCCAAAACCAAATTCACATTCAAGTCCAAAGTAAAGGAACTCTTGTTGGCTGAGGCGAATGTGTCCTAAGTCGCTATCTGAACTAGGTATATATGTATTATGTCTATGTATATCTTAATATATATATTTCTTTTGTGCGTGTGTATGTCACTGAACTCCTCCTAAACGACTGGACCAATCTTGATGAAATTTTTTGTGTGTGCTCAAGGGGACTTGAGAATGGTTCAGATTCACAATTTAGTTCACTGGAAAATGTTTTTTTACTTCATTTTTAATTTGTAATTAGTTGTGGATTATGGAATATTTCACATTGTAACCGACGGACTGCGCTGCTATCGCAGTGTCAAATCTTATAGTAATAATTTCGTCAAGGAGTACATCGAAACCTTACCTGAATAATAAAACATTAAAAAATAAAGATTCCGAGTCGACAACATATATCCGCATAATTCGGCTTGTCGAGTATTTTGATAAATTCTAATGGTTCTGACAGACAAATCGCAGTCGCCATATAGCCACTCTAGCGAAACGTCAGTGATACCGGATAACATTTTGAGTACTACCAAAGAGGTCCTACTAAGTCTTAGTACTAAGTAGTTTGTATGTGTTAATACTTTTTTCAGTTATATTACAATTAAAACTACAATTATAGAAGTATCCGCCCAACAAAGGAGATTTGTGTTACCCCGAACATAGATGATATACTATAACTAGAGAACCCCGAATTTACGCGAGCGAAGCTGCGGGCAAAAGCTAGTGAAGAATAAATCCTTACTAATATTATAAATTCGAAAGTGTGTATGTATGTATGTTCCGTTTTCACGCGAAAACGGCTGAACCAATTTTGTTGAAATTTAATATAGAGATATATTGGACCATGGAGACGGACATAGGCCCAAAAAAAAGAATTAAAAAAAACATTAATCGTGCGTAGGAGATGGACAACTTGTACCTACACTGCTTCATCTTGTGGTTTATAATAAATACGATGTCATACTACTAGTTATAGACGTACAGACTATATAGACCTATTATTTTTGTATACGTTTTCTGTCCCCTCCGTATAAACGGACAACGATATTAGTCTAATCCTCGGGAGACCAATGTATGATAAGGTCAAGCCCCTGCGATATTATTTCTAAGCTAGCATCATATTATGACAATAATGTTTGATAACCGGACATTCAGTTATTTATGAGTTGATCAGGGAAGGATTTCTTATATCGTATGTTGAGGGTATGGAAAGACGTCACTCACGTTTCTGGTTTCAGACATGAGGCCATGTCGCGCGTCGGCGGCCTATAAATTCCAACACGCACTCGTGAGACACACTCTTGTGAGTTTGTGGCCAACTCTAGCATCAGAAAAAAGGAAGAATCATGTGATCCCATGCCGGCTTTTCATTCTTACCCATAAAACTAACGAAGCAACTGAATAAAAAAATATTCAGCTGAAGTTGCTAATCCAATCCATATTTGCCAAACTTGAAATATTGACATCTCATTTAATAAGCAATATCAAATTAAGCTCTTCATATTCGAATGGCTATAAGATTGTTATACCTTCAGTATGAATTATCCCTAAATTACCCTGTAAATATTTCACGACAACAACTTACGTATACCTGCTACGTATGCACTGAGACGTGGAACAAAGTCCTCCATTTTCATTATCACAAGTCGTTTCCGCTCGTCACTTTCCCCCCGGTGCAGTTTGAAGGGTGCTCGTGATTTCCCACTTGTAATTTTTCTCCGCGCCCATATTGCAATGTTCGCCCTATAACACCTAACTTTAGGGTCGCCGATTACTTACGTTTTATTAAAACTATCTTAAGATTGTTGGGTACCTTAGTAATTTACTATTACGTGAAATTCCATGAAACAATAATAGCTATCAAAAACATCTGATATAATTATGTTTAGTTAGTTTATAAAACTAATTAAATATTTTAACAGAATGCTGGCATCCTACCCATTATTATTTAACGATTGAAGGTATATCTACTTAACGGTCAATTACACATTGTTACAAGACCATCTCATTGTATACATAATATCTTTTAATCATTGGTACTCGTATACGAAATAATCTTTTAATACAAAGTAATCATATTTCTTAAATCAATTTGATGCCCTTTAATATTATTATTTATTTTTATTTAGTCAGTCAAGAGAATTATAAAGCCAGCAATATATTTCTATTTTAGAAGAAAGTTGTTGTGCAACCCTACGTAGGTAGCACCCGCTGCCGGTTATAACTCAAGGGCTAAATTAAACTTTTTGCTTCAAAACGTAAGTTGTCATGTGCGAATGGCTTTTATGGATTAGTTTGTTTCAGCGACGATTATTATTTTGTTCTTATGGGTAGAATGGGGTGGGCGTTTTTATATTCTTTTAAGGGAAGCTCCCTACTCTAAAAGGAGTATAAAAAGTACCCGGTATAAGTGATGTCTCCATAATAATACTGAAGTTAGATAATTGATTTATTGTGTTTCTGCAATTTATTATTTCTTTTTACATACTTACATAGATAGTATTTCGGTTGTGTTCCCTCCAGGGAGAGGTAGATAAAAATATGAGTTGATAGATAAATCAGGCTACTAAAATATAGTACCTACCCTGTCTGCATCCATTTTTATAACATATCTACATATCTTCACGCCTTTTATCCCCGAAGGGGTAGGCAGAGGTGTATTACACACCCACACTTAGCCAGATATGTTTCGGTCCCAATGAAATAGGGGGCGAGCCTATTGCCATCTACCGGGCACATTATTAAGCGAGCGATAATTAACATTTTTTAATACACACATAACTTCGAAAAGTCAGAGGTGTGTGCCCGAGGTACCTGGGGATCGAACCCGAGACCATCGTCTCAGCAGTCCGTTACGTACACCACTGGGCTACCGCCGCTTTTATTGCTTAAAATAATCGTGATCAGAACATAAAGGATTTTTATATGTATCAGCCGGCTTAAAGATTTGTGCCACTATTTAAGCTTTTAGAAAAAAACTTGAAGTTTTGGATTACTTTCATTTCAATCTAAAATTATTTTGGTTCTGATGGTCTTACATACCTATGTAAGTATTTTGGTTCTGATGGTCTTACATACCTGTGTAAGTATTTTGGTTCTGATGGTCTTACATACCTGTGTAAGTATTTTGGTTCTGATGGTCTTACATACCTGTGTAAGTATTTTGGTTCTGATGGTCTTACATACCTGTGTAAGTATTTTGGTTCTGATGGTCTTACATACCTATGTAAGTATTTTGGTTCTGATGGTCTTACATACCTGTGTAAGTATTTTGGTTCTGATGGTCTTACATACCTGTGTAAGTATTTTGGTTCTGATGGTCTTACATACCTATGTAAGTATTTTGGTTCTGATGGTCTTAAATACCTGTGTAAGTATTTTGGTTCTGATGGTCTTACATACCTGTGTAAGTATTTTGGTTCTGATGGTCTTACATACCTGTGTAAGTATTTTGGTTCTGATGGTCTTACATACCTGTGTAAGTATTTTGGTTCTGATGGTCTTACATACCTGTGTAAGTATTTTGGTTCTGATGGTCTTACATACCTGTGTAAGTATTTTAACATTTCGATGGTTATATTTATGTAGATTTCTAAATTCTCAGTTTGGTTAGCAGAATAACTGAGAATTTCTATTATAATCTAATAACACTTATATCCTACAGAACGGATGTCGACTATCTTGCCTATAAACGATCGTATTTTGGCTTAATTTGCTCTCTTCAGATACGTCACACACGACTTTTGTTTAGTTTACTCATAACTGCATACTGTAAGGACCTTTTTTTTTAAATACCTCATGTTTCCGTGTGTCGGAGGGTCGGGTATCGACGAAGCATGCCTCGCTACCCCCCGACGGGTATTGGCCCGCCAGATGGTCAGGCGGGCCCCGAACGAAACCCCCTTCTCGGCGGATGAAGGTGTTGGGCTCCGCCGCCAAAACACCCAGCGGCCGCAGAGGATAGGGAGGACGGCAACGCAACAACGCATCGCCTTTCCCTCTGCGGCCCCACCGCGACGCAACGATGGTGCGCCCCCATTTGGTCGCGGGAGATAGGGCGCGCGGCAACGCAACACCGACACGCCTCTCCTCCCACGACCGCGCCCGACTGCGAGGGACAGAAGAACTGTCCCTCGCGCCCGCGCCATTGGACGCATCCTGCGCAGGCCTCCGTCAAGCCCAAGTGGAGCGTCCACTCCTGGGATCTCACTTAGCTTCACCGTGGGTGACCTAACCACGGTTACTGAGCTCCCCCACCACGACACTCGCTTAGCTTCACCGTGGGTGACCTAACCACGGTTACTGAGCTCCCCCACCACGACAAGGTGGAGATCCAACGGGGGGGACACTGTAAGGACCTAAGCTTAACCTTCATAACCGGGCTGGTCAAAGAACCTTCGCCTTTGTTCTGATAATTTAATCTATATCTACGAGTATAATAAGAGTAGTATCTAAAAATATTTCTGTATATTGAATATACATACATACATAGACTCACGCCTGTTTCCCGGAGGGGTAGGCAGAGACTACGGAGCGCCATTTGCAACGATCCTGACATATCTCTCTTGCTTCATTCACTCACATCAGATTCCTCATGCATGCTCTTCTGTTCAGGTTACTTCTAACCTGTCCTGTTTTTAGGATGTCTCCAATCTGGTCAGAGAACGTCCGCCTAGGTCTTCCCCTTGATCCTGTCCCTTCCACACTTGCCTTATATATCTGCTTGGTCAGTCTTTCGTCACCCATCCTCTCCCCGTGCCCAAAACATCTTAGCATGCCTTTCTCGATGCTTGTCACTACATCTTCTTTTACCCCACAACACTCTCTTATCACACAATTCTTTACTCTGTCAGTCAAAGAAACACCACACATACTTCGCAGTGCTCTCATTTCTACAGCATTAATTCTACTTTCATGACTCTTCTGCCATACCCAACTATCACTACCATACATAAGAGTAGGTACTAACACCCCTCTATGGACAGCCAAACGTGCCTTTTTGGACACGTTTTAGCTATTCATAAACGCCTTCAGAGCTCCATTCACTCTATTACCTGCATTAACTCTTCTTTCAATATCTTCTACATTCTTACCATCTCTTGTAAACAGCGTACCTAAGTATACAAACTCATTCACTTGCTCCACTCGCTGTCCATCGATCATAACATTGAATATATTTACAAATAAATTATACAGTTAGGCTAAGAATCAGTCATGGAGCAAGAATCTTAAAAACAAAAAATCTCTTTGTTTGTCTGTTTGTTTGTTTGTACACGCTTATCTCCGAAGTTACTGGACGGATTTGAATGAAACTTTTTTTAAGCTGTTAGGTCTGGGCAACATATAGGCAAGTTGAACACCTGATGCAGAACCACAACAGCCCAGCGAAACTATTAGACATAAAAAAAATCTGGCTTGGTAAAAAACATAACGCCTGATGACCATTTTCTGTTGCGAGATAAAAATTCGGAGATCTCGAACATCCGAAGTGGAACTGTAAGAGCCCAGCTACACTATACCATATACAAACTTGGCGTCTTAACAAAAGTTGTTCAGTCTGATGAGCATTTTCTGTTGACTAATAAAAATCAAAGATCTGAAACATTTGATGAGGGACCATAAGAGCCCATATACGCTATACAATTAACAGATCTGACGGTTTACCAATAGTTGTTTAGTCTGATGAGCATTTTCTGTTGAATAACTAATTCTTCGACCAATCAAACACCCGAGGAAAGACAAAGGATAGTTTATATCGCGATAACCGACATCCACGCGGGCTGAGCCGCGGGCGACAGCTAGTATTTAATATAAACGCTTTATCATTAGTAATATTGAGAATTTTGAAGCAAATATATAATATCTTTTTTTTTTATAGACTCACGTCTGTATCCCCGAAGGTGTAGGCAGAGGTGTAATATTACACCCACATTTCGCCATGAAGTTTTAGGTCCCACGTAATAGGTATATAATATTATATCTCCTCTTTTTTCAAAATTCCTTCAGGTTATTTGAATGTGTTTGAAAAAGTGATTTTATGTCAGTAGAACATGCAGTTAAGGCTTCAGGTAACTTGAATGCGTTATAAAAGTTAATTTGTGACAGTAGAGTTGTATTTGAATACATAAACTATCTCTCGGAAGTCTAATACCTCAGTCTTGCAATTGAAATACTTTACCATCATATTCAACATTTCTGAAACCTTCATCATCAACATTAGCCCTGTATTTAAACTGACCCACTGCTGGGCACGGGCCTCTTCTCGCTATGAGAAGGTTCAGGCCATAGTCTACCACGCTGGCCAAGTGCGGGTTGGTAGACTTCACATGTCTTTCGAGAACATTATGGAGAACTCTCAGACATGCAGGTATCCTCACGATGTTTTCCTTCACCGTCTAGCAAGCGATAATTAACAATTTAATACGCCCATAACTCCGAAAAGTTCTTGGTGCGCGCCGTGGATTCAAACCCGGACCCTCTGCATAGCAGTCCGTCGGTCACTCCACTAGGCTATCGCTAGCCCAACAATCTGAAACCTTACAATCAGACATTTCTTCCCCAAACTAAAGTTTTGTCATAGCACATATCATTATCATTAAGCTCGTATTGTAAATTATAGCAAGATCCTACGACAAGCCTTATGATCATGACACAGTATTTTTAGAAAACCCTTGTCGAACTAACATTCATGTTATACTGAAAGAGGAACAAGTATTCTTTCCATTTGACACACCCATTCCGATCCTAAAGTGCTCCAGCTACCACTCTACTTTCAAGGCGTTTTTAAAAGTGAAACGTTTGTATTACTCGCCCATTCTAATATGGACTTTAAAGTTTTAAAAATAAGGTTTGATTTGTGGTTGTTTTGAGTTGTACTCCAATTATAGTATCTGAGACAACGTTGGCACTGTTTCAGTAATGAAAGACACTGAGACTGACTTGGTGACGTTGTATAAAGCTTGATGGATAGATATGTACACGAGATTTTGTATTAACGTGCTAAGATTGATAAGTTTTATTTTTTTATTTTTTATTTATAGACTCACGCCTGTATCCCTGAACCACCCACATTTCGCCAGGAATTTTAGGTCCCACGTAATTTGGGGCGAGCCTATTGCCGTACTGGGCACATTACCAGACTACGTGCTGCTACTGAGAATTTCCTAACAGAAAAACCCAATAACACTTTTCCCGACCCGGGAATCGAACCCGAGACCTCCTAATCCCACGCTCACATTTATGCCGCGAGACCGACGAGGCAGTCAGCATAAGATTTGATTACATAAGATAGATTACAATATTGTGCCATGTTTTATGCAGTCACTTTACCGCTACAGTCAAAAAGCGACGTTTCTGGTAGGATAAACATCTCTCACCCACTTTAAGTGTACTTCTACACAGAGTACACCCAAACTCGATATACTTTAGTTGTATGGAGTCTGGGTGTACTTTGTATCAGATTATTAAAAGTGCTTCGGAGGGCACGTTAAGCTGTCGGTCCCGGTTCTTGTCTAAGGATAAGGATCGTTAGGCCACGTAGGAGGCCTTCGGGCGGTCTGAAAACTCCGACACCAGAGTTGGCGACACACTCACACGAAAAACAAACAATTAAACGTTTGTAAAGTTTATTTTTTATAGACTCACGCTTGTATCCCCGAAAGGGTTGGCAGAGGTGTAATATTACACCCACATTTCGCCATGAATTTTTAGGTCCCACGTAATCGGGGGCGAGCCTATTGCCGTACCGGGCATATTACCAGACTCCGTGCTGCTACTGAGAATGTCCTTACGGAAAAACCAAATAATAATTTGTCAGACCCGGGAATCGAACCCGAGACCTAATCTCACGCGCACATTTGTGCCGCGAGACCAACGAGGCAGTCCAGTTTGTAAAGTTATACATATAAAACAGAAATCTGTTTAATATGTCTCTGCCTACCTCTTGGCGAACAGAGGTAATGTTAATTTATACCTAGGTACCTGTATGTAGTACTGTAAGGCCTCTTTACATTTTAGTAACAATATCTACTATATATTATATATTTTTTACCTATTTCATTAAACATACTTACATAATGTATGTATCTACATTAGCCCAAGTAAAACACAAATTCCAACTTCAGTTATAATCAGTTACAATAGAAGAACAAAAATAAACTCAGTCAAGATACTTTAAGTTCTGACTTTACGGGTGTCGTTTGCGTAAATCCTGGCCGGTCCCTAAAGAGTCCCTTACCTAAACTTGGCCCTTTTTAATCCACCTGTATATGTTTAACGGTCGTCAACTTTCCCGCTGTAAAAAGTTCCAGGGAAAGTAATAAACATTATTTGAATGAAGCCGGTACCATACTTGTGTAAGGTACTTATTGTTTTAATCTATAAAAGCTTTATGTTGACCTTTTTATATTCTGTAACATGTGTGGTACCGGCCGTAACTTTTAATAACTTTAATGAGGATGTAAAGGTGTGTTATGTGCTGTTAAATCCTGAAATAAAAGTGAGTTACGAGAAGGATTTAAGATTGTTTTAGTTTTAATGGTTTATGCTTACCTACTTTTTATTTTTATCTAACATATAAAAAGGAGGTTACGTAAATGTGAATTAGGTTTCTTAACAGATTTTTAAATTAAACGACATTTAGTTACGTAAATGTGTCTGTGGCTTTTTAGAAACTAAGGCTTAAGGACAAAGACGTATTTTGAGTAGGTCATGTGTCTTCTTACTAATACCAAAGTATGACGTGGAGGTTCAAATTATCCTTATAGAATATACATGAACACGTACTTACGTAACATACAAGTAATCCTGTCTTTACTATTGATATACAAAGTTATATAGGCAATAGGCTCGCCCCCTATTTGGGACTTAAACATAACTGGCAAAATGTGGGCGTGTAATACACCTCTGCCTACCCCTTCGGGGATAAAATGCGTGAAGTTTTGTATGTATGTATGTAAACAAAGTTATCAGTCTTTAAATGAAGACCTTTCTTAACAAGGGTGTTTTATTTTACTGAACGTTGGTTTAGCTATTTAAAAAACTGTCGAACATTCCTCTCCCCCACCAATATCCCCACGATCACCCAAGGCAACATCGAATCCCACCTTCTAAAAGTACACACCGATATTAAGGCTATCGATTTGAGTCGGGCGTTAGGTGATTTACATCGCAGCCTACGTAATTCGTTGGGCTGACGGACGTCCAGCATAAATCAACGTTGGACCCCAGCTAACCGGACATTTATCTCGGCTCTACAATAAAAAACTACGGCGGCGCCCGTAGGGCGTAGCAACGGATACATGGCTGTGATTATTTGCTTTCCGCGGGATTGAACTGTGACGTAGCTAGATCATGCCGTTGATTTTGCTGTTTATGTAAGGTGCTACGCCGTAGCGAATAGGAAAACAAACTTTGTCAACCTGACAAAGTTTCTGGCTGCCGGTGCTACGTTAGTTTCATTCTATTAAATATGTTACGTGCGAGTTCCCCTGCGTGTTATTAATTTAAGAGGCTACCTCCATGGTCCATCAATCGTAATCGCTAAGTGTTTGCTATAAAATTGCATATCGCATGATTTTTGACATTGCGTGCCACCTCGGAAAGAAAAGAAAAGAACTGATACATAATATAAAAAATGTTCACTTTGCTAAGTGTGTCTCACTGCTTCAAAATCGGTAAGTAAAAGTACATTTTCGAGGTAGCGCCTTAAGAAAATGTGTTACACATTGCACGGCCCCTTAAAACTTTTTCTAAAATAAAGTACCTACTTTAAGTTAATACTTATAACACAAAAAATAAGCCATATTCGCTATAAAAATTATCTACATTTGCTACTACTGTAAGCAACAAATATGCTTGCCACTTTCCGCGTGATACAAATAAATGAATTATGAGAAGCAGAAAAAAGAAACTAAAAATCAATACAACCAAGCCAGAAATTATGATCCATATTACCTTAAGCCCAACACTCCGGAGGATTTTAAATCATGATTCATTGGTATTTTTTCACAGTCGACTCGAGTCTCGGCTAAGTAATGCAAAAAGATTGCGACATCGAGTATAATATTCATGGAAAGACATAATTTAATTCTGTGAGACAGACCGGGGCCGCCGGCTTGCCTGAGATTAGACTCTTGTCTCAACAAACGTGTAATGAAAAGAAAAACGCTCCGAAATTATGGACTCACGGATATATTTCTTCATTTATTTCACAAAACGTACGATTTCATGTTTACCTACGTTTTTGTTTTTTTTTTTTTTGTGAAAAGGTTCCAAACGTCGGAAAAGCATGTTTTAATTTCAATTTGAAAGGATATTAAGGAATGCCGACTGAGTTCCGTAATATCGGGTGAGCCGACTTTCATTTTTAGCTTATTCGAATTGTAAATGACGGTCAAAACAAACTTAGACGGACATGAGTTCATTTTTGCAAACGGAATACTCGTTTTTTTGTTGATTCGAGCCTGCATCTCGGATAAATGTACCTATATTTACGTTATGACTAGGTACTATTAATATTTGATTGCTTCTTCCTTTCTTCGTTTTCTTCTAGACAAAACAAGTAGTTATGTATGTTTTTCAAATATGCAGACATTATAATTATGGTGAAAATATATGATACCATTGCAAATAAGTTGAAATAAGTGTATAAAATATAGAGGAACAGTATTAAAGTAAGGTAAGGACTGATTTTTGTAATATTAAATAATCTGGTGCCTAAACCATTGATTTTCACTTGATCAGCATATAATTGTTTCTTTCGTGGGCACAAGCGATATATTTTTTTTACTCAGTATGATAACAACTTAGGCCACATCCCCTTTAGGGCCTGTTCACGAGATCGGTCTAAGCGGCGAGCGTCGCGGCGGGCGGCGCGGCAGAGCGTCGTGCACGCCACGACCCTACAGCAGCGGTAAACGCAGCGGCAAATGTGGACGTATTTGGGCCGACGGAGTTACCCATAAATATGGCGATAACCAAAATATCTTTGTGTAACTATACGGTATACCTACAAAATTGTCGACATTGGATCTTCATTTCTTACAAGTATTTTATATCAAAGGAATAATGCATATTCGCAATTAATGACGCGTTGAATAAGTACCTACACAACGTAGATTACGTTAAGTAGGTAGGTAAACCAACTTTTAACTTTCATAGTAGCTGTGTCTGACGTCTGTACCTAAATATTTAAAACATTGTGTAATGTACATATGTACATTACACAATGTTTTAATGTAATTGCGATTTATATTAAAACCTACCTACCATTATATTCTGTAAAACATTGTTTCATTACATCTCGCAACGTTTTATTAACATTTTTGTATTTATACAGCGGATGTGTTGCTATCCATACACGCGACCGTTTTAAAATTTCGACTTTAAATGTCTCCGTATTCATTACCGCCACAAAATATTTAACAAATAGTTTAACCGCCTAGTTCGTCCCTCGCGTAACGCTGTCTGTGCCGCTCGGAGTCGTGGCGTCGGACTCGGTCGCAGTACATTTGTTCCCGCCGCTCGCCGCACCGCGCGCCGCGCCGCTCGCCGCGCAGACAGTCGCGCCAAAAAAAACGCGCGCGTTATCGCTGTGCGCGGCGGCTCGTGGCGTGCTTCGAACGTTTTCATACATTTGATCTTACCGCTCGCCGCCCCGCGCTAAGCCGCCGCTCAGAGCGGCAAGGTCGTGACAGGGCCGTTACGGGTGGTATACTGACTTAAGATATCTTTTAGAACCGTGTGAGGCATTCATAGATATTTATTTACTAACGGAGGGTATTTCTTCATCGTTAAGAAGAGCTGTGAGACGACGAAAAAGGCAACGATAGCCGAGTGGAGAGACTGACAGACTGCTACGCAGAGGGTCTTGGGTTCGAATCCACGGCACGTACCAATGACTTTTCGAATTAAGTGGGTATTAAATTGTTAATTATCACTTGCTTATCGGTGAAGGAAAACATCGTGAGGAAACCTGCATGTCTGAGAGTTCTCCATAATGTTCTCGAAAGACATGTGAAGTCTGCCAACCTGCACTAGGGCAGCGTGGCCTTACTATGGCCTTACTCTTCTCGTAGTGAGAAGAGGCACGTGCCCAGCAGTGGGACAGTATAAAGGGCTGATGATGAAGGCGAGCTGTGATTCACTAGTAACATCGAAAATAAACAAAAATCAAAATCTTTCAAATCTTTATCAACCCTAATCTGAAACTGGACGTTGAATATGACACGGATAAAAAAACCCATAATAAAAGCCCACAACATTTATTCCCTTTTTATGTTTTTGAAGCCTTTATATCTTAGCTTTATTTATAATAAAACAAAAAGACCCGGAAAATGGCACGAAAAACGGCAAAATAAAATCATAAAACGGCTAATCCCAAAACAGTACTGACAGATACCTACTGAGCACAATACTGGGAGTGGAAAAGGGTTGAGTCTGACGTGACGTGACAGTTACAGGTTAACTCAATTATGTTGTTTGCACGCCGACGGTTAATTTCTTTAAGCTTAAACGTCCAATCTTTGAGATCTGACGATTTACGGGGGGTTAAATTCTTACCCATTGTTGCCTGCTCGTGAAGCCTCTAAAGGGAATTTCGTTAATTTATGCTATCAAAATGGCGGCTTGGCTATTTAATTTTGATGCAGCAAAATTTAATCTGAAATACTTATTTATTAATTGCGTTATTTGGGTATTTTAAAATGCGTTGTTTTGGTCGTTGTATAAATCTGCATTGATTTATGCGAATTCCTTTGAAATTAGAATTATCGGCTCAGACTTACAGATACACAGAATAACACTAGGTTTAGCTGGAACATTTTACTGGCGTCTTTAAGTTCTTTAAGTGCAAAGATCATATCACTGAATCTTAAGTAATATTACTTATATTTTTTTGCCAATATTTCAGATTAGCTTCTCCATCATCATCTTCATCATCAGCCCTTTAAATAAACTGCCCCACTGCTGGGCACGGGCCTCTTCTCACTACGAGAAGGGTAAGGCCATAGTAAGGCCACGCTGCCCTAGTGCGGGTTGGCAGTCTTCACATGTCTTTCGAGAACATTATGGAGAACTCTCAGACATGCATGTTTTCTCACGATGTTTTTCCTCCACCGTTTAGCAAGCGATAATTAACAATTATTTATTTAATACGCACATAACTCTGAAAAGTCATTGGTGCGCGCCGTGGATTCGAACTCACAATCAGCATTGTTTTTTTATCAGCCTCTTCTCACTATGAACAGGTTTAAGGCATAGTCCATTACGCTTGGAGCCCGGTGTCTATTAACTAGTTTAACCAGATATTCCGCTGACCGATGGCTGTCTGACTTCCGCAACTTAACAGGAAAGCGATATGCCATGGCTTAGACCAGTATCAGTTTATTTGAGGGCACTGACTCTCCGTAACGTCTGTCAAACATCATCATGGCAGCTGGGACAAGTATAAAAAAACCTCGTAAAATATAGTATCACAGTAGAAGTAACAGAACCAGAGAATACCTATTCAAAGCCTGTAATTAATTTAACCAGTTCCATAATTTAACAATTATATCACTATTAATTTATAACCCAATTACAGAGCACAACATCCATTCTCCAATAAAGTTATTAATATTAATTCAGCAATAATAAAATAAACTCAACGAATCGTACATTTTAATATAATTAATTCATAATTTATGCTTAAAACTTGTACAGCAACTATATTTTATTGTAGGGCGTAATTAAGCGCGCTGCTAGAATAAATTGTTTGAATTAGTTCTTTAGTATTCAGCGCGAGCTCTCGGTTATATTTAACGCGATACTGTTTTAAAACCACCGGTGCTTCTTACTTATTGTTAGTGATAATAAAAGTATTTTCGCTTCTCATTCAATTTTGCTAATTTTATTTTATTTTTAGGCTTGGATCGTTGATATTATATGTATATTAAGAGAAACATATTCCATCGTAGAATCATAAGACCAGAGATAAGCAGAGGTGTATAATAGTAGGTTTTTAATTATATTAGTATCATAGCAATTCTTTTGGTGGATAGCGTAGTCTTCCTGTTTAGTACTACGTCGAGTATAATGAGTTCGATCTCTACAAGGAACTTTGTTACCTAGTGTGTTCGTGGCTTTGATCTCCATAGGGAACATCCCTTTGTATGAAAGTTTTAAATAGGTACTTAGTAATGCAATAGCTTTATTACATAAAATTTTAAAATCATTTCTAAGTACCTATTTAAAACTTGTTTAATCCCCTTTCTGTCCCGTTAACTAATTAATTTAATGACCTAGTAAGCTCCAATAGTAGCAAAATACACTTAAAATATTAATCCGATTAAAACACTTTCCAATGTTCTTTACGAATACAAAAGCGAAAGAATTCTCAAAACAGGCAATGTATTTTATTTTCGATTTCAAACGAGTTATTATTATCACAAAGCGGGAAAGAATTCCATCGCGTTTCAGAACAGGGTAGTACTGTATAATCGAATAAGAACAATTTCTCAATAATTCGGAGAATTCCTGTCATTGATCAATTGGCTGATCCGACCCGTCTTCCCTGGCACCAGGGATTATTAGATTTTCTCGCAACAATTTAAAATTCCCCGGATTTCCCTATCTGTTTCGTTTTATTGTGTTACTAGCTTTATATTTAACGGTGTAATGTATATTTGCATGTGCCTGTTCTGACGTTCTGTGTGGGATGCGTAATAAGGTTTTGCTGTTTTCTACCTATTTAGCTTGTTTTGTTCCAGTGTTTTGTCCAGTATACTGCGGTGAAACTTTAATAATGTCCATGATCATCCAATAATATTTTTTTTCAACTAAAGAAATCCATTTTTAGTCAATCATCGTCCAAGAAATACTTCCGGTTACATCTAAGGGGCAGATTTCATAAAAAAATAGATATTTAGATTTTCCACGGAGTGACTGCCGCCTGTTACGGGTGTATAGGCTCTCTATAACGAACGTGAAAGATTGTCATGAAAGCCTGGAGACAAGGCTTCAGATGTTCTGAGGCACGAGGCAAGCGATAATTAACCATTTAAAATAAGCATATATCTTCGAAAACCCAGTGATGCACGTCATGAGTTTGAACGCAATACTATCTGCTTATCAGTCAATTAGTAGCCACTATCACTGCCTTTATAAGAAGTACTTTTTGGGGTATATTTCGCAGAACAGTCTTACGCGGAGGAAAGCAGTGTCAAATCACTTGCCTTCAGTGGTCATTCCTGCTGAACCACAAAAATACTGGACCTTCTAATCGTATTAGATAAAGCAGGATAATCGCGAACAGAACATTAATCAAAATTGTTATAGCAGAGTGAAAAAATGTACAATAAATTAATGATACCAGCGATTTTATTTGGCCATGAAAAAATTCACCATTGCCCGTATTTTAAGGCCGATATTGTATGATATAAATTATAAGCGTCTTGGTGCCATTTTTCACGAGAATATTGTATTTTTATATTGTTTGTTTTGGTTGTATCTATTGTATATAACATTATTTGTGCGATTTCACGGCGGGAGCTACATTAATTTGCTGTTACGTTTAAAAGGAGAAAGACCAAATACGGCCTGTAGCGGCCAGAAAGTTGTGAATCGTTGAAATTAAACATATAATTTAAAAAAAAATTACATCGTTTTCGTTTCTTGATAGAGTATCGGTGAAAGAATTTAGTTTTTAAAGATTAATTATTTTGAATAAGCTATGGTAATAGCGGATGAATGTCTTATGTTGCCAGCATTAAAAATAAAATGAAGTATGGTAGGCAGAAATTGTTTTAAGGAAATAATATTTTTATTACTATATTAGAAAACAATATATTTTATTTACTTTATAAGTATATTTGTAAAAAGAATCAAGAAATATATAATTTATTATACATTCCATAATTATTAATCGGTAAAAATCGTTTTGTTTTTTAATCGATAGTAGAAATATTTTTTCAAACCATTTGCAACACTTTTTTTATCTGTTATGTCATTCGTGTTGCTACTGTGTATCGTAAATATTTTGCTTTGATTTATTGGTGTTTTCGTACGGTTTTAATGTAATGTAATTGAATATAAATTCAATAATAATGATCAGTACCTTCTACCCATGCTAAGAATATGCAGCGGTGTTTGTGATTGTGGTTAGCTTTTTTGGACGAGTATACATAGTACGAGGTTCCCTAGTACACAGGTGATTAATCATTATTATTGGCCACTCTTTATGTAGTTTTTGTTCTTTAAGACGCAAAGACATACTTTTATTTACATCTAGGTATTATATTTATGTTAAAATTCAATTTTGAGGTATATTTAGTTGCGGAATAATTTCCATTTCAAATATCTCGTATCTTATTTCCACCAAAAGTTATTTAAAAAGAAATTATACAGGTTAATAGAGTAGTCATTTATCTTCAAAACACACATGGTGTTGTGTTTGGCCGTGCCAGGCCCATAATGTATGGCCAAATGGTACATCTCCTTTATATGTTTCAGTGAAATTTTATCTGTTACGTTATTTTACTGGTGTTTGTTGTAATATGTGAAAAAAAACCGGTCAAGTGCGAGTTGGATTCGCGCACCGAGGGTTCCGTACAAACCTGTAGGTATATAAGTAAAAGTTCACCAGTCATAGTTAAGGTATTTTTATTGCAAAATGAAATCCATAACATTACAGTATGGAAAGCTGGAGGAGCATAAATTAAAGAAAAAGGTGTCTTTGTCGTTTGTAATCAGTCATCCTTTATTTTATACTAGAGGACGCCAGCAGCTACGCCTGCATTTCTTTTAAATTTACCCGTTTTGGCCGATCCCGTGGGAATTTCGGGAAATCCTTTCTTAGTGCACCCCTACGGTCCCCAAGGAACATACATGCCAAATTTCAGCTTCCTGCGCCCAATAGTTTCGGCTGTAGCGTGTCTGTCAGTCAGTCAGTAACGCAAGGATTTTATATATTAAGATTAACATATATCGCTTATTTAATAATTCGGAAGGAAACGAGAAGGAAAGAGGAAGGAAAGAGGAAGCGAACGAGAAATGCGTTAACTATGTAAAGGAAATCAAAGAGTTGAAAGAGCAGCAGAAAAATAAACAAGTTAATGACAGTCAGTGCCAGTGCATCCAGAAGATACAAGCTGACAGCAAGAGCCCTCCCGCACCGTCCGCGACGCCAGCGCCGGTCGGCAGCGCGGGCGCAGGGCGCAACAAACGCGCGCGAGCCACACCTGCACCCACATCTGCGCCGAGCTACGCGACAGCCGCGGCGGCCACGAAATCAGCGGGTAGCACAAACTATGACGTCATAAATAACGAGAACCATTGGACAGAAGTTATAAACAACAAGAAGAGGAAACCGATTAATAGAGGAGGTAATACGTCAACTGTAACTTTAAAAGCTGTTGAACGGAAGAAGTATTTACATGTATGGAGACTGGAGAAAGATACTACTGAGGACAAATTAATGGAGTATATTAAATGTGTATTAGGGAATGATTCCGAAATTACAGTAGAAAAATTGAAACCGAAAATAGAGCGAAATTATGCCTCATTTAAGGTTGGTGTTACAGAAGGCAGTTTCAGTAAGCTTTGTATTCCTGAGGCGTGGCCACTGAACGTAGAATACAGTGAGTGGGTTTGGTTTCGTGGCTCAGGTACACCAGCCTATACACAGGGCCAGTAGAAGCATTGATATTTTATACCAGAATGTAAGAGGACTCAGAACTAAGACATTACAGTTTTCATCGTTACTTGAATCGTCGGGCTCTGATTTATTCGCCATCACCGAGAGTGGACTTAACTCGACTATACAAGACGCAGAATTTTTGCCCCCAGGATACAGGGTATTACGGTGCGATCGAGCGGATGGGCGAAAGTTAGGCGGAGTTGTTTTATTGGCCACACAGCGATTCGAGCTCTGCAATTGACGCTACCCGAGGACCTTGTAATAGACAATCACATGTTTGAACTGATTTGTGCTGCAGTTTACTTACAGAATAGGTTTTTATTTACGTGTTGTATTGTGTACATACCGCCCCAAACTGATGAAAGCGAATACATGATAATGTTTAGTGTACTAGAAAAGATTAGTATTAAGTATAAACATAATTTAGTTATAGTAGGTGATTTTAGTCTATTTTCGTGCAATATAAATGTCAGTAATTATTTTGGATATTTCACGGCCTATTGTGAGCTCGAGCAGTATAACTCGGTGCCTAATTGTAACGATAGACAGCTGGAACTAGTGTTGAGCGTGCGAGGCGTCCGCGTCGCGGCGGCGGACGAAGGGCTGCAGCCCGCGGATGCGTACCACCCGCCGCTCGCTATCAGCGTCGCGCTCGCCGAGCGCCCCGCGCCCGCGCCTGTCTCGCACGCACATACTCCCGCGCATTCGACTCACCCGATAATAAATAAACACTGGAATTTTAATAAAGCCGACTTTAACCATTTATATAATTTGTTGTCTACTATAGATTGGAGTGAAATGTATTGTTCAAAAGATCCAGACACAGCTTTAGGCTTATTCTACAGTAAAATAAATGAAGCATTAGACATTTGTGTTCCTTTAAAAAGAGTTAGACGGGTGAATACGAGGTACAATTATCCTGTATGGTATACGCGTGGTATTATTGCTGATATTGAGCTTAAACACAATTTGCACAAACGATACAAAGCCAGTAAGAGGCGTAGTGATTATGAGGCTTTCTCTGAATGTCGGGCGAGAGTGAAGGTGGAGATAGAACGAGCTCATAATCAGTACTGTGAATTCGTACAAAATCACCTGGCAAAAGAGCCGCGTGCGTTCTGGGGCTATATGAAGTCTAAGAAAGGTACCTCGAGACAGCGTAAGTTAAAAGTTAATCAACGAGTATTATCTGAATCCGAATGTGCGCGGGAGTTTGCGAGTTTTTTTCAATCGGTGTACAATCCGGATCCCGCCGTGCTGAGCGTGGCAGCGGCCAGCGCGGCGCCGTCGCCGGCGCCCGGCGCGCGGGCGCACCTCGCGCCGCTCAGCCTCGCCGACGTGCGGCGCGCGCTCGCCCGCCTGCCGCCCAAGCGCTCGGCGGGTCCGGACGGTATACCCTCCTACTTGTTTAGGGACTGAAGCGGAGTATTAGCGGAACCGTTGCTACATTTGTTTAACGTGTGTATCAACACCGCAGTGTTCCCTGATAGCTGGAAACTGACCCGTGTTGTGCCGGTACCCAAGGGTAAGGGCGGCTCGGAGACCAGTGATTACAGGCCTGTAGCGGTTCTGTGTACTCCAGCGAAGGTGTTCGAGGCGACGATTCATAGCTCCTTATATGCACAGATAAGCAGTCAGCTGTCCGATGCGCAGCATGGATTCCGCCCGGGACGAAGTACGACAGGTAACTTACTGCAGATGATGACATATCTGACGCCGGCAGTGGATGCTGGGGTGCAAGTAGACGTGGCGTATTTCGACTTCAAGAAGGCGTTCGACACCGTTGATAACGATGTCCTGCTGACGAAGCTAGCCTGTGTCGGATGTACCCCGCATACCCTGACATTCTTCGCTAGCTATTTACGGGACAGATGCCAGTACGTGGACTGTAATGGGTATCTCTCTGAACCCTACTTCACGAGATCCGGTGTGAGTCAAGGTAGCAACTTGGGACCTCTACTGTTCATTGTGATGGTGAATGACCTAGCTGCGGTCGTCAACAGCTCTACCCCGCTGTTATTCGCCGATGACTTAAAATTGGTAAAGGAGGTGAGGTGCGCCACGGATCACGACACGATGCAGCAAGATATCAACAGAGTTATAAGTTGGAGCTCGGAAAACAAACTCTTCTTCAACGTGGCTAAATGTTCGGTGCTCTCGTTTAGTCGTGCACGTGCCCCGGTTCACCACCTGTACCACATGGAAGGTACACCGATGCAGCGGGTAACTGAGGTGAAAGACCTTGGAGTTGGTTTCACCGCGGACTTAAACTTCCGCAAGCATGTTGTTGCCGTATGTAAGAGAGCGTACCAAAATCTAGGATTTATTCTAAGGCAGGCAAATGGATTTACGAATATGGGTGCTTTATGCGCATTGTATGAAGCCCTCGTAAAAAGCCACCTGGAAGGTAACGGTGTTGTTTGGTCTCCTCATGAGGCCAAATATAAATTAATGCTGGAGCGTATCCAAAATAAATTCATCCGGTTTCTATACCTTAAGCGGTATGGGGTATACCTACTACGTGCTAAAAGTGATTCGGGGGGTTGTGCACAACCCGAGCGTGCTGGCGGAGGTGCGGCTGTGCGCGCCGGACGCGTGCGTGGCGCGGCGCCGGCGCCCAGCGCTGCTGGCGGTGCCGCGCGCGCGCACTAATTTACTACATGAAGCGCCGCTGACGCGGGCGCTGCGTGCGCTCAACACTGTGTCTGAGCATGTCGATTTGTTTACGTGCTCAATGAGCGAGTTCACAAAGGCCATTTACTATATATTAAGTTATAAGATAGTAGTAAGTACCTAATAGTAAGGAAGTAAGTACCTAATAGTAAGGAAATGTATATTTAGTCTCTTTTGTTTGTTTTAATATTTTGTAAATTGTTTTTGTATATTTAAATTTTTGTGTATGTTAGTATCTTTTTAACCATTATGTCGCATGTGTAGAGCCTGTAATGATGTAATAGTTTTGTTACTAAATAAATAAATAAATAATATAACTTAAATACCTATACCAGCCTTGCAGCAGCCTTGCAAAAATCAGCTGATGAATGATGGTAAGATTTTTTATCAAAGTTTTAGTGACTATTAGAAATCTGCTACAACAATACTAATTAAGTATTTTTAATAATTATAGTATTTATTAGCGATGAAAATTAAACTAGGATGACTATTTGCATGCCTTAGGGTGGATTATGGTGGAACTTATTTATCAGTATTTTATACAACATCAATTATGTACCCATTCTCGCAATAAACGCTTATGATTTATTTATGATTTACTTAAATAAATAACAAAAATAAGTAAGGGGCGATAGCCCAGTGGTGTAGGTAACGGACTGCCGAGACGATGATCTCGGGTTCGATCCCCAGATACCCCAGGCACAAATCACTGACTTTTCTGAGTTACATAATAATATGTGTGTATTTAAAATGTTAATTATCGCTCGCTTAGTAATGTGCCCGGTAGACGGCAATAGGCTCGCCCTCTATTACATTGGGACCGAAACATAACTGGCGAAGTGTGGGTGTGTAATACACCTCTGCCTACCCCTTCAGGGATAAAAGGCGTGAAGTTATGTTACGTTATGTAAATAAAAAAAAACATATAAAGGAAATGAAAATTTTAAAGTATGGAATTAAGTATCAAATTTGAACCAGATCTGTAAATAGAGACTGAAAAAGGTATGAAAGTACCACACATTGAACATTGAAGTTCGAAAAAACGTTATCTATAAATGTACTACTTCGTGTTGTGCTAGTGTTTATTAACGGAAACATGTTTATAGGTGAAAAATATATGAAAATTCAATTTTGGGAATTCATTCTAAAACCAATATTGAAGTCTCCCACGACAATCAGACTAGAGCATGAATTATACCTATTGAGGTTGCTGCCGTATATTGTTGTATTTATGCATTCTATTGCAACATTAATTGGGCATTGTGGTGACCTATATACAGTTATCACTCTGACATTAAACATTTCGAAATGCAAGCATTCACAATGGCCGTTCGCAGCGTCTGGGTTATTTAAAATCTCAATCAGCCTATCGCAGTCCACTGCTGGACATAGGCCTCTCCCAACACGCACCACACTACACGGTCCTCAGCCTTCCGCATCCTTTATCTGGGCTATAAGACGTTGCTTCGTACCAAATTTCAAGATTTTGAGTTTACGGAAAGTACCCTTTAGGTTTTGATTTCCTTGCGAGTAGTCGCGAGTTTGAAAATATGCTTACATTGCTCTTTCTTTTGATTGCGTTGACATAGAAGTTTGATTTTGTTGCAGCCTAACGGTGTTATATACTTGAGTATTTGATATGAATTTCAATTTAATACCTCCACGCGTTCAAGATTAACTTTTTACTTTAAATTTATAAAAAATATTTTTCTTATATGATGTAACTAAAAATTTACGGATTTCGCAATTTTTCCTTTATATGTGCTATAATACATTGCTTTGTACCAAATTTGAAGATTCTGAGTTCACGGGAAGTACCCTGTAGGTTTTGATTCACTTGCGAGTAGTCGCGAGTTTGAAAATATGCTTATAATGCTCTTTCTTTTGATTGCGTTGACATAGAAGCTTGATTTTGTTGCAGCCTAACGGTTTTATATACCTGAGTATTTGATATGAATTTCAATTTAATACCTCCACGCGTTCAAGAGAAATGGGTAGTAACTTTAAATTTATTAAAAATATTTTTTTATATGCTGAAACTAAAAATTTACGGTTTTCACAATTTTTCCTTTATATGTGATATAAGACGTTACTTCGTACCAAATTTCAAGATTCTGAGTTTGCGGGAAGTACCCTGTAGGTTTTGATTCCAATGCGAGTTTGAAAATATGCTGCAATTTGCAGCATATACAGCTGTATCTTTTGATTGCGTTGGGTTAAAAGTTTGATTTTTTTACAGCTCTATGGAACCGTAGATTCGAGTATTTAGTATAAATTTGAGTTTGATACCTCCACGCATTCCTGAGAAAAAGGGTCTTGACAGACGGACGGACAACAAAGTGATCCTATAAGGGTTCCGTTTTTTTCCTTTCGAGGTAGGGAACCCTAAAAATACAGGCAGAAACTAAGGTATGGACGTATTTTCTAGTAGCATTGGATTTAGAAAGAAGCAAGTTCAGTGTTCGCTGTTTATTGAATTATCAGTTACATCAAACTTTAGACGTGAGTACAAAGAACGCGTAATATGTATTGTAACGCATCGATATTATCTCGCATTACAATTACTACTTGCATTTAGTTTGTTTGATTTTGCTTTTAGCTCTATATTTTGATTTGTTGTTTATTTTGATTTTTGATGAGATTTTTTGGAAGAGTTTTGGAGTTTTGGAAATTTGGTAGAGTTTTGGAATTTGGTAGAGTTTTGGAGTTTGGTAGAGTTTTAGGTAGAGTTTTTGAATTTACATAGAGTTCTATGTAGAGTTTTTTTTTGGAATTACAGCATTTGTTTGTTGTACGTTTTTTATTGGTCTTCTTTTCGACATAAAAGAAAGAGTCCTTTCTTTTTTTTTTTGGGTTAGTATGTATTTTAAGGCATCGATTTTATCAAGCATTACAGTGTTATGCTTCAATGATTCCTCAAGTTTTAAGGTTAACATTTTTCCTCATTGTATGCGTACAACCACACTCTTTAAAGGGCAGTGATATTCATCAGGTATCTCTTGCACGATATCACCCTTACGTAAAGGCAGAAGCACGGGCAGCTGTCTTCATTATATTCTTCTCAATCCTTTTATTCGTCCTCTCTGTTTCACTGTCTCCATCGGTTTCACTCATCATCATTAGCCTGCTATAGGCCACTGCAGTTCGTAGGCCTTTCCACAATAGCACCACTGAGAATGATTTCACTCGCCGATGCAGAAAAATATTTTTCTACTGTGGTGGTAAGGTGGTACAATTTTTTACGAGACAACCAATCGATGGTGTCACCAGCATCGTTTAACTGCTTGAAAAACTCTCTACGACTTTACCATACACAATACACCGAATATCAATAAATAGGAGTTTACAGGCAAAGTGTTATTGGGTTTTTCCTTTAGGAAATTCTTAGTAGCAGCTCGGAGTCTGGTAATGTGCCCGGTACGGCAATAGGCTCGCCCCCTATTACGTGGGACCTAAAAATTCATGGCGAAATGTGGGTGTAATATTACACCTCTGCCTACCCTTGCGGGGATACAGGCGTGAGTCTATAAATAAAATAAAATAAGGAGTTTACTTACTACTTTTTTTTATAAACCCTCGTGGCTGTGTGGCTTCTGCTAACTACTATCGTTTAACTGCTTGAAAAACTCTCTACGACTTTACCATACACAATACACCGAATATCAATAAATAGGAGTTTACAGGCAAAGTGTTATTGGGTTTTTCCTTTAGGAAATTCTTAGTAGCAGCTCGGAGTCTGGTAATGTGCCCGGTACGGCAATAGGCTCGCCCCCTATTACGTGGGACCTAAAAATTCATGGCGAAATGTGGGTGTAATATTACACCTCTGCCTACCCTTGCGGGGATACAGGCGTGAGTCTATAAATAAAATAAAATAAGGAGTTTACTTACTACTTTTTTTTATAAACCCTCGTGGCTGTGTGGCTTCTGCTAACTACTATCGTTTAACTGCTTGAAAAACTCTCTACGACTTTACCATACACAATACACCGAATATCAATAAATAGGAGTTTACAGGCAAAGTGTTATTGGGTTTTTCCTTTAGGAAATTCTTAGTAGCAGCTCGGAGTCTGGTAATGTGCCCGGTACGGCAATAGGCTCGCCCCCTATTACGTGGGACCTAAAAATTCATGGCGAAATGTGGGTGTAATATTACACCTCTGCCTACCCTTGCGGGGATACAGGCGTGAGTCTATAAATAAAATAAAATAAGGAGTTTACTTACTACTTTTTTTTATAAACCCTCGTGGCTGTGTGGCTTCTGCTAACTACTATCGTCGAATTGGGATTGTAGATAGGCAGTTTACATAAATCCTAAAACCTACGGTTTGCCACTGGTTGCTGTTATCAAATAACAGCACCCAGCAGCAAACCGTTGTTGGCCTAATGTGTAAGTATCTGATATATAGGTACGTCGATCAGCAATTGATGAAGTATTCACAATGGGCTAGCAAATCCGACAACGTTACGTGTGTCGGTATTTTTATGTGAAGGGATTAAAATAAATTCAAATGTGACGCTGTTTGTATACGTAACCTGTAATAAACCACGTAAAGTGCCCAATAAGTATGGCGATCACATAAAACCCAAGCAGGTCTCCAAAGTCCAACTCAATACATATCAGAACAACCATTCAGATAGGGTCGTTAAAGGATTCGCCGGGAAAATAAATATTTTTAAATTTGGAACAATATGGCGGACAGCGGGTTGCCATAAATCTCAAGATGGCGTAATGCGAGAATGCACGTTTAGAATTCTTTATGAAGGGATACAAGCTTTAGTTCAAATCGCATTCAGGAAAATAAATTGGTTTGGATTATTTATACATAGTGTTATGGAGAATTTATTTTATTTTATAGTCGTTCTAGTGCAGGGCTCTACAATGCATTCCTTTTACGAATATAAATGGTATTCTTATTCGCGTAATCGGATGATAGCGGTTTGTATTGAACTGAACAAAACACACGTCAAAACAGTTCTTTGTTTCAAATAGGCCTCTAGATCTAGACCATATTTTCTTTTGAGTGGAAACAAAGACGTCATTTGTAAAACTTGTTTTTATTTGAATTATAACATTACAAATCCTTGCTCATCTATCTATCGTCGGGCTCAATATTAACTTGAATATTGATATACAATCCATCTACCTCTGTTAGGCAGCTATCATTTCACAAACAGGGAGCTATCTATACATTATTAGTCTGTAACAGATATCTACGTTGTAGCTACAAGTCTATTTCCAGCCGCTTCTAGCCCTAATCCCGCTATTACGTATAATTAAAGCAACATAATGCTTGATATTAATCGAGTGGTAATAAACGGCTAGCGGTGGGCTCAGTAATGGCAACAGTGCAAACGCATTAGTGCATCGTTAACGGAACGATTGTGAGAGGTATTTGTGGAGAATTTGAACAAACGTATATAGAACGACCTGCTAAGTGTTGTTAATGTGCTAATAGAAATACTAGCAGTGCTTTGCAAGTGGTTTTTGTGACTGAATATATAGTTTTAGGGTTTTTCTAAGGCCGCGTTCTAATTATGTCGTATGTAGTAGTAGCAGTAGGTACTAAGATTATCTTACGTTTTAAGCGTCGTGGTCTGTTTATTTTTTGTTTCGTTTTAAATTGTCTTTCGGGATATGTACTTACCTCGTTCCTTTTATCGAATATGTCGACACTATTGCAAGCATCAAACGAATATACCTACATGCGTCGCGTATACAAAGGTATATCGGTGACGAAAACGGGTTCAGAATCTGACCATTAAATGAAATTAATTTAATAGTTTTCTTCGGTCGTGTTATTTATCGTGTGCATACGCACAAAACACTATTTTAATAGTAGATTAGTAGCCAAGGGCTGTAAGGCATCAATTGCAGCCCGAGATATTTAGGCGCACGAGCGCAGCGAGGGCGCCTATAGTTCGAGGGTGCAATTGGTACTTACATCCGAGCTAACTATTCTGCTTTACATCTCGATTGTGAGGTAAGTAGAAAAAAACCGGCATTACAATAATAAAATATTTTATTTGTTGAAATGTATAGTGAAATGAGAACAATCAGACAAAATATTGTTAATTGCTGCTTCAGCTTCCATTTTCATTGAATCGGGAGTGCAACTTATATCTTCATCACTTGAAGAACTCATGTTTTTTCCTAATCAGCACGTAATTATAAAAAAATCCCAAAAGAAAACAATATAAAAGTTTTCTATTCCCGCCTTTTTAGGGTTCCGTACCTTGAAAGGAAAAAACGGAACCCTTATAGGATCACTTTGTTGTCCGTCCGTCTGTCAAGACCCTTTTTCTCAGGAATGCGTGGAGGTATTAAACTGAAATTTATACTAAATACTCAAATCTACGGTTCCATTGAGCTGTAAAAAATTCAAACTTCTAATCCAACGCAATCAAAAGATACAGCCGATTATGCTGCAAATTGCAGCATATTTTCAAACTCGCATTGGAATCAAAACCTATAGGGTACTTCCCGTGAACTCAGAATCTTGAAATTTGGTACGAAGCAACGTCTTATATCACATATAAAGGAAAAATTGCGAAAACCGTAAATTTTTAGTAACAGCATATAAAAAATATTTTTAATAAATTTAAAGTTACTACCCCTTTCTCTTGAACGCGTGGAAGTATTAAATTGAAATTCATATCAAATACTCAACTATATAACACCGTTAGGCTGCAACAAAATCAAGCTTCTATGTCAACGCAATCAAAAGAAAGAGCAATATAAGCATATTTTCAAACTCGCGACTACTCGCAAGTGAATCAAAACCTACAGGGTACTTCCCGTGAACTCAGAATCTTGAAATTTGGTACGAAGCAACGTCTTATAGCACATATAAAGAAAAAATTGCGAAAACCGACAATTTTTAGTTACATCATATAATCAAAACATTTTTAATAAATTTAAAGTTACTACCCCTTACTCTTGAACGTGAGAGATATGTAATAATATCTAGGCTTTGGGCTGAAATTACTGATATCCAAGTATTTATACATAATATGTAAGAGGATAGTGGCAACTAAATGACACTGACATGACGTTTGACAGTTAAACTGTCAAACGTGTAAATAAGGTGTACCTATATAAGTCGACAGGCTCGGCTAGCTCGTCCTGGATTCGCCTCGCCGCCGCCGCCGAAGAAGGACCTCTCACCGCAAGCAAGCACCTGCAAGCAAATCAAGAGCTCCAGTTTCGGAAGCGCTGCACGGACCGCGACGCTGTTTGTTACGTGCAGTACATACGATTCTCGTATGTGCTGTACGGAGCAAACACTTCATCTGATCACCCAGCGAAACACAGTCGCCGAGCGGTCGCAGCCGTAGCGCGACCTAACAATGTCGTCGCGCCGCAATAGCCCTTCTCAGGGCTCACGCGACGAAGACGACGAGGACGAGGACTTTACACCGGTGTCCAAACCGACACCGCGCTCACCATCTCACCGTCACCATACTCACCATAAACCTAGTGACCACCATACTAGTACCATCTCTGCTACCATAGGCCATCATAGTAACCAAAGGCCATCTACTAGTAACCAAAAGTCGAGTAGCCAACCACATTGTGACCATAGGCAGGCTGACTCCGCTGTCGCCGCCTCCGTGACCGCCGCCCCCCCGCGCCCCGGGGCACCCCCCGCGCACACCCGCCCGCCTGCGGGTCGTCCGAGTGCGCGCAGGACCGCCGTGATGCAGGCGCCCGCGAACCCGCCGCCGCGACCGAGCGCCGCCGCGCGAGACCGGGCCCCCGCGACCCGCGCCGCCCCCACGCGCACACCCGCCGCGGCCCGCGCCGGCGTCGAGTGGCTCGTCCGTCGCGAGCTCTCCGCCGCGCGTCGCCACCGCGCGCGACTACGTCGCCGAGTCGCCGCGCACCGCTGCGAAGGACTCTCCCGCGCCGCGCTCCGCCTGCTCATCCAGGAGTGGATCAGAGCTGTCGTTGGCATCGGCAGACTCCAACCTGAGCGCGGCCGAAAACCCGAAAGCGGACCTGGTGCTGCACATAAAGCGCCGCCGACACACGATGTGTATGTCAGCGAACATCCAGCGGGCTCACTCGTTGCCCTCAGTGGCAATGGAAGTCGACCAGCAAGCCGCCCGCCCATCACCTTACAGACGCAGAAGGAGCCCCGATGAGGAGGACGAAGAGGAGGCAGCCAAGAGGCACCGGGCCGACTTACTTAACCAGGCACCGTTACCACAGCGCGACCCCCGCCTCCACCGCCCGCCGCCCGCAGCGCCCTCTACCGGCGCTTCAGGGAACCACTCACCGCGCGCGTACACAGATGTTGTCCGCTCGCCGCCCGCTCCCCGCGCGACCGCCGCCGCGCCCGCCGCCGCCGCCGCGCGCCCCGCTGCCGCGCCCGCCGCGACCGCCGCGCGCCCCGATGCCGCGCCCGACGCCGCGCCTGCCGCGACCGCCGCCGCCGCCGCCAGCAAGCCGCGCTACCCTCCGGTGATCGTGGAACACTTCCCGAACTGGGCACACCACCTGAGGGAGTTGAAAAACCAATTGGGAAGAGCCGCCAACGCCCGCCCCTTTGGAAAGGGCATAAGATTTACCCCAAGAGAGGAGGAAGAGTACCGCTTAATACAACGGTACCTCACAGAGCTAGAGAAGACAGAGAAGCTCCCTTGGTTTTGTTACTCCCTCCCAGCGGAGCGCAGCCTGAAGGTGGCCATTAGAGGCCTCCCATATAACACGACGCCGGAGGAGGTAGAAGAGGAGCTCCGCGAGCTGGGGTATGAGCCCGAATACGTACGCAACATTCGGGCCCGCCGCGACAGACCGGGGTGCATCCTCCTAGCTATAATAAAGCGCACAAAGGACGTCACACCGGGGATCTACGAAGTCACAGAGATGCTCGGCATCCCCGGTGTCAAAATAGAAAACTGGCGCGGGAAGAGGAAGCCGGCCCAATGTCATCGGTGCCAAAAGTTCCGGCACTCGAGTCACCAATGCCACCGACCCCTGGCTTGTGTGCGCTGCGGAGAGGAACACACCGCAAGAGACTGCCCGCGCCCCCTTGAAGAACCAGCTACTTGCGCCAACTGCGGGGGGACGCACCCCGCAAACCACATACACTGCCCCGTATTCAAAAGGGAAGCCCGGAACAAGAAGGCCGGCACTGTCGCAGTCACCGGGGAGCCGCGTAAAGAGCCGGCGCCGGTAAACCCACAGCCGAAAGGAGAGACCGCGCAGGGCGCGACGCTAATGGCTGAGGCGAACGACCCCACAGCTCGCGGAGCCACGGTCGCGGCTAAGAAGAAGAGAGGGCGGAGAAACCGCAGGCGAGGTAAAGATGGCGCAACTGCGCCCGCCGCCGCGGAAATACCCACTCAACTGGATCCACCACCATCCCAGGGCGGCCAGAGAAAGCCGAAGCGCAACCCAGCGCCGGCACAGCAAGCACCCCAGCCGTCCGCTCGCCCGGTCGCCACCCCCGCCGAACCAACCACGGCCAGGGGTAAGAAGGCGAAGGCCCCACACCATAGTGAGGGACCAAGGAGCGGCGGTAACTCAACCGTTCAAACCGCGATAAATGTGCTACATGACGTGCTTACCGCGCTCAGCGCCGGGCGGGACAAGCAAGCAATTGTCTCCATTATCCTCAAGGGCCTAGCGGACCTGATCATGAACGATGAACAATAAGCCCTTGAGGATACTCCATTGGAACGCCCGCAACCTCCGCAAGAAGGCCGCCCTGCTCCGCCCTCTCCTGCAGGAACAGGACATCGATGTGGCGCTGATAAATGAGACGCACCTGGGACCTGCAGACCGACTACGATTCCCGGGTTTCCTAATTTATCGGAGGGACGAACTATCGCCGGATGGAGTACGCTACCGCGGACTGGCAGTGCTAGTCAGGCGAAGAGTCGTACACCAGCCACTACCCGTTAGAACCACGAGCACTCTGTACACGCTGGGTGTGGAGCTGCACCTAGGTGGTGCAAACCTTCACCTGTACGCCGCATATAAGCCGCCCGCAGTGAACATAGACATCGCCGAACTGCGGACCATACTTCAAGCATCTCACCCGGTCGTCATTGCGGGCGACTTCAACTGTAAGCACCCAGCGTGGAACTCAGCGACCACCAACGCATCGGGTGTACGACTCTTCAACGACGCCGAAGCCCATGGATACACCGTAGCGGGTCCGGAGGTACCTACACATTACCCGGACACGCTAACGCACATGCCTGACGTCCTTGACATCGTGGTGCACAATGACCTCTCGCACTGCCAGTTACAGCTTCACCAGGAGGTGCTCGACGACGAGCTACAATCGGACCACCAGCCGGTACTCGTCGTCGCACAACAGGAGCCTACACGTATCGTCCCTTAAGCGCCACGTCCCAAACCGGACTGGACTAGATTTAGGGATACGATGGAGACCACCACACCGACTCGCCCTATCAGCTCCGCAGCCGACGTCGACGCGCTCGCGGCCGAACTCGCCGGCGCTATCAAGTCCGCCCTTGTCAGCTCCACACCACCCATCAACACCCAGAGGAGGCTACCCCCTGTGCCGGCACACATTGCTAAACTGATAGCTGACAAGCGGCGCCTCCGCAGACAGTGGCAGAGCACGCGATGCCCCACATTAAAGACGCAACTCAACCGGCTGACGGAGAGAGTGAAGGGCGAGTTGAGGACCCACACTACCGAGAGCTGGGAGAAACTCATAGAGGACTCTCGCGACGACTGGTCGTCGATCCACCGCCTATGTCGTCGCCTCACAAACACCCCAGCTCCGGTGCGCCCGCTACTACACGCCGACGGAACTCCACGCTACAAAGCAGCAGACCGAGCAGCGATCCTAGCCGACCACCTCGAGGGCGAGAGCCTAACCCGATTGTTGACGCAGAACACGCCGCAGCAGTCGAGAAACACCTTCGGGAATACTTCGCCACGCCGATAGCTCCCGAAGAGGACTCCATCTTCTTTTCTCCTGGAATGGTGCAGCGAGCCATACGGCAGACCCAGCCCCGGAAGGCCCCTGGGGCGGATGGGATACCGAATACAGCGCTGCGCCACCTGCCGCACCGTACCGTGGCAGCGTTGGCGCGCCTGTTTACGGGGATCGTCCGCACAGGCGCCTTCCCCGCCTGCTGGAAAGAAGGCCGCATCATAATGTTACCGAAGCCAGACAAAAACATCTTGAAGCCGGGGAGCTATCGGCCGATCACTCTCCTGCCCATGATCTCGAAGGTGTTCGAGAGACTCCTGTTGCGGCACCTCACACCGCACATCACGCCAAGACCGGAACAATCGGGTTCAGGTCTGAACATTCAACAACACTGCAATTGTCGAGGGTACTGCATCGGATAACGGCGGCGCGCAACAAGCGCGAGCACGCCGTAGCAGTATTCCTCGACATCCAGAAAGCTTTTGACCGAGTGTGGCACTCCGGTCTGCTGTTCAAACTGTCGACATCCACAGCGCCTCGCCGTGTAGTAAAGGTGGTCTCCTCGTTCCTTAGCAACCGGACTTTCCGAGTGGCAGTGGAACAGGGGCTCTCAGACGTCCGCACCATCTCTGCTGGAGTCCCGCAGGGCTCATGCCTCTCGCCTGTGCTTTACACCAGGTTCACCGACGACATCCCCGTCGCCGAGGGCGCCGAGCTGGCGCTCTACGCCGACGACGCGGCGTATATCTCCACCAGCGTCAACGCCGCCCACGCCGCCAAGAAGATGCAGCGCGCCCTCGACCTTCTCCCCCGCTGGCTATCGCAGTGGCGACTGTCGGTGAATGTGGGTAAGTCACAGGCGATACTCATTAGCAGCAAGCAGCTCCATCCACTGCCACTCAAACTCCAGGGTGAGTACATCCCCTGGACCCGGACGGTGAAGTACCTGGGGATCACCATTGACCGAGCTCTCTCCATGAAGCCGCACGTCCGCAACGTCGTCGCACAGGTACGCGCAACCAGAGCGCTTCTGCGTCCAGTGCTCTCCTCACACCTACCACTTCGAGCGAAGCTGGGTGTGTACAAATCTTATGTGCGCACCCGGCTCACCTACGCCGCGCCCGCTTGGTTCGCCCTCACGAGCGAGTCGAGCCGCATTCGCCTCCGCGCGCAGCAGTCACTGTCGCTGCGCGCCGCCGTTCAAGCTCCTCGCTATGTGAGGAACGATATCATCCAGCGGGACACCCGCATCGAGAGCCTGGACGCCTACATCCGCCGTCTGTCCGTGGGGATGTTCAAGCGAGCCGACGCCTCGGCCTGGGACCACGTCCGGGACCTGGCCCCCTGGCACGCTCGCCCCCCGGACAAGAAGAAACTGCCTCGCGACCTCATCGCTAACCCCGACGACGCTGCGGACGAGCCGGTTGCCCCGGGTAACCGCCGTCCCCCCCCCCCTAACTTGACAACCTCTTAGCCCTCTGTTGCAGGTGGCCGCCCCTTTCCGCGCGACATCTGCGCGTATCGACGCAAGATACGCTCATCATGTGCGCGCGCGGACGACCACCGCAACAGAGCTCGCCGTGGACTACACTCCAACCACGATGTCGGCGTCTAACCAGACGCCGACACCACACCACCACCACCTCACCACCAAGACCTCCGCAGGCCGCCCGTAAGTCGCCGTCTGTGTCGCTGGCTTCACGGAGCTGGGCCTCCCTCGGTTCGCCGGGGGTCTCACCCGGCTCGTGTTGACCGCCTGGACGGCGTGAAGATTCGGCGGCCTGCGCAACACGCCTTATCGGCCAACCGCCTTAGGGCAACTACTGCCCGACCCAAGGACCTGCCTTTATTAAAGGGCAGGATACCAAGAACCCGCTAGCAGGGGGCAAAATCTGTCCCGAACTAGCCGCTGCACGCCCTGTACGGGGCGTCGCGATGATCTACGTCGTTAGCTCGTCCTATTCTCCTTCGACGACGGCTCAGGTACGATATGGTTCTGACTATTTAATTGCCACTGTGTTCCAATATTCTGTGTTGCTTGTTCTTTTGTTTCATCATCTAGGAAACAATGTAAGATAGTGTAATCATTATCTTATTGATATTGTGTTGTGGGTAGTTTGATCGTTTGTGAGATATTATAGATTGTTATATAGGATAGAATAATATACTGTGGATCAAGTCGTATCAATGAGATTCATTAGGTATATACCTGTGGTAAACATTAAGTAAATTGTATTGATGCTAAATAATGCTTATTATGTTCTGTTTTAAGACAGACCTTTTTAGTAATATAAAACTACCCACAACATTGATATTTGATATAAATTGGCTGTACCACTGTTTGTTAATTATTTTTATATATATAGTTATTGAAAAGAATGATCAAGAGTTTTATTGCCCGTTCTTTCTCTTGGTTCTATGTCTTTGCTTTGCGAACTGGGCTGTAAATGTAAATGTAGAATCACGACGTAATCTAAAGATATATCCTTGTGCCAAACTGAATATATGAAAGTATGATTTGATATTTGTCTCTTTTATTTATCAGAACTGTCTCTACACTATAGGAAGCTTCCCTGATTCTGACATCAGAAGTGTGATAAATTTGCGCCCACAATACTAATACATCCAATTGCAAGTTCCAGAGTCTCCTCATCGTGATGCCATGATTCTGCCTAAGCCCGTCACTGCACCGTTCAGCTGACGACGGAGAACGATTGCCCTACGATCCAGTAGCAACGTTGTCGAGAGCAAGCCAGTGGATGAGTACCGACTACATATCTTAACGATCTGCAACAGTATGCTAAAGCCAACAGCAATAACCAACTGCAAACGCTGGTAATGTACTTCCACCAAGAATATAGCCATGAATGGTCGAAAAATATGACTGTTGTACCAGGTTATTTTAACATGTTCATCAAAAATGTATCTGAGTATAAAACTATGTAGGTAATAGCGAAAAAGTTACAGAAAATGTATATTAGATTTTTAAAGTAGCCGATATTGTTCTAATCTGTTGGAATTTAAATAGGCAACATTTGTAGTGATTGACAGAGACTCGGTATGAGCATTGGTTGTGTTGTGCTTTGTTGATAACTCTTTCTAGTGTAAGTACTGATTAGCGTAATCGTCCTGCATATTTGAATTCTAAGAATTAAGTGCTCTGAAGAATCTTTTCATTACAAGTCGAATATGAAATGATGGTAGGTAGAATACATTTCAGAGATTACTTCATTAATTTTGTTGGCTGTGTATTCATTACATACAGACCAATATTGCGGTGTAGGGATGTGCCTTGGCTGTGTTCCATAAGCTGTTGTTAAATTTTCGCCACAATTACCAAATTAATCAGTTCATGCTATATAGTTTTGTTAAATCGGATCCAAACTATAACGAAAGAAAAAAAAATAAGAATATTTTAATGTTAAGCTCTTGAATGTGTTGCCCTTTTTTTTTTTTCCTCATGTACCCATGTGTCGGAGGGTAGGGATTCGCATAAGCATTCATCGCTACCCCCCGACGGGTATTGGCCCGCCAGATGGTCAGGCGGGCCCCGAACAAAACCCCCTTGGCGGCGGATTAAGGTGTTGGGCTCCGCCGCCAAAACACTCAGCGGCCGCAGAGGATAGGGAGGACGGCAACGCAACACCGCATCTCCTCTTCCTCTGCGGCCCCACCGCGACGCATCGAATGGTGCGCCCCCATTTGGTCGCGGGAGATAGGGCGCGTGGCAACGCAACACCGACACGCCTCTCCTCCCGCGACCGCGCCCGACTGCGAGGGACGGACAGAACTGTCCCCCGCACCCGCACCGTTGGACGCATCCTGCGCAGGGCTCTCCAAGCCCACGCGGAGCGTCCCCTCCTGGATCCCTCTTAGCTTCACCGCGGATGCCCAATCCACGGTTACTGAGCCCCCCCACCACGACAAGGTGGAGATCCTACGGGGGGGGAATGTGTTGCCCTGGAGATAAGAATACGTAACTGTATATTTATCTTCAACATATCTTTGAAATATATTTACTCTTATTTTTAACTGATTAATAATTGTTTATGGTACAAACATTTGTGTATAGAATTACAATTAATAATGCGCTTTCTATAATTATGTAGTGAGTAATTGTCATGTACCCAGATAATTTCCACCAGTTTACTTGCAATAGACATACTTATGATTTTGTCACTTTGATTTCTATTGGAAGAACAAAACCAAATAGCTTCCATTTGTCTCAGAGGCACCACATTTGAATGACATGTTGTAAAGATAACCTATGAGTTTTGTATAACTATTACTACAAGCGAACTTGTGTGTAGGTACAGAAATATTCTATATTATATCAAGCGGGTCTGTATCTAGCTAGATCATATCGATAAAATGATAGTTTCGTTTAGTAACTATTTCCTTTTATTTTTTAAACATACCTCATCCTCCTGAGGCCTGAGGGGTCATATATGCTACATCTAAATAAATAGCTCAAGGTATTTTTATTAAAAAGTAGTTATTGAAGAATGTTTTATATTACATAGGATTAAATTGACGTGTTGAAGAAAGTGACATCATTTTGCTTATGTCTGGCACTATTAGATGGCAGTGTATCCAATATTTTCAAGTAGTGTTATTTCGGTTGATAATTTCCTGTTATTTATAACGATAATAGCAGATAAAATAGTTAAAATGAAATGTGTAATAAATGCAGACATCTGTCTAATTAAATGGATCTGAAATAAGCTATTCAACTAAATTGATTCAATTTGAAAATAGTTAAAAATTACATCACTGATTCTTTTTCGAAAACATTCTCATAGTTTATTTATCCATTCGCGGAAATAATACAAATAAATTCAATAAATTAATAAAATATGAGACGGTATTTATTTTTATCTGCTTTTATTCATTGAAATTATGTATTTTTATTATGAAGTGCCATGTGTTAAACTGTAAACCTATTTAGACCATAATTATAGTAATAATCAATCTTAGGATTAGCTCTCGGTAATGAACTATCTTATCAATTTAGTATCTCTGGTATAAACACTGCGATAGATAAGCTATTTAGAGATATTTTTATGCGAAGATATATGTGTACATGTACTTTGTGTGGTTCAATTGTAGGAGACCATGGCAATAATGATTAAAATGGTATTTAATCATTCTAGGTGCTTGAAGGGTTTTGTTTATTTATTTTAAACAATACCTACTTACATGTAAGCTTACCATTTTTATACCAAACCTCTTACGAATCGTCAAATCTTAATTATAATGAAACTGAATGAACCAGATACCTAACGTAAAATACGTAAAAAAAACGAATTAAAAACGATGTCAGTGTTCTGATTGTGTAAACGGAATGAAAATAGCCACAATCACATGATACAATTGATAAATTAAACTGAAATTGATGAAATTAAATAAGATATTCTGCTTAATATAATAAGTATTCGTATAAGTACATTGATGTTTTTAAGTGTTGCGACCTAAATTAATAAATCTAGGTATGTATATTTGACTTATAGATTGTGACGTCACATCACGCTCCTGCGCCGCGAGCCTCGCTACGAGTGACGCACAGCAATGGGCCGTTCCCTCGCGCCCCTCCGCGCCGGCCCTATAAATACAGCGGACACGAGGCTTCGCCCCTTTCCTTCGGCCAGCACCGCCAGTTGAGTACTACCATCATCCGAAGACCTGTGAAGTGCCAACGTCGCCCACGCCCTGGATAATTGTCTCATCTGTTAATCTTAATTGTCAGTTCTTTTTTTGTATAACTAAAGCCATCGAATAACTGGAATTATAACGCGAGTTTAAACTTTCCTGGTGATATTTTTTATTTATTTCCCGTAAGTCAACCTAATTATCTCTCTTTAATTGCTCGGCCGGCGGTGCACCCGCAAGAGAAGCCCTCCGGAAGCTATTTAATTCCGTCATTCTCGAGGGTAAAACGCCACAGGCGTGGCACAGAGGTGTGGTGGTGCTTTTCTTTAAGAAAGGGGATAAAACCCTCTTAAAGAACTACAGACCCATCACACTTCTGAGCCACGTCTACAAGCTGTTTTCGAGGGTCATCACGAATCGTCTCGAGAGCAAGCTAGACGACTTCCAGCCTCCCGAACAAGCCGGTTTCCGTAAAGGCTATAGTACCATAGACCACATACATACGCTGCGGCAGGTTATACAGAAGTCCGAGGAGTATAACCAGCCCCTATGCTTGGCGTTTGTGGACTATGAGAAAGCCTTCGATTCGATCGAAACCTGCGCGGTGCTACAGTCTCTCCAACGGTGCCGGATTGACTACCGATATATCGAAGTGCTGAAGTGTTTATATGAAAACGCCACTATGTCAGTCCGCCTCCAGGACCAGAGTTCGAAACCTATTCAACTCGAGCGAGGGGTGAGACAGGGTGATGTCATATCCCCGAAACTGTTTACCACTGCGCTGGAGGATGTTTCCAAGCTTCTGGACTGGTACATCACTCACCTTCGATTCGCAGACGATATCGTAGTCATGGCTGAGACCATGGAAGACCTAGGCACAATGCTCGATGGCCTCTGTAGAGTCTCTCAACAAGTAGGTCTTAAGATGAACATGGACAAGACGAAAATCATGTCGAACGTCCATGTTGTACCTGCTCCTATTCAGGTTGGGAACTCTACGCTCGAAGTTATCGACAAGTATACCTACCTGGGACAAGTAGTCCAATTAGGTAGGTCCAACTTCGAGAAGGAGGTCAATCGTCGAATCCAACTCGGTTGGGCAGCGTTCGGGAAGCTACGACATATCTTCTCGTCCGATATCCCGCAGTGTCTCAAGACGAAAGTCTTTGACCAGTGTGTGTTGCCAGTGATGACTTACGGATCAGAGACGTGGTCGCTCACTATGGGCCTTATCAGAAGGCTCAAGGTCACTCAGAGGGCGATGGAGAGAGCTATGCTTGGAGTTTCCCTGCGAGATCGAATCAGAAATGAGGAGATCCGCAGTAGAACCAAAGTCGCCGACATAGCTCTCCGGATAGCCAAGCTGAAGTGGCAGTGGGCAGGGCACATAGCTCGGAGAACCGATGGCCGTTGGGGCAGAAAGGTTCTGGAGTGGCGGCCACGTACCGGACGACGCAGCAGAGGTAGGCCCCCCACAAGGTGGACCGACGACCTCGTCAAGATCGCGGGAGGCGGTTGGATGCGGGCGGCTCAAGACCGGTCTGTGTGGAGAACCTTGGGGGAGGCCTATGTCCAGCAGTGGACGTCGTTTGGCTGATATGATAATTGCTCGGCGAGTGATCGATCCCGGCTACCACGTAGAAATCAATCACTCGTGAGACAAGATATTGAAATATTAACCGACTGGTCCGAATTCTAACTAGTGTCTGGTTTGACTTTCTACACGACTATTTATTATACCGTTTCTTACCAAGAGTACTTTTACTGGCATTGGCGTCTAGTTTAACTTTAGGCAGTTCACTGAATATTGGTAACATAAATAAACTATTAACTAAATTGGTTCATTCTTGATTACTAGTTATTTATTTATACTTTTGTACTGTTTGTACCTGCAATACATTCAGGTCAATTCAGTTTATAGCATTCCATACACAGTACATTTACGGGTGGTAGACTTACAATTAGGAAACAATTATTATAGAACACTTTTAGGAGAGAGGAGCAGTTTAGTTATACTATAATAGTCTATATATTATACCTAGGTGCATTTGATATATTATGGTTAAAAGATGTTTTATAGTAACATGCTTTAATAGGGTCTGCTGCATTTATTATTCTAAATTGATAACATTTAAGTGTATTATTAATATAGATATCAATTTTGATTATGATAAGTTACATTTATAGATTTTCCTACAGTTAATTTTTGTGGAATATAATAAAGAACTTTTGTACTTTTAGATAGCTACGATTTAAAGATTAATAACGTTTAGATATTCTTTGAGGACATAGTAGCTTTTACAGATAACATTTTTTTTGTTTTCTTACTAAAGTATTTAAGTTAAATTTTAAAATACATACGCAAAGAAAAAAAAAGGGCGGTCTTACTATAGGTTAGAGGTTCTGATAACCGTACACAGCATTACATATAAACTTCTTCTAAACAAGGATCGATAATGTAGGTAGCAGTGATGATATAAAGGTATCTGTAAATATCTATAATAATGTGATAACATCGATTTATTAAGTGATGATTAAATAGTTGACGATGATTGAATTATTATTGATGATTAACTTACCGATGGTTAAGAAGTTGATGATAATGCTGGCAATGATGACCATGTTGATGTGATTTTGATAATGATTTCATAATGATTTCATAATGATTTTGATAATGATTTTGATAATGATTTTGATAATGATTTTGATAATGATTTTGATAATGATTTTGATAATGATTTTGATAATGATTTTGATAATGATTTTGATAATGATTTCGGTAATCATTTAGATGTTGATGATATTGATCATATTGCCTACGAACTGCTGAAGTCTTTCGCCTTGTTCTAGCCTGGACTCATGTGCAGCAGGTGTGGGGCTAGATAGTATCAAGGAGGTTGACCGTTGTTACTTGTCTATTTAATGTGAAAGGAAAGGCAATGGCAATGGGTGTATTAGAATGAAAGTATTGTCCTAGTATTACACTACTGTTATCATACAAGTTGGTACATGTATACTTGTAAATTAGTGAAATCGAATTTAATTATTTAACTCGGTTGTGAATTTAAATTATTTATTTTATTTCATTTATTTATCAGCCATAAGCAGAATTACCTATTTTAATTTTTTATTCTTAAAACCTTTACTTAAATTTTTATGCTTCGTAGTGGCTCCTTTTGTACTATATTATTTTTGTCAATTTGTGGATGGATAATGCAGTGGTGTAATATTGTAAAATTAAACTGTACTTCTATGTATGTTACATTATGTGTATTGTGAATGTTAATGATCCCTTCATAGAATAGTAAATACAATTTGTAACAATGGTATCAAAGCAGCTGACACAGAACTTATTTCTGGACTCGCAAAATGAAACCGTAATTACTCTAAATATGAGTCCAGTTTATTTTTGTGTAATTGTTTCGTACAAATGGATTGTTGTTGTGATTAGTATCACAACAACAATCCATATAATTGAACTTACTTAGATGACGACGTAAGTCAGTATAGCCGTAGCGGACATAACGATACTATAGTTTTTAGATGGCTTTAATCAATATGGTAAGAATTCATTGTTACATAATACAGGGCGCCCGTTGGGCGATTGTTTAGTAAAGTGTTATTTAATTTATTGTACTTCGAAGACGAAGTAATTGTCAGTCTGGCCGTGAGAGATATGTAATAATATCTAGGCTTTGGGCTGAAATTACTGATATCCAAGTATTTATACATAATATGTAAGAGGATAGTGGCAACTAAATGACACTGACATGACGTTTGACAGTTAAACTGTCAAACGTGTAAATAAGGTGTACCTATATAAGTCGACAGGCTCGGCTAGCTCGTCCTATTCTCCTTCGACGACGGCTCAGGTACGATATGGTTCTGACTATTTAATTGCCACTGTGTTCCAATATTCTGTGTTGCTTGTTCTTTTGTTTCATCATCTAGGAAACAATGTAAGATAGTGTAATCATTATCTTATTGATATTGTGTTGTGGGTAGTTTGTGAGATATTATAGATTGTTATATAGGATAGAATAATATACTGTGGATCAAGTCGTATCAATGAGATTCATTAGGTATATACCTGTGGTAAACATTAAGTAAATTGTATTGATGCTAAATAATGCTTATTATGTTCTGTTTTAAGACAGACCTTTTTAGTAATATAAAACTACCCACAACATTGATATTTGATATAAATTGGCTGTACCACTGTTTGTTAATTATTTTTATATATATAGTTATTGAAAAGAATGATCAAGAGTTTTATTGCCCGTTCTTTCTCTTGGTTCTATGTCTTTGCTTTGCGAACTGGGCTGTAAATGTAAATGTAGAATCACGACGTAATCTAAAGATATATCCTTGTGCCAAACTGAATAAATGAAAGTATGATTTGATATTTGTCTCTTTTATTTATCAGAACTGTCTCTACACTATAGGAAGCTTCCCTGATTCTGACAAACGCGTAGAGGTATTAAATTGAAATTCATATCAAATACTCAAGTATATAACACAGTTAGGCTGCAACAAAATCAAACTTTTATGTCAACGCAATCAAAAGAAAGAGCAATTTAAGCATATTTTCAAACTCGCGAATACTCGCAAGTGAATCACGCGAAGTAACCTACAGGTTACTTCGCGTGAACTCAAAATCTTGAAATTTGGTACGAAGCAACGTCTTATATTACATATAAAGGAAAAATTGCGAAAACCGTAAATTTTTAGTTACAGCATATAATAAAAATATTTTTAATAAATTTAAAGTTACTATCCCTTTCTCTTGAACGCGTAGAGGTATTAAAATGAAATTCATATCAAATACTCAGGTATATAACACCGTTAGGTTGTAACAAACTCAAACTTCTATGTCTACGCAATCAAAAGAAAGAGCAATATAATCATGGTTTCAAACTCGCGTGTCCGTATACGCAGCAGGACCCTACGTTTAATTCGATTGAAAGTTAACTTTTTACGTGCGTGGTATTTAGTACTTTTCGAATTGTATAAGTAAAAAAATAGTACCTTCATTGCTACAGCGAAATCTTGAATTATTACCCAGCAGGACCCTCCGCTGTTTGAAGGTTTTCAGACCAACAGTAAATGTCACCGTTTAGCGATGTATTAGTACCTTTAAAATACCTTGGTTTCATTTTAATATAATTATTAGTTTATGAGGAAAGCGCCTGCAAAACTTTTATCATGCCAGCAGGACCCTTTTTTGTTTTGACGCTTTCGGCCCCGACAGTCATATTTCTTGTTAGCATTTTAATAGTACTTTTCAAATCAAAACCTACAGGGTTACTACCCGTGAACTAAAAATCTTGAAATTTGGTACGATGCAACGTCTTATCGCACAGATAAAAGATGCGGAAGGCTGAGGACCGTGTACTGTGGTGCGTGTTGGTAAAGGCCTATGTCCAGCAGTGGACTGCGATAGGCTGATTGAGATTGAGATTTCAAATAATTACATAGTCTTCAAACCTTTTTGCTAATTATTCTGTTTGACGACCAGCCAGCTTGTCATGTAGACGTCACTATGACATACGCGCTCTTTTATAACCGTAGTGTGGACATGGTGTGGACAGTATAACATACTATCACAATATAATTATGGCTATAGTTGCATTAATTGTCAACGAAAATACTATTTAACATAGTATAATACCTATGCCTCCCGATGGAAGTTGTTTATTTCATGCAATAGCGTTCTCTATTTATAATACCACTAATTTTGAACAAACACAAATACTAAGGACCACAATACTTTTTTTATATTTATAATAACTGGGACGAGTTTCATTAATATACAAGCGATGCCCGGAGAGATCCTTTCTCTTCACGACTTGAGTACAAAGCTACGATGCTCCAATCCTCTAGCTATGGCGGTACTGCTGAGGTGAAGGCAGCAGGATGTTTGTATCCAGTGAGGTTCGAAGTGTATGAACGTAATACGGGTATTCTGAGGGGTGTATTTTGGCAAAGAAGGATATGCAATAAAGCGTTTACTTCTTTCAGGCAATTTATCATCAGGTCATTATGATTTTTGTTTGCCAATTGTGTGCGAAGGATTTCTTAATAATACATACAATCATATAAAGGTAAGCTTGGTAAAAAAAACTCTAGATTCAAAGGTTGGCCGTCCTAAACGCAATAAAAGTGGTCGTCCTAAAAAATCTGAAATGTACTGCTCAGAACAAGAACGGCCAACTGTTGCGTTGCATAAATACAACAATATACGGCAGTAACCGCAATAGGTATAATTCATGTTCTCGTCTGATTGTCGTGGGAGACTTCAATATTGATTTTAGAATGAATCCCCAAAATGGAATTTCTACATATTTTTCATCTGTAAACATGTTTCCGTTAAGAAACACTAGCACAACACGAAGTAGTACAACTAAAGATAACTTTTTTGAACTTCAATATTCAATGTGGTACTATTCCTGCCTTTTTCAGTCACCATTTACAGGTCTGGTTCAAATTTGATACTTAATTCCATACTTTAAAATTTTCATTTCCATTTTTACGTTTTTTTAATAATCCATAACGTATCACATCTTTACATACATCACGCCTTTTTATCCCCGAAGGGGTATACAGAGGTGTATTACACACCCACACTTCGCCAGTTATGTTTCGGTCCCAATGTAATAGGGGGCGAGCCTATTGCCATATACCGGGCACATTACTTAGCGAGCGATAATTGACGTTTTAAACACCCACATATGTAACTCCGAAAAGTCAGTGATGTGTGCCCGGGGTACCTGGGGATCGAACCCGAGATGATCGTCTCGGCAGTCCGTTACGTACACCACTGGGGCTATCGCCGCTTACTTATTTTTGTAATTTCTTTTTTTATTAAGAATATTAATTATTGTTTTATTTTGTGTGTAAAGTCACCTTGTAATAGTTTTATTTTCATCGCAAATAAATACTATAATTATTAAAAATGCATTATTAATATTTTTGTTACAGATTTCAAATAGTCACTAAAAACTTTGTAAAACAATAACTTTGATAAAAAATGTCACCATCATTCATCAGCAGACTTTTGCAAGGCTGCTGCAAGGCTAGTATAGGTATTTAAGTTATATTATAAAATAAGCGATATATGTTAATATAAAATAAAGGATGACTGATTACAAACGACAAAGAGGCCTTTTTCTTTAATTTATGCTCCTCCAGCTTTCCATACTGTAATGTCATGGTTTCCATTTTGAAATAAAAATACCATAACTGGTGAACTTTTAAGGACACTTAAGGACCTTTGCTACGCTTAAGGGACTGATACCCTGTACACTGACGGCACCATGCCGTATGATTCGCCAACCAACAACGTCGCGGACTAACGTGTGGGGGCTTACCGACTTCGCATATGCGCAAGACTCACAATAGCTTTCACTTACAGCTTATTGCGGCACGAGTGGGAATAGGATACTTTTACTTATATACCTACAGGTTTGTACGGAACCCTCGGTGCGCGAGTCCGACTCGCACTTGACCGGTTTTTTCATTAAAAGAATCAAGTAGGTAAAGAACTTTTTTTTTTCAAGAACGAAATTGAGCTTCGCCGTTATTTAAAATTGATGACTATTATACTCACACGAAGACAAGGCTGAATACTGAATAGCAAAGCGACCTCTTTGGTCACTGGGCTGAGTGCATGATGTCTATTGCCAGTATGATGGTTAGATGTACGCGAAATTTTTGAAAGAAACTAAGTGTATTTTTTTTAACTACTTACCGCCCTAGGGCTTTTTAGCTACATTATTACCCTAGCGCGCTAATTAGTCACCTATAAGCCCCATTTGGAGGTAATAAGAACCTACTTACCGAACATGAGAGATGTAAAAGTTTATTAGGTAGCGTTTCAATCAGGGTATATTGTTGTCTTATATGCCCCAAATGATTACAAACATATGCCCCTTGTGGACTAAGCATAGGCAACATCAGTGTAAGTTCTAGTCCTTTCAAAGAGACTTTTTAAATAAAGGTCGATAATTTGCTCCATCGGATTCTAGAGACAATGCAAAATATTTTTGAAGCGTCTTAACAAATATTTTGCATTAGGCAAATACTATACTTACTGCAAACTATTGAAATCAAGGCGTACGATATCGAGCAGCAAGGCGACAGGACGACGAATATAATTAAACTTCAGTGTACTTATTTACAATGTTTATTCGCATCCTCCATTCTATATAACTTATTCGCCTCTCCAAGAAAAACAAAAGCTGGTCAGGCTTTTGTTTTTTATTTTCACCTGTCATTCGGCCAATATGGCCAGTCACGTCCAACAACTAAATAAAGGAGGTCGTTACATTTGAGAAACTAATGTGATTAATTATTATAATATTACCCATTAAGATATAAATAATTTTATATAATATTAGAGTGAATTAAGTTAAGATAACGTAGATAATTAATAAGTTGGGTCTTATTTAAATGGCGTGCTTGTGGTGGTAACGGGTCCTTGTAACATTCGGCCATCCTGCATGAGCCGTGTCCCACGGCGATCTTGACTATTTTCAGAATTCTTCGGCAACTGAAAAAATAAAAGGACAAAACAGTAAATGTTCTTTGTTTTAACATTTGTTATAAATAAAGCGCTATAATAGTCCAACCCTCGCATGACCTTACATAAGTATGTTGTACTTTATATAGAGTACCTAGAGGAGTAGTTATGTTAATTTCTTTAATTGCTGTGTATCCAATTATTATGATATATGCTGTCTAATAGTCTGTAGTCACAATATAAATCAACCTGATGTTTTAGATTATGGTAGATATTAATACATAGAGACATGTAATAGTATAAGTAAATATACTAGGCACGTTCATCTAGTACATAGAGACATATAATAGTATAAGTATACATATATACCAGGCACGTTCATCTAGCTTAAACTTTAAAGCTAGATTTTAGAGTCACTCGGATCTAACTTATAGCTATTATATTGCTAGATATTTCATTATTGGCAGATATTAAACAGGCACACAGATCTAGCCTGCTGCATTTTAAAGTCAGAAGGATTTTACTTACAATTGCTAGATATATCTTATTTTAGATAGGTATATTATTAGGCACAACAATCTAGCTATAATCACACAGATCTAGCTGTTATCGCTAGATTTTATTATCACACAGATCTAACTTATAACTGTTAGATTTTATTTATTTCTGATTCAGCATCAGTCACACAGATCTAGCTGTTATCGCTAGATTTTATTATCACACAGATCTAACTTATAACTGTTAGATTTAATTTATTTCTGATTCAGCATCAGTCACACAGATCTAGCTGTTATTGCTAGATTTTATTATCACACAGATCTAACTTATAACTGTTAGATTTAATTTATTTCTGATTCAGCATCAGTCACACAGATCTAGCTGTTATTGCTAGATTTTATTATCACACAGATCTAACTTATAATTGTTAGATTTTATTTATTTCTGATTCAGCATCAGTCACACAGATCTAGCTGCTATTGCTAGATTTTATTATCACACAGATCTAACTTATAATTGTTAGATTTTATTTATTTCTGATTCAACATCAGTCACACAAATCTAGCTGTTATCGCTAGATTTTATTATCACACAGATCTAACTTATAATTGTTAGATTTTATTTATTTCTGATTCAACATCAGTCACACAGATCTAGCTGCTATTGCTAGATTTTATTATCACACAGATCTAACTTATAATTGTTAGATTTTATTTATTTCTGATTCAGCATCAGTCACACAGATCTAGCTGCTATTGCTAGATTTTATTATCACACAGATCTAACTTATAATTGTTAGATTTTATTTATTTCTGATTCAGCATCAGTCACACAGATCTAGCTGCTATTGCTAGATTTTATTATCACACAGATCTAACTTATAATTGTTAGATTTTATTAATTTCTGATTCAACATCAGTCACACAGATCTAGCTGCTATTGCTAGATTTTATTATCACACAGATCTAACTTATAATTGTTAGATTTTATTTATTTCTGATTCAGCATCAGTCACACAGATCTAGCTGCTATTGCTAGATTTTATTATCACACAGATCTAACTTATAATTGTTAGATTTTATTTATTTCTGATTCAGCATCAGTCACACAGATCTAGCTGCTATTGCTAGATTTTATTATCACACAGATCTAACTTATAATTGTTAGATTTTATTTATTTCTGATTCAGCATCAGTCACACAGATCTAGCTGCTATTGCTAGATTTTATTATCACACAGATCTAACTTATAATTGTTAGATTTTATTAATTTCTGATTCAACATCAGTCACACAGATCTAGCTGCTATTGCTAGATTTTATTATCACACAGATCTAACTTATAATTGTTAGATTTTATTTATTTCTGATTCAGCATCAGTCACACAGATCTAGCTGCTATTGCTAGATTTTATTATCACACAGATCTAACTTATAATTGTTAGATTTTATTTATTTCTGATTCAGCATCAGTCACACAGATCTAGCTGCTATTGCTAGATTTTATTATCACACAGATCTAACTTATAATTGTTAGATTTTATTTATTTCTGATTCAGCATCAGTCACACAGATCTAGCTGCTATTGCTAGATTTTATTATCACACAGATCTAACTTATAATTGTTAGATTTTATTTATTTCTGATTCAGCATCAGTCACACAGATCTAGCTGCTATTGCTAGATTTTATTATCACACAGATCTAACTTATAATTGTTAGATTTTATTTATTTCTGATTCAGCATCAGTCACACAGATCTAGCTGCTATTGCTAGATTTTATTATCACACAGATCTAACTTATAATTGTTAGATTTTATTTATTTCTGATTCAGCATCAGTCACACAGATCTAGCTGCTATTGCTAGATTTTATTATCACACAGATCTAACTTATAATTGTTAGATTTTATTTATTTCTGATTCAGCATCAGTCACACAGATCTAGCTGCTATTGCTAGATTTAATTATCACACAGATCTAACTTATAATTGTTAGATTTTATTTATTTCTGATTCAGCATCAGTCACACAGATCTAGCTGCTATTGCTAGATTTTATTATCACACAGATCTAACTTATAATTGTTAGATTTTATTTATTTCTGATTCAGCATCAGTCACACAGATCTAGCTGCTATTGCTAGATTTTATTATCACACAGATCTAACTTATAATTGTTAGATTTTATTTATTTCTGATTCAGCATCAGTCACACAGATCTAGCTGCTATTGCTAGATTTTATTATCACACAGATCTTACTTATAATTGTTAGATTTTATTTATTTCTGATTCAGCATCAGTCACACAGATCTAGCTGCTATTGCTAGATTTTATTATCACACAGATCTAACTTATAATTGTTAGATTTTATTTATTTCTGATTCAGCATCAGTCACACAGATCTAGCTGCTATTGCTAGATTTTATTATCACACAGATCTAACTTATAATTGTTAGATTTTATTTATTTCTGATTCAGCATCAGTCACACAGATCTAGCTGCTATTGCTAGATTTTATTATCACACAGATCTAACTTATAATTGTTAGATTTTATTTATTTCTGATTCAGCATCAGTCACATAGATCTAGCTGCTATTGCTAGATTTTATTATCACACAGATCTAACTTATAATTGTTAGATTTTATTTATTTCTGATTCAGCATCAGTCACACAGATCTAGCTGCTATTGCTAGATTTTATTATCACACAGATCTAACTTATAATTGTTAGATTTTATTTATTTCTGATTCAGCATCAGTCACATAGATCTAGCTGCTATTGCTAGATTTTATTATCACACAGATCTAACTTATAATTGTTAGATTTTATTTATTTCTGATTCAGCATCAGTCACACAGATCTAGCTGCTATCGCTAGATTTTAATATCACACAGATATAACTTATTATTGTTAGATTTTATTTATTTCTGATTCAGCATCAGCCACATAGATCTAGCTGTTATTGCTAGATTTTATTATTGATTTATGTATATATTAGGCACAAAGATCTAGATTAATTTAGTTAGGTACTAGATTTTAAATATATCTACAGGGATCTAGCAGTAGGGATCTCTGTCTACTTCTCTGTTAGATTGAACAGATGACTTATTATACGTCCGTTAGGCATCGCCAGGAACAAAACACTGAATTTCTTGTACCCTTTAATACGCTTTATGCTGTTTATAGTGTAGGGGTCGATAGAATGATCAGCCTTGAATATTTTACATGGTCCCGTATAGTGAGTGAGTACCTAATATTTTAATAACACCTGTGGTCTGATCACGGGATAGTCCTCCTTTCCATAAGACTAAATCGCCTTCCTCGTATTTCTTGCAGCTTTAATGTTTAATATCAAAGTGATCTTTCATTAACATAATCTGCCTATCAGTACGTAATTTAGCTTTCTGTCTACGTTATCCAAACTGTTTAACCGAAGTTAAGTCACTACGAGTCGCAGTATAAGCAGAGAAAAAAGTGTTAGTGTGTGCAAACATTAAATTAAATGTGTATATCCGGTTACTGCATGCTATTTCCCCATACGACATCAGTTAATTATTTGGTCCCAAGTGCACTCCTTTTTGCTGTAGTATCAACTTGAGGGTTTCATCTTGCAAAGGCAATCGCATTCAGGACATGTTTTATTTGCTTCTCCATGTAAAATATCTACTTGTGAATGCGACTCCACGGTCAGTTATTTTTTTTAGCGAAAACAAACTTCGTAAACGAGTCAATAACTACGGGGAGGTAAATATTACCACGCGTGTTTTAAGGAACGGCCCCTAGTGATCGACATGGAAAGTATGCATAGGAATTTGTGGTTTTTCTATACGGTGTAGCTCGCTCTTCTGTTTACCGTAGTTGCACTTGGAATATGCGCATTGCAAGATTTCTGACAAACCTAGTCACTCCTACGAACCATCATTGGGATTTGATTCTCATTTCACACCTATTAAATCCCAGATACCTAACTTGATGGCTCCGGGGTGGCTCGAGTGACAAGACCATTCCCACCCGCACGCAAAAGCAATGTAAGAATTTGATTTAATGACATATTTTTAAGTTGCATGTCACCGGTGACATGAAATGTTATCATAGTTTTTATTATGCTTTTTTTTTTGTCGTAGTTCACGCAACCATTCACGGCACAACTTGGCATTTTTGTTCGTAAAATTTACGACCGCTCCCGATGACTGTTGATCGCGTCGCGTCCTACACAGACTATAGGGATACCTACTACGTAGGTATGCGTCCTAGTTCACTTCGATATAGGGAAGACCATTTTAGGACCAACTTCGAGGCGTCATTGTAACATGCGGTCCGCCCAGTTCTTACGCAGTAATATATTACTTATGTCAATGTTTGTGAACAATATAATATCATCGTTTGTGAACCACCAAAACATTTCATCAAAATTTTTCAGTGTAAAACTTTTAGCTATAAGCATTCGGCTGTCTTTTATGTAATAATGTTAACTGCATTAACAGTAACATAATATTTTCTATACACATCTGATAGGTTATCAAAAATAGTAGATGTAGGTAAGTTGACGTACCTGTGTAGTTTCTGGAAGGTCGCGCCACCAACAGACCGACTCGTGCCATACCAGCAGGCGGTGGAAGCGTGGCCCAAGCGTTGGCAGATTTAGCAGCGTGTGAGGAAAAAAAAATCTTGACTTTTCCGGATACATCTCCGTCCGACGAGGTGACGCTGAGACTCTTTCTTGTTTTTACCAGCCCACGGAAGTATGGTCCAAGCATGATGCTCTATCCCACTTCTGAGATGAAATCAAGGCGTACGATATCGAGCAGCAAGGCGACAGGACGACGAATATAATTAAACTTCAGTGTACTTATTTACAATGTTTATTCGCATCCTCCATTCTATATAACTTATTCGCCTCTCCAAGAAAAACAAAAGCCGGTCAGGCTTTTGTTTTTTATTTTCACCTGTCATTCGGCCAATATGGCCAGTCACGTCCAACAACTAAATAAAGGAGGTCGTTACATTTGAGAAACTAATGTGATTAATTATTATAATATTACCCATTAAGATATAAATAATTTTATATAATATTAGAGTGAATTAAGTTAAGATAACGTAGATAATTAATAAGTTGGGTCTTATTTAAATGGCGTGCTTGTGGTGGTAACGGGTCCTTGTAACACTATGTTAAGTCCTTGTTTTACAAAATGATTTATTCGAAAAATAACGCTTCGCCTACCACCAAAGTAGTAGGTAAATTCAAACTAAATAAAAGCATAAAATTTGAATGCCGCCTCGTTTCGTCGCTCTCATCAATTAATTTTATAAAGGGCCTTTGACAAAGACACGTCTGCTGGGATTTTAAATCAAAAAGACTGGTGCTGTGTAAAGTAATGAGAGATTGGTTGATTATTCCCTGTTCGACGCCATACTGCGCGACAGTGGCGCCGCACCAGCGCCTCGGGAATATTTTTAATTTTCCGCTAGCCTCCAGATTTATATGTTTTCAGTACGGCCGTCAGTTTTCGCGATTTTTAATTCGAACGCTACCACCCGAAAAAGCTGCTCGTTTTCATTATTTCAACACTTTTTATGATTTATTCTTATAATGTTTCATAGACGGTGTATTTAAGATAATTGTTCCTGGACTGCCGTGTCGTGTTTTTGTTCTTTTATTGAGAATACTTGGCAGTTGAGTGTTTGGTTTTCATTGATATTGCTGTGAGAAAAAGAGACAGAAATGCAATTAGGATTAAGGATTGGTAGAGTTTAAAGAGGTGAATTTATCTGGTGAGAGTTTATTTAAAATTATATATTTTATTTAGGGTTTCGTAGAAAACGACCAAAAATTTAAATTTGGGGATATTATAGGTACCTACGAAAGCGGTGCACGCAATACGAAGCGGCAAATTTTATTTTTGTGTTCATGAATGTATCTTCGGAAGCAGTTTACCACTCATACTACATCCCTATATCCTTTAGATTGAAGTACGTCAAGTGCTATGCTTATTTATTTTATTTTATTCAAAATAAGAACAATCAGGACCAGTTAACCAGCCAGACATCCTGCACACACATACCTACCTACCTAGCGCAAAGTAAGTACTATAATCCCCTAGTTATAGGTATATCTATGGAGCAATAATCCCAAGTCACGTGGAACCGTTCTCTTTGAGCCGTGTAATGGATGATTTGACTAACGCCGTACCTACGAACCTAATCTAACACACACCGTGCATACGTTAAGGCGCTGTCCTAAGCGACTGTTTCAGTAAATGAGGGGGTGAAGCAGGGGAGGTGAAAAGCGCTTAGCTCCGTCTGCTGCGGGGCGCCCCCCTTCATTCCCATCGCGTGCGGCCGTATTCTGGCGACATCCGTATTCCAATAAAACGTTTTAGCATATTGAATTGAGATACTGATATTAAAATTTATATTACATAAATCAATCTGTTTGTACAATATGGGCATAGTACAATTTTTGTTCTCAGTGGAGCTATGAACAAAAGTGGTTTACATTAGACGTTATTGGTATTAACAGTTGACAAAAGTAGGTAAATACCTACGTGCTGTAAGATGATAAAAATAATTAAGTCAGTTCCATGTATGGAGAGGCCCTTATTATTTTTGTTTTGTTTTTGTATAAAAATGGTGAAGCAGTTCATAGAATACCTACATCTAATTCCATTCCTGCCAGTTTTCAAATCTGTTTTGCAATAAATTGTCTGTGACATACGGGCGGACAAACAGACAGAAATGGCGAATCTATAAGGGTTCCGTTTTTAAATTTTCGGCTATTAAGCGCAAAAGCCGTATCTCAACTAAAGCGAGTTACGAGATAATTGAAGTTTAGTAAAAGTTGATTTATTTTATTTGTTTATGGATGTTTTATTGTTATTATATGTATAATTATTGTGGTAAAGGTTTCGAAATACTTCGCCGTTTTTAGGGGTTGTGGGTGATTGGTTTCCTCTGAAAAAATAAAATCTCCAAACATCGGTGTGTATGGCACTGCCAACTTCCAAATTCTTCACACTAGTTTAATAAACTAAGGTTGATGGAGCCCTGCTTCCCAGGGCTCCTATTTTCGGATTAAGGGTCAAAACAGAACCTTACATAACCTATTTAGTTACTTATTACAGTCGCACCTAAGGCACTCGAAAGCAATGACGCACAAATTTGACATTAGCTGTCAATATCATCATTCCAAGATTTCACGTTTTTCACATAAAACCTAAAAATGACATTTGTCAAACTGTACTAAAGTGTATAAACTACGTTCCGTTTTGCATAATTGCCGAAGTATTCAAGATTTTTTTGGAAATCGTTTAAAAATATTTAGACGCAACGCCGGCAGCCAAAATTACTTTGAGGGGATTAAAACTAACTCCCTTAAGCCCCCTACACCACCAATACCCTCAAATTCAGGCGACTCGTTTCGAAACCCAACCCATTATTATTTTTCAAAATATATGAAATACCAAAAATATATGTGGATATACCTTATTCATGAGATACTACTATGTCGCTTAGAAAATTATAGAATTAAAATTTGAGTTACTGCTTTTTCGTTAGCACATATACATAATATTATACATGGTTGTACGGAAAAATATAAAAAAAATCTTTGGCTTAAAATATGTGTTGTTTCAAAGAAAATAAATATTGAAAGATATTTATTTATATTTTTTTATCATTTACTAACAAAATACAGAGCTTACAGCTCATCAAAAGTTAGCTGTCTGCTAAAACCCGGCAGGTTTTCTTTATTCTCATCGAAAGTTAAAGGCAGTGTGTGAGGTGATGAGGCTTTAATACTTATTATTTGCTGTTGTTCACGAGGCACATTTTGATTTACTTTCCTTTTACGGCTTGGTATTGTAGAAATTTCAAGCACTGATGAATTATTTTCCTCTCCGTGATCTCGCAATGCCATTCCTTGAGCTTGACGAGAATCAACAATTTCAGGCAGCTGCCAATTCATATAAAACACCACAAGCTTTTCTTTCATTGTCGTCTCCCAGAAAAAATCATCTCTTTATTTATTTTCTATTTTTAGTGGTATACTTTCGCCGCTCCACTCAGCAAATAAACATTTTTGTTTGCGTTTAACGTGGCGTTGCCCCTGAATTTGGTAATAACAATTACAATATTTGTTTAGACTAGTCAGTTCACTTTTTTATCATGTTTCCATATTTGTATTTTATTTGCTCTTATACTATTCTCCAGGCCATTCTTATAGGCAACTTTAGAACATTAAATTTTCACAATCGTATTTGGACCTATTAATCCATCTGGCGTGGCACCAATAAACGCATAATCCACAAGGCTCGATTGTTACATTTTCTAGCTTCGCCAGTTGTTGCAAAGCCAGTTGTTCATTTTAGACTCCATGCGCAACTGCTTTTACATTGCAAATATTTTATTTGTACAAAGTAATTTTTACTAAGATGGCTTTACTGCTGTTATCTCTTTTTTTTACCACTATACCAAAATTTCAATCTGTCAACATATTCTTACGCAATTCGAACCAGTTACTGCTATCCCTCTTGAATTTTTTGCTTATCACTAGGGAGTTGAGTCAAATTTGTTAAAAAAATTGTTTGGCATTTCTTGGCTAGCTCTTGAACAAATCGTGTTAGGAATTACTGCAGTCAAATGTGTGTAAGACGTTGCAGAACTGTTATCTTTAGTTTCACTGTTATTACAATAAAGATAATTAGTTAGGTACTTTATTATTTTAAAAAATACTATAGCTTGTGTTATAGCAAACAGAAAAGTCACTCTCTTACTTATAAATGATTGATTTTAGAATTAAAAAGATATTAGATGTACCTACTGAGACATACCTAATAGTTTATGAATAATCAAAGTTTTACCCGATGTACCTAAATAGGTTTATATTTACAACACAATAATACAACATTCGTTACCGCTTGTGTGCGGACTGCGGAGCGCCATATTAGCGCTGTTTATTGTTCGCCGTGGCGGCATCTTAGCGCTCCAGGCGCTCTGACAAGCTAATGAATTTGCAATATAGGTACATAAAATGATTCGATTATGTTATTTATTACTGTTTGGACGTCGACGGGGTGAAGCAAGACGGCGACGGAGGGAGGGAGATACGCGGGCGGCGCCGCGCTGCGACGAGCGGCCAAACGAGTCTCCAACCATACGCTAACGACGACACTCGCGCACTAGTTTCTTTGCCGTACTAATAGAATATTGTAAATAAATAGTAATCGTTTACTGTAATATATACCTAGCGTTTACAGTCCGCTGTTTTATTACATACTGGGCTAGAACCCTCAACAATTACTCTTTCAAATATTGAAAACTGTGGCAACTATGTATTGTGAGAATAATTTATATAATTATATTATGCATAATCGATAATCTATTACATAGTCAGTCATAAAAGACTCTTATGAAAATAATTTGTGTAAAAATGTTACATAATATTTCATAATCACTAGGTCATGGAGGAATTTCTATTTTATTACGACGCTTTCTTGTAAAAATCCTTCGTAGAAAAGAGAGAAAGAATATTTTATTCTTCTAATTATATATTTATAAGCACAGAAACAATAACACATTAAACGCAACAAGAATATAAACTTAGGTCCTAATTATCGTTTCCTCTTTCGTCCATGCTGTCGTACTGAGCAGACGTATTATCAATTTCTATTTAAACTTATTGTCGTATAATTAATCTACAGTTATTCAAAAGTATTTCCTATATTGAAGTCAAGAACGTCCTAATTAGCATAAGCAGTGCCGCAAAAGTGAAAGGCAAGCCTGACCTCAGCGAACGCAGAGTGCCTGTGTGAAGAGGGCAGCATATAATTGCCACCTCTTTCCCTCCGCGCTCGAACGGTGACGGCGTGTATCCATACTATATATCCATCGTGCTACGTGTGACGAGACACCGGGCGACCTATGTTCGCGGCTCGCGGCGGCCTACTAGTGAAGCGCGCACCAGAAACTTAGAAACTTAAGACCAACCTACATACAGAAGCGTAAGTTACAAACTTTTTAATATGAAACCTATTCATTCTCCACCGAAAGGTTTATCTTCTTCGGACACAAACTTAAACAGACCCATATCTAGCAGCGGAGCGACCACATCTGCATCAAACATTACTATGAGGTCGAACTCCAAACGTGTCCGATTAGAGGATGACGATAAGGGCCATAATTCCAATATAACGCGAGAGGAAATGATGGAAATGTTCTCTAATTGGACAAAACAACAAGACCAAAAATTAGAGAAACTTAATAATGGCCTTGCAAAGTTGGACAATCTTGTTAAGGGTATATCCGAGATTAAGACTGGGATTAAGTCATCCAATGCTGATATTGAAAAATCATTGGGTGATTTGTCGGCACAAATTAAGGATGTGGACACAAAAATTGATCGCTTAGACCGAGAATGGATAAGCACACGTGCAAAGATTGAGGAGCTAGAAGAAAGGTACGAGGGCTTAGAGCGTGTGATTAGAAAGACAAGTCTCGAGATTAGGGGCGTGCCAAAACAGAAAAGGGAAAAAAAGGAAGACTTGTTTAACATGGTGACTAGCTTGCTTAAAAACGTCGGGAGTGATTGCTCACATAGTGAAATCAAAGATATCTACAGACTGCCATCGAAGGCGGATGCATCAACATCGGCAGTAGTCACAGAGTTTACCAACACCTTTGCGAAAGACAAACTTTTGAAAGTTATCAAGCAATTTAATACTTCCCACCCTGACAATCAGACAAACACAAAGCACATTGGCCTAGAAGGCCCTCAAACGACTCTCTACGTCTCGGAACACCTTACCCCAAAAGCAAAGAGACTTCTTTTTCTTGCTCGTGATTTTGCTAGAACAGAGAACTACCAATATTGTTGGATTGCGAACGGCCGTATTTTTCTGCGCAAAAAGGAAGGTGACAAGTACACGGTCGTTAGGAATGAACATACCTTTCAGCAGCTGCGGGAGTCCCACAAAATTAGTAACTAATTTTCAATATTGTGAATCAGTTTTATCTGACATCATAGTTTACCATAAATCGTCTTTATACAATCATAATCATGATATAACTTCTTATATACCACGCCCAAATTCTGATACTAATATTATGTATCACTTGCGCACAATAATTAACACAAAAAACACATATGCTTCATCCACATTACATGCTAAAATTAACAACACACCACACACACATTTTCCTCTCACACTACACGCTAAAATCAAACATACACAACACATATATTCTTCTATAACCTTACATGTTACAACCCAAACTTTCTCTGTTTGCAAGATATTTATGGATAACCAATTGAGAATATTTTTTTGCAATGCTACATTCCAACCTTTTTTTAATTCTGTTGATTATGGCTAACCAATATAATATGATTAATGACCTCGATAAGACTGAAATCTACATGAACGCTAAGTGTTACACCGCACGAGAATGTTCTCTCGTTATTGGAGACACTAAATCTCAACTCACAATAGTATGCCAAAACATACGAAGTATACACAAAAATTTCGACAAGTTTACTCTCTTTTTAAATAGTCTAGACTTTCTGCCTGACGTCATTGTTTTGACCGAATGTCGTCTGACTGAAACGACCTCTTTAGTCTATCTTAATAACTATGTGTGCCACTATTCTAAGAACTACCTTAATCAGAATGATGGAATTGCTGTCTTATACAGAAATAATCTACAGGTGGCTATCGTGGAGCCTTCTTTTCTGGACGCAAACTGTCTGCTTATCCACGTTGCTAAAGATTACTCAATCTGTGCCATATATAGGTCTCCATCACTTTACAATATAAGTAATTTTTGCGAATCATTAGAAAAAACTTTGCAAGGATGCATAAACCCTAACTGTATACTAATGGGTGATATCAATATTGATATTTCTCTTGACTCCAAGGATAGACGTGCTGGGGAGTATTTGGATGTGACTGGTCATTGTGGTTTCTATCCGGGACATTATTATCCCACTCATGACCGTACATGCTTGGATCACGTATTAATAAAATCAAAGAAATCAGTTAAGGTTGTCATATGCAGCTCGGATATAACCGACCATGATACAATTATTACTGCAGTTGCTAATGAAATCTCACACTACCCACCCGATATAAAATGTAACAATAAAATTGATTATCCTACATTGTCACATGCTATTGAACATATCAATTGGGATTTTATATATGAACATAATGATGTAAACAAAGCATTTTCTAACTTTATTGATACATTAAGTATAACAATACAGAATCACACCACCGCAATCTCCATTCGTAACTCAAATACCATTAGAAAACCCTGGATGACTAAAGGACTATTAAAATGCGTCAGAAAAAGAGATCAACTACATATAGAAGCTGGTAAACAAAAGAATAAAGATAATTTCACAATACAGCAGCGTTATAAAAACTATAGGAATATTTGCAATAACCTGATACAAAATCGAAAAAATGCACACGATAGAAAAACACTAGAAGACTCAAAAGGTGACAGTAAAAAGACATGGACAGCCATTAAATCAATATGTAATATTAAAAGAAACATGTCTTACAACTTGGAACTACTAAGCACCTATCCTGACCCTAAAGACTCAGTAGTTGGAGCAAACCATTTCTTCACATCTGTTGGGGAGAAACTTGCTACTAGAACACTTACATTTTTAAATAAATCGGAAAGCGAACTAGCCTTGTTAAATAAAAGTTTATATCCCAACTTATCCCCTACAAACTCTTTTTATGCAAACCCAACCGATTTTTGTGAAGTCAATAAGATCATATCAAATCTCAAAGATGCTTCAGCGTCCGGCTGGGATGGCATTTCAAATAAAATTCTTAAAATGAACAAGAACCATCTCATCCCACCTTAGTTTTTCTGTGTAATTTAAGCATTTCGTCTGGAACAGTACCTAAAACACTTAAAATGGCAAATGTCTGTCCAATATTCAAGTCTGGTGACAAGACCCTTGTGTCTAATTATCGACCAATCTCTCTTCTCACATCTCTATCGAAAATTCTCGAGAAGATTATGAATAGCAGATTGTTGTGTTATCTCGAAAATAACAGCATCCTATCGGAAAATCAATATGGTTTTCGCAAGAACAGGTCAACGGAAGATGCAGTTACAGATCTAGTAGATTTTGTAGTCACCAAACTAGATGATGGTAACAAATGTACTGGAATCTTCCTTGACCTTGCGAAGGCCTTTGATACCGTCTCCCGAAGCATACTTTTAAGTAAACTTGAAAGCATAGGTATCCGTGGCACTGCTCTTGAGTGGTTCCAGTCCTACCTTAGTGATCGCACGCAGAGGTTGATTTTGGGTAGTTACCATAGTCCTTATACTAGTCTTAACTACGGTGTGCCGCAGGGCAGCGTACTGGGGCCCACTCTATTCATTATATATATTAACAGCCTCTGCTCTTTGACACTCTGTAAGGCAAAAATTTTTGCCTATGCTGATGACACAGCAATCGTATTTTATGACAAGACGTGGGCATCTGTTTACGAGGCGACTGAGTCTGGAGTAAAGCAGGTTGCACGATGGCTAGATTACAATTTGCTGACACTAAATGTGGCCAAAACGAAAGTGATAAATTTTTGTGTCAACGCAAGGAACACTTGTCCAAGTCATCTTGCTATCAAATTGCACACCTGTTATAGTGACACAGACTCTGTATGCTCATGTCCCTGCTTCGAACAGGTAGCCCACATTAAATATCTTGGTGTCTATATAGACAAAAACCTTAACTGGTCAAAGCAGATCGAGCACGTGAGCGGACGAGTTAGGAAACTGCTACATATTTTCAAAAGAATGGGCCAGATCGCAAACTTGAAGATTTTGAAGATGATCTATCATACTCTATGCGAATCTGTTCTTGCTTACTGCATATCCGCGTGGGGGGTTGCACTAAAAACGCATCTAATAAAAGCTGAACTCGCACAACGGGCCATTCTTAAAGTAGCTTACAAAAAACCAAGACGGTTTCCAACTAATAGTTTATACGAAGAAACGGGTGCAATGCGCGTGCGACATATTTACATCATGGCCATAGCTCTAAGGTTCCATAAAGTAGCTCTCACTAAAGTTGAGCTCCAACCAAATTCCCGTCGGAAAGCTAGATGGCATAAACCAAAATGTAGGCTTGATTTTGGCAAACGGTGTTTTAACTATATGGGCCCATTCCTCTACAATCAACTAAATAATAAATTTAATTTATTACCAATGACAAGATTCAAATGCAAATCTCATGTCAAAATATATCTCCAAGGTCTGGATTATGATGACACAGAGAAATTACTGCATTACTGAATAACTTGTAATCACTTTAAATCAATTTTAGATCGCGCACACACACACTCTCTTACACACAAACACACACACATACACACACTCACTCACATACACGCACACCCACACACACTCTTTCACACACACGCACACACACACAAACACACACTCACACTTATTCAAACACATGCACACACACACACACAAATACACTCACTCTCAATCACACATGCCATGCACTCACGTACACACACACACACACACATACATAAGTGCAAGTAACTTTGTATAATTATATAATATTTGTTCTTATACTTAACCTTTTTGTTTTTTGTTTAAGATATGTATGCTACATAGTTTTTATTTGTTTTGTACCATGATGAAAGAGACTGGCCTCCACGACACAGGGAATCCTAGTGTGGGGACCAGTGATTTTTGCTTTGTAATATGTATTTTTCTGAACAATAAAGATTTATTTAATTAATTAATTAATATGTGCCCATAGTCACATGAAAAGCCTATTTGATTCAAAGTATTCAGTCTATAACATAAAACATGAAATTACGAACTCAAATCGGAGTATTACAATAACAAACAGGTTTACGTAAAATTTCGTGCAGCGGAGACGCAAGCGACATGACCTATCTCTCACAGGGCTCATAGCCGAATGATGAGGTCTAGGCGGGGCGTAAACTAGCAACTGACACTCAGTACACCGCTTATGCTAATAAGGTTTAAATTGCCGAAGCGTTTGATATTGATGGTATCTACCGAGCGCCAAAATCATAGACGTTTGGCAGATTTTATTTAATTTTACAAAATATACACGTATAATATGAAAATAAACTAGGTGATTCTTTAGTTCATTAGGTTTCCTACAATATTATTAAATAAAATATGACAGCTTACGATGAAAATATTGCAAACAGTGAGACGAAAGATTATTTTCTGCCTCGTTTTTGTGATATTTTTACCGTGATTCTATTTTACATACATGAAAAATTCTTTCAAAAGTCTTTTGTTCAGACTTTTGACTTTAAGCTCTATTTTTGCTAGTTTGTAACATGTACCGTTTTGCCTAGTTGCGCGACGAAAAATTTGGTGTTTCACGGCTTCTGAGGTATAACAGCGCCTTAATTTGAGATGCAGACAGATGCAGACGGCTAGGGGTGAAGAATGGTTCACATTTGTTTAAAGATAAGAAACATTTAGCTTAGCAATGGATTAGGAAGAGTAATAGTTACTTGGAGATAAAATGTCTACAGTCTTAAAAAAAGCTTTGCTTAGTGTGAATTCGAATTTATAAATCAGATAAATAAATTATTTAAACAACATCATAATGAAAATTATTGCGAGAATGATACGGAACGTTTTGGACAACTCGCTTCTAATTTTAAAACGTAATAATTACTCATCAGAAAATTGTGTTTCAGAGATAAGAAAAGATAGGTATTCAAAGATTTTAGTCTAACTTTGGTATCACTTATTCTGCTGCTGCAAACTTAGTCATTTTTCGTTTTTATAGGACCAACGAGGCAAGCATAGGCAGCATAATAATCTTATACTTACATTTTCATTATTCCTTTCCTCTTTGCTCCGTCCTCAAATTAAATCGATTAATGCTAGATTAAAACAGTTTTTCACGTTTATAGACCCTGATTGTGGTATCAGATGAATGGACAATCGATGCGCGGGTAATTGAGTCTATTCCCCGACTCCATTGTTTTTATAATGCTCTATAAGTTTGGCTTGTCTCTGCTCTTTGGAGAAAGTTGTGTTTGTATATGGCTACCTTAGTTCTGATATTGAATTACTTTTTTTACATTTCATGCTTTTGGTTAAAGATAAGCTTTGGTTGTTACTTATAATTATGTATAAATAAACATACATATACTACGTATACCATACACTAATAGGCATCATATAAAACGTTATTATTATCTAACTTTTCCTTCCCTAATGATATTATCAAACATGGCTGAGAACGTATACATACCCAGGGCAAAATGATAGATACTTACGTTCTCTCTATTAAAAAAAAACGAAACTCGTACCTACTTATGTAGTTACGCTCCTTTTAAAAAGAACCGTAAATTGCAGATTGATAGAACACTGTTCGAAATTGGAACTTGTATTAGCAATGTGACCAACATGAAAAAAACGAAACCTTTCGACCGATTTAAAGAGACCGTCGTGATAGAAAATAGCAAGAATGTTTCAGACGGCAAGATTGAGATGGTACCAAGTTTCCGTAGTACGAACATACATTTTCAAGGTTCGCAAGGCTCTAGGGGGACTCCGGAAAATTGCAAACATAAAGTTTCTAATCGACGGATCTTTTATTCCCTAGCTTTCGAGATACAGCCCATTAGCTTTGTAATGGGGGGATGTTCAAAATTTATTTTATCATCTCTTGGCACGTGATGTCTTTGTTTTAGTGTCCAGACGTTCGGCGTGTAAGACGGATGATTTATTGGACTAATAATTCAAGAAAAAATAGGGATGCTGTTGTTAAATTGTAATTAGGTGGTAGTGGTGGCAAGGTAAACAAAAATAATTTGAATTTTCTTATTTTTAAGAATATTCTGTAACAATCATAACATAACATAACAGGAGTAGGTTTAAAACACGCTTAGATGGCCGTGCCGGTTCTAACTAATACACAAACCTCTTTATACCAGATATTATTATATTCATACGAAGCCAAAAACATGTCCCGACTACGTAAGAAAAGCTTCCCACAACTGCATCCTGACGATTTCCATTCAAGTGTTCAAATATGGAACTGTGCTGAATTTATATGTCTCTCACCGCGGGGGTCCGTCGTAGATTATACATTAGAACAAGCGTCGCGTGCGAACATGGTTACGTTTTTAAAATTCGATCATTTACTTTTATATCGCATTTTATTTTAGAATACAGTTTTAAAGGGACCGTGATGTTTTTCACTTTTGGAATGGTGGCAAACCTGCAATAAAGGCTGCGATAGTCAATGCAGTGGTGAGATTAACAGACTGCTACGCAGTATGTCTCGAGTTCAAACGCTCGGTGTGCATTTGAATGCTTTGAGAAGTTATGTGCGTATTAAATTTTAATTATCGCTTGTGAAACGGTGAAGGAACACATAGCGAGGAAACCTGCATGATGCAATTCTCTGTTATCGAAAGACATGTGAAATCTGCCAACCTGCACTTGGTTAGCTGGTTATGTAAACCTGTAAAAAATATTGGTTTTTGTTTAAGTATATTATTATGAACCTCAGCTAGTGAAGATGTAGAAGCAGCGATACTTGAATACTTAACGTAATATAAGTAGATACATTATATTCATACGACATCAAAACAGTTCACGTCTAAAGGAAAGCTTTCCGCATCTGCATCCTGACAATTTCTATTCAAAATGTTCAAACATGGAACTGTGGTGCAATTTATATGTCTCTCGCTGCGGGAGTCAGTCATACATTACAGGGCTACAGGCATTAGACCAACCGCGGCGGAATGTGTAAGCTAATTTAGAGCAGTTTCAGACTAGCGGTTTATACGCGCGTATAAGCTCGTTTTTGGAAGCGCATGTAGGCGCGTATAGGTTGACGCGTCTCCCTATAAGCGCGAATCCATGTTGATACTGACACGATATCACTACCGTTTCGAGCGAACATGCCGAAATATACCCCTTTACGCGAGTCCAGGTTTTTGAAACGTGTTAGGCGCTGGCCACACATAAAGGGCGTCGGGTGCGGACACGGCGCGGGCGGCTTCCTATTCCATGCAAATTTTATACCAAGTGCATAGAAATAAAGCGCATTTTAGGATACACGGAATGCCGTGGCTCGGGCGTAGATATGACGCGCCATGACATGATCCGTGTATCCTAAAATGCGCTTTATTTCTATGCACTTGGTATAAAATTTGCATGGAATAGGAAGCCGCCCGCGCCGCGCCGTGTCCGCACCCGACGCCCTTTATGTGTGGCCAGCGCCTTATGTAGTGCGCTTCTGAAACGACCGTATGCGCGCAGAAAAATACGCTAATCTGTTACCGCCCGTACACAGAAACTAAAGCTCACGTTATGTTTTTAAATTGGGTCGTACTTTTGAATGTAGTGTTCAGTTTTTAAATTTCATTTGAATGTAGAACGGTTTGAATTGTTTTTCTGAATTTGGTCTATGGTCTATGGTCTATGGTCTTGTAGAGGTAGTCCCGGTTTTACGAATATAATTTACCTTTATAGGACTGGTGTGTTAGTCTAGTGTCTATTGGTTTGTAACCCTGTATGTTAAGCCAAAGGTTGGAAGTTCAATTCCCATCCAGAGCAAATCTTTATGTGATGAACATGATTAGAATCACATTTGTATGGATTCTCTGACAAATTAATTTATCACGAACTTAACAGCCAACGGTAAAACTGGCTTTCAACATTTATGTTTACTTACATAGGTACAAATAAAAATTTAAACTGTGTCCTGTCTAGATGTTTATCTCTTCAGAAAATACTTACTTTCACCAAAAATATTCAACAACTTGATATAAATTTCACGATATGCAATTGAAAAATGGAGAAAGCCATACATATATAATGTAGGTACATATTATCTCCACAAATTGGGCAAATAGAGATAAAGATAGAGCAATTAGGCCCTTCTTTGTTTATGGTTTTACCTAGTAAAGTATTATATATTATTATCTGTGGGTTTACTCATCAAGGAACACAAAGAGCCTACCTAATTTAAGCGTTGTTTAAATTAGTAAAATTACCCTTTATTATAATCCTTGAGTAAATAGAAAAATAGTTAAGTATTTGCTCAAGCATTGATCCTTTGTAAAGTACCAACATATTAATCTGCTACAATATTTTTATCTTTTACTTTACTTGGCAGCTATAGCTGAGTGGAGAGACCGACAGACTGCTACGCAGAGGCTCTCGGGTTCGAATCCACGGCACGCACCAATGACTTTTTGGGGTTAAGTGCGTATTAAATTGTTAATTATCGCTTGCTAAACGGTGAAGGAAAATATCGTGAGGAAACCAATTGCCTGAGAGTTTTCCATAATGTTCTCGAAAGACATGTGAAGTCTGCCAACCCGCACTTTACCAGCGTGGTGAACTATAGCCATACCCTTTTCATAGTGAGTAGAGGCCCGTGCTCAGCAGTGGGACAGTATAAAGGGCAGATGATGATGATGATTAGGTACTTGGCATGTGTCTCCGCCCGTGTAAATTAGGTATATATCTAAACCGTCCTCAGGAATCTCACAATTTATTAGTGGAAGCCGCACAAAAATCCCTTCAGTAGTTTTTGAGTTTATCGCTTTCGTACACTCAGATAGGACTTAATTTTTATAATATGTACATACCTATCCGTTGTTTATTGATTAATCAGTATTTTCACAAATCGCTTGTAGTATTAAATTTGCAAATAAACCAACCATTTCGACAAATACATATGTTTATCATTAAAAGCAAACCATACGCTGCGTCTAGGGAAGAGCTCTCATTAAGTTGGTATACGCGTTTATATATGTTTGTGTTCCTGTATTACGTTAGGTTAGTACGCGTATTGCTTAGGTTTCGTCTATGTGCGTCGAGAGATTTGAACTCCTTTGATAATCTCGCCTTGCTTTCTGTCTAAACGTGTCTTATCTAAGTTATTTCATGTACAATCAAACAAGTCGGCGGTGGACCAGTTTGAAAAAAAATCCCTTGGCCCGCTCATAAAGTCGAGGCACACTAGAAACGCGTCTTTATTATTTATGAGGTCTACTTCGTCAAATAATATATAATTTTCAGCCCATAAACACTTGACACATAAAACGAGGAAGTCCCAATCGTATAAAAGGCGGTAAACAATAAAAACCGTTGGATTTTCATTTGATAGACGTGAGACGATTATAAAGATTACACCCCTCGTTTATGTGCAAAGCGCTCGACAGAATATTTGAAAATGGAATAAGCGATGTTTAGAAATAGAACTCGTTTGAAAATGTTCGATATAAGACTTTTACCATTTTTTTTTTGTTTTACGAGGTGGAAAATCCCTGCGGATCTCCGACTCTTGGGGAAATGAGAGCCGGAGTATGTGGTGTTACCACTAAAAACCACCTCGACTTTCTCATGTACCCATGTGTCGGAGGGTAGGGTATCGCTAAAGCATTCGTCGCTACTCTCCGACGGGTATTGGCCCACCAGATGGTCAGGCGGGCCCCGAACAAATCCCCCTTGGCGGCGGATTAAGGTGTTGGGCTCCGCCGCCAAAATACCTAGCGGCCGCAGAGGATAGGGAGGGCGGCAACGCAACACCGCAACTCCTCTCCTCGGCTCTGCGGCCCCACCGCGACGCATCGAATGGTGCGCCGCCATTTGGTCGCGGGAGATAGGGCGCGCGGCAACGCAACACCGACATGCCTTTCCTCCCGCGACCGCGCCCGACCGGTGCGGGGGACAGACAGAACTGTCCCCCACACCCGCACCGTTGGACGCATCCTGCGCAGGCCCTCTCTTAGCTTCACCGCGGGTGTCTAATCCACGGTTACTGAGCCCCCAGCCCCGCCACGACAAGGTGGAGATCCCAGGGAGGGGGGGGGGGGGTTATAAGACTTTTACCATGGGAAACGTAGCGAAAGACGATAAGGAGGATTTCTTAGAAAAGGTTTTAAATACCTACTTTTGATTGTGTCAATACTTTTTATAACTATTATCTTATGCCTTAATATTCTGTAAAATCTGGTTATACAACAAAGCGGACTCCAGGCTCTAAAGGCGGAAGTCTTGAATGAAACTCGGTTATCGCTAGAAAATATTATTAGGAAAAAGCTTTTGCTCGCACGTTCTCTTACGTGTTCCGCTGATATAAAGTACCTAATTATTATAAAACCGATAGCAAATTATGGGAGTGTGCTAAATGAATCATGAATTATTATCAGTCAATAGAAAATGTAACGGGTAAGTAGGTATATAAAACTTTTGGTACTTATATTAAACTTTTTCTTACTGACTGACTGACAGATAAGCGGGCAAAAACTAGATCTCCATAAACTTTCCACATTATGATTAAATAATTACCTATGTATCCCTTGGAGAAGATTTATGAAAAAAAAATAGTCCATATTTGATCAATTCTTTCTATGGATAAGCTGCGGAACCTAAAATATACAGATGGAAGTCTTTCTCATTAATAACAGTCGTATGGATCTTTTATTAAACTCAATCATAAAACAGGTACAGTCGCACAACTTCCCGCTAGACCACCATAAGGGCGAGAATCGATTAGCAAGGCATCGTCTCCTCCAGTGCTATTTTACACGCAAATTGACTCTCGTATACAATACATATGTCTAGTGTGCCTCAACTCTATGAGCGAGCCAAGGAATTTTTTTTCAAACTGGTCCAGTGAAGACTTGTTTGATTGTACCTATAAATAGTATAAAAATCAATGTAAGCAATTAGATTAATTATAATCAGAGTAAATGTAATAATTCCACCCTTCTAATCAAGAGCGAGTTCTTGCAATTTTTCAAAAAGTTCGATTATTACACATTCAAAATTAAAACCCCTTCATGTTTTAGTCAGAGATCAAGCTTAGTTGCCGTCTGGTAACCCGATTTCATTCACCAAGTAATGAGCACCATTAAACATACAACTCTATAAGCTATAAGGTCTTAAAATTTCACCCTGTGCACTTTAAAACAAACATTATGTCCCAAAAAATACAGTCCAAAATTGAATGACATTGTTAATCTAGATATCTGACTGCAAATGGAATAGAAAGGGGTATCTCCCAAGCAAATTTGAATTTTGAAATTATGCAATAAAGTCTGGATTGGCTTGAGTAACCGACCTCATGTACAATTCATTTTAGACCTGAAAAGATATGCCGAACCGGGTGCAGACGAAATATGAGGATTAAATTCCTGTACTGCACTTAACAAGACTAATTTATGCACGGATGCTTGCAACGGGTATAGTCGACTTAACTAAACTAATTGAGAGGTAATGGGTGAAATTTCACAGCAATATGTTTCGTTTGTCTATTGTTGATCTTGGATTTTGAAATTGGAATGTTTCAAACAACGGTCAGTTAATTTTATCTGTTTAATGGCTTGCTAGGATTAGGTTTCATGAAACATTAGGCACTACGTGGTCTTGCATTTTGTCAGAATGTTATTTACTTAGTTTGTGGCTTTGCAAAGGGAACATGCTAAATAGGTCCATTTAAAACTGAAATTACTCTACAATTTACTTGTCGTATTATACTTGTATCGACGATACCTGTTCATCCGCGTTCATTTGCATACACCCAGAATATACTGTTCAGGAAACACAGACTCAGCTAATTATGAAATCCAGAACAATATTTGGTAAGAGGGTGGTTTATTGGGTGTAAGGTCTTGTTAGGGGTGGGCGTACCTTAAATCATGCCTAGTATCTTCGCTTATGTGAAAAGCCACTTACACAGAGTATCCTTATACTCTAGTAGGTATAAGGCTTAAGTATTTTTTAGTATCTAGGCTTTACAAAGCATTACCAACAACTGACATCTTATTTCATTCAAGATTTAATCGTATTATTCCCTAAGAAGATGAAACCGAATATATTCGTCTGAATCAAACATATAAAAGTCAAACGAAATATATAGCCCGGAAGCCGCCATTATTACACAAACACGCATACGTAACGTTTTCCACAATAATTCTTATTTCAAACGCGATTTCCGGTGTCTCATAAGGAAATTACGTAATACATTGTTTCGATATTGTAACGGGTGGTATTTTTCAATGTCGAGTTAGGCTGTAGGCATATTTACATGTAGAATGTATGTATGTATGTATAGTTATTACACAGGAGGCCTGCGACGACGTGGCGTTAAATTGCCTTCGGATGGAACCCGGACGTGTGTGCAACATGTTACCGGCTTTACTTTATAATGTTGTATTTTTTTCTTTCTCTGGTAGATTTATTTTGGGAAAATCATTCTTTGGAGAATCTGATTTTGAATATCATCTGGCTGTGTATTGGAGAACATTTTTGTAAATATATTGATTTAAAAATATATCCGTATTTTCTTTGTATATCTTAAAAGTTTCAGTAGACCCTAAATAAGTAAAGTAAGTCGATTTTCATAGCTAAAACATATACAATACGAATGCGAAATATTTACCTGTTAAACTTAATATACGAAACGTGAACTATCATTGCTTTACAAAGCGACTGCAAACTATCTTAAAAATATATTCAGATGGAAGCACTGCGATACAAATTCCGACGAAAATCAAAAAAGGAAATGCTACTCGTTCACAAGCAAGGAGCATTGAAACGGGGATTCAGTTCAAACCGCTAGATCAAGTCGTCCGCCATTGTAAAAGCTCGTTTTGTTGCGTTCGAAAACGTTCCACCGCTAAATATCGAAAAAAACGCGGGAAAATTGCAAATGGAAACAATAAATAATTCGAATGTTGCGGTTTTTATTATAAAAGTCCGCATCAAAAGGTTGTGAAAGCTTTCACCGCGGCAATAAGTCTTAACACAAAAGGCGATTATGCCTGTTCGCGCGCTTTTAAGCGTTAAATAATAATAGGGGAAAATCTTAAACTTCGTAAGTAGCCGCATTTCGATCGGTGAAAAAATTATATTGTTCATTTTGAGACAATGCCGCCATTTTGTATTCAGATTAATCCTTCTTTTCATAAAACTTGGATTGTAATAATCATGCATGTTTATTTTGATATATGTTTATTGAAACTGGATTGGAGATTTCAAAATAAACAGATATAAGTAGGTATATTGGCGAGGTTCAAATATTTACTCCATCAATAAGTAATGCTAACATTAATTGTTACAGATTCAATCCATTTTCTGCTGAGTGTTTATTTAACTTTCTCCGCAATTACATTCGATACGACTGGAGATCTACTATTTAAAAATATCTCTACATTTTGCATCAAACTATATGCTCGGTCTACGAAGTGGTTTTTCTATATCATCATCATGTCAGTCTAGAGACGTCCACTGCTGGGCATAAAGACATATTTATTTCTGCATTTTGGTTGTTTACAACACTTATACATGTCAAAACCCTATTCTAGATGAAGCCGGCTTTTCCTAGCTAAATGACTTCTTGAGAAGAAAGGCCGAAACAAACTCAGTCATTGTTTTTTTTGTCACTTCAATTTCTTTAGTCTTTTCTTCATCTTTTAAAGTCCAGACAAAAAAGGGTTTAGTATGCAAGTACAATGCAGGAAATTATCTGACGCTTTTGACTGACTCGGCCCACTGATGGCCCGCATTCAACAGCAATCGTACGGCTCAACCTTAATTGAGGGAGCCAGCATGAGCTGTATCACTATGCTTCCACGCCATCAGAAGGTGTATGCATAAGCATGTTAGCCTAAGCCATCAGACAGGTTGCCACAACTATTTGTTTATATGTTTAATAATGCCCACATCGTACTCACAACTTTACATGCTAATACACAGTAAAATACATGTTGCAAACAATAAGTAAAAATAATAAAAATTTAAACAATAAAATGTCATATATTTAAAATATCAGAAAATATTATTAAATGTCAGAAAAAATTATTGAATGTCAATTTATGAATAATAATATATTACTTAAGTAATTTTAAATGTCAAAAGAAAATAAATAAAATAACAATGTCAAATCAAACAATGTCAAAACAAAATAAATAAAATTACAAATGTCAAATTAAAAATGTCAAAATGTAAAAATATAAGTTATACAAATGTAAATAAAAATATCATATCACTAATTTCAAAATGTCAAAATTCATAATTTTTAAACTCAATTCCAGGCATTTTTGTCTGCTAAATAATCTTTAACTGTGTAATAAGCTTTTGAACACAAGCTCTGTTTAATAAATACATAACATAACATAACATAACATATCTTCACGCCTTTTATCCCCGAAGGGGTAGGCAGAGGTGTATTACACACCCACACTTCGCCAGATATGTTTCGGTCCCAATGTAATAGGGGGCGAGCCTATTGCCATCTACCGGGCACATTATTAAGCGAGCGATAATTAACATTTTTAATACACACATAACTTCGAAAAGTCAGAGGTGTGTGCCCGAGGTACCTGGGGATCGAACCCGAGACCATCGTCTCGGCAGTCCGTTACGTACACCACTGGGCTACCGCCGCTTAATACTTTGAATTTATTAATACTTAGTTCCTGAATATTGCCTGGAATTTTGTTGTAAAAACGTATGCTTTGACACTTGTATGAGTTACTTATTTTTTGTAGCCTAGTTGAAGGTAGAACAAGTTTGTTTTTATTTCGTGTGTTTAAATTATGAATGTCGCTGAATTTAGAAAACATATTTATATTTTTCCTGACATATAACAAGTTCTCATAAATGTATTGAGATGCGACAGTCATTATCTTAATTTCTTTAAATTTTTCCCACAGTGAATGCCTTGAACCAAGACTGTAGATTGCACGAATAGCCCGCTTCTGCAGTACAAACACAGTTTGAATGTCAGCTGCGTTGCCCTATAATAAAATGCCATATGACATTATGCTGTGGAAATAACTAAAATATACTAATCAGGCCGTATCTATATCAGTTAACTGACAAATTTTGTAAACCGCGTATGCTGCAGAGCTAAGTCTATTCGACAACTGACCTATATGTGGGCCCAACTGTAGCTTAGAATCTAAGGTTATGCCTAAGAATACGGTGTTATCTATAAGATCCAACTCTTCTCCATTCAAACATATGTTAGGTTTAACTTGTTTTACATTCGGTCTTGAAAATCGTATACATTTTGTTTTTCTTTCATTTAACAGTAAATTGTTAGCTGTAAACCATTTAACTACTTTAGAGAGAGCGTTATTTATATCGTCATTATTTGATTGTTGTCGTCTTAGTTTAAAAATAAGTGATGTATCATCAGCAAATAACACTATCTCTTCATTATTTTGGATAATGTATGGCAAATCATTAATATATACAAGGAAAAGGAATGGACCAAGAATTGAACCTTGCGGCACTCCCATTGTGACCACTGAACCCATAGAAACTTTTCCATTTACCTCAAATCTCTGTATCCTATTACTCAAATATGATGTTAGGAGATCCAAAGCAATGTTCTTAACTCCATCGTAATGTAATTTCCTGATCAATGTTTCATGAAACACGCAATCAAAAGCCTTAGATAAGTCACAAAAGACTCCCAGAGCATCATGCGACTCCTCCCAGGCATCAAAAATACTATCTAAAAGCTCAACTCCAGCATCGGTAGTTGAGCGACCCCTAGTAAAACCAAATTGTTTTTCATGTAACAGCTTATTGTTATTAAAATGAATTTGAAGCTGACCTAGAATTAATTTTTCAAAAATTTTACTAAACGTACCCACGTTTAGTAAAATTTTACTAAACGTGGGTAGCACAGATATTGGCCTATAATTTGTGGGGTCAGATGTGCTACCTGATTTAAATAACGGAATTACTTTACTACTTTTCATTTGATCAGGAAACACACCACAGTCAATGCATCTATTGAAAATCATTGCCAGTTCCGGTGCTACTGTGTTGATTATAGATTTCGTAATCACAACAGAATTGCCCCAAAGATCACTAGTCTTCTTCAAATTAAGGGTATTAAAAGTTTTTACAATATCTCTGTCAGTGACATAACTAAAACTAAATTCAATGTTACACCTATTGACATTTTGTTTCAATAGAGATTCGGCGTCATTAGGGGACGAGTTGAGGGATTTAGTGGTTGAGACTGGAATGTCTGTGAAGAAATTTTCAAATGCTGTGGCAACCTCAAAATCTGACTTTAATATATTTTTATTTAATTGAAGAGTGTAATCGTTACTTTTAATCTTGACCCTTCCAGTCTCATTGTTTATAATATCCCATGTTGCTTTTATTTTATTGTCACTGTTTTTAATTTTTGATTTTAAATAAAGTGTCTTAGCTTCACGACAAATCTTTTTAAATAACTTGGAATAATTTCTTACATATTGACAAAATTGTTCATCATTTTTATTAATTACTTTCTGTTCATATAATTCGTAAAGCTTATTTCTACTTTTATAAATTCCAGTGGTTGCCCATTCACTGAAGGATGTAGTACCAGCAACTGAGATCCTCTTAGGGACAAAATAGAATTGAATATAGTACAGTACATATCAAAGAAAGAATTGTACAACTTATTAGGATCGTTATTATAGCATAAGTATGGTAATGTACTTGTGAGTTTATCCTTAAGTCCCTCCAGACGACGCAAAGTTTTTGGCACCACACTCAATTCCTTTCTACCTACTTTTTTAGACTGCATAGCAAATGTTATAGATTGTCCACAATGATCTGATGTTAATTTGTTAATTATTTGCTTTCTAACTGGTACAATATCTGTAAATATATTGTTTATACAAGTAGATGTCGTGGAAGTTATCCTGGTGGGTTCCAAAAATAAGCATGCAAGATTATATGACTTGAACAAATTCTTAATTTTGTGGCAATTCAGGGAATCTTCTAGTAAATTAATATTAAAATCGCCACCTACTATTATAGATTTATTTTGTTGGCATAGCTTCCGTAACACATCATCCATGACACTTTCAAAGTTGTCATAGCAGGATGATGGTGGCCTATACACACTCAAAACAAGAAGTTGGTCCAACTCCACACAGGCTATTTCAACTCTCCGTTCAACAGAGAAACTAACAATGTCACTACGATTCTTAAATTTAAGCAGCTTGTTAACTAAAATCAACGATCCACCATGTATTGCATTTTGTCTGCTGAACGAACTACCAACTAGATGGTTATTAAAATTGCACATGAACTGGTGATCTTTAAGCCAATGTTCTGTTATACACAAAATATCGACGCATTCACCGTTCATGAACAACTCCACTTCTAAATCTGACATACCTTGTATATTTTAATGTACCAGTTTTAATACTTGTGAATTTCTAAATGAATTGTTAGTTGGATTGGGCTTATTCGTACATACAGCCCATTATGAATGAAAGTGTCATTGCAAGAGGTATTCTCTATTGTCGAATTATTTAATTTAAATTAATAGAAATGTCAGACTGTGTAGCCAAAATACTGGCTGAATCATTATATATGTCATTTTGTTGCTGTATAGGGGCAACGTTTATTAGCCAAATTCTTGGCTGAAATGTCAATACAAAATGCTAGCGACTCAGCTAGTTGTCTTTTATAATAAGAATTCAGATAACAAGTATCTTGCGTCAAATGTAAAGCTTTACTAACATAATTGTTAGAGTCAAAAACATGAAATTGATAGTTATTGTATGACCAACTACACAAATTTATGTTAAGACTATGTCTAATATTATTTTCTTTCTGTGGCAACCCTTTACTGAAAGGTAAAGTGAGCATAATAATTTGATTTAAATTTAATTCACATAATTTACTGTAATAATAGAATAAAAGTTTTTTATTTAAAGATCCTCTTTTACCAAGTAGGATCAATAAAGTTGTATCCTGGTCAAAATTGAAGTTTATAATTTTATCTAAAATAGCAATGGAACTTAACCCAGGCAAACAGTAGTTCATCACTAACCCATCACTATATGTGTTCGCCAACAACTGACCCATACCTTTTCCAATCTCGTCACTAAATATTATCACTTTATTTTTATTTTGTAATATAGTTTTACTGTCTAGTTTGTTATTTTTTAATTTATTTAGAGTGTGTTTAATATTTGAATTTGTATTGTTTAAAGAACTATTTGGCAAAACCGGGTCACATGTTGGCAATGAGCAAGCTGGCGATTGTTGGTGGTTGAACTGGATGTCATTGTTCAATGGTATTGAGCATTTGTTACTATTTGATGCCACCAACTCATTCATTGCCAATATGTACTCTTTCATTTGTAGTTCAGAGCTTTTATATTTATTTGTCATTGATACTAATTTGTCACTAAGATTATTTAATTCTACCTGCAAATGATTTATTTCTAATTTATGTTTCAAATTATTTTGGTGATATTTCTGTGTGTATATTTTTAATTTTTCAAGAGCAAGTAATCTTTCCCTATTTAACTTAACATTTTTTATGAAAAATTTTTGTCTGTGAACTAATTTTTGGGTCTTTTTTATGAATTTGTTTATTTTGACATATTTCTTAATTCTATTCCTACTACCCCTAATCAATTTTATTGAATTATTTGATTCTTTGCACACTGAGAGACTATTTGGAAATGATGCTTTAGAATTATTGATGTCAGTAATCATGCATGGAGCATGAACCACCAGCTCATCGAACAGACTTTCATTCATTTGCCGAGGTAGTGATCTGTTCTTGGGTGAATTCTAGATGTCTTATTCTACTATTTGCCTCATGTAACTGTTTGTCTAGAAACTGAATACGGTCAAGTGCTAGTTCGTACTGTGAGCTACACTCGGCAAACCCGTCCACAATGAGCTGGAGTCCATCCCGAGCACTCATGGCATCAGAGAATTGAATATGTAGCTGAGCCATTTCACATTTTAATATCTTATTTTTTTCTAGTAAGTTCAACATTTCTTTCTCGTTATCTTCTCTTTCCTCTATCAGTTTCTTACACAACTCCTTAGAGGTCTTTAATTCAATTAAAGCCAGTTGGAGTTTAGACTCTTCCTGGCGAGCCAAAGCTTTACGAGTCATAATCATAGTGAAAAGAGAGAAATACAAGTACAAAGAAAGTTTTGTTCAAAAGTAAAGGCGAAGATTGAAATACGTAGTAATAGTAGAGTTTAAAGCTAAATATTATTGTAAGAAAGAACAGCTGATCTCGTTGAAAATTGTGTAACCAACTAACAAGGTTTAGGTTATGTTTATGTATTTTTACTATTTATAGGTGATTATTTAAGAACTTGATAGCACTTTTTATTCGGAAATATACTAATTAAAACTATTTTATACGTATAAGTCGATTTTAGATAGTAGTTACAATGTTATACCTGTTTGTAAAATGACAATGCAAATTTAGCCGGTAGATTGGTTGTCAAAAAAAGAAATCACAATAAACAGGTTCCCCCAGTGTTCTCCACACAGACCGTTCTTATCTTAATATATAAAATCCTTGCGTTACTGACTGACTGACAGACACGCTACAGTCGAAACTATTGGGCGCAGGAAGCTGAAAGGACAATGGCGGACCTCCATACATCAAAATGTCTGAAATTAAATTGAAGCGAAAAGTAATAAAAAATATATCAAAAAATTTGGCGTAAGTAACAGAGTGTATAAATGATTCTATTTTCACTCAGGAAAGGCGGAAAAAGAAGATATCGGTGTTTGAATTTTTAGTTAAGATTGAACAATGTAGGTAAAAGGAAAGTTAAAGTATGATAGTTAACAATGTAGGTAGGTACGTTTGAATTATCAAATGACTTATGTCAGGTTGACATCAAAACGCAGAAGTATTTTGTAGCATCTTACTGTCACAGCCAAAGACAAAAGCAGAGCTGCACATTTTAAATCGATTTTATGTGAAATCGATACAACATCAAAACGATACTGTGACGTTTTTATTTCATTTAAACATTGTTTTGCTTCAAAAATATTACCTTATTGATATAATGTTGATTAAATATTAAATAACTGCATTTTAAACCAAACCAACTCTCTAAAGGTCCATCGTATCGATTACTTATTTAATAATCGATACGGATATAGCACTCACGTCTATTCCCGTCACACCATTGTCTATGGCAACAATCAAATAATAAAGTATTCGTTATCAATTGGAATGCTTTTTATCATCATAAAATACTCCAGCTTTAACGAGACAAAGTGAAAATATTAAAAATCGTAGAAAAATAAAACAATTTGTTTTGTTCATATGAAGTTTAAGTTCCCCACAACAAACCCAGACCAAATTCTGCCATTGTTCTTTGGCATGTATGTTCCTTGGGGACCGTAGGGGTGCACTAAGAAGGGATTTCCCGAAGTTCCCACGGGATCGGTCAAAACGGGTAAATTTAAAAAAATGCAGGCGGAGCTGCGGGCGTCCTCTAGTTTTTCTATATAGTACCTAGGTACTTTTATTTTGATTCTTTGATGAAATATTCGAGTATAAAGTTTATTCTTTTGGCCCACTTCAAGCTTCGTAACGAACTTAGAAAATGTACAATTTTGACTAGCAGACAAATATGCCAGCAAAATATTCAAAGCTGTAAAACGTCAAAGTGTGGCAGTGCGGGTTTTCATTAGAGAGTCAAAAATAAAAGCCCGCCAGCAGACATACTTAGTCTTTCGTCGTCCCCTACGTGTTACAAAATGAAGACTTTTGATGCTTGTGTCAGCCTCAAAATATTAAAGGAAATTCAGCTTTCAACAAATTATGTATTAACTCTTCTGAAGATTGGCTTGTCAATTTGTTAAATTTTTACATCCATTGAAATAAGGTAAGAAGCATCTGAAAAAATACGATTTACCTACGTTGCTACAGTTTCTTCTGCTGATGATTAGTTATGTTCTTTACATTGTTCCTAAGACTGTGTAGCCAGGCCCAGCAGCAGTACCTACTGAAAATCTCGAGTTTTACACTCGTGAAGTTCCGGTGAAAGTTGCACTATCTTGGAGCCCGCAACAGACTTAATAAGTATATTTTATTTGTAAAATTAATGATCCTAAACTAAAGGTTATGTAAGAAATAGGTATTTACAACATTGAAAATATTATAAAACGTTTTTCCTATGACCTACATCGTTAAATGCGCGTCCAAATTATCATGGTGTAAAAGAATTAATACTCAATTTTCTTCTAATTTCAATTAATATGAACAGAAAATTAGTTATCTGTGGATACCCGGTTCAATTAAAACGAAACCATACGCCTCAAAAGTTAAACATCGCCAAATGAAAATTTACCTCGCTAATGTAATGTAGGCAACTCCATGACAATGTTAATACCATTCGAAGCCATTTTAAAGGGGCCCGCTGTAAGATGTTTACTTTATACGAACGAGCGTAAGATCCCACCATTGTTTGCTTGGATGAATTTTCATTTATTTGCGTAAACCGTACTCCTTCATACAGTTTCCTTTTATTGCCGACTCTTGTTTGACGATACAGCCATTTTACTGAATTATTGACGATGCCGCGCTATGACATAACCATATGTAATGTACGTACATATGTTGGCATTGTTGTTATAATTTACGTATGCTATATTTTTATTATTGTTACGGTTGGTAGCAATAAAAACGATTGTATTTTGTCACTGACGGTTTTTGTGGGCTGTGTAAAATATTCGATGTAAACGAGAATTTATTTCGGGTTTATAATTTAGGTTTTTGTGGTAGTGCGGTGTATATCTGGATAATGTGTCGAATTTGTATATTTGCATATTACTATGTTCAACCAAACAGACAAACATACAAGCAAACTTTTCACCTTTTTTGTATATAATTATGTAAACGTATAAGCGCCAGCATCAGCGAGTCATTTTCAGATGAAAAATAAAATACGCGTATACAAGGATGCTTTTGTTTATTACATGTACTTATAAGGTACTTAAAAAACACAGACGGACCCAGATGTTTATCCCTTCATGGAAGTCGTAAAAGATGTCTGGTAGGGAGAGAAAGGGTAACAAAGCTATGTATATGTATGAGTATACCTATTATCAATATTTAAAAACTTGTATATTTGGATGATAAACAATTTAATGGCACGATTTTATGAACGATAAAATATACTTTCAAAATTCAATGTTTATATTCTTTTGACATTGTATGTAGCGGAGGATGAAATATTAAACCAACGCCCCATTTTAAGTCATCACTGGTGATCACTCTTCGGAAAATACATAGGCAGGTACAGGCTGAAAATAACAACATCGATAACCGATACTTGTTATTGTAGAACCTACCGGTAAGGAAACTAAGCAAATTTTACCTTTGTGGTTTTGGTAATGACTTAGTTGCTTCATGAACATTAAAACCACTCTCATAGAAAATGCGAACTAGTCGAGTTTTCCCAACACTGAAATTTGACGTGCATTGGCTTCGAACCTACGCACAATAAACATCGAATAAGTTACTGAAATTCACTTTACTGCTCACGAAGTCGTCAGTAAATTAAACGCTACATTTAAAAAGTAATAAATTCAGAATATCAAAATAATTATTTTTGTGCCATCCCATCTTTTATTGTTTGCTTCGACTGTATCGTACAGCCAGTGGCCTGTGTCAATTGTGATTCGAAATCGATTAAAAAGTTAATTTTAGGTGGCCAACAAATTTGATGTCGAAATTCTATTGTTCCAAAATCAAATTCTAAAATACCGCGAACGGGTTTATGTTTATTTATTGGCAACCAAACATTATTAGGTACGTATCGAGTGAAAGTGTTCATTTGAGGGATTAAATTTCTGCTGAAAGGTGGCAATTGACGATAAGGGGTATTAATATTGGAAATATCCAAGTATTGCGTTAATTTCTTCATTTTAAGCAAATTTTGGTGGTATAAGCGGTTTATTTATCGTATCGCAGGTTATAGGTAGATAGGAATAATTAGGCAAGATCTATGGAAGACGATGATTGCTATTGTAAGGGCGGTGGCCTATGCACAAGTTATACAAATAATTTTCAAGATAGTTATACAAAATTGAATAGGTACTAAGATATTAGTTTTTTATTATGTTTATGATACTAATCTAATATCGCTATGCACTCGCGTGCAAAATCGTGGCCAAAATCTATCACCTATTGGAATTGTCGTCACCAACGACACCAACTATAACAGCATTGCACACGATGGCTTCAATAACAATTCCGCACAAAAGCTTATTATTCAATTGTAGGGTATAGATTTATTTATCTGTATGATTCGTTATCATTCCCGTGGTGGTGTATCGTTTGGCCTAACCCTGCTGTTGCCGTTAATTTTACTGTCGTGAAACATGCAATGCTATTTGTTATTGGGAACTAGTTAGTTGCGAAGTCGTTTCGAATTGACTAGGTTTTGGATTTACAAATTTATGGACGTATAGCCTATTTTGGTTGCGTGGATGATGTTATTTTACGAGGTCAACTAGATTTTATCACGCTATTTACGTCTTGTAGATTATTTATCATGACAAGTTATGAAATGAAGGTTTTCTTACGTCCTGTTTGATCGGCTATCATTAAGATCTTTGATAGTCATTAGGACTCTATGTAGCGAAAATGCTGTCACTGAGCAACCCTTTAAATTACAAAGCAGTTGTCCCTTTGAATTACAGAGACCAGACGGGCTCGGAGACAAGTTTTGGATGCAAAGATATCACACAACCCTAGGGCGCGCCAATAACACTTCTAGTTGTTTTGTTATTCCCCGTCTCTGTTCCTATTAACACCATCATTTAAAATCTTTGTCTTAGGCGCCAAAAACGGTTTCCTGTTGCCCTTGTACCTACTTCAAGTAGGTAGGTAGGGCGGGGCTAGTTGGGCAATTTTTCACTTTAGCGGTTATAGCTCCTCACCGATATGTCTGAACGGCTTGTTATGTATACTAATAGATTACTAATTTATCCATTTATCAAAGTGTCCCTATTAATTTATATCCAATAACTCAAATTAAAAGCTAGACAAGTTTAAATGCAGAAAGTCAAGTATGCTCAACATACCCCATAGGTGAGGTAAGTTGAGCAAGGGTATGGGGCAAATGGAGCACTAAGAAAGTGTAGTCAAACCATGGGTTTAATGCTAACTAGACTTAAATAAAAAAAAATGTTTGGCAATCAACTTTTTATTTATATTCTTTTAGTGGAAAAATTACAAAATCTAAAGATATTTTCTATGTAAAATAAACTGAAAATATAGTCAACAAAACATCAACTAAAAATATTTTCTATAAAAAATAAACTGAAAATATAACATCAAAACATCAACTTAAACTTATTTTCCGTTCAGGGGCAAAATGAACTCACACCTTCGCTTGATTTTTTCAAATATCTTGTCCAAGTCATCCGTTTGATACCGAACTCTTTGGTGGCGGCGTTTACACTTTTTCCCTCATCGTTAACAGCCTTTGCAGCATCATTTAGGTCTTGAGTGGAGTAAGAACATCTTGTAGTCTTTCTTTTATAATGCCGCATCCTGAAAAAAAATACAAAATAACATATATTACTTTGTTCTTAATCGTGGGGTTAGTTGAGCAACTGTAGCTCAACTAACCCCAACCCGAAATTTTAAAACAAAAGCAAGGTTATGAAAAATCAGTTATAATCATACCCAGAACCTTAATACATATCAAAAGTACAATAAATTTATTAAAGTTTAACACTTACCTGACTGAATACGGACAATATTTGACTATTACAGACGAAATATACGCTTACTATTATTTTACTTTTTGGTCACAAAATAAACAACGCTCACGTGTTCTTCACTCGATCGACGAGTCGCCACTGGTGGTCGCGCGATGAGTTCCCCTCCCGCGACCCCTTCTTGCCGCTATTTGATGCTTTCGTGTGCGGTGAATAGTTTTACTATAATAGAGTATAGAGTTTATACTATAACCTATCCTGGTATGACTCTTGCCTGATTTTAAATTAAATCGTGTTATGTAGTACGGATATCGTTCAAACTCAGTGGCGTAACTATACCGTTCGAGGCCCGTGGCAAATTCATCGGATGGGCCCCCTCCCCCAATATAAAGAAGCTCAATCAATAATAATAATATTTTTTATTTTATAATACTTATTTATACACTTTTACTTGTAAGAGTAAAATAACAAATCACACACACAAACTTTATAATTATACTTAGATATTAATTTTCTAATAATTCACATGGGCACATAGAGTTGTCAAAATGATTTGAAAAACAAAAAAGCTATTTGATATACGCAGTCCGAATCATCATATTGTCGTAAGCACACAAGGTGTTCAAAATATAAAATGTTAACTATTAAAATTCCTTCCTTCGGACATTCTGTTCAGCAAAAGTGGTAATGACATCATCAAAGTCCAAATTTCGGGCCATAGAATTTTCGATGGATAGAATAGCCAAGTTGCTTAACCTGTCTTGTCCCATAGAATTTCTTAAATAAGTTTTTATCAATTTCAGTTTTGAAAATGATCGCTCGGCACTAGCCGTAGTCACAGGAATGGTGAGAAATAGGTAATAGAAATGCAGTGCACACTTCAGGAAAGCTTGAAGATATAAAATGACTCTTTATTATTAATAAGTCAGCAAGTTCTCTTACAGAAGATGATATTTCTATTTCGTGTCTAAAAGAGGATCGAAAACTGAGAATTTCCTTGGAAAACGAGATGGATATATCTTCTTTATATGGATGGACAAATGCTAAAGCCTTTTCGAATAAATCAGTATCATTCAAATTTTGCAAAGTGGCAGGTTGCAAGACACTGAAATTGGAAACAATTTCATTCATTCCAAAGAAACGCGATCTCAGTTGATTAATGATTATGTCTAATACACGATAGAATACGTTCACTTTAAATAAGCTTTCAGGATCTTGGAGACGTTCATCCTCGCAAATTTCATCAAAATGACTTTTCACTTTTCTCTGACGAGTTTTAGGAAATTCAGGGTTTATAGATCATTTCACTGCAATACTATTTGCTTCCGTTTTTAATCTTCAAATTCATGTCGATTTTGAAGCATTTGAAAGATCGATGGCTTTAGACTAAAGTGATTTAGAAGCCGCGTCTATAGTTTGTAAGACTTTACAGTGGAACACCAACAACATAATAAAATTGTATCTTCTTCTTCAGCAACATAGCTTCATTTCTCTCATCTGTTTTGGAATTTAATAAAATAGTTTTTGTAAGCGCTTTTTGAACATCAACAAACCGAACTTTTAAAGCAAACATGGCATCAAAGCATCCTGCCCATCTAGTTGGATTCATTGTTTTTAATGTTACTGACTTTGATGATACCCCAGTCTCTCCTTTATTGTCAGATATAAAACTAGATAATATATTCCATCGTTTAATACTATGGCCAAAAAAATTATAAATTTGTTGCACAGTTTCGAATAATGTTTGTATTTCTATGACCTCTTTTACTGTATCATTTACCACCAAATTTAAATTATGAGCAGCACAATGGACATAAACCGCATTTAGCTCTATATCTCTAATGAGTTTTTGAACTCCGCCGTAAGTGCCTTTCATGGTATTAGCTCCATCGTACAATTGTCCACGGCACTTATTGAGAGAAATACTTTTGTCATTTATGGATTTTATTATCTGCTTGGACATTGCTAAGGCAGTTTGACCCTTAACCTCATGAAATCCTAAAAATGACTCTTTAATTACGAGAGTCTTTGGAGTTCCGTTTTCATATTTCTCGATTACACAGTAACGGTAAAGTTCACACAATTGATCTGTTTTGAAAATATCTTGAGTAGTATCTAATAAAATTGAATAAAATGGTGCGGTTACTATTTCATTTACCAGAGCATTTTCCACTTTTTGAACCAGAACAGCAATGAGCTCATTTTGTATTTTTGGACTTAAGTATTTAATCTGGCCCTTAGGTTTGCTTAGCAACTCGTGTAAAATAGGATCGTATTTGGCTAATAGCTCAACAATTGCCAGGAAAATTTGATTTTTTGTTTGTTGAGATATCCTAACGATTATGGTGTCAAATTATAGATCTAGTTCAAAAACCATTTTATCTGTTTGAATCATGTAAATCGGTCCACGCGTTTAGGAAATATATTACGCGTTTAATAAATAACTAAGAATTAGTATAGTGAAAATGTAAACGACCAGAATTTTTGTGGTTTTTCTTCTACAAGCTCAAGTAGTAGGATTGGATACCTATAGGATAATTATTTATTATTAGGTACGTGGTCAAGTATGTAGATAGACGATGTACAAATATTATAGTAGCAGTGGCAAGTCGACAACCCTAGCGCGACGCGTCGAACGCGGGCTTGGAAGCTGCGCGAAAGTGTAGGCACTTATCGCTGTAGGAACGGCCGAGTGAAGGAGGCCTGGCGCAGGTAAGTATACGCAATGTTTAAGCGCTGTTGACCGAAACTTACAACGGGAATTCCCCAAACATCTGCAGTAATACCAATACGCGTGGCGAGCATTTTATTATCTGTCGGATACGTTCTAAGCCTGGGTTACACCTTTTTTTACAAATGCTTTGAATTTTTTATACATTTTTTTACTTGTGTATGCAACTGAGTAGGTAACAAAAATAAATCAAAGACAATTTTTTTTTACTAAACATGTACCTATAATAATTGTTGGGAGTTGGGATTCTCCTGTGACCGGGGGCCTCTTCCGGCTGGGGGCCCGAGGCATTTCGCCGACTTGCCACCCTGTAGTTACGCCACTGTTCAAACTACTATTATATTAAAATATCCAATATAATACAACGAATAAATCTAGAATAAATTCAGCGACCTCAAATAAACACACAATGGCGGATCTATCGCAATATTTTCTTTTGAAACTAACATTGAACGGAAGCCACAGATCTGCATCGAGTAGACATTGGACAATGGCGGCCTGACAACACTTCCATTTAGCTATTGTGAAACTGCACAATGCTTGCATGACCTATATTTGTGGCCAACATTGCAATATTGAGACTCAGACTCTCGACGAACCTTTTAAGGGTTTCTGTCCATTACAGCATAATATTTGTGCAGCCAAGTAGGTACTTCTGTGCGATGGAACGTCGCAGCTTAACTGACATGTTGCTGTAGCGATAAGGATTTCTTCTGAAAGAGACAAGTTTTTGTTTTTGCAGAGTTGAAACTGTGTTTTTAAGTTGCATTTATAGCAAAGTGGTAAGTCTTAGAGGTGGGTAAAATATGTCATATGATAATTAATCTGTGTTCATTTATTATATGATTCAATATGTTTTCATTGCATGTGATTACATGTTAGGTACGGCTGTAGTGTGTTTCAGTATAATGTACAACCACGTTTAAAATCACAACTAGTTTAGATTTTTTTCTATATCAGACTGTTCTAGTTGACTGGTTTATGGGTTCATAGGTTTAAGTCCCTGGTTTTGTTTACGATTGTGTAAGACATAAATAGATCTACGAAGTGGATGGTACATACACAACGTTTATGTTCACTATTATAATGAATCCCAACTATTTCAAATGGCATTTAAAAAATTAACTTAGTGGTTTAGGTGAAAAGAAAGTAGAGTTATTTAAGTTTTTTCATGGCATGTTGAGAGTTCTAGTCCGTTTTAGATAGAACGGTTCCTCTCAGTCGTGCAGGCAGCGTGGTAGGATCGCGGCTTCAGCGAGTAGTCGTCGACACCGATGCCCGGCTGGTAGACCGTAAGTAGAAGGCGGTGAAGTGGTAAAGGAAGGGTAGAGCAGTAGATCAGCATAGCATGGAAGCTTAGCGTTCTTCCGTAGAACAGCGTAGTCTTTGAATCCAGCGTAGTCCTAGTGCCTGAATTGAAAATTAAGTTTATTAAATCATTACAGAGTCCTGCAATCGGTAGTGTCAGGAATTAAGACGGAGACACTTGTCGACCTCAGTTAATGGGTAGAAGATAGATAGGACAATAGTGTGATAGAGTTAGCCACCTCTGCCCATAGCTAGGAAGATAGGTTCGATTCCCGCTCAAGTTAAACATTTGTGTGCATGAACATGGATGTTTGTCTTGGTCTGGGTGTTTCTATGTATAATATTATGTACCTATGTATTTACAAAAAAAAAGTATATATGTATTTATATCCATTATCTAGTACCCATAACACAAGCTCTGCTTAGCTTGGGACTAGATGGTGATGTGTGTATGTGGTAGAATATTAAAATAAATGTAGATTTGAAATTTCTCGATGTGGCGACTTACTCTTCTATTCCTATGAGTCGCTACTTCAAAGAAGTTACAATCTAGAGTTCGATAGAAAGACCTAGAGGCCTGCCAATATGTGCGCCAGTTTCTATAGAGATTTCAAGCCTTAGACCCGTAGCCGAGCATCATTTTCAATATCCGTTAAGAACGTGTTCATTGGGCAGCTTTCATTGGCTAGGCTATATGTTTCGATATTATAATGAATATACATATAACATTACAAGTATGTTTGTGGAACTCGAACCCACAAAACACAATTAGGCAGACCAAAGAATGACTAGCCAGTATATTTCAAATGTAAATCATATCACAACTGTACATAATAATATCCTAGAGATATCGTCGCATGGGCGACAGTTGACACTAGGCCTGCATTTTGTACCGTGACATGAGCAGAAACATGTCGGACGCGACATGTGCAATTTGTGTCGCAACGTGCGTGGAATCTTGCATTCTTGCATGTGTAATTGTGGCCTGTTTCGTATACGTCATGCGCTAAACATGGACACATATTTATGGCCTACAGTGTAATTCATTTCGTGTAATTTATTGCCGATTGCTAACTTACTGGATAAATTCTGATAGGGAGGAAGTTTGTAATTTTATTGTAAGCTATTATCGTTAGCCGTTAGGTGTATTGTCAAACAATCGCGATTAAAAACTTTCCAAATAAATTACAATGGTGTACAATATTAGACGGTACCTAACATAAAACTCAAACTTAATCATGTAAATATCTATATTGTTTTCTCACCACTGCTAGTGCACCGCGTCAAATTTCGTGAAGTGGTTTCGATAACGACTAATTTTTGTCATACACAAATTGTTGATAAAAGTTCTGTTACTCTTTGGTCTGTTAAATGATTGTTTTTAAAGTCCTCCTGCGACAGTTAGTGCATTTTTAGCAAAAGCTTACTTACATACGAAAAAGTAAAAATTACAATTAAGAATGTGCAACAACGAAAACAATCTACCCTACCCAAACATTTACTTCCATAATTAATAAGAGTATGCAGCATATAACTTACTAGTTGAACGCAGTATCAACACATTTTAAAGCACAAGCTAGTTGAAACTCTGAGCATATCACACAGTCTATAATAAACCTTAACTCGAGAACAAACTTCGGTATTACGCAAGACAAACTTACACCTTAAACAAATAACGCTAGAATGTTTCTAACTTTAGTCTAGAATGTTCCAAACTATACAAATACGAGGGCTTTATCTCGGGGAGAAGTAATTAGTTCCGGAGATCATTAAATTTGCATGACAGTGCCGTTTCCTGAAGCAGACGCTCTTTCGGACATTTCGAATCACATTTGAATGCACCCTTGCTTCGTAAAATGCCTTATCCATACTCCGATTTTGATTTAAATCAGCTCGATGCCCAAGCTGGTTTTGTGGGGCAGTACATGTGATTAAGAACTGTTTTAGTTTTGAAACTATGCTCTGTTCGATATCGATTTTACAATATTTGTTGATGGTTTGATTGTAGATGTTTTATTTTAAATGTATAATAACCTCTTTCTCATCGGCCGTGGTTACGGAAAAAAAGATTTGGCGGCACCAGCCCAATGTAAACTGGTTGAAACGTCGAGGTAAGCATTTATTTATTTACATAACATAACATAATTTCACGCCTTTATCCACGAAGGGGTAGGCAGAGGTGTATTACACACCCACAAAAATATATTCAAAGACCACAAAATATCAGTAAACTGCAAAATTGCCACTCGTATTGTAACGGGCTCTTTAACTATTCTTCGCTGAGTGCGACTGTCAATGAATATTCACGTCTTGGTTTTAAATAAAAAGTCGGTGGTCGGTCCTTAATGTTTTGTATTTGTTGTCTGCTATTTAAATGGCGTAGTTTTAACATTATTTATCACAATATTAATTTTATTGCTTAAGTAGTTTTGGATAGTTGTCTTGGCCAAGTGTTCATTCAGAGTAATTACGACAAACTTTTTGAAGCGAGAGCGACGTTATCAAAAGTATTATATAAATATTTATACATAGTTTTTGGCCTTTATAGTTTCGAAGCGATGAACAGTTTCTATTTTTTCGAACATATGGCAAACATCTTAATTACGCCGAATAGATTTCAAATACAAAAGCTCTGAACAAAAATGTTCCTCACCCAACCTCAAAAACATTAAAATCAACCATTACCACATATTAGTCTAACCACAGAACAACCGAGGAACTCGAACAAACGGACCTAACGAAGAAACAGTCATACTCGAACTGCATAATGAATCTCTTTATCTAAGTGAAGCACAACCAGAATCAGCCCAAATCCAAAAATAACGACCATAATAAAATTGTTTAACCACCATAAAATTACGCTAGACACAATAAAAAATCGAGTAAAGAGCAGTAAACGCGTTATGTTACCCAAACATGCGCACATATGCCCAAAAAGATTTATTACCAACCTTTTTAACCGCCATACTGCCTATATTTAAAAAAAGAATCCATAAGAAATCCTCGAATACCCTCATCTCTGGGTGAAATATTTTATGTATCTTTTTGAAATTGTGATTGGGGCTTAGGGACTCGTTTTACCTTTTTTTGTGTGGTTTGTAGCCGATGTCTGAGATTTTCAAGCCGACTTCAGTCAGGCTTCAAAATGGACTGTCAGGAATTAATTATCGGCTGAACTTGCAAGAACACAGATGATCTCTTACTTTAAACTACTTAGGTACACTACATTACATTTATTACACTACCAGACGACCAAGCCAACTAGACGAATGTCAACGTGACAAAATTCAACATAATTCAATAATTATAATCCAGAAATTCCTAGTACCGATTGCAGGCGCATTGTACGTTCACACGCCGCGTTCGCACGTTACGATAAATAATTTCTGGATTATAATTGTTGAATTAAATATGTTGAATTTTGTCACGTTGACATTCGTCTAGTTGGCTTGGTCGACTAGTACTACTGCATCTATGAAACCGAAGTTATATCAAAGTTGTTGCCGATTGACTTTTATTAATTTCTTTTGATTTATGCTATTAAAGTACTTACAATTTTAACAAAAGCACGTACCTGGGAAAGCTTTAGGTGAAAGAATATAAACAAACTTTCTTCAGCCTCAAGTTCCCTTTTTACTTATATAAACTTTTCTTGATGTCTATAATAGACATTAAGACGGTCTTACGTATTAGACATTAAACAAACGTATTTATGAACCTCACAACGAATTGTATCAAAGATAAAGTCTAACTAACCTATTTAGTACATGAAGGCACATCTACGTTTCGTTTACGATACAGCCAGTATAAAAACACCATAAGAAAATCCCTTATCCCGCAGTGAAATATGTTATGAATCTTTTAAAATTATTATTGGAGCTCAGGGTCCGATAACTTTGAGTTTATGCCCCAATTTTTGTCGGATAAACAACAGAATATTTGAAATTTTATCGCGATCACGTATCAGCAATCGTTATCGACACAAGCTTTTTGAATATTAATTCTTTACGGACGTGTGTTTTTTCTCGTAATTATGGTTTTCCGATACAACGATTATGTGGCAAACAATGTGAAGCAGTGCGTGTTTGTATTGTATTCTCGACTCGGAAATTGAGGCGGTTTATACGACTACACTGTGTGATACGTATCTATGTCCTTTGGGAGTTAATGCTATATGTTTATCGTACAAAATGCTACGACATTTTGTACGATAAACATATATTATAGCATTAACTCCCGAACTTAGAAAACGTACAATTTCGACAAGCAGAGAAGTATGCCAGAATTTTTTTCAAAGCTATAAAACGTCAAAGTGTGGCAGTGCGGATTTTCATTAGAGAGTCAGAAATAAAAGCCCGGCAGCAGACATACTTAGTCTTTCGTCGTCCTCTACGTGTTACAAAATGAAGACTTTTGATGCTTTTGTCAGTCTCAAAATATTAAAGGAAGTTCAGCTTTCAACAAGTTATGTATTAACTCTTCTGAAAATTAGCCCGTCAATTTGTTTTATTTTTACATCCATTTGAATTAGGTAAGATGCAGCTGGAAAATACACTTTACCTACATTGCTACAGTTTCTTCATCCTTAGTGCTGCTGATGATTAATATTTTTTTTTAATTGTTCCTAACGACCGTGTAGCCAGGCCCAGCAGCAGTACCTACTGAAAATCTCGAGTTTTCACACACGTGTAGTTCCGGTGAAAGTTGCACTATCTTGGAGCCCGCAACGGACTTAATAAGTATATTTTATTTGTAAAATTAATGATCCAAAGTTAAAGGTTAAGTATGAAATAGGTATTTACAACATTGAAAATATTATAAAACGTTTTTTCTATGTCCTACATCGTTAAATGCGCGTCGAAATTATCATGGTGTAAAATAATTAATACTCAATTTTCTTCTAATTTCAAATATGAACAGAAAATTAGTTAGCTATGGTATATACCCGTTTCAATTAAAACGAAACCATACGCCAAAAGTTAAACATAGCCAAATGAAAATTTACCTCGCTAATGTAATGTAGGCAACTCCATGACAATGTTAATACCATTCGAAGCCATTTTAAAGGGGCCCGCTGTAAGATGTTTACTTTATACGAACGAGCGTAAGATCCCACCATTGTTTGCTTGGATGAATTTTCATTTATTTGCGTAAACCGTACTCCTTCATACAGTTTCTTTTTATTTCCGACTCTTGTTTGACGATACAGCCATTTTACTGAATTATTGACGATGCCGCGCTATGACATACATAACCATCTGTAATGTACGTACATATGTTGGGATTGTTGTTATAATTTACGTATGCTATATTTTATTATTGTTACGGTTGGTAGCAATAAAAACGATTGTATTTTGTCACTGACGGTTTTTGTAGGCTGTGTAAAATATTCGATGTAAACGAGAATTTATTTCGGGTTATAATTTAGGTTTTTGTGGTAGCTCGGTGTATCCGTGTATAGCTGGATTATGTGTTAAATGTGTATATTTGCATATATTATTACCTTGTATATGTTATAAGAGATTTACCCATTCATCCAAACAAACAAACATACAAGCAAACTCTTCACCTTTTTAGGGTTCCGTAGTCCACAAGGAACCATGTCATGTCATGTCCGTCCGTCTGTCCGTCCGCAGCCTAGCTCAAAGACGCCTGGTGCTAAAAAGCTGATATTTGACATGAATATAGACATAAGATATTGCAACAAAACTGTAGAATAAAATTTAGGAAAATATTTTTTTTAAGGGTATCTCCCCTACATAGTAGTGGGGTTGAATTTTTTTCGGTTGAGTACCCCATCATGTGGGGTATCATTGGATAGGTTTTAGAAAAATATTATTAGTTTGCTCAAATAATTTTTCGATCAAGTGATTGGTTTGTCAAATATCAAGCTTAGAAGTGAAAAAAATTGTTAGACTCAAGTGTCCCCCCCTCTGCCGGCTAAACTATTAATTTGGAAGAGGTGAACAAAATCACAAATATACTACATATAACGAATTTAAAAGGAAAACTATCACGGCTAAGTAGATATCACTAGTTTACGAGTAATCGTCGGTTAACTTAAAAATACCTATTTCTGTGAGTTTACATTAGGCGCGCTGGCAGGCCGGGCGCACTTCGCATTTTAGGTACAAACTTACAAGTACCTCGGCCGACCATGTTGACCATAGATTAGAATATTGTCAACCAGGGTTGGATTTAGTAGGTTGCCGCGCGTCGCGCCGCTCACATTAGACGTCACGCAACGGGTGCGACCGCTCCGTATTCTCACGCGTCCCGTGTTCATACACTCACTGTTCAAATTATATACTTAAACGCCTTTAGCAACAAAAATGTATCATCACAAGTCTAATATAAAGTATTGCTTAATTAACTGTGTGTCGAAAGCGACTTGAAAATTTGATTTTATTTATATTAGGTACGAGAGCAACTTGAAAATTTGATTTTTTGTTTGTTGAGATATCTCAACGATTATGGTGTCAAAATAAAGATCTAGTTCAAAAACCATTTTATCTGTTTTAATCATGTAAATCGGTCCACGCGTTTAGGAAATAACTAAGAATTTGTATAGTAAAAATGAGGCCATGAGAATATAGATGCTGGCGGGAAAAATTCCGAATCATTCCCGCCGAATACTTCGGAAGTATTCCGAAATATTCCGAAACTTTGGGAATATTTCAAATGTCAAAAAATAACCAGGTAGGTCGACCTTACTAACTATTCGCGCTTGGAAGTTGTAAATTATATTATCTTTGTTTGCTTGCAAGGTTTGCCTTTATTTGTTTTTATTGACTGGGCTATTATACGCGTTAAGTAGGTAGGTAATGATTAATACCTACCTATGCGACTCGCGAATACTCGCGATGCGTACAGACCTACAAACAAACTAACCAAAAACATAGGTAGGTAACCCTTTTTAAAAAACAAATCAGATATGCTTGGCCTGTTTTTTATTCCACAATTAACATTTACAAAAAATAGCATTCGATTTCGAAATAAGTAGGTACCTACCTAAAAACAAAAGCATAAAAAGCCTGTTAATCGCAGGCTAACATATCTACCTATAAAAACATCAACATATACTTATTCAATCCCATTTATAATAAAAACTCACCACACCACAAACAAACACGTTTACTCCCATTGAATTATTCTGGCGAAATATTCGGCGGAAACATTCGATTGCGGGGTACGAATCTTTCTCGCGGGGGGGAAAACTTCTCCGGGGAGCATCTCCGCTCTTACCGCACCCCGCACCGCCATCGCCTGCACGCACGACTCGTGGCAGTCGGGCGCGCACGGCGGCGGCGGCGCGGCGGCACCTGCCGGCGCACAGAGGGGCGGCGGCGATCGACGATCGATGCAAAATACGATTTTCAGCAAAGAAAACATAAAAATCTTAATTAAATCCATTTTGAATAATTCAGATTTAAAGAAACTTTCCCAGAAGTATTCCGGAATTATTCAGAAGTTTTGCAACTATACATGAGAACCATAGTGGCCTAACTAATTTTTTTACAATATTGAGTTTATGACTTATTCCAGTTCAAATTGATCATTTTGATAGAACCAGAGTGGCCTAAAAGTGATAAAACGAATATTCACTAGATAGCAACTTAATCACTGTTACAGTTTTTAGTCGGTGATCTAAATTTTAAGTGCCATACTGGCCTAAATAAGATAGTATAATATTGTAAAAAAATTAGTTAGGCCACTATGGTTCTCATGGCCTCAAATGTAAACGACCAGAATTTATGTGCTTTTGTTCTACGAGCTCAAATAGTGGGATAGGATACTTATAGGATAATTATTTATTATTAGGTACGTGGTCAAGTAGGTAGATAGACGATGAATAAATATAGTAGCAGCGCCAATTCGACAACCCTAGCGCGCCACTCCGCGCCAGACAGCGACAGCGTTATGTGTTAGAAAATAACGGGAACTGTTAGGTTAATATCGCATTAGGCACTGGGTGCTGCTTATGCGAGCTGAATTGAACTTTATTGCTTAGTACCAAGAGTCGCAATTTCAATAAATTGGTTTGAAAAGTGAAGCTTCTGTACGTTAGTACTATTAATTATTCTGTGGCGCTGGCTTAATCTCAAAGATATACGTACTTTGGTATGTAATGTACTACGGTACTACGTATGTATAGTAGTAGTATATCTTGGAAACCACATTTTATGTTTACGATACATAACTGGATACATACCTAGTATTTTTCTAAGCAAAACTTAGGTTCTTATAATAGTGTTATTAAAATTATTTTTTCAGCAAAATAAACAGTCGGATTTGTTGTACATTAATACCCTTTGCAGCAAGTCATTATGGGCAACTACGGAACCCTACATTGCGCGTGGCCCGACACGCACTTGGCCGGTTTTTTGTATATGATTATGTAAACGTATAAGCGCCAGCATCAACGATAGTCATTTTCAGATAAAAAATAAATTACGCGTATGTTCATGGATGTTTTGTTTATGACATGTACTTATAAAGTAGGTAGTTAAAAAAAGACAGCCGGACCCAGATGTTTATCCCTTCGTAAAAGATGTCTGGTAGCAAGAGAAAGGGTAACAAATGTATGTATGAGTATACCTATTATCAATATTAAAAAACTTGTATATTTGGATGATTAACAATTTAATGGCACCATTTTATGAACGATAAAATATACTTTCAAAATTCAATGTTTACTTATATTCTTTTGACATTGTCCGTGTGGTGACAGATTAAGAATACGGATTGTCACCACCCCATATCATCCCCTGGGGGTCGTAAAAGCCGACAGAGGGAGCATATTATGCAGAGAACAGCACTGTAAGAGAAGGAAAACTTGAAACAAACCCTATACCAACCCGTTTGGCCAGCGTGGTATAGTCGGCCAATTCCTCCTTTCAAAGGAGAGGCCTAGTCCAGCAGTGGACTGTTAAAGGCTGATGATGATGACATTGTATGTAGCGGAGGCTGAAATATTAAACCAACGCCCCGTTTTAAGTCATCACTGGTGATCACTCTTCGGAAAGTACATAGGTACAGCCTGAAAATAGCAACATCGATAACTGATACTTGATTTTGTAGAACCTACCGGTAAAAAAACTAAGCAAATTTTACCTTTTTGGTCTTTGGTAGGTAATGACTTACTAATTACTTGCTTCATGAACATTAAAATGACTCTCATAGGAAATGTGAACTAGTCGAGTTTTCCCACCACTGAAATTTGACGTGCATTGGATTCACTACGCACAATAAACAACGAATTAATAGTTACTGTAATTCACTTTAGTGCTCACGAAGTCGTAATTAAACGCTACAATTAAAAAAGGAACAAATTCAGAATATCAAAATAATTATTTTTGTGCCATCCAATCTATTATTGTTTGCTTCGACTGTATCGTACAGCCAGTGGCCTGTGTCAATAGGGAACATTACGCAAAGCTCGACGCAGATGGCAGCACAAGCAACTACAGTAAACAAACTTTCGTAGCGCGCTTTTCAAATACTGTCATCAACATGACAACAATATATTTATACTTATTTATATAGGCAAAACAGTAACAACAGTTGTAATTATAAATAACAATAAATAAAAATAACAATAAAAATGGTACAATGTTTCTGTTTTAGTGACTTGTTTGAGATGAGATAGGTAATGAGATCGCGCATCCAAAGTTTGAAGTCTAAACGAGTTGTCAAGTTGACACTCAAATGTCATACTTGCCAAAATTCATTGTTTACTGTAGTCGGTGATACCGCCATCTGGTGGTTTAACTTGGCAGTAATCTTCCCTATTGTGATTCGAAATCGATTAAAAAGTTAATTTCAGGTGGCCAACCAATTTGATGTCGAAATTCTATTGTTCCAAAATCAAATTCTAAAATACCGCGAACGGGTTTATGTTTATTTATTGGCAACCAAACATTATTATGTACGTATCGAGTGGAAGTGATCATTTGAGAGATTAAATTTCTGCTGAAAGCTGGCAATTGACGATAAGGGGTATTAATATTGGAAATATCCAAGTATTGCGTTAATTTCTTCGTTTTAAGCAAATTTTGGTGGTATAAGCGGTTTATTTATAGTATTGCAGGCTAGGTAGATATAGGAATAATAAAATTAGGCAAGATCTATGGGAGGCGATGATTGCCTTATAGGAGTAAGGGCGCTGGCCTATGCACAAGTAATACTAATCATTTTCAAGATAGTTGTACAAATATGAATACTAAGATATTAGTTTTTTTAATTATATTTATTTATTTTATTACTTCATATACACAGAGTATATAGGCGGACTTAATGCCATGGGCATTATCTACCAGTCTACCATAGAGTGGTGCAGAGAGATAAGCAGTAGGTGTATTATATGATGCATCGAAATAATTGTAATTGTCGAATTATTGCTCATAACAAACATACATACTTACATAAATATATAATATAAGAAAATACGTAAACGAAATACATACACAATTTAAACATAATTACGAATTAAATCACAGATAAATTATACTTAGACACACACTAGCTTTTGCCCGCGGCTTCGCGCGCGTTATTTTCGGGGTAACACATATCTACTTTCACTCCCAAGTTGTGTGAATACACTCCTGATTATTCTAAAGAGTCAGAAGCTCTATAGAGTACAAAGTAACTCGGTCAATATCGGTTTGTCAAAGCCATGTTTCAATACATGTCCAATATAATAATATATCTATAAACACTTTCGCATTTATAATTTTAGTAGGTAGAGAAAATCGTTTCAGCCGTTTGAGCAAAGTATATAATAATTAGTTTATATATGAAAACAATGTAATCACCGTGCACAACATATCAATATGTATGATGTGACAGTACATTGACAGTACTGACAGATAGCACATGCGCAGCACTTAATTATTCGCGCATGCGTTCTTAGTTCCAAGAGGAAAATTTCTGCCGTACGAACTTCTACCCTCCCTACAATCCCTCCCAGTTTAATTGTTGCAACTTATGGTAGCCTATGTGGGTATTTCGTCGTCAGACACCACGAGTAAAATACACCACGGTGTCAATTGCACAAAGGCGTTTTTTGTATTAATTATGTATCGTGGTGTATAACGACGAATGTCTTTTTTGACTTCGTCGTTTGACACCGTGGTGCATAACAGCGAAGACTCTTTTTGACTTCGTTGATTCGGACCACTATTAAAAATTTGAAAGTCTAGTGCGATTTGTGTACTGACGGGTAGAAAACGGTTATTGAAACAAAGAATTACAATCAATCAACAATGTTTAATGGAATCTTGGTAACTATAGATTACATATTAATAATTTCAAAGAATTTAATATAGTGTAAATAAAGGAAAATTCTAACAATAACAAGATAATTACGAAAATCACAAGTTCGAGTGTTTACATATCAGTATAAAAAGGCATTATAATGAAAGAAATCAAAGATTGGTGGTAGATTACCCTGTTACTAATAACTAATGATGTACTAAAATCATGTACCTATATTAGTCATCTTAATTTCGATATACAAAGTATATTTTTTTTTTTATAAAAAACATAGACTGAGGGTAGATTACCTTTTACTAATTACACACTAATAAATAATCTATACTTATGAACGTAACGTAAATATAAAAAGGTTGAATGAACAATGAAAATCACAGACAGAAGGTAGATTACCTTTTTACTAATTACTAATTATGAACTAAAAATCTTGTATAATATTAATCAGCCTACCTTAGATATAAAAAGTTTGAATTAAATAACAGAAGTAGAACAATATTGCTGTGTCAGCAATATCACAATACTTTGTGCAATGCGAAACACCGTACAAATACTTCATCTCAATATATTCTTTTCCTAAATCCTTTATCCACGAAGGGGTAGGCAGAGGTGTATTACACACCCACAAAAATATATTCAAAGACCACAAAATATCAGTAAACTGCAAAATTGCCACTCGTATTGTAACGGGCTCTTTAACTATTCTTCGCTGAGTGCGACTGTCAATGAATATTCACGTCTTGGTTTTAAAAAAAAAGTCGGTGGTCGGTACTTAATGTTTTGTATTTGTTGTCTGCTATTTAAATGGCGGAGTTTTAACATTATTTTTCACAATATTAATGTTATGTTTAAGTAGTTTTGGTAAGTTGTCTTGGCCAAGTGTTCATTCAAAGTAATTTTGACGAAAATTTTCAAGCGAGCGCGATGGTGCAATTACTTACGGTTTTATGCGATAATATACATATGGTATGAATTAACAATTACCTAATGATATTGTGTATTAAGATTTGGACATCGTTTTTGGGCTTTATCGTTTCAAAGCAGTGAACAGTTAATTTTAAACATATTAATTATGCCGAATAGATTTTAAATACAAAAGCTCTGACTAAGAATATGCCTCATCCAGTACCAAAAAAACATTAAAACAAACCATTACCACATATTAGTCTAGCCACATAAGAACCGAAGGACTCTAACAAACAGTCCTAACGAAAAAGCAAAACACACATACGAACTGCATAATGAAGTGTGTTTATCAAAGTGAAGCACAACCAGAATGAACCCAAATCCAAAAATAACGACCATAATAAAATTGTTTAACCACCATAAAATTACGCTAGACACAATAAAAAATCGAGTAAAGAGCAGTAAACGCGTTATGTTACCCGAACATGCGCACATATGCCCAAAAAGATTTATTACCAACCTTTTTAACCGCCATACTGCCTATATTTAAAAAAAGAATCCATAAGAAATCCCCGAATACCCTCATCTCTGGGTGAAATATTTTATGTATCTTTTTGAAATTGTGATTGGGGCTTAGGGACTCGTTTTACCTTTTTCTGTGTGGTTTGTAGAGCTGGTGTCTGAGATTTTCAAGCCGACTTCAGTCAGGCTTCAAATTGGACTGTCAGGAATTAATTATCGGCTGAACTTGAAAGAACACAGATGATCTCTTATTTTAAACTACTTAGGTACCTACACTACTTTACATTTATTACAATACACTACTACTCCATCTATGAAACCGAAGTTATACCAAAGTTGTTGCCGATTGACTTTTCTTAATTTCTTTTGATTTATGCTATTAAAATATTTACCTACAATATAAACAAAAGCGTGTACCTACCTGTGCTTATCTTGGAAGGTTTTAGTTATAGAATATAAAAAACATCTTTTATCATCAAGTTCCCTTTCAACTTATATCAACTTTTCTTGATGTCTATTACGTAAGAAGGTGTTATGTAATAGACTTTAAACAAACAGGTATTTAGGTACCTTACAAAATAATCGTATCAAATATACAGTCTAACTAACCTTTTTTGTTTTTGTTTTTTTTGTTTTACGATGTAATGAAATGAAAGGAAAATCCCTTCGGATCTCCGACTCTTGGGGGAAGTGAGAGCCGGAGTATGTGGTGTTTCCACTAAAAACCACCTCGACTTTCTCATGTACCCGTGTGTCGGGCATCGCCAAAGCATTCGTCGCCACCCTCCGACGGGCATTGGCCCGCCAGGTGGATAGGCGTGTCCCGAACAAAACCCCCTTGGCGGCGGATAAAGGTGTTGGGCTCCGCCGCCAAAACACCCAGCGGCCGCAGAGGATAGGGAGGACGGCAACGCAACACCGCATCTCCTCTTCCTCTGCGGCCCCACCGCGACGCATCGAATGGTGCGCCCCCATTTGGTCGCGGGAGATAGGGCGCCCGACACGCCTCTCCTCCCGCGACCGCACTCGACTGTGAGGGACAGACAGAACTGTCCCCCGCACCCGCACCGTTGGACGCATCCTGCGCAGGCCCCTCTTAGCTTCACCGCGGGTGACCAATCCACGGTTACTGAGCCCCCCCCCACCACGACAAGGTGGAGATCCCACGGGGGGGACAGTCTAACTAACCTACTTAGTACCATTCTACGTTGCATTTACGGTACAGCCAGTACAAAAACACCATAAGAAAATCCCTTATCCCGCAGTGAAATATGTACCTAATGAATCTTTTAAAATTATTATTGGAGCTCAGGGTTCGATAACATTGAGTTTATGCCCCAATTTTTGTCGGATAAACAACAGAATATTTGAAATTTTATCGCGATCACGTATCAGCAATCGTTATCGACGCAAGCTTTTTGAATATTAATTCTTTACGGACGTGTGTTTTTTCTCGTAATTATGGTTTTCCGATACAACGATTATGTGGCAAACAATGTGAAGCAGTGCGTGTTTGTATTGTATTCTCGACTCGGAAATTGAGGCGGTTTATACGACTACACTGTGTGATACGTATCTATGTCCTTTGGGAGTTAATGCTATATGTTTATCGTACAAAATGCTACGACATTTTGTACGATAAACATATATTATAGCATTAACTCCCGAACTTAGAAAACGTACAATTTCGACAAGCAGAGAAGTATGCCAGAATTTTTTTCAAAGCTATAAAACGTCAAAGTGTGGCAGTGCGGGTTTTCATTAGAGAGTCAGAAATAAAAGCCCGGCAGCAGACATACTTAGTCTTTCGTCGTCCCCTACGTGTTACAAAATGAAGACTTTTGATGCTTGTGTCAGTCTCAAAATATTAAAGGAAGTTCAGCTTTCAACAAGTTATGTATTAACTCTTCTGAAAATTAGCCCGTCAATTTGTTTTATTTTTACATCCATTTGAATTAGGTAAGATGCAGCTGGAAAATACACTTTACCTACATTGCTACAGTTTCTTCATCCTTAGTGCTGCTGATGATTAATATTTTTTTTTAATTGTTCCTAACGACCGTGTAGCCAGGCCCAGCAGCAGTACCTACTGAAAATCTCGAGTTTTCACACTCGTGTAGTTCCGGTGAAAGTTGCACTATCTTGGAGCCCGCAACGGACTTAATAAGTATATTTTATTTGTAAAATTAATGATCCAAAGTTAAAGGTTAAGTATGAAATAGGTATTTACAACATTGAAAATATTATAAAACGTTTTTTCTATGTCCTACATCGTTAAATGCGCGTCGAAATTATCATGGTGTAAAATAATTAATACTCAATTTTCTTCTAATTTCAAATATGAACAGAAAATTAGTTAGCTATGGTATATACCCGTTTCAATTAAAACGAAACCATACGCCAAAAGTTAAACATAGCCAAATGAAAATTTACCTCGCTAATGTAATGTAGGCAACTCCATGACAATGTTAATACCATTCGAAGCCATTTTAAAGGGGCCCGCTGTAAGATGTTTACTTTATACGAACGAGCGTAAGATCCCACCATTGTTTGCTTGGATGAATTTTCATTTATTTGCGTAAACCGTACTCCTTCATACAGTTTCTTTTTATTTCCGACTCTTGTTTGACGATACAGCCATTTTACTGAATTATTGACGATGCCGCGCTATGACATACATAACCATCTGTAATGTACGTACATATGTTGGGATTGTTGTTATAATTTACGTATGCTATATTTTATTATTGTTACGGTTGGTAGCAATAAAAACGATTGTATTTTGTCACTGACGGTTTTTGTAGGCTGTGTAAAATATTCGATGTAAACGAGAATTTATTTCGGGTTATAATTTAGGTTTTTGTGGTAGCTCGGTGTATCCGTGTATAGCTGGATTATGTGTTAAATGTGTATATTTGCATATATTATTACCTTGTATATGTTATAAGAGATTTACCCATTCATCCAAACAAACAAACATACAAGCAAACTCTTCACCTTTTTAGGGTTCCGTAGTCCACAAGGAACCATGTCATGTCATGTCCGTCCGTCTGTCCGTCCGCAGCCTAGCTCAAAGACGCCTGGTGCTAAAAAGCTGATATTTGACATGAATATAGACATAAGATATTGCAACAAAACTGTAGAATAAAATTTAGGAAAATATTTTTTTTAAGGGTATCTCCCCTACATAGTAGTGGGGTTTAATTTTTTTCGGTTGAGTACCCCATCATGTGGGGTATCATTGGATAGGTTTTAGAAAAATATTATTAGTTTGCTCAAATAATTTTTCGATCAAGTGATTGGTTTGTCAAATATCAAGCTTAGAAGTGAAAAAAATTGTTAGACTCAAGTGTCCCCCCCTCTGCCGGCTAAACTATTAATTTGGAAGAGGTGAACAAAATCACAAATATACTACATATAACGAATTTAAAAGGAAAACTATCACGGCTAAGTAGATATCACTAGTTTACGAGTAATCGTCGGTTAACTTAAAAATACCTATTTCTGTGAGTTTACATTAGGCGCGCTGGCAGGCCGGGCGCACTTCGCATTTTAGGTACAAACTTACAAGTACCTCGGCCGACCATGTTGACCATAGATTAGAATATTGTCGACCAGGGTTGGATTTAGTAGGTTGCCGCGCGTCGCGCCGCTCACATTAGACGTCACGCAACGGGTGCGACCGCTCCGTATTCTCACGCGTCCCGTGTTCATACACTCACTGTTCAAATTATATACTTAAACGCCTTTAGCAACAAAAATGTATCATCACAAGTCTAATATAAAGTATTGCTTAATTAACTGTGTGTCGAAAGCGACTTGAAAATTTGATTTTATTTATATTAGGTACGAGAGCAACTTGAAAATTTGATTTTTTGTTTGTTGAGATATCTCAACGATTATGGTGTCAAATTAAAGATCTAGTTCAAAAACCATTTTATCTGTTTTAATCATGTAAATCGGTCCACGCGTTTAGGAAATAACTAAGAATTTGTATAGTAAAAATGAGGCCATGAGAATATAGATGCTGGCGGGAAAAATTCCGAATCATTCCCGCCGAATACTTCGGAAGTATTCCGAAATATTCCGAAACTTTGGGAATATTTCAAATGTCAAAAAATAACCAGGTAGGTCGACCTTACTAACTATTCGCGCTTGGAAGTTGTAAATTATATTATCTTTGTTTGCTTGCAAGGTTTGCCTTTATTTGTTTTTATTGACTGGGCTATTATACGCGTTAAGTAGGTAGGTAATGATTAATACCTACCTATGCGACTCGCGAATACTCGCGATGCGTACAGACCTACAAACAAACTAACCAAAAACATAGGTAGGTAACCCTTTTTAAAAAACAAATCAGATATGCTTGGCCTGTTTTTTATTCCACAATTAACATTTACAAAAAATAGCATTCGATTTCGAAATAAGTAGGTACCTACCTAAAAACAAAAGCATAAAAAGCCTGTTAATCGCAGGCTAACATATCTACCTATAAAAACATCAACATATACTTATTCAATCCCATTTATAATAAAAACCCACCACACCACAAACAAACACGTTTACTCCCATTGAATTATTCTGGCGAAATATTCGGCGGAAACATTCGATTGCGGGGTACGAATCTTTCTCGCGGGGGGGAAAACTTCTCCGGGGAGCATCTCCGCTCTTACCGCACCCCGCACCGCCATCGCCTGCACGCACGACTCGTGGCAGTCGGGCGCGCACGGCGGCGGCGGCGCGGCGGCACCTGCCGGCGCACAGAGGGGCGGCGGCGATCGACGATCGATGCAAAATACGATTTTCAGCAAAGAAAACATAAAAATCTTAATTAAATCCATTTTGAATAATTCAGATTTAAAGAAACTTTCCCAGAAGTATTCCGGAATTATTCAGAAGTTTTGCAACTATACATGAGAACCATAGTGGCCTAACTAATTTTTTTACAATATTGAGTTTATGACTTATTCCAGTTCAAATTGATCATTTTGATAGAACCAGAGTGGCCTAAAAGTGATAAAACGAATATTCACTAGATAGCAACTTAATCACTGTTACAGTTTTTAGTCGGTGATCTAAATTTTAAGTGCCATACTGGCCTAAATAAGATAGGATAATATTGTAAAAAAATTAGTTAGGCCACTATGGTTCTCATGGCCTCAAATGTAAACGACCAGAATTTATGTGCTTTTGTTCTACGAGCTCAAATAGTGGGATAGGATACTTATAGGATAATTATTTATTATTAGGTACGTGGTCAAGTAGGTAGATAGACGATGAATAAATATAGTAGCAGCGCCAATTCGACAACCCTAGCGCGCCACTCCGCGCCAGACAGCGACAGCGTTATGTGTTAGAAAATAACGGGAACTGTTAGGTTAATATCGCATTAGGCACTGGGTGCTGCTTATGCGAGCTGAATTGAACTTTATTGCTTAGTACCAAGAGTCGCAATTTCAATAAATTGGTTTGAAAAGTGAAGCTTCTGTACGTTAGTACTATTAATTATTCTGTGGCGCTGGCTTAATCTCAAAGATATACGTACTTTGGTATGTAATGTACTACGGTACTACGTATGTATAGTAGTAGTATATCTTGGAAACCACATTTTATGTTTACGATACATAACTGGATACATACCTAGTATTTTTCTAAGCAAAACTTAGGTTCTTATAATAGTGTTATTAAAATTATTTTTTCAGCAAAATAAACAGTCGGATTTGTTGTACATTAATACCCTTTGCAGCAAGTCATTATGGGCAACTACGGAACCCTACATTGCGCGTGGCCCGACACGCACTTGGCCGGTTTTTTGTATATGATTATGTAAACGTATAAGCGCCAGCATCAACGATAGTCATTTTCAGATAAAAAATAAATTACGCGTATGTTCATGGATGTTTTGTTTATGACATGTACTTATAAAGTAGGTAGTTAAAAAAAGACAGCCGGACCCAGATGTTTATCCCTTCGTAAAAGATGTCTGGTAGCAAGAGAAAGGGTAACAAATGTATGTATGAGTATACCTATTATCAATATTAAAAAACTTGTATATTTGGATGATTAACAATTTAATGGCACCATTTTATGAACGATAAAATATACTTTCAAAATTCAATGTTTACTTATATTCTTTTGACATTGTCCGTGTGGTGACAGATTAAGAATACGGATTGTCACCACCCCATATCATCCCCTGGGGGTCGTAAAAGCCGACAGAGGGAGCATATTATGCAGAGAACAGCACTGTAAGAGAAGGAAAACTTGAAACAAACCCTATACCAACCCGTTTGGCCAGCGTGGTATAGTCGGCCAATTCCTCCTTTCAAAGGAGAGGCCTAGTCCAGCAGTGGACTGTTAAAGGCTGATGATGATGACATTGTATGTAGCGGAGGCTGAAATATTAAACCAACGCCCCGTTTTAAGTCATCACTGGTGATCACTCTTCGGAAAGTACATAGGTACAGCCTGAAAATAGCAACATCGATAACTGATACTTGATTTTGTAGAACCTACCGGTAAAAAAACTAAGCAAATTTTACCTTTTTGGTCTTTGGTAGGTAATGACTTACTAATTACTTGCTTCATGAACATTAAAATGACTCTCATAGGAAATGTGAACTAGTCGAGTTTTCCCACCACTGAAATTTGACGTGCATTGGATTCACTACGCACAATAAACAACGAATTAATAGTTACTGTAATTCACTTTAGTGCTCACGAAGTCGTAATTAAACGCTACAATTAAAAAAGGAACAAATTCAGAATATCAAAATAATTATTTTTGTGCCATCCAATCTATTATTGTTTGCTTCGACTGTATAGTACAGCCAGTGGCCTGTGTCAATTGTGATTCGAAATCGATTAAAAAGTTAATTTCAGGTGGCCAACCAATTTGATGTCGAAATTCTATTGTTCCAAAATCAAATTCTAAAATACCGCGAACGGGTTTATGTTTATTTATTGGCAACCAAACATTATTATGTACGTATCGAGTGGAAGTGATCATTTGAGAGATTAAATTTCTGCTGAAAGCTGGCAATTGACGATAAGGGGTATTAATATTGGAAATATCCAAGTATTGCGTTAATTTCTTCGTTTTAAGCAAATTTTGGTGGTATAAGCGGTTTATTTATAGTATTGCAGGCTAGGTAGATATAGGAATAATAAAATTAGGCAAGATCTATGGGAGGCGATGATTGCCTTATAGGAGTAAGGGCGCTGGCCTATGCACAAGTAATACTAATCATTTTCAAGATAGTTGTACAAATATGAATACTAAGATATTAGTTTTTTTAATTATATTTATTTATTTTATTACTTCATATACACAGAGTATATAGGCGGACTTAATGCCATGGGCATTATCTACCAGTCTACCATAGAGTGGTGCAGAGAGATAAGCAGTAGGTGTATTATATGATGCATCGAAATAATTGTAATTGTCGAATTATTGCTCATAACAAACATACATACTTACATAAATATATAATATAAGAAAATACGTAAACGAAATATATACACAATTTAAACATAATTACGAATTAAATCACAGATAAATTATACTTAGACACACACTAGCTTTTGCCCGCGGCTTCGCGCGCGTTATTTTCGGGGTAACACATATCTACTTTCACTCCCAAGTTGTGTGAATACACTCCTGATTATTCTAAAGAGTCAGAAGCTCTATAGAGTACAAAGTAACTCGGTCAATATCGGTTTGTCAAAGCCATGTTTCAATACATGTCCAATATAATAATATATCTATAAACACTTTCGCATTTATAATTTTAGTAGGTAGAGAAAATCGTTTCAGCCGTTTGAGCAAAGTATATAATAATTAGTTTATATATGAAAACAATGTAATCACCGTGCACAACATATCAATATGTATGATGTGACAGTACATTGACAGTACTGACAGATAGCACATGCGCAGCACTTAATTATTCGCGCATGCGTTCTTAGTTCCAAGAGGAAAATTTCTGCCGTACGAACTTCTACCCTCCCTACAATCCCTCCCAGTTTAATTGTTGCAACTTATGGTAGCCTATGTGGGTATTTCGTCGTCAGACACCACGAGTAAAATACACCACGGTGTCAATTGCACAAAGGCGTTTTTTGTATTAATTATGTATCGTGGTGTATAACGACGAATGTCTTTTTTGACTTCGTCGTTTGACACCGTGGTGCATAACAGCGAAGACTCTTTTTGACTTCGTTGATTCGGACCACTATTAAAAATTTGAAAGTCTAGTGCGATTTGTGTACTGACGGGTAGAAAACGGTTATTGAAACAAAGAATTACAATCAATCAACAATGTTTAATGGAATCTTGGTAACTATAGATTACATATTAATAATTTCAAAGAATTTAATATAGTGTAAATAAAGGAAAATTCTAACAATAACAAGATAATTACGAAAATCACAAGTTCGAGTGTTTACATATCAGTATAAAAAGGCATTATAATGAAAGAAATCAAAGATTGGTGGTAGATTACCCTGTTACTAATAACTAATGATGTACTAAAATCATGTACCTATATTAGTCATCTTAATTTCGATATACAAAGTATATTTTTTTTTTTATAAAAAACATAGACTGAGGGTAGATTACCTTTTACTAATTACACACTAATAAATAATCTATACTTATGAACGTAACGTAAATATAAAAAGGTTGAATGAACAATGAAAATCACAGACAGAAGGTAGATTACCTTTTTACTAATTACTAATTATGAACTAAAAATCTTGTATAATATTAATCAGCCTACCTTAGATATAAAAAGTTTGAATTAAATAACAGAAGTAGAACAATATTGCTGTGTCAGCAATATCACAATACTTTGTGCAATGCGAAACACCGTACAAATACTTCATCTCAATATATTCTTTTCCTAAATCCTTTATCCACGAAGGGGTAGGCAGAGGTGTATTACACACCCACAAAAATATATTCAAAGACCACAAAATATCAGTAAACTGCAAAATTGCCACTCGTATTGTAACGGGCTCTTTAACTATTCTTCGCTGAGTGCGACTGTCAATGAATATTCACGTCTTGGTTTTAAAAAAAAAGTCGGTGGTCGGTACTTAATGTTTTGTATTTGTTGTCTGCTATTTAAATGGCGGAGTTTTAACATTATTTTTCACAATATTAATGTTATGTTTAAGTAGTTTTGGTAAGTTGTCTTGGCCAAGTGTTCATTCAAAGTAATTTTGACGAAAATTTTCAAGCGAGCGCGATGGTGCAATTACTTACGGTTTTATGCGATAATATACATATGGTATGAATTAACAATTACCTAATGATATTGTGTATTAAGATTTGGACATCGTTTTTGGGCTTTATCGTTTCAAAGCAGTGAACAGTTAATTTTAAACATATTAATTATGCCGAATAGATTTTAAATACAAAAGCTCTGACTAAGAATATGCCTCATCCAGTACCAAAAAAACATTAAAACAAACCATTACCACATATTAGTCTAGCCACATAAGAACCGAAGGACTCTAACAAACAGTCCTAACGAAAAAGCAAAACACACATACGAACTGCATAATGAAGTGTGTTTATCAAAGTGAAGCACAACCAGAATGAACCCAAATCCAAAAATAACGACCATAATAAAATTGTTTAACCACCATAAAATTACGCTAGACACAATAAAAAATCGAGTAAAGAGCAGTAAACGCGTTATGTTACCCGAACATGCGCACATATGCCCAAAAAGATTTATTACCAACCTTTTTAACCGCCATACTGCCTATATTTAAAAAAAGAATCCATAAGAAATCCCCGAATACCCTCATCTCTGGGTGAAATATTTTATGTATCTTTTTGAAATTGTGATTGGGGCTTAGGGACTCGTTTTACCTTTTTCTGTGTGGTTTGTAGAGCTGGTGTCTGAGATTTTCAAGCCGACTTCAGTCAGGCTTCAAATTGGACTGTCAGGAATTAATTATCGGCTGAACTTGAAAGAACACAGATGATCTCTTATTTTAAACTACTTAGGTACCTACACTACTTTACATTTATTACAATACACTACTACTCCATCTATGAAACCGAAGTTATACCAAAGTTGTTGCCGATTGACTTTTCTTAATTTCTTTTGATTTATGCTATTAAAATATTTACCTACAATATAAACAAAAGCGTGTACCTACCTGTGCTTATCTTGGAAGGTTTTAGTTATAGAATATAAAAAACATCTTTTATCATCAAGTTCCCTTTCAACTTATATCAACTTTTCTTGATGTCTATTACGTAAGAAGGTGTTATGTAATAGACTTTAAACAAACAGGTATTTAGGTACCTTACAAAATAATCGTATCAAATATACAGTCTAACTAACCTTTTTTGTTTTTGTTTTTTTTGTTTTACGATGTAATGAAATGAAAGGAAAATCCCTTCGGATCTCCGACTCTTGGGGGAAGTGAGAGCCGGAGTATGTGGTGTTTCCACTAAAAACCACCTCGACTTTCTCATGTACCCGTGTGTCGGGCATCGCCAAAGCATTCGTCGCCACCCTCCGACGGGCATTGGCCCGCCAGGTGGATAGGCGTGTCCCGAACAAAACCCCCTTGGCGGCGGATAAAGGTGTTGGGCTCCGCCGCCAAAACACCCAGCGGCCGCAGAGGATAGGGAGGACGGCAACGCAACACCGCATCTCCTCTTCCTCTGCGGCCCCACCGCGACGCATCGAATGGTGCGCCCCCATTTGGTCGCGGGAGATAGGGCGCCCGACACGCCTCTCCTCCCGCGACCGCACTCGACTGTGAGGGACAGACAGAACTGTCCCCCGCACCCGCACCGTTGGACGCATCCTGCGCAGGCCCCTCTTAGCTTCACCGCGGGTGACCAATCCACGGTTACTGAGCCCCCCCCCCACCACGACAAGGTGGAGATCCCACGGGGGGGACAGTCTAACTAACCTACTTAGTACCATTCTACGTTGCATTTACGGTACAGCCAGTACAAAAACACCATAAGAAAATCCCTTATCCCGCAGTGAAATATGTACCTAATGAATCTTTTAAAATTATTATTGGAGCTCAGGGTTCGATAACATTGAGTTTATGCCCCAATTTTTGTCGGATAAACAACAGAATATTTGAAATTTTATCGCGATCACGTATCAGCAATCGTTATCGACGCAAGCTTTTTGAATATTAATTCTTTACGGACGTGTGTTTTTTCTCGTAATTATGGTTTTCCGATACAACGATTATGTGGCAAACAATGTGAAGCAGTGCGTGTTTGTATTGTATTCTCGACTCGGAAATTGAGGCGGTTTATACGACTACACTGTGTGATACGTATCTATGTCCTTTGGGAGTTAATGCTATATGTTTATCGTACAAAATGCTACGACATTTTGTACGATAAACATATATTATAGCATTAACTCCCGAACTTAGAAAACGTACAATTTCGACAAGCAGAGAAGTATGCCAGAATTTTTTTCAAAGCTATAAAACGTCAAAGTGTGGCAGTGCGGGTTTTCATTAGAGAGTCAGAAATAAAAGCCCGGCAGCAGACATACTTAGTCTTTCGTCGTCCCCTACGTGTTACAAAATGAAGACTTTTGATGCTTGTGTCAGTCTCAAAATATTAAAGGAAGTTCAGCTTTCAACAAGTTATGTATTAACTCTTCTGAAAATTAGCCCGTCAATTTGTTTTATTTTTACATCCATTTGAATTAGGTAAGATGCAGCTGGAAAATACACTTTACCTACATTGCTACAGTTTCTTCATCCTTAGTGCTGCTGATGATTAATATTTTTTTTTAATTGTTCCTAACGACCGTGTAGCCAGGCCCAGCAGCAGTACCTACTGAAAATCTCGAGTTTTCACACTCGTGTAGTTCCGGTGAAAGTTGCACTATCTTGGAGCCCGCAACGGACTTAATAAGTATATTTTATTTGTAAAATTAATGATCCAAAGTTAAAGGTTAAGTATGAAATAGGTATTTACAACATTGAAAATATTATAAAACGTTTTTTCTATGTCCTACATCGTTAAATGCGCGTCGAAATTATCATGGTGTAAAATAATTAATACTCAATTTTCTTCTAATTTCAAATATGAACAGAAAATTAGTTAGCTATGGTATATACCCGTTTCAATTAAAACGAAACCATACGCCAAAAGTTAAACATAGCCAAATGAAAATTTACCTCGCTAATGTAATGTAGGCAACTCCATGACAATGTTAATACCATTCGAAGCCATTTTAAAGGGGCCCGCTGTAAGATGTTTACTTTATACGAACGAGCGTAAGATCCCACCATTGTTTGCTTGGATGAATTTTCATTTATTTGCGTAAACCGTACTCCTTCATACAGTTTCTTTTTATTTCCGACTCTTGTTTGACGATACAGCCATTTTACTGAATTATTGACGATGCCGCGCTATGACATACATAACCATCTGTAATGTACGTACATATGTTGGGATTGTTGTTATAATTTACGTATGCTATATTTTATTATTGTTACGGTTGGTAGCAATAAAAACGATTGTATTTTGTCACTGACGGTTTTTGTAGGCTGTGTAAAATATTCGATGTAAACGAGAATTTATTTCGGGTTATAATTTAGGTTTTTGTGGTAGCTCGGTGTATCCGTGTATAGCTGGATTATGTGTTAAATGTGTATATTTGCATATATTATTACCTTGTATATGTTATAAGAGATTTACCCATTCATCCAAACAAACAAACATACAAGCAAACTCTTCACCTTTTTAGGGTTCCGTAGTCCACAAGGAACCATGTCATGTCATGTCCGTCCGTCTGTCCGTCCGCAGCCTAGCTCAAAGACGCCTGGTGCTAAAAAGCTGATATTTGACATGAATATAGACATAAGATATTGCAACAAAACTGTAGAATAAAATTTAGGAAAATATTTTTTTTAAGGGTATCTCCCCTACATAGTAGTGGGGTTTAATTTTTTTCGGTTGAGTACCCCATCATGTGGGGTATCATTGGATAGGTTTTAGAAAAATATTATTAGTTTGCTCAAATAATTTTTCGATCAAGTGATTGGTTTGTCAAATATCAAGCTTAGAAGTGAAAAAAATTGTTAGACTCAAGTGTCCCCCCCTCTGCCGGCTAAACTATTAATTTGGAAGAGGTGAACAAAATCACAAATATACTACATATAACGAATTTAAAAGGAAAACTATCACGGCTAAGTAGATATCACTAGTTTACGAGTAATCGTCGGTTAACTTAAAAATACCTATTTCTGTGAGTTTACATTAGGCGCGCTGGCAGGCCGGGCGCACTTCGCATTTTAGGTACAAACTTACAAGTACCTCGGCCGACCATGTTGACCATAGATTAGAATATTGTCGACCAGGGTTGGATTTAGTAGGTTGCCGCGCGTCGCGCCGCTCACATTAGACGTCACGCAACGGGTGCGACCGCTCCGTATTCTCACGCGTCCCGTGTTCATACACTCACTGTTCAAATTATATACTTAAACGCCTTTAGCAACAAAAATGTATCATCACAAGTCTAATATAAAGTATTGCTTAATTAACTGTGTGTCGAAAGCGACTTGAAAATTTGATTTTATTTATATTAGGTACGAGAGCAACTTGAAAATTTGATTTTTTGTTTGTTGAGATATCTCAACGATTATGGTGTCAAATTAAAGATCTAGTTCAAAAACCATTTTATCTGTTTTAATCATGTAAATCGGTCTACGCGTTTAGGAAATAACTAAGAATTTGTATAGTAAAAATGAGGCCATGAGAATATAGATGCTGGCGGGAAAAATTCCGAATCATTCCCGCCGAATACTTCGGAAGTATTCCGAAATATTCCGAAACTTTGGGAATATTTCAAATGTCAAAAAATAACCAGGTAGGTCGACCTTACTAACTATTCGCGCTTGGAAGTTGTAAATTATATTATCTTTGTTTGCTTGCAAGGTTTGCCTTTATTTGTTTTTATTGACTGGGCTATTATACGCGTTAAGTAGGTAGGTAATGATTAATACCTACCTATGCGACTCGCGAATACTCGCGATGCGTACAGACCTACAAACAAACTAACCAAAAACATAGGTAGGTAACCCTTTTTAAAAAACAAATCAGATATGCTTGGCCTGTTTTTTATTCCACAATTAACATTTACAAAAAATAGCATTCGATTTCGAAATAAGTAGGTACCTACCTAAAAACAAAAGCATAAAAAGCCTGTTAATCGCAGGCTAACATATCTACCTATAAAAACATCAACATATACTTATTCAATCCCATTTATAATAAAAACCCACCACACCACAAACAAACACATACTCCCATTGAATTATTCTGGCGAAATATTCGGCGGAAACATTCGATTGCGGGGTACGAATCTTTCTCGCGGGGGGGAAAACTTCTCCGGGGAGCATCTCCGCTCTTACCGCACCCCGCACCGCCATCGCCTGCACGCACGACTCGTGGCAGTCGGGCGCGCACGGCGGCGGCGGCGCGGCGGCACCTGCCGGCGCACAGAGGGGCGGCGGCGATCGACGATCGATGCAAAATACGATTTTCAGCAAAGAAAACATAAAAATCTTAATTAAATCCATTTTGAATAATTCAGATTTAAAGAAACTTTCCCAGAAGTATTCCGGAATTATTCAGAAGTTTTGCAACTATACATGAGAACCATAGTGGCCTAACTAATTTTTTTACAATATTGAGTTTATGACTTATTCCAGTTCAAATTGATCATTTTGATAGAACCAGAGTGGCCTAAAAGTGATAAAACGAATATTCACTAGATAGCAACTTAATCACTGTTACAGTTTTTAGTCGGTGATCTAAATTTTAAGTGCCATACTGGCCTAAATAAGATAGGATAATATTGTAAAAAAATTAGTTAGGCCACTATGGTTCTCATGGCCTCAAATGTAAACGACCAGAATTTATGTGCTTTTGTTCTACGAGCTCAAATAGTGGGATAGGATACTTATAGGATAATTATTTATTATTAGGTACGTGGTCAAGTAGGTAGATAGACGATGAATAAATATAGTAGCAGCGCCAATTCGACAACCCTAGCGCGCCACTCCGCGCCAGACAGCGACAGCGTTATGTGTTAGAAAATAACGGGAACTGTTAGGTTAATATCGCATTAGGCACTGGGTGCTGCTTATGCGAGCTGAATTGAACTTTATTGCTTAGTACCAAGAGTCGCAATTTCAATAAATTGGTTTGAAAAGTGAAGCTTCTGTACGTTAGTACTATTAATTATTCTGTGGCGCTGGCTTAATCTCAAAGATATACGTACTTTGGTATGTAATGTACTACGGTACTACGTATGTATAGTAGTAGTATATCTTGGAAACCACATTTTATGTTTACGATACATAACTGGATACATACCTAGTATTTTTCTAAGCAAAACTTAGGTTCTTATAATAGTGTTATTAAAATTATTTTTTCAGCAAAATAAACAGTCGGATTTGTTGTACATTAATACCCTTTGCAGCAAGTCATTATGGGCAACTACGGAACCCTACATTGCGCGTGGCCCGACACGCACTTGGCCGGTTTTTTGTATATGATTATGTAAACGTATAAGCGCCAGCATCAACGATAGTCATTTTCAGATAAAAAATAAATTACGCGTATGTTCATGGATGTTTTGTTTATGACATGTACTTATAAAGTAGGTAGTTAAAAAAAGACAGCCGGACCCAGATGTTTATCCCTTCGTAAAAGATGTCTGGTAGCAAGAGAAAGGGTAACAAATGTATGTATGAGTATACCTATTATCAATATTAAAAAACTTGTATATTTGGATGATTAACAATTTAATGGCACCATTTTATGAACGATAAAATATACTTTCAAAATTCAATGTTTACTTATATTCTTTTGACATTGTCCGTGTGGTGACAGATTAAGAATACGGATTGTCACCACCCCATATCATCCCCTGGGGGTCGTAAAAGCCGACAGAGGGAGCATATTATGCAGAGAACAGCACTGTAAGAGAAGGAAAACTTGAAACAAACCCTATACCAACCCGTTTGGCCAGCGTGGTATAGTCGGCCAATTCCTCCTTTCAAAGGAGAGGCCTAGTCCAGCAGTGGACTGTTAAAGGCTGATGATGATGACATTGTATGTAGCGGAGGCTGAAATATTAAACCAACGCCCCGTTTTAAGTCATCACTGGTGATCACTCTTCGGAAAGTACATAGGTACAGCCTGAAAATAGCAACATCGATAACTGATACTTGATTTTGTAGAACCTACCGGTAAAAAAACTAAGCAAATTTTACCTTTGTGGTCTTTGGTAGGTAATGACTTACTAATTACTTGCTTCATGAACATTAAAATGACTCTCATAGGAAATGTGAACTAGTCGAGTTTTCCCACCACTGAAATTTGACGTGCATTGGATTCACTACGCACAATAAACAACGAATTAATAGTTACTGTAATTCACTTTAGTGCTCACGAAGTCGTAATTAAACGCTACAATTAAAAAAGGAACAAATTCAGAATATCACAATAATTATTTTTGTGCCATCCAATCTATTATTGTTTGCTTCGACTGTATCGTACAGCCAGTGGCCTGTGTCAATTGTGATTCGAAATCGATTAAAAAGTTAATTTCAGGTGGCCAACCAATTTGATGTCGAAATTCTATTGTTCCAAAATCAAATTCTAAAATACCGCGAACGGGTTTATGTTTATTTATTGGCAACCAAACATTATTATGTACGTATCGAGTGGAAGTGATCATTTGAGAGATTAAATTTCTGCTGAAAGCTGGCAATTGACGATAAGGGGTATTAATATTGGAAATATCCAAGTATTGCGTTAATTTCTTCGTTTTAAGCAAATTTTGGTGGTATAAGCGGTTTATTTATAGTATTGCAGGCTAGGTAGATATAGGAATAATAAAATTAGGCAAGATCTATGGGAGGCGATGATTGCCTTATAGGAGTAAGGGCGCTGGCCTATGCACAAGTAATACTAATCATTTTCAAGATAGTTGTACAAATATGAATACTAAGATATTAGTTTTTTTAATTATATTTATTTATTTTATTACTTCATATACACAGAGTATATAGGCGGACTTAATGCCATGGGCATTATCTACCAGTCTACCATAGAGTGGTGCAGAGAGATAAGCAGTAGGTGTATTATATGATGCATCGAAATAATTGTAATTGTCGAATTATTGCTCATAACAAACATACATACTTACATAAATATATAATATAAGAAAATACGTAAACGAAATACATACACAATTTAAACATAATTACGAATTAAATCACAGATAAATTATACTTAGACACACACTAGCTTTTGCCCGCGGCTTCGCGCGCGTTATTTTCGGGGTAACACATATCTACTTTCACTCCCAAGTTGTGTGAATACACTCCTGATTATTCTAAAGAGTCAGAAGCTCTATAGAGTACAAAGTAACTCGGTCAATATCGGTTTGTCAAAACCATGTTTCAATACATGTCCAATATAATAATATATCTATAAACACTTTCGCATTTATAATTTTAGTAGGTAGAGAAAATCGTTTCAGCCGTTTGAGCAAAGTATATAATAATTAGTTTATATATGAAAACAATGTAATCACCGTGCACAACATATCAATATGTATGATGTGACAGTACATTGACAGTACTGACAGATAGCACATGCGCAGCACTTAATTATTCGCGCATGCGTTCTTAGTTCCAAGAGGAAAATTTCTGCCGTACGAACTTCTACCCTCCCTACAATCCCTCCCAGTTTAATTGTTGCAACTTATGGTAGCCTATGTGGGTATTTCGTCGTCAGACACCACGAGTAAAATACACCACGGTGTCAATTGCACAAAGGCGTTTTTTGTATTAATTATGTATCGTGGTGTATAACGACGAATGTCTTTTTTGACTTCGTCGTTTGACACCGTGGTGCATAACAGCGAAGACTCTTTTTGACTTCGTTGATTCGGACCACTATTAAAAATTTGAAAGTCTAGTGCGATTTGTGTACTGACGGGTAGAAAACGGTTATTGAAACAAAGAATTACAATCAATCAACAATGTTTAATGGAATCTTGGTAACTATAGATTACATATTAATAATTTCAAAGAATTTAATATAGTGTAAATAAAGGAAAATTCTAACAATAACAAGATAATTACGAAAATCACAAGTTCGAGTGTTTACATATCAGTATAAAAAGGCATTATAATGAAAGAAATCAAAGATTGGTGGTAGATTACCCTGTTACTAATAACTAATGATGTACTAAAATCATGTACCTATATTAGTCATCTTAATTTCGATATACAAAGTATATTTTTTTTTTTATAAAAAACATAGACTGAGGGTAGATTACCTTTTACTAATTACACACTAATAAATAATCTATACTTATGAACGTAACGTAAATATAAAAAGGTTGAATGAACAATGAAAATCACAGACAGAAGGTAGATTACCTTTTTACTAATTACTAATTATGAACTAAAAATCTTGTATAATATTAATCAGCCTACCTTAGATATAAAAAGTTTGAATTAAATAACAGAAGTAGAACAATATTGCTGTGTCAGCAATATCACAATACTTTGTGCAATGCGAAACACCGTACAAATACTTCATCTCAATATATTCTTTTCCTAAATCCTTTATCCACGAAGGGGTAGGCAGAGGTGTATTACACACCCACAAAAATATATTCAAAGACCACAAAATATCAGTAAACTGCAAAATTGCCACTCGTATTGTAACGGGCTCTTTAACTATTCTTCGCTGAGTGCGACTGTCAATGAATATTCACGTCTTGGTTTTAAAAAAAAAGTCGGTGGTCGGTACTTAATGTTTTGTATTTGTTGTCTGCTATTTAAATGGCGGAGTTTTAACATTATTTTTCACAATATTAATGTTATGTTTAAGTAGTTTTGGTAAGTTGTCTTGGCCAAGTGTTCATTCAAAGTAATTTTGACGAAAATTTTCAAGCGAGCGCGATGGTGCAATTACTTACGGTTTTATGCGATAATATACATATGGTATGAATTAACAATTACCTAATGATATTGTGTATTAAGATTTGGACATCGTTTTTGGGCTTTATCGTTTCAAAGCAGTGAACAGTTAATTTTAAACATATTAATTATGCCGAATAGATTTTAAATACAAAAGCTCTGACTAAGAATATGCCTCATCCAGTACCAAAAAAACATTAAAACAAACCATTACCACATATTAGTCTAGCCACATAAGAACCGAAGGACTCTAACAAACAGTCCTAACGAAAAAGCAAAACACACATACGAACTGCATAATGAAGTGTGTTTATCAAAGTGAAGCACAACCAGAATGAACCCAAATCCAAAAATAACGACCATAATAAAATTGTTTAACCACCATAAAATTACGCTAGACACAATAAAAAATCGAGTAAAGAGCAGTAAACGCGTTATGTTACCCGAACATGCGCACATATGCCCAAAAAGATTTATTACCAACCTTTTTAACCGCCATACTGCCTATATTTAAAAAAAGAATCCATAAGAAATCCCCGAATACCCTCATCTCTGGGTGAAATATTTTATGTATCTTTTTGAAATTGTGATTGGGGCTTAGGGACTCGTTTTACCTTTTTCTGTGTGGTTTGTAGAGCTGGTGTCTGAGATTTTCAAGCCGACTTCAGTCAGGCTTCAAATTGGACTGTCAGGAATTAATTATCGGCTGAACTTGAAAGAACACAGATGATCTCTTATTTTAAACTACTTAGGTACCTACACTACTTTACATTTATTACAATACACTACTACTCCATCTATGAAACCGAAGTTATACCAAAGTTGTTGCCGATTGACTTTTCTTAATTTCTTTTGATTTATGCTATTAAAATATTTACCTACAATATAAACAAAAGCGTGTACCTACCTGTGCTTATCTTGGAAGGTTTTAGTTATAGAATATAAAAAACATCTTTTATCATCAAGTTCCCTTTCAACTTATATCAACTTTTCTTGATGTCTATTACGTAAGAAGGTGTTATGTAATAGACTTTAAACAAACAGGTATTTAGGTACCTTACAAAATAATCGTATCAAATATACAGTCTAACTAACCTTTTTTGTTTTTGTTTTTTTTGTTTTACGATGTAATGAAATGAAAGGAAAATCCCTTCGGATCTCCGACTCTTGGGGGAAGTGAGAGCCGGAGTATGTGGTGTTTCCACTAAAAACCACCTCGACTTTCTCATGTACCCGTGTGTCGGGCATCGCCAAAGCATTCGTCGCCACCCTCCGACGGGCATTGGCCCGCCAGGTGGATAGGCGTGTCCCGAACAAAACCCCCTTGGCGGCGGATAAAGGTGTTGGGCTCCGCCGCCAAAACACCCAGCGGCCGCAGAGGATAGGGAGGACGGCAACGCAACACCGCATCTCCTCTTCCTCTGCGGCCCCACCGCGACGCATCGAATGGTGCGCCCCCATTTGGTCGCGGGAGATAGGGCGCCCGACACGCCTCTCCTCCCGCGACCGCACTCGACTGTGAGGGACAGACAGAACTGTCCCCCGCACCCGCACCGTTGGACGCATCCTGCGCAGGCCCCTCTTAGCTTCACCGCGGGTGACCAATCCACGGTTACTGAGCCCCCCCCCCACCACGACAAGGTGGAGATCCCACGGGGGGGACAGTCTAACTAACCTACTTAGTACCATTCTACGTTGCATTTACGGTACAGCCAGTACAAAAACACCATAAGAAAATCCCTTATCCCGCAGTGAAATATGTACCTAATGAATCTTTTAAAATTATTATTGGAGCTCAGGGTTCGATAACATTGAGTTTATGCCCCAATTTTTGTCGGATAAACAACAGAATATTTGAAATTTTATCGCGATCACGTATCAGCAATCGTTATCGACGCAAGCTTTTTGAATATTAATTCTTTACGGACGTGTGTTTTTTCTCGTAATTATGGTTTTCCGATACAACGATTATGTGGCAAACAATGTGAAGCAGTGCGTGTTTGTATTGTATTCTCGACTCGGAAATTGAGGCGGTTTATACGACTACACTGTGTGATACGTATCTATGTCCTTTGGGAGTTAATGCTATATGTTTATCGTACAAAATGCTACGACATTTTGTACGATAAACATATATTATAGCATTAACTCCCGAACTTAGAAAACGTACAATTTCGACAAGCAGAGAAGTATGCCAGAATTTTTTTCAAAGCTATAAAACGTCAAAGTGTGGCAGTGCGGGTTTTCATTAGAGAGTCAGAAATAAAAGCCCGGCAGCAGACATACTTAGTCTTTCGTCGTCCCCTACGTGTTACAAAATGAAGACTTTTGATGCTTGTGTCAGTCTCAAAATATTAAAGGAAGTTCAGCTTTCAACAAGTTATGTATTAACTCTTCTGAAAATTAGCCCGTCAATTTGTTTTATTTTTACATCCATTTGAATTAGGTAAGATGCAGCTGGAAAATACACTTTACCTACATTGCTACAGTTTCTTCATCCTTAGTGCTGCTGATGATTAATATTTTTTTTTAATTGTTCCTAACGACCGTGTAGCCAGGCCCAGCAGCAGTACCTACTGAAAATCTCGAGTTTTCACACTCGTGTAGTTCCGGTGAAAGTTGCACTATCTTGGAGCCCGCAACGGACTTAATAAGTATATTTTATTTGTAAAATTAATGATCCAAAGTTAAAGGTTAAGTATGAAATAGGTATTTACAACATTGAAAATATTATAAAACGTTTTTTCTATGTCCTACATCGTTAAATGCGCGTCGAAATTATCATGGTGTAAAATAATTAATACTCAATTTTCTTCTAATTTCAAATATGAACAGAAAATTAGTTAGCTATGGTATATACCCGTTTCAATTAAAACGAAACCATACGCCAAAAGTTAAACATAGCCAAATGAAAATTTACCTCGCTAATGTAATGTAGGCAACTCCATGACAATGTTAATACCATTCGAAGCCATTTTAAAGGGGCCCGCTGTAAGATGTTTACTTTATACGAACGAGCGTAAGATCCCACCATTGTTTGCTTGGATGAATTTTCATTTATTTGCGTAAACCGTACTCCTTCATACAGTTTCTTTTTATTTCCGACTCTTGTTTGACGATACAGCCATTTTACTGAATTATTGACGATGCCGCGCTATGACATACATAACCATCTGTAATGTACGTACATATGTTGGGATTGTTGTTATAATTTACGTATGCTATATTTTATTATTGTTACGGTTGGTAGCAATAAAAACGATTGTATTTTGTCACTGACGGTTTTTGTAGGCTGTGTAAAATATTCGATGTAAACGAGAATTTATTTCGGGTTATAATTTAGGTTTTTGTGGTAGCTCGGTGTATCCGTGTATAGCTGGATTATGTGTTAAATGTGTATATTTGCATATATTATTACCTTGTATATGTTATAAGAGATTTACCCATTCATCCAAACAAACAAACATACAAGCAAACTCTTCACCTTTTTAGGGTTCCGTAGTCCACAAGGAACCATGTCATGTCATGTCCGTCCGTCTGTCCGTCCGCAGCCTAGCTCAAAGACGCCTGGTGCTAAAAAGCTGATATTTGACATGAATATAGACATAAGATATTGCAACAAAACTGTAGAATAAAATTTAGGAAAATATTTTTTTTAAGGGTATCTCCCCTACATAGTAGTGGGGTTGAATTTTTTTCGGTTGAGTACCCCATCATGTGGGGTATCATTGGATAGGTTTTAGAAAAATATTATTAGTTTGCTCAAATAATTTTTCGATCAAGTGATTGGTTTGTCAAATATCAAGCTTAGAAGTGAAAAAAATTGTTAGACTCAAGTGTCCCCCCCTCTGCCGGCTAAACTATTAATTTGGAAGAGGTGAACAAAATCACAAATATACTACATATAACGAATTTAAAAGGAAAACTATCACGGCTAAGTAGATATCACTAGTTTACGAGTAATCGTCGGTTAACTTAAAAATACCTATTTCTGTGAGTTTACATTAGGCGCGCTGGCAGGCCGGGCGCACTTCGCATTTTAGGTACAAACTTACAAGTACCTCGGCCGACCATGTTGACCATAGATTAGAATATTGTCGACCAGGGTTGGATTTAGTAGGTTGCCGCGCGTCGCGCCGCTCACATTAGACGTCACGCAACGGGTGCGACCGCTCCGTATTCTCACGCGTCCCGTGTTCATACACTCACTGTTCAAATTATATACTTAAACGCCTTTAGCAACAAAAATGTATCATCACAAGTCTAATATAAAGTATTGCTTAATTAACTGTGTGTCGAAAGCGACTTGAAAATTTGATTTTATTTATATTAGGTACGAGAGCAACTTGAAAATTTGATTTTTTGTTTGTTGAGATATCTCAACGATTATGGTGTCAAATTAAAGATCTAGTTCAAAAACCATTTTATCTGTTTTAATCATGTAAATCGGTCCACGCGTTTAGGAAATAACTAAGAATTTGTATAGTAAAAATGAGGCCATGAGAATATAGATGCTGGCGGGAAAAATTCCGAATCATTCCCGCCGAATACTTCGGAAGTATTCCGAAATATTCCGAAACTTTGGGAATATTTCAAATGTCAAAAAATAACCAGGTAGGTCGACCTTACTAACTATTCGCGCTTGGAAGTTGTAAATTATATTATCTTTGTTTGCTTGCAAGGTTTGCCTTTATTTGTTTTTATTGACTGGGCTATTATACGCGTTAAGTAGGTAGGTAATGATTAATACCTACCTATGCGACTCGCGAATACTCGCGATGCGTACAGACCTACAAACAAACTAACCAAAAACATAGGTAGGTAACCCTTTTTAAAAAACAAATCAGATATGCTTGGCCTGTTTTTTATTCCACAATTAACATTTACAAAAAATAGCATTCGATTTCGAAATAAGTAGGTACCTACCTAAAAACAAAAGCATAAAAAGCCTGTTAATCGCAGGCTAACATATCTACCTATAAAAACATCAACATATACTTATTCAATCCCATTTATAATAAAAACCCACCACACCACAAACAAACACGTTTACTCCCATTGAATTATTCTGGCGAAATATTCGGCGGAAACATTCGATTGCGGGGTACGAATCTTTCTCGCGGGGGGGAAAACTTCTCCGGGGAGCATCTCCGCTCTTACCGCACCCCGCACCGCCATCGCCTGCACGCACGACTCGTGGCAGTCGGGCGCGCACGGCGGCGGCGGCGCGGCGGCACCTGCCGGCGCACAGAGGGGCGGCGGCGATCGACGATCGATGCAAAATACGATTTTCAGCAAAGAAAACATAAAAATCTTAATTAAATCCATTTTGAATAATTCAGATTTAAAGAAACTTTCCCAGAAGTATTCCGGAATTATTCAGAAGTTTTGCAACTATACATGAGAACCATAGTGGCCTAACTAATTTTTTTACAATATTGAGTTTATGACTTATTCCAGTTCAAATTGATCATTTTGATAGAACCAGAGTGGCCTAAAAGTGATAAAACGAATATTCACTAGATAGCAACTTAATCACTGTTACAGTTTTTAGTCGGTGATCTAAATTTTAAGTGCCATACTGGCCTAAATAAGATAGGATAATATTGTAAAAAAATTAGTTAGGCCACTATGGTTCTCATGGCCTCAAATGTAAACGACCAGAATTTATGTGCTTTTGTTCTACGAGCTCAAATAGTGGGATAGGATACTTATAGGATAATTATTTATTATTAGGTACGTGGTCAAGTAGGTAGATAGACGATGAATAAATATAGTAGCAGCGCCAATTCGACAACCCTAGCGCGCCACTCCGCGCCAGACAGCGACAGCGTTATGTGTTAGAAAATAACGGGAACTGTTAGGTTAATATCGCATTAGGCACTGGGTGCTGCTTATGCGAGCTGAATTGAACTTTATTGCTTAGTACCAAGAGTCGCAATTTCAATAAATTGGTTTGAAAAGTGAAGCTTCTGTACGTTAGTACTATTAATTATTCTGTGGCGCTGGCTTAATCTCAAAGATATACGTACTTTGGTATGTAATGTACTACGGTACTACGTATGTATAGTAGTAGTATATCTTGGAAACCACATTTTATGTTTACGATACATAACTGGATACATACCTAGTATTTTTCTAAGCAAAACTTAGGTTCTTATAATAGTGTTATTAAAATTATTTTTTCAGCAAAATAAACAGTCGGATTTGTTGTACATTAATACCCTTTGCAGCAAGTCATTATGGGCAACTACGGAACCCTACATTGCGCGTGGCCCGACACGCACTTGGCCGGTTTTTTGTATATGATTATGTAAACGTATAAGCGCCAGCATCAACGATAGTCATTTTCAGATAAAAAATAAATTACGCGTATGTTCATGGATGTTTTGTTTATGACATGTACTTATAAAGTAGGTAGTTAAAAAAAGACAGCCGGACCCAGATGTTTATCCCTTCGTAAAAGATGTCTGGTAGCAAGAGAAAGGGTAACAAATGTATGTATGAGTATACCTATTATCAATATTAAAAAACTTGTATATTTGGATGATTAACAATTTAATGGCACCATTTTATGAACGATAAAATATACTTTCAAAATTCAATGTTTACTTATATTCTTTTGACATTGTCCGTGTGGTGACAGATTAAGAATACGGATTGTCACCACCCCATATCATCCCCTGGGGGTCGTAAAAGCCGACAGAGGGAGCATATTATGCAGAGAACAGCACTGTAAGAGAAGGAAAACTTGAAACAAACCCTATACCAACCCGTTTGGCCAGCGTGGTATAGTCGGCCAATTCCTCCTTTCAAAGGAGAGGCCTAGTCCAGCAGTGGACTGTTAAAGGCTGATGATGATGACATTGTATGTAGCGGAGGCTGAAATATTAAACCAACGCCCCGTTTTAAGTCATCACTGGTGATCACTCTTCGGAAAGTACATAGGTACAGCCTGAAAATAGCAACATCGATAACTGATACTTGATTTTGTAGAACCTACCGGTAAAAAAACTAAGCAAATTTTACCTTTGTGGTCTTTGGTAGGTAATGACTTACTAATTACTTGCTTCATGAACATTAAAATGACTCTCATAGGAAATGTGAACTAGTCGAGTTTTCCCACCACTGAAATTTGACGTGCATTGGATTCACTACGCACAATAAACAACGAATTAATAGTTACTGTAATTCACTTTAGTGCTCACGAAGTCGTAATTAAACGCTACAATTAAAAAAGGAACAAATTCAGAATATCACAATAATTATTTTTGTGCCATCCAATCTATTATTGTTTGCTTCGACTGTATCGTACAGCCAGTGGCCTGTGTCAATTGTGATTCGAAATCGATTAAAAAGTTAATTTCAGGTGGCCAACCAATTTGATGTCGAAATTCTATTGTTCCAAAATCAAATTCTAAAATACCGCGAACGGGTTTATGTTTATTTATTGGCAACCAAACATTATTATGTACGTATCGAGTGGAAGTGATCATTTGAGAGATTAAATTTCTGCTGAAAGCTGGCAATTGACGATAAGGGGTATTAATATTGGAAATATCCAAGTATTGCGTTAATTTCTTCGTTTTAAGCAAATTTTGGTGGTATAAGCGGTTTATTTATAGTATTGCAGGCTAGGTAGATATAGGAATAATAAAATTAGGCAAGATCTATGGGAGGCGATGATTGCCTTATAGGAGTAAGGGCGCTGGCCTATGCACAAGTAATACTAATCATTTTCAAGATAGTTGTACAAATATGAATACTAAGATATTAGTTTTTTTAATTATATTTATTTATTTTATTACTTCATATACACAGAGTATATAGGCGGACTTAATGCCATGGGCATTATCTACCAGTCTACCATAGAGTGGTGCAGAGAGATAAGCAGTAGGTGTATTATATGATGCATCGAAATAATTGTAATTGTCGAATTATTGCTCATAACAAACATACATACTTACATAAATATATAATATAAGAAAATACGTAAACGAAATACATACACAATTTAAACATAATTACGAATTAAATCACAGATAAATTATACTTAGACACACACTAGCTTTTGCCCGCGGCTTCGCGCGCGTTATTTTCGGGGTAACACATATCTACTTTCACTCCCAAGTTGTGTGAATACACTCCTGATTATTCTAAAGAGTCAGAAGCTCTATAGAGTACAAAGTAACTCGGTCAATATCGGTTTGTCAAAGCCATGTTTCAATACATGTCCAATATAATAATATATCTATAAACACTTTCGCATTTATAATTTTAGTAGGTAGAGAAAATCGTTTCAGCCGTTTGAGCAAAGTATATAATAATTAGTTTATATATGAAAACAATGTAATCACCGTGCACAACATATCAATATGTATGATGTGACAGTACATTGACAGTACTGACAGATAGCACATGCGCAGCACTTAATTATTCGCGCATGCGTTCTTAGTTCCAAGAGGAAAATTTCTGCCGTACGAACTTCTACCCTCCCTACAATCCCTCCCAGTTTAATTGTTGCAACTTATGGTAGCCTATGTGGGTATTTCGTCGTCAGACACCACGAGTAAAATACACCACGGTGTCAATTGCACAAAGGCGTTTTTTGTATTAATTATGTATCGTGGTGTATAACGACGAATGTCTTTTTTGACTTCGTCGTTTGACACCGTGGTGCATAACAGCGAAGACTCTTTTTGACTTCGTTGATTCGGACCACTATTAAAAATTTGAAAGTCTAGTGCGATTTGTGTACTGACGGGTAGAAAACGGTTATTGAAACAAAGAATTACAATCAATCAACAATGTTTAATGGAATCTTGGTAACTATAGATTACATATTAATAATTTCAAAGAATTTAATATAGTGTAAATAAAGGAAAATTCTAACAATAACAAGATAATTACGAAAATCACAAGTTCGAGTGTTTACATATCAGTATAAAAAGGCATTATAATGAAAGAAATCAAAGATTGGTGGTAGATTACCCTGTTACTAATAACTAATGATGTACTAAAATCATGTACCTATATTAGTCATCTTAATTTCGATATACAAAGTATATTTTTTTTTTTATAAAAAACATAGACTGAGGGTAGATTACCTTTTACTAATTACACACTAATAAATAATCTATACTTATGAACGTAACGTAAATATAAAAAGGTTGAATGAACAATGAAAATCACAGACAGAAGGTAGATTACCTTTTTACTAATTACTAATTATGAACTAAAAATCTTGTATAATATTAATCAGCCTACCTTAGATATAAAAAGTTTGAATTAAATAACAGAAGTAGAACAATATTGCTGTGTCAGCAATATCACAATACTTTGTGCAATGCGAAACACCGTACAAATACTTCATCTCAATATATTCTTTTCCTAAATCCTTTATCCACGAAGGGGTAGGCAGAGGTGTATTACACACCCACAAAAATATATTCAAAGACCACAAAATATCAGTAAACTGCAAAATTGCCACTCGTATTGTAACGGGCTCTTTAACTATTCTTCGCTGAGTGCGACTGTCAATTCAAATTCAAATTCAAATTCAAAATCCTTTATTCATTTGGGTCACAATGTGACGCTTATGAACGTCAAAATAATAAATTTATAAAATAATTACTTATACTCAAATTTAAAACATTATTACTGTATGCTTCTACATTTACATTTACTGCCACGTTCGCAAAGCAATAGGTAGAACCATGAGAAAGAACGGGCAATAAAACTCACGGTCACTCTTTTTCAAAGCCAGGTTTAGCATTATACACAATTTACATTTTGTAAGGTGCTGCAACTGTTACACCTTCTATATCACTTGTATATATTTACTGTACATCATAATACTCAAGCATAATACTTTTGGTTAGCCTCAGAATAGACATGGTGAAACAGGAGCATCCACTTACATTATATATACCTAATAATGCAGGCAATCCGCGAAAGTGATCAGAACCATGATGGAAATGATGCAGTTAAATATTAAAATCTAATACCAGCCCGCAAGACCGTCATCGACCAGTCATCGCAAGTAGCACCCGTTCACGAGTATGACGCATGTGCCAGCCATCATCCCTCTCGCCATATTAGAGGGACAGGGATGACCCGACACACGACGCCACCACAAGAAATGACATTTTAGTGAGCATGACGACAACGGTATACGAACCAGCAGTAAGAAACAATCTGTTGGTATACTGACCATGACCGCCAATTACCTCCATTTTCCAGATCGTTATTATTAACATAAGTTAGTGGAACGCGTGAAGGAATGCAAATGTAGAAAGAATTTTGTGAAGGTGACAAGTGAACAATGATATGATCAGAGATAAATAATGTTAAACTACATTCAACAAATCATAAAAATATCCAAATCCTGCAAAAAAAAATCATGTGTTCACGAGGCACCTCCACTTAACATGTAAATAAAATAATCGTGAGTTAAACAAGCCTAAGCCTATCCCCACGGTGTCTTATCATTTAAAAATTCCTTAATAGTGTAATAACCCCTTTGTAAAAGAAAGTTCCTAATTGTCCGTTTGTATTTGTGCATGGGTAAATTCATTATTTCAAGAGGCAATTTGTTGAAAAATCGTATACCAATCCCCGCAAATGAGTTCTGAACTTTATGTAGACGGTAGTTAGTTCCCACCAGTTTATGTTTATTCCTTGTGTTCACGTTGTGCAAATCACTATTTTTGCGGTATAGAATTAAGTTTTTCTTAATGTACATTAAGTTAGCATATATATATTGCGATGCAACTGTCAATATGTCTACTTCTTTAAATTTATCACGTAAAGAATCTCTAGCACCTAACTTATAAATTGCACGTATGGCCCTTTTTTGAATGACAAAAATAGTCTGTATATCAGCAGCTGTACCCCATAACATTATTCCGTAAGACATTACGCTGTGAAAATAACTAAAGTAAACTAGTCTAGCAGTATCTATATCTGTGAATTCCCTAACTTTTCTAACTGCAAACGCTGCAGAACTAAGTTTTACTGCGAGACAGGATATTTGGGCGCCCCACTGAAGCTTACAATCTAAAGTTACACCTAAGAATACGGTTGATTCGACTAGTTGAATTGTTTCCTTATTTAAAATTATATTAGTAGGAACACTTTTGACATTAGGCAAAGAGAATTTAACACATTTGGTTTTGCTTGAGTTGAGTACCAAATTATTTGTCGAAAACCAATCTAATACTTGTGCAAGAGTGTTATTGACGGTATCAAAGTTACTTAAATTACGATCAACTTTAAAAATTAGTGACGTATCGTCAGCAAACAAAACAATATCACATAAATTTTGTACAAAGAACGGCAAATCATTAATATATATTAAAAAAAGAAATGGACCGAGAATAGAGCCCTGTGGAACGCCCATTCCCACTGGCAAACCTAGAGACCTACTCCCATTAACATCTACATACTGAATTCTATCATTAAGGTAGCTGGCAACAAGATTGAGTGCGGTATCTCTAATACCATAAAGTTTCAATTTAAGTAAAAGCGTATTATGTTCCACACAGTCAAAGGCCTTTGATAGGTCACAAAAAACACCAATGGCATCCTTCGAGTTTTCCCAAGCATTAAAAATATGCTTTAACAAAGTTACACCGGCATCAACGGTGGAGCGACCCTTAGTAAAGCCATACTGTTCACTGTGGAATAAATTATTTGTGTGAAAGTGGCTCTCTAGTTGATGCAAAATAATCTTTTCAAAAATTTTACTAATAGCAGGCAAGATAGAAATTGGCCGAAAATTACTAGGGTCGCTCTTTGATCCCTTTTTGAATAATGGTATTACTTTACTGTGTTTCATTAGATCAGGAAATACTCCTGTATCTACGCATCTGTTGAATATTGCAGCTAAATATGGAGCTAAGCTAGAAATAATTTGTCGCACAAGTTTAACAGAAATGCCCCATAAGTCAACAGATTTTTTATTATTGAGCGTCTTGAATACCTTCAGTATGTCATTGGTGTCAATATATTTAAAATTAAAAAGCACATCACACTCATTCACATTGCCCCTAACCAACATTTCTGCTTTGTTTGGACATGAATCTAGACAGCTGGTTGTGTTCACTGGTATGTTTATGAAGAAATTGTTAAATGTCTGAGCAACATCAGTTTTCCTAGTAATAATTTCACCATTAAATTTTAATTCATAATTGTTATCTACCAATTTAGCTCGACCAGTCTCATTGTTAATAATGCTCCAAGTAGTTTTAATTTTGTTCTTGGATTCTTTGATTTTATTGCTTAAATATAAGGATTTGGCTAAAGCACATGTCCTCTTAAAAACCTTTGAATAATTTCTAACATATTGAATAAATTCAGGATTAAAATTGTATTTCTTCATACCATATAGATCATACAACCTAGCTCTACTTTTGTATATACCTACTGTTGCCCAATCACAAAAATTTACTTTAATGCTCCTTGCAAACGTCTTCAGTTTAAAAATTTTATTGTACTCATCATTAACAATTTTAAATAAGCATTTATATAATTCATCAGGATCATCAACGGTTAAGTCAATACTGGCGATCTTGGCAGCAACATCATTACTAAAGTGTTTTAGGCGAGCAGAGGTCATTGGCCTACATGTAATTTCTTGTACTTTAGGGGTTGTATTAGTTGGAATTACAACCTTTTGCCCGCAGTGATCCGATGTCAAGTCAAAATGTCAATGAATATTCACGTCTTGGTTTTAAAAAAAAAGTCGGTGGTCGGTACTTAATGTTTTGTATTTGTTGTCTGCTATTTAAATGGCGGAGTTTTAACATTATTTTTCACAATATTAATGTTATGTTTAAGTAGTTTTGGTAAGTTGTCTTGGCCAAGTGTTCATTCAAAGTAATTTTGACGAAAATTTTCAAGCGAGCGCGATGGTGCAATTACTTACGGTTTTATGCGATAATATACATATGGTATGAATTAACAATTACCTAATGATATTGTGTATTAAGATTTGGACATCGTTTTTGGGCTTTATCGTTTCAAAGCAGTGAACAGTTAATTTTAAACATATTAATTATGCCGAATAGATTTTAAATACAAAAGCTCTGACTAAGAATATGCCTCATCCAGTACCAAAAAAACATTAAAACAAACCATTACCACATATTAGTCTAGCCACATAAGAACCGAAGGACTCTAACAAACAGTCCTAACGAAAAAGCAAAACACACATACGAACTGCATAATGAAGTGTGTTTATCAAAGTGAAGCACAACCAGAATGAACCCAAATCCAAAAATAACGACCATAATAAAATTGTTTAACCACCATAAAATTACGCTAGACACAATAAAAAATCGAGTAAAGAGCAGTAAACGCGTTATGTTACCCGAACATGCGCACATATGCCCAAAAAGATTTATTACCAACCTTTTTAACCGCCATACTGCCTATATTTAAAAAAAGAATCCATAAGAAATCCCCGAATACCCTCATCTCTGGGTGAAATATTTTATGTATCTTTTTGAAATTGTGATTGGGGCTTAGGGACTCGTTTTACCTTTTTCTGTGTGGTTTGTAGAGCTGGTGTCTGAGATTTTCAAGCCGACTTCAGTCAGGCTTCAAATTGGACTGTCAGGAATTAATTATCGGCTGAACTTGAAAGAACACAGATGATCTCTTATTTTAAACTACTTAGGTACCTACACTACTTTACATTTATTACAATACACTACTACTCCATCTATGAAACCGAAGTTATACCAAAGTTGTTGCCGATTGACTTTTCTTAATTTCTTTTGATTTATGCTATTAAAATATTTACCTACAATATAAACAAAAGCGTGTACCTACCTGTGCTTATCTTGGAAGGTTTTAGTTATAGAATATAAAAAACATCTTTTATCATCAAGTTCCCTTTCAACTTATATCAACTTTTCTTGATGTCTATTACGTAAGAAGGTGTTATGTAATAGACTTTAAACAAACAGGTATTTAGGTACCTTACAAAATAATCGTATCAAATATACAGTCTAACTAACCTTTTTTGTTTTTGTTTTTTTTGTTTTACGATGTAATGAAATGAAAGGAAAATCCCTTCGGATCTCCGACTCTTGGGGGAAGTGAGAGCCGGAGTATGTGGTGTTTCCACTAAAAACCACCTCGACTTTCTCATGTACCCGTGTGTCGGGCATCGCCAAAGCATTCGTCGCCACCCTCCGACGGGCATTGGCCCGCCAGGTGGATAGGCGTGTCCCGAACAAAACCCCCTTGGCGGCGGATAAAGGTGTTGGGCTCCGCCGCCAAAACACCCAGCGGCCGCAGAGGATAGGGAGGACGGCAACGCAACACCGCATCTCCTCTTCCTCTGCGGCCCCACCGCGACGCATCGAATGGTGCGCCCCCATTTGGTCGCGGGAGATAGGGCGCCCGACACGCCTCTCCTCCCGCGACCGCACTCGACTGTGAGGGACAGACAGAACTGTCCCCCGCACCCGCACCGTTGGACGCATCCTGCGCAGGCCCCTCTTAGCTTCACCGCGGGTGACCAATCCACGGTTACTGAGCCCCCCCCCACCACGACAAGGTGGAGATCCCACGGGGGGGACAGTCTAACTAACCTACTTAGTACCATTCTACGTTGCATTTACGGTACAGCCAGTACAAAAACACCATAAGAAAATCCCTTATCCCGCAGTGAAATATGTACCTAATGAATCTTTTAAAATTATTATTGGAGCTCAGGGTTCGATAACATTGAGTTTATGCCCCAATTTTTGTCGGATAAACAACAGAATATTTGAAATTTTATCGCGATCACGTATCAGCAATCGTTATCGACGCAAGCTTTTTGAATATTAATTCTTTACGGACGTGTGTTTTTTCTCGTAATTATGGTTTTCCGATACAACGATTATGTGGCAAACAATGTGAAGCAGTGCGTGTTTGTATTGTATTCTCGACTCGGAAATTGAGGCGGTTTATACGACTACACTGTGTGATACGTATCTATGTCCTTTGGGAGTTAATGCTATATGTTTATCGTACAAAATGCTACGACATTTTGTACGATAAACATATATTATAGCATTAACTCCCGAACTTAGAAAACGTACAATTTCGACAAGCAGAGAAGTATGCCAGAATTTTTTTCAAAGCTATAAAACGTCAAAGTGTGGCAGTGCGGGTTTTCATTAGAGAGTCAGAAATAAAAGCCCGGCAGCAGACATACTTAGTCTTTCGTCGTCCCCTACGTGTTACAAAATGAAGACTTTTGATGCTTGTGTCAGTCTCAAAATATTAAAGGAAGTTCAGCTTTCAACAAGTTATGTATTAACTCTTCTGAAAATTAGCCCGTCAATTTGTTTTATTTTTACATCCATTTGAATTAGGTAAGATGCAGCTGGAAAATACACTTTACCTACATTGCTACAGTTTCTTCATCCTTAGTGCTGCTGATGATTAATATTTTTTTTTAATTGTTCCTAACGACCGTGTAGCCAGGCCCAGCAGCAGTACCTACTGAAAATCTCGAGTTTTCACACACGTGTAGTTCCGGTGAAAGTTGCACTATCTTGGAGCCCGCAACGGACTTAATAAGTATATTTTATTTGTAAAATTAATGATCCAAAGTTAAAGGTTAAGTATGAAATAGGTATTTACAACATTGAAAATATTATAAAACGTTTTTTCTATGTCCTACATCGTTAAATGCGCGTCGAAATTATCATGGTGTAAAATAATTAATACTCAATTTTCTTCTAATTTCAAATATGAACAGAAAATTAGTTAGCTATGGTATATACCCGTTTCAATTAAAACGAAACCATACGCCAAAAGTTAAACATAGCCAAATGAAAATTTACCTCGCTAATGTAATGTAGGCAACTCCATGACAATGTTAATACCATTCGAAGCCATTTTAAAGGGGCCCGCTGTAAGATGTTTACTTTATACGAACGAGCGTAAGATCCCACCATTGTTTGCTTGGATGAATTTTCATTTATTTGCGTAAACCGTACTCCTTCATACAGTTTCTTTTTATTTCCGACTCTTGTTTGACGATACAGCCATTTTACTGAATTATTGACGATGCCGCGCTATGACATACATAACCATCTGTAATGTACGTACATATGTTGGGATTGTTGTTATAATTTACGTATGCTATATTTTATTATTGTTACGGTTGGTAGCAATAAAAACGATTGTATTTTGTCACTGACGGTTTTTGTAGGCTGTGTAAAATATTCGATGTAAACGAGAATTTATTTCGGGTTATAATTTAGGTTTTTGTGGTAGCTCGGTGTATCCGTGTATAGCTGGATTATGTGTTAAATGTGTATATTTGCATATATTATTACCTTGTATATGTTATAAGAGATTTACCCATTCATCCAAACAAACAAACATACAAGCAAACTCTTCACCTTTTTAGGGTTCCGTAGTCCACAAGGAACCATGTCATGTCATGTCCGTCCGTCTGTCCGTCCGCAGCCTAGCTCAAAGACGCCTGGTGCTAAAAAGCTGATATTTGACATGAATATAGACATAAGATATTGCAACAAAACTGTAGAATAAAATTTAGGAAAATATTTTTTTTAAGGGTATCTCCCCTACATAGTAGTGGGGTTGAATTTTTTTCGGTTGAGTACCCCATCATGTGGGGTATCATTGGATAGGTTTTAGAAAAATATTATTAGTTTGCTCAAATAATTTTTCGATCAAGTGATTGGTTTGTCAAATATCAAGCTTAGAAGTGAAAAAAATTGTTAGACTCAAGTGTCCCCCCCTCTGCCGGCTAAACTATTAATTTGGAAGAGGTGAACAAAATCACAAATATACTACATATAACGAATTTAAAAGGAAAACTATCACGGCTAAGTAGATATCACTAGTTTACGAGTAATCGTCGGTTAACTTAAAAATACCTATTTCTGTGAGTTTACATTAGGCGCGCTGGCAGGCCGGGCGCACTTCGCATTTTAGGTACAAACTTACAAGTACCTCGGCCGACCATGTTGACCATAGATTAGAATATTGTCGACCAGGGTTGGATTTAGTAGGTTGCCGCGCGTCGCGCCGCTCACATTAGACGTCACGCAACGGGTGCGACCGCTCCGTATTCTCACGCGTCCCGTGTTCATACACTCACTGTTCAAATTATATACTTAAACGCCTTTAGCAACAAAAATGTATCATCACAAGTCTAATATAAAGTATTGCTTAATTAACTGTGTGTCGAAAGCGACTTGAAAATTTGATTTTATTTATATTAGGTACGAGAGCAACTTGAAAATTTGATTTTTTGTTTGTTGAGATATCTCAACGATTATGGTGTCAAATTAAAGATCTAGTTCAAAAACCATTTTATCTGTTTTAATCATGTAAATCGGTCCACGCGTTTAGGAAATAACTAAGAATTTGTATAGTAAAAATGAGGCCATGAGAATATAGATGCTGGCGGGAAAAATTCCGAATCATTCCCGCCGAATACTTCGGAAGTATTCCGAAATATTCCGAAACTTTGGGAATATTTCAAATGTCAAAAAATAACCAGGTAGGTCGACCTTACTAACTATTCGCGCTTGGAAGTTGTAAATTATATTATCTTTGTTTGCTTGCAAGGTTTGCCTTTATTTGTTTTTATTGACTGGGCTATTATACGCGTTAAGTAGGTAGGTAATGATTAATACCTACCTATGCGACTCGCGAATACTCGCGATGCGTACAGACCTACAAACAAACTAACCAAAAACATAGGTAGGTAACCCTTTTTAAAAAACAAATCAGATATGCTTGGCCTGTTTTTTATTCCACAATTAACATTTACAAAAAATAGCATTCGATTTCGAAATAAGTAGGTACCTACCTAAAAACAAAAGCATAAAAAGCCTGTTAATCGCAGGCTAACATATCTACCTATAAAAACATCAACATATACTTATTCAATCCCATTTATAATAAAAACCCACCACACCACAAACAAACACGTTTACTCCCATTGAATTATTCTGGCGAAATATTCGGCGGAAACATTCGATTGCGGGGTACGAATCTTTCTCGCGGGGGGGAAAACTTCTCCGGGGAGCATCTCCGCTCTTACCGCACCCCGCACCGCCATCGCCTGCACGCACGACTCGTGGCAGTCGGGCGCGCACGGCGGCGGCGGCGCGGCGGCACCTGCCGGCGCACAGAGGGGCGGCGGCGATCGACGATCGATGCAAAATACGATTTTCAGCAAAGAAAACATAAAAATCTTAATTAAATCCATTTTGAATAATTCAGATTTAAAGAAACTTTCCCAGAAGTATTCCGGAATTATTCAGAAGTTTTGCAACTATACATGAGAACCATAGTGGCCTAACTAATTTTTTTACAATATTGAGTTTATGACTTATTCCAGTTCAAATTGATCATTTTGATAGAACCAGAGTGGCCTAAAAGTGATAAAACGAATATTCACTAGATAGCAACTTAATCACTGTTACAGTTTTTAGTCGGTGATCTAAATTTTAAGTGCCATACTGGCCTAAATAAGATAGGATAATATTGTAAAAAAATTAGTTAGGCCACTATGGTTCTCATGGCCTCAAATGTAAACGACCAGAATTTATGTGCTTTTGTTCTACGAGCTCAAATAGTGGGATAGGATACTTATAGGATAATTATTTATTATTAGGTACGTGGTCAAGTAGGTAGATAGACGATGAATAAATATAGTAGCAGCGCCAATTCGACAACCCTAGCGCGCCACTCCGCGCCAGACAGCGACAGCGTTATGTGTTAGAAAATAACGGGAACTGTTAGGTTAATATCGCATTAGGCACTGGGTGCTGCTTATGCGAGCTGAATTGAACTTTATTGCTTAGTACCAAGAGTCGCAATTTCAATAAATTGGTTTGAAAAGTGAAGCTTCTGTACGTTAGTACTATTAATTATTCTGTGGCGCTGGCTTAATCTCAAAGATATACGTACTTTGGTATGTAATGTACTACGGTACTACGTATGTATAGTAGTAGTATATCTTGGAAACCACATTTTATGTTTACGATACATAACTGGATACATACCTAGTATTTTTCTAAGCAAAACTTAGGTTCTTATAATAGTGTTATTAAAATTATTTTTTCAGCAAAATAAACAGTCGGATTTGTTGTACATTAATACCCTTTGCAGCAAGTCATTATGGGCAACTACGGAACCCTACATTGCGCGTGGCCCGACACGCACTTGGCCGGTTTTTTGTATATGATTATGTAAACGTATAAGCGCCAGCATCAACGATAGTCATTTTCAGATAAAAAATAAATTACGCGTATGTTCATGGATGTTTTGTTTATGACATGTACTTATAAAGTAGGTAGTTAAAAAAAGACAGCCGGACCCAGATGTTTATCCCTTCGTAAAAGATGTCTGGTAGCAAGAGAAAGGGTAACAAATGTATGTATGAGTATACCTATTATCAATATTAAAAAACTTGTATATTTGGATGATTAACAATTTAATGGCACCATTTTATGAACGATAAAATATACTTTCAAAATTCAATGTTTACTTATATTCTTTTGACATTGTCCGTGTGGTGACAGATTAAGAATACGGATTGTCACCACCCCATATCATCCCCTGGGGGTCGTAAAAGCCGACAGAGGGAGCATATTATGCAGAGAACAGCACTGTAAGAGAAGGAAAACTTGAAACAAACCCTATACCAACCCGTTTGGCCAGCGTGGTATAGTCGGCCAATTCCTCCTTTCAAAGGAGAGGCCTAGTCCAGCAGTGGACTGTTAAAGGCTGATGATGATGACATTGTATGTAGCGGAGGCTGAAATATTAAACCAACGCCCCGTTTTAAGTCATCACTGGTGATCACTCTTCGGAAAGTACATAGGTACAGCCTGAAAATAGCAACATCGATAACTGATACTTGATTTTGTAGAACCTACCGGTAAAAAAACTAAGCAAATTTTACCTTTGTGGTCTTTGGTAGGTAATGACTTACTAATTACTTGCTTCATGAACATTAAAATGACTCTCATAGGAAATGTGAACTAGTCGAGTTTTCCCACCACTGAAATTTGACGTGCATTGGATTCACTACGCACAATAAACAACGAATTAATAGTTACTGTAATTCACTTTAGTGCTCACGAAGTCGTAATTAAACGCTACAATTAAAAAAGGAACAAATTCAGAATATCAAAATAATTATTTTTGTGCCATCCAATCTATTATTGTTTGCTTCGACTGTATCGTACAGCCAGTGGCCTGTGTCAATTGTGATTCGAAATCGATTAAAAAGTTAATTTCAGGTGGCCAACCAATTTGATGTCGAAATTCTATTGTTCCAAAATCAAATTCTAAAATACCGCGAACGGGTTTATGTTTATTTATTGGCAACCAAACATTATTATGTACGTATCGAGTGGAAGTGATCATTTGAGAGATTAAATTTCTGCTGAAAGCTGGCAATTGACGATAAGGGGTATTAATATTGGAAATATCCAAGTATTGTGTTAATTTCTTCGTTTTAAGCAAATTTTGGTGGTATAAGCGGTTTATTTATAGTATTGCAGGCTAGGTAGATATAGGAATAATAAAATTAGGCAAGATCTATGGGAGGCGATGATTGCCTTATAGGAGTAAGGGCGCTGGCCTATGCACAAGTAATACTAATCATTTTCAAGATAGTTGTACAAATATGAATACTAAGATATTAGTTTTTTTAATTATATTTATTTATTTTATTACTTCATATACACAGAGTATATAGGCGGACTTAATGCCATGGGCATTATCTACCAGTCTACCATAGAGTGGTGCAGAGAGATAAGCAGTAGGTGTATTATATGATGCATCGAAATAATTGTAATTGTCGAATTATTGCTCATAACAAACATACATACTTACATAAATATATAATATAAGAAAATACGTAAACGAAATACATACACAATTTAAACATAATTACGAATTAAATCACAGATAAATTATACTTAGACACACACTAGCTTTTGCCCGCGGCTTCGCGCGCGTTATTTTCGGGGTAACACATATCTACTTTCACTCCCAAGTTGTGTGAATACACTCCTGATTATTCTAAAGAGTCAGAAGCTCTATAGAGTACAAAGTAACTCGGTCAATATCGGTTTGTCAAAGCCATGTTTCAATACATGTCCAATATAATAATATATCTATAAACACTTTCGCATTTATAATTTTAGTAGGTAGAGAAAATCGTTTCAGCCGTTTGAGCAAAGTATATAATAATTAGTTTATATATGAAAACAATGTAATCACCGTGCACAACATATCAATATGTATGATGTGACAGTACATTGACAGTACTGACAGATAGCACATGCGCAGCACTTAATTATTCGCGCATGCGTTCTTAGTTCCAAGAGGAAAATTTCTGCCGTACGAACTTCTACCCTCCCTACAATCCCTCCCAGTTTAATTGTTGCAACTTATGGTAGCCTATGTGGGTATTTCGTCGTCAGACACCACGAGTAAAATACACCACGGTGTCAATTGCACAAAGGCGTTTTTTGTATTAATTATGTATCGTGGTGTATAACGACGAATGTCTTTTTTGACTTCGTCGTTTGACACCGTGGTGCATAACAGCGAAGACTCTTTTTGACTTCGTTGATTCGGACCACTATTAAAAATTTGAAAGTCTAGTGCGATTTGTGTACTGACGGGTAGAAAACGGTTATTGAAACAAAGAATTACAATCAATCAACAATGTTTAATGGAATCTTGGTAACTATAGATTACATATTAATAATTTCAAAGAATTTAATATAGTGTAAATAAAGGAAAATTCTAACAATAACAAGATAATTACGAAAATCACAAGTTCGAGTGTTTACATATCAGTATAAAAAGGCATTATAATGAAAGAAATCAAAGATTGGTGGTAGATTACCCTGTTACTAATAACTAATGATGTACTAAAATCATGTACCTATATTAGTCATCTTAATTTCGATATACAAAGTATATTTTTTTTTTTATAAAAAACATAGACTGAGGGTAGATTACCTTTTACTAATTACACACTAATAAATAATCTATACTTATGAACGTAACGTAAATATAAAAAGGTTGAATGAACAATGAAAATCACAGACAGAAGGTAGATTACCTTTTTACTAATTACTAATTATGAACTAAAAATCTTGTATAATATTAATCAGCCTACCTTAGATATAAAAAGTTTGAATTAAATAACAGAAGTAGAACAATATTGCTGTGTCAGCAATATCACAATACTTTGTGCAATGCGAAACACCGTACAAATACTTCATCTCAATAGATTCTTTTCCTAAAATTATTGTAAGGATTAAACAGTGTTTCCTCCCAAGCAGAGTTTAAAGTAAAATTTGTGTAAGCACTTTTGTGCATGACTGTTAAGTTATTATAAAATGTCAGTAACATTACCGAACCAACGATGCCATAAAGAGTCCTTCACTGTTTCATATCATGGTGTCTATCGACGAAGGCAAATAAGACTTTCGTCGATTGAGACCATGGGCCCAAACAGCCAATTCAAAAAACGTCGTTGTGCGATTGACACCATGGTGTATTCTACTCGTGGTGTCGAACAACGAAGTACCCCGCATAGCGTATGTCAGTGCCATCGTACCCTAATCTAAATTACATTTCACTTATGTCTATTAGATATCGGCCATAAATCTGAAGGCTTCAGCTTAGGCACCATTTAGTTGAGACAAAATATTGTGAAATATACCTATCCTATATCAGTTCTGTTCATATATAAGGTTTTAATTAAATTATTTCGACTCGTTTCATACCGGTTGCATTCCGTTAATAAATGATGCAGGTCTTCGGTAACGTCACATACCTCACAATTGGGCGATGTGACGTTCTTCGTCAAGAAAGCAAATTTTCGGCATGGAATGTGTCCATACCTGAGTCTGTTAGCTAGAACTAGAGCCAGGAAACTCGAGGAGGCTGACACGATGAATGTTGTGGGTTGGACCAGGGCTCGAAATAAACCTGTGTCGGTACTTATAGTCTGTAATGCTCGGGATTAATAACTGACTGTTCAGTTGTTGTAGTAGTCTCCTTGATTTCAGTACAACAGGGCCGCTCGCTACTTTTGTACCCAACATAACACTTTTTTCTATCTATCATAATCTAGCCGACATCATATTGAATTTCGTCACCGTCAAATAATTGCCCATTCCGTTTTCCTTCTCCCTTGTCTTGCTCCACCTCCTGTTCTTTTTCCCATCCACCTCGGCAACAAGATTGTGTCTCTTCTGGTGTTGAAGGTATCCATGGAGGGCGGTAAACGCTTACCATAAGGCGATCCATCTACTTGTTTGCTCTTCCAAGAATCCTTGGAAAAAATACCTTCAACCAGCTTAATCAAGACGCTTCTCACGGTATCGCATTTGTAAAGCTATAACGTTAGTTGAAAAGCTTTCTGAGAACAGATGAATAGATATAGTGAAGCATGCATGTTCCTTTTTAAAAGGTCGGCAAGGCACTTGTTATCCTTCGGGCACTGCCGGTGCCTATGGGCGGCGGTGATCATTTACCATCACGTGACCCGCTTGCTCGTTTGTCTCCCTATGCAATAAAATAAAAAACACACCGATTGAACTCAAAACCATACTAACATACTCCTCTGAATCTCATCAAATCTCAAATCTCAAGAATCTTAGTAAAACATCCAATAAATACAGAAACACGAACTACTAAATCATACAAGAAACATTCAGCGCCAGATGTCACAAACATAAACGAGTAAAATAAAAAAATCACCCTACGAGAGGAGATTGGCGATTTTCCGGTTCTGAAATGACGTCCGGCCGGCCCGGATGTTGACCGGACCGGGCAGGTGGCGTACCTTGTCAGTTGGCAGTATAAAGGTGAAAACGGAGCCTTTAAAAGCGTGTTAGGAGTTAGAACACTGATGTGAATTAACCGAATAAACGACTGAGCTTGTGCGGGCTTTGTTTTGTTTTAGATGTAGTTTTGTAATGGTTGAGCTTTCTTTCAAGACTAGCGTAGATCTTTATAGTTTAGTGTTCTCTCTAGCTAACCATAATAGATATGCTACATACCTAATTCCACATAACAGCTAAGAATTTTTACGACTACTGCCGCTCTAGGATTAAGATGAAGTCGTCGCAGGCACGGTTGTATGGATCCTGTCATCTCTCATCATCATCAGCCCTATATATAAACTGTCCGACTGCTGGGCACGGGTCTCTTCTCGCTATGAGAAGGGTAAGGCCATAGTCCACCACGCTGGCCTAGTGCGGGTTGGCAGACTTTACATGTCTTTCTAGAACCTTATGGAGAACTCTCAGACATGCTAGTTTCCTCACGATGTTTTCCTTTGGCGTTTAGCAAGCGATAATAAAATTAACAATTTAATAAGCACATAACTCTGAAAAGTCATTGGTGCGTGCCGTGGATTCGAACCCGGACCCTCTGCGTAGCAGTCCGTTGGTCTCTCCACTAGGCTATCGCTGCCATATGTAATCTCTACTCACATAAAATTCAGAGCACAAGATTTGACAAGATTATTGTATTTTACGATAGTAGACTCGTAACTCAGTCACGCGTAGCATTGAGTGCGTAGCACAGCATCGCGTAGCAATATGTAGAGCAGCAAAGCGTAGCGAAGTCCGGCGTAGTATATCTATTGCAGCGAGGAGTAAACGCCACGTGATGGAGCGATTCGTAACTATTTCAATAAGAGTATTGCTTTTACTAATGCTGGTTGATGTAACTCTATCCAGTGGCTAGACCCTGATTCCACAAAATACTGGACTATGTACGAGTACTAGTCTAGTTGGTCCGTATTTTCGAATAATTATTAATAATTATTATTCGTGAATAAGAATTTTTGCCTACAGTTTAACGTCGCAAACACGTCAGAACTTGAAACGCTCGGAATCCGTATGATGCGTTCACTGCGGATGACGTCATCAGCACAAATACCGGTCTCAGGCGCAGAAATGCCGATCCAGTGCAAGCAGTTTCATAGAAATTAATACAAAGCAACAAATCCTTCCGCTCCGTACGCTCCGATTCCGATCCGGTGGACGCGCAGCTTTATCGTCTTTCGCTAGGTTTATCATCGTAAAAGTCTTATCGAACATTTTCAAACGAGTTCTTTTTCTAAACATTGCTCATTCCATTTTCAAATATTCTGTCGAGCGCTTTGCACATAAACGAGGGGTGTAATATTTATAATCGTCTCACGTCTATCAAATGAAAATCCAACGGTTTTTATTGTTTACCGCCTTTTATACGATTGGGACTTCCTCGTTTTATGTGCCAAGTGTTTATGGGCTGAAAATCATACATTATTTGACGAAGTACACCTCATAAATAATAAGGACTTATGTTTACTAAAAGTCCTTAAAATACACTACATCAAAGATAATGTCATGGATATGTTATGGATTATGCAAGCAACCTTATAAATTATAATCTGTCCAACTGCTAAGCACAGGGCTCTTTTCATTGCGAGAAGGGTTATCCCATAGTGCAATACGTTGACCAAGTGTGGATTGGCAAACTTCACATGTCATTCGAGAACATTAGTAATGAAGAACTTTCAGACATGCAAGTTTCTTCGCGATGTTTTCCTTCACAGTCTTGCAAGCGATAATTAACAATTAAATGCGCACGTAACGAAAAGGCAGTGGTGTGGCTAGTAAATGAAATAAGAAAAAAGGAATATAGGTTTGTTTTATGTCCGTTTACATAAACAAATCAGAATGTAGATATATTTTCCTAGTACCTTTCCGCAAGACAATGTACATGAAATAGCTTAGATACGACACGTTTAGACAGAAAGCAAGGCGAGATTATCAACGGAGTTTAAATCTCTCGACGCACATACCTAGATGAAACCTAAGGAATACCAACCTAACGTAAACAGGAATACCAACATAACTATACAAACGCGTATACCAACTTAATGAGAACACTTCCCATATGTATTTAACGAAATAGTTTATTTATTTGCTAATTTAACATTAAGAACATTATTAACTTGACGACCGGTTGGCGCAGCGGGAGTGTAAGCGACTGCTATGCCGAAGGTCGCGGATTCGATTCCCACTCAAGTCAAACATTTGTGTGCATGAACATGGATGTTTGTCTTGGTCTGGGTGTTTTTATGTTTATTATGTATGTATTTACAAAAAAAAGTATAAATGTATGTTTATCCATTATCTAGTATCCATAGTACAAGCTCTGCTTAGTTTGGGACTAGGTGGTGATGTGTGTATGTGGTAGAATATTAGAATATTATTTCATATTATTACAAGCGATTAGGAAAAGCGAAAAATTAAGTCCTGTCTTATTAGAAAGCGATAAACTCAAAAACTACTAAAGGGATTTTTGTGCGGCTTTCACTAATAAATTGTGAGATTCCTGAGGACGGTTTATATATATATATATATACCTAATTTACGCGGGCGGAGACACATGCCAAGTAAAATATAAAATATAGTAGCAGATTAATATGTAGGTCCTTTACAAAGGATCAAATGCTTGAGCAAATACTTACTTAATAACTAAGATTTTTTTCTATTTAGTCAAGGATTATAATAAAGGGTAATTTTCTTATTCAAACAACGCTTAAATTAGGTAGGCTCTTTGTGTTCCTTGATGAGTAAAACCACAGATAATATATAACTTTACTAGATAAAACCATAAACAAAGAAAAGCCTAATTGCTCTATTTGTATCTATATTTGCCCAATTTGTGGAGATAATATGTACCAATATTATATATGGCTTTCTTCATTTTCCAATTGCATGTCGTATAGTTGATATGAAAATATAGTTACCAAATAGGTACATACACACGTGTACCAACATAACAATATCCACATTAAGAAGTAATCCCGCGGAAACGCCGCAATAGAAACGTGGATGAAGCCTCTTTGTATTATACTAGTTGTAATTTCTTCCAGACGAACCTCGCGACAATCCGGACTTATCTTTGTTCCTTGACAACACTTTCCCTTGGGCTTGGGCGGGATTCAAACTTACCTTTGCACAGCCAAACACCTCTAAGGCAAAGTAGTAAGGTATATTTTTGACTGGCGCAGATTTTGTGTTGTGTAGGGTAGTACATGGCTTGGATTTATAGGAGAACTTCACAAGTGTACTAGCTTTCATTTCACACACTAGTAAGTGTACCGGTTGTTCGTTCCTATTGTTTAGACTTACTTGTCTAACTGAAAGTAACTTGCCTCTGTTTTGTTTACTTAATTACTTTGCGTAAATTGCTACATAATTAATTGTGGGTGTTTTTTTTTTTTTTTTATTAATGAAAGGGGCAGGTTCATTTTTGAACATATAAGCCCCGTAAAACCAACCACAAATTAAACATTTATAATTACATCAAGTTAATTGATTAATTTAATCACACCCGATTCCTACATCCTATTTGTACTAGTTTGTACAGGAGCCTGGCCGTATCCGATAGAGGAAAGGCCAAGGCACTGTTACACCAACCAATATTACAAATCAACAAATCATTTTGCGACAAGAATATTTGTCGTCTGAATGCTTCGTTCCGTACACATTCCACGAGAATATGGTACACGTCTTCCACACTACCGCACTCATTACAATTAGGAGACTCGGTCTTTCTCATCATGAACGCAAATTTATTTAATGGTATGTGTCCGGAACGAAGTCTAAAACTCGTCACAATGTCATGCCTGCCCACATTGGTTGTGCTGCACCATGGAATACGAGGTAAGGTTGGCTGTATGGTTTTATACCATATACCCTTCGTAAGCGATCTTTTATCAAAATATTCTGACCATAATTCATAACAATGTGCTTTGACATTGCCTAATAAGTTAGTATAAAAAGGTAAACAATCCAAACTAACCCCACTCACAGAAGCTTCCTTGGCAAGCCTATCCACAGTAATGTTACCTATAATACCAATGTGGGAAGGCACCCATTGAATAATTATACATTTATTTGAGTTGTTCATGTGGAATAAATCATTTAAAATGTCGTATGCCAATGGAATGCCCCTAGCCTTACGAGTACAAAGTTCCAAATGCTGTACGGCACTCATAGAATCAGTCAATATTACAGCTTTATAACAATTTTCAATACTTTTAACATATGATACAGCTTCGGCAATAGCAATAAGCTCCGCGAACATAATCGATATAGATTTATTAATTTTAAACTTCATATAAATATTCATTTGAATGTCAAAGAATGCAGAACCCACACCGTCTGTATATATTTTATAATAGCCTATATATTTGTTGGATAAGAACTGGTTACACATTAAGAGAAGATTTTGGAAATCATATTGACGCTTCGGTCTATCTAGATTATCAATATGCGTACTTAGAAAAGTAGATGTATCTATATTACTCATCCAGGTATTTAAACTAAACATTTCAAGTCGAGTGCTTGTATGAATTGGCTTTGACTTGAGGTTTTCGTGTATTATTACCAAGAGCGGCTTCTTCTTACGTCGCCAGTAAGAGGTTTGGCACTCGTTATAAAGATTATTTAATATTGCAATAACTTTATTGTTAGCATAAGATTTGGATTTTAACCAGAATTTGGCAGCTAGATACGTGCGTCGGACAAATAGAGGTTGTAATAAAAGTTCCGATTCCATGACATGAATAGGCGTACTTTTTATGAACCCACCTATTATGCGCATATATTGGTTTTGCACTCTATCTAGTTTTGAACAGTGATTTTTACTACTATTATCATATAAAAAGCTAGCATAATCTAGGCGATTGCGAATGAGGGAAATGTACAATCTTCTTAGATGACAGGGGTGCACGCCCCATCCAGGACCGACTAAGACTTTAAATATATTAACATACTTTAATGTTCTTTCTCTGACTTTGTTAATATTTTTGGTCCATCTTAAATGTTCATCTAGCCATACGCCTAAATATTTAACAAACGGTACGCATGCTAAAGGTTCTCCGTTAACATTCAAATTGACCATAGCGTTCGAATAGTTGGTTTTAAAGACACAGATCTTACTTTTATCAGGAGAAATATCTAAGCCTAAATTAATAAAAAGCTTATTTAACTTATTTAGCGAATTTTGTAATACCCTAGTACCTTCTGATATCGATCTACATGTGTAATATATTACGAAGTCGTCAGCGTATTGCGATATATGAATGTCTCTTTCAATCAAATTACAAACGTTAATGGTTGCAATATTAAATAATAAAGGGGAAATGGGATCTCCCTGTGCCAAACCACGACTAGTCATTCTAGAGATACAGCCATGTTCTGTTTCTATGATTAGGTGCCTTTCCTTCAAAAATTCCATAGGTATTGACATATTTTTGAGCCAACTTTTAAATCATGTAGAATCTTAAGTAAGGTTTTAATGTCAATGTTATTATACGCATTATCTATATCAATAAAACAACCAATAGTAGGTAATCGCCTTGAGAAACCGCTCTGAATACGCGATACCAAACAACTTAAGCTATCTAGACAACCTCTGTTCTTTCTAAAGCCTACCATATTATCAGAAAACCTATTATTATTTTCCAAATACCCTTCCAGGCTTTTATTAATTATCGAGTGAAAAATTTTGCACAGACAAGAAATTAAGGAGATAGGCCTTAAAGACGATACAAGGCTGGGTTCCCTGCCTGGTTTTGGCATAGGGATAATTTTAATATTGCGCCATTGTGTTGGGACAAAGCTCAGCGAAAAAAATAAATTAAATATGCGAAGTAAAATATTTTTAGCATTACTAGGAAGGTAGGTACCAGGAGATGTATCCTTTGATTTAATACATTTTACTAGCTCCTGCATGGAGATATTAGACTCAAGGCGTATGTTAGGCAGTAGAAACTGTGGTTGATCAGGTAAAACGTAGTCAGGCGTAATGTTTACTAATAGCTTGTTGGCTCTCATAGAATCTACAAATTCTTTATGTGATCTATAACCCTTAACCCATCTCATCTTCTGCCACATGGTCACGGCTGAGGTTGATTCGTCTATTGAATCACAAAATCGAACCCATTCTTCACGTTTAGCCTGACGAATCAATTTTTGAGCTAGCCGTATGTTTTCTTCTAAAATAATTAAGTTTCTGGGAGTTGGGTTTCGCCGAAATTTAGATAAGGCTAACCTTCTAACTGCAACTGCCTTAGACAGATCAGCAGTCCAAAAAGATTTCGGGACAAATTTAGAAGATGGATTTTGTGGTATTTTGATAAACGGAATATGAATATCTGTTGCCAAATATATGTAATCAAGAAATTTATCATATGCTTTCTGAGGATCATCTGGAAGTTGAAAGTTAGTAAACATTTCTTGAAGACATGTTTTATACGAGGGCCAGTTCGCATTTTTGAAATTACGCTTTCTTAATAGGTTATTATTCATAATACATTCCGAAGTTAGCCGAATCATCAAATGATCGCTACCCAAAGTTTCGTTTATTACTGCCCAGTTAAATTTTAATGCAATATCTGACGTTAGTAAGGATATATCAGGTGACGATTCCTGTAAGATGCCGTTTACTAGTTTTATCCGAGTATAGCTACCATTGTTTAAAACCACATAATTATGGTCTACAAATGAATCCAAAATTTGCACTCCTCTGTAGTCCGTTCTATTGGACCAGTTAGAGTGGTGAGCATTGAAGTCTTCAATTATCATTGATTTTTTGTCGAAGGTCGCAAACATACAGTTCCAATCGGCTTGACTTGTTCTAACAGACGGCGGGCAATATACTGCTATTAGGTTTTCTAAAAAAGGATGGTTATAAATTTGAATATGGAGGGTCTCAATTCCTAAATTTTGTGATTGAAAACTACCCATCTGTGCTTTTACGGACTTGTGTACTACTACGGCGACTCCTCCATATGAGTCAGCCCTATCTCGACGAAAGATATTATAATTACTTATTTTTAATGGAGTGTCAGGTTCTAGCCAAGACTCAGAAACTATTGCTATTTGATATTTATCTTGAATTAATAAATGCGTAAAATCTACTAATTTAGGTCTAAGACTTTGGGCATTCCATTGAAGCACATTTAACTTAATATTACTTTTATCCATTAAGAAATTGCCTAAATAATTCCAACCACGGCGCTTCAGACGTATTTCCTATCACCCATTGTAATACCCAATCAATACATAACTTAGAAATAGTTTTAACTTTAACCAAAAATGTAATGTTTTTAAGTAATATTACTTCGTATATACGCGACAACAACTCCATAAACGTAGTTTTATGTTTACCATACTCCAGGTCTTGATCTTGCCCGTGTGATTGCGTATTACCGTCAGACTGCGACGTATCCGACTCTTCTGTAAGATGATTTTCCCGTGACGCAGGGTAGTGTGTTCGTGGCTTCTTCTTAGATGTATGTTTCTGTTTGGAAGGTCTCCGTATAACTTGAGCATATGTAGGGCGTTTGTCACGTTCCTGTCCATCATTTAATGTATCCATCGGTGTCGCGAAGCTCCCTGTTGCGTTCAATGTAGAAATGGGAGTGTTTACGTGAAGCTCAGTCTGGTCTATGACAACCCTTGGTGGTGCAGATTCTTCCGTAGGGTCAACATACATAGTCAGAGCCTTTTTGTACGTACAGAAGAACTCAGCAGAACTCTGCCATTAGTTCTCGTAAACGTCTTTCCTTTTTATATGAAGGGCATGTTTTTGCTAACGCCATATGTGGTCCAGAACAATTGACGCATCTAAAAGTCTTCGTTTCACAGTTCGCATGGAAGCCGCCGCATTTGGGACATATAGTCTTATTAGACGCACAAGTCTTAATTATATGGCCTAATCTCCAACATCGAGAGCATTGTGAAACGGGGAAGATGTATGGTTCCACACTGATCTTGAGCGCACCCACGTAAACATATGGCGGCAAATTACAGCCCTTGAAACACAGCCTAACTACTTCACAGGGTGTCCATCCAAGTTTCTCGTAATCTCGACGGTTCAGTCGCTTTGCGGAAATGAGTTCAGCTGATCCCGGAGATTTTATGCTTTGTAATATCTTCTCTTCCTCCAAATCTAGTTCAACGTCTCTTATAATTCCATATGATAGACTAACTTCCATATCTTTGTGAAACCGCCATCCCTTTGCGATAAGATCTTCACATGCACAGAGTGTGTTCAAGCTCTCCTCATACTCAAACTGTAGTCGGATTTTAAATGAGTTAAGGTATTTAACTTTGGCAATTTTGTTTATGTTGTACTGTGTTAAAATTTTTGCTAAAGCAAATGCCTTCGGTAACTTTTCATTGCATGTCAAAGTAATCTCCCATTTAGTTATTTTTCCTTTTTTAGACCCTACGGTAATCCACTCTTCATCCGATTCCCTCATATTCCTCTTCCCATTAACATTGACCTGACCAACACACCCTTCCCTTTCATCAGTACTCAACGTTGATGCATTGTCTTCCTCCGCAATGTCGTCGTCGCCTAGAATATCGCGAACATCCATATTACGTAAACAAGGCGAGCGCGCGCGGGCGCACACCTGGCGCATGTAGTTGGCCGGCCGACCCGCCGCGACCGCCGCGATAACAATAGGATTCCGAGAATTTATGCGATTTTATTTTATTAAATAAGGACTTGACCGATTCGCACGCGTGTCGAAACGAGACTGTAATTGTGGGTTTTATTTATAACAAGTTGTTGAATATTTTTGGCAAAGGTGATTTTAAAAGTAAGTTATTTTCGGAAGAGATATACATCTAGACAGGACACAGTTTACATTTTTATTTGTACCTATGTAAGTAAACAGAAATGTTGGAAGCAAGTTTTGCTGTTGTCTGTTAATTTCGTGATAAATTAATTTGTCAGAGAATCCATACAAATTTGATTCTAATCATGGTCATCACATAAAGATTTGTTCTGGATGGGAATTGAACTTCCAACCTTTGGCTTAATACCACTCGATTAATATCAAGTATTATGTTGCTTTAATTATACGTAATAGTGGGATTAGGGCTAGAAGCGGCTGGAAATAGACTTGTAGCTACATATGTAGATATCTGTCACAGACTAATAATGTATAGACAGCTGCCTGTTTGTTACATGGTAGGCACCTAACGGAGGTAGATGGATTGTATATCAATGTTCAAGTTGGTATTGAGCCTTCCGATAGATAGATAAGCAAGGATTTGTTATGTTATAATTCAAATAGTAAGAAGTTTTACAAATTACGTCTTTGTTTCCACTCAAAATAAAATATGGTCTAGATCTAGAGGACTATTTGAAACAAAGAACTCTTTTGTCGTGCGTTTTGTTTAGTTCAAAACAAACGGCTATCATCCGATTACTCGAATAAGAATACCATTTATATTCGTAAAAGGAATGCATTGTAGAGCACTGCACAAGAATGGATATAAAATAAAATAAATTCTCCATAACACTATGTATAAATATTCCAAACCAATTTATTTTCCTGAATGCGATTTGAACTAAAGCTTGTATCCCTTCATAAAGAATTCTAAACGTGCATTTTCGCATTACGCCATCTTGAGATTTATGGCAACCCGCTGTCCGCCATATTGTTCCAAATTTAAAAATATTTATTTTCCCGCCGAATCCTTTAACAACCCTATCTGAATGGTTGTTCTGATATGTATTGAGTGGACTTTGGAGACCTGCTTGGGTTTTATGCGATCGCCATACTTATTGGGCACTTTACGTGGTTTAGTACAGGTTACGTATACAAACAGCGCCACATTTGAATTTATTTTAATCCCTTCACATAAAAATAACGACACACGTAACGTTATCGGATTTGCTAGCCCATTGTGAATACTTCATCAATTTTATTGCTGATCGACGTACCTATATATCAGATACTTACACGTTAGGCCAACAACGGTTTGCTGCTGGTTGCTGTTATTTGATAACAGCAACCAGCAGCAAACCGTAGGTTTTAGGAGTTATGTAAACTGCCTATCTACAATCCCAATTCGACGATAGTAATTAGAAGAAGCCACACAGCCACGAGGGTTTATAAAAAAAAATTAGTAAGTAAACTCCTTATTTTATTTTATTTATAGACTCACGCCTGTATCCCCGCAGGGGTAGGCAGAGGTGTAATATTACACCCACATTTCGCCATGAATTTTTAGGTCCCACGTAATAGAGGGCGAGCCTATTGCCGTACCGGGCACATTACCAGACTCCGAGCTGCTACTAAGAATTTCCTATTTTTCCTAACGGAAAAACCCAATAACACTTTGCCTGTAAACTCCTATTTATTGATTTTCGGTATATTGTGTATGGCAAAGTCGTAGTGAGTTTTTCAAGAAGTTAAATGATGCTGGTAACACCATCGATTGGTTGTCTCGTAAAAAAGTACCACCTTCTCACAGTAGAAAAATATTTTTCTGCATCGGCGAGTGAAATCAGGCTCAGTGGCCTGCCATTGGAAAGGCCTACGTGCTGCAGTGGACTATAGCAGGCTAATCTTCTTCTTGTCGTATCAATGGCGGTTTTAGATGACAGACGACCAGTATTCTGCTACAGCTAAAGCGTTGTTTGTGGCCGTTGTTTTAGCAGGCTAATGATGATGAGTGAAACCGATGCAGACGGTGAACCAGAGAGGACGAATAAAAGAGTTGAGAAGAATATTAGAAGACAGCTGCCCGTGCTTCTGCCTTTACGTAAGGGTGATATCGTGCAAGAGATACCTGATGAATATCATCATCATCATCAACAGACCCTTACTGCTGGACCAGGCCTCTCGTTTGAAAGGAGGAATTGGCCTACTGTACCACGCTGGCCAAAAGGGGTTGGTATAGGGTTTGTATCAAGTTTTCCTTCTCTTACAGTGCTGTTCTCTGCATAGTATTCTTAATCCGTCACCACACGGACTATCACTGGCCTTTAAAGAACGTGGTTGTATGCATACAAGGAAGAAAAAAATGGGTAACTGACTGACCTTAAGACTTTAGGAATCATTGAAGCATAACACATATTATGAGTTCTTTGTACTCACATCTAAAGTATGATGTAACTGATAATTCAATAAACAACGAACACTGAACTTGCTTCTTTCTAAATGCAATGCTACTAGGAAATACGTCCCTACCTGAGTTTCTGCATGTATTTTTGTCACATATTACAACAAATACCAGTAACATAACGTAACAGATAAAATTTCACTGAAACATATAAATTTTAAAGGCACCGGCAAATTAAAACAGCTCCCGCCGTGAAATCGCACAAATAATGTTATATACAATAGATACAACCAAAAGAAACAATATAAAAATACAATATTCCCGTGAAAAATGGCACCAAGACGCTTATAATTTATATCATACAATATCGGCCTTAAAATACGGGCAATGGCGAATTTTGTCGTGGCCAAATAATATTAATTTATTGTACATTTTTTCACTGTGCTGTAAGAATTTTGATTAATGTTCTGTTCGAGATTATTCTGGTTTATCTTATGCGATTAGAAGGTCTGTATTTTTGGGTTCAGCAGACCTGCCTTGAATGGTCATCCCATTGAAGGCAAGTGATTTGATAACTCGTTTTCTCGCATAAGACTGTTCTGCGAAGTAGTCCCTAGAACTGGATTTCTTAAAACACAGCGGTAGCCCCGTAGAGTTACCAACAGACTGCTCTGCAGAGGGTATCGGATTAGAACTTACCACACGCACTACTGACTTTTCAAAGTTAAGTACGTAACTCCGTGGTCCAGTCGACAGTGTATGCGACTGCTGATCGGAGGTCCCGGGTTCGATTCCCGGGTCGAGCAAAAGTGTCACTGGGTTTGCCGAATTCTCAGTAGCAGCACAGAGTCTAGTGATGTGCCCAATAGCGGCGATAGGCTCGCCCCCTATTACGTGGGACCTAAAAATTCATGACGAGATGTGGGTGTAATATTACACCTCTGCCTACCCTACAAAAAAATAGTACGTTACGTACGTACGTGGTTACTTATCGCTTGCCATGTGCTCGGAGAGCACGCTAAGCCGTCAAACCCGGCTGTCATGAAGATCTTTGACGATCGTTATGGAGACCCTTAAATCAGATGACAGTAACTCTGTGGAAATGCTCATATTTTGTTAAATAATTTTAAACTGAAAAGCCTTGGATGCAAATAGGAAGCTTCTAGGATTCGATTATAGAGTACTACCCTGTTCTGAAACGCGAAGGAATTCTCTCACGCTTTGTGATAATAATAATTCGTTTCAAATCGAAAATAAAATACATTGCCTGTTTTAGAATGCTTTCGCTTTTGTATTCGTAACGAATATTGGAAAGCGTTTTAATAGGATTACTGTTGTAAGTGTGTTTCGCTACTATTGGAGCTTACTAGGTCATTCAATTAATTAGTTATCCCGACAGAAAGTATTTCGTTACTTACATAGAACGTAAAATTCATGACTAAGTACCTATTTAAAACTTCTTTGCCACACTAGAAAAAATATCATATACCGCGGAGTACTTTAAAAACATTCAATCAACGAGTAAGATAGTAAACCCAGACTCGAAACAATATTATATGAATCATACAAAGTGATGTTCCCTATGGAGATCAAACCCACGACCACACTAGGTACCACAGTTCCTTGTAGAGATCGAACTCACAACACTAGACGCGGTGCTTAACAGGAAGCGTACACCATCCACCAAAACAATTACTTTTATCCTACTATACATAAAAACCTACTACATATAATACATCTTATAATACAGCGGCGATAGCTTAGTGGAGAGCTTTTCGAAGTTATGTGCATATTAAATTGTTAATTATCGCTTGTTAAACGGTGAAGGAAAACATCGTGAGGAAACCTGCATGTCTGAGAGTTCTCCATAATGTTCTCGAAAGACATTTGAAGTCTGCCAACCCGCACTTGGCCAGCGTGGTGGACTATGGCCTTACCCTTTTCATGGTGAGAAGAGACCCGTGCCCAGCAGTGGGACAGTTTATATACAGGGCCGATGATCTATAATACATCTCTGCCTATCTCTGTTAGCTATAATTCTGCGACGAAATACATGCTTCTCTTAATATGTATGATACAAGCAGTATCAAAGATCCAAGCCTAAAATTAAATTAAATTAGCAAAATTAAATGAGAAGCGAAAATACTTTTATTATCACTAACAATAAGTAAGAAGCACCGGTGGTTTTAAAACAGTATCGCGTTAAATATAACCGAGAGCTCGCGCTGAATACTAAAGAACTAATTCAAAGAATTTATTCTAGCAGCGCGCTTAATTACGCCCTACAATAAAATATAGTTGCTGTACAAGTTTTAAGCATAAATTACGAATTAATTATATTAAAATGTACGATTCGTTGAGTTTATTTTATTATTGCTGAATTAATATTAATAACTTTATTGGAGAATGGATGTTGTGCTCTGTAATTGGGTTATAAATTAATAGTGATATAATTGTTAAGTTATGGAACTGGTTAAATTAAGTACAGGCTTTGAATAGGTATTCTCTTGTTCTCTTACTTCTACTGTGATACTATATTTTATGAGCTTTTGTTATAATTGTCCCGGCTGCCATGATGATGTTTGACAGACGTTACAGAGAGTCAGTGCCCTCAAATAAACTGATACTGGTCTAAGCCATAGAATATCGCTATCGCTGGTAAGTTGCGGCAGTCTGACAGCCATCGCTCTGCGGAATATCTGGTTAAACTAGTAAGTAGACCTCGGGCTCTAAGCGTCATGGACTACACCTTAAACCTGTTCATAATGAGAAGAGCCCTGTGAATAGCAGTGGTACATATTATTAAAAAAACAAAGCTGATAGTGATGGAGAAGCTAATCTGAAATATTGGCATAAAAATATAAGTAATATTACTTAAGATTCCGTGTGGTGACGGATTCAGAATACGGAATGTCACCACCCCATATCATCCCATGGGTGTTGTAAGAGCCGACAGAGGGAACATATATTATGCAGAGAACAGCAGTAAGAGAAGGAAAACTTGATACAAACCCTATACCAACCCGTTTGGCCAGCTTGGTATAATAGGCCAATTCCTCCTTTCAAAGGAGAGGCCTAGTCCAGCAGTGGACTGTTAAAGGCTGATGATGACTTAAGATTCAGTGATATAATCTTTGCTCTTAAAGAACTTAAAGACGTCAGTAAAATGTTCCAGCTAAACCTTGTGTTATTCAGTCGGGAAAAGTCCGAGCCGATAATACTAATTTCAAAGGAGTTCGCATAAATCAATGCAGATTTATACAACGATCGAAACAACGCATTTTACATACATGTTTCCCGGAGGGGAAGGCAAAGACTACGGAACGCCATTTGCAGCGATCCTGACATATCTCTCTTGCTTCATTCACTCCCATCATATTCCTTATGCATGCTCTTCTGTTCAGGGTACTTCTAACCTGTCCTGTTCTTAGGATGTCTCCAATCTGGTCAGAGCACGTCCGCCTAGGTCTTTCCCTTCGTCCTGTCCCATTCACACTTGCCTTGTATATCTGCTTGGTCAATCTTTCGTCTTCCGCATTTTAAAATACCCAAATAACGCAATTAATAAATAAATATTTCAGATTAAATTCCGCTGCATCAAAATTAAATAGCCAAGCCGCCATTTTGATAACATAAATTAACGAAATTCCCTTTAGAGGCTTCACGAGCAGGCAACAATGGGTAAGAATTTAACCCCCCGTAAATCGTCAGATCTCAAAGATTGGACGTTTCAGCTTAAAGAAATTAACCGTCGGCGTGCAAACAACATAATTGAGTTAACCTGTAACTGTCACGTCAGACTCAACCCTTTTCCACTCGCAGTATTGTGCTCAGTAGGTATTTGTCAGTACCGTTTTGGGATTAGCCGTTTTATGATTTTGTTTTGCCGTTTTTCGTACCATTTTCCGGGTCTTTTTGTTTTATTATAAATAAAGCAAAGATATAAAGGCTTCAAAAACATAAAAAGGGAATAAATTGTTGTGGGGTTTTATTATGGGTTTTTTTATCCGTGTCATATTCAACGTCCAGTTTCAGATTAAGTTTGATATACATTTGAAATATTATGATTTTTGTTTATTTTTGATGTCACTAGTGAATCACAGCTCGTCTTAACGATGAAAAAATAAACTCCGTTAGGAAATAACTATCTCTGAATGCTTCAGACGGTTCTCAAAGATTTCTGAAGTCAGTATACCACCCGTATAGGATGTGGCCTAAGTCGTTATCATACTGAGTAAAAAAAAATGTCGGTTGTGCCAACGAAAGAAACAATTATATGCTGACTAAGTGAAGAAAAAAGCCAATGGTTTAAACACTAGGTTATTTAATACATATTACAAAAATCCGTCCTTAATTTACTTTAATACTGTTCCTCTATCTATATTTTTATACACTTATTTCACTTGTAAGAGGCGACCAAGGGATAACACGATGCAAATACCATATTTGCGTAGAGACGGAAAACTCGACATCAAACCCTATACGACTGCCTCGTTGGTCTCGCGGCATAAATGTGCGCGTGGGATCGGGAGGTCCCGGGTTCGATTCCTGGGTCGGGCAGTGTTATTGGGTTTTTCTGTCACGAAATTCTCGGTAGCCGCACGGAGTCTGGAAATGTGCCCGGTACGGCAATAGGCTCGCCCCTTATTACGTGGGACTAAAGTATATCTGGCGAACAGTGGGTGTAGAAATACACCTCTGCCTACCCCTTCGGGGATAAAAGGCGTGACGTTATGTATGTATGTATGTATTTCAACTTATTTGCAATGGTATCATAATTATATTGACTACATACCTATTTGAAAAACATACACACCTGCTGGTTTTCTCTAGAAGAAAACGTAGAAAGGAAGAAGCAATCAAATATTAATAGGACCTAGACATTACGTAAATATAGGTACATTTATCCGAGATACAAAAAAAGAGTATTCCGTTTGCATGTTAAAAAAGAACTCATGTCCGTCTAAGTTTGTTTTGACCCTCATTTACAATTCGAATAAGCTAAAAATGAAAGACGACTCACCCGATATTACGGAACTCAGTCGGCATTCCTTAATATCCTTTCAAATTGAAATTAAAACATGCTTTGCCGACATTTCGAACCTTTTCACAAAAAAAACAAAAACGTAGGTAAACATGAAATCGTACGTTTTGTGAGATAAATGAAGAAATATATCCGTGAGTCTATAATTTCATATTTTCGGAGCGTTTTTCCCTTCATTACACGTTTGTTGAGACAAGAGTCTAATCTCAGGCAAGCCGGCGGCCCCGGTCTGTCTCACAGAATTAAATTATGTCTTTCCATGAATATTATACTCGATGTCGCAATCTTTTTGCGTTACTTAGCCGAGACTCGAGTCGACTGTGAAAAAATGCCAATGAATCATGATTTAAAATCCTCCGGAATGTTGGGCTTAAGGTAATATGGATCATAATTTCTGGCTTGGTTGTATTGATTTTTAGTTTATCTCGTTGCTTGGGAAGTACTTTAAGGAAGTTTTACTACCTGCCTTGTGATAGGTGATTTATTGCATCACGCGTAGAGTCGCAATTTTTAAAGATTACAACATATTTGTTACTAGTAGCTCAAAATACGACTAATCTGGCTAGTTATCGAGACGTTTGAACAAAATATAGCTTTCATGTATGTTACAAGGATTATCTTAAAGTACTTAATTTTGAAAAAATGCTGTGTATATAACACACTTACTTAAATTCCATGCGAGAGAACCAGCTCGTAACCGCTGATCTAGAGGGAAACAGACGTACAACCAAGAGCCAGAAACTGCATACTTCCTATCTGCTACGGCGTAGCACCTTACATAAAAAAGCAAATCAACGACATGATCTAGTCGTACGTCACAGTTCAATCCCGCGGAAAGCAAATAATCACAGCCATGTATCCGTTGCTACTCCCTACGGGCGCCGCCGTAGTTTTTTATCGTAGAGCCGAGATAAATGTCCGGTTAGCTGGGGTCCAACGTTGATTTATGCTGGACGTCCGTCAGCCCAACGAATTACGTAGGCTGCGATGTAAATCACCTAACGCCCGACTCAAATCGATAGCCTTAATATCGGTGTGTACTTTTAGAAGGTGCGATTCGATGTTGCCTTGCGTGATCGTGGGGATTCTGGTAGGAGAGAGGAATGTTCGACAATTTTTTAAATAGCTAAACCAACGGTCAGTAAAATAAAAAACCCTTGTTAAAAAAGGTCTTCATTTAAAGACTGATAATTCTGTAGATCACTTATAAAGACAGGATTGCTTTTATATGTTACGTTAGTACGTACCTACTTTTGTAGTACCTACTCTATATGGATAGGCTTAATCACTGGGTCATACTTTGGGTACAGTTATAAGTAAGAAGATACATGGCCTACTCAAAAATACGTCTTGGTACGTAAGTTTCAGTTTCTAAGAAATCCCAGACATATTTGCGTAACTAAATATCGTTTAATTCGAAATCTGTTAAAACATCTAAGGAGATTTACATTTACGTAGCCTCCTCTTACAGTACCTATGTCAGACAAAAATAAAAAGTAGGTAAACATAAACCATTAAAACTAAAACAATCTTAAATCCTTCTCGTAACTCATTTTTATTTCAGGATTTAACAGCACATAACACACCGTTCCATCCTCATTAAACTTATTAAAAGTTACGGCCGGTACCACATATGTTACAGAATATAAAAAGGTCAACATAAAGCTTTAATAGATTAAAACAATAAGTACCTTACACAAGTATGGTACCGGCTTCATTAAAATAATGTTTATTACTTTCCCTGGAACTTTTTACAGCGGGAAAGTTGACGACCGTTAAACATATACAGGTGGATTAAAAAGGGCCAAGTTTAGGTAAGGGACTCTTTAGGGACCGGCCAGGATTTACGCAAACGACACCCGTAAAGTCAGAACTTAAAGTATCTTGACTGAGTTTATTTTTGTTCTTCTATTGTAACTGATTTTAACTGAAGTTGGAATTTGTGTTTGCTTGGGCAAATGTAGATACATACATTATGTAAGTATGTTTAATGAAATAGGTAAAAAATATATATAATTTACTCTCCAGACTGGATGTATTGTTACTAAAATGTAAAGAGGCCTTACAGTACTACATACAGGTACCTAAGTTTTATTAACATCACGTCTGTTCGCCAAGAGGTAGGCAGAGAGAGACATATTAAACAATTTTCTGTTTTATATGTCAAACTTTACAAACTGGATTGCCTCGTTGGTCTCGCGGCACAAATGTGCGCGTGGGATTGGGAGGTCTCGGGTTCAATTCTCGGGTCGGGCAAATTGTTATTGGGATTTCCGTAAGGACATTCTCAGTAGCAGCACGGAGTCTGGTAATGTGTACCGGTACGGCAATAGACTCGCCCTCTATTACGTGGGACCTAAAAATTCCTGGCGAAATGTGGGTGTAATATTAAACCTCTGCCAACCCTTTCGGGGATACAGGCGTGAGTCTATAAAAAATAAACTTTACAAACGTTTGTTTGTTTTTCGTGTGAGTGTGTGGCCAACTCTGTTGTCGGAGTTTTCAGACCGCCCGAAGGCCTCCGACATGGCCTAACGATCCTTATCCTTGAACAAGAACCTAGTACAAGTACAAGCTACTAGATGGTGTTGCGTGTATTATATTGTGTCTATATTTATAGTTATATAAATAAATTGATTTGATTGATTTGAAGAACCGGGACCGACAGCTTAACGTGCCCTCCGAAGCACTTTTAATAATCTGATACAAAGTACACCCAGTCTCCATACAACTAAAGTATATCGAGTTTGGGTGTACTCTGTGTTGAAGTACACTTAAAGTGGGTGAGAGATGTTTATCCTGTCGGAAACGTCGCTTTTCGACTGTAGCGGTAAAGTGAAACTGCATAAAACATGGCACAATATTGTAATCTATCCAATCAAATCTTATGCTGACTGCCTCGTTGGTCTCGCGGCATAAATGTGAGCGTGGGATTAGGAGGTCTCGGGTTCGATTCCCGGGTCGGGCAAAGTGTTATTGGGTTTTTCCGTTAGGCAATTCTCAGTAGCAGCACGCCGTCTGGTACGGCAATAGGCTCGCCCCCTATTACGTGGGACCTAAAAATTCCTGGCGAAATGTGGATGTAATATTACACCTCTGCCTACCCTTTCGGGGATACAGGCGTGAGTCTATAAATAAAAAATATATCTTATCAATCTCAGCACGTTAATACAAAATCTCGTGAACGTATCTATCCATCAAGCTTTATACAATGTCACCAAGTCAGTCTCAGTGTCTTTCATTACTGAAACAGTGCCAACGTTGTCTCAGATACTATAATTGGAGTACAACTCAAAACAACCACAAATTAAACCTTATTTTTAGAACTTTAAAGTTCATATTAGAATGAGCGAGTAATACAAACGTTTCACTTTTAAAAACGCCTTGGAAGTAGAGTGGTAGCTGGAGCACTTTAGGATCGGAATGGGTGTGACAAATGGAAAGAATACTTGTTCCTCTTTCAGTATAACATGAATGTTAGTTCGACAAGGGTTTTCTAAAAATACTGTGTCATGATCATAAGGCTTGTCGTAGGATCTTGCTATAATTTACAATACGAGCTTAATGATAATGATATGTGCTATGACAAAACTTTAGTTTGGGGAAGAAATGTCTGATTGTAAGGTTTCAGATTGTTGGGCTAGCGATAGCCTAGTGGAGTGACCGACGGACTGCTATGCAGAGGGTCCGGGTTTGAATCCACGGCGCGCACCAAGAACTTTTCGGAGTTATGTGCGTATTAAATTGTTAATTATCGCTTGCTAGACGGTGAAGGAAAACATCGTGAGGATACCTGCATGTCTGAGAGTTCTCCATAATGTTCTCGAAAGACATGTGAAGTCTACCAACCCGCACTTGGCCAGCGTGGTGGACTATGGCCTTAACCTTCTCATAGCGAGAAGAGGCCCGTGCCCAGCAGTGGGTCAGTTTAAATACAGGGCTAATGTTGATGATGAAGGTTTCAGAAATGTTGAATATGATGGTAAAGTATATCAATTGCAAGACTGAGGTATTAGACTTTCGAGACATTGTTTTTGTATTCAAATCCTACTCTACTGATACAAATTAACTTTTATAACGCATTCAAGTTACCTGAAGCCTTAACTGCATGTTCTACTGACATAAAGTCACTTTTTCAAACACATTCAAATAGCCTGAAGGAATTTTGAAAAAAGAGATACAATATCAGAATATTTGCTTCAAAAATCTCTAAAAACTAATGATACATGCGTTTATATTAAATACTAGCTGTCGCCCGCGGCTCGGCTCCGCCCACGTGGATGTCGGTTATCGCGATAAAAACTATCCTTTGTCCTCGGGTGTTTGATTGGTCGAAGAATTAATTATTCTACAGAAAATGCTCATCAGACTAAACAACTATTGGTAAGCCGTCAGGTCTGTTAATTGTATAGCGTATATGGTCTCTTATGGTCCCTCATCAAGTGTTTCAGATCTTCGATTTTTATAAGTCAACAGAAAATGCTCATCAGACTGAACAACTTTTGTTAAGACGTCAAGTCTGTATATGGTATAGTGTAGTTGGGTTCTTATAATTCCACATCAGATGTTCGAGATCATCGAGGTCCTTACAGTGTGCAGTTATGAGTAAATTGAACCAAAAGTCGTGTATGGCGAATCTGATGAGAGCAAATTAAGTCAAAATACGGTCGTTTATAGGCAAGATAGTCGACATCCGTACTGTAGGATATAAGTGTTTTTAGATTATAATAAAAATTCTCAGTTATTCTGCTAAACAAACTGAGAATTTCGAAATCTACGTAAATATAACTATCGAAATGTAAAATACTTACATAGATATGTAAGACCATCAGAACCAAAATAATTTTAGATTGAAATGAAAGGAAACCAATACTTCAAATTTTGTTTCAAAAGCTTAAATAGTGGTAACACAAATCCGCCGGCTGATACATATAACAATCCTTTATGTTCTGGTCATGATTATTTTAAGCAATAAAAATGGATGCAGACAGGGTAGGTACTCTATTTTAGTAGCCTGATTTATCTATCAACTCATATTCTTACCTTACCTCTCCCTGAAGGGAACACAACCAAAATACTATGTATGTAAAAAGAAATAATAAATTGCAGAAACACAAAAAAACAATTATCTAACTTCAACATTATTATGGAGACATCATTTATACCGGGTACGTTTTATACTCCTTTTAGAGTAGGGAGCTTCCCTTAAAAGAATATAAAACACCCACCCCATTCTATTCATAAGAACAAAATAATAATCGTCGCTGAAACAAACTAAACCATAAAAGCCATTCGCACATGACAACTTACGTTTTGAGGCAAAAAGTTTAATTTAGCCCTTGAGTTATAACTTATAACCGGCAGCGGGTGCTACCTACGTAGAGTTGCAAGCACAACAATTTTCTTCTAAAATATAAATATATTGCTAGCTTTATAATTCTCTTGACTGAGTAAACAAAAATAAATAATAATATCAAAGAGCGTTGATATAAGAAATATAATTGCTTTGTATGAAAAGGTTTTTTGTATACCGACTTCAGGACTTCACTGTCAGCTTACCATCAGGCAGCGTGAAGTCAATTTGACAGGTTTTTTTTCTTAATAAAAAAAATAAAAAAATACCAATGATTTAAAGATAATTTAAGCATACATAATAATATAGTATGAGATGGTCTTGTAGCATTTTGTAATTGACTGTTAAGTAGGTGTTCCTTCAATCCTTAAATAATGGGTAGGATGCCAGCATTCTGCTTAGATATATTACTAGTTTTTTAAACTATCAAATGCATAATTATATCAGATGTTTTTGATAGCTATTATTGTTCTTGGAATATACCAAAATGTCGTCAATTTAATAAGGTAGGTTCCCAACAATCTTATGATAGTTATACTAAACTGTAAGTATTTGCCGACCCTAAAGTTAGGTGTTATAGGGCGAACATTGCAATATGGGCGCGGAGAAAAATTACAAGTGGGAAATCTCGAGCACCCTTCAAACTGCACCGGGGGGAAAGTGACGAGCGGAAACGCCTTGTGATAATGAAAATGGAGGACTTTGTTCCACGTCTCAGTGCATACGTAGCAGGTATACGTAAGTTGTTGTCGTGAAATATTTACAGAGTAATCTTGGGATAATTCATACTGGAGATATAACAATCTTATAGCCATTCGAATATGAAGAGCTTAATATGATATTGCTTATTAAATAATTTTATTTATTTATTTTATTTTTTGTTTATAGACTCACGCCTGTGTCCCCGAAGGGGTAGGCAGAGGTATAGGTAATATTACACCCACATTTCGCCATGCATTTTTTGGTCCCACGTAATAGGGGGCGAGCCTATTGCCGTACCGGGCACATTACCAGACTCCAGGCTGCTACTGAGAATTTCCTAACGGAAAAACCCAATAACACTTTGCCCGACCCGGGAAACGAACCCGAGACCTCCCAATCCCACGCGCACATGTATGCCGCAAGACCAACGAGGCAGTCAGTAAATAACATGTCAATATTTCAAGTTTGGCAAATATGGATTGGATTAGCAACTTCAGCTGAATATTTTTTTTTATTCAGTTGCTTCGTTAGTTTTATGGGTAAGTATGAAAAGCCGGCATGGGATCATATGGTTCTTCCTTTTTTCTGACGCTAGAGTTGGCCACAAACTCACAAGAGTGTGTCTCACCAGTGCGTGTTGGAATTTACAGGCCGCCGACGCGCGACATGGCCTCATGTCTAAACCAGAAACGTGAGCGACGTCTCTCCATACCCTCAACATACGATATAAGAAATCCTTCCCTGGTCAATACCCATAAATAACTGAATGTCCGGTTCTCAAACATATTATTGTCATAATATGATGCTAGCTTAGAAATAATATCGCAGGGGCTTGACCTCAGCATACATTGGTCCCCCGAGGATTAGACTAGTATCGTCGTCCGTTTATACGGAGGGGACAGAAAACTTATACAAAAATAATAGGTCTATATAGGTCTGTACGTCTATACCTAGTAGTATAACATCGTGTTTATTATTAACCACAACTTCATCTTGTGGTGTAGGTACAAGTTGTCCGTCTTCTACGCACGATTAATGTTGTGGGCTCGATCAGGGCTCGGAATAAACCTGTGTAGGTACTTATAGTCTGTAATGCTCAGGATTAATAACTGACTGTTCAGTTGTTGTAGTAGTCTTCTTGATTTCAGTACAACAGGGCCGCTCACAACTTTATACCCAGTAGAAGAAGAAGCCTTGCTGATTTTAGCATGAATGGGCCGACTCGACCGGGGAAGTACTACCCTCTCACAGAAAATCGACGTAAAGTAACAGTACATAAACTGCTGCGTTTTGTTCGGTGACTGAGAGTGCCGGAAGCCCTATCCCCTATTCCTTCTCCCTCATCCCACTCCTCATCCCATCTCTTTTCCTAACCCCAAGGGGCGGCAACGCACTTGTGACTCCTTTGGTATTGCTTGTGTCCATGTGCGGCGGTAATTGCATGCCATCAGGCAATCCGTCTGCTCGTTTGCCGCCTATTACTATAAAAAAAAAATAAAAAGAACACTTTTTCTGTCTATCATTATCTAGCCGACATCATATTGAATTTCGTCGCCGTCAAATAATTGCCCATTCCTTTTTCCTTCTTCCTCGTCTTGCTCCACCTCCTGTTCCTTTTCCCATCCACCTCGGTAACGAGATTGTGTCTCTTCTGGTGTTGAAGATATCCATGGGTTGCGGTAAACGCTTACCATAAGGCGATTCATCTAAAAAAGAATCCTTAGAAAAAATACCTTCAACCAGCCTAATCAAAACGCTTCTCGCGGTATCGCGTTTGTAAAGCTATAACGTTAGTTGAAGAGCTTTCTGAGAACAGATGAATAGATATAGTGAAGCATTCATGTTCCTTTTTAAAAGGTCGGCAAGGCACTTGTTATCCTTCGGGCACTGCCGGTGTCTATGGGCGGCGGTGATCACTTACCATTACGTGACCCGCTTGCTCGTTTGTCTCCCTATGCAATAAAATAAAAAACACACCGATTGAACTCAAAACCATACTAACATACTCCTCTGCGGAGAATCAAGAATCTTAGTAAAACATCCAATAAATACAGAAACACGAACTACTAAATCCTACAAGAAACATTCAGCGCCAGATGTCACAAACATAAACGAGTAAAATAAAAAAAACACCCTACGAGAGGAGATTGGCGATTTTCCGGTTCTGAAATGACGTCCGGCCGGCCCGGATGTTGACCGGACCGGGCAGGTGGCGTACCTTGTCAGTTGGCAGTATAAAGGTGAAAACAGACCCTTTAAAAGCGGGTTAGGAGTAAGAACACTGATGTGAATTAACCGAATAAACGACTGAGCTTGTGCGGGCTTTGTTTTGTTTTAGATGTAGTTTTGGAATGGTTGAGCTTTCTTTCAAGACTAGCGTAGATCTTTATAGTTGAGTGTTCCCTCTAGTTAACCATAATAGATATGCTACATAACTAATCCCATATAACAGCTAAGAATTTTTACTACTGCCGCTCTAGGATTAAGATGAAGTCGTCGCGGGCACGGTTGTATGGGTCCTGTAATCTCTCATCATCATCAGCCCTATATATAAACTGTCCCACTGCTGGGCACGGGCCTCTTCTCGCTATGGTAAGGCCATAGTCCACCACGCTGGCCTAGTGCGGGTTGGCAGACTTTACATGTCTTTCTAGAACCTTATGGAGAACTCTCAGACATGCTAGTTTCCTTACGATGTTTTCCTTCGCGTTTAGCAAGCGATAATTAACAATTTAATACGCACATAACTCCGAAAAGTCATTGGTTTGTGCCGTGGATTCGAACCCGGACCCTCTGCGTAGCAGTCTGTTGGTCTCTCCACTAGGCTATCGCTGCCATATGTAATCTCTACTCATATAAAATTCAGAGCACAAGATTTGACAAGATTATTGTAATTTTACAAAAGTAGACTCGTAACTCAGTCACGCGTAGCATTGAGTGCGTAGCACAGCATCGCGTAGCAAAATGTAGAGCAGCAAAGCGTAGCAAAGTCCGGCGTAGTATATCTATTGCAGAGAGGAGTAAACGCCACGTGATGGGGCGATTCGTAACTATTTCAATAAGAGTATTGCTTTTACTAATGCTGGTTGATGTAACTCTATCCAGTGGCTAGACCCTGACTCTACAAAATGCTGGACTACGGGCGCAGTATGTATTTGCAAAAATTCAGTGTTGCTCTTGCTATACAAAAACGTAGATACCTACTGCTCATCAAACAAATCTAATTAAAATGTTAAGATCTTTAATTTCCTCTAATGCAAATCCATAAAAAGTAACTTGCGTAATTTTCACAGCCATGTATTTATTAGTAACTTTGACCACAAGTCAACAGTCAGACCCAGTTTCATGTCTGCATAATTACATCCTCTCTCCATCTTGTCTTACTAATTAACGGGAGTAGTTTGATTACTATACAAACAATGTGCATGAGGAGCTAATGCGCCGGCTACTGATCGGACCACGTTACATTCGAGTCATCATCCTCAGCCTTTAACAGTCCACTGCTGGACTAGGCCTCTCCTATGAAAAGAGGAATTGGCCTACTATACCACGCTGGCCAAGCGGGTTGGTATAGGGTTTGTATCAAGTTTTCCTTCTCTTACAGTGCTGTTCTCTGCATAATATGCACCCTCTGTCGGCTCTTACGACACCCATGGGATGATATGGGGTGGTGACAATCCGTATTCTTTATCCGTCACCACACGGACTGACATTCGAGTAATTAACTTTTATTCTAACTACAAAAACTATCATCTTTAGGGACAACATTCTCTTTATCGTGTCTTCTTTGGAGATTCTTTCGTTTTCTTTTTACGTAAAGTATAATAGTTTTTGAACCTATTTATAGTTGTAAATTAAAGTCTTTGTCTAAAATCCCTTACAATTTGCTATGGTTACAAAAAGGATAAAGTATAATGTAAACTTGGTAGGTATGCTTCTCATGGCAAATAAACAATATCTTAAAATAAATAATACAATAAGTCTATCTAGTTATTTTCTAAGCATGACTAAAAGCTCGTTCTCGAATACATGGCATTTTGATAGGTGCCTACGTCTCAAATTGCTATCGAGACATTATTCTAAATTAGTCTGCTTCTGAATGACTTAAGTATGACGAAACAAAACCGCTTTCATACCAACCATAACCAAACTTTCAGGAACTCAGAAAAACACAAGTGCAATATCATTATGCAGAAAGTAAAACTACCACAAATGCTTTGCAAATCCATGTCCATGAATAAAAAAACAATAAAACTCAAATATAACGTGTGCTAAATGGAATATTTCCCTTAAAATCCCTTACACGGTGCGAGTTGGCAATACGTTATGATTTATAGAAGGCAGATATTTATTAGGCCAATAAAATTTGTCCTTAGCTCACACGGCAGTCGGTGCACCTTGTTCAGGCGTCTGGGAGATTTACCTACGTAGTGCTGAACTATGGGAATATGCCGTGTGCGAAACTAAGGCACAGATATTGGATTTTATGCTTGATCTTCCTTCAAGTTGTAGAAACAACCTGTTTGTCGGTTCTAAGGAATTAGTTGTTTCTGGAAAGATGAAATTTTATATGTTCTCAAAAGGATTTTTACTATTACGTTTCAGGAAGTTAAAAAACATAGGTACCTACCTTTACCATCGAGACAGGTGTTAGACAGGGATGTGTAGCGTCGCCGTGGCTGTTCAACCTCTTCATGGACAGTTGTTTGCAAGATTTTAAATATAGTGACTGTGGATTAAGGATGAATGAGTTACTTGTCAAAATGCCTCCTTTATGCTGATGATCAGGTAATACTTGCGTCTTCAGCGGAGGAGTTGCAGGAGATGGTAGCAATAATGCATGGTGCTTTAGGGAGGAAGGGAATGAAAGTGAATGTGAGCAAGACGAAAGTTTTGGTTTTTGAAAAGGACGAATGTGTTACGGCTTGTAATGTTATGATCGATGGAGCAAGTGCATGATTTTGTATATTTAGGTACGCTGTTTACTAGGAATGGTAAGAATGAAGAAGATATTGAAAGAAGAGCTAATGCAGGTAATAGGGTGAATGGAGCTTTGTTGAAGGCTTTTATGAACAGTCAAAACGTCTCTCTCACAAAGGTTTCTCGTAGTCCACAAGAGCCAGGCGGCTACACCGTCTTCCCCGGGAGCCTTTACAAAGCTGCCTGAGAGGCGCACTGATTTCCTCAACAGCTACGTCTAGGATATCTTCTATTAAATAGCTAGTAAGTAGGGCTCCGGGTGGCTAGTGGTGGAGGCGTCGGTGCATGCGCAGCATACAGATATTCGCAGAAGTATTAAACAGCAAGCATCTATGGTATCACTACTCGAGGTAGTCATCTTTGTCAGATGAGTCTTTCCCAGTACTTTCGCGAAGATTTTTGACCACGGATTTTGCACAATCGCCTCCTATGAGTTCTCTCTCTCAGTTTCGCCGAGCTCCAGATCTCTACACGGTGAATAAGGGTTTAACAAGGCTGCCTCTGGAGTTTCCTGTCGCATCAGTTCCAGAACATCATTTGAAAATTTAGATTTCATTAGGAAAAGATGACTTAAGTCATCTTTTACTAATTGTGCCTTATTCCTAGTTGATGTACAGTACCGACTATACATACATGGTTGAACGCGCTAATCTCAGGAATAACTGCAATGGTATGATTTGTGTATATCATCATGTTATACGGCTATATAACATCAGCATGATGCTACTCTCAGCCCTAAATAACGCGAGTGTAACCGCGGGCTCATCTAGTGTTACTCAAGGATGTTACGTTCGTACATAAATCTCCTTATTTGTGTCACTGTCAGGGCACTTTCAGATCTATATCCATCGTCAAAGTTCATCTTCACGCAGATCATCTCCTGCTTGAACTTGTTTAGTACCTATTTGTCTCCTATGGTTTCTTGTGTTCCCATAATTATGCGTATTATTATCCGTAATTATGCGCTTTATGCGGTCCCAAACATGATTCTCCACGCGATAACCCGAATTCAGTGCAAGGTACGCTACCTAGGTCCAGACGTTGCAGATCTCAGTCCCGTTGTCACAGACAGTTGTTTTTTGACGAGATAACCACGTCACCGTAGGGTCGTTAGCTTACATGCCTGAAGTAAAATAGGCAGCCCGCCCAATACAAGGATTATCGTGACTTTCCACTCTTTTCCAGCCGTCAACTGCGTTCCTTGTTTGTATCTAGGTTCAATCGATGTTGGCAGCTATCGATAGCCCTTACACTACCATGACCAAGGCTACTGCCGTGAGCAGGCATAATATGGCTATGGACTAGGCACCGTACCTTTTGGCTACTTTTCATGGTAGGTTATGCCCATAATCACAACGTTGGATATGCAGGTTAGCAACCACAGTAAGATCGTTACCCGCACAAAAAAACGCTGCTGCACTTTTTCCGCTGGCAATCCGTTAGTCACCCCATACATTCACCAACGAAAGGGAATATGGTGTTGTTATTCTAAGCCTTGCCGACCAATAGTATAACATATTCAGTTAAAACATTTTATCTACTATGAAGAAAACGTCTATGTACTTATAACTTTAGATTTAATTAAAAATATACCTGTTTGTCAGGGAGATAAATTCTTTACTTATTTCTTTTATTTCCGATACCTAATCAACCTAGCGCCCATTGGGATTCTTTCACTCACTTTACCTCACCCTGCGACTCATAGTATCCACTATTTCATAGCATTTTACTACAACCCTCTAGGCATCTTTAATCATCTTATAAACGGACAAATTTAGTGTTTCTCTTTAACCCCGCACTTGACTAGTCCCGGGCGCCTGCGGCGCCCCTGGATCCTGGCGCCCTGGGCGACCGCCCCGGTCGACCCCCGCCCCACCCTAAAGCCGCTACTGAGAGCAAGAGAGACGAAGAACGACGCCAGCGCCGCCAACGGCGCCAACTATGAACTAAACTGGAGACAGTCACCACTTGGAATCCGCACACGAAATCCTTAAGAACTGCGCTTCCTTGTAAATCTGTATTCATTGCTATAACTGCCTACGTAGCAGTTGCTGCCTACGTAACAGTTTGACACCGCAAAATAATGATATGATAGTTTTCGCTGGCTACACGCCTGTGCCGAGGAAGATGCATGAAGCCGGCGAAGATCATCTAAATTTACGTTCACGCCCGTTCTTGGCGAGGTGGCAGTTCGGTTTACGTAGTAACTATTTAGTAATCTGTGGTTCGGTTGAGGCAACATTGAGCCGAAATTTTCTTTTATCAGCGCCATCTGTACAAATCTTGTGAGTACTGCTCAGTCACACTGCAGGCCATAACAGCACACAATTCAAATAGAAACAAACAACACAATCAAACGCCAACTGTCAGTGAAATTAATTGAAAACTTATAATTGTTTATAACTAGCTGACCCAGCGAACTCCGTATCGCCTTTCTAAGAGTTTTTATTTCATTCCCTTTTTCCAAGCCCCTTTTCCAAAGTTACCATTGACTTAGCGCTTAATCTCTTATCATTTCAGAATCTATAAATGATGAACAAACAAACATAGATTTTTATAGGTATAATATAATAATATTGAATTCCCCATTCCTTAAAATATCGGAGACGATACCCACATCGAATTTAAAAAAAAGCCCGTCTGCCATTTTTGATTTCCTATCCGCCATCTTTGATCACGAAATAGATGTTGTATTTAGATTCCCCATCCCTTTAATTAAACATCGGAGACGATAACCATTTAGATTTTTTTTAAAAATCCCATCCGCCATCTTTGATCACAAAATAGATGGTGTTTTTGAATTCCCTATTGCTTAAAATATCGGAGACGATACCCATATCGACTTTAAAAAAAATCCCGTCCGCCATCTTTGATTTCCTATCCGCCATCTTTGATCACGAAATAGATGTTGTATTTGGATTCTCCATCCCTTAAATCAACAGAGACGATACCCATATTGATTTTTTAATTTTTTTCCATCCGCCATCTTTGATTTCCCATCCACCATCTTGAATCACGAAACAGATGATGTTTTTGGATTCCCCATCCCTTTTAACATCGCAGACGATACCAATATTGTTTTATTTTTAATTTTCCCATCCGCCATCTTTGATCACGAAATAGATGTTGTAATTGGATTCTCCACCCCTTAAAATATCTCATAATGATTTTTTAAATTTTCCCATCCGCCATCTTTGATTTCCCGTCCGCCATCTTGGATCACCAAATAAATTTCATATTATTAATCAGCGTCCCGAAAATCTCGAAAACGATACCCATATAGACTGTATCCTATTCGTTTAGCCTTTTTTTGCCTTTGACCCAACCCTCCCCCTTCTCGTTTGGCCATTGTATTATTTTTGTCTGGCCCCTAAAAGTAGTGGCGTAATTTTATATAGCCTTTCGGAATAATTGGGCTATCATAGGCTATAACAATTTTTAAAATCCGACTGCTAGTTCCTGAGATTAGCCGACATTATCTTTTAGCCTTTTTAGACTTTTGCCCGGCCCCAAAGGGTCGAAGCGTTATGTTATATAGCCTATAGCCTTCCGGAATAATTGGGCTATCGTATACAAAAAGAATTTTTCAGATCCGACCGGTAGTTCCTGAGATTAGCGCGTTCAAACAAACAAACAAACTCTTCCGCTTTATTATATTAGTATAGATAGATAGATGTAAAAGCAAAATATGTTTATTGTGGGTTATCCTTGGAAGATAGACATATACCATCGCGGACTTTTTTGTAGATCTATTAAAAAGGTACAATCCCACCATACATTGTTTTGCTATAACTCAAAAGGTTTTGGCAGCGTTTTCGAGGAAAGCTCCCGATCGGCTCAATTTTTTGCGACGCGTCGAACTAATATCGTCAGTTTGCACAAAACCTAAACTTATTATACATTAAAACCTTTCTCAGGGATCAGTCTCGATGTTGTTGAAAACCGTATAAAAATTTGTCCAGTACTTTTCGAGTTTTAAGCGAACAGACAGACAGACACCGCGGCGGGGGACTTTGTTTTATAATATGTATGTATAGATAATAATATAAACAATTATAAGTTTATAACTACTGATTCATAACTACGTTTTACATACATACATACATAGTCTTAAGCCTATATCCTCGAAGAGGTAGGCAGAGGTATATTGTTACACCCACTTTTCAAAAACAATAATTTGTATTTGCTTCAAAAATCTCAATACCTATTACTAATGATAAAGCGTTTATATTAAATACTAGCTGTCGCCCGCGGCGCCGCCCGCGTGGATGTCGGTTATCGCGATAAAAACTATCCTTTGTCCTTCCTCGGGTGTTTGATTGGTCGAAGAATTAGTTATTTAACAGAAAATGCTCATCAGACTGAACAACTAGGTATTAATTTGTAAGCCGTCGGGTCTGTTAATTGTATAGCGTATATGGTCTCTTATGGTCCCTCATCAAATGTTTCAGATTTTGATTGTTATAAGTCAACAGAAAATGCTCATCAGACTGAACAACTTTTATTAAGACGTCAATTCTGCATAATATGGTATAGTGTAGTGGGCTCTTTTAGTTCGCGCTCTTTGAATTTTAATCTCGCAACAGAAAATGCTCATCAGGCGTAATGTTTTTTGCCTAGTTGCAATTTTTTATGTCTTATAGTTTAGCTGGGCTGTTGTGGTTCTGCATCAGGTGTTCAATTTTCCAAAATGAAATATAGCCTATATGATGACCAGACCTAATAGCAATATAACAAAAAAAGTTTCATTCAAATCCGTCCAGTAATTTTGGAGATTATCGTGTACAAAAAAACAAACAGACAAACAGATAAACAGACCGACATAATGTTTTTTTAATTCTTGCTCCATGACTGATTCTTAGCCTAGCTGTATAATTTATTTGTAAATATATTCAATGTACAGAAATATTTTTTCTACTGTTTTATTATATGTATAGATGAAATTATCAGAACAATGGCGAAGGTTCTTTGACCAGCCCGGTTATGAAGGTTAAGCTTAGGTCCTTACAGTGTGCAGTTATGAGTAAACTGAATAAAAAGTCGTGTATGACGAGAGATCTGATGAGAGCAAATTAAGCCAAAAGACGGTCGTTTATAGGCAAGATAGTCGACATCCATAATGTAGGATATAAGTGTTATTAGATTAAAATAAAAATTCTCAGTTATTCTGCTAACCAAACTGAGCATTTCGAAATCTACATAAATATACCCATCGAAATGTTAAAATACTTACATAGGTAGGCATGTAAGACCATCAGAATCAAAATAATTTTAGATTGAAATGAATCAAGTAAAACAAAACTTCAAATTTTGTTCCAAAAGCTTAAATAGTGATAACACAAATCTTTAAGCCGGCTGATACATAGATATAACAATCCTTTATGTTCTGGTCATGATTATTTTAAGCAATAAAAATGGATGCAGACAGGGTACTGTATTTTAGTAGCCTGATTTATCAATTCATATTCTTACCTTACCTCTCCCTGGAGGGAACACAACCAAAATACTATGTATGTAAAAAGAAACAATAAATTGCAGAAACACAAAAAAAAACAATTACTTAACTTCAACATTATTATGGAGACATCACTTATACCGGGTACTTTTTATACTCCTTTTAGAGTAGGGAGCTTCCCTTAAAAGAATATAAAAACGCACACCCCATTCTATTCATAAGAACAAAATTATAATCGTCGCTGAAACAAACTAATCCATAAAAGCCATTCGCACATGACAACTTACGTTTTGAGGCAAAAAGTTTAATTTTGCCCTTGAGTTATAACCGGCAGCGGGTGCTACCTACGTAGGGTTGCACAACAACTTTCTTCTAAAATAGAAATAATTATATTGCTGGCCTTATAATTCTCTTGACTGACTAAACCAAAATAAATAATAATATGAAAGATCATTGATATAAGAAATATAATTGCTTTGTATGAAAAGGTTTTTTGTATACCAATGATTTAAAGATAATTTAAGCATACATAATTATATAGTATGAGATGGTCTTGTAACATTTTGTAATTGGCTGTTAAGTAGGTGTTCCTTCAATCCTTAAATAACGGGCAGGATGCCAGCATTCTGATTAGATATATTACTAGATTTTTAAACTATCAAATGCATAATTATATCAGATGTTTTTGATAGCTATTATTGTATCATGGAATATACCAAAATGTCGTCAATTTAATAAGGTAGGTACCCAACAATCTTAACATAGTTATACTAAACCGTAAGTATTTGCCGGCCCTAAAGTTAGATGTATGGGGCGAACATTGCAATATGGGCGCGGAGAAAAATTACAAGTGGGAAATCTCGAGCACCCTTCAAACTGCACCGGGGGGAAAGTGACGAGCGGAAACGCCTTGTGATAATGAAAATGGAGGACTTTGTTCCACGTCTCAGTGCATACGGAGCAGGTATACGTAAGTTGTTGTCGTGCAATATTTACAGGGTAATCTTGGGATAATTCATACTAGAGGTATAGCAATCTTATAGCCATTCGAATATGAAGAGCTTAATATTGCTTATTAAATGAGATGTCAATATTTCAAGTTTGGCAAATATGGATTGGATTAGCAACTTCAGCTGAATATTTTTTATTCAGTTGCTTCGTTAGTTTTATGGGTAAGTATGAAAAGCCGGCATGGGATCATATGGTTCTTCCTTTTTTCTGACGCTAGAGTTGGCCACAAACTCACACAGTGTGTGAATGTGTCTCACGAGTGCGTGTCGGAATTTATAGGCCGCCGAAAGGCCTCCGACGCGCGACATGGCCTCATGTCTGAAACCAGAAACGAGAGCGACGTCTTCCCATACCCTCAACACACGATACACGGTGATGTGATGTAATTGCCTCAAAAATGTATCAGTTAGTCACGCATCCTTTTGGTGACCTCTACAAATTATGCTTAACTTTGACGAATAATTACGAATGGCAAGTCAAGTCACACTAACAACCATTGTATAGTAAGTTATTAAACTTTAAAAAAAATCGAAATCCTTCCCTGATCAATACTCATAAAATAATTTAATGTCCGGTTCACAAGCATTTTATTGTCATATTATGATACATACTAGTTTTGAAATAATATCGCAGGGGCTTGACCTCAACAAACATTGGTCCCCCGAGGATTAGACTAGTATCGTCGTCCGTTTATACGGAGGGGACAGAAAACTTATCCAAAAATAATAGGTCTTTAAGAGTCTGTTCGCCTATACCTAGTAGTATGACATCGTGTTTATTGTAAACCACAAGCAGCGATAGCCGAGTGGAGAGACCGACGGACTGCTACGCAGAGGGTCTCGGGTTCGAATCCACGGCACGCACCAATGACTTTTCGAAGTTAAGTGCGTATTAAATTGTTAATTATCGCTTGCTTATTGGTGAAGGAAAATATCGTGAGGAAACCTGCATGTCTGAGAGTTCTCCATAATGTTCTCGAAAGACATGTGAAGTCTGCCAACCCGCACTTGGCCAGCGTAGTGGACTATGCCTTACCCTTCTCATATGCCGTGCCCAGCAGTAGGACAGTATAAAGGGCTGATGATGACAAGATGAAGCAGTGTAGGTACAAGTTGTCCGCCTCCTACGCACGATGAAGGTTGTGAGTTCGATCAGGGCTCGGAATAAACCTGTGTAGGTAGGTACTTATAGTCTGTAATGCTCAGGATTATTAACTGACTGTTCAGTTGTTGTAGTAGTCTTCTTGATTTCAGTACAACAGGGCCGCTCACAACTTTATACCCAACATAACATTTTTTTCTATCTATCATAATCTAGCCGACATCATACTGTTCGTCGCCGTCAAATAATTGCCTATTCCCTTTTCCTTCTCCCTCGTCTTGCTCCACCTCCTGTTCCTTTTCTCATCCACCTCGATAACTAGTTTGTGACTTTTCTTGTGGTGTTCGAGCTATCCATGGGCGGCGGTAACCGTTTACCATAAGGCGATCCATCTACTTGTTTGCTCTTCCAAGGATCCTTAGAAAAAATACCTTCAACCAACTTAATCAAGACGCTTCTCGCGGTATCGCATTTGTAAAGCTACTTAGAACGCTAGTTGAAAAGCTTTCTGAGAACAGATGAATAGGTATAGTGAAGCATACATGTTCCTTTTTAAAAGGTCGGCAATGCACTTATTATCCTTCGGGCACTGCCGGTGTCTATGGGCGGCGGTGATCACGTACCATCACGTGACCCGCTTGCTCATTTGTCTCCCTATGCAATAAAATAAAAAACACACCGACTGAACTCAAAAGGAGTATGTTAGTATGGTTTTGAGTCAAAACCATACTAACATACTCCTCTGCGGAGAATCAAGAATCTTAGTAAAACATCCAATAAATACAGAAACACGAAATACTAAATCGTACAAGAAACATTCAGCGCCAGATGTCACAAACATAAACGTGTAAAATAAAAAAAAATCACCCTACGAGAGGAGATTGGCGATTTTCCGGTTCTGAAATGACGTCCGGCCGGCCCGGATGTTGACCGGACCGGGCAGGTGGCGTACCTTGTCAGTTGGCAGTATAAAGGTGAAAACGGAGCCTTTAAAAGCGGGTTAGGAGTTAGAACACTGATGTGAATTATCCGAATAAACGGCTGATCTTGTGCGGGCTTTGTTTTGTTTTAGATGTAGTTTTGGAATGGTTGAGCTTTCTTTCAAGACTAGCGGAGATCTTTATAGTTTAGTGTTCTCTCTAGTTAACCATAATAGATATGCTACATACCTAATCCCACATAACAGCTAAGAATTTTTACGACTACTGCCGCTCTAGGACTAAGATGAAGTCGTCGCGGGTACGGTTGTATGGGTCCTGTAATCTCTCATCATCATCAGCCCTATATATAAACTGTCCCACTGCTGGGCACGGGCCTCTTCTCGCTATGAGAAGGGTAAGGCCATAGTCCACTACGCTGGCCTAGTGCGGGTTGGCAGACTTTACATGTCTTTCTAGAACCTTATGGAGAACTCTCAGACATGCAAGTTTCCTTACGATGTTTTCCTTCGCCGTTTAGCAAGCGATAATTAACAATTTAATACGCACATAACTCCGAAAAGTCATTGGTGTGTGCCGTGGATAGAACCCGGACCCTTTGCGTAGCAGTCGGTTGGTCTCTCCACTAGGCTATCGCTGCCATATGTAATCTCTATTCACATAAAATTCAGAGCACAAGATTTGACAAGATTATTGTAATTTTACAATAATAGACTCGTAACTCAGTCACGCGTAGCATTGAGTGCGTAGCACAGCATCGCGTAGCAATATGTAGAGCAGCAAAGCGTAGCGAAGTCCGGCGTAGTATATCTATTGCAGAGAGGGGTAAACGCCACGTGATGGGGCGATTCGTAACTATTTCAATAAGAGTATTGCTTTGACTCTGTGGAACACTGGGCTGTGTTTAATTCACTACAGCGCTGTCGTGTCGACTACCGCTATGTCCAAATTCTGAAAAGCCTATACCGAGCAGCTACAATGACGGTACAAATCCAGGGCACAACAACCACCGTACCAATCAAGAGGGGCGTACGCCAAGGAGATGTAATATCTCCGAAGCTATTCACAAATGCCATGGAAGATATATTTAAGACTCTTGATTGGGAGGGCAGGGGCATCAATGTTGACGGTCAGTATCTAAACCACCTGCGTTCCGCCGACGATATAATTCTACTCAGTGAGTCGCCAAAAGATCTAGAAGTAATGCTCGGAGATCTAAGTCAGGCGTCTCTACGAGTTGGCCTGAAAATGAATTTGGAAAAAACGAAGTGGATGAGCACCACTAGCAGTGCACCAATTTCAATACAAGGCGCAACGATTGAACAAGTTAGCAGCTATATCTACTTGGGTCATAAAATTGTACTTAATAAAGACTCGCTATCAGCGGAAATCGACAGGCGAATACAACTGGGTTGGGGAGCATTTGGCAGGCTCGCTTATGTTCTTAAGTCCACAATCCCACAGACACTTAAGACTCGGATATACAACCAATGTGTTCTCCCAGTAATGACTTATGCTTGCGAAACATGGACGCTTACCGTTGGGTTAATCCATCGCCTTAAAGTGGCACAAAGGGCTATGGAAAGGTCAATGCTCGGCGTCTCTTTGCGAGATAAAATAAGAAACGTAGACATTCGCAAACGCACCAAAGTCACTGATATTGGCGAACGAGTTGCGAGCCTAAAGTGGCAATGGGCCGGCTATATATGCCGGAGAGATGACGACAGATGGAGCCAGAGAACCCTGCATTGGAGACCCAGGACGGGAAGCCGAAGTGTGGGCCGACCAGCAGCCAGATGGTCGGACGACATCAAAAAGACGGCTGGGCCGACCTGGACAAGAATCGCCGCATCCAGAGCAGAGTGGAGGGCCATGCAAGAGGCATACGTCCAGCAGTGGACGAAAAAGACATGCTGAGAAGAGATTGCTTTTACTAATGCTGGTTGATGTAACTCTATCCAGTGGCTAGGACCCTGACTCCACAAAATGCTGGAATATGGACTAGTCTAGTTGGTTCTAAAGACTTTTTTTTTAATTACGATACTAAAACGTACTTAGTAGGTATTTGCAAAATTCAGTGTTGCTCTTGCTATACAAAAACGTAGATACTGCTCATCAAACAAATGTAATAAAAATGTTAAGATCTTTAATTTCCTCTAATGCAAATCCATAAAAAGTAGTAAGCCTAATTTTCACAGCCATGTATTATTACAAATTTTTACCACAAGTCAACAGCCAGATCCAGTTATATGTCAGCATAATTACACAAAGCTTGTCTAACTAATTAACAGGAGCAGTTTGATTACCATACAAACAATGTGCATTAGGAGCTAATGCGCCGGCTACTGATCGGAGCGTTACATTCGAGTTATTAACTTTTATTGTCACCACAACAACTATCATCTTAACTATCTTTAGGGACAACATTTTCTTTGTGTCTTCTTTGGAGATTTTTCCTTTTTAGGGTTCCGTACCTCGAAAGGAAAAAAACGGAACCCTTATAGGATCACTTTGTTGTCCGTCCGTCTGTCAAGACCCTTTTTCTCAGGAATGCGTGGAGGTATCAAACTTCTAATCCAACGCAATCATAACATACAGCCGTTTATGCTGCAAATTGCAGCATATTTTCAAACTCGCATTGGAATCAAAACCTACAGGGTACTTCCCGTGAACTCATAATCTTGAAATTTGGTACGAAGTAACGTCTTATATCACATATAAAGGAAAAATTGCGAAAACCGTTAATTTTTTGTTACAGCATATAAAAAAATATTTTAATAAATTTAAAGTTACTACCCCTTTCTCTTGAACGCGTGGAGGTATAAAATTGAAATTCATATCAAATACTCAGGTATATAACACCATTAGGCTGCAACAAAATCAAGCTTCTATGTCGACACAATAAAAAGAAAGAGCAATATAAGCATATTTTCAAACTCGCGCCTACTCGCAAGTGAATCAAAACCTACAGGGTACTTCCCGTGAACTCAGAATCTTGAAATTTGGTACGAAGCAACGCCTTATAGCACATATAAAGGAAAATTTGCGAAAACCGTAAATTTTTTGTTACATCATATAAGAAAAATATTTTTTATAAATTTAAAGTTACCACCCCTTTTTCTTGAACGCGTGGAGGTAATAAATTGAAATTCATATCAAATACTCAGGTATATAACACCGATAGGCTGCAACAAAATCAAGCTTCTATGTCAACGCAATCAAAAGAAAGAGCAATATAAGCATATTTTCAAACTCGCGCCTACTCGCAAGGGAATCAAAACCTACAGAGTACTTCCCGTGAACTCAAATCTTGAAATTTGGTACGAAGTAATGTCTTATAGCCCAGATAAAGGATGCGGAAGGCTGAGGCCCGTGTACTGTGGTGCGTGTTGGGAGAGGCCTATGTCCAGCAGTGGACTGCGATAGGCTGATTGAGATTTTAAATAACCCAGACGCTGCAAACGGCCATTGTGAATACTTGCATTTCGATATGTTTAATGTCAGAGTGATAATCGTAACTGTATATAGGTCACCACAATGTCCAATTAATGTTGCAATAGAATGCATAAATACAACAATATACGGCAGTAACCTCAATAGGTATAATTCATGTTCTCGTCTGATTGTCGTGGGAGACTTCAATATTGATTTTAGAATGAATCCCCAAAATGGAATTTTCACATATTTTTCATCTATAAACATGTATACACACATTTTTAGATAACGTTTTTTCGAACTTCAATGTTCAATGTGGTTATTTCATACCTTTTTCAGTCTCCATTTACAGATCTGGTTCAAATTTGATACTTAATTCCATACTTTAAAATTTTAATTTCCTTTATATGTTTTTTTTTAATTTACATAACGTAACATAACTTCACGCCTTTACCCTGAAGGGGTAGGCAGAGGTGTATTACACACCCACACTTCGCCAGTTATGTTTCGGTCCCAATGTAATAGAGGGCGAGCCTATTGCCATCTACCGGGCACATTACTAAGCGAGCGATAATTAACATTTTAAATACACACATATGTATCTCCGAAAAGTCAGTGATGTGTGCCCGGGGTACCTGGGGATCGAACCCGAGATCATCGTCCCGGCAGTCCGTTACCTACACCACTGGGCTATCGCCCCTTACTTTTTTTGTTATTTATTTAAGAATATTGATTATTGTTATATTTTATGTGGAAATAGTCACCCTAGTTTAATTTTCATCGCAAATAAATACTATAATTATTAAAAATACTTAATTAGTATTTTCGTAACAGATTTGTAATAGTCACTAAAACTTTGTAAATCAATAACTTTGATAAAAAATCTTACCATCATTCATCAGCAGACTTTTGCAAGGCTGCTGCAAGGCTGGTATAGGTATTTAAGTTAAATTATAAAATAAGCGATAATCTATACTATAATAAAACTGTAGAGGTGAAAAAGTCTGTACATTAAAGATATTTTGACGAAAATTAGCTAAAAAATCTAGGAAAATGCTAAAAAGCAATACTTGATATTTTTTTTAATTTATGTCTTCTGTCCGACGTCTTTCCCTATGTTGCTAAAGATCTCTAAAATTGCGAAATGGATTTCAATAAAACTTACACTCATATATAAAGGATACTCAAACCTATAAAATAGTATATGTTACATCACAATCGGTTGAGTGGTTTTCGGTGTACAGCTTGACCTCTCCTTTGTACGTATTCCTAAACAAAACAGGGATCATCCAAAACTGGTTATCTATGAGGTGCCATCTATGATCATTATAAGTTTGTTAGTAAAAGTATAATTAGTCTAAATAGGTACCTTCAAAGTGTTTTATGGCTATTTACCCAACTTTAAAAAAGATTCTTAATTTCGTCAGTATATTTTTATGTATTTTCGATGAATAAATTACTGGAACCGAGCATATTGATAGTTATCCTTCCGACCGATAGATGTCACTATTTTCAAATAATTTTCTAGCAAAATAAATATTTCTTGCAAAAAAGACAATAATTATGTGTCGGGTATCTTTCTGTTATTAAAAAAATAATAGAGTACAATATTCGGCACTTTCATAAACAAAAAGTCTCTGTGTCAAAATTTATTACAATGTCCACTTAATTTAAACGGTCAATCTTATTTATTTCAAATTATTATGTATATAATAGTTATATAATCATTTTATTTTATTTTAAATGATAAAAACAATGACTATAGATCCTTTTTTCAATAAATTGTAGATTAGTCCATATTATTTTCTATCTCGGTCGGTTTGTAGGTATACATAGATGGCGTTTACTGTAGTGTTAAGATTCTCCGTGGATTGATGAGGTTCTCGGTTAATTTTCTTTCGTTTTCGTCAGATTGGTGTCTTAGTCGTTTCTTTTGAATAATGAATGTAGATGTGTTTCTTTGATTTCTTTCGTTCGTTCGTGTTCTGTACTTATTCAGGTGTCTCATTATACCCAAATTCCCACACCTCACGTACGTTGGAATCCGTGGGTGGGAGACTGAGGCCTGAATTCAGATACCTCTTGAGTAACTCAACGGGGCTATCTTACTTTCGGCAGGGCTGGATATTCGTAGCCCTGTGTGTATTTTGTAAATAAATCGCAGGGACAGACTTGAAACAGCTGGAATCGACCCCCGAACATGTTGTTTTTCACATGGTCAGTTATATGTGGCATGTTCACGAGTAAGCGGTAAAAATAATTTACTGTTCTATATGAAGGTGGTAAAACAGTTAGATAATGTTGTGTATAAAGAAAGTCTCTAATGATATCCATACTATCCCTACTTCCCTACTTCCTACTAATATTATAAATGCGAAAGTTTGTGAAGATGTATGTATGGATGTTTGTTACTCTTTCACGCAAGAACTACTTAACGGATTTGGATGAAACGGACTTAACGGATTTTACAGTTATATAGTTTATACATCAGAATAACACATAGGCTACAATTTATAAAGATTTTGTGTAATGTTGCCATAATATAAGGAAAATTATCAATTAAGTCAGTAAAAATCCTGAGCTCTGAAACCTATCTTCGCGTGCGTTGCCTAAACTGTTGAAGTTACATGAAGATAATGTACGGTGATATTGTTTATCTTAAAAAGTTCTAAATAAAAGTCCGCGGCAGCATATACCTACCTTTTATCTAGAAGTCAATATACACAATAAAAGTGTCCGTAAAAATAATTAAATTTGATACTTTTTTACAATGTTTAAAAATACAATGTTTAAATTTATTGTCTTCAGTATTTAATGTAGATGAACTTTGTCCTTTACAGTAAGTAGTTTGGGTGAATTGTTTAAAAGTTATCACGATATAATTGACCTATGCGCAGCGTTATTAAAAGTGCTAACTATGAGTTGGCGCGCTTAAGCGCAGCGGGGCGGAAGGGGTGATCTGATTATACTGTACTTTGTGGTAATGTTTTCAGTTTTTATTTTTGTTGCTATTCTCTTCAGTAAGTATATAAGCTCTTCAATAACTTTAATAATATACTTAAATACTAATCTTTACCTGAAGTTTGACGACTCATCATTGTCTTGCCCTGGTCCCAATTTATTTGGGGTCGGCGCATTATGTCCTTCGCTTCCATACTTTTCTGTCACCAGTCATCCGATCGTTAACCCCTTTCTCTTTCATATCCATCCTTACACAGTCCATCCATCTTTTCCTTGGCCGTCCTCTCCCTTTTCGTCCTTTTACATGCATATTCATCACTGTTTTAACTACATACATATCATCTCTCCGCATAACATGTCCATACCAGGTCAGTCACTTTCATACTACCTCTAACGTAATCATTCCTTAATTTTAAGTATTATCTGTTTATATGTAGGTATACTACACGGATAATGTGCAGATCCGTTTGTGATGAAATTTGATATGGATAGTCTGAATCCTGAGGAAGTACAAAGGCCACTCTATATTAAAATTTCATGCGGGCGAAGCCGCGGGCGAAAGCTAGTGTTAATATAAAATAAAGGATGACTGATTACAAACGACAAAGACACCTTTCTCTTTAATTTATGCTCCTCCAGATTTCCATACTGTAATGTTATGGATTTCATTTTGCAATAAAAATACCATAACTATGACTGGTGAACTTTTACTTATATACCTACAGGTTTGTACAGAACCCTCGATGCGCGAGTCCGACTCGCACTTGACCGGCTTTTTTGTACGTAAAGTAGGTATACCTACCTATACAGTACATTATTTCGAAATGAAGTCTTCGTCTAAAATCCTTTACAATTTGCTGAGGTTGATAAATATGATAAAGCTAGTATGTAGAAGTGGTATGCTTCTGATGGTAGAGTCAATATCATAGAAATTAAACAATAATAGTACCTACTTTCTTATTTTCTAAAATGACAAGAAACTCGTGTTCAATTAGTTACCTGCAAGGCATTTTGCTACCTCTTAAAGTTGTTATTGAGAGCTATTATTATTACTCTGAATTAGTCCGCTTTTGAATGACTTGAGTAGATTTGACGAAACAAAACCGCTTTCATACCAACCAAACTCTTCAGGAACTCAGGAACATACAGGTGCAATATCATTACCTATGCAGAAAGTAAAACTACCACAAAGGCTTTGCAAATCCATGCCCAGTCCATGAATAAAGAAACAATAAAACTCGAATATAACGTGTGCTAAATGGAATATTTCCCTTAAAATCCCTTACACGGTGCGAGTTGGCAATACGTTATGATTTATAGAAGGCAGATATTTATTAGGCCAATAAAATTTGTCCTTAGCTCACACGGCAGTCGGCGCACCTTGTTCAGGCGTCTGGGAGATTTACCTACGTAGTGCTGAACTATGGGAATATGACGTGTGCGAAACTAAGGCACAGATATTGGATTTTATGCTTGATCTTACTTCAAGTTGTAGAAACAACCTGTTTGTCGGTACTTAGGAATAAGTTGTTTCTGGAAAGATTGTACCTAATTTTAAATGTTCTCAAAAGGTTTTTTAATATAGCGTTTCAGAAAGTTAAAAAGCGTACCTAACCTACGTGTCAGTAGAGATTTCAGGTTTATGGTATGAGCTTAACTTAAATTATTTTGGGCTATCAGTTAGCTAAAATTAGGATAAGCAGTTAAAGAAATAAGGCGAACTTATACCTATGCTTTGGGGAACCTGAGCATCCGAGTATCGTTGTAGATCCGCTACTGCCCATCAAATCCAAAACTTAACTTTTCAGTATAACAACTAGGTTGATACCAGCTCCATAAATCCTCCGATTGATGATCGCGTTTGCGCTCTAGTTACCTTAAACCATTTACCTACCTAATGTTTTCCAAGTATCAAGACCTGGTGGTCCACTATGTACAAAATCTCGAATGTGAAAAGTTGCTATAACGGGTAAGTAAATAATGTTGCTAGAATATTCTGATGCTATAATAATAATAAGGTGCCGTTCGTTATCCATAGTATCATTATTACCAGTCCATTTAACACCCATCCCCATACCTAAACCAGTAAATTAGACTCCACATCATTGCAATAGTCCTACATTTGCTGCGGCTAGTCCATAGCTGTACTCAGTCCAATTGCGGAGGCTCCGCGGCATGTGTCTCATACCATTTTAGATTAAAAACCTCTAGGGGCCTCTGCACGTTGGACCTATGTCCCCGTGTAAGCCTTCCAAAGGGCCGAGTATTGTTTTGACGACGTAGTTAGAACAATACTCGTGGAAAAGAGGAACATAATAATAATATTTTACCACATACACACATCACCATCTAGTCCCAAGCTAAGCAGAGCTTGTACTATGGGTACTAGATAATGGATAAACATACATAATATAGGTATTATACTTTTTTTATATAAATACCTACATATTATACATAGAAACACCCAGGCCAAGACAAACATCTATGTTCATGCAGTTCATGCACAAAAATGTTTGACTTGATGTAGCAGTCGCTTACACTACTGCTACGCCAACCGGTCGTCGCTATAACTGCCTACGTAGGTAGCAGTTGCTACCTACGTAACAGTTTGACACCGCAAAAGGACTAGTGCTAACTATAAAGCTAGAAAGTTGTCAACATTAACCGGCATAGCGCGTATACTCGAGAATGGGAACTGAAATTACGAACTCGTGAGCTTAGTCGTAAGTAGGTACATCAAAATAATGATACCTATGATAGTTTTTGCGGGCTACACGCCAGGACACGCCTGTGCCGAGGAAGATGCATGAAGGCCATGAAGCCGGCGAAGATCATCTAAATTTACGTTCACGACTGTTCTTGGCGAGGTGGCAGTTCGAATTTACGTATATTTAGTCATCTGTGGTTCGGTTGAGCCGAAATTTTCTTTCGTCAGCACCATCTGTACAAATCTTGTGAGAACTGCTCAGTCACTTTACAGGCCGTATTATCACACAATTCAAATAGAAACAAACAACCATGAAAACAACACAATCAAACGCCTATTGTCAGTGAAATTCATAAACAGTTTTTTGAGTTTCTCACAGATGGCGCTAGACCCAATAACAGGACTTCATTGAATTCTAGAAAATCTGAAATATTCAAATTATCACAGCAACATAATTATCCTTCAGTATCAGTAGAGCCAATTCATCATTTGAGAGGAAAAAGTTATTGAAAATAATTATTGTAATAAAATTGTTATGAAAATTGAAAATAATTTTATTGCAGTGTAATATTTGTCCTTAATAGGTATGTTATGTAGCATATTAATAAGGAGCATATTCTCTAACACTTAATTATCACCAATGTTTCCTATTATAAAAGAGGATGATATTCTTTTTTTTGTTGAAAGACTATTGCTTAACTGCAATCTCACCTGATCTCAAGCTATGATGGAGCACACTAGTCTCAAAGATATCCAGTATTCACCCACATCTAAAGAATGAGATTGTTTTAGACAGAAAGTACCACAAAACTGGTTGTTCACTACTATGCAAACAACAATAAAACCAACCTAAACAGCTAAAATATTACATTTATTTTACTAATAACATTAAATACAACTAATATTAATTATTCAAACTTCTTCAACAAGTTTGAATGTTTGATGCTGTGGGTTAGGTATGACATTGAAGTATTTCTTCATAATAGTTTGTTGTTCCCTTCCTCCGTAGATCCTTTGTACCCAGGTATGTTCCCAGTTTGGGTCAAATTTCTCACAGGTGACCACTACTCGGCCTGGCTCTAGAGCGAATATTGTGCCATTGCGACCAAAGCCAACCTAAAAAAACATTGAAAAGCACAAAAGTTAAAAGAATAACAACAATAATTAACAAACAAATATTTTCTACTAATAATTTGTCCAAGACTAAGTATGACCATCTTGTTGTTTGAAAGAAATCACAATGAGCCATAAGAACGGTTTTGTAACACTAGTTTAAGAAAAATAAATGTCATAGACATATCTTACATTCAAACCAGGATGGAACCTAAGAGTTCTCTGTGTCGCCAGCATATGACCGGCCTGCACAAAATGTCCATCCTGCACTTTCCATCCTCTGTGCTTAGGTTTCACCTTGCAATTCGTATTTTGTGTACTGCCACCAGTCTTCTTACTGGCATTACGAATAAATTCTGTAATGTAAACCAATAGTTTAGCGACATTGTCCTCACTAGTAAAAAAGCAATAAATCTATTCCGATTATGAATTAAAACCTACCTTTAAGAGCAGAATTTACTTTATTTGTACCTAAAAGAAAATTAAGGGACATTTTGTGCAAATGTAATGCTTTAGTAAGCAAATAAATAAGTAATTTTAATTTGCTAGTCTTTAAAAATACTAACAATAAAGTAAGGTTATATTTCAATTTCGTGACATTAGTGACAGTACTGTTATCAGTGTTATCTCGTTTAAAAATAAGTGTTGTTATTAAATCTGAGGTCAAATTGCAAAAATATGTTCATATACAACCTTAGATCAAGCAATTTTTTTGTAACTCGACCTTACTGTTTGATCCAAGTCTAGGAATAAAATGCTAGTCCAGCTTTTGTATCGTGATCTCATGACCAGTGGCCAAGTGGCCACCTCTAGCCAGAACTGACATTTATTTGAGATTGACAATATTGACATTTGACATCATTGACTTGACAGACAGTAATGACAGTAGTCAACACAACTTACTCGCCAGCAAGTTGATAGCAAACAAAATTACTTGTGAATAGTTTTGAATTAAAAACAATCCTCAAACCATACAGAATGAGTTCTGATCCTCTAAATATTGCAAGGCGTAAGCTAAACGAAGTTCTCGGTGAAAAGTCGACGAAATACTTCAATCATATGAAACAATGGTTTCGTATGAAACTTACCAAAGAAGAATTTGATGCTGAAGCAAGAAAACTGTTGTTCCCTGACCAAGTGCATTATCATAATGACTTCCTCTTGGCATTGTTGAATAAAGTGGAAGGTCTAGCTGAAACTTCGATTAGCATTGCTCAAGAAAAAGCTAGCACGCATAATAGGAATAGTAGGAGGCATAAAAGAAGTTCCAGGACATCAGAGAAGTCCAACTTCGAGCCTGTTGACTTACTGGAGTATCTGCCGCCAAATTCTCCGCCGGGTGCCGGCAGCGACGGCGTCAAATATGCGGCTCAGGTAGAGCATCTCTTTACTAATCCGTTTACTCTGCTCTTTATTCACTAGTGTTCACTGCCTTAGATTTCAGTATGAAAATAAAATAAATTTTCATGATTTTACATTAATTCGATGATCGAGTTACTTAATAATTAAAATATGACTTATATATACTATTTCTGACAGAAAATAAAAAGTGCTTCTTGACTAAAATATATTGATGAGTTATGTACAGTGACAACTAAAATCTATGGTATTCAAGCATGCTACCATTCAAAAGAAATTCTTTTTAAACACAACTTAGTCAGTGCTTTGATTGCACAGATAAATTTGTCCACTAAGCGGTCACTTCTCTGCTGGTTGTGTTGTGGATTTGATTCCAAACATGAAATAAGACTTTGTCTAATCAATGAATTGTTGTTTGTTTGGGTGTTCAGAAAGACCATGATACAGGGTTTATTTCTAACACTCATTCAGTATAGCTAACTAGTAGAGCAGCAGGCCAGAGAGATGTAATACTTATATGCATAGTGGACCTTTTTTATTTTAAAGTTTGCTAGCAACAAACATCTAAAACACCAAATCTTACTTTTAATTTGATCTGAAAATTGGTTCATAGTATTATAAATATTCTACCTACCACTCCAGCGTTTCACCTCCTGGCCGGCGTTAGTCATCAGAGTCATGATAGATTATTATTATACCTTAAACTACTATTCATGAGGAAGTTTCAAGGGACATCATAACATAACTTCACACCTTTATCCCCAAAGGGGTAGGGGGAGGTGGATTACACACCCACATTTTGCCAATTATGTTTCGGTTCCAATGTAATAGGAGGCGAGTGAGCCTAGTGCCGTCTACAAATCATTAAGGGAGCGATAATTAATTTATAATGCACACATAACTTCGAAAAGTCAAAGGTGTGTGCCGGGGGTACCTGGGAATCGAACCCAAGACCAAATAACAATACTAAATTATTATAAAACAAGTCCCCTGAAGCGGCGATAACCCAGAGGTGAACGTAACCGACGGTCGAGACGATGTCAATGAATACAGATTTACATAGAAGCGCGGTTCTTAAGGATTTCGTGTGCCGATTCCAAGTGGCGACTGTATCCAGTTTAGTTCGTAGTTGGCGCCGCTGGCGTCGTTCTCCGTCTTTCTTGCTCTCGTAGTTATGATACACAGTAGCATAGAGCATAGATATTTACATACAGGCGCATTACTTATGGGCGCTCTGTAGACAAACTCTCTGTGACCCAAATTGCCGCTTGGTGGCGTGGCAGCCGCGCTGTGACAGCCAGGGCCCGATCTAAGGAGGGGCAAGCCGGGCATTTGCCCAGAGCGGCAAAAATGAGGGGCGGCAAAATTGACTTATTCCTATCTTCCAACCTAGCCATTAGCCATCCACCACCCAAATTTGAGAATATTATGCTTCTCCTTCCAACCTACTTCATGTTGGATAGTGGAAATATTTAAGTATTTTACTTAACTGAATTATCATAGTTCAAAAGAGAGAAAGAAAGAGTAGGAATCCGCAAAAAGTACCGATACCTGAATAGTATTGTTGGAATAAACACAACCTCTTTTGTGTTTTGATAGATTTTATCTTAGACTATATAATACGTTATATATTATGTTAATAGACGGAGGAATCCCATCACTCAAAGGTCCGGCATAGGTCACCGCGTTGTGCCCCATTACCCGTCAAAATTTAATAGAACTTCATTTGAAACTTTGATACTTCGTCTTTCATAGACATTTTGATTTATTCGTAAAGATTGTGACGCATAAACATAGTGACGTTATAACTTTATCGATACTTTTATTTTACAGACTAGCTTCGGCCCACGTATTCGCCGATGTGGGTGACAGTTATTGCAAAAAAAGGAAGCCTTTGCACTATTGTGATGCTATACTGCAATATTTCTTTGAAAAATAAGTATACTTGAATACAATTATATATCTCAAGAAAAGTGTTTTCATCGATCATCACAAACTTTCAGCTATCGCACACCAGGCTATCGCTGCCTTCACGTACAACCTTTACTGTAACTTTAAAAATATGTAATACATATTTTGAAGGTGAGACTAATCCTCCTCTGTCTTTTACTTTTATAAAAATAATTACATAAACCTGCAGTACTGCAGGTTTGTGTAATATTTTTTATTAATATTCTTTTCTCTTATTTCTATTATTCTCTTCGGTGAAACCAAAGGTTTTGTCTTCATAATTATGGACAAAGTTGTCATGAGAAACAACGACCGATAGTATATACTGAGGGACGGTGCGATTGACATGTAGCGGGCATGTCACCAGCCCAGGGAATCTCTCAGACATATAGTATCCGGTTGTTCTAGTTTTGCCAATGGCCAGTATTTGCACAGACACAATCGAGTGGCCAAGACAATCCATAAGCCACTAGCCCTTAAATATAATCTCATTGGTTCACCGTACTACAGATACAGATTGTGCCCGACCCAGTTCTCGAAAAAATGGCCGTACGTTGTTGTCCTGCTATAGGTCTATCATTACAGACAGCTTTATTGTAGCCAATAAGGGTGATATTGTAGTGATCGACCGAGCAGATCGACTCGCATTCATAGACGTTATTACCATATCGCATGATAGCAATCTCGTAAAAGCAGAAAAAGAGGAGTTCAAATATTTGGGCCCAGCTCATGAGATTGTCGATATGTGGGATGTGAACTCAGCGATCATTGTGCCGATAGTGGTGTCAGTAAATGGACTAATCGCCAAGAGCCTTTACCAACATCTAAAGATGCTCGCACTAGGCAGCAGAAAAACTAATATTTTTAACAACAACACTTTTTGAGTTCGGTGCCAGTTAGAAGTACGCACACAATTTTATTTTCTTTCTTACTCACCATGCGGGCTCCTGGTTTAATTCTTTTAAAATATTTTATTTCTCTAGGCGTATCTATAAGGGCGTAATTAATTTGACCTGTATATAAATATAATCATCATCATCAGCCTTTAACAGTCCACTGCTGGACTAGGCCTCTCCTTTGAAAGGAGGAATTGGCCTACTATACCACGCTGGCCAAACGGGTTGGTATAGGGTTTGTATCAAGTTTTCCTTCTCTTACAGTGCTGTTCTCTGCATAATATGCTCCCTCTGTCGGCTCTTACGACACCCATGGGATGATATGGGGTGGTGACATTCCGTATTCTTAATCCGTCACCACACGGAGAATATAAATATAATATGATTTTGTAAAGATTTGAGTTTTTTTCTAACTAAGCCAATGACACTGTCAGTGACCTTTTCTATTTTACCTTTAATAAATTTGATTCATTATGTGTGAAATATTTTATTTAAAATTGATCCTGAAGTTAAATTTTATTTCTAATCTATTAGTCAACTCACTTATTACTGCAGCCTGCTCTCGATTTGTGATTTAATATAATTATGAAACTGAGCATACTGGGCTCGTGCCTCCCTACAATTTGAGAAGGTCTAATTAGTTAGGAAGATTTTAGACAAACACTTGATGATCGTGATAATTTTCTAAATAATAAGCATATAACTTCCAAAAGTCTGAAATACGTAACGTGGTTTTGTATTCGAAAACCATTAGGTACGTGCTAATGATCTCGTCATTGATCCTATCATTGCATATAGGTAGTGATTATTAGTGATATTATGAATATCAATTGCTTTATTCACCTTAAAAAGGTAATTCAAAAATATTTTTTTATCGTAACTTATTTACTAGTGTTTAAGACGTAAAAGCTGGATTTATTCACATATTTTACTTTATCTGAGGATTTATCAACATTCAATTGATATTCATTCTGAGTAAACTAAATCTAAGGATTTATTGCAAACATTATCGATATTTTATCGAAATTCATTTTTAGTAAGCACATCACTAGTCTAGTTAAAATTTACGACAATTTCGAAGATTCGAAAAGAACACGAAATGACATTTGTATATTTATCTTTCTCTTACATGAGAAAATAATCATAAGTCAGAGTGAAGTAAATATATTGGGTAGGTTTGCTATTTTAATGCGGTCTCCAATTACTTCCTTACTTTATGGATTTTATTTATAAAAGTGTATGATTTTGTCATCTGTCTGTGACTCAGTCTCGTCACTCCAAGGTCCCGGGTTCGATTCCCAGCCGATTCGATTTAGAAAAAGTTAATTAGTTTTCTATGTTGTGTTTTTGGTACCGTCGTTACTTCTGATTTTCCATAACACAAGTGCATTAGCTACTTACACGTGGATCAGAGTAATGTATGTGATGTTGTCCATATTTATTAGATATAATATATATTTATTTATCGATACTTTTATAAGTACCTACTCGATACTTTTAACAAAATTTAAATCACATCATTAGATTTGGGTCGTAGCGGATTATCCTTATATAGACAATAGTAGCTTATGTTTAGAGCTTGTGCTGCCAGTTTCTCGTGATTGGTACCTATTTATTTTTATATACATTTTTTTATAGACTCACGCCTGTATCCCCGAAGGGGTAAGCAGAGGTGTAATATTACACCCACATTTCGCCAGGAATTTTTAGGTCCCACGTAATAGGGGGCGAGCCTATTGCCGTTACCGGGCACATCGCCAGACTCCGTGCTGCTTCTGAGATTTCGGAAAAACCCAGCAACACCTTGGCCAGTATCAGCAGTCGCATACGCTTTCCACTGGACCACGGAGGCAGTCCTTTTTCCATTTTCCTATTTAGTAGATTTATTTTTATCAATTAAGTAAAAATTATTGAATAAAAGTAGTTTAATCCTGATTTACTTTTTTACTGTTGCTCTAATTTATTTTTGTACCGACAATTTAATACGTCGAAATTTTAATTTGTGGTAATAAGTGCCGAACTCCAAGTTCCGAAATTTCTCGGATAAAGTTTGATATCAATTTAATTGGAAGTTAAAAAAAATAAGTTTAAAAACTATAACACGACTACGAAAGAAATATGGGTCTTAAAAGGACGAAACAAGATATAGCTCATTCAGATATAAATCCAGAAAAGTATAAGTACAGAAATGCTCATGCTAGAACCGTGGTCGCACCACACGCTATATGAGCCACGGGAGCGGAGCAGTAGCCTTAAATAACGCGGGTGTAACCGCGGGCTCATCTAGTATCATATTATATAAGCAAAAGATTGTACTATTTTCCATTATTTATTTAAAAGATTCCTAGTTAAAATGGTTTGTCCTAGAGAAAAATTTTCGTTATTTCGTGAACAATGTAGAAAAAACTAACTCATGACTTATGGTTTTCTGTATGTAAAGGGCGGCAAAAATGATCTTTGCCCGGAGCGGCTAAATAGCTAGATCGGGCCCTGGTGACAGCTGTCTCTAAGAGTGCAAGAGAGACGAACGTTTCTTCTGTGTATCTTAACTACGAGAGCAAGAGAGATGGAGCACGAGGCCAGCGCCAACTACGAACTACACTGACGACAGTTGCCAACTCGCCACTTGGAATCGGCACACGAAATCCTTAAGAAATGCGTTTCTATGTAAATCTGTATTCATTGACATCGTCTCGACCGTCGGTTACGTTCACCTCTGGGTTATCGCCGCTTCAGGGGACTTGTTTTATAATAATTTAGTAGAAATAAATTGCAACTTACCATCCTCCTAGTGTTATCCCAGTTGCGACCTGCATACCACTAGTCCAGTGGCTCTCAAACTTTTTTAGGGATGGAACCTTTTTGCGTTAACAATTATTTGGTGGAGCCCTAAAATAGAAAAAAGTCAACTCCTATGTGCACTTTAAGCCCATTTATTTTACTGACATACGTGTTCGTGGAGCCCCTCGCGAATAAACTTATTCAGAGGTACTAGGTAGAACGACTGTCAAAGATTTTCATGACACCCGGCTTGCTCGCCAAAGCACTGGACAAGCGATAGTTTACAATTCAATACACACGTAACGCCGAAAAGTCGGTGGTGCGCGCCATGAATTCGAACCCGTTACCCTTGCGTGGCAGTCAGTTGGTATCTCGAATATCTTTTATTCCCTCATTTATCAATAATCATCACATCCATTTGTATTTTCAGGAGGTATTCTTACCCGACCACGCACTTGTTGTGGGACGTTTCATGTTAGCTGCGTGGGAACTCGGTTTAGAAGGCGCTGATGATGACGCAGCAGACATCATTGTAGTTGCTGTGCAAAACTTCCTCAAGAACATCCTGACTGCAGTGTTATCCCAGCGTAAATGGTACAAAGTGCATAATAGGCACTTCATGTACGATATCGGAGGAGAAATGCCTAACATGTGGTTGAGGAATACGGCACAGCTTTATGACCCTCAGCATGAGGGAAGACTGGATGTGGACGATGCTATGAGTGACTGCTTAGGTCCAAGGTGCCCGCCAACCATTGATGAGATGGAACACAGTGCCGCTTTTGAAATTGCCTGCAGGTAAGACTAAGTAAAATAATAAGCTCCATCATACTACTTTATTTATTGTATCATGTTGGGTGAAACCAGATGTATTTGTACTTCAAACCAGCTAGAAATCTTCTTTTTCGTTACGCGTTTTTGGAAACCCCTCGATCTATACGATGGCATGAAAAGAAATGACAGCTGGCAGAGGAGGAGTATGAAACTCCTCTAACCACGTTCCGACCTTACTCACTAAAACCACCGCGGTGTCCTCAACGTTCTGCTAGTGCTGAGTTCATACGAATCGCGGTTATAATACCGCAAACACGCAAAATTAAATTAAACTTTGAAGAAATAAGGCGCATACATACCACTTTTACACATATATTTTATGACGATACAAGCGGTGCCTCGGGCAGTATTTTCATATGCCTAATGATGATATTTTTGTTTCAGCACAGACAACCGGGAGCCTAACGACAACACATTGACAATAGATGAATTCTACAACACACTACTTGTGCACAGGAATGTAATAGCGTGCCATTCCGTGTACGCTGTGAATATGGAACGATTGGCGGTGATGTTGAACCATCCTAGCATGTAGCTGGTTAGATATAGATCTTTAGTTTGTTATGCAAGTTTATAATGGTATTGAAGGAATTAACCCCTTGTATGCTGGAACGCAGATCTACGCGAGACGCAATAGCTTTTTAATTGTGTCTGGCATTCCGGCATACAAGAGGTTAATGTCATTGTATTAATATGCGGCAGGTGCCAACAGCAGGTGTCGCTTTGTATGTTAGCCAGATGTTTCACGTCGATTCGATAAATGTCCCGCATCTACGGTGTAGTCGTAATTTGTCCAGGGTCGGAATCTTTTGGCAGAAATTCGTCAACAACAGGCAATTCAAAGAGCCGTTTCTTGCAATTATCACAATGCAAATGCTGTATGTATATATAGGTGTTGATAGTTGGTAACAAGTAGGTAAGTAGGAACAGTTGAGAACGGCTGGCCCGGTCTGATGGTCTGGTTGCACAAATGAAGATCTGGTTTGATTCTTTCATCAGACAACATTTTGAGTTATTCACTAATTGTTGTTTCGACTTTGAGTGTCTTGCGGGTCCATTGCTGATTATTTGGAATGATTTATTCCTAATGCGGAAGTCGCATTAAAACAAAACAAATTAGATTAAAAGTTTGGGGGACCCTGGCCTGTAGCATTATTTGTGTCATCATTTTCAAATATCTCTTCAAAATAGGGATTTTTAGTTTGTAGGATTCAAATATTAATGTAAAATAAAAATATTGTTCTGTAATAATAAGTGTATAATTAATTCAACCAAAATATTTCATCAATCATAAAATTAAAAATATTAACAACAATAATTCAACATTTATTCTTAAATAATAATAATAGAATTTACAGTCTGGCAAGTGGCAGGTCATATAGATTAATAAACACTGCTAGACATACAAATATACACCCATAGAAAAATATATCATAACGCTTTGATCCACATCATTATAATGCATCTACATCGAAATTATTTTCTATGTAGCAACATTTGGATGTACAAATATGATCAGACGAGGGCAATTTTCTGTGAAAGATGGTAGCAAGAATATGAGAAAACAAAGACAAGGACACCGGGAGTGGGCTAGCGGGCGGGCGAGCTAAGCTAGCCAGAAACGATGCGAACTAAAGTATAGAGCGCTGACGGCTCCAGATATTTATCACCGTGTGAACCGATGTATTAAAAGAGGTAACACTGCTGATGTGATGCGCGCTCGCCAGCCTAGCCCACCCGCCCGCTGCCGGTGTGGCCCTCACTTTAAAAATAAAAGGCAGTTATACGAATTATCGTACACGGTAGGTACCTACTTAATTTCGTATGAAAGGGCAGATCCGGGTGGTAAGAAAGGCCTCAACACTCTTTGAAAATACCCTAAATAATTTATATTTTTTTATAGATTCACGCCTGTATCCCCGAAGGGGAAGGCAGAGTAACATTACACCCACATTTCGCCATGAATTTTTAGGTCCTATGTAATAGAGGGCGAGCCTATTGCCGTTACCGGGCCCATCACCAGACTCCGTGCTGCTACTGAGAATTCGGAAAAAACCAATAACACTTTTGCCCGACCCGGGAATCGAACCCGGGAACCGATCAGCAGTCGCATACGCTATCCCACAGTAGATCTATATCTGTGCGCTATCCACTGGACTACGGAGGCAATCTAATGCTTACCCTAAAAAAATACTTTTTATCAGTGTTTTAATTGACACGAGTCAATTTGTATCCACCCTAAATAAATAAGTATAATGTCACTTCTTAATTGTTGCAGTGAATTCTATTTGTTCTTCAAAAGTGGTTTATAAACATGATGCATGCCTAAGTAAATCGGTGAATTAAAGTATGCACTACTTAGTAAGTTTCAAAATGTTGCTCTACAAAAAATAATTTTGGTGATGATTACCAGCTGTAGATGATCAATAGAACAGGGATACATCACTAGATAATACTAAATAGATTACCAATGCAAAGTTGCTTCAGTAATATTTAGCTTGATGGGTTTTCTACGGTAAGACTGCAGTGAAAAACTGCAAACGTGTAGTGTGATAAAAATAAAAGTATCACCAAGGTCTCTGTGACCCTGTCACCTATGTATACCTACCCCGTGAATCACGAACAATCTTTTTCAAAACGAAAATGCATCTTTTATGTAACGCCGGGAAATACTTGACATTATCTCAAGTCAACCTGCGATTTTATCGTATCCAAATAGTTGGACATTTTACAAGATCTCCTCAGTTTGGACTAATGGTGACGTAGCAGGTTCAGAGTGTTCGGATGGCGACTCAACAATCACTAGAGGAAAGCTTGGTCCTGGTTGAGGAGATGCAGACGAGCTGGTGGGTATTGGCGCTAACTCGTGAGCCTCCCTTGTGGCTTGCGTTCGCCCCGTGCCGAGCATACTTCGCTTCTTCCACGCGACGAAACCGAGTATTGACAGCAGCGCGATGATGCCAATTGCTCCGAATGTTATGCCGGTTGCTGAAGCTGTCGACATCGTGTATATACCTAGAAAAATCGACAGTTTTAATATACTTAGCGGCAAAAACTCATAGACGAAGAGAAGTAAACTGTGCGGTATCTTTAGGTACCGTTTTCTAGAAAGAGATGGAGCGAATAATTAGACGTGTTCTCTTTTTGTACAAGTGTAACAGCAACATCAGCTTATTTCTTTCGCACATTACGTATTTAATTATAAGACAGCTTTCGAGGGAAGCAGTCCATGTCTCTGCTATGTCTATAAGAGAACGGCGACTGGTTAGGTGATTTACCTATTAGTAGGTAGTTTTTACGGAATTTCGACATACCTACCGTCTCAATCAACCGCCACTCTGTTGATTTATTGGTGACCTGTGAATGACAGTGATGGGCCAATCGATTGATGTCCAATACAACCATTAGGTGAAGATGAAAAGCCTTTACATCTCCTCTTATTTTCAGCAGAGGCCTACACCCTATGAGATTGTCATAATGTGCCACTCGTTCCCATCACCATCGTACCTACCTGACTACTGCTCCACTCCTGTCAATCTAGCACAGCCAATAAAAAAGCTCTGAACGTTAGGCATGCTTTCTTATGATAAACAACAGTTTATCAAGTTATGTCCCCGTGGCGTCACACAGAAAGCAGTAGGTACCTTTGTTAGAAAATACATTAGATTAGCTGTGATCCAGTTTTTTTCCAAAACTATAACCCGCACTATTTTTTTATTTCGCGCACATCATCAGCAGATTGCATCCTCTAATTATACGTTCCACTCATGTATCTCCAGGAGATACTTTCCTGCTAGGGTAACGTACACTTGATAATTGCGCCCCCTCCCAACAGTTTTCCAACCAGTTCAAATTTTTCGCTATATGCCGTGACATAATTTTGGCGCCCCCATGACGCTGCCGCCCGGGGCAAGTGCCCCTGTTAGCCCCCTGTAGATCCGTGGATCCGTCGATGGATAGCGATAGAAGCAATAACTAGATAAGATAAATTTAATGTGCTACCTTCAACCTATGGTGGACTCAGCTTTTTTGGCGTGCTTATTTTGGTTTAGCAGTTTTGGTCCAAGCAAACACCAAAATGTAATTTTATCTTTAGAAGAAAACAGATGCTCCAGCTACTCACTGGACATGCATACACATGTCTCTGCGACAACACCACCACACAAGCATTCATACATCTTTTGACATAATGCCCAAAATACACACTCACACGGCTACACCATGAACAATACCTACTGCCACTTCGTCATTAACACCACAGAACATACATTTGCATTTACACATGTGTAACTGCAAATGTATTGTTACGAGCTGGGGTTCGTGATAAATTATATATACTATGCCAGAAAAACTGCACTTTATTCACTAACACAATAACACTAGATACACACACTTATTTTCACAACACTAATAAAACACACTATTCACACCAATGGAACAACACTAAACACTTCCGACTTATTTCCCTTCGCTTGATCTTGATCGCTTTCCGTATTCAATTGAACTGTGTCCGGTCCGTTCGCTCCCGCTCTATTTATACTGGCCGGATAACATCACTAGGCTTTTCGAGACGAGTCACGATATTTCTGGAAACGTGTAAGGTGTTTCTAGAATTGCGTAAATGTTCTATTTACACCTACGCCATCTATTAGAGGATAGATGAAACAGCCTTAAACAACCGATACATCTAATCTCATGTAGTTCTCCCATTCACTGATAGATGGCGTTATTTTCAATTCGTAACACGGCCTCCCTCTTAAACGTGTTCGTCTCGAACATCGTTAGACCCATAGTAACGAGCCAACCGGTCCACATGAACTATCTTCGGTGCACCTCGCGACCCCTTCTGGATTCGATAGGTGACGTCGTTCATCCTGATAATTATGCGATATGGCCCGTCCCACCTGGCTTGTAACTTAGGCGATTTACCGTTGCTTCGTACTGGGTTATGAAGCCACACCAATGATCGCTCATCGGAGCCTTTGTTGTTTGCCTTCCGGTCGTAGCGAGTCTTCATCTTCTCAGACATCTGTTGTCCAGATTCCCCTGGAGCTCCTACATTGTACACCTTCAATGCACCTCTGCTACGAGTGTGTGGCCTCTTGACAGCCGCACAACTTGTGCATTTGCGGCACCAATCCTCGACGTCATTCCGACAGTGGAGCCAATTAAACCGCTCTCGGACCTTAGTAAGCGTCTTCTTAACACCCATGTGACCTCCCGAAGCACCATTGTGATAGAGCCGCAGTACTTCCGGCACTTTAGTCTTGGGCACTACCATTTGCAAATGGCACTGGTTACCGCGAGCGTTTTCCCATTTGCGGCACAGAACTCCATCCTGGACAACCAAGCTTGCCCACTGTGCCCAATAACCTTTGGTGACAGGGCTCATTGCTGCGATATCACTCCATTTGGGCCTAGGAGCGCCTGATTTCTTCCATTCGAGAATCGGCTGTACGTCTTTGTCTTCTTGCTGAGCACTCTGCAAAGCTTCTTTCCATCCGTCACTCAAGTCCGTCTTCAACGTCCTCACTAACGCTGCCTGCTTCGCTTCCTGTCGGGCACAATGTTTGCGTTGGTCGGGGTAAGGCCTACACGTCAGAGCATCTGCGCTACGTTGCTCTTGCCGCCAGACAGGTACGCCAGGTGACCCCTTCGGTGGAGAGAGGGTGCCAACGTGCCGCTTACGCTTTGGGCAGCTCAAGCGGATATGGCCTCTTTCCCCGCAATTGTAGCACCGTGGTGAAGACACAACTTCCCTGATACGGTAAGTTCGATCCTCGTGACGCGCTGCTTCCACCTCCAGAGCGTAGGCCAAGGCTGCCTTCAGGGACTTGAAGTGCCCAAGTCTTACCGCTGCTCTAACTTCCAGGTCCCGGATCCCATCCGTAAACGCTTGTACGAGGATCCCGTCAATAAGCGCAGGCGACGACTGGTATGACTTCCTGACCAGCCTTTCCACCTCTAGGGCCCACTGCTGCAGAGTTTCTCCGGTGCGTTGTGTCCTGTCCTTCAGCTGAGCACGATACACATGTTCGAGGTGCGCGTCTCCGTACCTCGCCTCCAACGCCTCCAGAAGCTTCTCGTAGTTCACGTCTTGCCCGAGTGCCTCTAACACCGTCATGGCCTGATCGCGAAGGCCCAAGGTTAGGGCGGTGAACGCCTGTTCTTTGTCCCACCCATTCGCTCGCATTACGGCCTCAAACTGAACCTTGTATGCAACCCACGATGACGAGCCATCAAAGGGTGGAACCTTAAACCAACGAGGCGAGGGCGCCACAGCTGCAGGTGTAACGTTGTTGGTCTCAAGCCCACGCAATTTCTTCTCCAATCTGGCAATACGGGTCTCGAGCTGGTCATGTACACGCTTCTCAATAGAGGCGACGCGAGTCTCAAGCTTGTCGTGCACGAGCATCTCTACGTCGCTGATACGGGCCTCGTGCTGCTGAAGTTCCTCCTTGACCGCCTTCAAGTCCTTCCACACTGCGGCGCTGAGGTCCTTCAAGAGCACCAGCTGTTCCTCCAGACGGTGGGCGTGCTCCTCCTTGTCGCGCGGCAGCTGCTCCTCTAGGCGGCGCGCGTGCTCCTCTTGACGGCGAGCCTGCTCCTGTTGACGGCGGTCCTGCTCCTCCTTGTCGCGCTGTAGCTGTTCCTCCAGGCGGTGAGCCTGCTCCTCCTGACGGCGGGCCTGCTCCTCTTGACGGCGAGCCCGCTCCTCCTTGTTGCGCTGTAGCTGTTCTTCCAGGCGGCGCGCGTTCTCTTCTTGACGGCGAGCCCACTCCTCCTTGTTGCGCTGTAGCTGTTCCTCCATGCGGCGCACGTGCTCCTCTTGACGGTGAGCCTGCTCCTCCTGACGGCGAGCCTGCTCCTCTTGACGGCGGGCCTGCTCCTGCATGAACGCCATCAGAGCCGCGATGTCGGGCACCGCCATGGAGTGTGCGCTTGCAGGCTCCTCTGCAGCCGCGGAGTCGCCTGATCCACCAGACGATGGAGAAGGAACGTCTCCGAAGCGTCTCTGGTCCAGGTCTTGCTGGCGCTGGTTCCTGGTACGCACACCTTCAGTTTCTTCCTTCGGCATAACCGGCATAATTTATCCCTTTCTTCTGACACCAATTTGTTACGAGCTGGGGTTCGTGATAAATTATATATACTATGCCAGAAAAACTGCACTTTATTCACTAACACAATAACACTAGATACACACACTTATTTTCACAACACTAATAAAACACACTATTCACACCAATGGAACAACACTAAACACTTCCGACTTATTTCCCTTCGCTTGATCTTGATCGCTTTCCGTATTCAATTGAACTGTGTCCGGTCCGTTCGCTCCCGCTCTATTTATACTGGCCGGATAACATCACTAGGCTTTTCGAGACGAGTCACGATATTTCTGGAAACGTGTAAGGTGTTTCTAGAATTGCGTAAATGTTCTATTTACACCTACGCCATCTATTAGAGGATAGATGAAACAGCCTTAAACAACCGATACATCTAATCTCATGTAGTTCTCCCATTCACTGATAGATGGCGTTATTTTCAATTCGTAACAGTATGTATGTTCTGTGGTGTTAATGAGTTTGAGTAGATGGGTGAGTGTGGGGCACCAAGTTTTGATGATAATGCCTTTGGGTTGTAGGTATAGGTACCCCTCCGCGACGAGAGTGGAGCTTTTTATTTTGGCAAGGCGTTTGATGTAGCTCAATGGGACGTGTGAGAAGGTTAGTGGTTTGTCCATTGTTGCGGCGTCTTTGGCAGCGATATCTGCTAATTCATTGCCATGTATATTTGTGTGTGTCTTGACACAGACGAATGTGATATTTATTTGAGTATTGTGTAAAAATTGATGTTAGTGGTTATTTGATGTGTAGGTACCTACTGTTAGTGTTTTGAATGTTCTCCAAGGCAGACCTTGAGTCGGACATGATGACGGCCGCGGCGATGGGAGGGGTTTGCGTGGCAGCCCAGATGCATGCCTGATTGATTGCGACGAGCTCGGCTTGAAACACAGTTTATGATGGGTGTAGTCTGTGATGCTCGGTTATGATTGAGTTTTGAGGGCTGTATACAATGAAGGTGGGTCCCACCTGATCATTGTATTTGCTTCCGTCAGTGTAAATGTGATGCGAGTGTGTATGGTTTGTGAGTAGGTTATCGAGTTTGTCCTGTGTGTCTGCAGTGTGGTAGGTATTGATGTGTGTGAGAAGCCTTAAATTATCCACGTAATATAAATACCTACTAGTACTTAGATTACACTCGTTCACACACACTCAGTAAGTCCGAAAGAGCAAAAAACAAGAAATCAAACGAGGTTTAGTCATCGTACGTAAATAAAAAGTAAATCAAGCAGATCGCATAGGTTTACCGTACCCACCAAAAGCAACAAAGAAAACTCAATCAAACTGAAAAACGAAGTAAAAATATTTACATTTCGGAACCAGCCCACTCACCACAAACCATTCACGGTTCAGATAATAAGACCCGACATAATCTTCTGGTTTATATGATGATGCACCTTTAAATTAAAAAACAAATGTGGTTTTACATAGTCATAGAGATCTGTAAAAAACTTCAGGACTGAACTAAATTTCGCAGCAAACAACTATTAGATGTCTTATTATATACATGTTCCTATAATATGGTCACTTTAGTGAAACCAAGTTCATCAAGCTTCAGCAGCGGGATTAGGACGAGGAAAAGACGCTGGGTGAGACACTACATCTCAGAGCTTCATTCTCACCCAAAAAATCTGAGACCTTTATTGAGCACTTGATTTGCCCTTTATTTTTGTTGATAACGCGGCTACCGGGCCTCCCGCGTCACTCTATACGATTATGTCATTAGGTCTAGACAGTTTTGTGGAACATGTGTTTGAGACGTTGCCTAAAAGCTTTCAGGCCAAACAAAAATTACGCGTATCTGGCTAAGTTTGGTATGACATGCGCCTACGGGATTTGAAAAGCCGACCGAAGTGCATCTGCCCCGGCTACAGCGATCAAGTCTTTTACCATGCCACACTTTGGTCTAGACAGGGCACATCGCCAAGGTGTGCAATGCCGGGTCTTCGAAATCCCTTAATCGTTTTAAATTATATTTTTTGTTGGAATTCGAATGCATCTATCTTCTTCTCATGTTAATGTGTGACCAGCTTTGGTACCGCACTGGGACCGACGACGCGGCGACGCGACGGCATGCATTACGGTTCCTCCGAAGCACGGTAGCACCTGTTGTAACTGCCACAACAAGCGGTCAAGGGTTTGACCCTTGAAATCGTTGCTTAACTTTGCTGATCTATTTCGTACGGCTTGTAAGTCAAGTAAGGGAAAGATCTTTTTTACATTACTATAGTTTTCATACCTTCAACATCCAAATTAATGACGTCAATGTGCTCCTTGCCGTCGTCGAAGCCCACACCGCACGTCCACGCCCCCATGTCCTCGTACTTCACTTTACGGATGACCACAGCGCAATCCCCGCGGTCCAAACTCTTGTTGCTCGGGAAATAGTATCTCTTTAGAAGAGGTCTGGAACATCGAACAAATATACATACCTTTGTCTGAACAAATATACTTACGGTATAAAGTTTCTGGTCAGGAAGGAATGTACAGAGTGTGAGAAGTTCGATACCTAAATAAATTAATCTTGTATTTTAGATCATCATAAGAAATGAACAGAACTAGTAAAGATGAATTTTAGTTTATATTCCTATAAAGTAGGTAAAGACAAATCTAAAGAATCTAATGTTGATGCTTTATCTTCTACTAGGAAGAGAAAAGCTACAAAAAGAATTGAGAAGCTGCTACTTTTCAGCCGGTTAAATAATATCTGTCTTGTATTTAGATTGCGGAGCACGTCTCTTCTCATTATGAGAAGGGTTTGGCCATAGTCTTCTCCACTGGCGGTGTGTAATTGGTACACAAGTGCGGGATTGGTGCACCTTACATGGCTTTCGAGGACATTGTGGAGAACTGTCTGGCATGCTTCTCGATGTTTTCCGTCATTGTTTACCTTCCATGAGCTTTAATCTACCAATTTCAGAAATCAATGAAACTACGAGGAACTCTAGTAAATGTCTTAACATAAACTTACTTGTCTTCCGTGACGCTGGAATCAATGCTGAACGCCACACCGTTTGGCGGTTCGAATCGACAGTAACTCAGTGGTATGAACCCTTTAGTGGTCGTACAATACAGCGTCTTAGGCTTCGCATGCATAGTTGTAATGTTACTTTCAACTGCAGCCACTTCTCCGACAATCCTGAGTTGGATGACCTTCGTGGTCTCAACGCCAGCTGACTGGGTACCAATGTGACATTTCCAGGTGCCTGCGTCTTCTTTAGTGGCCTGTATTTTTATGGCGCATTTCCCGGCGTTTGTGTCTCGACCTGAAAACCTGTTATTGAAATATGATGACAATTTAAAGTTTAAGTTTTGTTTGTAGTTTATTGTCACAGGTGTGTAGCTACCTATCTCTAAAATTATAATGTAGATATCAGAATGAAATATCATCCAAAAGGTCTATGATCTTCTCTAATCAAAACACAAACTTCGCTTGTTATTAAACACTTTGGGGAAGGCATGCGGGGCTACTGCCCCGAGACTTCCACAAGAGAGAGGTAGTAGGTAGGTACCTACATTTATGTTGTTTGTATATTCACATATTTATAAAGCAAGTTCCGTTCGTTATAGTTGTAATTTAGTATTAATAATTGATTTTAAATTTAAACTGCACTGTTTGTTTTAGAAAAATATGGTTTCTTTTATCAGGAAAATTCTTTACCTTACCAGGGCCTAAATCTCCAAATCTGGCCCTGATACCAGCAGTAGGTAGCGCATCTGGGACTATGATTGTAAGACGTTGATAAATGATTGTGAAAGTTCGTGACATTCATAGAAAGGTGTAGTATTAATAGTACGTCATTATTTATTTATTTATAGAATCACGCCTGTATCCCCGAAGGGGTAGGCAGAGGTGTAAATATTACACCCACATTTCGCCATGAATTTTTAGGTTCCACATAATAGGGGCGAACCCGGGACCTGCGACCAGGCAGTCGCATACGCTATCAATTGGACCACGGAGGCAGTCTAATAAGTCATTATTGGATATCTAAATAAACTAGGTAGTAAGTTAAAAGATTTCTTTCTTTCTCGTGTGAGTGTGTGGCCAGCTCTGGTGTCGGAGTTTTCAAACCGCCCGAAGGACTCCGATATGGGCTTACGACCCCTCTCCTGAGACAAGAACCGGGACCGACAGCTTTACGTGCCCTCCGAAGCACGATAGCGCTCTGATGTAAATGCCACACGCGATCACCCATCCAAGTGGTGACCTGTTCTAGCGCTACTTAACCTCTTGTATGCCGGAATCCCAGACACAATTAAAAAGCTATTGTGTCTCGCGTAGATCTGCGTTCCGGCATACAAGGGGTTAACTTTGCCGACCTATTACAATCGGCAAGCCAAGTCTCGCTATGAGCGCTATAAGACTTAAAAGGCACTTATTTATTTAAGACGCTGGACATTTCGCATCGGCAATAAAAATATGAGACATATTATCGTGACAAAATAACCATAAAATTATGTTTATAATAATATGCCAATGGCCTTGCTTATGACGACATACTTTATTGAAGACAGTGATAGTCTAGTAAGTAGATATACCAACTATCTGTCGCCCGTGCAGAGGGTATCGGGTTCAAATACACCGCGCATCATTGACTTCGAATTTATCTGCATAAAATTTGCTTTACTGACGGACGGCCTCGTTGGTCTCACGGCATAAATGTGCGAGTGGGAATGGGAGGTCTTGGGTTCGTTTCCCGAGTTGGGCAAAGTGTTATTGGGGTTTTCCGTTACGAAATTCTCAGTAGCAGCACGGAGTCTGGTAATAGGTATGCCCGGTACCTACGGCAATAGGCTCGGCCACTATTACGTGGGACTAAAATAAATCTGGCTAAAAGTAGCAATATACCTCTGCCCACCTCTTCGGCGATATAGGTGTGAAACTATGTACGTATGTAAAATTTGCGTTAATTATTGCTAAGCCGTCGGTTCCACTAAACTTGTCCAAAGTCTTTTGGGTTGCCGAGTTAAAACGACAGTCGCTCTATCCACAACGTACTATTTGTCAAATCTACATAAACTAGTAAGCGGACTCCGCGCTCCAAATTTAAAGGCTCAGATACAACCGGGATAATGCTAGGACGCGACGGTGATGACATAATATGCAAACCAATTTAATTTATCTAATTTTGTAACGTTTTCTTTGCCTACACAAATAAATTAAGTAATATAAATAAAAATTCCCACTACACCTATATGTTGTATCTATGCAAATAAATGGTTTCCTAAAGTTATCGCTGTACCTATTTATCTATAATTACGTACCTAAGTCTAGAAAGAGTTGTAACTCACAATATATATTTTTAACAACCATCTATTGAAATTGTAAATAAAATAGGTACACTAACCTTCAATTATTTGTAGTACTAATAATATGTTACATTATTTATATGGTTATTATTATTATGCTATTTTAGATCTTAGGTACTATTGGTCTGCATTATGTAAGAACGAATCAAACATTAAGTTCGAAAAAAGAAATATTTCATATATCGATTCCAGGCATGATATTCAGTTATTTTTGTGTTCACAAGTCACTCCTAGTGACTCCTATGATAAGGGGTGAAACGACATGTCAAAATCTGTTAGAACTAGTGCACGGCAACATTATAGGTTACTATATTATAATATACATATTACGTAGGCGCAATGAAGACCAGTGAATACGCGGCAAGAGTCGGCGGCCCGTGCCGCCAGCTTTTGCCGGGAGTTTGTGCCGTCGCGTCGGCATCTGCCGCAGGAAGCCGCCGAGCATCATTTCAGTTGTGACAATCGTATAGAAAGACCATACACAAGTAGCAAGTTGCAACCCGCGCGACACGCCGGCATACCCGGGCAGCTATGCCGGCGCACTATGGTTCGTCTAGAACAAGCTAGCTAGACAAAATTATTTTATTTGATTTTTATGTCTAGATGCGGTTAATAAGCAAAGATATAAGGTTTTTGGTACTTTTTTCAAGGCAGTTTGTCATTTGAGCTGGTATCATGAAAAAAAAAACATTTATCGGGCATATGTGTATAATATATTTTTTGAACATTTTATAAAGTGATTTATCCCTCGACGTCGCTATAAAATCTAATAACAGATGCATAAAATATCTAAGAACTAAATCTATTACTCATTATCATCACTATCATCAGATGAATCATCCATTGAATAGTCATGATCGTGAGGGGCAGAACTATGAAAAGTAGAAATCATATTAACATTTTGTTCCTTACAGCTAGGTGGGACAATTAAATCTAATACTTCAGTTGGAAGCGTACCTATTTTCTTCCGAGGAACTTCTCGTAAACCGTTTATTACAGGGTCAGATGTTATCAATAACATATTAAGTAAATCTCTATTCGTAGCCTCCCGTGATCGCTTTCGTGTGTTGTGCTCACGAAATCTTCTGCAGTCCTTATTCCGAGCTTCCTGTGCTTCCTCGGAAAGCTGGCCTATAGGTAGAAGGGACGATCTAATTACTTCGCCACTGTGCAAAAGTATTTTGTGGACAGTAGCGGGCATGTAATACCATGAATAGAGATTTACATAAAGTTGTCTAGTTTCTTGAGCTAAGTTAACGAATTTTTCAATATTTATATCATATCCCGATGATAAAGTGCGAAGTAGTATGCCAAATTTTTGTATTAGTGAAACATCTAACCCTGTAATATCGGCACTAGCCTCGGGATTTCCAAAAAATCTTCGCGCGGTGTTCCCGTCATTAGTGTTACCGAACCCTGGTTTTGGTTTGTCTACAATCAAGCCCATTTCGCTTTTAAATCGTTTTTTAATGTCATCTGAACGTTGTTTCACACTAGCTTTGTCTTCGGCTGTTCTTAACTGCCATTTTTTTATATTTAGTCGATAGCTAATGTGAAGCAAGCATTCAAAGCACCTTATCCAAGCGTGCAACGTAGACAAACCAAAACCAAGATTATCTTTGTCCGCAGCAAACTCTTTTGACAGATCATTCATCATTGTTGGAGTTGCCCCACAAATAAAACATTTTTGTGAGGAAGAAGTTTCGGTCAGAGCATTGCAAACTTTTCCGTCAATCATTGTTAAAAGCATAACATGTGTGACAGATACTTCGGTCTCCATCACCTTGCAGGTTGTCGGCAATAAAGCGTTTATCTCTTCTAAAACCTTATTGGTTTCCGAAATCGTAAAATCTTTCGTTTCCTTAGAAAAGATAAACTTTATTGGCCGACAATACATTGTAGAACAGGGCCGAGGATTCTGCCACACAATATTACCACTTTCATCTTTCAATTGAAGAGGAACGAAAGAAAATACAAATAAAAACTCGTCACTATCGTCACAATTAGTGAATTTTTGTTTGTACATACTATGACCGGAACTTCCATCACAACCCCATTTACTGATTAATGTGAATGACGTGCAAGGTAACAGACTATGAACAACTTCTTGTTGTGCTGAAACTAAACGTTCGGCAGTCTTATCAAGAATTGCCTGAACTTTGATTTCAGCATGCGTTTCATTGACTGTAATTTGTTCACCTGACGGGTAGCAGGCTATTTTAGCCTTTCTAACACTGTACATTGACGGAAACACCTTATGTCCAGCTTTAATACTCCACTTCCGAGTCTGCTTATAGCTATGGCTACTTGATTTACTATCAACGTAGTACGCTAAAGCTTCCTCACTTGTTAAACTCCTGGGGGCACTTTCTTCACTCGTGGTCTTGGTTATTGAAGGATCACTAGTCACATCTTTAATTTGACGTGCTACACTTCTCTGACCCGAGATTCGAGCTGACACTTCAGCGGCGTAAATTAATTCACTAGCACTTCTGGACTGTAATAGATCGTCTACACGTCGTCTCTTCGTTTTGAGACTAGAATGTTCAAAATCTTTAGTAGGTCTTCCGGGTCCCGGTTCTCCAGAGGTAGTTGGCAGAGATAAATAAACGGACACATCGAAAGATATGTCAAGACCCTCCAGCCACGTCGAATACTTTTGTAGGAATCGCTCTCGATTTCTTCCACAGCTGCTCCACTTTTCAGCAAATTTCGTTGAATATCTTGAGATTAGTACTTTAATATCTCGCAGAGACTGCTCCGTAACACCATCAAAATTATATCTCAAAGATATAAACCGAAAGAGCTCCTCATTCCGCGTTTCCTTCGGGTGTTTCAGCCATTCTTCGAAAAAATCCATTCTTGAGACGGTAAAAACTGTTGAAAGAAAAAAATAAATAAAAATTAGTTGTGCAAATATATCGCAATGAATTTTTTTACGTATAACTACTAGACACTTATGAGAATCGTATATGATAGGTTCTACGGTGGGGACAAGTGGGGACATGTTATTATTTGACCGATGAATTTGAAAAAATGAGTAAAAAAGTGGGTGAAAATTCAAACATTTCATTTTATAAGACTAAAGAATGAAGTTCCCATGTTGAAAATGAAATAAAATATAACTACTTACCCTTACGTATACAATCCATCACAAAAACACTTTCACAAATTTCTTTTAGTGACATAAACAATGCTATCAAATATGATGTAAAAATGCAAATGAATGCCCTTTAAATAGTCAACATCTTATAAACATACCTTAATGACGCTCTTAATGAGGGTAGTATTGATAATTAATAGGTGTAATCCTCAATGTATAGGGGTAATGAGTTCGTAATAGTAATTAACTTCCAGGAATTTAAGAGTTGTTTTTGTCTAGCTAGCTTGTTCTAGACGAACCATAGTGCGGCGGCTCCTTCGTGCGGCAAAGCCGGCGGCTTTGTATGCCGCCAGGTGCACGCGGCTTGGCCGGCGGCACTGTCGGAGTCTTAAATTAATGTTACAAATTACACTAACGCCATTTCAGAATTCATAAACGAATTATATCCACAAAAGTTGGAGATACTTACATAACTTGTTATCGAACTAACCGCTTTAGAATGACAGCTAGTTAAATGAAAAAATACTTAGTCGGAGTTTCCAAGATTATGAAAATAAGCATTAAACAGCCTTTCGCAGTCCACTGCTGGACAGTAAAGAGCAAATGAGCTTCAAAGATTTTGAAGTTTAGAGCTGCGGCATCCTCAAGTAGCTTTTAAAGTATATTGTACACAGTTATACAGTATTAATTAATCTAGACTATATACACAGCCATAAGGTAAAAATACCATACACATCACTTCTGTGTGTCTTAGCACATCACATTAATAATAATTACTTAGTTAATGACCACACGGCACAATTTTAACTTAAAATCTTTAAAGCTCATTTTCTCAATAAAATTTCTCTCTTGTGCTGCTTAATCTGTTCTTACATAACGTCCAATTCTTCTATGCTTTTTGCTCCTAATAATAGATATACCTACCTAATCGACCTTAAAAAGATAATTACTTATTCATAAATTCAATTTTTTTTAACTAAAAAGCATTAAAGCATTAAGTAAATCTACTTATCTATCTAAACGTCACGCCTGTCTCCCACTGGGGTAGGCAGAGACTATGGAACGCCAAATGCTCCGGTTCAGACGTACCTCTTTCGCTTCCTTAACATTCATTAACCTCTTTATGCATGCTCGTCGGTTATGGGTACTTTTGATTTGGCCCTTCCGCACTACGTCACCAATTTGGTCGGCATAAGTCCGTCTTGGGATCTCCACCTTGTCGTGGTGAAGCTAAGCAGGATCCCGGAAGTGGACGCTCCGCGTGGGCTTGGAGGTGGCCTGCGCAAGATGCGTCCAAGGGTGCGGGAGACAGTTCTGTCTGTCGTCCTCCCTATCCTCTGCGGCCGCTGGGTGTGTTGGCGGCGGAGCCCAACACCTTTATCCGCCGCCAAGGAGGTTGTGGCCTTCGGGCTATCCGCTGGGGTGCCAGGGTAGAATGCTAACGCAATCCCCTGGCGCCCCAAAATGGCGTGGACCTATATCTATGGCGTGGACGTATGCGCTGTGGTTTTAGTGACCTTGCACTGCAGCCGTCGAGTCCCACATACGTACGATGCCGATCAGTGGACGCTAAGCATTAGAGTCGTTCATCGATAAGAACATTTTTTTTTCTTTTATAAAGACTACACCCGCATTAGGACTAAATCCTGTGTCGCGGGGGACTTTACAAACATACAACTAACGGACACAATGAACACCCAGACTCGAAACAACAATTTGTGAATTACACAAAGTGTTGCCTCGTGTGGGGATCGAACACACAACACTCGACGCAGTATTAAGCGGCGAGGCGACCGCTTATACCGCTGCGCCAACCGTGCAGTCAAATAATTATTATTTCCTTACATCTTCTGACAAAGTACCTACTTAGTCTATCTCCAATCTCGAACTGACTCCCTACCCCTAATCGTAAACTAGACAGAGTCTGTACTATGGTAACTAGATCACTAATAAACATACTTATTTATTTGATAATACATTAATAAAATAGATATAAATATTTATTATTTTTTTATTAATAAAATAGATGTGTGAAGGGCACTAGCCCTTCACACAAAGTATTGCACTCGGTGGGCATCGAACCCATGATCGCCGGCATTACAATTACGGTCCGTATAACCACCTAAGTTAGGTGGTCCTAACCGACAGGCTAGTCGAAGTATTTACTTCAACTTTTGTTTCTAATTTACTAAGTATAGCAGAGAAATCAGTAGATATCAGATGCTAATGACATTTTCAGTAAACTGTAATCAAATCTCATAAAAATCTATGCCTAGTTACACCAACAAAGATCCTTCAAGATGCTTACCAAGAATTCAAGCCTCCCTGTAGTCAACAATTTAACATTGTCGAAGAAGACAATGAAGAACCTCCAAACTCCAGTCTTTGCATTGGTGAAGGTACGTTTCGGACTGGTTGGACATAATTATACATAGACCTTTCACCCCTGTTTCTTAAAGTACTTACGTACTATATAACTTTACCTATACAAGAAACCGAGGCTCTGGCAAACAAAATATCCCGATAAGCGGCAATAGGCTCGCCACCTATTACGTGGGATCAAAACACTGGCGAAAAGTGGGCGTTTAATATGCCTCTTTCTACCCCTTAGGGGAAACGGCGTGAGTCTATGTATGTATGTATGTACAAGAAACTTGTAAAGCCTGCGTTATCCTCTCGTTGTATAGTATGTGTAAGTCGTTTATGACAATGCCTTCAATTGAAAATATTCAAATTTACTTACGAGTATCTTTTCCCACTAGGATGCACAAATCCACAGTATGCCATAGGCAAATCACTGCTGCATTGTATATTTACATTCTCCTGCTCATGCGCCAATATTGTTTCCACTCCGTTTTCATTGAACACTCGGGACGCTGCGAAAAATAACTGATAAAACCACTGAACGACTTGACGTCAATAATAAACACTATCTATTTCCATACCTTGCGTTTTATAGTAAGCACTTAATGTGAAAACATTTAGAAATACGAATATAAATTGTATGTTACACATTTTAAACTACACGTCTGCTACGACAGTACGATTGTCGCTGATTAAGTTACTACCCACTTTAAATGTACTACCCTCTCAAAACTGTGATAATTCCGTGTCGAAAGGTCAACGTTTATAGCTTTACTATTGATAACTATAATGACATTATAAAACTTGAGTTATTTTATTACTTAATAATCGACCTATAAGTTGCGTTTTATCAGTGTAGGTGCGTGGAAAAATGCTTGGATGTCAATAATAGTGTAGTTAGCGATAGACGTCATTGTACCTTTTTATTTATTTACTGCTCTGTCGTAGAATTCATACTGTGCAGACTGTGCTCGTACCATGAAAAATAAAATAAACCCACCAGGGGCGTAACTATGTTATTCGAGGCCAACGAGGTGACAAGCGGTAGGGTGTAGATGTATTTGGCAGTTGTTGGCGGGGAGAGGCGAAGCTAGGAGTTACCTCCATAGGGTGTCTATATTTGTATTGACGCAACTGTAGTGTTTATGCCAAGTCTTCCCAGTATTTGCCTATCTGTGTAACAAAAATTAGAATTTGAGATCCGTCCCCCCCGCTTTAAAAGTCTCTCAATCGCGGTGTAACTTCAAAGGTGCGATGCGCGTCCACCCGAAAAAATACGCACCGAAGAAAGGCAACTTAACATTTATTTATTTATTTATTCAAGACAACACAATCATAACAGGTTTCACCCAATGCGATTGGCATTGTTACAAACGACGGCTTGTAATTCGAATATTCGAATGTTCGAATAATGCGAATATTCGTTCATTTTTACTATTCGAATATTGAGTGGTGTTAAATTCGAATATTCGAATGATTTATAGTTACGTTTTCTTAGATCGCATTACCAAAGTTTACGTCAATCCCACGAATGATTATTGTGATTTCGGTGTGATTTATGATCTCTGATTTATCTTTATTTAATTAAAACTTAGCACTGCTTTTTATTTCAGCATTTTCTCTGCATTTTTGGCAAATTGTATGCAAAGGTTACTGATTGAAAGAGATGTACAAGCGAGATTCCTAAAAGGTATGCGGTGTACGGAACAGGTTTTTATCTTCGGAAGCATAGCCGAAAAGATTTTGGCCAAAGGTCAAAAGGTCTATTGCGCATTCGTAGATTTGGAAAAGGCTTACGATAAAGTGGTGAGGAATGAAATGTGATCGGTACTGTCAAAGTATTGGGTGAAAAGCAGCCCCATTCGAGCTCTGAAATCTCTTTATGAGGATTCTAGAGCTTGTGTGAGGATAAACGGGGCATACAATGACTGGTTTACCATCGATACAGGTGTTAAACAGGGATGTGTAGCGTCGCCAGTGCTGTTTAACCTCTTCATGGACAGTTTTTTGCAAGATCTAAAGTAGGTATACTGACAGTGGATTAAGGTGAATGGGTTACTTGTCAAATGACTCCTTTATGCTGATGACCAGGTAATAGGTACTTGCGTCTTCAGCGGAGGAGTTGCAGGAGATGGTAACAATCATGTATGGTGCTTTACTTACACTTACTCCCTTTCTCTCTGAAAGGGAGTAAGTATAAGTAAAATGAAAGTTATGGTTTTTGAAAAGGAGGAACGGCTTGTAATCTTATGATCGATGGACAACGTATGGAGCAAGGGAATGATTTTGTGTAGGTACTTAGGTACGCTATTTACAAGAGATGGCAAGAATGACGAAGATACTGAAAGAAGGGTTAATGTAGGTAATAGAGTGAATGGAGTTCTGCAGGCGTTTATCAACAGCCAAAACGCGTCCAAAAAGGCACGTTAGCTGTGCACAGAGGGTTATTAGTGCCTAGTTGCCTACCCTTAAGTATGGTAGTGATAGTTGAGTATGGCAGAAGAGACTTGTAAGTAGAATAAATGCTGTAGAAATGAGAGCACTGAGAAGTATGTGTGGTGTATTTTTGAACGACAGAGGAAAGAATTGTGTGATAAGAGAGTTTTGTGGGGAAATGGAGAAGATGGATGATGAAAGACTGACAAAGAAGATATATAAGGCAAGTGTGAATGGGACAAGGTGAAGGGCAAGACCTAGGCGGACGTTCTCTGACCAGAAGATTTGAGAGATCCTAAAAAAAGGACAGGTCAGAAGAACCCTGAACAGAAGAGCATAAGAAACTTGATGGGAGTGAATGAAGCAAGAGAGATATGTCAGAAATTACGCAAACACGATTTGATCTCGATGACTCTCAAGTTCCTAAGAATTTAAGACTAAGGTTTTGTTATGTTAACCCAGGCAGCAGGTGTAATTTTTATTTAAAATGTTTTTGTTTTGTTTTGAATAAAGTTTATTGCTTTTGTTTAGTTAGAATGTCAAAGTATGTATGTTACTGAAAGGTGATTCAATTTTATATAATAAATAAAAATATTCAACTATATAACTTGTTTATCAAAAGAAGGCCGCCGAAACGTATTTTTGTAAGAATTGTTGATGGAAATAAAAGTATTATTAAAGTATTATCAAGTGTTTAAGCATCTTTTTATTAAGGTTTAAAAGAAAATGCTAATATTCGAATAATATTCGAATAATTCGAATACTTCCTGTAAAAAAATCGAATATTCGAATTTCCAAAAATTTCGAATAATTACAAGCCCTATTACAAACATATAAGTACAGGTACAAAGCAAGATTTTAATACTAAATAAACAACAAGATAATGAAATATGAAATTTGTCTAATCCAATTTTGTAAGTATCTCAATAGCTACAAATTGCTTTTACGTCAATATTTTCCAATTGAGAAATAAAACATGACATGTAGAAGAAATGGGTCCCTTTTCTTACATATTTCTTTTTATTTTACAACTGATTTACATTCTAATATTTTTAGACACTAGGCCACATAAATGTACCTATGCCTGTTTGTATTTCATCATGTCAGCCTAGAGACGTCCACTGCTGGACATAGGCCTCCCCCAAGGTTCTCCACACAGACCGATTTTGAGCCGCCCGCATCCAACTGCTTCCCGCGATCTTAACCAGATCGTCGGTCCACCTTGCGGGAGGCCTACCCCTGCTGCGTCACATGATGAAATGAGCCACACGCCTGTTTGTATTTCCTACTTAACAAAGTAATTAAGTACCTATCTATTTATATTAATACTAGACGATGCCCGCGGTTACACCCGCGTTACTTAAGGCTACTGCTCCGCTCCCGTCGCTCATAGCGTGATGTTATATAGCCCATAGCCTTCCTCGATAAATGGGCTATCTAACACTGAAATAATTTTCAAATCGGACCAGTAGTTCCTGAGGTTAGCGCATTTAGCGCGTTCAACCAAACAAACAAACAAACTCTTCAGCTTTATATATTAGTATAAGATATGTTATCATTTCTGTTCGCCCAGGTCAGTGTAGTATTGGCTCAATGTACCATATTTATGCTGGCCTATCTAATAAGTGATTAGGTTAATTATTTGTAGATATTTATTATACCTACTGGTGTCATACATATGTAACCCCAATATGTCGGTTAAGCTCAAGGGACAGGTCTATAAGCCATCATTAGACCTATTCAGCAGTAAGACGTGGCCCGTGATTGAGACACAAGTAGAGTCTGCGTGTCACTGAGATGAATGTGCTGCGATAGACGTGTAGACTCATGCGAAAGGGCCGCATTAGGAACTCCCGCATGCGTGGCAGCTTTCATGTGCGTAACATTGCCGATAGACTGCAAGAGTGTCACTTACGCTGGTACGGCCATGTTAACGCAGTAAACGCTGGGTTAACGTCATGAGAGAAGATAAGCGTGCCAATAAACTTACCTACAACTTAGGATGCAGAAGACCGGGCAATATGGAGTCGTCGTAGCAGGTAATCAGACCTCGGGCTCCAAGGTCAAAGGCCTTGGATTGCGAATTCGCAACCAGGACAGCGGTAGATGTTTTATTAAAAGAATCGCCGAGGCACGGGGCAAGCGATCAGAAGTCAGTGGTGCGCGGCGTGTATTCAAACCCGATAGCCTCTGCATGCCAGTCTGAGGGTCTAGTACGAGTTTGCACTCGATCGTCACGGTGGACGATAGCCTAGTCGACGGGAATGTATGAAAAATTGTTCCCGTCGCCTAGGCTATCGTCCACCGTGATGATCGAGTGCAAACTCGTACTAGACCCTATGTTGGTATCTCCATCAGGCTTTGGCTGCTCTAATGATCATGATCATCTACGACTTCGATTTTTTACTCACTTAAGTAATTGATGCAAGAGTAGATTGTGAAAAGAAAAATAATCGGATTTATTTGTAAAATATTTGAAGAGCTTCATTTTAGTTGGATATTCCCAAGAACTTTCCCTATTTAAAGAACTTGTAACCGAAATTGATGAAAAATTAAGTGGTTTTACTGTGGTGTTCCGGCAGAGGTTAAACTCTGGTATGAGCAACAGACACAATGAAAATGCTGGGCACCCATATGTCTCGTGAATCTGCGTTCTGGTATACCTACAGAGATTTTTTTTTTCAAACTGGGGAGGGGAGGGGTTTTCGTTAACAAGTGTTGCCCCCATTATGGATACTCTAAGGTTGCCCGGTTTGAAACAATCATAGATCCTCCATTAGATTTAAATCATAAATTTGAAAGTCAGTGCTGCTTGGAGTGGCGTTTAAACCGCAAACCTCTGCATGGCAGCAAGCTACTAAAATGACATAACTAATGTTGCGTGACTTGCAAATTAGAAAACATCAATTTCGGCTAAAATTGATAAAACTAATTGATATCGCGGGGAAGTGTTACTATACAACTATTACCGATAAGGTAATTAGAAAACAATTAGCATAAAAATTCGGTATATCTATGTTCACTGTTGATTGCTTCGGATTGCATTACAACATGAGCTTAGCGAGGTACAGGCAGTGTGGGGATATTGGCAGCTAGCTGACTTCCCACGTCGGGTCGGACTAAGTGTTACTGAGTTTTTCCGATCTTTCCGTAGCAACACGGAGTCTGGCAATGTGCCCGGTAACGGGTTCGCCCCCTATTATTACTTGGGAGTCTTGGGACCAAAAACTCATAAGGCAAAATGTGGGTGTAATATTACAACCTCTGCCTACCCTGTCGGGGATATAAGAATGAAGATAATAAAAAAAAAGTGTCGTCTTTGAACACACGGGTGTACGAATATCGCGAACCTAACCACACACTTTACGTAAAACGTTATTTTTAAGGCCAATCGCCTGGCTCGCCCCTGTGGGATGTCCACCTTGTCGTGGTGGAGGGGCTCAGTAACCGTGGTTAGGGCACCCACGGTGAGGCTAAGCGAGATCCCGGGAGTGGACGCTCCGCGTGGGCTTGATGGAGGCCTGCGCAGGATGCGTCCAAAGGTACGGGTGCGGGGGACAGTTCTTTCTGGCCCCCGCAATCGGGCGCGGTCGCGGAGGAGAGGCGTGTCGGTGTTGCGTTGCCGCGCGCCCTATCTCCCGCGACCAAATGGCGGCGCACCATTTGTAGCGTCGCGGTGGGGCCGCAGAAGTATGCCCCGTTATAAGGGAAAAGCCTCCACACAATTCCTCCGGCAGTCCCAAGCCCGGTCGAACACACTGGCCGGGTTGGCGTCGAGTTGAGATGGCTCATAAGGAGAGTTTCCACAGTAGACAACAAAACAAAAAAAAAGTGCAATCGCCTGGCTGGTTAATGAAATTCTTAAGTTATGTATCACAGTATCAACTGTTTGAAATAACATTTTATTGAGTGGTAAACATTGTTATCTTTATTATTTTATTTAACACGATAAACGACATTCATTGGCGCTGAACAAATATTAGTAGGTACTTAGCGTTATTAAAAATTATTGATTGATATAGGCGGATAATGTCAACTTGTACGCAGTTCAGTGTATAAATAAATAAAATAATAAGTATGATGTTTTAAAAATTATAAATATATGCTCTCAGAGCCGACGCCGACGCACATAAAGCGAAGCGCAGCGCATTTTTCACTATAAAGCTATTAACGACATTGTTCTCATTTTATAAATAATAATTGCCAAATCTAAGAGGGTGTTTGATACGCTTTCAGCCTAAGTTTTCTACCCTTGTTAGGCTCGTATGCTTCAAAACAGCTGTCAGATACAGTTAAGTACAGTCAGTACACAAGGAGCTATTATTCTAATAGCTTCTGTGTACAGTACAGACACACTTACAAAACCTTATGAAACAAACAAACACAGATGTACAAAAATACTACGGCTCTGACATTTGGCAAGTTTCTGGACCTGACGTCTCAGTACTGCCACCTAGTGGGCGTTATATCAGAAAACCCTCATTATCACACTTGTTGTTTTGTATGTGTGCGTGTTGTACTCAAATAGAATCACAGCGAGCTCTGGGCTCTAAGGCGAGTCTAGAATCCTGGATCGTACAACGTTGGAATAATGATGATGACACAATAATAGCAAATAAAACGAGATAGACGGGAACATATGACTTTATTTCACGAATGTACTTGTAGGTCGTATCACTATTTATATAATAAACATGTAAAACTGCTCGCTATTTCCTCCGGTTCCTGTTGTTTCGACTTTTGTTGTCCGGTTTCTTGTCTGCGGTCAATTCCTGTTGCAGTTTCTTTAGCATCTGTGGCGTGATCAGTCCCTGGAACAATACATAGATAATGAATACGTGAAAATTAAGATCTATTAGGTATAATACCTGGGGTTAAGACTTTTAGTAGAGAGTACTCGTCTTGCCAGGATTTTTGCAGCCAAACTATAATGATCTTTATCGTTCACCTATAGAATGTAAAGCGAATGGCGAACGATAAAGCCGGTCCTGTCAACATATTACGTCATAACGCAGTGACAATAGTAATATGATTATAATTTGATAAGGAAGACGAAAACTTAATCTTCTATCAAAAGTTAAATCATACCTTTTACTATCTATCTCTTTACAAAAAAGTGATAGCTATAATATTCTCCGTGTGGTGACGGATTAAGAATACGAATTGTCACCACCCCATATCATCCCATGGGTGTCGTAAGAGCCGACAGAAGGAGCATATTATGCAGAGAACAGCACTGTAAGAGAAGGAAAACTTGACACAAACCCTATACCAACCCGCTTGGCCAGCGTGGTATAGTAGGCCAATTCCTTCTTTCAAAGGACAGGCCTAGTCCAGCAGTGGACTATTAAAGGCTGATGATGATGATAGCTATAAAAAAACTTCTTTTTCATACTCAAAAAGCTTTTAGAAAGAATTTTTATTTCTTTTCTATCTTTCATAAACAACAATGTTAGTCCTTACCCTAGCGACGAGCATGTCAGACAGTTTTCCCTTGTCGTCCCCCTTGGGTCGCAGGTGCGCGAGTCTGGCGGGCCGCCGGCTGCTCGCCATGTCGGACTCTTCGGGCTCTTCGCGAAGCACGTGCTCTGAGTTTCTTAGCAATCTGCACAATATTTAATAAATAATTAAAAAAGTACTTTAAATGCCATTTTGTGTCCGTATACGCAGCAGGACCCTACGTTTAATTCGATTGAAAGTTAACTTTTTACGTGCGTGGTATTTAGTACTTTTCGAATTGTATAAGTAAAAAAATAGTACCTTCATTGCTTCAGCGAAATCTTGAATTATTAGCCAGCAGGACCCTCCGCTGTTTGAAGGTTTTCAGACCAATAGTATATGTCACCGTTTAGCGATGTATTAGTACCTTTAAAATACCTTGGTTTCATTTTAATATAATTATTAGTTTATGAGAAAAGCGCCTGCAAAACTTTTATCATGCCAGCAGGACCCTTTTTTGTTTTGACGCTTTCGGCCCCGACAGTCATATTTCTTATTAGCATTTTAATAGTACTTTTCAAAAAACCTTACGTCTAAATCAAATACTTTGTAGTTTAACAAGCAATTTGATTTAAAACTTTTTTCACGATGACCTTAAGATTATACCATTCCAATGATGCTATTATTTTTATGGCACTTAAATATTATTAAAATTGAGGGTAGATGCAAAATAAATAATAATCATATCATAACGGGTTTTTATTAAATTGTGTTCATAAAAATTAAATATATAAGTACATCTAAAAAGACCGGTTTAAATTAATAAAAATCTCTTTGATTAACGCCACCATGCTAAAAGTTATGCAAACTCATACCTACATTGGCCAAACTAAACGTTAAGTTGCTGAAAAAATACTTAAAAGTTTTAAAACAATTTTTCTGCTATAATACAAAATATTTGAATTACACGTAAGGTTATTTGAAAAGTACTATTAAAATGCTAATAAGAAATATGACTGTCGGGGCCGAAAGCGTTAAAACAAAAAAGGGTCCTGCTGGCATGATAAAAGTTTTGCAGGCGCTTTCCTCATAAACTAATAATTATATTAAAATGAAACCAAGGTATTTTAAAGGTACTAATACATCGCTAAACGGTGACATATACTATTGGTCTGAAAACCTTCAAACAGCGGAGGGTCCTGCTGGGTAATAATACAAGATTTCGCTGTAGCATTGAAGGTACTATTTTTTTACTTATACAATTCGAAAAGTACTAAATACTACGCACGTAAAAAGTTAACTTTCAATCGAATTAAACGTAGGGTCCTGCTGCGTATACGGACACTGCCATTTTTGGATAGCAAACCGGACGTATATACTTCCGAAGGAAAAAAATGCCAATGATTGACGGACTTCTGAGGTAACAAATATAAAATAATACAAACAAATTGAGAAGCTCCTACTTTTTCGAAGTTGGTTAAAAATATATTAAGCTAGATTCTGCACGACATTTACATTACTTTAGATTGGTTAAATAATAATGCTTAAGTTAAGGATTAAAAATATGACAAAATAGAGTAAAAATACTAGTGATATTTTAGCACTATAAGAAGAACAAGTTAAGGAGGCGTTTAAAGATTTAGTCACCTTGTTATTTGGAATATTCCTTGTTGTATGATCGTATCCAGCTCTGATTCCATATCTCGCACCAATTTCGCGTCCGGGAACATGTCGGGGAATCGATAACTGTAAAATAATAAATATATTTTTAATTGTAATAATTTTTTACACTGTCATACTCTGGTCCTAAACTAGCCTGTTCTGCTATAACTAGAAAACTAATGAAAATACTTACTTTATATAATTAAATACATTTTTTTTTATGCTAATAGGCGGCAAACGAACAGACGGATCGCCTGATGGTAAGCAATTACCGCCGCTCATGGAAACAAGCAACATCACAGGAGTTACTTACAAGTGCGTTGCCGCCCCTTGGGGTTGGGAAAAGGGATAGGATGAGGACTGGGATGAGGGAGAAGGAATAGGGGATAGGGCCTCCGGTACTCTCACTCACCGAACGAAACGCAACAGTTTAGGTACTGTTACTTTACGTCGATTTTCTGTGAGAGGGTAGTACTTCCCCGGTCGAGCCGGCCCATTCATGCTGAAATCAGCAAGGCTCTACTACCTACATATAAAAAACAGATAGATTACACATATACAGAGAACAAAAATGTGTGCTCATCAGACGAGATTTTTCCTGGGTGCTAATTAAACCCACAAATTTCGACTTAGCAGTCATAGTCATGCCACTAGAATAACAGGCACGATACATAGGAAATTTTGGGGTGAATCATTATCTTTATCAAATCAGCCAATCTCAAAAATCTATCGGATACATTTTGGAGAGTGCGCAGAGGAACTACACAATCTGATTCCTCCATCCCCTTTCTTCCATCGGACGACCAGACTAACGAGTCAGCGTCACCGTTACATGGTGGATATCCCGCTTATACGCACGAAGCCCTTTGCTTCTTCCTTTCTTATGCGTACCGCCAAGGTGTGGAACTCTTTACCCGAGTCTGTGTTTCCTGACAAGTACAACCTGGGTGTTTTCAAGTCGCGAGTGAATGGGTACCTTCTAGGTAAGCGTGCTCCATCTTAGACCATATAATCGCTTAACATCAGGTGAGATCATGGTCAAACCTAGCGTTTGACCATGATCTCACCTGATGTTCCACCTATCAGTAATAAAAAAAAGCCAAAATACGTCGCCGCTAGACATAGGCCTCCCCCAAGGCTCCCCCAGACCGATGTGATGCTGCCCGCATCCATCTGCTACCCACAATACCAATATGATAATGGGTCCACCTTGCGGGAGGCCTCTACCTCTAACTCCGTAAGCTGAGGTTAATGAAAACTCTTAAACCAGCGATCAACCAATTGCTAAGATTTTTAACTAATGACCATTTGCCTTATTGGCCAGCTAAGTAAGGCATTATTCATTTCCTCAAAAGAAATTAAAAAGGTGTGTCATGAAGGGTATGTACAAACACAAGCAATAATTACCTTAACCACAAATACAGTTCAAGTACATCAAACACCGCTTCAAGGTGTACTAGGTCCATGATAGTCTTTGGTGAGGGTAGCGGCCAGTCCACACAGTGGCACAGCCAGCTCTTGGTCAAAGGATCGTTGCGACTGTATTGGCGAACCATCTGCAATTACAAACATAGATAGATAGATAGATAATTGCTTTATTGTGCAAATGTTTGTACAAATTTGGTGTAAATAACTTAAATGTAGATATGTAGATACATATCAAATGCACAAGGGCGGCCTTATCGCTGAGTGCGATCTCTTAAGCCAGCAATACATGTTGGACGAGCGTCGCCGAGTGAACGCCAATACCAACGTATAGACAATATATTTGCATTGTCTTGCCATCGCTCGGTGTCGCTCACCTAGCTGGCCATTTGCATTGGTTTTCGATATACTTGCCAAACGTGTAGACAGTAACACTTGACTTGTATTAATTTGCCTACGCTCGCGTTGGCCTAAGCTCGACTAACATGTATTGCAGGCTTTACAGGCAACCTTAGGATGGACAGACTGAAAATGACAAAAAGCTTTGATGTGTAGCGACTAAAAGTATCTGATTACTAAAAATTGTTTTTATTATATACATACATAATATATGTATATACATACATACGCAGGCATACCTACAATATATATGATAGGTGCTAAACATATAAATAAATACATAATATACATATATTACGTATTTGACGAGAAATACTCTTACTAAATTTTCAGAAAGCTCGACTGAAAATGTTTGTTAGTGACCGAAAATGATTAATTAAAAGTTAAATAGACTGGCTCGATCAAGTTAAATTAGCAAACTCGAGTTTGAGAAACTCTGTTCTGTAGCTTGGAGACGCGCAATGCCCATCTGAGATGAGAAAGAGAAGTTTCTGTGTCTTCTACGTGTTTCTATTGACCTACGTTTGCAGGGAGAGTACACCTGTCGCATTTTGGGTTGTCGGCCTGAAGTTAAGAACTATGGCAAGTTTCCGCATGTACAGTACATTCATCTGATTTCGGGTCCCCTGTTACCAAAATGTTTCTAAAACGTCCATTGCGCAGCCGCTAGTGACCAACTTCAGCTCGGCCAAATGCAACTAGGAATTGTATATGGAATTTGTCTACCTCTGCATATCGTATACTCTGCCACAAAAATTGTAACTAATTATAATAATATTCTACCACATACACACATCACCATCTAGTCCCAAGCTAAGCAGAGCTCGTGTTATGGGTACTAGATAAGGGATAAACATACATATATACTTTTTTTTTTGTAAATACATACATATTATACATAGAAACACCCAGACCAAGACAAACATCCATGTTCATGCACACAAATGTTTGACATAAGCGGGAATCGAACCCACGACGCTTACACTCCCGCTGCGCCAACCGGTCGTCTAATTAATTTGACAATCGCACAACATTGAGTTATAATCTTCAATCAAGGAGTTCCAAACCTTAAGGAATGTAGCACAGACAAAAGGCAGCTTGTTATTGATCGGGGCACAACAGAACACGTATCTAGCTCGAAGCGGCAGCGGCACGTGTTGTATCATCTCGGCGAGGAACTTGAACCCCTCCGTGTTGCACATGAAGTATAGCGAGTCGTCCACTGTGCATAGGTGCACGAATATGTCCTGCAACAAAACAATATTAATTAGATATAGGCATGGATACCAAGTGTCCGGTCCTTATTACTTTCCATTCGATGACTTATGTGGACACCAAAATTAATTACAATGAAGCGTATTGTAGGAGTACAGAAAAGAAAACAGACCAAAATTTAAACTCAAAGTTATCAGGGGTCGAACTAGGTGAAAAATTTTAAACGTCTCAATCCTACCACTGATAAACCGAATACAAACGCGTATATGTACATGTATGTCCTTATGCGTCGTAATATTCGTAATGTGCTATTGCACGAGACACATTCAACCACTTCCGTGAAGTATACGCCACGCAAGATATCATCATCATCAGCCTTTAACAGTCCACTGCTGGACTAGGCCCTTCCTTTGAAAGGAGGAATTGGCCTACTACGAGGGTCAAACTGAAAGTTCTTAGAACTGGCCACTTATAAACAATTTAAATAAAAAAGTATTCTAAAATTTGAAAATAGAACTCTTTGCCAATATTACTGAGTATATATTTCATTCATTTGTCATTTGTTTTACGATTTGGCGGCAAATTGAAAATTGTCTGTGTCACGTCAACATGAATTTAACACGAGAAAATTTTCGTGCAATGATTTTTTATGACTTTCGATGTCATTTAAGTCAACAAGAAAGTTATGATAGACTACGATTGGCCTTTCACGATGAAGCCCCATCTCGTGCGACTGTTTACAACTGGTTTAATGAGTTTAAACGTGGTCGCACTAATCTCACTGATGATGTTCGTGAGGGACGGCCTTCTACGGCGACGACTGAAAATAACATCTGTGTTGTGCGGCGTATGATAGAGACTGACAAAAGAGTGACCTATCAGCAGATTCGGACAAGCTTAGGCATCGGTATGAGTCAAGTGCACAAAATCCTCCACGAACATTTAGCGGTCAGGAAGCTTTGCGCCCGGTGGATACCTCATAATTTGACTAAGGCTCAAAAACTCCATCGTGTGGATTGGTGCCGTAAAATGATTGAAAGATTTAACGGAGGTGACTCAAATGCTGTGTTCGACATACTAACAGGTGACGAAAGCTGGATTTACTGTTATGATCCTGAAACCAAAAGACAATCTGCTCAGTGGGTGTTTCCTTTCGAGGAGTTGCCAACTAAAGTGAAGAGAGATCGAAGTGCGGGAAAAAAAATGGTGGCCTCGTTCTTTGGAAGGATAGGTCATTTCGCAACAATTGTGTTAGAGGATCAAAAAACAGTTTCTGCAGAATGGTACACTACCAATTGTTTGCCACTTGTCTTGGAAAAAGTTCGAGAGAAACGACCTCGCAGTAGGATCCTCCTTCACCACGACAACGCCTCGTCGCACACCGCCAAGCGAACGATCGACTATTTGGCGACATCAAACGTTGAATTACTGGGTCACCCGCCGTATAGCCCCGACCTCGCGCCTTGTGATTTTTATTTATTTCCAAAAATTAAAGAAAAACTTAAAGGAAAGCGGTTTATGAATGCTGAAGAAGCGGTGGCTGCGTATCGCGATGCCATTGAAGAGACCCCTAAGGACGAGTGGGCAAAGTGCTTTTCCCAGTGGTTCCATCGCATGCAGCGGTGTATTGACGTCAATGGACAATATTTTGAAAAGATATAATAAAACTAATAACTGGCTAATGTAATCAGTTTTTGATTTTCTAAGAACTTTCAGTTTGACCCTCGTATACCACGCTGGCCAAACGGGTTGGTATGCGGTTTGTATCAAGTTTTCCTTCTCTTACAGTGCTGTTCTCTGCATAATATCGGCTCTTACGACACCCATGGGATGATATGGGGTGGTGACATTCCGTATTCTTAATCCGTCACCTGACGACGGACGGACGACGGAAGATATGGACTGTTATAAATTTATTTTGCATCCAGGCGCGATAATTATATAGTAAGGATAGTTGAGCTGAAGTGGCAGTAGACAGAGCATATGGCTCGAAGAACCGATGACCGTTAGGGCAGACACGTTCTAGAGTAGAGGACACGTGCCGGACGTCGCAGCCGCAGCAGGCCTCCCGCAAATGGCCCAATGTTAGTACTGAGATCACAATGTACTCAAAGTCAAGATCGGTCTTTGTGGAGAGCCTTGGAAAGGGCCTGCATTCAGCATTGCACGGCTTTCAGCTGCGGAGATGCCGTCATAAGTATTTTTAGCTTTGGGACTTAAAACGAATTTTAGGCCGTCTAGGTAGGTGCCACCACAGTATCAGTCATTCATGGTACACCTCGAGGAAGGCAACGGCTTGGCTTTGTCTCTGACATGGTCAGCCTATGAGCGGGGTTGCCGCTTACCATCAAGAGAGCCGTAAGCTCGTCTGCCGCGTTACTGCCATAAAAGACAGAAATGTAACAAGTAAACACTCACCATAAGACTACTAAGGCTGGCGTGAGACAGATGATATGCGTACAGCTCCATCTTTTCAGCAGCGGGATGCAAGCCGGCCTGCGTCGCGGGGTCCGGCGGCCTAGACAACAGGTCCTTGAGTGTAGGTAGGTCCTCCGGCTTGTATGTAACAAGTAAGCCACTCACCATAAGACTACTAAGGCTGGCGTGAGGTAGATGATAGGCGTACAGCTCCATCTGTTCAGCAGTGGGATGCAAGCCGGCCTGCGTCACGGTGTCCGGCGGCCTAGACAACAGGTCCTTGAGTGTGGGCAAGTCCTCCGGCTTGTATGTAACAAGTAAGCCACTCACCATAAGACTACTAAGGCTGGCGTGAGGTAGATGATAGGCGTACAGCTCCATCTGTTCAGCAGTGGGATGCAAGCCGGCCTGCGTCACGCGGTCCGGCGGCCAAGACAACAGGTCCTTTAGTGTGGGTAGGTCCTCCGGCTTGTATGTAACAAGTAAACACTCACCATAAGACTACTAAGGCTGGCGTGAGGTAGATGATAGGCGTACAGCTCCATCTGTTCAGCAGTGGGATGCAAGCCGGCCTGCGTCACGGGGTCCGACGGCCTAGTCAACAGGTCATTAAGTGTGGGCAATTTCTCGGCTTGTATGTAACAAGTAAGCCACTCACCATAAGACTACTAAGGCTGGCGTGAGGTAGATGATAGGCGTACGGCTCCATCTGTTCAGCAGTGGGATGCAAGCCGGCCTGCGTCACGGGGTCCGGCGACCTAGACAACAAGTCCTTGAGTGTGGGTAGGTCCTTCGGCTTGTATGTAACAAGTAAACACTCACCATAAGACTACTAAGGCTGGCGTGAGGTAGATAATAGGCGTACAGCTCCATCTGTTCAGCAGTGGGATGCAAGCCGGCCTGCTTCACGGGGTCCGGCGGCCTAGACAACAGGTCCTTGAGTGTGGGCAAGTCCTCCGGCTTGTATGTTACAAGTAAACCACTCACCATGAGACTACTAAGGCTGGCGTGAGGTAGATGATAGGCGTACAGCTCCATCTGTTAAGCAGTGGGATGCAAGCCGGCCTGCTTCACGGGTCCGGCGGCCTAGACAACAGGTCCTTGAGTGTGGGCAAGTCCTCCGGCTTGTATGTAACAAGTAAGCCACTCACCATAAGACTACTAAGGCTGGCGTGAGGTAGATGATAGGCGTACAGCTCCATCTGTTCAGCAGTGGGATGCAAGCTGGCCTGCGTCACGGGGTCCGGCGACCTAGACAACAGGTCCTTGAGTGTGGGCAAGTCCTCCGGCTTGTATGTAACAAGTAAACACTCACGATAAGACTACTAAGGCTGGCGTGAGGTAGATGATAGGCGTACAGCTCCATCTGTTCAGCAGTGGGATGCAAGCCGGCCTGCGTCACGGGGTCCGACGGCCTAGTCAACAGGTCATTAAGTGTGGGCAATTTCTCGGCTTGTATGTAACAAGTAAGCCACTCACCATAAGACTACTAAGGCTGGCGTGAGGTAGATGATAGGCGTACAGCTCCATCTGTTCAGCAGTGGGATGCAAGCCGGCCTGCGTCACGGGGTCCGGCGACCTAGACAACAGGTCCTTGAGTGTGGGTAGGTCCTTCGGCTTGTATGTAACAAGTAAGCCACTCACCATAAGACTACTAAGGCTGGCGTGAGGTAGGTGATAGGCGTACAGCTCCATCTGTTCAGCAGTGGCATGCAAGCTGGCCTGCGTCACGGGGTCCGACGGCCTAGTCAATAGGTCATTAAGTTTGGGCAAGTCCTCGGCTTGTATTTAACAAGTAAGCCACTCACCATAAGACTACTAAGGCTGGCGTGAGGTAGATGATAGGCGTACAGCTCCATCTGTTCAGCAGTGGCATGCAAGCTGGCCTGCGTCACGGGGTCCGACGGCCTAGTCAATAGGTCATTAAGAGTGGGCAAGTCCTCGGCTTGTATGTAACAAGTAAGCCACTCACCATAAGACTACTAAGGCTGGCGTGAGGTAGATGATAGGCGTACAGCTCCATCTGTTCAGCAGTGGGATGCAAGCTGGCCTGCGTCACGGGGTCCGGCGACCTAGACAACAGGTCCTTGAGTGTGGGCAAGTCCTCCGGCTTGTATGTAACAAGTAAGCCACTCACCATGAGACTACTAAGGCTGGCGTGAGGTAGATGATAGGCGTACAGCTCCATCTGTTCAGCAGTGGCATGCAAGCTGGCCTGCGTCACGGGGTCCGACGGCCTAGTCAATAGGTCATTAAGAGTGGGCAAGTCCTCCGGCTTGTATGTAACAAGTAAGCCACTCACCATAAGACCACTAAGGCTGGCGTGAGGTAGATGATAGGCGTACAGCTCCATCTGTTCAGCAGTGGGATGCAAGCTGGCCTGCGTCACGGGGTCCGGCGACCTAGACAACAGGTCCTTGAGTGTGGGCAAGTCCTCCGGCTTGTATGTAACAAGTAAGCCACTCACCATGAGACTATTAAGGCTGGCGTGAGGTAGATGATAGGCGTACAGCTCCATCTGTTAAGCAGTGGGATGCAAGCCGGCCTGCGTCACGGGGTCCGACGGCCTAGTCAATAGGTCATTAAGTGTGGGCAAGACCTCGGCTTGTATTTAACAAGTAAGCCACTCACCATAAGACTACTAAGGCTGGCGTGAGGTAGATGATAGGCGTACAGCTCCATCTGTTCAGCAGTGGGATGCAAGCCGGCCTGCGTCACGGGGTCCGACGGCCTAGTCAATAGGTCATTAAGTGTGGGCAAGTCCTCGGCTTGTATTTAACAAGTAAGCCACTCACCATAAGACTACTAAGGCTGGCGTGAGGTAGATGATAGGCGTACAGCTCCATCTGTTCAGCAGTGGGATGCAAGCCGGCCTGCGTCACGGGGTCCGGCGGCCTAGACAACAGGTCCTTGAGTGTGGGTAGGTCCTCCGCCTTGTATGTCGTGACGTAGCCTGTCTCCCATGCACTGCCGTAGCGGCCCGCTCGACCTACGAATATACAAGGAGTTCTGCTGTCATTTACTTGTTATTTCATGCAAAATGGCAGTGTTTAACCATGAGTGACCAGGCAAAGTGAACCGAGCACGCTAGGAGTTGGCTGCATTTTGGTTTGTCACAATATTGTCAAACAGTGGCATCCAAAATGTTAACAAAGTATTTCATTGATAATTTGTGACGGTGTATCTAAGTTGTACGTGTTCCTCCAACTAAATGGGGGTCCTCAGACCAGGCTAGGTGATAGTGCCTGGTGGACTGCAGTTCGACGGAAGTATTTGAAAACTGGTACATTTGCAATCGCATGTGAGAATTTAAATTGCATGATACAGAATTAGTTTTGTCGTATCCGATAGATGTCGCCAGTGTTGATTGTCTTCGCCGTTGTATGATAAGATGGCCTCAGTCAGTGGTATGTAGCTACCGCTACAAATTTTAAAATTTGTACGTACTAAGAACCCTGTTTTTCGCTCAGAGACGTGCCAATGGAGAGGTCCATATCCAGCAGTGGACTATGGTAGTCAAAGTCAAAATCATTTATTCATCAAGGTCACAAAGTGACGCTTATGAACGTCAAAATTCAAGTTAATTTCTTAATGATTCTACATTTACTGCCACGTTCGCGATGCAATAGGTAGAACCATGAGAAAGAACGGGCAATAGAACTCATGGCCACTCTTTTAATCGCCAGTATAATTTTATTATGGTTTTACATTTTATCTTTGTAAGGAGATGCAACGTTTCACAATGTAAGTTATCTACTAATAATAATAATTATTGATATCATAATCAAGCAATAAATTATATTTATTTGGTAGACTGCTGATGATGATGTAGATACATAAAGAGAATGTACTGGATTTAACATTTAAAAAGGTCCGGTAAACTCCTTAACAAACTTAAAGTAATATTACATAAATTGTCTTGAACACTTACCTGCTATTTGTAATGCTTGAGATATACTAATAACATCCATCTCTTTGTCACCATCTTCATTTACGACTGGCTTTATTAGTGAATAGAATATTATTCTACGTATACTCCTGGAAAAGAGAAAAACGGTCGTCAGAAAAATCTAATCTAATCTTATACTAATATATAAAGCTGAAGAGTTTGTTTGGTTGAAAGCGCTAATCTCAGGAACTACTGGTCCGATTTGAAAAATTCTTTCAGTGTTAGATATCCCATTTATTGAGGAAGTCTATAGGCTATATAACATCATGCTATGAGCCACGGGAGCTGAGCAGTATCCCTAAATAACGCGGGTGTAACCGCGTGCTCATCTGGTACAAAATAAATATTTTAAACCTTGTTTGCATTTTCATGAAGATAGTAATATATACTATTTTTAACTCGCCTAAAAGGACCAGACAAAGCATTGTAACTTCACCGTTTCACCATGGATGGCACAACAGGCGTGTCACCGATATTTTTCTGCATGACGTATGGCACGCCAGTCGTGCCATTTTTAAACTAATCAAATTAAAAAGAAAACATATCGGGGTCTTTTTACACATGGCTGATAGCATAATGTGTGTGATTAACTTCTATTGCGCTTTGCACTAGAGGCGTCCAACGAAATACAAATAAATACACCGCCAACCGCCACAATAAAAAGTTACGCTATTATACCAGTCATATTAGTTGAAAAAAAATTGGGCAAGTACGAGTCGGACTCGCGCACAAAGGGTTCCGTACCATCATCTTTAAAAGAAAATCACGTTCGTTGTATATAATTACTTAAATACTTTTTAAGTTTCTACCTGTTTATTAAGATCGAGTAACAAATTGTTTAAAAACGTTTGTTGTATGGGAGCCCCCTTTATTATTTACCCTTTTTATTTAATTATTTATTTTGATAGGTAATATACAACTACATATTCTGTGAAAATTTTAAGCGTCTACCTGTTACTGTTAGTAATTTTGAGCAAAAAGTACGAAAAAAAAAGTTTTTTGTATGGGATCCCCCTTCATATTTTCATTTTTTATTTTATTTTTAGTATTTGTTGTTATAACCTAGAGATTCAGCCTGGTGACAGACAGACGGACAGACAGATAGATAGACATATACCTTATTGCACACCAGAATACAGTGCATTATTAAAGTGACTTAAAACTACGATTTATGTACAAACGGCGGCCTTATCACCAAGGGCGATCTCTTCCAGGCAGCCTTTGGATGGACAGGAATGTTGTAAGCAATTTTATGGTGATGGTGTAGTATTATATTAAATGAATAATTCAATTTTAAAATACAATACATATATATATACAAGACTAAATAAATATACCTACATATATACGATACATACATAATGTATGCACATGCAATAAATATCTTTATACATACTAAACAATACAGATACTGTAATAATAACTAGTAAATAGTAGACAGACAGCGGAGGCTGAGTAATAGGGTTTTTACCTTTTAGGTACGGAACCCTAAAAATAAGCAGTTTGCCAACCCGCAGTCGGCCTGTGTGCTGAGCTATGGCCTTTCACTTCTCAAAGTGAGAAGAGGCCTATCATCACAAGATATGAGACTTGAATTAAATGACTCGTCATTGACCCGAAAAAAGATGAAAAGCAGCAGTGGGATGTTTAATATGCAAAGCTGATGATGATGATTCAAACTCAAATTCAAATATTTCCATAAAAATGTCAAAAATATTTTGGACACGTCAGAAATTCATAGATAACAATAAAAGAAAAAAAGTAAATATAAATGCATATTTACATAATTGAGCATTTAACAAAAAATGCCTGTTCAGAAAGTAGATCCTCTGAGAAGAATCAGACAAGAAACTCAGGGTCATTATTTTCATCGTCCAATTTTATAAGGATTAGTAAGGAAAGGGGTTAAACTTACAAATTAATACCAAGTCCTATGGCGTCCGTTGCCACCATGACTTTGCACGAGCTGTTGGGGTCGTTGAACTTATTTGCTTGAGCTAGCTTCGTGCCCGGCGGGAGACTACCGTATATCACAGCTACCTCTTGGCCTCTGTAACAAAGTTTATATCATTTTGAAGGCAACTGGTACACAGAGAAGGCATATTAGGGTATCTATCAATATATGAGATTTGGGCCTGTAGCCAAAGGACATTCGATTAGCGATATCGAGAATGTCTAAGTGCAAAAATATATGAAACTGACATAGGTTTTCGATATGTCCCGTGGTCAACGAAGAAGGAATTCCTTATGTTGCCATGGCAACCAAGCGTTTGCGAGGGTAGAAATCAGGAGCAAATGCCATTTTTCTGAACTGCTCTGTCATCTGGTTCATCGAAACGAATCAAAGAAGAGCCACTTGCCAGCGGCGTCGTATAACGTATAACGCCACGGCGATCGGTTGTGGTACATTATGATCAGTACTAAGCGCGACAGATATAAGGAGATTCCGAATAGTCCATAGCAATGGGCAGTGCATGAGTGCACATAGCTCGAAAAACTGATGACCATTGGGGTTGAAAGTTCCTTTAGTTGCGGCCACATACTGAATGTCGTAGCAGAGGTAAGCCTCCCTTACGGCCTGGTCACGAGATCGGTCTAAGCGGCGAGCGGCGCGGCAGGGGCGATGTACATGGCGCGTTTATTCTGAGGCGAGTAGGTGACATCGGTCGCCGCGGCGTAGAAAAGCGTGCCATGTACATCGAAATTGCTCGCCCCTGCCGCGCCACTCGCCGCTTAGACCGATCTCGTGACCAGGCCGTTAACGTGGAATGTTGGCCTTGTAGGGATCGCAGGCAACTAATGGATGCGGGTGGCACCAGATTGGACTATGTTGGGGGTGGCCTATATCCAGAAGTGGACGTCTATCAGCTGAGATGATGCTGAAGATGAAGTGCGACAGGTGTTTTATGTATTTAACCCTTTGACCGCCAACGACGTCTTAAAGCGTCACCAAAAAACTGGGCACAATCGCCGACCACGACTTAAGACGTCAAAATGATTGATAGTCAAATGCTTAACAAGTACTTGATTTTTAAACTTGATCTTTACATACACAGACATATTTACTTTTCCTTATTCAGCTTCAAGGACGCTTCAAGTATAAAAGTCTATATTTAACTCGGTAAAACCTTTAACATGAACGCTAAAATTTTAAGTAAAAAAGATCTACCCTCAACGCCATGGACGTCTTAATGCGCCAACTAGTGATGAGAATTTAAGTGGGTAGATGATTATTTCTTTATACTTACCTAATTTACTTTTCGAAAGTTCTGCCACTTACTTTTTGTTTTAATAGTGAGAATTTGTGAGGTTGTTACTTCTTGTGAAAAATAATGGACGAAAGTAAGTAAGGTAAGTTTTAAATTCCCTCTGTACGCCTTATTGTCCGTGATGAGTGTAAATTATAAAAAGGTTTATTTGGCTTCTATAAAATAACCAACAGGTACAATAAAGATTAATTAACTTGGAGATTTGAGGGCAGCTACACTCGTGTCAGGATTTCTTGGGACAACTTCTTATGTATTAAAAAAATACGTTTAAAAATAATTCTTATAAACTCAATTTAAATTGTCTTTCGGGATATATACCACGTACCTTTGTTTGGAGTAACCGATATTTCGGCACTGTTGCAAGCGCCATGTTCTCGGATGTACTGTACATCCGTGAACATGGCGCTTGCAACAAACAAATATCGGTTACTCCAAACAAAGGTACGTGGTATATATCCCGAAAGACAATTTAAATTAAGTTTAAATGACCACGAAAGTTTAAATTCCTATAAAAATTCTTATAAACTTTACAAATTAGGAGTGACTCTAACAACTTTAAACCTATATATTTTTATAATTTTTGCAGGTGCAAAGAAACCCCGGAAGCCGTCGACATAGCCAAATATTTTAGTAAAGAGGATAACAGAAACAAACATTTCTGCCAATTGTTACAGGAAGAACTATCACACATTCACCCCTGTATGCGCACCCGTCTTTATATAAAAAAAATAAATTTCGTAAATGGCTTGAAAATACATCATAATCAGAATTTAGATCTCACTGACACTGAAAAACAATAAAGGAATGGGCTATAAAAATTAACTAATTAATAATAAAGATATTTGTATTTATGAATTCTATGTTATTTATAAAGTTAATCTACCTACCTTTCCATTTAACTAACCAAATGAACGAACTGCAAAATAGTATCTTTAAAAAGTGGTATATGAGGAAATAGGGTAATTAAGAAAATATCGACAAAAGTGTCAAACATTACTATTTCCTTCACAATTATGGCAGGCCTCCTTCACTCGGCTGTACCTACAGCGATAAGTGCCTACACTTTCGCGCGGCTTCCAAGCCCGCGTCCGACGCGTCGCGCAAGGGTTGTCGACTTGAAAATTAGATTTTATTTATTTTACGAGAGCAACTTGAAAATTATTTTTTTTATGTTTGTTGAGATATCCCAACGATTATGGTGTCAAATTAAAGATCTAGTTCAAAAACCATTTTATCTGTTTGAATCATGTAGATCGGTCCACGCGTTTAGGAAATAACTAAGAATTAGTATAGTGAAAATGTAAACGACCAGACTTTTTGTGGTTTTTGTTCTACAAGCTCAAATAGTGGGATAGGATACTTATAGGATGATTATTATTATTAGGTACGTGGTCAAGTAGGTAGATAGACGATGAATAAATATTATAGTAGCAGCGGCAAGTCGACAACCCTAGCGCGACAGCTAGCGCGTCACTCCGCGCCAGACAGCGACAGCGTTATATGTTAGAAAAGAGCGGGAACGGTTAGGTGAATATCGCAGTAGGCACTGAGTGCTTATGCGAGCTGAATTGCACTTTGTTGCTTAGTAGAAAGAGTCACAATTTCAGTGAATTGGTTTGACAAGTGGTGCTTCTGTACGTAAGTACTGTTTATTCTGTGATTATGGTAGCTACGATCGCCATGGACGTCTTAAGGCGTCCGCTTGTGACGTCATATGCGCGTTTTATATCTTTAGTAGTGTTGTGACATGAGGATATATTTAAAATTTTATTTACCTTAAAATTTAAAGTATATCAGCCTTTCTTCCAAATAAAAATTGCGCTGCAAACAATGCAGTTGGAGTCGCAAAATACATGATACGCGATTTTGGTGTGAGGTACTTATGTAAAGTAGTAGCAGTAGGTAGCTATGCGTTACATGTTTTCGTGTCTATCACGAATAAAAATACGCAGTAGGTATGTATTTCCATTCCCCCATCCGTTCCATACATTTTTTAATAACGCAATAATAAATAAATTCATAAAGAGATGCATTTTGTTTCATTTAATAGTAACATTGTCATGAATAACTACTTATTCGATGGAGGTGTCGTGCTGATATATATTTTTCTATTTATTTATTAATATTATATATTCGATAACTAAAACTAACAACACTAGTAGTTTTAAGTAAATCTCACAGAAAGTCTTGTTACTGCCGCCAAAGACGCTTTAAAGCGTCCACTAGTGTTGCCAAAAGAGTGATGCTTTTAAAGAAATCGTTACCAAAATCTTACTTTGAATTAGATCTTTTAACTGCTTGTTTATTGTTAAGGTCTTTAAAACTATAAACAATACTTTATTTATTAAAAATAACATGATTAAACGTAAGTTAACCATAATTTCAATTCAAAATATTTAATAAATTATTACTGTATATTTTACGTGTTGCACATCACTAGCCAATCGTACGATAAATTAAGTATTTGTAATACGGTCGCGGCGTTGCACTATGGTTCGTCTAGAACAAGCTAGCTAGACAAAAACAACTCTTAAATTCCTGGAAGTTAATTACTATTACGAACTCATTACCCCTATACATTGAGGATTACACCTATTAATTATCAATACTACCCTCATTAAGAGCGTCATTAAGGTATGTTTATAAGATGTTGACTATTTAAAGGGCATTCATTTGCATTTTTACATCATATTTGATAGCATTGTTTATGTCACTAAAAGAAATTTGTGAAAGTGTTTTTGTGATGGATTGTATACGTAAGGGTAAGTAGTTATATTTTATTTCATTTTCAACATGGGAACTTCATTCTTTAGTCTTATAAAATGAAATGTTTGAATTTTCACCCACTTTTTTACTCATTTTTTCAAATTCATCGGTCAAATAATAACATGTCCCCACTTGTCCCCACCGTAGAACCTATCATATACGATTCTCATAAGTGTCTAGTAGTTATACGTAAAAAAATTCATTGCGATATATTTGCACAACTAATTTTTATTTATTTTTTTCTTTCAACAGTTTTTACCGTCTCAAGAATGGATTTTTTCGAAGAATGGCTGAAACACCCGAAGGAAACGCGGAATGAGGAGCTCTTTCGGTTTATATCTTTGAGATATAATTTTGATGGTGTTACGGAGCAGTCTCTGCGAGATATTAAAGTACTAATCTCAAGATATTCAACGAAATTTGCTGAAAAGTGGAGCAGCTGTGGAAGAAATCGAGAGCGATTCCTACAAAAGTATTCGACGTGGCTGGAGGGTCTTGACATATCTTTCGATGTGTCCGTTTATTTATCTCTGCCAACTACATCTGGAGAACCGGGACCCGGAAGACCTACTAAAGATTTTGAACATTCTAGTCTCAAAACGAAGAGACGACGTGTAGACGATCTATTACAGTCCAGAAGTGCTAGTGAATTAATTTACGCCGCTGAAGTGTCAGCTCGAATCTCGGGTCAGAGAAGTGTAGCACGTCAAATTAAAGATGTGACTAGTGATCCTTCAATAACCAAGACCACGAGTGAAGAAAGTGCCCCCAGGAGTTTAACAAGTGAGGAAGCTTTAGCGTACTACGTTGATAGTAAATCAAGTAGCCATAGCTATAAGCAGACTCGGAAGTGGAGTATTAAAGCTGGACATAAGGTGTTTCCGTCAATGTACAGTGTTAGAAAGGCTAAAATAGCCTGCTACCCGTCAGGTGAACAAATTACAGTCAATGAAACGCATGCTGAAATCAAAGTTCAGGCAATTCTTGATAAGACTGCCGAACGTTTAGTTTCAGCACAACAAGAAGTTGTTCATAGTCTGTTACCTTGCACGTCATTCACATTAATCAGTAAATGGGGTTGTGATGGAAGTTCCGGTCATAGTATGTACAAACAAAAATTCACTAATTGTGACGATAGTGACGAGTTTTTATTTGTATTTTCTTTCGTTCCTCTTCAATTGAAAGATGAAAGTGGTAATATTGTGTGGCAGAATCCTCGGCCCTGTTCTACAATGTATTGTCGGCCAATAAAGTTTATCTTTTCTAAGGAAACGAAAGATTTTACGATTTCGGAAACCAATAAGGTTTTAGAAGAGATAAACGCTTTATTGCCGACAACCTGCAAGGTGATGGAGACCGAAGTATCTGTCACACATGTTATGCTTTTAACAATGATTGACGGAAAAGTTTGCAATGCTCTGACCGAAACTTCTTCCTCACAAAAATGTTTTATTTGTGGGGCAACTCCAACAATGATGAATGATCTGTCAAAAGAGTTTGCTGCGGACAAAGATAATCTTGGTTTTGGTTTGTCTACGTTGCACGCTTGGATAAGGTGCTTTGAATGCTTGCTTCACATTAGCTATCGACTAAATATAAAAAAATGGCAGTTAAGAACAGCCGAAGACAAAGCTAGTGTGAAACAACGTTCAGATGACATTAAAAAACGATTTAAAAGCGAAATGGGCTTGATTGTAGACAAACCAAAACCAGGGTTCGGTAACACTAATGACGGGAACACCGCGCGAAGATTTTTTGGAAATCCCGAGGCTAGTGCCGATATTACAGGGTTAGATGTTTCACTAATACAAAAATTTGGCATACTACTTCGCACTTTATCATCGGGATATGATATAAATATTGAAAAATTCGTTAACTTAGCTCAAGAAACTAGACAACTTTATGTAAATCTCTATTCATGGTATTACATGCCCGCTACTGTCCACAAAATACTTTTGCACAGTGGCGAAGTAATTAGATCGTCCCTTCTACCTATAAGCCAGCTTTCCGAGGAAGCACAGGAAGCTCGGAATAAGGACTGCAGAAGATTTCGTGAGCACAACACACGAAAGCGATCACGGGAGGCTACGAATAGAGATTTACTTAATATGTTATTGATAACATCTGACCCTGTAATAAACGGTTTACGAGAAGTTCCTCGGAAGAAAATAGGTACGCTTCCAACTGAAGTATTAGATTTAATTGTCCCACCTAGCTGTAAGGAACAAAATGTTAATATGATTTCTACTTTTCATAGTTCTGCCCCTCACGATCATGACTATTCAATGGATGATTCATCTGATGATAGTGATGATAATGAGTAATAGATTTAGTTCTTAGATATTTTATGCATCTGTTATTAGATTTTATAGCGACGTCGAGGGATAAATCACTTTATAAAATGTTCAAAAAATATATTATACACATATGCCCGATAAATGTTTTTTTTTTCATGATACCAGCTCAAATGACAAACTGCCTTGAAAAAAGTACCAAAAACCTTATATCTTTGCTTATTAACCGCATCTAGACATAAAAATCAAATAAAATAATTTTGTCTAGCTAGCTTGTTCTAGACGAACCATAGTGCGTTGGGGGCACGATCTAGGATGATGTATCTCTATGGATTTGACAAGCAAATAATAATACCGTGACAGACCGAGATAATGACATACAGAAATACATAAGAGTAAAAGAGACAAAGATAGCATTTTTTGTCTTTGTCAGAGTTTTCGTTTTTTTTGTTGGTCACAACTGAATATTGTGACCAACAAACGTTTGAGCTCTCGATAATTTCCGCGAAAAATTGTGTTATTGTTGTTATTAATTGTGAATGCTTAGTGAAAATATCATTGGTTCAGATTTATTATGGTGATTTGTTACATTTTAGGCTGTAAAAGCCATAGTGAGTGGAAATGTGAGAACATAACCATTTATTCGTAAGTACGATATTTTAGGTGTAAGATCTATTTATACATGAAAATATTGATAGAATGATACAAATAGCGTATTATTACATAAGGAAATAATTTCTAAATTACATCAATGAACCAAAAAATGCTATTTTATTATCACCGCGATTTTAGTATTACACAATCGAATTTAATAGGTCGTTGAATGTTGAGCTAGCCAAAAGTCATCGATACTTTTTAATTTTACAGCGTTAAATGTTTTTTAGGGATACCACAGAAGCGTTTGGGAAATTACCCAAATTTTGGGTAATTTGCCGTTACTTGGTTTCATATGAACCTAAGATTAATTATTTAATTTGTTTTCCGATTCTTTGTAGTAATGAATTTATTTGTTTATAGATTCCCAAAGGACTGCACGATCCAAAAATAATTGCGGATACGTGCAACAGGAGGAGAAAACTGGGATCCGAATAAATATGCAAGAGTATGCTCTTAAAACTTTGAACAAAAGTGTTTTAGGAAAACTCCCCTCAATAGGTACTTATTTGGAATCATTCTCGAATGATAAAGAGGAGAAAATAAGCAATTTGTATACAAAACTAATTGTGTTCAAAGGACAGTAAAGTTGAGTGTCAAATAATATAATAAAAGATATATAACTCTAAGCCTCGTGTTTATTTGGCGAGTGAAGCCAGTCCCACATATTCGACACTTTTGTTATACATAATAATATTAAGTATAAAAAATAGTTATCGCACACCTTATGGATGGATTTAAACCTCCTTGTAAGGTCAGCTATATTTATATTTTTTTGTTGGGCTGTAAATTATATTATATAGAAGTTTGTTACTATTCGTTGCAAAAATACCTAAACAGATATTGATGGAACTTTTCGAGTTAGCTCATAAAGTTATCTAAATACCAAATTGATTAAAAATTAAAGGAGAACGCGGTCTCAGATGTCTGGTAAGGTATTCAACTCCGGAACGACCGGTTGGCGCAGCGGAAGTGTACAAGACTGCTACGCCGAAGGTCGCGGGTTCGATTCCCACACAAGTCAAACATTTGTGTGCATGAACATGGATGTTTGTCTTGGTCTGAGTGTTTCAATGTTTATATGTATGTATTTACAAAAAAAAAGTATATAAGTATGTTTATCCATTATCTATTACCTATAGTGTTGTGTGAATATGGTAGAATATTATTATTATTATTATAATTCAGGTTTGATACAATGTTACTTTGTACTACGTAGAATTGTAGGGTAAACATTTACAACATCTGGTAACACCAACTCAGGATGTACTCTATGTCCGTCCTTTACGGGTGTACGCAAATGTCGAGTCCATTTGATTCTTGGTCCTAGGGGCACGATAGATGAAATTTTACATGGCGGTCAAAAGGTTAACAAGATATGACACCTGTCTTATACCAGATAAGGCATTACTAGAACCGTTGTATACTCTCTCCGACATCCAGACAAGCTACGCGATGCTCGCTATATTTACTGATCCTTATACTTTTTTGTTTTAGGTCTAATAAAATTATTATAAATCACCTTATAATTATGTTCTTGTAATTGAAAAATATTACACCTATCTAACACTGGAATAAAAATTACTGTATTTCATTACTTAATAAGATCACTAAATAAATAACAAAATGAAACTAGATGACAAGACTGTATCTCTGGTTAATTGACTAAAGACTCGGTACATACTAATGCAACAAAAATATTATTAATAGTCTGATATTGCTAATTAGTCAGAAAATATATTTCGTGTAGTAAAGTGACGCTTACACTAGCATTCTCAGTTTCTCACACATAATTAGAATCGTAGGGTAACCAGTTAATAGGATTTTTACAGCATATGAAATAATCTATGAATTATTGTTTTTTTTTCCCAAAGGTTCAATTGAAAGCACTTATGTAAAACAAACAATTAAAAAATTTAAGCACTTCACACAATTAATTTTTAAATACATGTCAACGTTTAAGAAATTGCTATCTGTACTTATAAGCGAAATAGCAGCTGCCAGTATAATTATGACGCCTTAGGGTCAGCGCACACAAAGAGCAGAGCAGAGCATTTTGTGAAATCGTTGAAAAATGAATCTTATGATAATTCCATACATTTCAAAATTGAATACACGTCTAAACTTGATGCTCAACCATGCTCGAGCTTGCAAGTAAATGTTCGAGTATGCGTTCTACATGCGCGAGCGTGCTCGAGCCGCCGTCGGCGCCGCCGCAGTGCAATTGATTATTGCCAGCATCGTAATTGTAATCTGCCGATAGAAAAAACTAGACGCCAAAATTTTTAACATAGATTATACAGATTTTGAAGCAAAATAGAACTCCGCCATCTTTTAGTTTCATGTCATTCACAACTTTGACAACTAAAATTAAGTAAAATTTCAAATTTTTCGTAGTTTAACTTATAATAGTCATAAAAGTGAACACCTCTTAATGGTAGATTCTTACACAATGTATAATATTCGCCTGAGGTACATCTTTCCTGCCACGTTCGTCTACGCACACTGTTCTTCTCATTTTATGACGTCTTATTTTGATATTCTACATCTTCCTCTTCCTCTGCCAAAAGGGCAATAATTACTAAATCCCAATCAACCATTTTGAACAAGTCTGCCAACGTCAGATTTTGGCATCAAACTGGTCATACACGCCCGCCTGGCAACCCAGAGCATGTTCAACGGAGCTTGCTCACAGAAGGGCGAGTATGCCGCCTGCATGGTCGAGCAATCAAAAGTTTGCTCGACCATGCGCGAGCATTTTGCAGTTCGGTGTGCGCTGACACTTACAGCCTTGTAAACAAAGAAGTGCCAACTGACTAACGCAATGTTGATCATTCACCTGGCAGTGGTTGAGAATAGCTCATTGGAGACAATTCCGTAAGTTCTTGAAGCTTACTAACAAATAATACATAAAAAAATAGTAGCCAGTGTAAGCGTCACTTCAATAAAACGAATGACAAGACAGTCACATGAACTGACAAACTAAACCATATATCAGTCAGACAAAAAGACAAACTAAATCTAATGTTCCTATGATACGTTATATCGGATACCTGCCTCACACGGGACTGACCTCTGTTCAATAGCTCGACTTACACTGTAAATGTCGTTCTTATTGAAACACACTATACAGTCGCCTGGCTTCACGTGGTCGAGCGAACCCAACGCACTGTCCTCCACTTTCAATTCTGTCAGACGTTTGTATGTTCGCACCTGTAAAAATATAAAATATTCTATTAACCTGAGATAAGGTCTTAAGACTTTTAAAAGTAAATCTTTTTCTACAATTAAATGGGTCAAACATAAACCAAATTGGATCAAGAAAACTATTGCAATACATGTTCATACACATGTATCTATAGATACTATTAAATGAATTCTGTGTGAACCTGTCTGTCTGTGTGACTGCAATAAATTTAAAAACTATCAACTGATTTTTAGTATGGTTCTAACTAAAAGACAGTGTAATTCTTAAATAATGTTTTAGTGTTTAATTTACGCGGGCGTAGTAAGCGGCGAAGTCTTGTTTAGTCTTTACCAGAATTTATATTTTTTGTGCCCTAATTATGGCCCGTGTGGTGACGGATTAATTGTCCGTGTGGTGACGGATTAAGAATACGGATTGTCACCACCCCATATCATCCCATGGGTGTCGTAAGAGCCGACAGAGGGAGCATATTGTGCATAGAACAGCACTGTAAGAGAAGGAAAACTTGATACAAACCCTATACCAACCCGTTCGGCCAGCGTGGTATGGTGGGCCGGTTCCTCCTTTCAAAGGAGAGGCCTAGTCCAGCAGTGGACTGTTAAAGGCTGATGATGATGAATTATGGCCCAACATGATTCTATTACAAATCCTAATTGTTTGACCTGCACTGATTTCTTCTAACTAACGAATAAATACCTCTAATTCTTCACCAGTTGTATTGCATATTTCTTCTATTAAATGTAAAGATCCTGATTCCCCACACAAATGTATTTCATCCGCTTGCAAGCCTAAAATTCAAACAATCAATTTTAGCACCTGATATAGTATCATTAAGGTATATTTTAGTTTGAAATAAATGTGTATTTTCAACCTAAAATGGCTCTTGTCCACGCCCATCCTCTTCCTCTGTCGCCAATCATTTGTATTTCGTCTATTATTGCAACTTCATCTGGTGACAATGAAACACACAATTAACTATAGTATACATAAAATAGGTAGATATCTATTCTAAACGATAGATAGCTGAGTGGATATACCAACAGACTGCCATGCAGAGGGTATCAGGTTCGAATCCACGGCGCGCACCAATGACTTTTCGGAGTTATGTGCGTATTGAATTGTTCATTATCGCTTGTCCCGTGCCTCGGAGAGCACGTTAAGCCGTCGGTCCCGGTTGTCATGAAGATCTTTGACAGTCGTTACAGGGCGTCAGTACCTTCTAAAATAAACTGACACTAGTCTAAACCATGGAATATCGCTATCCCTTCGGGCTGCGGAGGTCAGACAGGCAGTCGCTCCGTTGAAAAGCTAATATTCAGCCAAATCCGGTTAGACTAGTAAGCGGACCCCAGATTGAAACTGGGATAACGCTAAGAGAAAGAAGATCTATTCTAAACTAGCTGACTCGGCGAACTTCGTTCCACCATATTTATGACGTCAATACTCAATACTGTACACATTACTACTAAAGTTTTTGCTATTATTTGGCTATATTTTATTTTGATACAAGCTTTTTCTGACAATAAAGACAACACATTGAAAAAAGACTTTTCCAATTTGGCGCGGTCGTTTGCAAATCTTGCACGAACCAACATTTCAGTGATTCATTTTTTTTATATGGATTTATGTAATAAACTCAAACTAAGAAGAGTCTAGTATTTTTTTTATAATTTAACCATCATCATTGTCCTTTCGCCTAAGCGATTGCCCAGTTGCATCCAAAATGTTTGTCATGGAATTTGGAGTCCTGCGTCATTCGCATAAATCAACTACATATTAGATGCGTTAGTATACTGGTAGAAAAAACTAATTTGTCAAAATATTGTTCTTTTTACCATCATACAACAATTGCTGCAACTGCAACCCTAATAACCCTAAAAGAAATATCTTAAAATTAGAATGTAGTTTACAGATTCCATCGCTTTAAATTCTTTTTGCTGTCATTATATTTTGACTGCCTCTGTGGTCCTGCGGTAGTGTTAGCGTCTGCGGATCATGAGGTCTCGGGTTCGATTCCCGGGTCGAACAAAAAGTGATATTAGGTTTTTCTGTTAGGAATTAAATAGAAGTTCGGAGTCAGGGAGTTGGCGGTGTCACACCCCCGTGCCTCGGAAAGCACGTTAAGCCATTGGTCCTGCGCCTAATCTCTCTCCGGTCGTGTCGCTTGTGGCGTCCCACAGTGTGTAATTTTGGCTTACTTGTGGCCAAGTATAGGTTATGTGTTATTTATATAGCTTTTACTATTTTGGAGGCTTAACAAAAATAACGACAATTTTTTTTTAAGTAGTTTTGGTTATATTGACATTATCGAGAAAAACCCATAGAAACCATAGAAATGCAATATCTTTTTTCAGGTTCATCAGTTACGAATAAATTAAGTATCTGCTTATTAAGAAAATGAAAAACTATGATATTGCCAAAAACTAGACAAGAAATACGGATTGTTTTTAGCAAAAAACAATAATATTTTTTTGTGGATCTCTTTTTAAATTACCGCATTTTCTTTTTGATGGAAAATATGTAAAATAACACAGCCGAATAAAAAATATCAGCTAAAAAGAATAAAGGGGTGATGAGATATCATTTTAGAAAATTTTGTCCAGGGTTGTCACTAACTTTGTTCACCACTTGATGAATTTATTCTGCTCATTAATTGAATCGACATTTGAAGTATACTTAATTACTTAAAAGATTGTATAATACTCGCAAAATCAGTCGTAGCATTTTTAACCGATTTCGAAAAAGGAGGATGTTCTCAATTCGATTGAATATTTTTTACTACTATTTTATTGAAGTGATATTATAATAGGTAATATGACATTCAAAACCCATAAAGTTACTTTCCAAAAATGCAATTAAGACAAAACTTTAATAACATAATCTGGGAGTACCTCCACGTGGTGAAGGCGGTAACAGTTTTTACTGGCTAAAACTCCCATTCATATGTACATAATTATATCAATATGTAGCTTATAACTTCCGTAGCTTCATATTGATAGGTGCCTTCGGGCTTATGTTGAGTTGTCTTTTCCTTTCTTCTCCTTCCTTACCCGTACATCTGTTAGTGGCACGGTAGCCTACCCGGTAACGCAGGGGAGCAGCCACTAAACATTTTATTGTTACATAAACGGATATCATAGGAAACGATGGAATCGGACCAGTCGGATATTTTTCCTGAAGGGGCATTGACCCATTCTCTTGGGGCTTGTCATTTCGGGTCTCAACCGAGTGACTTAGGGCAAGAAGAAATTGAGAATATTGACCCTCAAGATGATCAGCGACAAGTGGCTAAATCATCAATAACGCCTCACAAACTTACGCATCTTGACTTATTTAAGATTTTAGAAAATAGTGCTCATTTGCAAGGACCCAAATTGCGACCTCTGGATATTCCCGAAAACGAAAGAGCTAAAATAGTTTTGAATGCAATTTACCCTAAGGGCATGCCTAATCATACACAAATAGAATACAACATCTTTAAAAAAAATACTACAAGGTTTATTTGCAAATGCGAACAGCTTTACAAAGCCAGTAGTAGGTATCGCAAAACCTTTATAGCTAAAAATAAAAAATGGCTATCTTCTACATCCAATCTCCGACTTCACGAAACATTACATCAAATTAACTACAAAAGTCCCGAAAACTAAAGCCTTGAGGAGGAACCTGCAACAAGTTTCATAAAAATAATATCTTCGGCCTCAGAAGAAGTTAGACAGTCATTAGATGTTCCTTCTACTTCTAAATCCAATCAGTATGATAAAGTTAGCGATCGTAGTCAGCGACGTATAAGAAAATCTCTGGAGCAAGAATTAGAAAATTACCCTTCAGACTCTTTGATCAAGGTGTTTTCAAAAATTGTAGTAGATGAAACAGGTAATAAATTAGGAAAAGCTGCTGCTAGTGACTTTGAATTTGTTGTTCAAGAGTGCCTAAAATCTCCAACCCAGTCTACCAAAATTGCCAAACTAATAAGATCAAGTCAAAAAGCTTATGAACCTTATACACCTAATGAAGCTCTATGCTTAATTATAGATAGAAAACTGTCTGTTGAAGACTACAATAGTATTCGTGAAGGAGCCAAATCTCGTGGATTTAATATTTACCCTCCCTACTATAAAATTCAAATGGTCAAAATGTTATGTTATCCCGATGTGGATATACAAATATCAGAACGAAAAGCAACAGTACCGTTATTAGATTTAGTTATGCACACTTTTCGTCGAATTATTGACGTGTGCGACAAAAAAGTTTCCGAATACTGCAAACAAAACAAAATAGATACACTCCATTGTGTATTCGAGGCTTCATGGGGTTTTGACGGGAATACTGGGCAATCTGCCTACAAGCAAAGCTTCAGTGATGGAGACGATGATGAGCATTGCCTGTTTGCAACCACATACATACCTTTACGGATAAAAACTGACGACTGTTATGTATTATGGATCAATCCGAATCCTCAATCTTTTTGATTTTGTCGCCCAATACGAATTCAATATAGGCCAGAAACGACACAACTTATTTTAAACGAAAAAACCCGAGTTGAAGAAGAAATAAAGAATCTTTCACCGATTTTTGCTGAAAACTCTTCAGGAGAAACAATTATTGGAGACCCAAAACTATACTTAACCATCATAGATGGAAAGGTGTTTAATGCCATTACAAACACAACATCACAATTACGGTGTGCCTGTTGTGGAGCTACTTGTAGCGAATTTAAAAATCTAGGCCTGATAGCTAAAAAACCTGTAAATCAGGAATCTTTACGTCATGGACTTAGCCCGTTGCATGCGTGGATAAGAATTTTTGAGTTTTTGTTGCATTTAGGTTATAAAAATGACCCTGCAGTGCAAAAGTGGTGAGTTGCAAAAAAATCGCCCGAATCTATAATAGTAGAGAAAAGAAAAAAACAAATACAGGATGAAATCAGACAAAAAATGAGCTTATTAGTTGACGTGGTTCGTCCTTAATTCAGGTACAACCAACGACGGAAACACTGCCCGTACGGCTTTGTCTGATCCTAATCGATTGACTTTGGCAATATTTTAGGTATTGAAGAATGGCTCGTCAATGACCTACATACAATTCTGGTGACTATATCATGCGGCTTAGAAATAGACTCTAAAAAGTTTCAGGAGTTTTGCAATAGTGTTGCAACAAAATATGTACAAAAATACGGTTAGTACAATATGTCTGTCACCGTTCATAAAATATTAATGCATGGTGCAGAAATAATAGATTCTATATCTATACCAATAGGAATGCTCTCAGAACAAGCCGGTGAATCTCGCAACAAATTTTGGCGCTACGATCGTGAGCATCACACCCGTAAATTAAATCGCAAAGCAACGGTCCTTGACTTGATTCACCGAGCTTTAGAGTCTTCTGACCCGCTTTTGTCTAGTTTGTCAATGGACAATAGACAAAAAAACAGGAAATATTTTCAAATTCCGGAAAAAGTTTTAAAAATGTTAAAACCGACAATGGATAACGTACTCATCCACGATGACCCATGCTTACAAAAGTCGTTTGATGAATTCGAATGTGATTCTCACGATAATGTCGATATCAACATCGTACTATCGTCAGACGAAGTATTAATAGATTGCGATAATGAAGACATCGATAATATATAAAATTTTAATTTTTAGGGTTCCGTACCTAAAAGGTAAAAATCGGAACCCTATTACTAAGCCTCCGCTGTCTGTCTGTCTGTCTGTCTGTCTGTCTGTCTGTCTGTCTGTCTGTCTGTCACCAGGCTGTATCTCATAAACCGTGATAGCTAGAAAGCTGAAATTTTCACAAATTATGTATTTCGGTTGCCGCTATAACAACAAATACTAAAAATAAAAAAATTAAAATATTAAGGGGGGGTCCCATACAATAAACGTGTTTTTTTTTTCGTATTTTTGCTCAAAATTACTAACGGTAACAGGTAGACGCTTAAAATTTTCACGGAATATGTAGTTGTATATTACCTTTAATAAATAAATAATTAAATTAAAAAAAGTAAATAATAAAGGGGGGCTCCCATACAACAAACGTAATTTTTAAGCAATTTGTTACTCGATCTTAATAAACAAGTAGAAACTTAAAAAATATTTAAGTATATATACAACAAACGTGATTTTCTTTTATAGATGATGGTACGGAACCCTTCGTGCGCGAGTCCGACTCGCACTTGCCCAATTTTTATTTATTAAATATTTTGACAACCCTATTTCCATAGAAATTTCTAAAATAATAAGAAACGCTTTTTCTCACTACCCCTTTGATTTACGTGTGTATTTTTTTAGGACGTAATAAACAACAGTTGTGTACATATATAAAGCAAAGAATAAAATGCGGTAAAGATATGGGTAAATAAAAAATCAATAAAAAGTGAAATTGAGAAATTTTTACATATTTCATAAACTATCAAAGCTACAGCTCCTTAATTTTTTATATGAATAGATATTTCGATGTTATGTCATTTGTATTATTAAAAATAAAAAGATACCAATAACACTTTAGGAGAAATAAAAACATTAAATTTTTTTGAGGTTGTTGACCTTTGACAAGAAAAAGATTTTTCTATGAAAGTATAGACAATTTTACCGTAGGAATTTTTACCAATTAATATCACAAGTTCTTTCGAATGAATACATAAAATATATCTGGCCACAACTAAGCTAAAATTACACACTGTGCGTCCCAACGGACTATGAGAGTGAGGGAACAGAGAGTGCACTTGTGTATGCGCGCGCACACACTTTTGCCCTATAATATGTCCCGCGCAGTTGGCAAGTCTCATATATAGACAAGCCGCCGTGACCGAAATCGGTCGGGAGGACATTATTATTATTTAGACTGCCTCCATGATTCAGCGGATAGCATACGCGTCTGCTGATCGGGACCTCTCGAGTTAGATTCCCGGGTCGAGCAAAAGTCTTACAGAGTTTTGCCGAATTCTCTAGCAATATACCCGGTAACGGCAATAGGCTCGCCACTTATTACGTGGGGCCTAAAATTCATAAAAAATGGTGAAATGTGGGTGTAATATTACACCTCTGCCTACCGCTTCGGGGAAACACGTGTGACTCTATAATATACAATATTTAAACAGGTCTTCTGTGACCACAGCCATAACCAATATCCAATAGTATCCGTAAGCCATAGTCAGAATTCAATGTGTAGCATTCACAGAAACCTAAGAATTTAATTACTAAAAATATTTATTTTTAATACTTAAAACCGATACATACATTTGTGATTTAGTGACGTCATCTCCACTGTACAAGCTACATGATTGGACGGTGTTAGCTCTGGTTCCTCTAATAAAAAGTGCATCTGACCATCTTGTGGATTTATAGCGATGTCTAACTGTTCTGATTCATTTGTTACCGAGTTATATAGTGATGCATGCCTTCGTTCTTCACCTGTGATTAGATCACATGGTGTCCCCTGTGGATAGAAACAATGTTTATCAACAAATTACATAGAAAATTGTCCGTGTGGTGACAGATTAAGAATACGAAATGTCACCACCCCATATCATCCCATGGGTGTAGTAAGAGCCGACAGAGGGAGCATAATAAGCAGGGAACAACACTGTAAGAGAAGGAAAACTTGATACAAACCCTATACCAACCCGTTTGGCCAGCGTGGTATAGTAGGCCAATTCCTCCTTTCAAAGGAGAGGCCTAGTCCAGCAGTGGACTGTTAACGGATGATGATGATGACAGAAAAATCTTAAAAGTGTCATCACTCTTACTCAAGGAAATTTCTCATCAACAACAACTTATGTGGCATATCAATTATCATGTGTTTATTGGTAGGTGGAACCAATTTTATTTCTATAGCTGAGATCAATTTATTTCAATATATGGAGAATAATTACAGGTCAGTCAGGGGGTGCTTCTGTCTGTTGGTCTGTCCGACCATTAGACAGGGCTTCGGGTACGCGCTCCCGGCTCTCCGAGCTACTGTAGTCACTACCCTATATCCGTCCAGTGATTACAGTACCCCAACCTACAACCCCCTTCTTCCTTGTCATTCCATCCTATCCATTTACCCCGTATCTCCTATCACCTTCCTCTATAACGACAACATTCCCAAGGAGGGTTGGCGTCAGGCAGGCGGCCGGCTGGTAAAATTCATGCCAAAACCTTTTGCAGTATGGCCAAGTATGTACATGAGTGCGATAGGATTAGGGCGTTCCCCGCAGGCGACGCGCAGGGGCATCACCCGGCACCTGCGAGAAATATGCAAGGGTTGTTGCACTACTCCGGGCGAGTGCAACATAAGAAGCAAGCCTGTGACGTAATGGGTTGATTACACCTAACGAGTACATTCGCCGAACCGAGTGGGTGGTCACACGTATTTACTATAGTGGCGAGACAGTTTTGACAGCAATGGATCGCAAAAAAAAAAAGAATTTAAAAAAGTTTTTAACCAGCTGTTACCAGACATTATAATAAACGAAATGTGGGATTTATTAGAAGATGAAGACTGAAGAATTTGGACTAGAACATGGATGTTAAGATGAAATGCCCTTGGAGCAACAAATTGCAGTCAGAAGATCCCAAAGAATTCAAGGCACTTTTGAGAATGACTGTAGAAAAATTCCACAAACATTCATGTATTTTGTAACACTGAATGAATTTTATTGTTGTTTCCATGCTGCATTTGTTATTAACGGACATTTTAATTGAGATTAGGATAATTTGAAAACAAAAACATAAACAAACATTACGAACGAACGAGTGGCGAGTGGCCGAGTGACAATCGAGAGCGTGTTCATACGTGCCGAGCGGTATACCGAGTCGCTGCGGGGGTAGAGAAATGATGCGGGGAGGTGGGTACTCGGCCTAGTAAACAGATTGGGATTCTAGTGACTCTCTCGCCTCTTTGCTCGGACGAGCACTCGGCCGAGCACTCGTTAAAGTGTTTATACCAACCGAGTACTCGGCCGAGGACACTGACTCGCCACTGTACTCGTTAGGTGTAATCAACCCATAAAGGTGAGGTATGCAAGCTGGAACGTAGGTACGATGACTGGAAGAGCTAGAGAGTTAGCTAGTGTTTTGAAGAGAAGACGAATAAATGTGGCATGTTTGCAGGAAACAAGATGGAAAGGTACGAAAGCTAGGGAGATCGGTGAAGGATACAAGTTTTATTATTGTGGAAGTGATGGCAAAAGAAATGGTGTGGGGATTGTGTTAGACGAAAATCTGAAAGATAGCGTGACAAGTGTAAATAGAGTTAATGACAGATTGATTGCTGTGAAAGTGATGTGGCAAGGTATTATTCTGAATGTGATAAGTGTGTATGCCCCTCAGATAGGCTGTGATGATTGTGAGAAAGAGAAGTTTTGGATGGATTTCGATAGCATGATGACGAATATACCGGAGAATGAAGAGATTATTGTGGGAGGTGATTTTAATGGACATGTGGGTCGAACAAATGAAGAGTATGAAAGAGTACATGGAGGTTGGGGACTCGGCAGCCGAAATTGTGAGGGAGAAGCAATTCTTCAAGCTGCTGCCGCTTTTGACCTAGCAGTTGCAAATACTTGGTTCGAAAAAAAAGAGCAACATCTGATCACGTATAACAGCGGCCACCATATGACCCAGGTCGATTATTTCTTAATAAGACGTAATCGACTCAACTGGGTCAAAAACTGTAAAGTGGTACCAGGAGAAGATTTAGTCTCGCAGCACAGGCTCCTGATGATCGAACTTAAGATTCAAATAAGCTTTAAAAGAACCAAGCAGCAACTGACTCCAAAAATAAGATGGCATATGTTAGAGAAGAATGAATGTGTAGAAAAATTCAGAGATGGAGTGGTAGGTAAAATGTTAGGAATGGGCGATATGAATGATATTAGTGTCAATGAGTGTTGGGAAGAGATGAGTGAATGTATTAAGGGTGTAGCAAAGGATGTTTTAGGAGAGTCGAAAGGGAAGCGTATGAAAGATAAGGACACGTGGTGGTGGACAAAAGAGGTACAGAATGCACTTAAGGAAAAGAAAGCAAGGTTTAAGGAATGGCAGCTGATGAAAGGAGGAAATGAATCTTTAGAAGAAAGTAAGAAGAAGGAATATGACGAATGTAAAAAGAGAGCCAAAAAGGCCGTAGCCATTGCTAGATCCAAAGCCCTAGACAAGTTGTACGGGTTACTTGAAAAACCCGAGGGTCATAAATACTTATACAGCATGGCTAAAGCTAGAGAGAGAAAGGCGAAGGATGTATCCCATATTAAGTGCATGAAAGACGAAACAGGAGCGATTCTTATGGACGAAGATAGAATAAAAGAACGATGGAGGACATACTTTAAAAAGTTAATGAATGAGGAGAACGATTGGAGCGGAAAACTTGAGAATGAGGTGATGAATATTGGGTTAGTGAAGGAAATAAATAAGGACGAGGTAAAAAAGGCTGTTAGTGGAATGAAGAATGGAAAATCGTTAGGACCAGATGGAATACCAGTAGAAGCATGGAAAGCGTTAGGAGATGATGGATGGGCGTGGCTGACTTTATTCTTCAATAAGCTGTTGCACGAGGAGACCATACCCGAGGAATGGTGCAACAGTTACCTGGTGCCCATTTTTAAAAATAAGGGTGATATCCAAGAGTGCAACAATTATCGAGGAATAAAGTTAATGCCACATACTATGAAAGTATGGGAGAGAGTAATTGAGCGACGCCTGCGTGACGAGAGTGAGATTTCACGAAACCAATTCGGTTTTATGCCTGGTCGAGGTACGGTGGATGCCATTTTCGCTCTTCGCCAAATATGCGAAAAATACAGGGAGGCACATAAAAACTTGCACATGGTGTTCGTCGACCTTGAAAAGGCATATGATCGAGTGCCCCGTGAAGTCTTGTGGTGGGCTCTGAAGAAGAAAGGAGTGCCTGGGAAATACCTGACGTTGATTCAAGCCGTGTACGCTGAATGCCGAACGCAGGTCCGATCCGCAGCTGGTATCACAGCCAGATTCGATGTGGCCGTAGGCTTGCACCAAGGGTCGGCCCTTAGCCCCTACCTCTTCCTGTTAATTATGGATGCTATATCATCGGACATACAGGAAGAGGCACCCTGGTGCATGTTGTTTGCCGACGACATCGTTCTGGTAGCAGAGAGTGGACAGAAGGTGCAGAGCAAGCTGGAGGAGTGGCGGCAGAGATTGGAGAATGTAGGCTTGAGAATAAGCAGAACCAAAACGGAATATATGTTCTGTGACTTTGGCGGTCTCTCCAGTCCTATACCGGTTACACTCGGCGGTACACCTCTACCAGTATGCTCCGATTTCCGCTACCTAGGTTCACTCCTGCAAGATGACGGCGAAGTTGATCGGGATGTTAGGCAAAGAATCAACGCAGGATGGATGAAATGGCGACAGGTCTCAGGCACAATATGCGACCACAAAATGCCTGTGAAATTTAAGGGCCGTATGTATAAATCGGTTATAAGGCCTGTCGTACTGTATGGAGCTGAGTGTTGGGCTACAAAGAAGATGGATGAGAAACAATTGCATGTGGCAGAGATGAGAATGTTATGATGGATGTGTGGAGTGACAAGAATGGACAGAATTAGGAATGATTACGTTAGAGGTAGTATGAAAGTGGCGCCCATAACTGAAAAGGTGAAAGGGAGTCGATTGGCCTGGTATGGACATGTTATGCGGAGAGATGAGATGTATGTAGGTAAAAAAGTGATGGATATGCATGTAGAAGGACGAAAAGGGAGAGGACGGCCAAGGAAGAGATGGATGGACTGTGTGAGGATGGATATGAAAGAGAAAGGGGTAAACGATCGGATGACTGGTGACAGAGAAGTATGGAAGCGAAGGACATACTGCGCCGACCCCAAATAAATTGGGACCAGGGCAAGACAATGATGATATGGAGAATAATTACATGTACTTCATATAAGCAATGAAATTACAAAAAAAAGAAATTATACTTTCACCACTTGCGCACATAGTTATAGTTGTGTAACAGGTCCATATTACCGTGGGCACAAGCAAGTATTATAATGATACTCACATATTTATTAGACTTATGATATATTTCAGTTGCCAATAACTTCAAGGGTCCACAGTAGACACCTGATTTAGCTGTCAGAAACCTTTCCATGGCATGATATGTCTTGCCAGAGTTTGTAGGTCCCGCATGGAATATTATCTTTCTATTCATACTTCTTGCTTCAGGATACCTGAAGTGAAACATAGATAAAAATAATTGTGTGAGAAAAATATATTAACATTAAGTTTATTTTACAAATTGCTTTGATCTTGATTGAATTGATAGGAATAAGCCCCATAGTAAATAATTATTTACTGATGTGAGCAGTACTTAAATATGTTACAAATATTTAAATTTTTATAAGCTCCAGATTATTAATATTATACAATAGCCTGTTGCACTCAGATGCATCTAACTGTTATAGGTAAACTAAATCAAGAGACAAGACTTGTATACATTGCAATAACTAGCATTTTAGGCGCTTCAATATTTTTATATCCGCTTGCTTGCTCCGCGCCGCAACCCACGCCGGCCTCTCTGCCCGGCCATTTGAAAGCGATAACGATCAAATGCCCGCGCGTTTTTATCGCCTCGGCGCGCGGGTCGGGTTCCACACAATCGGTCCTTGTGACTCAATTTGTTTTGAAAGGTTGTCAAGTGTTATATTATTTATGTTTGTTATAAAACTAACTATACAATGTTATCTTTGTTTATTTAGATTACGACTCTGGTGTCGAGTGATGCTCGTTTGAAATTGAGATAGCGCGTTTTAGAGCTCGCTTTGTATTTATAAGTTCATACCTCAAAATTTAAAGCGGTGACATATCGTTTTTAATATTTAATTATGTTACTTATATATTAGATAATAAGATAAAAATAAAAAAGTACACTTGTTTATACATATTTATGAATTATAGGCCTCTGATTCCAAACCATTATCTGGCGCCGCGCGGCGTAATTTATGTTAAATTTAATAAGGCCATATACTGCACAAATAACAGTTTTAAACATACAAATAAATAAACACTAAATAAGTAGTCTCATATTCTTTTAAATCAAAAAGAAATAATACGGATAGCATTCACCACTTCTGAGTAATATGAACATTTTTGAAACAGTTCCCATGCTCTCAGTAAAATCACTGTTGCGCGCCAAAATCTACTTAAGGTCTCGAAAAAAGTCAAATCTTATATTTCATGCTGGAATTATTATATATACGTGTTAGTTATTTACATACCTTGATAAACACAATAGATCTTAAAGAATAAAACTAAATTTAACAGAAAAAACAGCACAAATACACTCACACATTCCGCACATTTCACACCAACTCAACACTCAATGACAACATTGACAACGAACGTTTTTTTTTTAATTTCTCTATGGAGTCGAAACTCGACTGGGATTAGTATGACGGGGAATTTAACGTAGAAACGAGATACATAATACAAACTAAGCCCTAGAGCGACAGAGACGAGTATATTTCACTCTTTCGACTGCGGGAGCCATGTCATATACAGTATGACACGGGCAAAGTAGACTGAGATGCAATGTTATATGCCATATAACACGGGCAATTTAGTGTTTGAATTTTGTTATATGCCATATAACACGGGCAAGCAAGCGGTTAAGTGATAATTGGGACAAGTTTACACTCTTTCAGATGCTACCTTTTATACCTTTGTAATGCTAGCACAGCTTTTCTTATGACTCTAATGATATACAATGTTTGCTAATATGATAAAGCTGAAGCTATCTAAATAATTATTTTTGGGTTTGCTAGCCCATTTCTTGAGGAAGTCTATAACATACTCGTCATAGTCTATATCATGCTCGGCATATCGTGGACAGAGTTCCGCACCAATGTGTCCATACTTCAGGAGCTTGGCATCACAAAGCGTCCATCGACCATAGTACAGACGTGAATACTACAGTTCTTTGGCCATATCTCTAGACGCGATAACAACTCAATAGAGCGGCTAGTCGTACAAGGAAGTAGAGGGAACTAGATCGCGCGGCCGATCACCTATTTGCTGGACCAATCAGGTGAAATCCACAGTGGGCAACAGACTGCGCCAGACAGTCTGCTAACTGAGAGAGATGGCGGGGGATCGTGAAAAAAGCTGCGTCCGCCTCTATCACCAATGTGGATGCCTCATCAAGTTATGGGTTGTCATTTATTAGGCATGTGGATGCCTCAACGTGACCACGACCGCTCTGCCAAGAGTGAAACAACAGAGAAGAAGAATAACATACTCTCTGAGCCACAGGTGAGGAGCAGCCATAAAACCGCGAGCTCAACTTGTTTGATATATTGTGGCTTTGGGTGCTTGGTGTTTATATCAGAAAGATTACAAGCAGCATTTTCAAGTGAAACATTTTGTAGATCAAATAACAAAGAAATTGTATAAGGTTAAACAGTTTATCAACATTTCTTGATAATGCCTTTGTTTACAAAGAGATAAAAGTTTATTTGTATTTACCAATTGGCAGGTGTTCTTAGGTCTGATATTTTTTTCAAGTCATCTAAACAATCCAAGTGAGGAAATGCCAGTCTTGCATGTCTTAGGAAGTAAGGAAACAAATCATCTATGTGGCCAGCACCTGAAAGTACAGATATAAAAATAAAACATAAATCATCCATTATTTCTAATAATAATATTATTAGGAATGGATATATATATATTATAAATATATCATGAAAATGTTCAATAATTTCTTTACCTAGCCAAGATATGAAAATGACAAGTGCATTCTATAAAATCGAAGCTGGCGCCAAATGCGCAATTTCTAAGGAGACATTGTCGCGCCACTGTATATTTATATAAAATAATTTACCTTGTAAAATATCACTGATAATTATGTGTAAATCTGGAGGTAGATCATGTTCTAAGCAATGTCTTCTAAACGACAGAAACGCCTGATGCAATAGTTGATCGTCTAACCCATTTTCTGAAGCCAGTACTCGCACTTCTGGTTTTTGATAGAATTTGTTGAGAATTTTAAGCAGATCCTGTTTCTTCAGACGTCCCGTGAATTCCTCTCCAATGTTTATGTCATCCGGGTTTGGTTTCACAGGCACAGGTACAAAAAGAGCAGCAGGATTACCACGATCGTGCTTTTTCGTCCTAAGGAATACATAACCTAAACGGCCCAATTTATCTTTCCCTGTGCACAGTACGCTACTTCGGAGAAAAGGGGAAACACTTGTTTGCACTTTATCACCGCAGTAAAGAGCCAGTATTCTAGTAAATCCTTTATACATATTGATTATATTGAAACAAAAAATAAATTGACTAAAAATTTTCTATCCGCGGCTGTCATTCCCGTTGACTGAACTTTTTTAAACCTCCTGTCAGGTGTAGTGGTTCTGCTCTTTGAAACAAAGGCGTTTTAGTTAAAATAATTTTAACTAACTCAGATCAAATGAAGAAGCCCTTTTTAGTGATTTAACTAACATTAGTCTCTAGTATATTATCGATGATGACTGCCTCGTTGGTCTCGCGGCATAAATGTGCGCGTGGGATTGGGAGGTCTCGGGTTCGATTCCCGAGTCGGGCAAAGTGTTATTGGGTTTTTCGGTTAGGAAATTCTCAGAAGCAGCACGGAGTCTGGTAATGTGCCCGGTACGGTAATAGGCTCGCCCCCTATTACGTGGGACCTAAAAATTCATGTATTACACCTCTGCCTACCCCTTCGGGGATACAGGCGTGAGTCTATAAAATAAAATAGTATATGATCAAGTTTGACCTGTAGATGTGTGTTATTCAATGGAAAATAATTTCATATTATTTGACTGCATGTATTATAATTATAGCGTAGTGGTTTTGGTAGTAGCTTGGCCGTTCAGCACTGTGTGTGGTGTGTAAGCTTGTGTTGTTGATCCCATCACAAGACAACACTTTGTGTTTTTTCGAGCACTCGAATCTATATAGCTGTAGGTACTTTTTGTCACTTTACTACTAAAAGGGGTGTGATTTGACGTCAGGGACCAGGGTATTTGACGTCAGGGACCAGGGTATATTATTATATACCCTGGTCCCTGACGTCAAATCACACCCATTGATGTATTCATCAACCTGAGCGTTTCTAGCCTAAGTGGCAAATTGAATTTGAAGAAAACCTACCAAAATTAATGAGCGTCAAGATGGCGTTGACCAAGTTCGTTATACATATTGTATAAAGGATACATTTGTACCTCGAAAGGTAAAGGAAGTACATAAAGACGTCTTGGAACCGTTGTGTTGTGATACAATTTTAAATTGAGGACCTGGTCCCACCATCTTGACTCTCACGAAGAATTTTATATACTATTTGAAGCTATAGCTAAATCTGCGTGAGAGTATAAATAAACGGAATAATAATAATAATATTCTACCACATTCACACAACACCAGCCTTTAACAGTCCACTGCTGGACTAGGCCTCTCCTTTGAAAGGAGGAATTGGCCTACTATACCACGCTGGCTAAATGGATTGGTATAGGGTTTGTATCAAGTTTTCCTTCTGTTACAGTGCTGTTCTCTGCATAATATGCTCCCTCTGTCGGCTCTTACGACATCCGTGTGATGATATGGGGTGGTGACATTCCGTATTCTTAATCCGTCACCACACGGACAATTTTTGTAAATACATACGTGATATATATAGAAACACCCAGACCAAGACAAAAACCCATGTTCATGCACACAAATGTTTGACTTGAGCGGCAATCGAACCCGCGACCTTCGACGTAGCAGTCGCTTACACTCCCGCTACGCCAACCGGCCGTCCAAAAAATGAAGCAAGAGAGATACTTATGTCAAGGTCGTTGCAAATAGCGTTCCACAGTATCTGTCTACCCCTTCGGGAAACTGGCGTGCGTCTATGTATGTATGTTTGTACAGAAGCTATCATGCCGGATAGACTACGACAAAAATTCGCGGTTTGAAGGCGCGGCAAAACTCGAAAATAATTAGCTGCATTCAGGCGTCTTGTCTCATCGTTGTATCTGGTATGGACAAGCTTCAATGTGTCTCGTAGTAAGATAAATAGGTAAGAGATCCCAAGCGCCATATGCAAGCATATTGGTTTTCGGATATAATTCTCTTCAGAACATAGTTGAATTGTTTACAAGAAGTAAGCAGTCACTCTGCAAACCGTTGTAATATGTCTTCTTCTTAATGTACCTTTTCAATTTTGAATGTTGGCCGTCAGCTTTTAGTATTCCATTCTGTCAGCAACCATACTTAACAGTACTAACAATTGTTCGACAGAGATAATACCAGTCCGATCGCGCATATTTCAGTTCAGTCAAGATTGTTGCCTATCCACTATCCTTTATTATATATATTTATAAGTTGTAGCAAGTGTGGTGTTTTGACAGTAAGTTTCATTTTTAGAGACTTATGAACACGCTGTAGGACAGTCACGTTTCTGACCTTTTATGTTCAATTATTCTTCAGCATATGAATATAACACCACATTTCAAATGCCTCCAAGCGAAGTCTATGTCTCGCAACCTTATAAGACAACAGGCCATATGTAGCATAGTACCCATCTAACTCTGCATTTTTTATTTTACACTTTCTGCCCGGTTCTGTGGGAATTTCGCAACATCAGTTCACCCCTTTGGTCCCCAGGGAACATGCATGGCAAATTTCATTTAAATCGGGTAGAGTCTGTGCGGCAAGAGAACGGACTTTTGATTTGAGGGCGCAACAATATGTACTTACACAGACTATACCTGGTCGCGCCATCTTGACGGACACTGGCGATCGTGTGCGTCAAGGTGGTGGGACCAAATCCCTGGATTTAAAAAGCACAATACCGGGATTGTACTACATAAATGTATACTATACTCTATATATAAAATTCTCGTGTCACAGTTTTCGTTCCCATACTCCTCCGAAACGGCTTGACCGATTTTGATGAAATTTTTTGTGCTTATCCGGTATCTATGAGAATAGGCCAACATCTATTTTTCAAAAAAAAAAAAAAATTTGCAAAACAACGTTTGCCGGGTCAGCTAATAATACGTAGGTACATAATGTATAATGTACTATTGGAACCCAAAACGAGACAGTGACTGTCAAAGTGGCGGGACTATCTGAAACCGCTACACAGCGCCAGGCAATTCACACTCCAAGAATCGTGCAAAATCAAATGTGGGACTGTAGAATATCGTAAGTAGGTATATGAACGTGTGTAATTTTCACATTCATGACCTAAGGACATCAAAAGTTATATGTCATTCCATTGGCGTAGCGTGGGTTTTCACCGCCCGGGGCCGATCAGAAATTCGCCGCCTTTTAGATACCCTACTACTTCTTCCAGAAGTGTAACGTTTGTATGATCATTAGTGTATCTTTACATCCTAACGGCTTGATGGATTTAAGCCAATTAGTTTTCATTTGATTCGTTTCCATTGCAATATCATAATGCATAGGGTATAATATTTTAGAGGACAATCGTGGCAGCTCTCTGCGATATTTCTGTGTTGCCCACGGCAGCGGCTGTTTCTCGGCGGCAATATATAGCTTAGTCTAGGTCAAAACGGCTTGAAGGATTTTCATGAAGGAAATTTGGAGGGCTTTTAATCAACTATAGAAATAGATCCTCACCAAGTACTTTATGTTACTTTTAGATTGTTTTACGGGATTTAGATATAGTTCCTCTACAAAGTTACGCGGGATTTATCCCGCGTAACTTTGTAGAGGAACTATATCCGTGAACATGGCGCTTCCAACAGTGTCAAAATGTCGCTTACTCAAAACAAAGGTACTTAGCATATAATTATCCAACGATTATTGATAATTATGACGACCGGTTGGCGAAGCGGTAGTGTAAGCGACTGCCACGCCGAAGGTCGCGGGTTCGATTCCCGCTCAAGTCAAACATTTGTGTGTGTGAACATGGATGTTTGTCTTGGTCTGGGTGTTTCTACGTATAATGTGTATGTATTTACAAAAAAAAGCATATATGTATGTTTATCAATTGTCTAGTACCCATAGTACAAGCTCTGCTTAGTTTGGGACTCGATGGTGTTGTGTGAATGTGGTAGCAGGTAGCAGGTAGAGCAGGTAGAATCCCGAAGGAAAATGTAAAAGTAATACTAATGACCAGGAAAGTTTAAATTCCTATGGTGCCGCCTGGACCTCGCTCTGGTCGACATCCGGGATGTCTTCGGTGTAGTGGCGCATCAGTGAGGCTCAGTGATCGTCAGTACTAGGTCTAGTTGTCTACGCGCGAGATATACAAGTGTAGATAAAAACTTTCAACCTCTTCGAGAATCTCAAACTTTGAGTTGAGGTATGTGGCCATCCGAAGTTCTTAGTTTCGTTAGATCGTGCCGCCTCAATTGCAGAGTGAAAATTGTTGGCTTGCGGCTCTCCCATCTGGCAGAGACAGCTGACAGCCTCATCATTTTGAGTGTCAGCTGAAATTTTTTTGACTCATTGTTTTTTCTCAGTGCCGGGGTGGCCCTTTCGGGACCAATCTCCCAGTGCCGTCAGTACCGTGACCACTGTGTCTGTCTTATAATAAAATTAATACTGTGTCGGTGGTTTCTAACATTGTAACAATGCTGCAGTTCTCGTTGGAACTGCTCAGAATTCATGGCTCATTGGGACAACGTAGAGTTGGCGAATAGACTTCATTGACTGGGCTGTTTCAGTTACAAGGTTTATATTTATGTAGAGAGCCTCGTACTAGTCAGTGATCGCTTCCGATTATTAAACTATAGATCACCAAGATGTCTAAATATGTGCTTGTCCATCGTGTGACTCTTTCTTTGAGCTTAACCAAATGCACTGTCTATGAGGCCGTCTTAATTGAAAAGAGACCCTGCTTCGAGGAAATTGACTACTACTACTACTACCCGATGATTATTTTGAATTTATTTTCGTTGAATTAAAGTTATTTACCCAGTTTAGTAGTATTTACCCAGTGCAGTAGGCTCTCATTTTCATTCCACTTCATCCTTCTCCTTACACTTTGGTATTCAAGTTCCTCATTACAAAGTTGTACTGAGCTTTGGCCGAACTTAGTATTGCCTTAGCAATGCCCTCGTACATGGCCTCAGCTATCTCGTCAGGGTGAGTTAAGGTCGGTGCATGCACCTGTATCACCTTAGGCCGCTATGAGGTACCTGGGTTGACACAACGGCGGAAACCCCGAAGACCCTATATGCACCGCCGTTACCGCCACCGCGTCTTTTTCTAGGAATAACGGAGCTGTCGGAAACTGGAGGCCTTATTTTATGGCAATAAATTTTGGAGGGATTGTGCGTAGCAGTCGTAGCGAAATAAGATGTAATTTGATATTGACATCAAGCATCTCTAAAATCATTTTATGCTCTACTTGGATGTTTCAAAGCCAGAATAAAATTATGACGCCTTAGAATGGCTTGTCTCCCCGTCTAAGTACATAAGATGGCCTGAATCTATCCTCTATCCTCCTCCGCATAGAGGGGCGACCGAGAACTGGTGCCATTGTATGTTCATGTGCTGCATGTCAGGGCGCTGGGCGTAGTCAGGTGAGGTTGCAGCCCGTCACCATTTTATGCCCGTGGCACATCCTTCAGGGTTACGTCCAAAAATTAGCAGAAAGCGTTTGTAATGTGTGGCTTTGATTTTAACGCGAAGATCACAAATTTTGGAGTCAAAGTAATGTCTTAGAAGACCTGTACATGCTTTCTACTCTATTCAACTATAAAGAATTATGTTGTATTTTGAAGCAAATCAAAAATAATTTCAGTAATTAACGTTGGCTTATTGCGCTGGCGCCGGTGTGCGTAATGCCACGTAATGAAAATACGGATGATTTTGTTTTCGATTGTTGATCTTTCTACTGCGCCTGAGGCCCCGCGCTGTCCTACATGAATGGTGTCATGTATTTTAAAATATGATTTTATTATTTTAATTTTCGTCGCGTCATTTGCCGCCCCCTTAAATGTGCCGCCCGGGCCCATGGCCCCCCTGGCCCCCCCCACGCTACGCCACTGTGTCATTCATTGTTATCTTGGACCAGGGACGTCTTGAAGTACTCCCTTCACCTTAATTTGATTTTGCACCATTTCTAACGATTTTCATATGAATTCAGCTCTAAAATACATCATCAAATTGGTGAGACCAATGTGTTAATCACACTAATATGGCACTTCCAATTTTATTATATTGAAAATTGAGTAGGTATAAACTGAAATTGAAAATTGAAACTGAATTGCCTGGTGCTATGTAGCGGTTTCAGATCGCCTCTTTGACAGTCAAAGTGGCGGGTGCAGGGTCATCTTAATTAATATTTTGTTCACCTTCAGAGGTACAAATGTCTCGTTTCGGGTACAAATAGTACATAATAATATGTAGTGCAAGCCCGGTATTGTGCTAAATTTTAAATCGGGGACTTGGTCACGCACTCCATCTCAACGCACACTTATCACCTGGCGATCTTTTTCTTGCATCTGAGCTCGCAAGTGAAATGCTCTGAAGCGAGCTAAAAACACTGCCTAGTTGATGGTCTCGCGGCATAAATGTGCGCGTGGGATTGGGAGGTCTCGAGTTCGATTCCCGGGTCGGGCAAAGTATTATTGGGTTTTTCCGTTGGGAAATTCTCAGTAGCAGCAGAGAGTCTCCGACTCCGAGCTGCTACTGAGAGTAGGTACTCCGTGACGGAGTCTGGTAATGTGCCCGGTACGGCAATAGGCTCGGCCCCTTTTACGTGGGACCACCGTGGGACTTATAATTCATGGCAAAATGTGGGTGTATTATTACACCTCTGTCTATCACCCTACCCCTTCGGGGATACAGGCGTAAGTCCATAAAAAAATAATAAAATATAAAAAAATAAAAACACTTGGAAAATAGCGCAAAAACGAGAAGGCGACAAACAAATGACATTCACGTGTCTCGGGTGTACTCGGTGCTTCTCGGGCTGAATTTTTGCTTGAACTGTACGGCCTATTAGTTTACCATTCCCAAACGAATCTTTAGTAACTGAACAATTCAGATAAGACCACTCTATTTGACTACTTTTTCCTTTCTGCACTGTGACGTGACGTGAGTGCAAGACGGACACGACGACGTCTCGATTTCTCGATCGTATTAATTTTCAGCTGCAACAGTTATTCTGTGCGTTGATCACATTTCACATGATAGAGATTACAAAATATACGATAACAGACCACTATATTCCAGGCATTGTGACTTAATATAGCATACTAACAAAATGGGAAAGGCTAAAAAAGGCAAGAAGAACCCGACTGCAGATGATGGGTAAGATTCGTCAATGGCATATGTTTTCGCTATCGTTTGCCAAATTTACACACGGAAACTAACATTATACAATTGATTGCAGCGACAGTGATGTAGAAACTACAAACATTGACAATATTAAGCCGGCGCAGAAGGGAAAGAAGTAAGTAGTTTTAGGTTAGCAAGTCATTATTTATTATAAAATTGATTGCTATTGCTTATTCTGAATCATTCTTATCTTAGAATACAATAAAGGGATTTATATACACTGAGATACTAACGTGCAATATTAGTATTATTTAATTTATTACTTCAAATATTTTGTTTTATTCATGAAATAAGCCCATATCTTTTATCTATCATATATTTATGTGTATTGTGAATTGAATAACAGATGAGTTTATCGCTGAATTAATGGTACTTTTAATTTCAAATTGTAGCCCAGTAGCGGCACTTTCTTCAAGTATTAAATTTATCAGTATTTTACACAGCACTTTGTTTTGAAATACTTGGGCAACAATAATAATGATTCATCATTTTAATTCTGTTTTCAACTGCTTTCTTGTTTTTCTGAGAAATGGTTGTCAGCACTGAGTTCCGATGATATTCCTATCTGGTCCCTTACTTCAAGAATATTGTTATTGTATGATAATATGACAAACACAATTTCAGTAGAACAGCTGTTCAATAGATTTATTAGCTTGGTTGCCATATTCGATGATTCATAAAATACAACTAACCCGTGCTATACTTAGCCTTCCATACCCTCAGTGTGAGTTTCAATTACTGCACCCTTGAAAGTTTTAAGTGAGATAATTGGGCCACTTTTGGACTCTACTGGGTCTACTCCGTAGTATGCCCCATCTGTGGGTACTGGCTAGCACAGCCCTAGTAACGGCACTGCACTTAAAATCCACACATATTTTCATATGACCAAAAATATTTACTTATATATAATTATTTTTAGATCATCAGTAGACATCTCGGATAGTGAAGAAGAGAAGCCAAAGCCTAAGGCCAAACACAAGAAGTCTGTTGATGAAGATGTCAAGGAAGTCACAAAGAATATAAAAAATGTCTCAATTTCAAATAAATCCAAGAAGAAAAAGGATGTCAGCAGTGATGAAGGTGAGATTTATTTTTTATATCCTCAATATGGTGCTGTAGGTGATAAATGTTAGCTTTACAAGGGACCCTCAAGTTGGTTCTAGTGTGGGGGTTATTAATTTTCTCCTGATAGAAATATATTCACTTTACTATTTATTTACTATGTGGTTATGATGGATTAAGAATACATTGTGTCACTAACTTATTTCATGGGTGTTGTAAGAGGTCTCTAAGGAAAATACTTAAAGCTAGCTAACTATACAGCTAATAACATCTCATCATCAGCCTTTAACAGTCCACTGCTGGATTAGGCCTCTCCTTTGAAAGGAGGAATTGGCCTACTATACCATGCTGGCCAAACGGGTTGGTATAGGGTTTGTATCAAGATTTCCTTCTCTTACAGTGGTGTTCTCTGCATAATGTTCCCTCCGCCGGCTCTTACGACACCCATGGGATGATATGGGGTGTTGACAATCCATATTCTTAATCCCTCACCACAACCCCCATAATAACATCTCTTGGAAAGAAATAGAAAACTCTAACTGGCCAGCATGATATAGTTGACCTAATTCTATTCTCTATGATTTTGTGGCATAAATAGAGAGATGATATGGAGGGCTGGAAAATAGTCACCCAAAGCCAAAGTCCAGCAATAACTAGTATTATGTAGACTTAAAGATGCTTGATGGCTGCTTGAGACATACAGACAACATAAACATAGTCTATAATTACACTCCTTGGATGGTAAAATGGCTCAAATGACCTTGTTGTAGCTGGTGTGACAAGCAGGTTCATCTTTCATGAAATCTTGTTACATAGTTGATAAAAATATTTTTAATTTAGGACTTCTTTGTTTTCATACTTAATTAAATTCATTTCTTGTCATAAAGGATTTTTAAAACAAGTTTTTTGGTAAAAAATCCGAAATACGTCGCCGTTTTTAAGGGTTGTGAGTGATTGAGAGGGGAGGGGGGAGGTCTCGGAACAGCCTCTCACCATTTTCACTTGCCGGAAATACTTGGTTTCCCCTGAAAAAAAAAATTATCTCCAAACATTGGTGTGTATAGCACTGCCAACTTCAACATTCTTCACACTAGTTTAATAAACTAAGGTTGACGACGGAGCCCCGGGCTCCGTGGCTCCTATTTTCGGATTAAGGATCAAGAGAGAACCTAACATAACCTATTTAGTTACTTATTACAGTTGCACCTTGATTTTGATTTTGCCAATGTCGAAGTGTGGAAGAAGAGTTCAGATAGTTATATTAGTATATTTTAAGTAAGAACAGCCTATTGATCGGTCGGAGTAGCAGTGGCAGTCGCACCTTACCCTAGGCACTTGAAAGCAATGACGCACAAATTTGACATTAGCTGTCAATATCATCCCTCCAAGATGGCGGGTTGCGTTTCGTTTCACGTTTTTCACATAAAACCTAAAAATTACATTTGTGAAACTGTACTAAAGTATAAATATTATGTTCCGTTTTGCACAATTGCCGAAGTATTTAAGAATTTTTGGAAATTGTTTATAAATATTTAAACGCAACTCCGGCAGCCAAAATTACTTTTAGGGTATTAAAACTAACTCCTTTAAGACCCCTACACACCATTCAGGCGGAAATCGGAAATCCAACTCAGTTTTTTTATAGATATTATAATACAATTTATTATTTAGATGAGTCAGAGGAAGAGGAGAAGCCAAAGAAAAGCAAAAAGAAGGAAGAAAAGAAATCTGCTTTTTCTCTGTTAGAAATAGAAGATGCAGATATATCACCACCTGAGGCCCCACCATCATCAGATGATGAAAGGCCTGTTCAAAAGCAGCAAAAGAAACCTTCTCAGGAAAAGAAAGAGCCTGCTGGTAAAAAAGGAAAGAAATCAAAAAGAAAGAAGGATGACAGTGATGATGACCTAGAAAAAGTATTAGCAGAGTTAGAAATGGAATATTCTGGTGTCAAAAAAGAGCCCACTCCTGCTCCTGAACCAGAAAAAACTGAAGAAGTGGTAGAAGAAAAAACTAAAACGAAGAAGAAGGGTAAAAAAGAGGAGCCAGCTAAGCCAAAAGAGGAAACTGAAAAAGAGGCAGATGACAAAGAGGGCAGTGATAACGAAAATGATGTTACCATAAAAACAGCTGCACAAAAAAAGAAAGAGAAAAAGGAGAGGGAAAAGTTGAAGAAACAGGAAGCTAAAAAAAAGGAAAAGGGGCCGGATGTTAAAAACGAGCCTACTGATGCCAAGACGCCAGCTCCCGAAAAAGTAGAAAGTAAGCCTGAGGAAGCACCTAAAGAAGATGCTAAGGCTCCATCAGAAGAAAAGGAAGAGGTAGATGCCCCTATAGAAGGAAAGAAGAAAAAAAAGAAGGGTGAAAAGGCCGAAAAAGAAGATAAAGGAAAGAAGGGTCCCACTAAAAAGACAATTGCTGCTATGCAAGAGGCATTGAAAAAAGTGCAAGAGGAGGAGGAACGACTGAGAAAGGAGGAAGAAGAAAGGATAAAACAAGAAGAGGAACGGGAGCGTCAGAGATTAGAAGCAATTAGGTTAGAAAAAGAAAGGAAAGAGAGGAAAAAGCAAAAAGAAAAGGAGAGAAAAGAAAGACTTAAAGCTGAGGGGAAACTGTTGACTCCTAAGCAGAAGGCTGAAAAGGCAAGGGCTCAAGCTATGCTGGAGTCTTTGAAGGCTCAAGGTATAGAGATTGGATCAGCAGAGAAGAAACCACCGAGACCTGGCACCAGGGTAAAGCCTGGCAGACTGAAGTCACAACTGTCACAAGACACGCCTTCAACTCCATCTGAGGAGAAGAAGGAGTCAGAGATTGGTGATAAGAAGGTAAGCTACTTCTATTTCAGTTTCGTTTGATAATATTTTTGTCTGCATTGTTGGTCTAGTGGAGTAACTGCTCTACCTTATGAGGTTTTGTACTGAGTCAAGACACGCCTGAGGACTCATGCCTGACTGACTGACTGGTTGGTCGCGTACGTCTGTCCCTGATCTTCGCAATAGTGTTATACATTCTCACAGTGGCGGAACTGGGAGGAAGGGCTAGAGAGACATTACTTCCTAGAAAGACATTACTTTTTAGTTCTTTTTCCTTGACTAGATTCAAGCCAAAATAAGTTTCTAAAATTTCGCGATTAGTATACATTATACAAGACCCGCTAAATAACCTTGTAAAATAAGTTTCTTCCAAAGCATAATCTAATCCAAAGAAAATCGATCTACAACTTTATTTGTTGTATCAACCGCGCGCATTGTATATTGTGCCGCAGACGCAAACTGCTGCGATCGCCCGTGGTATACGGAAATGCACCTTTACTATATGATTATTAGCGCCATAGTAGCGTTCGCCGTCACTCTTGAATTGGCCAGAATACCACTGCAACGTGTTACTTGCAATCTTATTAACTTAATTAAACAATTTTTTCTATCAGGAAGAATCACCGAAATCTGAGGATAAGAAAGAATCTGATACAGAATCAGTGAAAGATGCTTGGGATGCGGAATCGTCTGCGGATGAGCATGAACCGCCAGAGACACAGGAACCACCGAAAACTCCCGTCAAGGAAGATAAGAGACCCACGTCGGATTCCAATAAAACTAAGGAGGTAAGATATAATAACTTTTAAGCCCTTATTATTTTTTTTATTTATTTATACAGTTGGCTGGTGTTTTAGGCGGCTGTCTCGCCATCTGATACTGTGAAGAATGTCGAAGATTCGATTCCCACACGACACAACACTTGGTGATTCATAAATTGTTGTTTCGAGTCAGGGTGTACTCTGTGTTAATTGTTTGTATGTTTGTTAATAAGTCCCTCGCGACATAAGATTTTTGCGAGAGCTATAAAAAAAAGAGATCTTGAAATTTTACTGCTGAGGGCTAGGAAGAGGGGATGGGAATTTGGGTTTGGGTTTTTGGTCCTCTTATTTTCTGATACGCAATAGTAGGAATACTACTACTTTATGTTCCTCTAATGTTATGCTTCATAATGATGGTTAATTGCCTGATATTTTATAATATGCAAATAATTACGTTATTACTAAAGCATGCTTCAGATTCAAGCATGAGACTGATAGGCAGGCCAAAGGTCTCCTTAGGTCTGTTGTATAAATCATAGTATTATAATTTATTATAGGGCTAGGCTAGAATATATGTAATCGATTTTAAACTTTCGCGTTTTGTATACATCACACAATATTATTTAGCGCTCAGACTAATAGAACAAAAGGCAGACGGAGCGCGCAGAACACTTGCGTGAGGCCACTAAAGCAAATACAAAATTGAAAAGCGAACATAAATTCGGCTCAGTGCGCTGCCAAGCATCGCACAGTTCACACGCCACGATCAATCCAGCTTTTAAATTCATAAAATGCCGTCTTGCGTTTTTAAACATTGTAAAAGTTGTTTCCAAAATCAAAATCGGGAAGATGGAATATATTTTTACAGATAACTATGGATTATTTGACTGTTTTATAATATTATTTCGATAAAATTCGTATTTCTGCAGAAAATATGTAAGTTTTGCCAGTTTACGTCGACACCGTTTTCCCTGAATTAGGGAAAATGCACTTGTCAATTTATTATGTAGGTAATAATGATTGTCATGTTAATGAAAAATACATTAACGTATTGTAAAAGTATATTGTAGATTACCTTTTTTCTTGTAAATAAAGTAATAGAATTTCCATTAGAAAAAACAAAACAAACAATGTATATAACATTGTTTTAAGTTCGATCCCCAAACGATCCAAATATTCGTGTACACGCGGCTACTCGTCAAGCTATACACTTTGACCTTTGTACCGTTCTTATGGCGTAGGGAATAAGTATCAATATCGTACTTCAACTGTTTAGCTTGACTTGGCGCCGTGTGTACATTAAGTACATACAGAAACAGAAATTATTGATTGCAGCCATTATTTATTTTTAATTGCAATTTTTTTTGGTTATGATTTATGAATCATAATATTCATAATTTATTGTGTGCATGACAAAATGTTTTTAGCTATAGTTGGTGCCACGAGAAGATAGACTTTTTGTAAACAAACATTCAGGGCTTCACAACCTTTTTTCAAACAGTTGTGTTTAAGATTTTATACTTTTTGAACAGTTTTTATTTTTCCAATGCCTAATTATGCTACTATGTTTTTAAATTTATATTGTTAAATTTTACTGAAATAAAAATATTTGATTTGTGTTTGAAATTTTGAATGGTCGAATGTTCATAAAATTGCCGATTTTTTTTTTGTCGTTTTACACGTAATTTATTCTGTAAATTAAGGAAAAATAGAGTACCCTGTATGTAAATGATAGAGCACATAATTATAGAGTACATGTTACTCTATTATTGACATGATTTTTTAAATCATATAAAATAAATCATTTGCAAAGTAGCCTACCTATCCTAAAATATTAAATTATTGACCAACAATGAATAATATTACAGATAACTAGCTAGTAATTCGCGTAAAAATTTCTAGGCATGGAGATTTTACGTTTTCTGTGAGTAAAATCGTCAGAATGAACTCGAATCTCACTCCATTAAAAGTTACGATAGTCTGAAAACACAATTTCTTTTTTAGGTATAAATAATTTTCTGCGTGACTAATAGTTTGCCATCTGCTATTCTGCATCCGCTTTATCGAGATGCCGGCAGCGGGCAGAGCGTTGCGATCCTATAAACTTGTATTTACCTTAACATTTACCCCTTCTTGATAACTAAAAAAATTTTTTTTTCTCTGATAAATGCATGTTAAGCCCAAGAATGTAACATTTCAATGAACTAACGTCAAATGTTGACATTCTAGGCGTCAGTACCTCAAAACATCAAAAGATCCTGTTGACAGCGAATAATATCGATAAAAACCCGATCCATTGGCATATTAGTTTCCAATGACACTTATCTATGTACCGTTGCGCTCATTGGATTTGACATTATTTGTTTTTGACAGAACTATCGCTAAGTCACTTAGTAGAAATTCTTTGTTTACAAAAAGTCTATGTTCTCGAGGCAGCGACTATAATTAATATTTAGGACGCAAGCCTCAAACAATTATCTAAACATTTCCAGATACTATACTGAGAATTTCTAAACAAAAAATAAACAACATTTTCGCCGATCTAAGATCTGAACCTCATGATTGGTATTCGTAAATATATGTAGTTGGTATTATATAAGTATCTCTTCTGGATCGAGGCTATGAATCACAAAACATAATCTATATATTTCTCAATTTACCAATAAAATTAGTTAAAACTTAACTCGGTACCTTTATTTAAGAAATGTATTTATAAAAGCATACATTAAGTAATGGTATCTTTTATTTGAATCATTTTCACAAAAGCATTACATATTAAAAGCATTAATTAAATCCATGGTAAATTCTTCAAAACCGCAAACGAATATAAGATATGTAATATTTTTATATTCGTTTGCAAAAACTATATGCAAAATAGTGGGAGATTATTCATAATCTGGCAACTTTACACACACATAGACGCGCGTGTCCGTACAGTGCCAGTCGCCAAATGTCACGCACACATAGCTGTCAACGTGCCTCACTTATGGGTTGATTACACCTAACGAGTACAGTGGCGAGTCAGTGTCCTCGGCCGAGTACTCGGTTGGTATAAACACTTTAACGAGTGCTCGGCCGAGCAAAGAGGCGAGAGAGTCGCTAGAATCCCAATCTGTTTACTAGGCCGAGTACCCACCTCCCCGCATCATTTTTCTACCTCCGCAGCGACTCGGTATACCGCTCGGCACGTATGAACACGCTCACGATTGTCACTCGGCCACTCGTTCGTTCGTTATGATTGTTTATGTTTTTGTTTTCAAATTATCCTAATCTCAATTAAAATGTCCGTTAATAACAAATGGAGCATGGAAACAACAATAAAATTCATTCAGTGTTACAAAATACATGAATGTTTGTGGAATTTTTCTACAGACATTCTCAAAAGTGCCTTGAATTCTTTGGGATTTTCTGACTGCAATTCATTAAAAAGGCAATTTGTTGCTCCAAAGGCATTTCGCCTTAACATCCATGTTCTAGTCCAAATTCTTCAGTCTTCATCTTCTAATAAATCCCACAATTCGTTTATTATAATGTCTGGTAACAGCTGGTTAAAAACCTTTTTAAATTCTTTTTTTTTTGCGATCCATTGCAGTCGTAAGCGTGATCAAAACTAAACTGTCTCGCCACTATAGTAAATACGTGTGATCACCCACTCGGTTCGGCGACTCTCTCGGCCGAGAGCGCATTTACTGACTCGCCACTGTACTCCTTAGGTGTAATCAACCCATTAGTTGGACGAATGCGCTCCATCTGATTCTTGTTAAATCTGTGATTAAGCGGGTCTTAGTCCAAATATTATTACCTCTGTCCATATATATACTCAATACCTCTGTTATTCTCCTAAGTTTCTACCGGCTTGCAACAGTCGTGATCGCGGAGGGACTGTCGGTTGGAGGGACGGTCCCTCCGCGACCACGACCGTTACACGCCGGTAGAAACGTAGGAGAATAACAGAGGTATTTATGCCTTGACATAAGTAAATTATCGCCGGTAGGTATTAATGATTGCAGAAGACTGCACGGTTGGCGTAGTGGTTTAAGCGGTCGCCTCGCCGCTCGACACTGCGTCAAGTGTTGTTGGTTTGATTTTCACACGAGACAACACTTTGCGTGATCCATTCCGAGTCCGGGTGTTCATTGTGTCCGTTGGTTGCACCTTTGCGAAAACCTCGAAAGTGCGGGAGTTGTCTTTTAAAAAAAACTAGGGAATATCAAAGTATCTTTAGAGTTTTGGAACTGTATAAGATATACCCACAAGATTCAACAAATTTTTTTTGGATAGCTGTTTTGAAATGGAAACTTTACAATGAATAATAGTTTATTGTTTCATCTCCGTGAGATAGTAAAGATTTTACGCTAACGGCCAATTTACTCACATTACTTGTTATATTTCAGAAGGTAGAAGAAGAGGAATCATCTTCAGAAGAAGATGACAGCTCAGAAGAGGAGACCAGCTCTGAGGAAGAGTCGGAGGAGGAGATGACCGACGCCCAGAAGAAGAAGGAGGTTATACTCAAGAGATTAGAGGTAAGGACTCATTACATATAATCGTCATTACCATTATCACCCTCGGACGGATCCAAGGGCAGAAGGGTCCAAGTTCCTTAAGGCACCTAAAAGTATCTCTAAGTCCTCCAATGATAAATTACTTTTTAGTGTTTCTCCGGATGTAACCTGCCCACACCAGTGTCTAGATCATCTCAACCAAAATTAACTCAGTCCCAAAGTAAGCACCTCCCAAACCAAATAAATTGTACTTCACATCAACTTTATTGCTTATTGAAATAAGTAAAGTATTAGAATGATTTACTGTACACCACGATGGAACAAATTCTATAAATTTTTGAAAAGCGCCTCTGGCGTTTAGTTCCAAGCTATCAGAACCGCCATCGCGCCAGGAGCCATTTAGTATGGAAATTGTTCCTATCGAGAACGACTCGCAAGTCTATCAAACTTACAACAAAAGACCAGACCTCCAGTCAATATAAGGTGTAATATTAATAATGCTCATACGCTCAACAGAAACGCAAGCAAGACAACGAAGCGAACAAACATAACAACCCACTGCGCGCGGCTGTAGTATGTGTCTTAGGCCATGTAGATACCGGCAAGACTAAGATCTTGGACAAGCTGCGTCGTACAAACGTACAGGACGGTGAGGCGGGCGGTATTACGCAGCAGATTGGCGCCACCAATGTGCCTATTGAGAATATTAAGGAGCAGACCAAACATGTTAAAGGGGTAAGTGAGATTTTTATTGATAAAATATTAACCATGACTGTGTGTGCTTTTACGTGCGTGTGGAATTACTGAAGCAATGCTCACTACTACATACTATAGGGGACAAAAAGAGCATACAGGCAAGGCCGAGCCGCCCCTATGTGCGATGTGTGCAGCGCACACAGGCGCCAGGGTGAAACCGCGCGATGGGTGAAATGTCAGCGTTAATTATTAAATTAATTACTTTTGAAAAAGGTTGGCAAAAAGACGCGGCAATGCATACAGGGACGATAGGCTGTTTGCAAAAGCAATAGTGCACATTTCCTTACTACAATTAGTTTTTCGAGTGTTGTAGGTACGTCACCGGTTAAGCTAGCTTGTTCTTGTTGAAGCTAGGGACTTCACTCCAATGGACGCCGGTTTGGTAGATAGAAACCCGATGCTGCCGGCGCATTGACATGGAAATCTTTACTTTGCTGGCAGCTAGTCCGCGTGTTTGTACTTCACCGATATCGCGGTAGCAACCGCGTTACTTTGTAATATGAAAGTTTTTGAATACAAGCGCATGCACTGGCGATTTATTCTTTGACCGATATATTTGAAAAAAGAAACCCTGAACTGTGTAGGTATGAAATAGTTTACGAGTTACTTCGTTCAGTGAAGCATTTTCAAACCGATGCGGCATATACCTGAATGCATATTGCCGCCAATTTAATTTGTATTAGAAGTTCGATAGATGATTGAAAATAACAATAAGTAGTCGGTTGTCGGTTTACATTCAAGTCTATAAACACGGGCGTTTCTTTGCTAGTTGCGATATTAGTGTATAATCTATGGTTGCGATCAGCGATGCAGCAAAAGGTCAAACTTAATATGAACATAAATGATTTGCATATCGAAAAATTGATCGCTCTATTCAAGTTGATGCTGAACCGAAACTGATTGAATGTTTTAGAATGGTATTGTATTAGGAAGGGGTGGAAATTGGGTGACCTTTGACAACTTTTCATAGATAATTCATTTCATCTCATCATGTCAGCCTAGAGACGTCCACTGGTGGACATAGGCCTCCCCCAAGGTTCTCCACAGAGGCCGATTTTGAGCCGCCCGCATCGGTTGGATGCGGGCGGCTTCCCGCGATCTTAAGGCGCTACCTCGAAAATGTATGCCCTTTTAGATTACAGATTTTGAAGCAATGAGACACACCAGCAAAGTGAAAGTTTTATATATTATTTATCAGGTCTTTATCCAGGGACTGCTCAAATCGATACACGATTGGAAGATTTTCGCTCGATAGAATTTTAGTTTGATAAACATGCTTTCTCGAAATATTTTTTTAGGATATTTAAAAAAATAATTAACTTTTCGCCTGGAAATTGCTACTCACCGAATGAAGAGCTAGTTTATTAGGGACTGGTCTAACGATTGTTTCTAAAACGATTATTACTTGAGTTATGAACGAGATAAGATTTCAGACAGTTTCGTGATAGCATGCCATGCAGGTTCACTCACGATCCTTTTCTATTCCTTCACCGTTTATCAAGCGACAATTAGCAATGTTATTCGCATTTCGAAAAGACAGTGGTGCGCGCCGTGAATTTGAACTCGTTGGGAAGCAGTCTGTTATTCTCTCCACTCCTTATTATTTTATATTATTACCTAGTATTTGAGAGGCAATTTTAAGTCGTGTATTCTCACCGATGTTGTAATGTCTAACGGTACCTACATTCACGCGTGTATTATATATACAGCTAGTTATTTACAGCGAAGTTCCAACTAATGTCGCGTTTCAAACAATGAATGACGTACTGATGACGTTATTACAGATACTGTTATTAAACAAGCATTCGAAGCAAAGCAAATTCAACCTTATCATCGTTGACGGTCCAGGCATTAACAAGGCATGACACGGAATGATTATCTTTTTTTTTTACTACGGTAGAAACCTGGCCAGAGTGTGATCGACCGGGCTTGGAGGTGGCGGAGGTGGGGTGGTGTGTGGAGGCTCTCCCCTAAAGGCGGGGCGTACCCACTAAAACCACCGCGCTGTCCCTACGGGTCCCGTGTAGTGGCGGGGTCACGCGATTCGCGGATAGCATACTTTTCCGTGACCCCGCCCGGGATTGGCCCGCCGTTGGTGTTGGCGGGCCCCGTCTCGTTATGAGTTGGGAGGCGGCGCGGACACGACGCCGCCTCCTTGCCATTTGGCGGACGGGGAGCAGCCCCAGCGCTCGCCGTCCGTAGGCACTAAAACGGCCGCACAGGATAGGCAGGACGGCAACCTGGCAACACCGCATCTCTTCTTGCTCTGCGGTCCCACCGCATCGCAACAAATGGTGCGCCCCCATTTGGTCGCGGGAGATAGGGCGCGCGGTAACGCAACACCGACACGCCTCTCCTCCCGCGACCGCGCCCGACTGCAAGGGACAGACAACTGTCCTCCGCACTCGCACCTTGGGACGCATCCTACCCAGGCCTCACCCAAGCCCACGTGGAGTGTCCACTCCCGGGAATCCGCTTAGCTTCACCGTGGGTGTCCAAGCCACGGCTACTGACCCCCCCCACCACGACAAGGTGGAGATCCCACGGGGGGAGGAATGATTTACTTTTTTTTTGGTGTTGGGTTGGAAAATCCTCATGGAGTCCCTCCGCCCTGGGGGAAGGCCGAAGGGGACTGTCAGACTCTTACTGAATAAAAACCAACCCGTGTTCCACATGTACCCCTGTGTCGGAGGGTAGGATCGCCGAAGCATTCGTCGCTACCCCCGACGGGTATTGGCCCGCCAGATGGTCAGGCTGGCCCCGAACAAAACCCCCTTGGCGGCGGATGAAGGTGTTGGGCTCCACCGCCAATACGCCCAGCGGCCGCAGAGGATAGGGAGGACGGCAACGCAACACCGCATCTCCTCTTCCTCTGCGGCCCCACCGCGACGAAACGATGGTGCGTCCCCATTTGGTCGCGGGAGATAGGGCGCGCGGCAACGCAACACCGACTCGCCTCTCTTCCCGCGACCGCGCCCGACTGTGAGGGACAGACAGAACTGTCCTCCGCACCCGCACCTATGGACGCATCCTACGCAGGCCTCACCCAAGCCCAAGTGGAGCGTCCACTCCCGGGAGCCCGCTTAGCTTCACCGTGGGTGTCCAAGCCACGGTTATTAACCCCCCCACTACAACAAGGTGGAGATCCCACGGGGGGGAGGAATTATTATCTGGGATATCATGATATCCCAGGTTATCTTTGCCTGGCAGAATACCATGGTCCTTAAGAGTAAAAAACCAATTGCCTATTTGTTCAATGGCTTACTACGTAGCCGTGTAAATACTAATGTGTACCTAGCTCTGGTCTCGGAGTTTATAAGCCGCACGAAGGCCTACGACATGGCCTAACGATTCTTGTCCTGAGACAAGAACCTGTACCGACAGCTTTACGTGCCTTGAGCTTGCGAAGCACGATAGCGCTCTGATGTAAATGTCATATGCGGTCTCCCACCCAAGTGGTAGTGCAAGCATTGCTTAACTTTGCCGACCTATTACGATCTGCAAGCCAAATCACGCTGTGAGCGCTAGGATCAACCGACTGATACAAATATTAAAAGCATCTTACAATTTACGTTTTACTGAATATTTTTATTATTTATTAATGTTTTTATTAATTTTACTTTTATATATTTGCAGGTGACTGAGATAGCATTCAAGCTGCCCGGCTTATTGATCATCGACACCCCCGGCCACGAGTCCTTCAGTAACTTGAGGAACAGAGGCTCTTCGCTCTGCGATATCGCCATTCTTGTAAGTGACATACCTACTTGTTTATAACTTGTTGTGAGTAAAAAGATTTTCGATATGATTGCATACTGTTATGTGGTTTAAAACACATTTTTAAAATTAGTGTAGAGGAAGTTCTAGCTAGTCTCGCTAATGAAGAAATAATAATTGAGTAAAATTGTCTTATTAGACATAACATTGTGCGGCATTTTAGGGTCCAATTTTTTCGGTCAAGTAAATTGTTAATAGATTTCTGCAGCAACGCAAGATTATTGTAAATTAGTTTTTTGGCTGCAACAATTTGCATCTTTATTTTTTGTCACCTTTGTGAATATTTGAGAGTATAAAAGCAAGCTAAACCAAACCTTTCCATTCCAGGTAGTAGACATAATGCACGGTCTAGAACCACAGACAATCGAGTCTATTAATCTACTGAAGCAGAAAAAGACCCCGTTCCTAGTGGCGTTGAACAAGATAGACAGGCTGTACGACTGGCAGAGCGCTCAGCGTAAGGACGTGAGAGACATACTCAAGATGCAACAGCCCAACACTCAGCTCGAGTTTGAGAAGAGGAGCAAGGATGTCATGCTGCAGTTTGCTGAACAGGTTATATTTTTATTCCTTTTTTATTTCCAAGTAGCATGTTCTTTCGTCTCGTGAAGGAAATTGGAGGGGGAGAGAGAGACTCCTTAAGGCGATAACGCCTACTAACTAAAAGCACCGACTTATTTTCTACTCACCCGTTGTGAATGACACGGTGACAGGGTCTAAGTTACTGACACTAAGTCAGACCGAGACACAGTAGGTCACGAATATGTCACACTAAGTTAATGTGACATATTCATGACCCGGCCTGGGTGGGCCCATCTTACCAGGCAGGTCTCATTTCATTCTCCCAGACAATCACACGCTTTGAGTTCTCGTTCATACTACATTCCCAAAGCAGCCCTTTGTACCATTTAGGTTATTTAAAAATTTAACGTTCTTACATTCAGGTTTTTAGAATCTGACTGATGCAATTTACATCGAACTTTACAGACTATAAAGATTAAATTTAATTTTTAAAGCCATTAACAGTCGCAATCAAAATACGGCTTTGGGTGGGCAGTGCCACATACAACAAACGTTTATAGGCGTCTTGCAAAACTTCCATTACACCCCGTGCGTTCAATGGTACCCGGTCTGAAGTTAGTCACTGTGATAAGTTCGCGCATGTACGGTCGCGGTCTAAAAATGTTTACCACTTTTCAAATTACATTCTTTGTCACGTTGGGTTCAGCAAGGTCTAAAATGCTATATCTGAGTACTTATTACTTTTCAATCATTGGTAAGGCATCGATTCAAACAAAAAGAGTATGAATATTAGACCGCTAGACCAACGAGGCAGTCTTACGCTAGACGATTTAAATATTCTTATAAATATTGTATTTTTTTCAAAAAGGTTTTATATTCAGGATGTCGTATTTTCGCCATCCCTTTCATTATAATCTGTCAATGTAAAAGTCATTTGATAAACTTATTAATTACAAATACCTAAATCGTAAATAGCAAGTTTAAAATAACATTATTTGAAGACTACAAATATTTTAGTTTCAGTGTAAATATCACGCTTGTAATTAAATGAACGTATATTATAAATGTGGAATAATAAATCGTTATTGACACTAGTTGCTACGCAACGCATGTTATCATAGATTTGTTGCCTACAGTCCGTTCACAGTTATTTTACCTCTGACAGATGTCGGTGTTTATTTTCTTTATGTTGGAATTGTACTCTGTGATGACAGGAATGTTACCCGTGCATAACATTTTACCCAACATTAGTGGAAATGCTTCAAAAATTCAAATGCTTGAAGCTCATGGCCGCAAAGTGGTTAGATTACCGCCATACCACTGCGAGCTAAACGCAATTGAACTTATGTGGAGGCCCATTAAAAGGCGAGTCACAAGCAAAAATTTAGGACAAGAGGCAACCAACATGACAGCAGTTACGAATCATCATAACATTAGCAGTCCACATGGATCATTCTTATAGACTCACGCCTGTTTCCATGCAGGGGTAGGCAGAGATGTAATATTACACCCACATCATTCTTATTCAAAATTAATATGAAAATTAAATTTGCAGTTTTTGTATTTGATAATTAGAACCTCACGTTGGCGTAATAATGATGCGTTTACCTTTATTATATTACATAGACAACATTTTTATTATAACTATTTATCTTCATAGGAAATTAGATATTTCGTAAGAAAATAAATGTACATGCATATAGCCATGCCAATATCAAGAGGTTTTGTTACAAACATTACTTCCAAATATTTAATACGATCGCTTAGGCAATAAAAAAATAAGTACATTTTTAGCAATAATGTAGATTTAAAATGGGAATATTATATACCGAATATAGCAACACAACGCCCAGGTTGGCCAATCTAACAGCTAGAGGTAAAATAACTGTGAATGGACTATAGTACAATATCTTCGTCCTTGTGTCATTGATGTGTTCATGCAATTATAAGCCTTAAGGTGGTAAACACTTTCAGACCGCGACTGTACAGTACACAAAAAGTTCCTAAATCGTGCATTGCGCAGCCGCTAGTGCGGTGCAAATCGGCAAACATAAAATGCGCGAATTGTATGTCTCTTCTTATGTACTTTTAAGTGTAAAACATATGTATTTTTTTTTCTGCAGGGTCTAAACGCCGCCTTATTCTACGAGAACCCAGACCCGCGTACCTACGTATCGCTGGTGCCCACATCGGCGGTGACGGGCGAGGGCATGGGCAACCTACTGGCGATGATTGTGCAGGCTTGTGAGGGACCGCTGCATAAGCGACTTATATTCTCTCAGCAGCTGCTCGCTACTGTACTCGAGGTTTGTAGGCTCAATTTTACAATGCAAAATTCAAAGTTCACTATTTAAAAAACCGATATGAGTGATGTTTGATATGTATAAATAAAATTTTATAGATTATAATATATTAAACCTGTGCAAAGGCTTTGGAAACGAAATATTAAGTATTTTTTTAGGTTGAGAAACGAAATGAAAAGAGCTAATATCTTCTATACATATTATAAAACAAAGTCCCCCGCCGCGGTGTCTGTCTGTCTGTTCGCTTAAAACTCGAAAAGTACTGGACAAATTTTTATACCGTTTTCAACAACATTGAGAGTGATCCCTGAGGAAGGTTTTAGTGTATAATAAGTTTAAGTTTTGTGAAAACTGACGATATTACGACGATATTAGTTCAACGCGCCGGCAAAAATTGAGCCGATCGGGAGCTTTCCTCGAAAACGCTGCCAAAACCTTTCGAGTTATAACAAAACAATGTATGGTGGGATTGTACCTCTATAATAGATCTACAAAAAAGTCCGCAATGGTATACGAGGTCTATCTTCCAAGGATAACCGACAATAAACATATTTTGCTTTTACATCTATCTATCTATATAATAAAGCCGAAGAGTTTGTTTGTTTGAACGCGCTAATCTCAGGAACTACCGGTCGGATCTGATAAATTATTTTTGTATACGATAGCCCAGTTATTCCGGAAGGCTATAGGCTATATAACATAACGCTTCGACCCTTTGGGGCCGGACAAAAGGCTAAAAGATAATGTCGGCTAATCTCAGGAACTAGCAGTCGGATTTTAACAATTGTTGTTGCTATATAAAATTACGCCACAACTTTTAGGGGCCAGACAAAAATAATAAAATGGTCAAACGAGAAGGGGGAGGGTTGGGTCAAAGGCAAAAAAAGGCTAAACGAATAGGATACAATCTATATGGGTATCGTTTTCGAGATTTTCGGGACGCTGATTAATAATATGAAATTGATTTAGTGATCCAAGATGGCGGACGGGAAATCAAAGATGGCGGATGGGAAAATTTTAGAAATCAATATGGGTATCGCCGTCGATATTTAAAGGGGTGGGGAATCGAAATACAACATCTATTTCGGGATCAAAGATGGCGGATGGGAAATCAAAGATGTCAGATGGGAAAATTAAAAAAAAACAATATTGGTATCGTCTGCGAAGTTAAAAGGGATGGGGAATCCAAATACAACATCTGTTTCGTGATTCAAGATAGCGGATGGGAAATCAAAGATGGCGGATGGGAAAAAATTTAAAAGTCAATATGGGTATCGTCTCTAATGATTTAAGGGATGGTGAATCCAAATAGGACATCTATTTCGTGATCAAAGATGGCGGATAGGAAATCAAAGATGGCGGACGGGATTTTTTTAAAAAATCAATATGGGTATTAGAGTAAGATCCCAGAGCCGCCAGACCTAAGTCATTTTATCAAAGCTGAAATTTTGAGGATTATTAGTATACAATCTTGTTAAGAGGTATGCCCACCCACTAACTTGAATGCTGGGCCATTTCACAGGTAGCGCGAAGTAAACGTACCAAAAAAACATACTTACGTTAAAGTATCACTCGCTCAGTGTACTCACACGCATTCATGCGTATGAATGCGTATGAATAATGGCCGCACGCTCGCATTCACAGGGAAAGTTCCATGGTGTCTGGCTAGACGAATGGCCCTTCGGATTGGTCTGGCTGCTTAGGAAGGGTCTTAAAATAGTATCTAAAGTAACATATATCAAATTTAGCTTTGCTAAAATGACGTAGTTTACATAATTTTTTAGGAACTTTCAAGGCGTCTGGCAGAAGTAATGGCCCACGGAAAGTGTCTGGCAATAATGAATTTCAATTTTAGACAGTATTTTTAAACACAAATTTGAATACCAGCTTTGATACTTTAACGTAAGTAAGTATGTTTTTTTGGTACCTTTACTTCGCGCTACCTGTGAAATGGCCCAGCATTCAAGTTAGTGGGTCGGCATACCTCTTAACAAGATTGTATACTAATAATCCTCAAAATTTCAGCTTTGATAAAATGACGTAGGTCTGGCGGCTCTGGGATCTTGGACTATATCGTCTCCGATTTTTAAAGGGATGGGGAATCCAAATACAACATCTATTTCGTGATTCAAGATGGCGGAGGGGAAATCAAAGATGGCGGTTGGGAAAATTTTAAAAATCAATATGGGTATCGTCTCTGATGATTTAAGGGATGGTGAATCCAAATACAACATCTATTTCGTGATCAAAGATGGCGGATAGGAAATCAAAGATGGCGGACGGGATTTTTTGTTAAAGTCGATATGGGTATCGTCTCCGATATTTTAAGGAATGGGAAATTCAATATTATATAAAAATCTATGTTTGTTTGTTCATCATTTATAGACTCTGAAATGATAAGAGATTAAGCTCTAAGTCAATGGTAACTTTGGAAAAGGGGGTTGGAAAAAGGGAATTAAATAAAAGCTCTTAAAAAGCGATACGAAGTTCGCCGGGTCAGCTAGTTATTGTATATAAACGTTATCAAAAAACATATTCTCAATACATTCTTTAAAACCTTGTACAGTACTCGCCAATCTTTATGGCCGCTTTGAATGTAGCCATCGGTACGAACTTGCGCATGGTACAGTCGGGTGGTAATTTCATAACCAAGAAAAATATTTGTAATTATTGAAAATTAAAATCTTCAGTTACGTTGTTAGATTAGCTATATTATATTATTTAATTACATAGTGTTATTGGGTTTTTCCGTTGGGAAATTCTCAATAGCAGCACGGAGTCTGGTAATGTGCCCGGTACGGCAATAGGCTCGCCCCTATTACGTGGGACCTAAAAATTCCTGGCGAAATGTGGGTGTAATATTACACCTCTGCCTACCCCTTCGGGGATACAGGCGTGAGTCTATAAATAAATAAATTACATATTCAATCAAATTAGAATAATAAGATTAATATAAATTCAGTTAGATGAAGCGACTTTAAGCTTAGACTTCTTTCCTTCTTCATAAACGTTAATACGTCAAATACCATTTTCCGTGTTTGGCGACGTAAAACATTAAAACGAACGCGAGGCATGATCAATGAAAATCGTTACTATCTACGGAATTCTATATTCGCTATAGATATTAACTATAGAGACTACAGATCTATCTATTTGCTATTTGCCACTATTGGTCAGCATCTGGCTCTTGAAATTAAGCATTGCAACCACAGTGTTTCAAACAGGCTCTCTACATTACCATCACAGGTGAATTCTTTCGGTCTTCTAGACACAAACCCTGAAGAAGTGTACAGTACACTGATGAGCCTTAAATCAAATAGTGCCGCTGGGTGGGACAATATCTCGACACAATTTTTAAAATATATAGGTAAAGAAATAGAACCCATTATATCACACCTCACTAATTTATGTTTTAGAAATGGTATTTTCCCAAACCCGTTGAAAAAGTCTATAATTATTCCAATTCACAAGGCTGGGAATAAAGATGACATCATTAATTATAGACCTATTTCCATATTGCCTTCTATATCTAAAATAATTGAAAAATTGATAAACAAAAGGTTGCTCAACTACCTAAATCAATACAATATTTTGTCCAACTCGCAATATGGCTTTAGGTAAGGTGTTTCTACGGAAGATGCAGTTACTGCTCTAACGCCACTTATAACGGACCATCTTGAAAAGGGCGAGAAATGTTCAACTGTCTTCATTGATATTAAAAAAGCATTCGACACCGTTTCTGTCTCTACCCTTGTGAAAAATTGGAAAAAGTTGGCGTTAGAGATACAGAGCTTAATCTCTTTAAGGACTATTTATCTAACCGCAAACAAAGGGTAAAAGTGGACTGTTACACCAGTGACGACGTAAACGTGTCATATGGCGTTCCCCAAGGAAGCGTATTAGGACCGACATTATTTTTAATATACATAAATGATTTATGTAACATGGAAATTAATAACGCCAAGGTTTTTTCATACGCTGATGACACAGCTGTTGTTTTCTGTGGTAGGACCTGGAGTGATGTTAAATATAACACGGAATTAGGTATGGTTCGCATAGCTGAATGGTTAAGTGACAACCAACTCACACTTAACACAAACAAAACGAATGTTATTAATTTCGGTATAAGTACTCGCACAATTCCAAATGATAGCTTTGGCATTAAAATACACTCATGTCGTGATATTAACAACAAAAATTGCAACTGTCCATTAATAAAAAACGTTAATCAAACAAAATATCTCGGCGTTGTAGTTGACCAAAGATTGTCCTGGTACCCTCACATAGAGCAGGTCACCAATAGGGTTAGGAAACTTAGCTGGATTTTTAAATCACTAAGACATGTGATACCACAAAGCCCGACTACAGATAAACTTACTAATAAAAATAGAAATATTCTGAATGAGATATACTTTGCTCTAGTACAATCTGTATTAACTTACTGCATTCCGATTTGGGGCGGCGCCGGAAAAACTAAGTTCTTGGAAATAGAACGAGCGCAGCGTTCCTTGATAAAGGTAATGTATTTTAAGAAGATGAAATTCCGTACTTCTACTTTATATCAGCTATGTGGTTTACTCTCTGTAAGAAAACTCTACATTCTCCAAACAGTATTAAAATTTCATAAATCTATTCCTTATAATGCGAATATTGTGACTAAGAGGCGGAAGGATTTAATAGCCCTAATCCCTAGAACCAAAACAAAGTTTTCCAGTATTCAGTTTGGCAAACGATCCGCTCAATTATATAATAAAATTAATAAAGAAATTTATATCTATCCTAAACAATATAAAGAAACAAAGCAAATTTTAATAAAGTGGCTAAAACCTCTTTCGTATGAAGAAACAGAGGCATTGCTGAACTAAATAATATAACATTTTCACACACACACACACACACACATTCACACACACACATTCACCACATCACACGCCACACAGACACACACCACACACATACCCAACGCATGCAAATGATAATTAAGGTATTTTTAAGTATTTTTAATTGTTCTAATTTTTTTTTCTAAATTATTTCTTTAAACATTTTTTGTAAGTACTTTTATTTAATAGTGTTTGTTATAAACATTGTAAACATGTTATGGAAGAGCGGAGTGTCCTAATACAGGCATATTTTGCTTAAAAGGAGACTCCTTACACTAATTTGCAATATTGTAACACTGTTAAGACAATAAATTATTATTATTAGCTATAGTTCGAATATTGAAAATGGCCATATATCAGTACAAATAACAACAAGAAACAACGATAGCAACGAGAAACAACAAATAAGTAACACTATGAAACTATTCTGAACGCGACGATACTGTCAGAGCTCAGCGAATATGAGTCGTGTACGAACGTAGTACTCACACTAACGCGCGGGAGGCGAGGACTGCCTCCACGCCCCGCATACGTCCCGCTGATACCTGATTTTGTGTTCTGCGCAGCGCAATGCGGCTAGGTTCGGAGCGGCCATAAAGTTTGGCGAGTACTGTACCTTGTTACTTACTAAATATAATTTTTATTTGTTCACTACTTTATAAAGAAGTGGCCTTCAAAATTTGTGTAGAAATTCGTGAGGAATAAACTGTCTCAATCGATTTTAGATCTAGCCTTCACTGACAAGTTGCATAAAATCAACTGCCAGTCCTGCGACTTGCGACAAGGCACTCGAAAAATCTAAATAAATAATCTAACCCATATCTTCCTAGTGATCGATTAATTGATCGGTTGACTTTTAATTTTTTTGTGAGAAACTCGGAACGCATCCATTGTTATTTTTAAAGTGTTGGTAATCCTGACGCTAATGGCTGTCAAATTGTATTTTTGACATTTTACAATTGGCGTTCAAGTGTATTTGCGGCGATTTTTACTCAAAAATATGTCTCATCGTAAAATGTAAGTACTTTCACTATATTATATTATAATTTTATTTATTTCTATGATTTTATACTAAACATAGTGTGTGTTATAATATTGTAATGTAGTATAATGAATATAAATTGAATGTGGATAGATATGATGATGTTTTATGAAGTGATCGATTTTTCGATCAGTAGGTTGTTATGCCCGTGTACGGTTTTGCTCCTTTATCTTGGTTTTACTCAGATATTTTTATTGATTTTGTTACAGTTTGTAAGTTCATGAAATAATTTCACATTCTGGAAGATGACACAGAAGTTTTATCAGCTGATATATAAATAACTCCGCCGGATAATTTTGATAGAAGTGACGAAGATAGTGGTGATGAGGAATCTACCCACATAAATAATTTATCCAGGCATCAACTGTTAGCAGAAGCTGAACTTAGGGCCACCGTTGCTTCGGAAGCTGGTATTGAATTCGAAGACAATTTATTGGACGATCAACCTCTTGAACCCCTACCCAGTACCTCGTCAGCAAAACCACCGCCAATGAAAAAAAGCGCGCTTTTGCATCTAGACGTTGGAGGGCTATCGATATTCCAGATAAAGAAGAAAAAGAGACTGAGATACCTAGTTTCCTTGAAGATATTGAAACAACAATATAGTTTTTCGAATTATTTTTTGATGAAGAGGTGTTTGAGCTATTGCGTTCCGAAACGAAAAAAAATGCAATTCAGAAAGGCAAGCATGGTTTTAGGGTGACAATGACTGAAATGAAATATTTCATCGCCATATTGTTATTGTCAGGGTATAACAGCGTGGCAAGGTAACGCAAGTGGATTGCGATTTTCAAGTCGTGGCATCTCTAATGCCTAGAAACAGATTTGAAGACTTGCTTCGTTACTTCCACGTCGCTGACAATAATAATTTACCACCAAACGATAAGTTCGGAAAAGTTCGTCCACTTTGGAACCTACTACTACCGTCTGGCAGTTACAGTTTTTACATGGACAATTTTTTCACCTCATTGGCACTGCTGGATGAACTGAAGAAATTGGGGCATGATGCAACAGGTACTATAAGAGCCAACAGGGTAGAAAATGCGCCATTGAAAGATACAAAACAGATGAAGAAGACCCAAAGGGGTTCATATGACCAATGTACGGATGTGTTGTCCGACATTACTTTAGTTCGGTATAACGACAACAATATTGTTACGGTTGCGTCTACGCAATGTGGCGTACAACCAATAGGAAAAGTCAAGCGGTATAGCGACAAACAAAAAAAGGATGTAGACCAACCAAGGTGTTTCATAAATTATAATAAGTACATGGGTGGCGTCGATGGTCTTGATCAAAATGGTAGGGTGTTATCGAGTATCCATAAGGCTGAATAGGTGGTACTTGCAGTTATGTTTCCTCTCAATGCCTGTGTGAACAATGCCTTTCAGTTATATAAATTGTCCGCAGCGTCGAAGAACGGCAACAGGAAGATGCAACTAAGAAATGCGAGGGTGCTGATGATGATGATATCATCTAGCGAAAATCAGGGCGCGGTCAGACTGTGAGCTATAATGATAGTGGATGGTATGCTAGTTACGTTAAAGCTCACATAAATGAGCTTTTGTTTAGATAGTACCATTTTATTACAATAAGTAAGTGTTTTTATATAATATTAAAATACAGAACTTTTACAGCAAAATAAATGCAATTCTGTCATTATGTCAAATTATTTCATCGACCTAAAAATATTCATACTCTTTTTGTTTGAATCGATGCCTTACCAATGATTGAAAATTAATAAGTACTCGGATATAGCATTTTAGACCTTGCTGAACCCAGCGTGACAAAGAAAGTAATTTGAAAAGTGGTAAACATTTTTAGACCGCGACCGTACACTCCACTGAGAAATTTCGCCCTGTCCCTATGCGCCCGCGCCGCGCCCCGATGCGACAAACAGTGCTAAACTGCTAGCGGAACTGAGCGCATCCAGTTTTTCGCTGCAACAGTTAATTGTTTGTCTACGTTTGCCCGACGCGATGGCTTATCAGTTCACATTACGGGAGTATGTAGCTATGCTTCGTGCGTACTTTTTGAGTGGAAGGATCGCGAGAGCAGCTGTGTACCCATGGACATCTTTTTGTGAGAGTACAAAAGTGAGCCGGTTAGTGTCGAACAATTAAAACAGCGCATATTGGACGCTTTTGACGAAGTGAAAAGGCGTACGAAGGAAGCGTACTTCTCTCGTTAAAAAACAATTTAATAAAACGTGCCCGTGCATTGACAATGGTGGTGGACATTTCGAAGGACAATGGAAATACTTGTAAGTTTTGTAAATAATACCTACTTAAGTAAATAATAATTTGATGCGGGCGGTGACAGACCGATTTTGCGGTCTATGTGGAGAACCTTGAGGGAGGCCTATGTCCAGCAGTGGACGTCTGTAGGCTGACATGATGATGATAAAATAATATTTGTAAATAGCAGATGATTCTAACTTCATAAATACGCCAAAATTACTATTTTCTTTTATTACAGAATACCTTTTTTATTTTGATATTTGTTTGCTTTCTAATTACATACCTCCGTATTTAATCTTAATATATAAAATCATTGCGTTACTGACTGACTGACAGACACGCCACAGCCGAAACTATTGGGCGCAGGAAGCTGAAATTTGGCATGTATGTTCCTTGGGGAACGTAGGGGTACACTAAGAAGGGATTTCTCGAAATTCCCATGGGATCGGCCAAAACGGGTAAATATAAAAAAATGCAGGCGTAGCTGCTGGCGTCCTCTAGTTACTTGTAAAACGGTAAATTTTGCCGGTCCTAAGCCCGGATGGAAGTATAAAGGAGAGGGTAGAATTTAGAAAATTAAAAAGTAACTACCTTCGCTTATTATTTTGTTTCATTTTATTGTCTAAGGCTACCTACATTATTAGTGCGACGGAAAGAATGCGTATGAGTAGGACGGACAGTAAATACTATCAATGAATTAGTGAATGGATTGTAAAATATGTCTATGATTTAGGTGAGATTTTCTACAAAAACAAATGATTATAACTTTGCTATTTATAGATATTATGAAATTCTTACGTCACATATATGATAATAATGTCTTCGCTAATATGTCCTTAAAGTTTTTGTACTAATTAAAAATTAGTGGTGTATAATGTGCTCTTTTTATCAATGGAATTGAGGTTTCAAACGGCTGACTTTAAAACAGATTGTGTTTCGGAACTATTACAGTTTAATTATAGTGTCGCGTGTCATTGAATTTGAATGATTATGAAGAGCACTTCATAATCATTCAAATTCTATTAATCTATGTTAATCGAAACTTTAGGAATATATTTTTTATTTAGCGGGTCTAAATTGTGTCTTATAGTCTCGTGATTAAGACACGCTAAATAATTTTGTATGATTTATACAAAACGCGAAAGCTTAAAATCGATTTTTTCTATCCACAAGGTGAAAGCGATCCCCGGTCTGGGCACGACGATCGACACGATCCTGATTAACGGCACGCTGCACGAGGGCGACACCATGGTGCTGGCGGGCACGGACGGGCCCATCGTCACGCAGATACGCTCGCTGCTAATGCCGCAGCCCATGAAGGAGCTCCGAGTCAAGGTATGTGCCTAGTGCCTACATAATGATTACACCCGGTCGTACCATTGCCCAGAATAGAATACATTTTAATTAAATTGTAGCACAGTAACTAATATAATTATCATGATCAGTATCCAAAACTTGCCTTGGAGAAACTAGACTTGCCAAATATTGGCTTCTCCTAAAACTACGGTGCGACTGATTAACGCGATCCAAAAGAAAATATGAAATTTGCCTTTTGGATCGCGTAAAATTTGTTCTAAAGTATGATCAAATCAGCTTTTCTTTATTGTAAGAAATGCTCCTTCTCTTTAGTTAACATCTGTCCTAATCTACATCTTTAACATTTTCTATGTTCGCTCCCATAACCTACCTAACTTGTGAAGCTAATCCAATTTTGTTTACGCTTTGTTGTGATTAATCAAAATAATACTCCAAACGCTAACGCCATCTATTTCGTATTACATAAATTATTCTTAACTGTCACTGCCGTGTATAATTGATTTCCAATAAAGTTTTTATAATTCATTCGTTCTGTTCAAAGTAAGCAATTAATTAAGTTTTTCTTTCTTCACTCTATATAGTGACCCTATTAAGGAACAAATGTTGTAATTTTCTTTCTCTTACGTTTTAGAACGCATACATAGAACATAAAGAGGTGATCGGAGCTCAGGGAGTGAAGATAGCCGCTAAAGAGTTGGAGAAGGCGATCGCTGGTCTCAACTTGTACGTGGCGCAGAAACCTGATGAAATCGATGTGCTCAAGTAAGTTATGTGACTTTAGTTATAGTTTACTAGCATCTGTTCACGTGGGTGCTGTAGCATATTTCAGTGGCGAATCCAGGATTTTATTACGCAATTTGCTTTGGAAAGCTTTGGTATACTTAAACTTGGTGAAAGAAGGGTTTATCTTAATTTATAAAATCGTTGCGTTACTGACTGACTGACAGACACGCTACAGCCGAAACTATTGGGCGCAGGAAGCTGAAATTTGGCATGTATGTTCCTTGGGGACCGTAGGGGTGCACTAAGAAGGGATTTCCCGAAATTCCCACGGGATCGTCCAAAACGGGTAAATTTAAAAAAAATGCAGGCGTAGCTGCTGACGTCCTCTAGTCCTATATAAAATGGCATATTTTTATGAGAAAAGAAATAATTTGGACGAGGGTGCCTGGGCCTCTTAGTCCTCCCTGGAACTATCACTGGCATATGTGCTATTCTGATGTATATGGCGTTACTGAAAAATCTTGTGACGCGACTTTATACACATTGAATTATTATATACAATTTACACCCTGACTGATAACAACAAATTATGGATGCGTGACCTGTGTGTAATTAAGTTTCAATGTTTTGATGTCTGTTTTCGGCCAATATTAACCTCTTAACCGCCGCGATATCAGACACAATAGAAAATCTATTATGTCTCGCACTGATCAGTGCATCGGCAGTCAAGGAGTTAAGCGTGCATTTTTACGACTGTATATATGTGACCTTAGTAGTTCATAGACCTTTAGAAAATAATCCAGAAGAAGAATAAAGTCATAATGTTGCCCGTCGCAGCCGGAAAGGGGAATACAACGACATCCTGTTTGGACGTACTACTTTTAAATATTTCATTCACTATTCCATAGATTGAAATTCAAATCCATAACAAGTCATCGAACTTTCATTGAATTGAATAGAGACATTTACCTCTCTCTTAGGGAAAATCTTCAAGTACCTACATATTCTTACGTCAAAGTATTTCTTAGAAGTGCATGTATTATTGATTGCAAGTGTATCTGAATTGGAAATCGGAGGAAACGTGTCATTTATCGTATTGATTTTATTTGAGACATTCATAAACATAAAATTCAAGATTCTTATACTCAAAAAGGACTTAAAATTTCGTAGAAAATGACTTCTCAAATTTAGTGGAGCAAGGATACAGTTGTTATCCTGTTACTTGAATTTGATTTAAAAACGACTACATGAGTATCTATGTAACAATTAAATTTAAGCATAGTTAATTTAGAGTTGTGATTCACTACGTCTAGATGTTTCGATAACGGTTATGATAGAATAAAATTTGTCAATCCAATGAGATAGATACGTAATTGTATTTATCAAAACTATTCTATTTCCTATCATTTCCCTATCATCTTCATCCTATCATTTATATTTTAAAATGTGAAGCAAAACCTCTGCAACTAGTCTATTTACGTGGGCGGTCTGAAAAGTTTCCGACCTAACATAGATAGAACAATATTTTCCAGAAAATTTATATATGTTTTTGTACATACTCACTTTATGACTCTACACACTTCTTCTAGCGATTCTCCCATCTCTCTAACTCATACAAATAGTACGTGGCGTTATCCCCTGAAATATAAGTGCTCACGAAAGTAATTCACTTGACGAAATACTATGTCCTTCAAGCGATTTTTTTTTGCTGAGGGATCACAATATAACTCGGTCGGGCTTAAACTGGTGAGATCGGTTCTTCCTTTGCAGTCCACTGTTTGGTTTGTATTATTGCTTTGGGCGTAAACTGATGTATCCAGGTTCCATATAAAGTCATTAATCGGCGCCTAAGTTTAGATTGATTACGCCTAAACTACGCCAACATGGCATTAGAAATGTTCATTCGAACGCGTTTTTCGTCGATCGTGAGTCGTGAGCAAACGCGGCACCCATCGCGCTGGTTTTCATGCTTAACTCTTGATTTAATAATTATGCGACAAATACGTTCTTTTGGGCATTTTCATAGCCTCTGCTAACTCTCTTACTCGATTCAGCGGTTGGCTAGCACCATTTGGTGAAGTTTAGCGATATTATCGTCAGTGGTTGCTGTTTTTGGACGACTCGGACATTCGTCTTTTCCCAAGCCGAAAAAAAATTCACCTGCCCTTATTTTCACAAACTATTTTGACGAGTGATGGTTTTTCACGTTGAGGTCGGAAACTTTTAGACCACCTTGGTATAAGCAGAAGGACGCAGGTAGCATGTCCTGGTTTATAGATTATGAATTATGAGGCACGATGCGGGATGAGGTTGAAGCAGCGTCTTATATTGCGCTGTCGCGAGTCGAAGCAGTCACTCGAACCGAGGCTGCTTCTAGTCAGCACAGCTAAAGCCTATAAATACATTATCATGTTTTCTGACCTCCGTGGTCAAGTGGATAGCTTATGAGTCTGCTGATCGGCTAGCTCCGGGTATAAGTATTACTGAAGTTTTCCGAATTCTCAATAGCAGCACGGAGTCTGGCAATGTGTCCGGTAACGGCAAAAGGCTCGCCCTCTATTATGTGTGACCAAACAACATAACGAAATGTGGGTGCACTGGTTCATCTAGGTTTATTTTTCAGGGTGAGCTTGAGGGTCTGCAAAAAATAATAGTGTTAAATTTCTTTAGATGTCCTTTCCAGAATTTCATGTAACCAAAATTCTGGGGTGGGCGCGAGATCATACAGGGGTAGGCTCTGCTCACCTGGCGCTCCTGTTATATACCTACGTCTATGTGTGGGTGTAATATTACACCTTTGCCTAACTCTTCGGGGCTATAGGTTTACGGGACACATTTTAAATAATGTTTGTCTGTCTGTCCTTAGGGAGGAGGTGGCGCGCGAGCTGAAGTCGGCGCTGTCGTCGATCAAGTTGTCGGAGCGCGGCGTGTACGTGCAGGCCTCCACGCTGGGCTCGCTCGAGGCGCTGCTCGAGTTCCTGCGCACCAGCAACATACCCGTCCGTACCGATTATCTCCTTGCTTTATATTCTTGCTTATGCATCAACTTGAATCCGAGTTTTGAGCACCTAACGGCCCGATCACTACCAGCAGCGTCAAGCGGCGGCTGCAGCGATTCCGATGCACGTGGCGCGTTCTACTCTGTCGCGACGTCGCCCACGGTGGAGTAGAGCGCATCATTTATTTTCCTACTCCCATTTTAGCTTTGAGCACCTAACTTCTATAATCAGTGTCCATAATATGTTCCTTCTACTCAAGAATTATCTCTGTGGCATTGTTTTTTGTTCTCGCAGTGGATACCCCGGTTATTGTAGGTCATCCTATCCGACATTCCATTATTCGAATCGGAGATAGATTTGTGAGATAGTCAGAACCTTCTAAATAATACCACTGAGATGTCCTTCAAAACCCCATAGCCACTAGGCTCGGATTCCGCAACACGTCCAGCGATCCTTTGACTAATGATACTATTCTCGAGCCATATTCGTGACCCTAGAATTTATATCGATAGAGTTGTAACAGTAGCTACATACCACTGAGACCATCTAGCGAATGATGGCGAAAACAACTGATACGGCGACATCTAACGGACACGACGAAACTATAGTACCGCATTATGCAAGTAGAGTTCGCGCACGCGATGCCTATATTACCTGAGTCGTTCAAATCCCTCTTACATGATAATATATCCGATCATTTTAGAGGTCGTCTAGTTAGAAATCCCTATCGTCTATAAGTTCTCAAGTACTTCCCTTGCACTGCAGTGCACGATCACCTAGCCTGGGTCACGAGTTTCCTGCCTCTAGTTGGAGGAATCTTTCTTCCTCTACAACATAATAATCGCTTGTGAAATTATCGTAGGATTAAAACCTGAACTTCGTTGTCGTAGTTTCACCGTGATCCTTTAGATGTCACTAGTTGTTCGTCTTTGGCTCTGTTAGAAATCTTTATTATTCTTAAGTAACGTGCAGTTATTTCTCTACTACACTTTACTAAAATAAATTATATTACATGAAAATTGAAAATATAATAAAATCTTTTTTTTTTGTTTCAGTACTCAGCAATTAGGATAGGGCCAGTGGTGAAGCGTGACGTCATGAAGGCGTCCGCCATGTTGGAACACGACTCACAGTACGCTACGATATTGGCCTTCGATGTTAAGGTATACTATTTATTGAAAGCGCTGGTTTATTTTTGTTGAGTAAGCCACACTAGGAGCTGTTGAAATGGGATTGGGCGGGACATTCTGTCGCATGTCATATGACAAATGTGCAAAATTGACAGTCCTATGAACCCTTTAATTTTAAGAGGGAAATGATAGAGATAGATGCAAGAAGTGTGGGGTCATTGTCGAATAGGAGTGACGTCACAGGCTCATAAAAGCAAGTTGTCGGTGAAACCCGCTTTCCTGTTTTAATTTTGCTGCCTGATCCTTCTATATATATATTTTTTTATCGTCTTAATAGTGACGGTCGTCATTCGGTCACTTATACAGAGTAGCGTTTTAGCTGTTTGATAGTAATACCTGATCAAAAACGTCTACTAAAGGCCGATTCACACATATCAGTGAAGTCTCAGTTCCGGCAACGTATCCGCACAGGTCAGTATCAGTGCTACAGTGAGGCGGCAGTGCTTCAATTCACTCATGTATCAGTGTGCGCGGATCGGAAGCACTGAGAACGGTGCGACGATAGTTGGTGATGATATTTGCTATGGCTCTATTCAACAATACGGAACTAGCAATGATAGCCATTACTTTCGACGAAGAAGAAGAGCAGGATCAAGGAAAAAAAAAAGAAAATGGGTGTATGAAGCATGGCGATTAAGAGAAACAGAAGGAGAGTTCATGACATTATACAAAGAATTTATTAAAGACGAAAAGAAATATTTTCAATATTTTAGAATGTCCGAAAGCTCTAGCTATTTCAATAATCTCAAAATGAGACAAATCATTATTTTCACGAACAAATTCTATCAGTCGCTCGTCCTGTATTTTGTTTTACGGACACCGGCGTCCGTGATCCGACAAAAAATATCGTCGCCACCGATTACGTCCGTGATCGCCGGCGCCGGCACTGTCACTGAGAGTACTGTGTCGTCACTGACACTGACAAGTGTGGGTATGTTCTTAGAAAATGTATGAAAGAATAATTATCACGGTGCCGGTACTGTGCCGGAACTATGACTTCACTGATATGTGTGAATAGGCCTTAAATGTTTTTACATATTTTAAAACATTATATTTTTTTCTTAAAATCAATGATTTCAATTATTTCTGGTTTAATAATTCGGGTAGTTGCTTACATAAAATATTTAACATGAATATTTTGCACACAGATTGAACGCGACGCACAAGAGATGGCTGACAACCTCGGCGTGAAGATATTCGCGGCGGACATCATCTACCACTTGTTCGACAAGTTCACCGCCTACCGCGAGGAACTCAAGCAGAAGAAACGTGAGGAGTTCAAGAACATCGCCGTCTTCCCGTGCAAGCTTAAGGTGCGTTCTGTCTCTCTCTCATGTATTGTATTAGAGTGAGTAGACATCATCTACCACTTGTTCGACAAGTTCACCGCCTACCGCGAGGAACTCAAGCAGAAGAAACGTGAGGAGTTCAAGAACATCGCCGTCTTCCCGTGCAAGCTTAAGGTGCGTTCTATCTCTCTCTTATGTATTGTGTTAGAGTGAGTAGACATCATCTACCACTTGTTCGACAAGTTCACCGCCTACCGCGAGGAACTCAAGCAGAAGAAACGTGAGGAGTTCAAGAACATCGCCGTCTTCCCGTGCAAGCTTAAGGTGCGTTCTATCTCTCTCTTATGTATTGTGTTAGAGTGAGTAGACATCATCTACCACTTGTTCGACAAGTTCACCGCCTACCGCGAGGAACTCAAGCAGAAGAAACGTGAGGAGTTCAAGAACATCGCCGTCTTCCCGTGCAAGCTTAAGGTGCGTTCTATCTCTCTCTTATGTATTGTGTTAGAGTGAGTAAACGTCATAGATCTACCACTTGTTCGACAAGTTCACCGCCTACCGCGAGGAACTCAAGCAGAAGAAACGTTAGGAGTTCAAAAACATCGCCGTCTTCCCGTGCAAGCTTAAGGTGCGTTCTATCTCTCTCTTATGTATTGTGTTAGAGTGAGTAAACGTCATCTACCACTTGTTCGACAAGTTCACCGCCTACCGCAAAGAACTCAAGCAGAAGAAACGTGAGGAGTTCAAGAACATCGCCGTCTTCCCGTGCAAGCTTAAGGTGCGTTCTGTCTCTCTCTTATGTATTGTGTTAGAGTGAGTAAACGTCATCTACCACTTGTTCGACAAGTTCACCGCCTACCGCGAGGAACTCAAGCAGAAGAAACGTGAGGAGTTCAAGAACATCGCCGTCTTCCCGTGCAAGCTTAAGGTGCGTTCTGTCTCTCTCTTATGTATTGTGTTAGAGTGAGTAGACATCATCTACCACTTGTTCGACAAGTTCACCGCCTACCGCGAGGAACTCAAGCAGAAGAAACGTGAGGAGTTCAAGAACATCGCCGTCTTCCCGTGCAAGCTTAAGGTGCGTTCTGTCTCTCTCTTATGTATTGTGTTAGAGTGAGTAGACATCATCTACCACTTGTTCGACAAGTTCACCGCCTACCGCGAGGAACTCAAGCAGAAGAAACGTGAGGAGTTCAAGAACATCGCCGTCTTCCCGTGCAAGCTTAAGGTGCGTTCTGTCTCTCTCTTATGTATTGTGTTAGAGTGAGTAGACATCATCTACCACTTGTTCGACAAGTTCACCGCCTACCGCGAGGAACTCAAGCAGAAGAAACGTGAGGAGTTCAAGAACATCGCCGTCTTCCCGTGCAAGCTTAAGGTGCGTTCTGTCTCTCTCTCATGTATTGTGTTAGAGTGAGTAGACATCATCTACCACTTGTTCGACAAGTTCACCGCCTACCGCGAGGAACTCAAGCAGAAGAAACGTGAGGAGTTCAAGAACATCGCCGTCTTCCCGTGCAAGCTTAAGGTGCGTTCTGTCTCTCTCTTATGTATTGTGTTAGAGTGAGTAGACATCATCTACCACTTGTTCGACAAGTTCACCGCCTACCGCGAGGAACTCAAGCAGAAGAAACGTGAGGAGTTCAAGAACATCGCCGTCTTCCCGTGCAAGCTTAAGGTGCGTTCTGTCTCTCTCTCATGTATTGTGTTAGAGTGAGTAGACATCATCTACCACTTGTTCGACAAGTTCACCGCCTACCGCGAGGAACTCAAGCAGAGGAAACGTGAGGAGTTCAAGAACATCGCCGTCTTCCCGTGCAAGCTTAAGGTGCGTTCTGTCTCTCTCTCATGTATTGTATTAGAGTGAGTAGACATCATCTACCACTTGTTCGACAAGTTCACCGCCTACCGCGAGGAACTCAAGCAGAAGAAACGTGAGGAGTTCAAGAACATCGCCGTCTTCCCGTGCAAGCTTAAGGTGCGTTCTGTCTCTCTCTTATGTATTGACTAAGATAGGGTAGGAAGATTTTTCAAAATCACGAAGTTTGTTAAGTCCCCCGCTTCACAGGATTTATTCCTAGGGTGGAAATTGACTCTTAAAACATGTAACTAAAATTGCAAGTTAGTAATAATAAACTGTTTCATTTTGTGTGTAGGTGCTGCCACAGTTTGTGTTCAACTCCCGTGACCCCATCGTGTGCGGTGTGATGGTCGAGGCCGGCGTCGTCAAAGAGGGAACGCCCATCTGCGTGCCTAGTAAAGAAGTGAGTACCTATTGCTTCAACATTTCATTTATTCAGTTTGTAAACATAGGTATTTATGTACAGATACACACAGATGTTGACATGGTAAAAGTGCTAACTAACTATGTTTTGCCGATGCTTGGCGTAAAAAATGTCATATGTATTTCAGCCTAGAGATGTTCACTGCTGGACATAAGCCTTCCCCAAGTCTCTTCATATTGCTTGCTCATCATCATCATCATCAGCCTTTAACAGTCCACTGCTGGACTAGGCCTCTCCTTTGAAAGGAGGAATTGGCCTATTATACCACGGTGGCCAAACGGGTTGGTATAGGGTTTGTATCAAGTTTTCCTTCTCTTACAGTGTTGTTCTCTGCATAATATGCTCCCTCTGTCGGCTCTTACGACACCCATGGGATGATATGGGGTGGTGACAATCTGTATTCTTAATCCGTCACCACACGGACCGCTTGCTAAATATGAAAAAAAAAAACAATATTATATGGCTCAGTTTCACCACCTCTCGAAAGGCCTTATCTTCTAGATATGTTATAAATTGGTACGAACTTTGTGTATGTTTCATGTCATATAAATTTAACACGAACTTTTCGGACTGAAACTGGCCATAATTATTGGTGTGGTATAGTAGTAAAGATAAAAAGTAGGTTAGAATCAATTTTAAAATTATCGTAGCCGAATGTATATTTTTTGTGCAAACACATACAAATTCGGAATCGCGATAGGCAGTGGCTTGGTTGTTTTTGGACACCGCCAAGTGTATGAGTCGAGATTTTCATCAAGTGCGAGTCGAACTCGTCCAAGAAAGGTTCCGTAAAAGAGGGATCCACTTAACATACCCATTAACTGCACCTAACTAAATATCTTTATTACTTTTTCGCCACCAAAAATAACTTTGTTTTCCATAGTATTAGTATGAACGACAAAGTTATATTTGCTGTATTTTTCTATGTGATATATCTTTTAGTCCAAGATCCCAGAGCCGCCAGACCTACGTCATTTTAGCAAAGCTGAAATTTTGAGGATAATTAGTATAAAATCTTGTTAAGAGGTATGCCGACCCACTAGCTTGAAAGCCGGGCCACTTCACAGGTAGCGCGAAGTAAATGTACCACAAAAACATATTTACTTACGTTAAAGTATCAAAGCTGGTATTCAAATATGTGGTTAAAAATACTGTCTAAAATTGAAATTCATTATTGCCAGACACTTTCCGTGGGCCATTACTTCTGCCAGACGCCTTGAAAGTTACTTAAAAATTATGTAAACTACGTCATTTTAGCAAAGCTAAATTTGATATATGTTACTTAAGATACTATTTTAAGACCCTTCCTAAGCAGCCAGACCAATCCGAAGGGCCATTCGTCTAGCCAGACACCATAAAACTTTCCCTGTGCGGCCATTATTCATACGCATGAATGCGTGTGAGTACACTACATTGTCCCAAAAGACTGTAGGAATATTATTTTGGGTATTAATACAAGAATAAAAGTGTAAAAGCTACATAACACATATCACAGCGCCATCTACCCAATGACGACGGAACTACTAAGACATACTAGGTACTATGCGTTATGTAGCTTGCCGCTACAAATATATATTTTTTTTGAAAAAATATATTTTACACTTTTATTCTTGTAATAATACCCAAAATAATATTCCTACCGTCTTTTGGGACAATGTAGTGTACTCACACGCATTTATGCGTATGAATAATGGCCGCACGCTCGCTCTCACAGGGAAGGTTTCATGGTGTCTGGCTAGACGAATGGCCCTACGGATTGGTCTGGCTGCGTACAAAGGGTCTTAAAATAGTACCATAAGTAAATATATATAAAAATTTAGCTTGGCTAAAATGACGTAGTTTACATAATTTTTAAGTAACTTTCAAGGCGTCTGGCAGAAGTAATGGCCCACGGAAAGTGTCTGGCAATAATGAATTTCAATTTTAGACAGTATTTTTAAACACATATTTGAATACCAGCTTTGATACTTTAACGTAAGTAAGTATGTTTTTTTGGTACTTTTACTTCGGGCTACCTGTGAAATGGCCCAGCATTCAAGTTAGTGGGTCGGCATACCTCTTAACAAGATTGTATACTAATTATCCTCAAAATTTCAGCTTTGCTAAAATGACGTAGGTCTGGCGGCTCTGGGATCTTACTCTATTTTAGCTCCACTGCAGATGCGGCGGCCGACGCACATATTGCTGATAAGTAAATATTAAGCAACTGCTACAAGTGTATTTCATTCGGTATAAAATTCCTTGGCGAATCTACCGCCGCTTCCCGTAATATATTGCTAGCTATAAAAACAAGAAGGCTTTTGTCTATGACTTTCATAATATTGTGTTAAGGCAGCGATAGCCTAGTGCAGATACCAACAGACTGCTATGTAAAGGAAATCGGGTTCGAATCCACGGCTCGCACCAATGACTTTTCGAAGTTATGTGCGTATTAAATTGATAATTATCGCGTGCCTCGGAGAGCACGTTAAACAGAACTGTTGGTCCCAGCTGTCATGAACATCTTTCAACAGTCGTTAGTCCCTTTGGGTTGCGGTGGTCAGAGAGCAGTCGCTCTGTAGAAAAGCCGATATTCTGTCATATCAGAGGGCCTATCCAGATGGCATTCGCTTCAGATTTCTACTTTCGCTAACGCTTGGTTGCCATGGCAACTTAAGGAATTCCTTCATCATCGAAATCCTATGTCAGTTCCATTCGGCTTTGCACTTAGCGATTAGCGATATCGGTTATCGAATGCCATTTGGCTAGGTATCCTAGTTAGACTAGTAAGCGTACCCCGGGCCCCAAGTCGTATAAGGGTTGAGCTACACCTATCAGCACCGCATCGCACTTTCCTTTGCTTCTATCCTTTTCTGTCACTTAGGACCGGGAACGCGTCAGCTCGCCGCGGAATCGATCGTGCTGACGCGTAGGGAACGCGTCTGCACGATCTCTCTATAATAATAATATAATAATAATTATCTTTATTTGCAAGAACATTGTTACATAGATGGTAGATCGTCTTAAAATTAAATGTGTACATAATGTTCTGCCTAAATTGGTCATGCAAATGTCAATAGAAAAGACAAGTAGTTAAAGGCACATCATACATTCACATAATCTGTCTATTTATAATTTAGAAACTCTTTCACTGTGTAAAATCCTCTATCTATTAACCAACTCTTAAGGCTTTTAACAATTTTTTTATAGGGTAGGTCCTTTATATTGTTAGGTATGCAATTGAATATATATCCAGACATTGCAAAACAGTTCTTTTTGTAAAGTTCAGTCCTAGGAATTTTAGGCAAAACAATTCTGTCCGGATCCCTGGTGTTTCTCAAGTACATATCCTTTGCTTTAGTAAACAGATCTTTATTAAGTTTAACAAATTTGGCAATTTCAAATATATACATGCTTGGCAAAGTAAGTACCCGTAACTGTTTGAAAAGAGGTTTGCAGGATATCCAAGGTGCTACCCCACAAATTGCTCTTATGCATTTCTTTTCAGCAATGAAAGCCCTGTTTATCTCAGTAGAATTGCCCCACAGAATCAAACCATAATTAAGGACGGAGGCCACATAACCATGGTATGCACTCATGACCGTGTTTTCTGATGAGATTCGTCTTAATTTAGCTAAAACATACACAAATCCATTTATTTTATTACACACTTTGTCTACATGTAACTTCCAATTAATATTTTTGTCCAAGACTATACCAAGAAACATTGTATGATCAACTTCCTCAATTACAAACCCATTATGCATTACGTTTAATTTTTTTGATTTACGCCCGTATGTGGTAAATTGAATATATTTAGTTTTTGTAAGATTAACATTTAAATTATTATCCCCCATCCAATTCACAACAGATTTAATAGATTTATTGATGTCAGAATTGTATAGAGCAATGTTATCAATGTCAATATTATTAGCAATGTCAGTATTATTTTCAATGTCAGCAGTATTATCAATGTCAGTATTATTTCCAATGTCAGCAGTATTATCAATGTCAGTATTATGTTTATTACAATGAGTAGCATATTTCTGGATGTCATTAGTTTTAGATGTAATAATTATTGAAATGTCATCGGCAAACAGAGTGTATGAATTTTTAGTTACATCTGGGAAGTCATTGACATACAACAGAAACAATAGCGGACCGAGAACACTACCTTGCGGTACCCCAGAATTATTAATTACGCATTTAGAACAAGTTACTTCTAGCTCTCCTATTTTACCTTTGTTATCATTTATATTTCTTATCTCAACACATTGTTTCCTGTTTGCTAAATATGTTTTGAGCCATGTTAAAGCGGTGCCACGAACCCCGTATTGTTCTAACTTATAAAGCAAAATATTATGTGAGACAAAATTAAAAGCTTTTGTCATATCGAAAAATACTGATTATTCCCGGTGTCCACCCCCTGCTTGTCCACCGCGGGTGGACAGAGACACAAATATTTAAAAAAATTCTCGCTGTGCACCCCTGGGGGACAGCGAGAATTAATTTTAAATTATTTTCGCTGGCCACCCCGGGTGGACAAAGACACGAGTTTTTTCATCACTTCTGATTCGGGTAGATAGGTTATGTTAGGTTCTCTTTTGACCCTTAACCCAAAAATAGGAGCCCTGCGAAGCAGGGCTCCGTCAACTTAGTTTATTAAAAATCAAATATTTAAAAAAATTCTCGCTGTCCCCCAGGGGTGCACAGCGAGAATTTTTTTAAATATTTGTGTCTCTGTCCACCCGCGGTGGACAAGCAGGGGGTGGACACCGGGAATAATCGAAAAATACCACAGCAGTGTCCCTACCATCGTCTACGTTATCTATGACATCTTTCATGAGATTAAAGCAAGCCATTGTAGTTGACTTACCTCTTTGAAACCCAAATTGTTCTTTCCTAATAGTTTGGTTCTTTGTGAGAAATGCATTAATACGTTTATACATTGCTGTTTCAAAGATTTTTGAAAATACTGAAATTAGTGTAATGGGTCGGTAGTTGTCAAGAAGGGACTTGTCACCCTTTTTATGAAGGGGTTTAACTATAGAAAACTTCAGTAGTTCAGGAAAGGAGCCTTCTTCAAATGAGAAATTTATCAGATACGTCAAAACTGGAACCAATTCGTTGGCACAGGCTTTAACAATCTCTGTAGCTATATCATCATGACCCGTTGCTTTTGTGTTCTTTAGACTCATTATTATCCTATGAATATCTTCGCAATCATAAGGTCTCAAAAATATACTATCACACCTACTCGGCACCTTTGTCCCTTTGCAAGTTTAATTAATATTACTATTTACAAAAAAAGAGTTGAAAGTGTTCGCGATATCTACTGGATTTGTTATAATTTTACCGTTATCATTTACCTGGCTAATCTCTCTCTTTCTCGCTCTAGTAAACGACAGCAATAGGGATAACGCTTGGACGATGATGATGATGACGGTGAAGATGATGACGATGAAGTTATATAATATTGTCAGATGGACTAACCCATACATTTTTGCCCGCAGTTCGTAGAGCTGGGCATAGTGACGTCCATAGAGGTGAACCACAAGCAGGTAGAGACGGCCCGCAAGGGGCAGGAGGTGTGCATCAAGATCGAGCCCATACCCGGCGAGTCGCCCAAGATGTTCGGCAGACATTTCGATGAGACTGATTTCCTAGTCAGCAAGGTAAGTTTTATAAACCAGTGTAAGTTGGCCAGGGTTTGTACGGTGAGCATATGCATCGGCAGGTCAACTTGTACTGTTTTCTTCCGTCCCGTTGTTTAGACCTGTGTAAGATTTTTTTGCCATGCTAGGAGAACAGCACTTTACCCAGCTGATTGAAGGTGTACCTATCTACATAGAACATATTTTTTTATAAATAAAGGTTATTATTACTATCTAAATATAGCACGCGGCAAAGAATAGCGAATCTCACTGCCAAATTCTCCCGCTAGAGGGCACATTGTATTATAACGTAAATAAAACAACACGTTGGACCACTGTTGACGTTTCTCTTTGGCGTTGCCTGTCATGCCTTTCATTAAGGTTAGATATAGTAGGTTGTTTCTTTTCAGCGATGCGTCCCGTCCTCTAAGTATATTTTTTAACTCGAGGGTAGTCAAATATCTGTAGTTTTTATCCATTACTAGAGGATGCCCGCGGTTACAACCGCGTTATTTAAGGCTACTGATCTGCTCCCGTCGCTCATAGCGTGATGTTATATAGCCTATAGCCTTCCTCGATAAATGGGCTATCTAACACTGAAATAATTTTTCAAATCGGATCAGTAGTTCCTGAGATTAGTGCGTTCAACCAAACAAATAAACAAACTATTCAGCTTTATATATTAGTATAAGATGTATTCACTTTATTGACGTCGTGTTTACGTGGCGCTATCTGCGTCTAACTTTGCGAGAGATTCTTAATAATAGCGTAAAATTTCTGTCAAGTTTTATAGACCCATGCTAGCTGTAAATTCTCATAGTCTATCCGCCGAAATTAGTGCTAGGAAATATTTTTTTATTTTCTGTAATATTGACCTAGGTACGTATGTACCTACTTTCTATAAATCCGTTACATTTTTAAATAGGTACTAGTTCCATCAGATGCAATGTAAAAGCAAAAATACTAAACTACGTATTATTGATCGTACGATCGCAATTTCGTTTTCATAATGTCACGTCGCAATTGTATTCCGGCCAAATATTAGTTACAGATATGATTTCCAAGTATTATAACATACGTCACAGGAATTCTAAGAAACGTTCGGCAATGTATGAATACCAAATCATTTATCTTTTGCGTCGTGAATGCTTTTATGAAAATACTACTGTATAATAAAAATACATAAAAATAGGTAAATGGTTTGTGGTTACTTTCACAACCCCATGCAAGTATATAATTAACACAACATCATTTTATTTGGCTCTTAATGTAATATGGAAGTTTACGCCAAGTTCGATTTAAGCAAAGTGTAGGTATGAATCTACAAGAGCTTCTAATAATTTAATCGAATTACAACAAATCAGTAACATTAATTAACATTTTAATGATGTATTTAACGTTTAAAACACAATCAGGACGTAAAGTACAATGCAGTGGCGATTATAAGTACAAATTGTACAATTGATTAATCTGTTGGTGCGTCGGAGCACGCCCAAGATACGGCACAGACGGGCGGTTGCGTAGCCATTGCTAATTAGGTCTCTCAATGAAGGGACAGAATAAATATTGCGATAGGTATTGCTCAGTTCATTTATAGTTTAGACATCGCGTTTTGTTGTAACACTTGCGCGGTGTATGTACGTTTGCGTTTTATTTTCTTTCTTGCAATTTAGATAAGGATTGTGCTTGTCTGGTTAGGGACTATAGTTGATTGGTCGCTTAGTAGCAGCTAATGCTGCCTTCCGAACAAGGTGCATCGCCAGAGCAATGGATAAGATTGTCTTCCTCTACAAACTTAAAGTAGTTAAATAAAATTAAAATTTAAAGAAATCCCCTGCCTCATTTTGCAAAGCGCTTGTATATCTTAAACTGGTCATCCAATTTTTATAGAACAGCACCGGGATAAAAGATGCTCTCGTTTAAAAAAAAATCTCACTTAAACCACTTCATTTATTCAGAGGCTACGGTGCACAGCGAGACAAGTCAAACTTATAACTTATACCACTCGTCTTTTTGCATATAGGGTTAAAAAGTTGATTGGAAGCTATTTCTGTAGTGGAGCTACTTAAGTTTGATCTAATTTGAAAAACAGATTTAGCAGTAGTCCTCTTGTCGTGTCGCCTTTCCATTTTCGTCCTTTCTTTTCCACAACAAAATTAAGAGTCAACATAATAGATCATTATTCAAATACAGGCCTGTACAAGATTCGGGTACTTTGAATGTGACTCTTACTAGCACTCGCAATTGTTCTCTAGTAACTAATATAAACATTAAACACATCTAAACAAATACGCTTGCGCAACACATCCGGTGATATGATGAACCAATTTTGATCTAGATAAAATCTAGCCGCTGGCATCACACGCCCAAACATATTGACTCACCGGCGATCTTTATTGACCGATATACCTGAAGTGTTCTATATGAATCACAAACATTGTAAATATTTTGAAAGCTGCACAATAGCCTTTCGTTGGCTGTTCAATGTGTTTGAAACGTTTATTTCAGATATTGAAAAGAGAATAAACAGAGCTTTGCGGATGACGCTTGAAAGTTTTGTTGGGAATATCGTATTTTTATTGTTGTCTTATTATTGTAAGGTGTTGTCATACTAAAGACGCGAAATAACTCGCATGTTTTTTTGATAAGCTTTTTCTCTTAATATGATTGATTTCTTTATTTTTTACTGAACAAATATTAAACAAACTGATTTTTAAGTAAAAGGGCTAGCTTATCCAAAATATATTTTATTTAATCTACTAGTTTTTGCCAGCGATTGAAAGATATCACTGCAACCATATTTGAATCCCTTATTTAAAAATAATAGTTTCTCCGTAAAACTGGACCCCCTATTTCAGCTCTTTCAAGTTTTACTTTCGCGTTAGAAGGTATAAGCATCCTCAAGGTGTTATCTATTGGTATGCTACAGTTCATCAAATTCGTATGTGGTTAGTATTTATATGAAGGACTTTTTCTGGTTGCGGTACCGCCTGCGTAGATAATAGTAGATATCGATTATCGCTATAAAAGGTATCCTTTGTGCTATTCTGACTTCTATGCTATATTTATGCAAAGTTGCATCAAAATCCGTTCAGCAATTTTGCCAGAACGAGTAACAAACATCTATCCATCAATCCATCCTCACAAACTGGCGTTTATAAACGACAAAGTATGAATGTAACAATGTAATACACATACTAGTCTACTCACTATAGTTAGTATAGTTATATGAGTATCGGTTTAAATTCTGTGTTGCGTTTCAATCGTCGCCGCGTCTGTGTTCGCACCTACATATGTCACGGGTGAGTGTTTAATGAATGAGCGTTGCACAACATATCTACGGAGCCAGCTATAGTCTATACAGACAAATGGCACCGATTGATACGGCTATTATTAGAATGCATTGCGCTACACGGAAGATTATTTATTTACCTAGTATCGACGCTACTATGAGATGTCGAATGGAGTAGAATTTCCACAGATAAGACAGTGTCAAACGCTCGTATTATGGATATTCGTATGTATAAGTGTTATGTGTATGTTAGCGAAGAAGAGTTTTATATATATTCAGGACAACAAACAATTGTATACGATGCTCAATATAAGTACTATAATATAACTACAAGATAAACATTTGTATGTGCACAACTAACAATATTTTAGCGTTGTCCATATGCCCATAGGATGGCAAATAATTCATTGCTTTGGACAGTTATTAAATTAATAGTTACCAGGCATACGATAAGACCCCGAAATGGATGGAATATGAAATATCCGACTGCACTGGAACTATGAGTATTTGAGTAATAACAAACGTACATTCTATTTTTTAAAGATGTACCTATAGTGTACTCACAAGTCTGGCTCTCACTGAGAACTTCCTCTGTAACAAACTTCGTTAATATTTGTTGGAAGTTGACATATAGACAATATATCATGTGAGAACAGGGCCTTGCCGAGCACATTATATACGGAGCTGATGATGATCTTTGGATATCAGGAATTGTCGTTCTGTTTAATTCTAATCTATCCGTCATACTTACAAAAAGTATCTGTCTTCAAAGGTGTCGCTAGACCACCCTAGGAACAGGAACCTATTATTTTCGCAAAATAAACATAGGTATCTCATTCAAGTTTAATGTGGGGCCATGTCCAAGCATCGAATTCGTTATTTCTTCTGGCTCTTCTTATAGCCCCACCATACCGAAACTGGTTGAAAAAGACGTTTATAAGTGTTGCCTTGTAACCGATTTGTATAAATGAATTTGAATTTATAAAATAATACGACATTTTTTCTTATTGATGAAGATGATGATGAAGTCAAATTTCTAAGTTACATAAGGTCATCTTAATCATTACGTCATTAGGATATTACTGCCCTCTGTCAATCTATCCAACTACAGATAGCGGTACCCAATGCATATGAAACCCAATGCAAATGAAACATTTGGCCATGCTGAATCATCAGGATATCACTGCCCTTGCCTATGACCACACAACTCTGTCACACTACAATCACAAATAGCGGTACAATTCATATGTAACATTTGGCTATGGTGTGTCATCAGCATCAGGATATCACTGCCCTTGCCTATGACCACACAACTCTGTCACACTACAATCACAAATAGCGGTACAATTCATATGTAACATTTGGCTATGGTGTGTCATCAGGATATCACTGCCCTTGCCTATGTCCACACAACTCTGTCACACTACAATTACAAATAGCGCTACAATTCATATGTAACATTTGGCTATGGTGTGTCATCAGGATATCACTGCCCTTGCCTATGTCCACACAACTCTGTCACACTACAATCACAAATAGCGCTACAATTCATATGTAACATTTGGCTATGGTGTGTCATCAGGATATCACTGCCCTTGCCTATGACCACACAACTCTGTCACACTACAATCACAAATAGCGGTACAATTCATATGTAACATTTGGCTATGGTGTGTCATCAGGATATCACTGCCCTTGCCTATGTCCACACAACTCTATCACACTACAATCACAAATAGCGCTACAATTCATATGTAACATTTGGCTATGGTGTGTCATCAGGATATCACTGCCCTTGCCTATGACCACACAACTCTGTCACACTACAATCACAAATAGCGCTACAATTCATATGTAACATTTGGCTATGGTGTGTCATCAGGATATCACTGCCCTTGCCTATGTCCACACAACTCTGTCACACTACAATCACAAATAGCGGTACAATTCATATGTAACATTTGGCTATGGTGTGTCATCAGGATATCACTGCCCTTGCCTATGTCCACACAACTCTGTCACACTACAATCACAAATAGCGCTACAATTCATATGTAACATTTGGCTATGGTGTGTCATCAGGATATCACTGCCCTTGCCTATGACCACACAACTCTGTCACACTACAATCACAAATAGCGGTACAATTCATATGTAACATTTGGCTATGGTGTGTCATCAGGATATCACTGCCCTTGCCTATGTCCACACAACTCTGTCACACTACAATCACAAATAGCGGTACAATTCATATGTAACATTTGGCTATGGTGTGTCATCAGGATATCACTGCCCTTGCCTATGACCACACAACTCTGTCACACTACAATCACAAATAGCGCTACAATTCATATGTAACATTTGGCTATGGTGTGTCATCAGGATATCACTGCCCTTGCCTATGACCACACAACTCTGTCACACTACAATCACAAATAGCGGTACAATTCATATGTAACATTTGGCTATGGTGTGTCATCAGCATCAGGATATCACTGCCCTTGCCTATAACCACACAACTCTGTCACACTACAATCACAAATAGCGGTACAATTCATATGTAACATTTGGCTATGGTGTGTCATCAGGATATCACTGCCCTTGCCTATGACCACACAACTCTGTCACACTACAATCACAAATAGCGGTACAATTCATATGTAACATTTGGCTATGGTGTGTCATCAGAATATCACTGCCCTTGCCTATGACCACACAACTCTGTCACACTACAATCACAAATAGCGCTACAATTCATATGTAACATTTGGCTATGGTGTGTCATCAGGATATCACTGCCCTTGCCTATGACCACACAACTCTGTCACACTACAATCACAAATAGCGCTACAATTCATATGTAACATTTGGCTATGGTGTGTCATCAGGATATCACTGCCCTTGCCTATGACCACACAACTCTGTCACACTACAATCACAAATAGCGCTACAATTCATAGGTAACATTTGGCTATGGTGTGTCATCAGCATCAGGATATCACTGCCCTTGCCTATGACCACACAACTCTGTCACACTACAATCACAAATAGCGCTACAATTCATATGTAACATTTGGCTATGGTGTGTCATCAGGACATAACTGCCCTTAACTATGACCACACAACTCTGGCACACATACAACTACAAATAGCGGTAGGTACCAAATTCATATGTAACATTTGGCTATGGTGTGTCATCAGCATCAGGATATCATTGCCCTTGCCTATGACCACACAACTCTGTCACACTACAATCACAAATAGCGCTACAATTCATATGTAACATTTGGCTTTGGTGTGTCATCAGGATATCACTGCCCTTGCCTATGTCCACACAACTCTGTCACACTACAATCACAAATAGCGGTACAATTCATATGTAACATTCGGCTATGGTGTGTCATCAGGATATCACTGCCCTTGCCTATGACCACACAACTCTGTCACACTACAATCACAAATAGCGCTACAATTCATATGTAACATTTGGCTATGGTGTGTCATCAGCATCAGGATATCACTGCCCTTGCCTATGACCACACAACTCTGTCACACTACAATCACAAATAGCGCTACAATTCATATGTAACATTTGGCTATGGTGTGTCATCAGGATATCACTGCCCTTGCCTATGTCCACACAACTCTGTCACACTACAATCACAAATAGCGCTACAATTCATATGTAACATTTGGCTATGGTGTGTCATCAGGACATAACTGCCCTTAACTATGACCACACAACTCTGTCACACTACAATCACAAATAGCGGTACTTAATTCATATGTAACATTTGGCTATGGTGTGTCATCAGGATATCACTGCCCTTGCCTATGTCCACACAACTCTGTCACACTACAATCACAAATAGCGGTACAATTCATATGTAACATTTGGCTATGGTGTGTCATCAGGATATCACTGCCCTTGCCTATGACCACACAACTCTGTCACACTACAATCACAAATAGCGCTACAATTCATATGTAACATTTGGCTATGGTGTGTCATCAGCATCAGGATATCACTGCCCTTGCCTATGACCACACAACTCTGTCACACTACAATCACAAATAGCGGTACAATTCATATGTAACATTTGGCTATGGTGTGTCATCAGCATCAGGATATCACTGCCCTTGCCTATGACCACACAACTCTGTCACACTACAATCACAAATAGCGCTACAATTCATATGTAACATTTGGCTATGGTGTGTCATCAGCATCAGGATATCACTGCCCTTGCCTATGACCACACAACTCTGTCACACTACAATCACAAATAGCGCTACAATTCATATGTAACATTTGGCTATGGTGTGTCATCAGCATCAGGATATCACTGCCCTTGCCTATGACCACACAACTCTGTCACACTACAATCACAAATAGCGCTACAATTCATATGTAACATTTGGCTATGGTGTGTCATCAGCATCAGGATATCACTGCCCTTGTCTATGACCACACAACTCTGTCACACTACAATCACAAATAGCGCTACAATTCATATGTAACATTTGGCTATGGTGTGTCATCAGGATATCACTGCCCTTGCCTATGACCACACAACTCTGTCACACTACAATCACAAATAGCGCTACAATTCATATGTAACATTTGGCTATGGTGTGTCATCAGGACATAACTGCCCTTAACTATGACCACACAACTCTGGCACATATACAACTACAAATAGCGGTAGGTACCAAATTCATATGTAACATTTGGCTATGGTGTGTCATCAGCATCAGGATATCACTGCCCTTGCCTATGACCACACAACTCTGTCACACTACAATCACAAATAGCGCTACAATTCATATGTAACATTTGGCTTTGGTGTGTCATCAGGATATCACTGCCCTTACCTATGTCCACACAACTCTGTCACACTACAATCACAAATAGCGGTACAATTCATATGTAACATTTGGCTATGGTGTGTCATCAGGATATCACTGCACTTGCCTATGACCACACAACTCTGTCACACTACAATCACAAATAGCGCTACAATTCATATGTAACATTTGGCTATGGTGTGTCATCAGCATCAGGATATCACTGCCCTTGCCTATGACCACACAACTCTGTCACACTACAATCACAAATAGCGCTACAATTCATATGTAACATTTGGCTATGGTGTGTCATCAGCATCAGGATATCACTGCCCTTGCCTATGACCACACAACTCTGTCACACTACAATCACAAATAGCGCTACAATTCATATGTAACATTTGGCTATGGTGTGTCATCAGCATCAGGATATCACTGCCCTTGCCTATGACCACACAACTCTGTCACACTACAATCACAAATAGCGCTACAATTCATATGTAACATTTGGCTATGGTGTGTCATCAGGATATCACTGCCCTTGCCTATGACCACACAACTCTGTCACACTACAATCACAAATAGCGCTACAATTCATATGTAACATTTGGCTATGGTGTGTCATCAGGACATAACTGCCCTTAACTATGACCACACAACTCTGGCACACATACAACTACAAATAGCGGTAGGTACCAAATTCATATGTAACATTTGGCTATGGTGTGTCATCAGCATCAGGATATCACTGCCCTTGCCTATGACCACACAACTCTGTCACACTACAATCACAAATAGCGCTACAATTCATATGTAACATTTGGCTTTGGTGTGTCATCAGGATATCACTGCTCTTACCTATGTCCACACAACTCTGTCACACTACAATCACAAATAGCGGTACAATTCATATGTAACATTTGGCTATGGTGTGTCATCAGGATATCACTGCACTTGCCTATGACCACACAACTCTGTCACACTACAATCACAAATAGCGCTACAATTCATATGTAACATTTGGCTATGGTGTGTCATCAGCATCAGGATATCAATGCCCTTGCCTATGACCACACAACTCTGTCACACTACAATCACAAATAGCGCTACAATTCATATGTAACATTTGGCTATGGTGTGTCATCAGGATATCACTGCCCTTGCCTATGTCCACACAACCCTGTCACACTACAATCACAAATAGCAGTACAATTCATATGTAACATTTGGCTATGGTGTGTCATCAGCATCAGGATATCACTGCCCTTGCCTATGACCACACAACTCTGTCACACTACAATCACAAATAGCGGTACAATTCATATGTAACATTTGGCTATGGTGTGTCATCAGGATATCACTGCCCTTAACTATGACCACACAACTCTGGCACACATACAACTACAAATAGCGGTAGGTACCAAATTCATATGTAACATTTGGCTATGGTGTGTCATCAGCATCAGGATATCACTGCCCTTGCCTATGACCACACAACTCTGTAACACTACAATCACAAATAGCGGTACAATTCATATGTAACATTTGGCTATGGTGTGTCATCAGGATATCACTGCCCTTGCCTATGACCACACAACTCTGTAACACTACAATCACAAATAGCGCTACAATTCATATGTAACATTTAGCTATGGTGTGTCATCAGGACATAACTGCCCTTATCTATGTCCACACAACTCTGTAACACTATACAACTACAAATAGCGGTACAATTCATATGTACATAACATTTGGCTATGGTGTGTCATCAGGATATGACTGCCCTTAACTATGACCACACAACTCTGTCACACTATACAACTACAAATAGCGGAACTTAATTTACACACATCAACAAAGTCTAGGGATATTTTATATTTCATCAAATATCTAAAAATCTATGAAGAATTTTCTGATACAGTAAATAGAAGAATCATAGATTATTTTAAGGTCTTTAATAAAAATAAAAAACATTTCGTGTTTTTTTTTGTTTTAAATAAAAAAATTAATTTTTTTAATCATCATGGAAAATTAGTATGATAACAACAAACATTTCTTCTTAAAAAACTATTAATTTTAATAAAAATGGAAAAAATCTTGTAAAATCTAATCATTAATAATCAGTGTTGCCACCTCTTACATTGATTACACATCGACATCGATTGTTAATACTTAAAATTAAATTGTCAATGTCTTGCTGCGGTATGAGGTCCCATGTCCTTTGCAAGTGTTCGTAAAGTTGTTGTTCAGTCGTCAAATTTGGTGGAAAATCTCTCAAAGCTTTTCGTTGTAACATGTCCCAGGCATGCTCGATAGGATTTAAGTCGGGCGACTGTGCAGGCCAATCCAAAACTTGAATATCGTGCTCTCGGAGAGCGGTCGATACCAGCCGCGCCGTATGGCAAGGAGCATTATCGTGCATGAGTAGAAATTCATAGCCTATTTGAGTTCTGTGTGGGACAATAACGGGCTCTACTACCTCCTCGTGGTATTTTTGTGCAGTCATGCTGCCTTGGATCCAAACGAGTTGGGTTCGTCCGCCAAGACGAATTCCTGCCCACATCATGATTGTCCCGCCTTGGTATGGGTGGACCTCCTGAGGGTGCCGTAGACGGCTAACTCTCCCTGGAGCTCTCCAAACGCGTGTTCTTCGTGAATCCGGGTGAAACCCAAACCGGGACTCATCGGTGAACAGCACCAAAGACCATTGTTCGTCACTCCATGGTAAATGCTCCCGAGCCCACGAAAGCCGCCGACCGCGATTGCCACGTCGCAATGCTGGAACACGCAATGGTCTTCGAGCATGAAGATCAACTTCATGTAACCTTCTTCGCACGGTTTGGTCGCTTACCAGCAGCTGGTGGTCCTCCTGGAGCCTTTTCACTAGTTGCAGCGCTGTGATATTGGGTTGTCTTCTGGCGGTCATTTGGAGAAATCGATCCTGTCTCTGCGTAGTAACACGATATCTACCTGTGTGCTGTTCGGCCACATCTCCAGTACTGCGATAACGTGACCACAACCTTGATATCACATTTTGACTGGTATGTAGGGCCTCAGCAACGACGCGTTGAATTGCACCATTTTCTAACATGCCCACGGCTCGTAACATTTCATCTCGACTCAAATGACGACGTGACATGACTTTTAAAGTTCGTACGTCACGTTAAATTAAAAAAGAAAAACAATTAAAAACCCTTTTCATTAATAATTATAATAAAACAGTTTTAACTTTCTTTAATGTAACGAATTACTAGCAAATTTGCCGCCATATTTTGTTTATTATTTTGTTTTTTTTCTTTCCATGTTCAAATTTTGAAAATAGAATAAAAGAGGTTTTAATCTGTATATAAACTTTTTGTGGAAACTAACAAGGTTCTAAACTATAAACTCGTAAATAATTTAGGATTAAGATATCCCTAGACTTTGTTGATGTGTGTATATGTAACATTTGTCTATGGTGTGTCATCAGGATATCACTGCCCTTGCCTATGTCCACACAACTCTGTCACACTACAATCACAAATAGCGCTATAATTCATATGTAACATTTAGCTATGGTGTGTCATCAGGACATAACTGCCCTTCCCTATGACCACACAACTCTGTCACACTATACAACTACAAATAGCGGTACTTAATTCATAAGAAACATTTGTCTATGGTGTGTCATCAGGATATCACTGCCTTTAACTATGACCTAACAACTCTGTTCCACATACAACTACAAATAGCGGTAGGTACCAAATTCATATGTAATGTAACATTTGCCTATGGTGTGTAGGTATTGAGCTCAATTATTCGGTATTCTATCGTGGAACGGAAGCGGCATGTCGTTTTGTATACGTTTAGTTGTTGCAGCAACATTGTACCATCTATTGATAGCATACGCAGGATTATGAACGCGGATGTCTGTTTGTTTGTGTTGTCTCGTATGCGAAAAGACTGCGACATGACGCGTAATGTATATCAGAAGAAAATAAATGAGTTTCATAGTCGGTGTTGGAGCCCTGCTTATAAGGCAACGTTTCTCTCAACCATTTTAATAACATGGACCTCTTTATTAGTTATCGTAGTCATCACATATACATATATAACAAAATAAAACTATGATATAACTAAACTATCCTAAACTAAACTACAAAAACTAAATAAGTAATAGTAACAATAAAAAAAGACTTTTATAAATTAAAACCTTCGTACGGTTTTCTTAAACTCATGTAGGCCGTAATTTCTGTTTTTTTTTTATATTTATAGAGTGACGAGAGTGTTTTCTAAACTAACAAGCAATATTTTTGAGTTTTAGTACCAACTCTTCCAATATACTTCTGTTTTGTTCTGATTAAGTTCATTACGGACTTCACTACTAGTTTACCTGCTACTTAACAAGTGTTATAATTCGTTGTCTTCAACGGGTACTGCAACTGTACCACGGTTAACATGTGATACAGTAGTGTGACTTGACTCGGATGTCTGGTCTTATTACCTAGATGCATTAGGTGCATAGGTTTCCTACCAAGAACTTAGGGTCCCAAGCCAACCTCACCTGCAAGTGGTGCACCTGCCGATAAACGGACGAGGCTCTGGCAAACAAAATGTCCCAATAAGCGGCAATAGGCTCGCCACCTATTACGTGGGATCAAAACACTGGCGAAAAGTGGGCGTTTAATATGCCTCTGCCTACCCCTTCGGGGAAACAGGCGTGAGTCTATGTATATATGTATGTATGCATTATTTAAAAGCGCGGCTTATTAACCGGCTGACACCAGTCCTAAATATTGACGGGGTAGTGATATTTCGTAGACGAGAGCAGTTGTCATTGTTATTATTGACATTCCATGTAACATAGTTCTCCGTTAAAACCGGAACCGCCGAAAGAAAGGAATCACTTTGATAGCAGGATACATTGAATAACGTTGGGTTTACAATCAACAGCTCGTAGGTTCATACTTCGTTCGTTCTTACTTGTACTCATTATGCGTACTATTGGCACTATCCTAATCCCAAATATTAGTCTTGAATAGTTTAGTTTGCAAACAAGCTGTTTGGTACCAAATTGCAACTGAAATTGCAAGTATTTTTTAACTGACTTTTGTAATCGCCTAATGTGGTATAGTTTTGAATTGACAACATATATTTGTCAACAACCTCCGTACCTATAAGCAGAAAACTAAAATTTAATACAAGCCCTCAAAATACAACAGAACTACATACATACAGAGAAACAAAACCTTACCCCTGTAACCGCAAATCACGTCGTCCAAAACGAAACAACACGAACTACAAACACACTTATGTTTACATGTCCAGTGCTAATAAAAATATGATCGGATCAATTTCTTGCAGCGTTCCTTTGAACTATAAAAGTTGAACAAATCCCCCTTATGTTTTCACTCGTTTGTTTATGTTGCAATTTGTTATAATATGAAAGAGTGCACGTACGTTTTCTGTGTATGGTTGTTTTATGAGAGGTCCGACCTCTTGAAATATTTTTACTTATTTGACCATAATTCTACCTGAAAACTACTATTGATGTTAGAAAAGTGAAGATTCAAGATTTGATTGTTAACCATTTATCTAGAGAAGAATCGCGTTTTGATTCTTGTTTGAAAAGTCGGCTCTGAAGTCTCAACTAAGACTTGTTGTGCCATGGTTACGAACAGACACTGAAATAATATACCCGTTATCTTCACCTAGTTAAATATCACTATCACTTTATTGCAAGCCAAAATAACTAAGTTTTCTATAGTGTTCATATAAACGACAAAGTTATGTTAGAATATGGGTTATATCTCAAAGACTGCTGACTACCTACATCTCGTTGAAACCAATTTTTGTTAACATTTTTCATTACGAGCTACTAGTACATATTTTTTCAAAAATTTTCACTCTCTTTTATTTAAACGTTTAAGGGTGAGGGGGAGCTGGGGACGGTTTGTGTAAATTTTTGTGACTGAAGTTACAACACTTAGAGTGCCGACAATACGAGTAACAAGGCCATGCCGTATAATAAGAAATCCCATATGAGAGTAAAATACCAGTAGGTTGTTTCTGCTTAAGTTGAAGAGTAGAATCTGCTTGTTACTATAACAGCTAAAGACTGAGCAATGACATTATTGTTGCTTATAGTGCCTATAATAACAATGTACACGGTAACAAGACATCAACGTTAACCTTCAGTTAGGCCAAATGCATGGTGGTTGCAATGAAAATTACCTGTATCATAAGATATTGAGGTACATGCTGTGTATTAGAAATGAATGGACCAGGAAGATTACACTTCCTCATTTTGCCAGTAAAGTTCAATAAAATGGGACTATCGGCATCAAATTAGGTCACAACATTACCTACATATCAAATATTTCACAAAAATTCAACGAGCGTTCCTCGAGCAGTGTTTTACGTCACGAAACAGCCAGCCAACGTTGTGTTTAATAATTCTTGCTAAAAACGAATGCAGGCGAGAAATATGAGTAATCATAAACAAACTGGAGAATATCTGGGTGTATTATGGGACGTAGGAACGTTGGATGAAGTATGTATATTATCATATTTAACTGCAATGCACCCCGCGCCCCCTTTGTGAGGGAAGGGAGAGGGGTATTGGCCGCGACCTAGTGACCCAGGGGGTGTGTCCCGCCACAACCCGCTGCAAGCGATCAATGGAGCCCAGCCCACCTTCTGCCATTGAAGCTAGCCTTATTGATACAATGCTGCGCAAAGCATGAATGAAAATGCCTCAATGAGTTTAGTTTCGTAGTTTTCTGTGACACTTGCATACCGCATGGTTTTAAGCAGTGTTTTGACGACGCGAAAGAGGTGTTAAAATGTAGCTCTTGAATTTGGGGAAAGTTTTGTTGAAATTGAAAAACGAAAAATTTGACGCCTATCGCGAATATCTGATGGGTCAGATCGATTTAACTAGGATAAAAGGAAAGATCATAATTATCTTATTAAACATGCTTAGCGCGTACGTAAAGAACTCGAGTATTCGTGACTTCGTTTTCAAGTGAAATTTATATTTGAGGATAATAGAATATGTATCCCATCTATCGAAACCAATATTTATAACGTTTTTTAATGTAAAACATTGATTGAAGCAGGGGTTGTTTACAAACTTTATGGCATTTTTTTTCCTGTAGACGGAATGTTTAGATCTTTACCAGTATGGACAATGAGATATTTCTTTTCAGGCTTAAGTAAGCCATACAATTCGTAGGTATTCCAAAATAACTATCTTACGCAGTATCGAGCAAATCGCACAAAATATTCGCAGAATTCAGAATTCATATTTTGTTGGACGTGTTCAGTTAAAACCAGTGCGGAACATTACGCGTGTAAAACATGCACAGTGTCGGCTAGAAAGGTCGACGCTATGTACATTATCGATTGTGAATAAATAGATTGCTATTTTCTAACTGAATGAACGCCGATAATGAGTACTAAATGTTTGTGCACGATGATAAAGCTTATCTCGGGGCAGAATTACAGTGTAAGCAGACTGAATACATTTTGCGTCAAAGGTTGGTTTTGAAGAACTTATGATGGAATATCGCGTAGACATGAAAATAGATCTCTGACTATTTGGAATAGCGCCTGTGTTGTGGGAAACTGATCAAATCAAACGACGAAACAGAACTAAGACTTGATCGCACGGATCGCAAAGATTTTCACAAATAGTCTTTTCGAGTCTGGGTGTTCTTTGTGTGCGTGGGTAAATGTTTATAAAGTCCTTCTCACTATAAAGAATTTGTTAATAGAGCGAGAGTTTTCCTTAAAAAATCTATGGTCAACCTGGGATTTTCTTATTTCACTGACGCTTTTCTGATAAATAATAAAACTACACAGATATGGACGATATGAATATACGAATACCTTTGTCGCGTTTCCGTCAAGCGTTTAGTCGTACATATCAAAAGAAAAGTATCTGGTCTGCTTAAGAACTTAGATACATCGACGGAGACATTTATTGGCAGTATATCATACAGAATTATGTGTATTTCGTATTTGTTTTGTCACAGTTCTAATAATAGATGTAAAATAGATCAAATAGGATAAAATATAGGTGAATTGTAGTGAAGATGTCGAATCGTAAATAGAACATAATTAAGTGATATGTACCACCCTTAAACTAAATTCTTAGTACTGTCATACTGTGTACGATTTTGTGCGTGGCAGGCATTGATATATTGGTATAGAATTATAGATAGAGAGACATATGCGTGGCATAGATTATATAATATGTCTTGTGGACAATGTAACAAGAGTAGTCTCTAGTTGAGAAGCAGGTAATTTATTTTCAGGCGCTGTGCTATTTGACTACTACTGATAAATATTTTTCTAATATTACATACATACATAGACTCACGCCTGTTTCCCCGAAGGGGTAGGCAGAGGCATATTAAACGCCCACTTTTCGCCAGTGTTTTGATCCCACGTAATAGGTGGCGAGCCTATTGCCGCTTATCGGGATATTTTGTATGCCAGAGCCTCGTCCGTTGGTCGGCAGGTGCACCACTTGCAGGTGAGGTTGGCTTGGGACCCTAAGTTCTTGGTGGGAACCCTATGCACCCTTTTTCTAATACTTTTAGTAATAAAATGCGTTCTTAAGGTGTTTGAACAATTTTATTTCGCATATTGTGGGCGTTAACGTATAATTGTGTATTACTGACTACTGTACAGTGATAAGTAGGTATTATTACTAAAAGACAAAGACTATTGGTATTCTAGGTTTAACTTTTGAGTCACGTAACCGCAGATAGACTTCATATTTCAGAACATTGCTTGCTCAGTAATTCTATCATGCTGATAACAGCTTTACGATTTCGGCGCACTGGATTGCTTGTTCCAAGTTCTACTACGATATTACCTTAAAACAGGCGAATCAGCGCAAGTCAGTCTCGATAACGAATCAATCGTTGCGCACAGCGGTAACTTATTTAGGTGAATGGCATTACTGGCGTAGCGACATATGTTACTCAGAAATAGATCTATAAACCAAACAAACCCAAGTCCGACCCAGTGCTTGAACTCCGTAACCTTACGATTGACAATTACACATCATTTAAGATAGACATTCGTAGAAACATAGACGTTTGACAAACGCCATTGACAAGTCTTAAATTAGAATGAGCGTATCATCAATAGGTATGTCAAACTGTTCTAATAAATAGGCACTCGACTCCATAAATAAGATCAACTGGACACGCAATAATCACATGAGACGCTTAATTGAAATACAGACGGAACGCATGCGACCTTACTGTAAGATAGTTGTGTGTTTGAGGGTAGGTAGAGAAGGAGAGGAAGATTTCCATTGCACTTTTGTGCTGTCAGACTGAACCTTTGAACTCTGGAATCAAATTAAGGCGTATCGCTTACACTATTTATTTTTATGGTTTTGGTGCAATCTTGCTTTCATTTTGATGATGATGATTACTCGCTTGAGGGGCACGGATTAATAAATAATGCACCTTCTCTATGTTTTACATTTAACCTGCCTCTACATTTAAATAAATCGATTTAATAATAATAATATTATTTTTACCATATATCATCATCTTCCTGGAGTTAACCCGGTCGCATCTAAGACTGGCGCACCCGATGAGCGGATCTCTTAATCAAACTAGATTTGATAGAACACTAGCTTTTCGTTCGGTTGAATATTTAAGCCGAATAATGACTGAAATGGGACAGATGTATATCGATCGTATTATAGACTTAAAACGAAAACTTAAACGACAGTGATAGTGCAAAACAAAGATCTCGTATCCCACATCACCGTGTGAAGTGGATACGTGTATGTGCGCACTACAACAGAATCATAAACCGTACGTTTCTCAAAACACGTACGAACAAATATAACGTGAATATGAACCCTCTAAACACTACATAAAAAGCTTCCTGTTATGTTTTCGATTAGTGGAAAACATCAATCTTTCCTTTGCACAATATAAAAGCACTCAGTGTATGTACGTGAACTAGACGATTTTCCGTCACCGGCTCGAAGGCCGGGTGTATTTTTGGACGACAATGACGTCACACTTTTCCATACGATCGGCTGACCACTTGTATGAACTGAATCACTTTGATGTCAAACACTTACGTTGTGTGAAACTTTCCTGGTTTTAAAAGTTAACTTTCTCTGGTTCGGTGAGTGCAAATTGCCCTTGTAAAATAACCAGCAACTTATTTTGCAGAATATTACGCACATGCGCAGCGAGGCAAGCCAAACTTTTCTGAGAGTGAAACTAAAATTGACTGGATAATGCTTACTAAATTGTGGTTTTAATGGATATACGAATGCTGTTCGTACGATAACGCAATAGAAGAAATACATTGCAAAATATTATCTATTCCAACTATTCAGACGAGCGAGTAATAGTATAAACATCAATGTAGTTTCCCCAATTGAAAGGCTAATATTCTGTTAAATGTGATTAGACAGGTAACCGGACTCCGGGCTCCAACACGAAAAGACTTGGATGCAACCAGGATAAGGACGATTATGATGATAATGAATGGAAATTCAGCAACATCGAAATACTTTTTACACTGTACATTAAATGTAGCCTCTTTAAAATCTGTATATACAGGTTGTCACAAGACCCATCAAGCCGAAGTCTACTCGTTTTGGACATCATGCCAAGTCATACTAAGCAAAAATAAAATTTAAGTATTCACTTTTTTCAAGCCGCTATAAAAAATGCGCGTGTGCAATTTTCGAAATACCTACTAATCCATGGGTGCAAAAGACATCTATAGAACAGGTTGGCGGGGTAAATGCATCGATTTTGTACCTAATTACAAAAATCCCATAGTAACTTTGAGCCTCAACCAGTAATTTCCCAGGTATGATGCCGAAGCAAAAAATATTCGTAATGATTGGTACAATATGGGGTTTCAGTTTTCGTTAAGGGTCTTTTTACACCCTGTATAAAATCCTTACGTTACTGACTGACAGACAGACAAGCTACAGCCAAAACTATTAGGCGTAGGAAGCTGAAATTTGGCATGTATGTTCCTTGAGGACCGTAGAGGTGCATTAAGACGGGATTTTCCGAAATTCCCACGGAAACGGGCAGAAACGGTTAAATTTAAAAAATATTCGGGCGTAGCTGCGGGCGTCATCTAGTCTTTAAATAAAACTATGCGTTGCAACGCCTTAAACTCAAAGAACAGGACTATCAAATCTTGTAAAACTTATTTAATTTATGTTTAACAAATACAACTTATATACTTTGACACGTTTTTGGACTCTACACGTGCATAAATCGCTGGACTATTACTTACTTACTTATTATAAAGGACATTCATTTCACCAGTGGCTACCAAATAGGTTGAAACGCATGAACGGATAGATTGATGGAATTGGTGCCCAATCCCTTGATTGAGATAGTTGAAAAACTTCAAAGTATGTGCGATCTATTTATCCGTGTAATCGTAGTAATTACGTCTAAAGATATGGTCAAAGGCACAGATCATATGATATGTCAAGGGTATGCAAATACAGTATTTCAATTTGATTACCAATGTCTAGGTACAACGCCCAACAGCTATTCGGGGTATGCTGTAATTTATTTCTTAGTTCAAACTTTAAAATGCCATTACTCGGGCAAATTCTCGGGGAAACCAAAAGGGCGCATAACTGTTGTAGGACTTGTAGGATATGTAAAACCAAAAAATCATCATTTTCACTGACGCTTCAGGCACCCATTTATATTATTTATTAGGGTAAGTCTGAAAGCTGCAAGGGTGCAAGAAAAGCTGAAAGGGAATCGTCTATCGTTGTATGGACATGTGATGAGGAGGGATGAAAAGCATGTGACTAGAAAGGTGATGAAGATGAGGGTTGAGGGATATAAGGCAAGAGGAAGACCTAAGAAAATATGGATGGATTGTGTGAAGGGTGACATGAATGAAAAGGTAGTGAATAATGAGATGACGTCTGATAAGAGAGAATGGAAGAGACAGACATTCTGCGCCGACCCTAAGTAATATGGGAACAGGGCAGGCAGAAATAAAGCTTCAGGCACCCATTTGGGAGCCACCGCTTCACTAATAATTGAGTTCTTTATGAAGATAGGTTTGATATCTATCATACCGCTTATTGGTAGCATATTTGGAATTATTTTCGCCTTCACGAATTACATAATACATCAAGCTGTTTCCCCATAAGTGTCTTTCCATATCTGGCTTATTTATAGTTTTCCTCTATGACAACTAAGGTTCACGTAAAACTTTCCACGACCATATGTAGTTGGCGGACGCTATCACGATTCAGTGCCTGTCTCGTTTTGTAATTGATCATTGATTTCGCTGCAGTACACGTATTCTTGCGAGTGCTGGATAACCCGTAATAGTGTGAAGCCACTTCGATTTCATTAATTATCTACCGTTTTATGGCCTGTCTATGGTGTAAACATGATGCCAGTGTCAGTGTGCTGTCTTCCGGGTTGAGTGAAACCGTTCGCCATAATCATAACTTTCGATGTACTTCTATGATCTTGAGACCTGTTTAAGCTTTAATGATTTATACAAAAGTGTTGTCTCTTCATTAGTAGTTTGTAATTATCTAAAAGTATAGTCACTAGGCAGTATAAAGATAAAGTCTGTTGATATCTTACGTCTTTAGCTTGCTGAGGCAGGACGGCGACTTTTGACGAATCGATTTGATTGCGTTGCCAGCTAAACTTTATCATTATTCTCATTGAGTAGCTTTTTGGCATACCAGGATTTGTCTGAATTCAATAATTGGCCGTACAGTCGCTATCAGTTATTATAATATGTATTGCCTACGCAATAAATACAAAAAAAATATTAAAATCTGCAATGCTGTTCTAAATCAATCGCATTTTTATCTACACAGACAATACTTTTGTGCTTCAGTAAAATGAAAATCAGCTGTATCATCCGGACATCATTCAGTTGCACCTTCGGAAACATACGCAATTTTACGATGACAGAAAATTATTCAAGGTCTCAAACTCTGCACTTTTACGGAACAATTTGTAGCTACTTTCTGAAACAGTCATATATAATATAAACATAAAGTAACTACGTAATTCAACTTACAAACGCAAGATTCGTTTTAGAAGGGCCGTAGCGATACACGTCTTCACGTTTCGCTAGTACAAGTCGCACACAGACGCAGCCCGCACACACGCGCGTTGACCGGGTCAGGGCGTCAGACCAGACCCATTGTGGAAGCCCCATTGACATTTCGCTGTGCGGTTTCATTGATGGGACTTACATTGTTTTGTGTACTGTACGAGATCACTATGGGGTCTTGCGAGTTGCGATTATGAATGCTCTTGTACCAACGTTTGTTTTGTTATTGAGATGAATATGGTGTTTCTTAGTAATGTCATTTTAATTTTTAGGTTTTGCATATCATAAAAACTGATTTCTTAACTTTAAAGATTATGTTAAGGATATAAAATTTAAGACGAAATCAGTATAACCCGCAAGGTTATCCTATGTTACACCTATGTCGCTATACCTATGTTACACGAAAGCATAGAAGTACATTGCCTTATTTCGAACTACTAAATGTATGCTGAATAGTTGACGCTCCATTTCCTGTCCTATGCTTACCATTCAAAATTAAACACATAGGTGCATGTATATTTACATTATCAACTTAGTAACATGTTTGGATGTACATGATATAAATAGAGAGCTTAATCAATACCGAGAAAAGCGCCTTCTTTTATAAAAATAATGTTGGCAACATTTCCATAAAAGTAGTGTAACCATGCAGAACATTTTCATATATCCAATACATAAATTCGTATAACCTTCGACGTTTCACCTTGTATGTCTTATTTATTGTTCATCCCTCGAACTAAAAATAGCCGGCGCGTTTGCTCACATTTCCAGTGGCTGGTAATACGATTTCCTAGCCGGATCCAATGTCGCTACCGACGACGTCGCCGCCCGGGCCCGGCAGCCCGGCTGCACCGGCGAGGCGCAAGGGGCGCGGGGGATTGACCTAATTCCTTGCTTGCACAACCTGTTCTATTTTCCCTATGACGTCAAACCCTCCCATTCACCCCGGGTTGCTGAATCAATGCGCCCCAAACTGGGTCGAGCTGAATGAACCACTCGCACATTCAACATGGACCCGCTATTTTTAGCTCCGAAGGTGTCTCGATCGGGTCTCGGGTCGAACCAGTTTTTACGGATGTATAGGTAGGCCGCAATTATATTCTGCAATTTTTTAAATTAATTATGACTTTCAATATGTGTATAATGCGGTTTCAATTAACTTTTCCCAGGTAAATTACTTTGTAGACGTATTATTATGCTAAATATGCAGCTGGTACCCTCAAACCAGTCGTTGTATGTGTGGGTATTTCATTTATGTTGAAGTTAAGATTTGATGTAGTTTTCTCCAAATCTAGATTAATAAAACTTTATTCTGACTCAGCAAATGAACATTTTAAGCTTTTTAGGCCAAGTAAGGCGAATTGACATTCATGTATTAAAAAGCTCAGACAGTTTATCAAAACATTTGTAGGGATAGATGTTCTATGAAGGTTTTTGAAACCTTGTAGTGTTGTAGATTTCGGAAGAGAGGGTAGCTTTTGCCAAACCTTGAATAATTTAGATAGTTAACAGTGTAATGTTACATCTATACTTGAAGGCTTTTATATAAATTCACATAAATAAGGAAAAGCTTCTGTCGATGCATTCGATTTTTACTTCAAAACATTTCATTATTTCGCAAGGGTACGGTAAGGTGCAGCTTATCAGAACTTAAATTGGAAGAAAGTTTTGTATTGTGTGTTCCCAACAAACAAGTAGATAAAAATAGAAGTACTAACACAGGCAAAATTAAACCTGGTTAAAAGTTGGAGCTGCGTCAAAGAATCCGCCGTAGGTGTTGGGTGCATGTTTTGCAGTTCGCAGTTCTACTATGACTTTTAATAACTTCATTTGGATTTTACCTTATGTGTTATGTTATTATATACTATTTATAAGCATTTTATCATTGATATGCAAAAAATGGAAAAGCCGGAATAGATCGTACTTTTAGGATAAACTTTTTGTAGAATAACTAAATTATGCTTGTTACTCCTCTTAGTATCGACGGCTTTTCGTCAATAGACTTGGCGTCCAATGAAAAAGATCTTGTCAAAATATGGGAAGGAAGATTTTGTTGCCATTAGTAAACATTGATGCCAGGTTACGTTTTAGACAGAAGAACTTCTGATCTAACGCACGTTTCATTTGTTACAGATATCGCGCGCGAGTATCGACGCGTGCAAGGACTACTTCCGTGACGACCTCATCAAGACCGACTGGCAACTGATGGTGGAGCTAAAGAAACTCTTCCAAATCCTGTAAACGTGCCACGGCTTAGCCCACCCCTCACACGGTGAAGCTCTCCTATAAGTTACGACTAAACGCGTAGTACCGTCTGCTTCGTCTGTTCCATCTAACACATCCTCTTCCTTGTACAATAGAATCTCATCTGTCATTTTGTTAATCATTTTGTGTCGCCGTGTTGTAATGTTGTCAATGACACGGCTGCGCCTTGTATTTAGTTTTATCTGATATTTTACAACTGCCAATGTAGCCATCATCGGGGATGTTGCAGATATCCACATAACTTTTAATCTTTTGCCTATACCAGCAGCTCAATGGACTTGAATAGAGCGCTGTGGAAGCGGATGTGATGAGAGTTTTAACAGTTTAATTATATTGTGACCCACTCTTTTTCATTGAAGTAATTGCTTTACGTCATTTGTTTTTAACAGCTTTTTTAATTTGTTGTTTATATTATACACAGCCGCATTCACATCCGCATTTGACAATATGAATGCAAAAAGTCTGCATCGACACGCACGTGTGAACGTCTATACATCTCTGTCTGCAAGCATGAATCCCAAATCCGTAACATCCTCACTACCTCTGCCGAAACGGATGTATCCGTCATTTACCTCGAGACGCATTGTAAATAGTATTATACATGATTATTTATTAAAAGTGTTAACCGCGATTGGACGATCGAGTGAGACACGGTTTGTCGAAATTATAAAAATGTATTAACAAAGAAAATAACGTAATCTTTTATGTACATGAATATTTGAAGGATAATCCTTTGTAAATAAAATGTTCACTTGGATTATTTACAATAAAATTCTGTAGTCGTATGTAAATAAAATATGAGAAATACATGCATGTGTTAATAATTATACGTGAATTAGTGCAATATACGATCTCGCCCTCGTGTCTTTGATGACAATATCTTCGTGCGGTGCTCTTGATGTAGAAATATATTGACAGGTCAGTGGCGAAGTGATTCAAGCGTTGCTTTTTTAAGGTTAAAGATGTACATCCTTATTTGAATGAAATATATTTCTTGTAAATAATGAACATTCGTACGGTTTATTATATTTATCATTATGATTGTTTCCGGCAGTTGCCTAAGAACTATGACAATACCACAAAATTATTTCGAGCGTCGGTGTGAATTCGGCTTGATGTAATTTAATGTTTTATCATTGTTGGAAATCAAACATAATACTTATATATTTTTTTGCTTTTGTCACAAAATAATTGTTTTATATTTCGAATATGTTAATAGTCCATTATATTGGTATAGCTTGAGTCACTTTATCGACTACCTTCTAAATATAATGTCCTATAGCTGCAATACATTTACGCCACTGAAGACACTCATTGTCTAGGTATAGAGGTCGTCTATTGTACGAAAATATCATATTTTCGTTGAATTTGAATGCCGTTGGAATAAAACCCTCGTATGTGATACATACAGGGTGCAGGAACTGAAACAAGGTGGTAATCGGGATAGGTGTCCAAGAAGGTTGTATTTTGTATGTAGGTATTTTCCCTTTTTGAAATGCTTTGTATTATATAGATGGAATCGGACATATTCTTATATTGAAGAACTTTTATTAAATTACAAAGTAATATTTATTTTGTATTATTTTCTACCCTGACTGTATTGTATTTTTTTTTGGAAGGTGCTTTCTTACGGCAAAATGAAATAACAATGTTAAAGTTAAGCACTATTACTGAGAACCCTATACAAACCGAGGCCTATCAAAGTAATAGTATGATTTATATTAAAATAATATGGAGTACCTAACATAAATAGTGGAAGCTACGCTAATAGGTCAACGCCAAGTTGTTGTTTATCTAATGGTGACAGCCATCATGAACAATTTTTATTTCAAGTAAGTTTGAAAAAGGTTTATCACGTAAGGTTAAAAAAGCTGATATGGAAGAGGCCTAAAAGCCACCAACCTATGTTGCTATAACTCTCGGAGCAAATACAACTATAACCCGACAAAAGCTTATCAGGTAAGAGTTGGGCAGGGCAGAAATGAAAGCTTTCGAAAACATGGAAGGAGAATCAAAACATTTTCTTAAAGCTCGGCTTAGAAGGTTGACGAACTGAAAAAAGCAGCTGGGATCTCCGAGTTTTAAACCCTTTGCCTCGGCCCATACCTTAAATTCTTAGTCTATACTGAGACCTAGTGACGAGTCCAGGATTTGTTCGGATGAATGCTGGCTTGGATGGGCTTGTTTTTTTATCAAAGTACGTTTTATCTGCGAAGTAATTTGCTTTTAGAAGAAAATATAATACCATATGCTTCTGAGGCTTGAGTCCCTTACCACTACCATTCTCGCGCCGCCCCTGAAGTTCATCGATCTTCTGTGGCGGTACTGCCTAAAATGCCGCGTTCGCACTGTAGGTAACCAGCGTAGCTCAACCGCTTCACCTTGATGTTCACCGTGGATTCTGTTGCAATTGGATGACGTTAACTGGATATTACTGAATGTAAGTACTTATGTAATATAATGTTACAGAATTTGAATCATACGATGCAAAGTAGAGGATATTAACCGGACCGGAACCGTGCTTAAGAGTGATAAGTACCTAAAGCAACACTTGAAAACTCCTTATATGCTATAGGTCAGTATAGGTTTTACCTTACTATCTAAAACCTGAATACCTAAAAACTTAAGATAGGTATAAATATATAATTATTCAATATATTGGTCTATTAGTATAGCTGATATGATGAAAATTTAAATATAAACGCAATCTATTTGGGTGCTTATTCATCATTGACAAAGACTGCAAAACAGGCAAGTCATAAACATAGAATCTAATAGCAAGTTACCACTAAGCTTATTTACTGCTAAGCCCTTACAAGCTTATTTTTTTTAAGTTGCCAAAATCCAACGCGGTGTCAAGTTATTTGTTTTAGTTAAGACCTCGATGAAGACTGAATGATACGTAATAGTTAGCAATTTGTTAATGCACACCATGCACAAGTCGTGTAGTTGGAATGGCACTTACACAATAATATGTTAGTAGCTAAATAAAAATGAGCCTTCACGCTAGGGGTGTATAGGTGTCACTCAAGTAAGAAGTGGTCGATATTTCTGATCATTAAAAAAACAAAGCTGTTTCGTTACAGAATCTATTGTAGTCTCCGAAATAGGCACAAGTTTTTGCTATCTGAATCAGGCCAACTTCTCAATAAACATGATGTCAATTCAGGGGAACTGTCATCAAACATCATGATTCAGGAAATTCTGAGATGGAAGTTGAGCAATCGAAAGCGATGATTACTTTGCAATGAATTTGTTCGTCTTCCTGTTATTGAGCAGGCAATCTATGAGGCTTGACTCACCGAGATTCTAAGAGATAGTGCAGGTAATCACTTATAATCGTATTTTAATGATACCACTACTAACTACGACAACGTATCTCAAACATTTTGTCGATTATAATATCTAATTTTTGATCGTGAGAAGTTTTTTCTGAAGATTTGGTACGTTTACCTACATTGTTGCAAAATTGGTCACACACTCGTAAGAGAATAAAGAATGATTGGAATATTATGAGCAGCACGAGCGCAAACAGTAGGAAAGTAGGACAAAATATTTATATTTTTGAAATGTTTTTGATCGATTACAATGACACTTAAAAGGGCCTGGTTGTATGTTTGTCTTAGTTATTGACGATGCAAAGATTTATCCGCGCGCCTCTAGCGGCCAAATTGGAACTTGTCTAAGACCGACACTTTTGACAGCTTTCAATGCGACTTTGCTTCGAGGATATGGTGGTAACCAATTAACCATGGTAATTGTATTGAGAGCTGTCAAAAGTAGTAGTGATCTGTGTAAGTGACGATCTAAGACAACTTCTAAATTTCGCCGCTTGTGTCGCTAATTAGAATCTTAGGATAGCCAATTAGGGTTGGACAAGTTTTTAACAGATAGGTAGGTATTGATCTATGACCAAAGCCGATGCTCCAATAAAATTACACTCCGTACCACGACAGTTTTTTTTTTCACTTTTGGTTAGTTATTGACATTAATTAGACTCCCTTCCATAACAATGTAACGCAGTCCAGGTAGGATGCAGCGTAATATACCTAATTATTCCTCCCTGGAAAAGGGCGTGGGCGTCTGCAAATCTAGTTACGTAATAATCGGCTTTTATTCTGACATTTTACATTTAATGTGACAGCAGCAGGGCAGCTGCAGCTACGTGCTCTTAAACTGCATGCACGTTTATTTTTTACTTCTCACAGAGGGTTGAATTGACTGACGACTTTCGATTGGAGATTAAAAGGGTACTTTCTTCTGTAGGGTACAGGTAGGTAGGTACTTACATTTACAAAGAATTTGTATTCTGGTATTAAAATATATTACGAATATTGAGTTAACCTGCCCCATTGCTTTACCCGTAGGTGATTAGGACTACGTAGTAGGCTACGACGGAACTCGTGAGTGCATTTCTCATCCAGAACAAATCTTTGCCCGACAAGCAGGTCTCAGACCGGAAAAGCTTCAAGCTGGACTTCGAATTTGACCGAATATTAGCTTTTCCATAGAGCAATTGCCTGTCTGACCGACGCGACCAGTTTATTTATAGGAACTGACTCCCAATAACGACGGCCGGGACCGACGGCTTAACGTGCTCGCCGAGGCACGGGGCAAGCGATAATTTACAATTAATTACGCACATAAATCATAAAAATCATTGATTCGCCCCGTGGATTCAAACCCGATACTCTCTGTATGGCAGTCTGGCACGATAATTTTTCTGTTCTGGGTGAATATTACAACCTTTTATGCCATATAGCAAAAAATAATAGATATTATACCCCTTAAAGTAGGTAAAGCAGGTGAAGCTGCGATATAAATACAGGTGACCTACATGACCTATCAAAAAATACCTATATACACTGCAACAGTATTTCTATAGCGAGAAAAGTTAATTATTCTGTTCGACAACAACCTTTCAAACAGCCTCCGCACACGGGTTGGTTTTCAGTCTCAATAACAAAAGCCTATATAACTACACGTATCTATCTATGCGCAGTGTGTATCCACCTATCTACACGTGGCCAATCTAGGCAGTGTTCCGATGAATTTATTGCACGTCCGCCATATTGGTGACCTTTCCCCGATGAACTTTGCCAAATGGCGATCGTACTAACATAGAACGTCCGTGCGTCATTCCATACTATAGTGCCCCTAAACTTTGGTGTATTTCATGACTCTTTCTAATTACCAGACTAAGAAAGACTAAGACTAATAATCTATTAAACTTTCGTCTTAAGTCATTCTTCAGCAGCACATGGCACATCACAAAAAAGCCCCAAATTAATAAGTAAGTAAGGATATTTCTTCAATTTGCATCTTCGTTACAAAGGTTTAGCTTTTTTCCAAACAACAGTAGCCGTCTAATATGCTTTGGGCTTGCGACGAAAAGTGTCTTCAGTGCTTAAATTGTGAACTACCTACATGCTGCCATATATACTTACCTACTCACAAGTCATGTCATGAGTGACATACAACGTTACTACTGCAACGATCATTTTAGGGTAGTTTCCAGGGTCAAAATAATTACATTTTATTTAGTCCGTATTTTAGATTATAAAAAAATATTGGACACGTATTTTTTCTTTTTTCGATTAAATAAAAAATAACAAAGATATTGTCCACCATTGACCAAGATATAGCCCATTAAAGTTACGTGTGACGTCACCTAGTGCGAAAAATGCAGCACGGCGTGACGTTATACGTAACTTTAATGAGCTATATCTTGGTCATTTTTGGTTTAATTTACAAATAAAAAAACACGTATTGCTTATTTTTGAATAATCTAAAGGACGGACTTATAATTTTTTTTCGTCAACTAGACTATTGTACTTACAACCGTGATACCGTGATACAATAAATATGACTTACGGCTATATATATAGGCTATCTATATGAGCTTTTGAATGCAGTCCTGAAGCCCATAACAGATCGCGGATAATTATTGACGTAGGTAATCTATTCGGGGCGCGGGCGCGGCAGCAGAATTTGATTAGTGTGCCTACGTCATCATTGCTTCCTGTAGCTGCCGTGCGAAGATGGATAACAATGTGGCTACTGAGATTGATTCGGCATAGTAATTAGATGTCGATGATATCGGTACTGCATTCAACTGACTACAACTTATTGTAGTTGGCGTAGGAGTAGTTTAAATGATGATGAAGAGACATTTTGGTATCCAGTACCAAATGAATAGTCTCAAACTAGAATTTGCGTAGCACGTAGCTGATTTGCCACGCAAATTCAAACGTCTGATCATAATGTGATAATAATATGTACCTACCTATGTACGATAGCAATGCAAATCTATCTATAGCAATCCGTACTTAACTGCTTTGTAAAGGAGCGGTATGGAGTTTTTCCAAGTCTTCTAAGTATTAATTCTGATTGAATTAGTTATGGATAGAAACCTTTCAGGACTCGGAACTTAATGATTATAGATTAGGAGTTTGAAGTTCTGCAGATGTAGACTCTGCAGAATTTCAAACTCCTCCTACGACTAAACCCACGAGCATTCCGAATAAACCCAAAGATCAGAATCACTTGTATAGCCAGGCAATGATAATATAATCATTAAGTATCTTACACTACACATTATTCGTTTCTTAAACTAAGTTTCTTAAATAAAAATAAAAAATACGTTTAAGTCATGATCAAACTTGCTAGAAAAGTCCATTTTTCGCAAAGCTTTACAAGTCGGTGGCTATATTCTTTACGGGAGGTAGGTACTTTATAATCTCATACTGCCATTAGTTATTAAACATCGAGATTCAAGAATTCTAGATTATTCTATGAAATGTTTTGCTTTATCCTTAGGGCCTGTTCACGAGATCGGTCTAAGCGGCGCGCGTCGCGGCGGGCGGCGCGGCAGAGCGTTGTGCACGCCACGACCCTACAGCAGCGGTAAACGCAGCGGCAAATGTGGACGTATTTGGGCCGACGGAGTTACCCATAAATATGGCGATACCCAAAATATCTTTGTGTAACTATACGGTATACCTACAAAATTGTCGACATTGGATCTTCATTTCTTACAAGTATTTTATATCAAAGGAATAATACATATTCGCAATTAATGAGGCGTTGAATAGGTACCTACACAACGTAGATTACGTTAAGTAGGTAGGTAAATCACCTTTTAACTTTCATAGTAGCTGTGTCTGTACCTAAATAGGTACATATGTACATTACTCAATGTTTTAATGTTTGCGATTTATATTAAAACCTACCATTACATTCTGTAAAACATTGTTTCATTACATCTCGCAACGTTTTATTAACATTTTTGTATTTATACAGCGGATGTGTTGCTATCCACACACGCGACCGTTTAAAAATTTCGACTTTAAATGTCTCCGTATTCATTACCGCCACAAAATATTTAACAAATAGTTTAACCGCCTAGTTCGTCCCTCGCGTAACGCTGTCTGTGCCGCTCGGAGTCGTGGCGTCGGACTCGGTCGCAGTACATTTGTTCCCGCCGCTCGCCGCACCGCCCGCCGCGCCGCACGCCGCGCAGCCAATCGCGCCAAAAAAAACGCGCGCGTTATCGCTGTGCGCGGCGGCTCGTGGCTTGCTTCGAACGTCTTCATACATTTGATCTTGCCGCTAGACGCCCCGCGCTAAGCCGCCGCTCAGAGCGGCAAGGTCGTGACAGGGCCGTTAGACGAGCTCAAAGCGCCGTCAACTGTGTTATCGGTATGTGAAGCACGGAAATTACAAACTCGATTACAATAAAATGCATTAGATATTATGCATTTAACGACGTGCACTGGTTTTAAACGATATAGGTGGGTGAGTACAGATCAAGGCAATTGTACTTCTATCTCTGGTACCTATTGCGTTGTTAGCATACCTATGAAATACTGGATAAATCTGTTCCAGAGAACGAGATAGTCAAGGTATTTTTTTAAATATATCCAAATACATTTATGCAACGAAACATATTGCACTTCATCATGACACTTATGTCAACATAGGTCGAAAAACATTATGTGTAATAACAGTAACTTACTGGTGCGCTCATAAACTAAGACAACCTAGCTTAGGTAGTGCTTCCGTATCTATGCATAAAGTCATTAGGTACCGTGAAACATGCCAACATTGCCCACTTTTTTCGAATAATTAACGTTTTTGTGTGATTTTTCTATGGGGACGTAAGTATTTACTTTTATCATCTGCAATTCTAAGGTTATGTGCAAGTATTTTTGTGGCAAATTTTATTATTCTCCCAATTTTAATTCAGTATTTGTGACATTTTCTTGGCGGGCAAAGTAATCTGGACTTTTAGCCAACATTACCCACGTTGATTTTAGACGCAAATACGGCTTCTAACCAGATGACATAAAAGCCAATACACGATTTTTTGCAATGATGGCGTTTACTTAAGAAATTAAAGCGATACCACGAAAGGTTTCCGACCAAAGTGGCTGGGCAAAGTAACCATGACCTATTTGCTCTTTTTCATACAAACCACATTTCGCCTTACAAAAGTGCTAGGGTTGGGACATTTAAGTAAAATTATCTTCAATCTCTCCTCAGGTAAAGGTAACAAAAATAAATAAAAACATAGTAATTCTTCATTTATTTTAATTAACACAATTTTATTCAACCATGTTGACGTCTTGACTTTCTTTGTTGAATTCGAGATGCAAGCTTATTTTTCTGGAACAAACCATATAAGAATGTATATCATTAAAAGTATCAGAATAGGTAGTAGCAGGGATCAGAATAGGTACTATATAATGTATAGGATTTTTTGTATATTTTCTTCTATTTATATTTTCATAATATTGTGCTAAAGATATACTTCCTTTTGAAATAAATCAAACACTGCGTACATAGTTAAATGTTGATTAACACTAGGCTTAGAAAATAACTGTAGATTAATAAAAAACGATCGTTTTAAATTTTTTATGTTCTGAACATTTAAATAACAGGTCAAACATTGAGTTTCATGAACAGCAATAACATTTAACAACAACAAGGCAACTTAAAAACAATAAGTAATTATGTAAAAAACATTTTAAAAGTGTCCTCTAATGTTTATAAAATTGTTTTTACACTACAACGAACAAAGTAAAATCACAATCGTCGACATCCCCACGGGCAGAGCCACGGGGAAAAGTTAGTCTTTTCTAAAATATCAAAACGCGACAACCCTAAGCACTTTTCCATGACAGGCAATGTTGGCCAGCAAAGGTTTGAACAATTTAGGGTAACATTACCCATCGTAATAGTTTTGAATTGGTAGGGTTTAGAATACTGCAACTATAATTAAAATACGCTACGATGGTTAATCTACAACATACAGTAAAATAACTTACCTGTAGCTTGTCCATGACGTTACAATTCACAAACACTTTCACAACACAATTGGCCCACAGAAACAGGTACCTCCTTTGACATGTCCTGACAGGAAACTGAACGAACTTGGGAGTTAATGGGATACATAGTGCTGCCATAAATATAACCTATTTTCCTATTAATTGTTAATGTAGTCAAAGTCAGTAAAACTTTTTTGCATATTAACCGTTTTCTTTAAAAAATGATTTTTGGGCAATGTTATCCTGGTTTGCAAAGTTGGCTAGTTTCACGGTACCATATTTTCACTTTTCCAATACAATTTTGCAGACAACATGATGAAATGCCAGACGTTATCGTAGTTTTCCAATTTCTAACGCACAATTAAGCCCAAATAACTAAGTAAGTACATTTTTAAGTAGATCCCTAAGTACCTAGATATGGCAGTGTACACACTCACATCTGCATTACCTCAAAAGGTACAGTAAATTCAAATTCATTTCTTAGATTCATTTATTCAGAGGTTACAAAGCGACACTTATAAACATCATTTTTTTACATAAGATAAAAGCTAATCCTCTACACCAGGTACTTACATACTTTTAGACTTACCTACGTGCTGTCTCGCACATTTAATTGCCGGGCTATGTAAGTGCGATGAGACTGAAAGTTTATTTTCATCCAGTTTGATCCATGGATACGTATTAGTACTTGTTAAGGAACTGATGTCCTACTGTGTGTCCTTACACTTGACTTTTCGACACAGAAACGGTATATGACTATGAGAATGAGAATAACGACGTAGTAGGTACTATGTTTAATCTAAAATATTGCCGTTTCTCATTTGAAAAATAACGCTTAAAAAGCTCTACTTTCAAAAAATGCCGTCAATCTCAAAATCACATAACAAGTCTGGTTCCTATATGACAAAATATATGTAAGTAGGTGGACGTAGGTGTGGGTTTTTTATTAGCGATGTTCATTTAATAGGTTGCAATACCGCCTAGGTAGGTTTTGTTTGTCGTCAATAATTCACTGAGAAGGTCATCATTCCTCATACCATTGTAGGAAACACCAATGCGGGGCGAGGAACATCGTTGATTGGGTGGAGCCACCAACGTAGGCACTGATCCATTTTCTTCACTGCGTTTCCGTATGACGTATTCTGCATCTTTAGTACTTATTAAGTAACGAACTTAGCTGAAACTGTGAAATTTTCGGAGCGAGGGTGAGTTTTGGATGTTTCTAGGTTGGTAGTGCAGTTTTTAGGTCAGATTAGCATGTTTTGGGTGGTTTTTTGGAATATTTTTCGGGGTGGTTGTCATGGTAACGCGGTGTGCGTGGGCGAGGGGGTGTTGTTTTCAGGGTCTAGGTCACGCCCCGGCGGCTGCGGCGCATGCGCGGGCCCACGAGCTCCTGTTCAGGAACTAGTCCCGTTCAAAGCGCATCGGACTTCCTCGTGAAAGGAACCTCGGCTGTGGCTAGGAAAGTGAACGTAGTGCCTCATTATACAAGTGATCAGTGATAAAGTGATATATTCAAACAAATATATCAAGTGCAGTGGTACTTTCAGTTATATACGGTATTACTTTCGTCGTTTATATTGATGTGAGTATATTTATTTATGGGATAGTTTAATTAAAAAAATGAATTGAGTTATAAATGATAACTTAAATAAAATACAATTTAAAATGTATAAAATTGTATCGCTTTGTTTAGGGAAGTAACTACGGATGATTTGAAACGTCGTAGGCCTAAAAAGCCGTCGCTAGCCAGATATTTTGCCAACACTTTCACTTTCCATATAGGTACATAAGTAGTTTAATATTTTCGTATAAAAAATCTAGTGGTAATACTAATACTTAATACGTTACTGTATTAACATTGACAAAGGGAATAGCGTTTTATAATATGATCAAATAAATAACAAAAATACAGGTCAATCGGTCATAGCTAAATACAATTTGAAAGAAATTGGCATTAAAAGATCTTTAGGTATTTATTTTCTACACTTATCATAATTTGCAACTTGAAAACTAAATGACCAGGGTATTTTATAAAAGCTTTTGCGCTTGAGAAGTAGTAAATACTAAAATGCAAATTGTCGAATAATTTGTCCATTATATGGGGTAATTAACAATCCATAGATTTTTAATATCTAATACAGTCCAAACTTAGGTACGATAAGAAAGACTGAACATATTGATGCATGTGGTGCAAGGGTATTAAAGCAAGGAGCTTCTAGAGGGTACTAAGCGTTTAAAACATCATACAATCAAAAATATCATATTTAAAAAGCGATACTGTATATTTCAAGATATGGTTAGAGTATTTATTAATTAAATTGACAAATTTATCAAGAACACACAAGTTTATTTGAGGGAAAATAGCAAAAGACATTGAATACCTATGCGTCAACATACTCCACTACACAAGTTAGGGTTTAACATGACTAAACAGCAATGTGAATAATTTGACCCACGTAAAATTGTACCATATTATGTAATAGGTAGGTCTTTACACATGAAATTGCCGTTCTGCCGTACTGGCCATTTCAAATCAAAATATTTCTTTTTTTGGCTGATATTTCTAATTTCAAATTAATATTATTTAAAAAACATGGAATTATTTTTTTCTAAAATCGTCATTTGTTTAATAGTTCGTGGTACGTTTTTATCGCATTCGAACATTTTTCGTCATGGTGGATATGTTAAAAATTTGAATAATTATGGAGTATAAGTACAGTCGTGGCAGCAAAGCTGCACGCAACATCAACGACGTTTACGGAGCGAACACTACAAGTGAACGCACCACCCGTTATTGGTTTGCCCGCTTCCATTCTGGAAATTTTGACCTGAAAAATGAACCCCGGGGTCGTCCAAAAACTTTGGTCGGCAATGACGAATTAAAGGCGATTGTGGAAGCTGATCATACTCAATCTACGGCTGAATTGGCAGCAGCTTTCAACGTTAGCATCAAAACAATATTGGTCCATTTGCGTCTAATTGGCAAGGTAAAAAAGCTTGACAAATGGGTACCCCACTAACTCAATGATCGCCAGCGCGAAGTACGCGTCGAGACGTGCCTTGCATTGCTCAACAGGCATACAAATGAAGAAATTTTGAACCACACTGTTACGTGTGACGAGAAATGGATCCTGTTCGACAATCGTAAGCGCCCAGCAAGTCAGTTGGACCCTGGTTCAGCACCCAAACAATGCCCTAAACGAAAACTTACCCCTAGAAAAGTGATGGTCACTGTTTGGTGGTCTAACGCCGGTGCAATTCATCACAGCTTCTTACCAAACGGGACGAGCATTACTGCAGTTGTGTACTATTAAGAACTGAACACAATGATGGACAAGCTCGCACGTCTTCAACCAGCTTTGGTCAGTCGTTCGGCTCCACTGAGCACTGCTCCTGCATGACAACGCGCGACTTCATACTGCACAGCAGACGGTCTCCAAGCTACAAGAGCTGGGGTTGGCAGTTCTCCGCCATCCACCGTACTCACCAGACCTTGCGCCTACAGACTTCTACTTTTTCCAGAATTTGGATAACTTCTTGGCAGGAAAAAAAATTCAATACCCGAGAGGCAGTACAAAATGCCTTTAAAGAATTTGGTGTCTCCCGTCCAGCTGATTTCAAGAAGGGCATCAATAAGCTTACAATGCGTTGGGAAAGATGCATTGATTGCATGGGTGATTACTTTGATTAATAGAAGTAAAAAATATAGAAAAAAAATACTCTTAATTTATTTAATGAAAAACGGCAATTTCATAGGTAACGACGAAAGAAGTTTCTTAAATTTTAAAATATTTAAGAAATTACCAAACATTTGAGATATTACTAAGACGATCTAGGAATTACGTGAGTTACCTAAGAATGTAATTCAGTTTATTATGCCATAATTTTGTGTTTGGTTTAGGCTTCAATAATCCTTGTGAAATAAAATGCATCCAAACTATAACATCATTGGGCAAGTAAAAATATTTAAACGATTTAAAAGATTTATTAATTGTTGGCACACACATAAAATAAATAAAAATGAACATAAACAATAACGGAAACAATTTATATAAAGTAAGATAAATATAAAAATAAGAAAATATGTCAAACAAAAACTTTCAAGTCAAGAAAATAATAAAAAATATTTGAACCAGTAGCAGATTTTTCTTGAACAGTTACATTTGTACGTAAAATTTGCTAAGGCAGACTGCATTTTTGACACATTAAATGATCATTTTTAATTTAATATCCCAGATAGTGCACAGGGTTCCCAACAAGAACTTAGGGTCCCTAGCCAACCTCACCTGCTAGTGGTGCACCTGCCGATCAACGGACGAGGCTCTGGCAAACAAAATATCCCAATAAGCGGCAATAGGCTCGCCACCTATTACGTGGGATCAAAACACCGGCGAAAAGTGGGCGTTTAATATGCCTCTGCCTACCCCTTCGGGGAAACAGGCGTGAGTCTATGTATGTATGTATATATCCCAGATACAGTTTTGACTAAAGTAATGCTAATGTGGTAAAGTTCGTTGAAACTATTCAGATCAGTGTTTATTTAGGGCTCTTGCGCTTTTTGGTCCTGCACATTTGTCATTAGGGTGTAGCTGTGTTTTTTACACAAATATGATGATTAGTTGCTACAATACCTAAGTTGATACTGACAAGGTGATTACTTATTTCTGGCAACATTTTAAGCAGTATTTATTTGCTGAAACACAAGACCTCTAAACTATTGCTTACCACAAAATTATACCGTCTAGTATTAATGCATCACCTGCTGCTTATTAATACTGGAATTATCACGTGTAATTAGTTAATTGTATGATTTTCTGCTGCTGCTACTAAAGTGCGGGTTTTACAACGTTTTTCTTTAAAACTACTGAATTTTTATTTGTATGACCTACATACATAGTTCTAATTACTTGTCGCTAAATTAATGGCGAAAAAAATACTCATAAAAAATGCATAAGTTTTTTTTTATTGCATAAGTATCTCAGACTTATTCATTAAGTTTTCCAAAGACACGTGAAATCTACCAATCCGTAGGTACTTGGCCAGTCTGGTGGACTAGTATGGCTTTAACCCTTCGTATAATAAAATTGGCAAGGGCAATTTCTAAATAAGATTATTTTATCCAAAATTCTTTCTTATTTAAAAGATTTAATCATTGTAAAATATAAAATAAACAATATTGAATGTCTGTTGTTCTACAACACACAACTTAGGTACAGTGCATAGGTACATCCGTCTTCTATGAAGATGAAAATGTAATACCTACTGTTTAAACAATGCTTAAACCAAAATAATTACTTGGTATTCCAAAAGTATCATAACTTCTTTAAAATAAATACGGAATTATTAACCTTGATTTATTGGTAGTACCTACCAGCAATGATTTTAGAAAAGTCATTTTACTTGTAACATCGTTGCCTACCAGTGCAAAATAAGTTTGCATGACATTACTTGTCTTACCTACATGCTTTTTATTATTTATTTACATAATAAACGATTTTAAACTTTCTCGATTAGTATACATTATACAAGGTTATATATCAGGTCTTACTCGCGATAAATCATATATTTAAGGCATAAATACCTCGGTTTTTGCCAACGTTTCGGCTGACTTGCTTCAGCCGTGGTCGCGGCGGGACTGGTGAGCTCAGCGCCGTCCTTGTGTTGTGCGGGTTTTGGCACCTACCCTCATTGGATTTTTATTTTTGTTTTTAACCGCACTGTCGGTACCTCGACTGTATCATTGCGGCGGTGTTTACACTTATTGATGACTGGATTCCAAGTTGTTGATAATCTAAATCCATCCTCCCGGTTGAAATTCTTGTACTTTTTGATTTCAACCGCTTCACGCACTATCCTGGAGTAATAGTGACGTTCGGTGGACAAGACCTGTGGTTGATTGAGTTCTATCCAGTGGTTTGGTCCAGACTCCAATAAATGTTCAGCTATAGCGGACTTATTTACTTGTCGATTTTTCACAGCTGCGATATGTTCCTTGACCCTTTCCGCAATTGTTCGCTTGGTCTGTCCGATATAGGAACTACCACAACTGCAATCGACCTTGTAGACGCCAGGTGTCTGAAAAGGAATGACATCCTTTGGGCTGCGCAGATTGTGTGCTATCTTGGAAAGCGGACTATATACAGTCTTACCTAATGGAGTATCTCTTGAGTACTGTTCCAACTTTGTCCGTTACTCCTTTTAGGTAAGGCATGTAAGCCGGCACCCTGCTCACCTCAGGTTTACGGTCCCTCCTCTTCAGACGGTGTATCTCATTCTTGTATCCATTACGTCTAAGTACCTCCTGAACATGTGAGAGCTCACTGTTTAAGTGTTCAGGGTCACAGAGGTCATACGCCCTGTTCACTAGGGACGTCACTACGGATGCCAAGTGTCGCGGGTGATGATGCGAAAACGCGTTGAGATACCTGTCAGTGTGTGTCGGTTTTCTGTATACAGTGTGTCCCAGGGTACCGTTGTCTTTAACTGTCACTTTTACGTCAAGAAAGGACAACGATCTATCCACCTCCATTTCAAATGTAAATTTGATGTTCGGATGTATGAAGTTTAATCTACGTGAAAATTGTTCTACGTCCTGCTTATTGCCCTTCATTATACAGAATACATCATCGACGTACCTTTTCCATAGCTTCACATTGGATGCCTGCATGTCTATGGATTCTTCGAAGTACTCCATCCAGATATTGGCCATAACCGGTGCTACTGGGCTACCCATAGCCACCCCGTCAATCTGGAGATAATGTTGTCCTCTGTATAAGAAGTAGTTTCCTTCTAAGCAATTCTTTAGCAGAACAGTGTATGCTTTAGATATAACGTTTTCCTCTAACTTCCTCTCAACGACCTCAAGGCAATCTTGAACTGGAACATTGGTAAATAGTGACTCCACATCAAAACTCACCATCACCTCGTCTGGTTCCCTTGTCACGCTCTTGATGATGTCAATAAAGTGGCGAGAGTCCTTCTTTTTTTTTTTTTTTTTTACCACATTCACACAACACCATCTCGTCCCAAACTAAGCAGAGCTTGTACTATGGGTACTAGATAATGGATAAACATACATATATACTTTTTTTTTTTTAAATACATACATATTATACATAGAAACACCCAGACCAAGACAAACATCCATGTTCATGCACACAAATGTTTGACTTGAGCGGGAATCGAACCCGCGACCTTCGGCGTAGCAGTCGCTTACACTCCCGCTACACCAACCGGTCGTCCTTGACGAAAGATGCCGTCTTACCTACTAACGGTTGCAGTACCTTGCTTATGTGTTTCGCCAAGCCGTATGTGGGTGAATTTATTTGGCTCACTATTGGTCGCAGAGGTACAACTTGGAATCCAGTCATCAATAAGTGTAAACACCGCCGCAATGATATAGCTCAACAGTGTGTAGACGTCATTAGTGTAGTATGTCGAGGTACCGACAGTGCGGTTAAAAACAAAAATAAAAATCCAGTGATGGTAGGTGCCAAAACCCGCACAACACAAGGACGGCGCTCAGCTCACCAGTCCCGCCGCGACCACGGCTAAAGCAAGTCAGCCGAAACGTTGGCAAAAACCGAGGTATTTATGCCTTAAATATATGATTTATCGCGAGTAAGACCCGATATATAACCTTGTATAATATTTACATAATATTTAATTTAGTTAGTTGTTCTTAAATTATTTGAAACTAAAACTAAACGTTTTACTCTACAACTAAAATTTAAATATTTTTAAAGCAAATAAAATAAAGCAGGAGGATTTTAGGCGTCGTAGTATTCCTCCTCATCACTGTTATCTGGTATCGTGCCCAGAAGGCTGGCAGCATTGCCACGCTTCTTTGGGCAAAGAATAAAGCAGCCCTCTGGTCACGTCGGTCACGCAAGTGGATGCTCCTGTTTCACCATATTCACTTTGGGAGGCTTACTAAATGAACATAATTTATTGCTTGAGTATGATATCAATAACGTTTAACTTTTGCAATAGTAGATAACTCACAATGTGAAACAGTTGCAGCTTCTTACAAATATAACATGTAAAACCATTATACTGGCAGTTAAAAAGAGTGGCCACGAGTTTTATTGCCCGTTCTTTCTCGTGGTTCTACCTATTGCATTGCGAACGTGGCAGTAAATGTAAATGTAGAATCATCTAGTAATTAACTTTAATTTTGACGTTCGACGTTCGACGTTTGACGTTCATAAGCGTCACTTTGTGGCCTAAATGAATAAATAATTTTGACTTCGACTTTGGTCAAGCGTCTGGATATATCGCGATATAAACTATGAGCGTTTCCACCCCAAACTGCTAATTTAAAAAAAAAACGAAAATACCGACTAAATTGCCATATTTGCGCCGTTTGAGTGTTTCCGTGCTTGCAACAGTAGCGCCAGCATGACCTACCGTGCTTGGAATATGTAATGGCGCAAGAGTGTCTACGCACGTTGCGTCCCACACCAAAGGCCTACCCATTTTCCATGGCAACAAAGACATACCGTCAGGTCTCTTCCCGTCGTCTTGTAGTACCAAACCATTTGGTTCAAGTACATCTGGTACGCCAGACGCGATAAGAGTACGACGAATTTTGCCATTCAAATTTGCAATTTGAGGTATTCTGCCCACGCTTCTGCTGCAAAAAAGCCCATGGTGCCCGATGCTATCGACGTCTTCTCCACAATTACATAGATGCGGAGAAACACATGGAGCACCTAAACATAGACAAGTAGCGATACGGAAAGTCTCATCAACCAGCATGGTTCCTGTGTTGGAAGATGATAGTGCTTGAAGCCAAAGATCAGATTCCCATCCCCTCACGGCCAGTAAGCGAGCACGCTCTGCAACATCAGAAGATGTAGGCAAAAGATTTTACATATAGTTGATTGAATCAGGCGTTACTTGGCGGAACTCCATTGTAACCTAATGGAAGGAAAGAGGAACCCACCACGCACCCTCGAATTGACCACCCCAACTATTGCAATAGAAAAAGGTTGACAATATCGAACTCCTCTAAAAGGATAAGGGATATAGGAATGGTATGGGTTCCAGGAAGATACCTGACTTGCAGTATCCCGCTGTATGCGCCGACTATTCTTCGACACGTGTTTCGCCTCTGCACGAGGCATCCTCAGGAACGATGGGCAACGACTGAGCCTGGCTGGCTCCCAGCTCATCTTCCTGGAACCCATACCATTCCTATATCCCTTATCCTTTTAGAGGAGTTCGATATTGTCAACATTTTTCTATTGCAATAGTTGGGGGGTGGTCAATTCGAGGGTGCGTGGTGGGTTCCTCTTTCCTTCCATTAGGTTAAAAGATTTTACCTTACTAAGTTGCAGAGCGGCAACTCCCACTGTCTCTGGGAGAAAAGGTTGGTAGACAATGTAGTGCTTGGACAAACCATTTTCCAGGCTTTTATTGCTTTGGTTTTGCACAGCATTTCCGAATTAACTAGTGTAGTATTAAAATTTTCGTTTCATTTTATTTCCTCTTCCGTGCTGTGAATCGAAGACAAAAACGCCGGTAAAATGACACTGGAAATGTGAAGTGCACAAGGATCGATTTGTCGCCAGACGGCACTTTGACAGAGAGTTGTATTTTTGCCGTCTGGCGGCGACTTGTCAGACGTAAAGATAACTGGATATCAAACATGAGGTAGACCGTTATTGGTAGCACGATCACTTAGACCAATGAATACAGATTTAAATAGAAGTGCAGTTCTAAAGGATCTCGTGTGCCGATTCCAAGTGGAGACTGTCTCTAGTTTAGTTCGTAGTTAGCGCCGTTGGCGTCGCTGGCGTCGTTCTCCGTCTCTCTTGCTCTCGTAGTTAAGATACACAGGAGGAACGTTCGTCCCTCTTGCTCTCGTAGAAATAGCTGTCACAGCGCGACTGCCACGCCGCCAAGTGGCAATTTGGGTCACAGAAAGTTTAAATATATTAATAATCGCGAATAAGACCCGCTGTATAACCTTGTATAATGCACAGAAAGTTTGTTAGGAAATGCGCCTCTATGTAGCTAAATATCTGAGCTCTTTGCTTAGACTTTTTTCAATTCAGCGGCAGTTCTCGTAAACGCTTGCTAGTATAATTGAATAAGTTCAGATTTTTTAATTCCATGCATTCCTATTATAAACAGCAAATAAATTTCATCAAAATATATATGCACCATTTTAAATCGGTGGACTTGCCTGTAGGTTAAACACATGTTTGCTACATCCTGCAAATCCTGCTTAAAGATTCGATGCCAATCATCATCCTGCTAGCGTCATTGCGTCATCCCAGTTACAATCCGAGGTTCGCTTACTAGTTTAACCGAATTTAACTGAATATTAGCTTTTCCGTAACCTAAAGGGATAGCGATATTCCATGGGTTAGACTAGTGTCAGTTATTCTGAGGCACTGACTTCCTATAACGACAGTCAAAGATCTTCATGACAGCCAGGATCGACAGCTTAACGTGCCCTCCGAGGCACGGGGCAAGCGATAATGAACAATTCAAAACGCACATAACTCCGAAAAGTGCGCGCCTTGGATTCGAATTGGCCCTCTGCAATCTTATAGTATCCACTAGGCTATCGCTGCCTGTAAAGATTTGGTGCAAATATGATCATTAAAATAGCCAAGGAATATTGTTCTGATTTCTAGAAAGATAAGGATTCTCAAAGTATATAAAGTTAAATATTTATGAGTCCGCAGTATCATAGTCCTAGCGTTGTGAAGAATTACTAAAGAGTTTCAAGTAAAATATCAATTCCTAAAATATTGAACAATATCATCACCTTGCATTATCATGATATGCTGTGTAGTCTAAACAAGTTTGATAGAACGTTAGCTTCCCTTTAACAGAGCGGCTGCCGTCTGACCTCCGAAGCTGAAGAAATAGCGATATGTTATGTTATTGAATTTAAATCAATTTCAGTATTCAAAAGCTGATTCCTCATACTCGTAAAGACTGTCAAATTGCTTCATGGTAAGTAACTGGGACCGACTAAAATTGAATACCTACCTACAGTCAGTGGGGCATGATACTCTCTGAATGCCAGTCTGTCGGTCTTCACTAGTCTATTGCTGCCTGATTCAGTCTCTCCGCAACAAATATTTTTCCACAGTCATATCGTTGGAGAACATTAGGCAATTTAGGGAGAACTATCAGGCCAGCAGGTTGCCTCACGATGTTAAGAAAAACATACCTATTCATTAATTAGGAAACATAAGAAATAAGATTTAAATCTGAAAACATGTTATTTCTTTTTGGATATAATATGAGCGTGTTGCTGTACTTGAAGCAGCGATAGCTGAGTGGGGAGACCGACTGACTGCTACGTAGATGGTCTTGGGTTCAAATCCACAGCACGCACCAATGACTTTTCGGAGATAAAAGTGCGTATTAAATTGTTAATTATCGCTTGCTAATCGGTGAAGGAAAACATAGTGAGGAAACCTGCATATCTGAGAGTTCTCTCTATAACATTCTCGAAAGACATGTGAAGTCTGCCAACCCGCACTTGGTGTTTCCAGCTTAGTGGACCATGGCCTTACCCTTCTCATTATGAGAAGAGGACCGTGCCCAGCAGTGGGACAGTATAAAGGGCCGATGATGATGATGCTGTACTTGCTTCATCATCATTGTCCTTGCTTCATCCCAGTTGCATCCAAGACTCCGCGCCTTGGAGCCCGGGGTCCGCTTGGGAGCGACGGTTGGCGTGTTCGCCGAGACACGGAGCAAACGATAATTAATATTTATAATACAATGCACATAACTTTGAAAAGTTAAGGCAGCGATAGCCTAGTGGAGATACCAACAGGCTGCCATGCAGAGGGTATCGGGCTCGAATCCACGCCCGCACGTATCGCTTGTCCCGTGCCTCAGAGAGCACGTTAAGCCGTCGGTCTTGGTTGTCATGAAGATCTTTGGCAGTTACAGGGCGTTATCTACCTCTGACCTCCTTAGTAACCCAAAAGATACTTATATAGCGATTTTCTATTCTATGCCTAGACCACAGTCAGTACGTTCGAGGGTATTGGCTCCTTATGACGACTGTTAAACATATTCATGACAAGGGTGTACGTGCTAGGCACGGCGCAAGTGATCATAACAATCAACACTACCCGATTGCAAATTCATACCCTTTTTTGATTTTCAAGTATTAACTACCTACACCTGCCCGTGTGGTGACGGATTAAGAATACGGATTGTCACCACCCCATATCATCCCATGGCTGTCGTAAGAGCCGACAGAGGGAGCATATTATGCAGAGAACAGCACTGTAAGAGCAGGAAAACTTGATACAAACCCTATACCAACCTGTTTGGCCAGCGTGATATAGTAGGTCAATTCCTCCTTTCAAAGGAGAGGTCTAGTCCAGCAGTGGACTGTTAAAGGCTGATGATGATGAACTACACCTAACAAATCCAAAGCTAGGTACCAAATAACATGGTGGTTGATTATGAACTAGGTGTCACCTATTGCAAGATTTTCAGAGCCTCTTTTACGCCAGATTACTTGTGATCATTGTTTGAGGCAGCGATAGCCTAGTGGTTATACCAATAGACTGCCCAAGGGTATCGTGTTCGAATCCACGGCGCGCACCACTGACTTTTATGTGTGTATTAAATTGTTAATTATCGCTTGCCCCGTGTCTCGGAGAGCACGTTAAACCGTCATGAAGATTTTTTCAGTCGGCAGATCTTTGACAGTCGGCTGTTATTAACATCTTTAACAGTTGTTACGGGGAGTCAGTACCCTCAAATAAACTGATACTGGTCTAAACCATGGAATATTGCTACCCTTCGGGTTGCGGATGTCAAACGGCAGTCGATCTGTGAAAAGCTGATTCTCAGTCATATCTGGTTTTTGCCTAGTAAGCGGACCCCGAGCTCCAAGGCGTGTAAGTCTTGGATGTAACGTAACTGGGATAACGCTAGGACGATGATGACTTGTGATCATTGTTTATATCACAATCTATCGTACCTATATAGGTATCGTACTCACAAATATAATAATTATTCTGTCAAATCTCGTCACACAAGTACCCAAGCGCACCCCGGGCTCCAATCCAAAACTCTTCTGGATGCAACCGGGAAAGACGAGGATGAAGACTATTAAGTATATCTATCCTTTTCATGTTACATTAAATTATAGTCAATGAGTGTCACATGTTTCTGCACAAACATACCTATTTACTTACTAAGAAATAGATTACTCCCCGTTTTCCACATCGAGAAAATTGAACCTGTAACAATAGTTTTCTTATGAAAGCAGACCATGTAATAATGAGCAGTAGTTAGTGAGACAGGTCTGTGTGTCAGTCTAGACGCGACACAAGGTCGACTCAGCAGTTTTGCTAATGCCCTGCTAGACGACAGTTTCAGTAGATATTTTTCGGCCACGTGCTAAACGTCGTTCATTCATGCGTGCGAATGAATGGGGAGTGGAGGTGCGACGGCGCGGCGAACAGTCGACCGTCGCTCGGCCGCGCGCTCGACGCGACGCAGCGCCCGCGCCTGCGCGCGACGCGACACGCGAGTGACAGTAGTGACACTCCACACACACTGGGCCACTTGTGCCACACACCACCGCCACTGCTTACCACCACCACAACACACCGGATCTTCTCTCGGTGCGTCATCTATTTATACCACTCTTTAAAAACACGATCTCCCGAACGCCGACCTTGAACAAAATGTGCCGTGGTTTCATTCATTAAAATTATCACTTTCAAACGTATCTCAGACGCAAAACGTTCTCTCGCAACATACGATGACGGACGATTCGCTAATTGGAGATAATTTATTAGATATATAACTGTTGTTAAGATCATATTAATTGGGTGACTGACATCAATTTCGTCCATTTAACCGCTGTAGTCATAGTTTCCTACGCGCAGAGTTACTCATTTTCATCGCGGGCGCAGAAACGATAAGTTGCCGCCTGCTCTATTCGAGCCGGCAGACAGTTGCAGAGCGAGCCGACGTTATCTGAGTAACGAGTCGATTTCTATAGAGGTTCACAGAATACATTGACAGGAAATTATAAGTCGTCAGCAGTAGTTGCGTTAGCAATAGCAGTGTCCCGTTGCACGTAGGTAGGTTGGCGCATGTGAGTGCGCAGCGCCGCACACGCACCGATACCCTACACCTACTCGATTAATACAGGAAGCTATTCTCCTCTTTCATCGTTTCTGAGTATGAATACGCTACTATTGTGTCACAACGGCCCATTTTAATGACACCTGGATATCAAACAATACAACAAAACGCGTGCCAAATGAGTACAACAAAAAATCAGCCATCCGGATACAGTTTCACAGATAAAAATCACTTTAAGGGCTCCCAACGAGATACCGTTGCTCTAAAAGAATTAAACTTATCTCTTTTAAAAGCCAATATGACGGGCTTTTAAAAAACCTGGTCGGTTATCAACATGGCGCCAGACTTGTTTTTTGCCAAGATAATGTTGAGTGAGCTGTGAAAAAAATCTTAAACCGACTAGACTACTTATTTAAAACGGCGACAAAGATTTTACTGTGCTAAATAAACGGTAGAGCTGAATATTCAGATCCAGTTTTACGTACAATAATAAGCAGACTGTACAAAAATATGAGCTCACAAGTCGTTGCATGCGATCACTCGTTGACCAAACGCGGAGGTCCTTTTCGCGGAAAGAGATTTCGCTGAATGACAACAGCGCACTGTTGTGTCCGTTTATAAATAATTCCTTTTAGGACGGATTGTTTCTGTTGAAAGCTGCGATCGCATCGTGATTAATCTGGCAGTAGTATAGTATTCGCAGTGTCGGTAGGTACGTGACGGTTGGCGCGAGTGCGCGCGCGTGACTAGCGGATCGAGGAGCGGACAACGCGACCTCGTCCAGATAAATCTATCAATGAACAAGATAAGGGGAGCGCGTGTCACGCAACCGCAGGAAGTGCCCCAACTCGCCTCCTGCACTCTGAACCGAACTCGCCGCACCATATCGTCCGCAATACATCATTCACGAGTTTTAAATGCATTCCACTAGACGTACTCGTCTCACGTATCACCTATTCAACTCACATGCACGTTTTATTTATCAATTGTGTACTTACGCTATTCGCTTGTTTGAATTTACTTCGCTAGTGCGTTTTTATTTATTTTGGTAGTGACTAGTGGCCAATAAGGCTTACTTTTACTTCTAAACATCCATGTCGAACCGATGGGTATAGTCACCATATACAGCAGCATATATAAGGCAGCGATAGCCTAGTGGAGATACCAACAAACTGCCATGCAGAGGGTATCAGGTTCGAATCCACGGCGTGCACCAATGACTTTTCGGAGTTATGTGCGTATTGACTTGTTAATTATCGCTTGTCCCGTGCCTCGGAGAGCACGTTAAGCCGTCGGTCCCGATTGTCATGAAGATCTTTGACAGTCGTTATAGGGCGTCAGTACCTTCTAAATAAACTGACACTAGTCTAAACCATGGAATATCGCTATCCCTTCGGGTTGCAGAGGTCAGACAGGCAGTCGCTCCGTGGAAAAGCTAATATTCAACCAAATTTGGTTAGACTAGTAAGCGGACCCCAGATTGAAACTGGGATAACGCTAAGAGGATGATGATGATGATGATACAGCAGCATATATCTACTTCTAATACTGTCAAGTTAGATGGCCCTGTGCTAACGTTATGTAATTAAACACAAACGTCAGCTAATCTGTGTGATCTAGTAGTAAACATGTCGTCCAAATCTATAAGATTTATAACACAAAATAAGTACTTTTCCTACATTCATATGATACTAAACGGTTTGATATATTACAATGCAACATAGTAGGATCAAAGACGCCTCATATCGTTCTCAAAGTGATTTACAACAAAACTTGTAGGCAATCCTACAAGTTACAACTTAATGTACCTAGTTGACTAAATAAGGAATAGAGAATTTAACTACAAGCAGAATTACTACGGTCAAAGTAACCATAAACCAAAACTACGCATATTGAAAGGGCGTTTACTGGTGTCTTATAAGCTAGTTACCTAGCAGAACTATCCGCATCATATAGATTTAGGTCCTTTACAGGTGTCCTCGCTATGGAGTACGCTTAATTACTGCTTGAATCATTACATATGCTACCGTCACTTTGATGTCTACCTACTTTTCAGGGTTTTTAGGATTTGGGCGCAATCCAAGTAACTGTGTTTGATTGTATGCATTTGACACTGTTGAGTAGGAAATATCAAACTGTTCTCGTTATTGAAATGATGCATTATCTTGTAGTGGGACTCACTACATCACCAGCTCCGTAAATACAACCTGTCACACAGCTGGACACGGGCCTCTTCTCACTATGAGAAGGGTAATGCACTCATTGTGAATTACTGTTTCGGTAAATTAGGTACATATTAACAGATGCTATCGTTCTCCTGAGTTATCATCATCTCCCTAGCTATGGAATATCGCTATTCCTTTGGATTGCAGAGGTCAGATGGCGGTCGCTCTGTAAAAAACTGATGTTCTGTCAAATCTGGTTAGACTAATAAGCGGACCCTGCCCACCCCGGGATAAGGGGCAACCGGGATAACGCTCTAACGTAGTTGAATAGATATACTAAATGCATAAAACTAAAACAGTTAAAGCGAAGTTAGTGCTTACGTTCGTTTTCGGATGACCAGGGTCATCGAGTCCATCAAGTCATTCAGAGAAAATCGACCACGCGTGGGCACAAGGCAGCTGTCGTGCCTTATTGCGGCAACTAAACAAATAAAACCGCAAAACAAGACACATATCATAAATCTGTATATGTGTATAAAATTCTTGCGCGTCTGACTGACTGACAGACAAGCTACAGATCAATCTATAGGGCGCAGGAAACTGAAATTTGGCATGTATGTTCCTTCGGGACCCAAAGCTGCACTAAGAAGATTTCTTTTTTTTATGGTAATAGGCGGCAAACGAACAGACGGATCGCCTGATGGTAAGCAATTACTGCCGCCCATGGATACAAGCCACGACCACAGGACTCACAAGTGCGTTGCTGCCCCTTTGGATTGGGAAAAGGGATAGGATGAGGGAGAAGGAATAGGGAATAGGGCCTCCGGCACTCTCACTCATCGAACGAAACGCAACAGTTTAGGTAGGTACTGATACTTTACGTCAATTTTCTGTGAGAGGGTAGTACTTCCCCGGTCGAGCCGGCCCATTTAATCAGCAAGGCTCTACTACCTTATTTCCCGAAATTTCTACGGGGTCGGACAGAAACGGTTAAATTCAAATAAAATGTGTGTGCGTAGCGGCGGGCATCCTATTGTAAAAAAACAAAAAGCATTTTTACTTTAGAAACTAGATTTTAAAGTCTGCGATGTTGACCGTTGGGGATTTACTTGCTCCACTCCTGGAAGTAATCCAGATTATGCTATAGGCAACAATTTAGCTCCGTAGGGTGACAGAAAGTTGATCCACTTTAGCTTGCAAGGGTTAACCCACACACAGTAACTAAAAAGGCAATCAAATCAAATTTAGATGCAAGCCGTGGCTTAAGCTTAAGCGTACGTTTGAGGTAGTCGGAGACCCGGTTTTGATACTGGATAGGGAAAATACCACAGGCTTTTTCCTGTTAAGATTCTTAGTAACAGCATGGAGTCTGGATGTGTTGGGTAGATGACATTAAGCTTACTCTTGAATACGAGGAAATACTTATTTACTTAATTAGTGAGATCATAAGGAAAGTTTTAATAGTTCAATGATTGTTGACAAATATCGATGGCCATTTTTTGAGCAAATTCAATGGTGTTATGAAAAAAAGATGTTAGGAACGTTTCGCATTGACTGAAGATTTCTAAAGATTTTAGGATGAAAACGCCAACGCTTCGAGAAAGCTCAAGTAAAATTATTTGTGACCGTATATGCAAAAGAATATGGTCTCTTAGTACATTATATACATTACTAGAGGACGCCAGCAGTTACGCCTGCAATTTTTTTATATTTACCCGTTTTGGCCGATCCCGTGGGAATTTCGGGAAATCCCTTCTTAGTGCACCCCTACGGTCCCCAAGGAACATACATGACAAATTTCAGCTTCCTGCGCCCAATAGTTTCGGCTGTAGCGTGTCTGTCAGTCAGTCAGTAACGCAAGGATTTTATATATTAAGATTTAAGTAGGTCTTAAGACGTAAACAAATCGTTATTCTTATTTTGTGTAATACAACATCACTTGAGACAACTAATTGACTCGGTAGGCGTGTAAGTGGACGAATGAAGGATACTTTGCCTTTTTAAAAGCAGACACCTCGTTAAAATTAAGTCATAAACAATAACTCAACTGTTTTATTGGCGCTGTAGACATTTGAACATGAAGTGCTATTGTATGCAGGAGTATTAGATTGCGGTTAGCAGTGGCCACTTGCCATTTTAGTTTTTATGTCAATGCTACTTATAGCAACGTGGTATGTACCTAGAGTAAAATTGAAGTTCTCTATTTGTTTCTACAACAAAATGATTTACTTAAGTACACCTTTTTACGAAAACTACGCGGATGGAGGTGTGAATGAGAGAGTGCAGTATGAATTTTAAATTAGGTATGCATTAGAAACACATTTAATTTAATTATATAAACAACAAAACTTTCGTGGAGTGCAAAGAGACTTCCAGAGTAAAAAGAAAAATGTCCGAGGGGAGTTGAAACAACTTTTACATTTTGTTTCATACACTAAATACCATAGACAGAAATTGTTTGATATTAGTACCAATCGATAGGTCGTTCTTCATACTTGCGATTGGTTATCATAGAATATGTAAGCTTTAAATATTGTGATGAAAAATCTACTTAACCGCAACAAGTTAACTTGTTTCAACTCCTCTCGTACCTCTCGTACCGAGGTAAGATGAAACAGAGGTCGAGGTGAGTTGAAACATATGATTTTTGATAAGTAGGTATTAAGGGCTGTAAAATAAAAAAGACGATATGATTAAAAAGTATTTTTTAATAAATATTTTGAACTTATATCAGTTAAGTAAGTAACTATAGGTTTTATACAGTGATCATATATTTCGCGGCCCGCCATACCTCTTTAGTCTTTCTTTTATTATCAGTAGGCATGCTAAAACAAAATAAACATATTAAATAAAGAAATAAAACATTATTTTTCTGTGCCAACCATTTATTGACTACTGTCTCATACAAATTTGAAAACGAGGAGAGTTGAAACAGCCTGTTTCAAATCCCCTCAGGGAAGGAAAACCTCTCAATTTCGAAAAAATCCACAATCAATAAGTAAATACATAGAAATCAATTGTACCAAATGTATATACTAAGTATATCTGTAATAAATGAGCTTTCGAAATACTATTACTTAAACCAAAATACAAAACCTTTATCAAAATATGAGCATCGTAAAAAACGTAAAATACTGAATTTTCACGATTTTTGTCACATGGCAGTCAGAACTCCATAACCGCGCGACTTAGGCCACTGGTGCGAACTGACACGTCAGCGGGCACAGGGAATTCGTCGGAAAACCACGTTGCCAACTAGCTAACGGTTAAAAGTTTCGAGAAATCAGCACTGTTTCAAATCACCTTTGTTTGAAATCCCCTCGGTCTCCCCTATGCTGTGATATGAGCGAATATGAATTTCCGGCCTATGTTCAATGCGTGATCACTTGTTCTAACAAAATGGCGAAAATGGATCTCAAAAAACTTCCCACATCAGCTATTTGGTTACCAAAAACATGCGTCTGCAAAGGATAGACAGTTAACTGGGTTCCAGAGCACAGCACTTTTTTACGGTTCTGAAATACTGTCTTGCTGAGCAGGAAATAGACATTCTAGGTAGGTACATAATCAAGCATCGTCAAACTGACTTTATATTATGGAACTGCTTAAAACGGTATTATAACTCAATTCATTCCAAAACAGCACAACATCTATTAACCAATAAAATATTCATACTGTTCAAAAGAATACCGAACATTAGCTTAATTTACATAAAAAATAATAAAACAATAATATAATTTGCATTTTGAAGTAGGTACCACAATAGTTTTATGGCATTACGCAGTGAATCGAATGCCATCGCCTTGTGAAGGACGGTCGCGTCTACTTTCGCATCTAATAAGGTGCATACCATATTGATATGTTGCATAACAGTCAGGTATCGCCGGTCCACTTTCAACCTGCCCACGGGTTACTCTGTGGGTTAAGAATTTGGTACTAACAGCCAGGCTTGGATTGTGTGCGTTGCGAAACGACACGACCAAATTGGAGGCACAACAGAGCTACGTAGGCGATTTGAATAGCACCCTGCCCACGGTTCGTTTTAATAATCAAGTTCCCATATAAACGTTAGGTATAGGTGCTTAGGTAATGCCGTAGCCTCTTACTAAAACGGTTAATGTATTGTAGTACCAAGTGTATATGACACGCACATGTATCTAATCGAGGCGTATGATAAGTACTTACCTACATAATTACATCTATTTTATCTGAACAATATAACATACTCATTTACACATACACGCATTGACAAATTTATTTTAGAATTTGTGAGTGCAATCATGCCTGTGATGAAAACTCGATTAGAGGATGTACAAGTGGGGAGACTAATAGACAAACAGCCACGAAGAAGCCAACTTGGTGTTTAGTCTTACAGTGTGCGTCACGGCTTTTTCGAAGTTCGTGCGTCTAAAAAATTATAAAGAAATGCTTCCTCCATTCATTAGAGCGAAGTTACAATAAAGTCGCAAGTAAAGAATGTGATGAAGAAATATTCTAGGCCTCATGGAGTGCTAGGTACTTATACAGTATGAAATAGTGCTCTCTATGCAGATAGCGCAGGTTAGATGATAATCGCTCCGGGGTAAAACTAATGATATTCGGCTTAGTCTGGCTAGATTAAATCGTGAGGTGAAAGCCAAAGCCTTCATCTATGTATCAAAAATTATGATAATCCAAAGATTATGATGATAAAAACATAGCTGAAGGCCCGTGGTTGTTAATTTCCGCATGCTCAAATTTCTCTAGGGCTACTAAGATTTCTGGATAAAGCATAGGAAAGTACGTGTGACTACATGTACTAAGGTACGCAGGGCTAATGTTGCATGTGAAGTACTAGTAGTCATATTAAGGAACGAAATATTTAATATCTATAAGACAATCAATAGGTGCAGCAATATCGACACTCAACTCTCGCACCAGTGCGAAGATAAAATAAGGAAGATTTCAAACAAAATCTTTGTATTTATTTCTGTTTATTGCAGGATATCTAGTTAGTAAGATTTTGTACAAGTCTAAATAACAACATAGGCACTCCCTTTGCGGCGAGCAAATTATTTAAATAAGAAAGATCTAGGTAATAAAATCGGCTTTCAAGTCATATCTAGTGTGATCGTTCTTGATTGCATTGTCGATATTAATTTGGCAACACACCATATAATCGCGTACACAGTCATGGCTTTTGTCATGTCAAATTAAACAATGTACCTTTGTAAATATTTATGCAGAAACTGCTCGCCTTGTAAACTTAGATTGCGCTCTTATTTCCTGGAATATTGACAAACACTTTGTAGTTTGTCTTTGTCCTTTGAATCGTAATTATTGGAAGCTTAGCATTCTGTTTAACCCGAGATGCGCTTCTTGTTAGAGTCGCATTGTAAGGTCAAAGATCAAATATAACTACTTGTTCAGTGTGATATACATAACTAAAAGAATTGTGTGTTTACCATTGGCATTTTTTTGGTTTAAGTGGCTTTGGATGGAGCATTGGTTTTTACAGCTCATTCATGTTTCTAGCGTTATCCCACTTCCAACCCGCGGTACATTTGACTGGGTATTAGTTTTTCCACAGAGCGACTGCCTGTCTGACCTGCGCAACCCAAAGTGATAGCGACATTGTTTAGACTACTGTCAGTTTATTTAGAGGTAAGTATTCTCTTCTTATCGACTGCCAAAGATCTTCATGACAGCCGGGCACGGGACAAGCGGTAATTAACTATATGCAGTTTCTGTAGGTACAATCAATCAAGCATTTTTAATTTGTAGATATTTTTACTATTTGTTGACTAATAATGCTGTTCTATGTCATTGTAATAATTAAGTTTATAGTACCGATATACTTAATTCTACTTCTTGTAGAAAAATTTGGTTATTTATTTTATTAGCAGTTATTCTTGCATACACAAATAATGATAGAATGTAAGCATGTAATTATAGAAAAAACAAAAAAAAATGAAGTACGTAGAAACAGAAAACCTTGAAGATAGTGTTATTACTGTTCTGTAATTTTATTCACCATAAAATTAAACATTAACAATTTAATCACAGGTAGCTGTATCTAAATAATTTTATTTCCATAAAGTCGCGTGTTGAGAACAACCGTTCATAATGTATAAGCACGCATGCAAATGTACTGCAAACGCAACGAGAATAACGGCAACTGACCGGGAAGTTTCTACAAATTAATAGATGCTGCGATCATCGGAGTATTGTGCGACACTTATCGTGTGCTAAACCAGGAAGGGATAAGACACAAAAAAATAGAAGCGGCATCCATCTACAAAATAATATCAGCTCGGTATAAAAATTATCCCACTGCTGAAATGGAACCTCTTCTCACTATGGGAATGGTTGGGCTTCTTTATCTTTCGACAACACTATGGAAAACTGTTGAAAATGCAGTTTTTCTGTCGATGTTCTATAAAATGAGTCAGAAATATACACGATGGGGGAAAATGTTATAGCATTTTAAGCTGAGAAGAAGAAGCTGATTTGAGACTCCATGTTTTATCCTTTTCTCGCAAAGTGGCTATCTATGTGTAGTACCCGCAGATTAATCAGTTGCTTACCTACTAATACGTAGGTAGGTATTCATAATAGAATACGCATAGAATACAGATCTCCTTTTCCACCAGACATATTATTTTCATTGCATTTCTGAATTCATTATGGTCATCCACCCAGAATCGTGTCACATCACTGCAGTCATCTTCAAAACTCCACAATTTACCTGTGAATAGAATATCAATGCTTATGCAACTGCAGTAGGTGGAACCACATTCTCTGAATAGGGATACACCGTCACAAGTATCGTAGGTGTTAGTACTGTCGGAGTCGTGGGTGCGCCTATCATTCCATTTATTATCTACACATTAGCACACACGCTTGTGTTATTGCGTTACGTAGTCAATGAAATTATAATATTCATTGGTAGGATCAGCTCTTGTCGGTAGATGTTAGATTTCATCGTGCTTGCGACTTCAACCACGTGAACGTTTGACCGATCGGAAATTAAGTAACATTATCGTACCGCTGGATAGGTTGTAAGTTTTACGAGATGAAGTAACACGGTAACAATCAGACAAAAACGTTTTAGATGTTCTGTTTTAGGGTCAGAACCTTCTATATTCTAACGGATATATCTCAAATTAACCCTAGATCCCAATTTACCACGATTCTGGCAAGAAGAGATGGTAACCATAAATAAAAAGCGTTTTAAAATGTCACAGTTTAGGCATTTTCATCTTGATGCCTAACTTTGTTGCATTTGGAAACAAGAAGAAATACGTATTAGGATTGCGTTTGTGATTATTGAAAAACATCATGGATTAACAGTATTTGAGCTAGCTGAAGGCAGCATTGTACCGATTCAAACTGACATATTTGGATAATTATTACAAATTTGCATGTCATCAGCCACGGCCAAAGATGCCATTTCGTCCATTGAATACATAAATCTATCCTGTGTAAAGCCCCACAAAAACATTTAAATTATTATTCTTTATTTTTATGTAATTGCAATCATACGTTAATTTGGAGGAACTCTATATAGTAATAAATTGTTGTAATTTTATAAAACAAATTCGTTTTCTACTTGGAAATTTTGCTTCAAATGCAGCAGGGCTCGCATATTCTACATACGTACACTTAACACTTTGCGCTTGGTGTATAAACCTATGAGCCATTTAAAATCTTGATAGAAAAAAGGCATTGTTTTGTTTATTTTTATATTTTATCTAGACGACAGTAACAAGATACAATAGTATTCAGACGTTGTGAGGCAGGACCTAAGTGTAACACTTAGCACAGCTATGGAACCTTCTACGATTTTGCAAATTATATACGACTATTGGTTAGCAGGGTAGGATATACAAAGCTGGCAGCATGTGACTGTAACAGATCTCTAGATACCATTCGTGTCCTGGATAGAATCGAATGAGTATATTTAGTAAGTTATAAGTAGTTTTCAAAAGCCCAAAAAGCTAGCTCATTATTACGTGGAACTTATAAACATTGCTATCGAAACGAGAATGTGATACCTGTGCTGACCCCTTACAGCTTAAACAGATAAGACAGATAATTATGAATTTCTGTACACATTTAAATAAAATATATAATAACCAACCACAATATGAAGTTCAATACAAAAATACTTTTGGCCGGTTAGACAGACGCGAGACGTCCGAAAGGTCGGCACGGAAATATGCGCCAAGTCATCGATCTAGTTCAGACTTCGTTCTACCTAACTATAATTTAGACTTTAACGCACTGCAGTCTGGCATTACCTACCCACGTTTATAATCAAAGCTAGCTTGTTTCAATAGACAGATACAAAAGAAAGATGGTTATGTACCCGTCATGAAGTTGCAATTTCTTGAATGATGGACAATCAATAAAATTTGTTTGTGTGTTGGCGCAGGCATAAGAGTGCCATACATATATGTCGGATTTGATGCCGATTTTAGTGTTAAGTTTTTCTGTAACCTGCAAAAACAGTCGACTAACTGCAGCTCACTTTTTAGACGGTAGCGCTTAAATTAACGTTATATAAATTTACGAGAACGGTTACTTAATTATAGCCGCAGTTCTGTGCTTTCAAAGAATATACATTGAATTCTGTCAAAATAAAATAAGTGTTGCTAATTAGTATTCCAAAAAGTTATATGCTTGTGTAAGAGCAGTGTTAAGTTAGTAAGTTAGGATTAAATATTATTACTTTCAGTACCCGAGGCCCACAATTGGGTAACCTTCATGGACTGTATCTACCTAGGGACCAGAAAAGGTGTACCGAATTTGTATAGGCTAAACCACCACATTTCTACTGTGCCTATGGCCAGGAGTAGCTCATTCAAAAGTCACCTCTTTCAACAGACTGCGGCTTTTGAGTAGGTACTTATTCTGAATGGTTCCTTACGTAGGTACATTACGAGCCTAGCAACACGTGATACAATTAAATACGTGTTCTTTTCAGCCGATGGTACAGCTGATATGATTCAATCCTAATAGTCATGGCTATTGCGTTCTCGGTGGCATTAATAAGGTCGAGCAGCTGCATGGGCATTTAAGCCTCTCCCGACGATGTGACATGCTTCATTTGGTCATACCTCACTCCTATTTGAAGTACAGATATATAGTTCAAATTTGTTATCTAAATCCTTGTGCTATTCTGACGTATAATGCTTTAACACTGCAAAGTTTCAGTGAAATTCGTTTGTACTTCTTGCGTGATAAGTATGTAATAAACGGCACGAATCTCCTTTATATACGTAGGTAATAGTAGTAGTAGAAGATACAGTATAAGCAGAAATGTTGCATATTACCTATATTTAAACAACTATTCGATAGGTCTGAAACATTATGCAGCAGGGTCAGTCATTCTTTCTCTTCATTCACAGTAAAGTTGCGAATTGTGCAAATCTAACATTGGTGTCAAATGTTCAAAAAAAAAGCGATATGAAATTGAAATTCATATCCATTTTGCGATTTCACGAGCATATAATTGGGTTAGATTTTACTGTGCGATAATCCTTTACTAATATTATGGCGTAGAAAGCTTACAAGGTATATAATTATTTGGTTGAAGGGTAATAAGGAACACGTGATTAGTAGCCAACACCACTGCTAATCCTGGAAAGCTAGTAAAATTGCTGAACAAATGTCAATCTCTGGATTAAGCTGGAATTAATTGCATAATATCAATATCTTTTCTAAGAATAAAATTCACACCCATGACGGAAATGCCACGCTATGATGTGGAAACTTAAGACATGTCATTCGGCAATCATTGGGCGCCGGAAACAGGAATGTCTGGGCGGATAACGGTTTAAATATGCGTCTAAGAAATGGATGTGGTACGGAGAAAAGCCCACGTCGGGACACATGGAATGTCACCGCATGCGATTCTACGTAATTCCTTCCAAATCATCTCGACAGCGGCAAGCAGCACGAGTAAAGACCGCATCAGAGTTTGTGAAATGTCACGGCGTAAGGGGAAGATACGTACCTAAATTAATCGTATCATTGCGTGCTTGCGTAAAGATGAATGATATTTTCATCAGCGCGGATGTTAGTATCAAAATATTTTTTTTTTCATTATATTCCTTTGCTGCACTTTTGACTCAGTGGTAAAAAGTAGTCACTACGCCTACGCGGAGGTTATAATATCGTTACTCATGTAAAATAAAATCTGTGTGTATATTCCACGATTAAGAATAGAGAAAAGTTTAGTAGGTACTGCACTTCCTACTGACAGTGTTGTGTAGATATTCGATTTAAAATACAATACTTATTACGAAACATACTTTTTCAATAATTGCTGTATCATAAATGCAGTAATAATGTAAGTTTATTAATCTTGTGTTGAAAAGCTTGATTGCCTCATACTTGTAAGTATTTGATATTGGTTCTAAATTCTAACTGGAAATGCTTTTAGGAAATAGTTATACAGCAAGTTGTTAGATTCAGTGCACATGTCATAAAATCACATGTGCCATGAGACTATTGTGGCAGATCAACTTATAACAAATTTTCCATTAGCTACAACCCCCCAATGGTTATGTGAAACAAACCTAAGTGTGAACAAGTAGGTAGTAGATTAGAAAATACATACTACCCATAACGACTGTCAAAGATCTTCATGACTGCCGAGACCGGCGGTTTAATGTGGTCGCCGAGGTACGGGACAAGCAATAATTAACAATAAAATACGCAGATAACTTTGAAAAGTAGGCGATGCGCGCCGTTGGTTCGAACCCGATATCCTCTGCATGGCAGTCGATTGACATCTCCACTAGACAAAATCTGCCTCCATTTAGGTACCTATTAATAATTAAAGGACGGATGATTCATGAAACCCAAACCACGTCTGGTTAAAAGAAAATTATATGATAGTAAAATGACCAAAACGGTCCTGTGTGTATTTAATTACATAAATATTTTTGTTATTCGAAAACCTTAACTCATCTGCTTAATAAACTATAAACAGATTGTTCTTAAAAAGCACCTGTCAAGCCAATTCTGCCCAGCAGTAAGTGTACTAGGTGCTTGACTTATGGAAGTGCGATTACGTTTGTGCGATAAAACGGTACTGCGACTCACCGTAGCTCCAATAGACACCTAAGCACTTGGAAAAGTTAACGCGGTATATAGATAAATTTTATTTCATCGTCAGCATTTACTTTGATGACAGAGTCATTGTGCGTCCTTAAATGTTACGTAATGCTTGTTGTACTTCCTAATATATCAAGTTCATTACCTTATGTCTCGTGTACAAGCTTCTCGTTACGCCAACTATGCTGAGGTGATGTGAGCTTCCGAGAATTATTATTAAAGTGTCGATGTTTTGTGTCAATTCCACGGAAACGCCAACACCGATTAATGAGTTAAGAACACAAGTAGTTGCTGCTATCTTTTATAATGACTAGCGTTCACTGACTTGGTGGTGTAGTACACAGATGAGAGAATTAGTATCAGATGGAACGCGCGGCACAGTTGCGTGCGGCCACTAAAGCAAATACAAAATTGAAAAGCGAATACAAACTCGTCTCAGTGCGCTACGACGCATCGTACAGTTCACGCGTCACGCGATCACTTCAACTTTTAAATTCTCAAAATGCCTTCTTGCGTTCTTAAACACTGTAAAAGTTGTTCCTAAAAACAAAAACAGGAAAATGGAATATCTTTTCACAGGTAACTATTGATAATTTGACTGTTTCCTAATTTAATTTCGATAAAATTCGTATTTGTGCAAGAAATATGTAAGTGTTGCCAGGTTTTGTCGACGCCGTTCTGCCTGAATTAGGGAAAATGCACTTGTCAATTGATTATGGGATAATGATTGTCATGTTAATGAAAAATACATTACCGTATTATAAAAGTATATTGTAGATATATCTTCTTTCTCATAAATATAGTAATAGAATTTCAATTTCCATTAGTATATACCTTACATAATATTGTTTTGAGTTCGATCCCCAAACGATCCAAATATTCGTGTACACCCTGCTACTCGTCAAGCTTATACACTTTGACCTTTGCACCGTTCTTATGGCGTAAAGAATAAGTATCAAAATCGTACAGCAAATGTTTAGCTTGACTTGGCGCCGTGTGTACATACATACTTATGGCGTAGGGAATAAGTATCAAAATCGTACAGCAACTGTTTAGCTTGACTTGGCGCCCTGTATACATACATACTAATGGCGTAGGGAATAAGTATCAAAATCGTACAGCAACTGTTTAGCTTGACTTGGTGCCGTGTGTACATACATACTTATGGCTTAGGGAATAAGTATCAAAATCGTACAGCAACTGTGTAGCTTGACTTGGCGCCGTGTGTACATACATACTTATGGCGTAGGGAATAAGTATCAAAATCGTACAGCAACTGTTTAGCTTGACTTGGCGCCGTGTGTACATACATACTTATGGCGTAGGGAATAAGTATCAAAATCGTACAGCAACTGTTTAGCTTGACTTAGCGCCGTGTGTACATACATACTTATGGCGTAGGGAATAAGTATCAAAATCGTACAACAACTGTTTAGCTTGACTTGGTGCCGTGTGTACATACATACTATTTATTTCTCAACTAATCGACGCCAGCGGCTTCGCACGCACATATTTTCGTATTTCTCTTTTTGCTCGATCCCGTGGGAATTTCGAGAAATCCCGTCTTAGTGTACCCCTACGGTTCCCAAGAAACATACATGCTAAATTTCAGCTTCATGCGCCGAGTAGTTTCGGCTGTAGCTTGTCTGTCAGTCAGTCAGTAACGCAAGGATTTTATATATACAGATTTAAGAATTACGAAGTAGTTAAAACTTAACTCGGTACCTACATTTAAGAAATGTATTTATAAAAGCATTAATTAAATCCATGGTAAATTCTTCAAAACCGCAAATGAATATAAGAATATTACATAACTATATGCAAAATACTGGGAGATTATTCATAATCTGGCAACTTTACACACACATAGACGCGCGTGTCCGTACAGTGCCAGTCGCCAAAGGTCACGCACACATAGCTGTCAACGTGCCACACTTAGTTGGACGAATGCGCTCTATCTGATACTAATTCTCTCATCTGTGGTGTAGTATTGCATTGCACTTAGCGAAAGAAGTAAGCATACTGTTAGTACATATGGCGTAGTGGTTTGAGCGGTCGTTTTGCTGTTTAATGGTCGATTTCTACCCAACCCACGACGGGTTTGATTCTCACTAAAACAAATCGTTGTGTGATAAGCAGAATGATTTGTTCTGTGTGGGTGTAATTTCATCATCGGTCTTGTATTGGTAAAATATGTAGGTCCCACTTCTGGGCACGGCCTCTTCTAACTGTGAAAAAAAGCACGACCATCAGTTCACCATGCTGGTCAAATGCGAACAATATGCAGAACTCTTCGACATGCAGGTTACCTCATTCCATTTTCTGATTGATTGAAAAAAGTAAAAAAGGCTGGTACGTTTTGGATTGCAAATTTGCGTAACCAGAACGTAATATTAAAAAAATATATGAATATATATACAATCACAAAATCTCGGCCATTTTTGTATTCATCTTTCTAAACTTTAGATGGAATGCAGTGTCCAATATTACAAGAATGCTCAATAGTTATTCTAATCTGCTAATATTGAACGTTTCTAGAATGTAGGTCTCAGTATATTGTCTCATTATATTAACAGAACTATAGGTTTAGATTTAAATAAAGCCTTGGATGAACCTTTATGCTGTATGTTATTGACTATCCATATTTGCAGACACAAAGTAGGTAAGACATAACCTATAAAACCATAGACATCAAATATTTAATAGCACGAAATAGCGTCAAATTTACAATACTAACTATTAAGGTATTAAAACTGTCAACGGTTTCAAAAGTTGGATGCACATTTTTATGAAGTTATGCCCTGAAGATCTAGAGACTCCCCGAGAAAGTGATAGAAATAACAATTATGTTATTTAATTTATAAACATTTCTTACTGTATTGTGCGCAATGAGAATTGTGAGATTTAGTACAGTCAAAGTTTGTAGGGACCAGCCAAAGCCTCGTGGAGATACCAACAGACTGCCATACAGAGGGTATCGGGTGCAAATATCATGTCACACACCATGACACCACTGTTTTTTTAGTAAACGGACATCGGGCTCCTAGTCGAAAGTCGTGGATGGCACCAAAGAAACAAATTTGATGTTCTCATGCATCTCTCTTGTAATGCTTACACCGATTAAGTATAAATTTAAACTAACACTTAGTAAAGTAATTGTAACTAATCCCTAACTTAGCACCTTCTTCAAAAGCGATGGATACCTAGATATATTCTTCACTAAATACTAGATATGCATAAATATTTCGTCAATAAATTGACTACTCACTTGTAAATAGACATTCATCTCGACTACCTATAAATTAATAATGCAAAATGATTTTACATAAACAATAATAATATACTAATTTGAAAACTTATTAGAAAAACTACTTGAATTTGCCCTTCATATAAAAAGTAAATGTAAAGAGAAGAAATGACAATAAATTAAATGCTCACAAACTTAGAATATTACTGTTATAAACAAAGTTTATAGTTACTACGCCCACTTCCACAGTTGTGCCTCCAGATGGCGCTATGATTAGTTATTCAATTCGTATATTGAGTTCCTAATATCAATAAATGACATAAGGATTATTCATTAATTAAAATCATTATGACCAATGTGCGTAGGAACGTTTTTATTTTATAAAACCATGATAGGCCCAAAAATATATGCGTGTAATGTTTATTACGATAATAATATTAAAAAGGAAGTATGCGTGGTAGCCGAGAGCATTAGTGACCTGTATCATAATCAGAGAAAGGATTGAATCGCAGTATAGTTCCAATATTTCGGTGTGGCAGGGCGCAGGGTCGTCGACCGCACTCTTCGGTGTTGGTGCCGTGCTATTTCGAGGCGGCGACCGAAGGCGAGAGCGCCCGACTCGAGCCGATCGCGCGATGTGCCGCGCACGCGTAAACAAACATGGCCGAACTGTCATTCACTAATTCATTCATAAGTGATCATTGTATTTGACAAACTGAGTCGCACTCATTATCTATGTGCCTCAATAAACAATGTACATAGCTACATTGTATGATTTTTTTGAGCTTATTATTACAGCATTTTATACGCGAAACTGACGTGGTAACGTACACGGTGTATCGCTGACATACAGTCATCTGTGTTTAAACTTGTGTTAACGGCAAGCGATGTTAATGCGAAGTGTTCATTATATTTCTAAACGATGATTTAGATTTCTAGATACGAATGACTTGCTAAATATTAATTTATAGTCATCAATTTACACAAATCAATTAAGCGTTTTATGTAACAAATTACTTTAAGGGGAGTAGATAATTATGCCGCATAAACACTATTGTTTTTCATTATGTAACTTTAAATTAGCATTTCACGTTTTCGTATTAAAAGCAAATATTTTGTTGACTTGTTCTATGATTGGGTTTGTATCCTGACGGGAATACAAGCGTGTACTGTTAAATAATTATTTAGATGTTATTTAAGAAGTGTGTCGAATTATTACTGTCTCGCTAACGATTGTAATGTCTCGTGGCCGATGAAGGCAAGCATTGTTCGTGACATGTGGACCAGATAGCACATCTGTAGCGCATATTCTGACGCGGCTTTTGTTCCAACCCTGACCATGTGGCTCGCGGACGGAACGCGCTGGTTTTTGTCGCATTTTTTCGGTATACGAAAAACATCTTAAGAAAATACCAGATTATACATGTGGCTATTATTGTATATCCCGTCTCTAGTACCGGTCAAGACCGGAGGCTAATAATAATCATATCGCTGTAACTATGCTTAACATCCGTCAATCCGGTATCCGGCTATATCTATAAAGTATATTTTACAGCTATCTTTTCCTAAAACACCTATATTTAATGACCATGATTGTTTAGAGTGGATGAATTCAATAAAACATTCAGAAAGTGATTCGGTTGTACAATAAAAAGTGTATAAAATAGTAGATAATGTGAATGTGAGTGATGTTCGTGTATTGCGAGTGCGCAGTGTCGTCGGCGGGCAGTACCACGTGGTAGTTGAAGAGTTGCCAACGCTCGCTTACCCGACACCGCTTCCTGTTTACCGCGCCGTCTGTTCGACACTACGTTTCTACGGAGCCTAGCGGAATTACCAAAGGCATTGTACGTCACAACTTTGAAACATGGACGTGTAATGTGTTGCGGAGAAACGGAAATACGTTGCAAGATAATTTTTATGATCATATTTGTTTGGGGAATTCGGGAAGCCAAGATTGGAGGAAAAATAAATTCAAATCTGAATTACATTATTTCAATTGCTGATTTATTAGTTGATAACGAGGTACCTACAGGCATGTTATGTTGCTGTAGGGAATGAAGGGACTAAAAATTAAAATGTGATAAAAAGCAAGTGCGGTACAAGAAACCTAGATCACAGTGGGAAACAACACGAAGCATATTATGTCGTGACTTGCTCTGGGAAACAACTGACTCAAATTGAAGCCCTTTTTCACTGACTGCAGTCAATGCGCTTAAGCTTCAAATGGACGGATGCGTCCTATCTTTCCAATATTCACAGGCAATATACCCATCATGACTGACTGAAATCTTTAAATCTACATAATTATCTTATGTATATAAAAAATCCTAGCGTTTGAATTTGGCATGTATGTTCTTTGAGGAGTCTAGGGGACCACTAAGAGAGGGTTTTTAGAAATTCCACCCCTAAGGGCGTAAAACAGGTTGTCAGATTTTGTATGAAGTTTTTTATTCCTTCAATGGATTTACTTCAAACTTTTTATATTGGTTCCTGAAATGTTTGTTTCTTGTGGAGTGTAGGGGAGTTTGTACAATACATTTTATCTAAGCGAAATTCACGCGAGCAAAGCAGCGGGCAAAAGCTAATCTTCTACACATATCCAAAAATGAAGTCACCTTTTCGTACAGACAGACAGTATGTCTGTACGAACAAGATAGACTCAAAAAATACCGAAAGATCTTTAGATAGTGTAATTTATTTATTTATTAATCACACATGACAGATTTTAGTACATTTGTGGCAAACATATATAAGCAATAGAATTATAAACTTAACTAGGTTCCTAAATATGCGTATACATCATGATCTGTAAAAATAGGTGAGTGAAAAATTAAAATAATAAAAAGAAAGAAATAAACTTACTTAATTCCTAGAGAAGGTAGTGATGTAATTGACTCGGGCGAAGTCTAGTATCTTTATAATTTCTCTTTTCAGAGAAATTATTACGAGTGCTTTTAAATTAAAATAGCATGAATTATGTATGTTTTAGTTACACAGACCTAACATCAAACGTAAAGACTGCTCAGATCTAAGTAGGCACCAAAATTATGGTGAATTTACTTTTTAATAATAGGTGCAGTAAGAATTATACCGATTTGGGCTATGGATTGTACGACAAGACAAAGTAACGCTTTTTGACATCAAACCTTCATCACATGCAAGAATCAAAAAACTATCGTTTGACGTATATGACTGTTGAGGAAAATACAACATTTAGCAAACACCGGTATTAAGTTACAGTTACTATTATTTATCTTACTCTCATATTAATTATTATTTAACATCTTACTTAACATGCATGAAATGATCAGTTTCACAGTTTTGATATGCAAAATGCCATGTAAGTTGCAACAATTAATAAATTTTATATAATACAATTGTTCTAACGTTTTAAAATGCAAATAGCCGACAGTTTAAATGTTATAAGATAATAACGTTAGTTACATTGCACGTGTTACTAAATATGTACTCAATAGTCGTGCCCTATCAATAATGTAGGATCTACAAATAGGTATGTCAATTTTCTGAAAAGCATGGACATTGATAAGAATAAAATAATAATATTAATAATTGTGAAGAGTTTTAATATCCCATAAAGAAGACCGAAAATCTTAAAATTTTCAGAAAACTGATTACACATAAATATTTTGCACTGAAATATTGACTTATATAGACAAACACAGATCTTTGAAAATATGAAATTATACTATTATGATACAAATTTAAGAGATTAAAAGTAAAAAAATATAGAAAATCGGTAAAATTGTGATCCCACTTCTTTGATTAGGCCACAACAAAAATGAGAATATTTTTTATATTGGAATGTATTTGTAGGTAGGTATGTGTTAAGATTTTTACTTCGTTGACTCACGAACTTAAATACATGACTAAATCGACTTCAAAGCATTTATTAATTAATCGCGATGCTTAATATTACATACTTATAATGCCCGCGATTTCATAAGAAAGTGTCGTTCAGCGATATGGCTTACATTATGATGATAAACTACATATCTCAGGCAATTCAACATTTCTGTTTAAGATTCAATTTATATCTTTCCGAAGAGTAGCTAAGTTATATAGAATCAATGTGAAACCACAATAAAATTAACAATTGTCCTTGAGTATACATTCGTCATCAGTCATGCATATCTGCTACACCTATAATTTTAAAATCGTCTATGTACTTGATTTAAGTATCGAATACCCTTTAAACGTCCTCAGTAACTTATTTGACATTGCCCAACTTGGCACGTATCAAATATATCAAAAAGTTATTGTAGAATCGAGAGTTCCGCGTAAGGCATGGCCTTGATAGATTTTGACTAAATATTTTTTTTCGTTCTTGTGTAGCGTACACAGATAACACATTGTGTCACCTTATCAAAGTGTCCAATAACGACTGAATTATACTTGAGCATTTGGCAAGATTATTGATACATAAATAACGTAGTTTTTAACAGCTTCGCGTGTAGATAAATATAAATATTGGCATTTTATTCAGCAAAGATGTATAATTTTGACTCGATGTACGTTTTATCTTTTCGTCTTCAGAAAGTTTCATTCATGTCCTCGTATACCGAATAAAGATAATAATCTAGACGGCAGTAAAGCTGTTTCATGAAGTTAGAAATGGTAGTGAATAGTGACATGTTGAGCTTGTACGTTACATGTGTGCTCTCGCCTCCACCACAGTCGAGCGCGGGATAGGTTTAACGGAGGACGCAATTATGATGATTAAATGAAACTGGTTCTTCGGCGACCGCTCCGTTGCCGGGATGTCGATGTGTAGAACACATTCTACACTTACCTTTACTCGGTATCGAGTGTCTCGCGACGCGTTCCTAACACTCGACTCATAAGACATAAAATAGATCGCGGACTTCATTCGCACCAACACGTTTACAAGTTATATTATCTGATAGAACCACAACTATACCTAGGTGGCTGTATACATATAGGCAAAACGATGACGAATGATACTATCGAATACTTCTTAACTGTCCGTGACGTGTCAGGCAATGCATCAGCTGATACATGGTACTCTACAAGTTTAGTTAACTTGGCGTTTTCAACGACAAAAGATCAGGTTTATTGCACAAAAAATAGAAACACACAGAAAACATGGACACAACAACGCCATTTATAAGTACCTACTCGTACATGCCGGTTTAAAGTATGTATCAAAACTACCAGTTCATTCATATTTAAGACAAATTAAATCAGATTTAATAACCAGCGATTACTTATGAAAACTGAACTAGGTGACTAGCTCTCAGATCCTGTACAACTTTCGACATCCGTTACTGCCATTAATGACTCAGTTGGTATTACAATTTCCCCTCGTTAAAATATAACTTATTGGCATGTTTTATCTATGTATTTACTTAAATGTCTGCCTTAAAATTCATAATGTGAGAAAAAATGCATGACAAAATAGATTGTTTGTAGACATTTATAGGGCAACATTTTGCAAGATATGGCATTTGGCAAGATAATTATGTAGGTATCTAGGGAGAATATGAGAGGCTTTCAGTTATGTTTAGATCTTAAATCTTAGATGCTATGAAAGCTAATCACTAATAAAAGTAGCAGTGCCTTACAGATTCGAACCAATCGACTGAGCTAAAGTTTATGGTTTTGATTAGTCACCTCGGTGACAAATTAAGACTTCAGATAATAGTTTCAGCAACGTCAGTAATACACAACATCGGACAATATTTTTTTAAAAGAACACACAAATTTCATTTATACACAAGCCCACATAATACGAACATGAAATCATTGATCGCTTTTACGAACATTAGGGTAGGTTGAAAGCCGTTAGGATTTAGGAATGAGTAGTCTTAAAGGCCGCATAGCTCATGAGATTCAAATTTAAATGGTGTATTGCCTGTGTTAAATATTGAGGGCGGAAAGTACCAGAGATTAAGTAAACTTTAACAGTGAAAACACAAGGAGCGGACGCTTCAAAGGGATATAAATACTTACTCGACGGCGCCGTCCGCGACATCGTACGGAACTCTTCATCTTGACAGCCGATCTTTCAGTAAGATAGACGATGTTATAGCTGCACTCAGCTTTCCTTGTGTAGCTTATTAAACTTAGTAATCCAATATTTTAGCGTCAATAAATACTAGTTTATCTGGCTTGTGGACAAAAAGAATACCACGATTGTCCCCAATTCCACGTCTTACGACTACTAAGTCATGTTTACTTACATAACTACGTCTATGTGCCAAATGACCACAAAAAGTTAACTTTGATTTCTTACATTATCACACATCCTTGAAGTTTTTTCTTGTCAATAGTCCAAACAATCTACGCGTTGTGTGAATACGACCTTCACGTGAGCTTTGATAGGGAATTTACAAAATCTAATCCAGCTAAGTTCAATCAAGAATGCCTGCTACATAAAATGGCTTTAACATCTCATCATACAATATGTATCATACAATATCCTGAGAATTTAAACTCCGCAACTGTTTATAGTAGTTAGGTACAAGTTATGATTTTAATAGCTTGCCAGGCTGACGGAAGTCGGTTCACTGAGTAATTACTTACTAAAGCAAGTAACTAGGTACAACTCCCTAGTAAGCATTAATCGATCACTTCCAGAGTAACAAACTTGGAGCTTTCTTAAACTGTATCCAGGATTTTGAAATAAAGCAAGTTTAATAAATTGTAGACAAGCAAAGCTCTAACTAGGTCAGAATGATATTCACTTTGTCGAGTGGCCGGTGGACATCAGTTCGGATAAGAATTATTTATCTGTAAAGTAATATTCTCGATGGTCCGGGTGGGCGTCGAGAACGTGGATATTTCGGGCCATTATCACGCACCCACGCTTCACTATTGGCAGAAAAATGTTACAAAAATACATCGTCGCAATTTACAGTCCGTCTTATACGGGGTCAGCTACTGACATTGATACCATCTTTGATTATCGCTGCCGTTAACGAACGGGTAGCTATCGTACCAGCCGATATGCCGTCTTCTTTTTCTTAGTACCTAGCGGTAGTATTTTCTTTCCATTCTCAGATGAAACCAAACGTCGTAGATCTTGTTTTAACGTTGAGTCTTATCTTTATCCCTTATCATTATTACTGAGAACTGAGAGACAGACGTAATGGAAGATATGTGTTCCAGAGCAGTATGTTCTCTAGCTCGTTTCCGGTGGTTGTTTACAAAAAATATAATATAAACTCTTGTCCAAAGCGGCCATACGAACCGGCCGGCCGAGATACTTGCTGCGATTAAAAATCGTTACAACTTCCGTTCGGCTCCGAGACGCAGAGCGGAGCTCCAGATAAAAAAGATAAATAAGAAAAATAACTTAAAGATCGATACGGTGGAACGGCGCTACCTGTTTTTTCACTGCGCTTAGCTCGCGGCCATCGAGCCTCTTGTGGACACTACACTCGTCCACGACTTGTACTGCGCGATCGCTCCCCTTATATCACCAGCCACGTGAAACAAGAAATCGCCTATCTTTACATTTTGCTTTTGAAAATAAAACGAATAAGTACATAAGAAATACGAATTAATCGCAGTATTTTCAACTCATAATTTACACCAGTAGTTATACAACCAATACTACGTCGTTTTATTAAAAAGCAACGCTTAACAAAGTGGGTTTACTGCTACCGCTCAATACATTTTAACCAAAAACAAAAGTTAACGATGCAATGTAGGCATAAACAGTTAGTCGCGCGGATTTACCTCATGACCTGTTAGATTACATCTCAATGGGTGCTGACGAAATTAATTCTTAAGTTTTTAAACATTTTGTTTCCCAAAATAAACATAAGAACAAAAAACTGGTAATGATTTTATTCATGTGATTCCCCTTAGTGTATCATTAGTACGATATCTGCTATTCTTTGAGGAACTCTAATAAACCGATCGATTCCTTCGAAGATTTATAATGCTAAATGATAGCGCCGTCTGAGTGAATTAGCATCACATGATGTCATGTATCCGGCTGCATCCATAAGAGGGGCTATAAATCCAACGGGTTAGATGTTTTACTTCAGTGCAACCGGTAATGGAAGATATCAGATTAATAAAAGATGTCGATGAGACCAGGCGAGATGCACAGCAATTTCACGAGTGCTGCGCCATGATAATTAAGTGTTCGAGCGGTGTATGGTGGTGTGCGTGGGCTCTCTGCGCGCTCCGCTCGGCGGCTCGGCGCTGAGTCGATACGGCGCGGAGCAGGCATATCAAGTCTGGTAACTATGCGGCGTAACTCCGGTAGCGGCGCAACAGGTCGGTGGCGGGACGCGGCCGCGGGCGCGGGGCGGTAGGAAATCCTTCGTACACGCACGCACACAGCGCAGGTTACGCGTGTGTGCACCATCCGGTTTTGCTTGCGTGTGAGCAATGTGTACACGCGAGCTGCGCCTGTGGTGCGCTGTATCGAGTCGATCGATCAATGAGCTCGACATCGACTCGGACTCTTGCCTGCATGCAACTCATTGATTAACGCTATGAACGTGGAATTGTTTATTCATTCATGATGAATATTTTATATCAAATGGACGTTTTTCTTATCCATATTCAGTTTTTAATTTTTTTCCTCATAACAAGACACTAATGGTCACTTGCGCTGTTTTGAGCCGAAACGTGTACGCGATTATGGACACTGTTACGTTTAGTTTGAAGCTACAATGGTGTAAACTTCCATCAGTGATTAGCACTGCTGGATTTTATTTATTTAAACACTTCAAATATTTAACAACACTTTATTCTTGGCGATTTTGACATATGTATTGCAAACTACTACGCTAGATTATTATTATTCAGATGTCATAATCCAAGGAGACACATGCATGTTTATATGGCAACGTTATTAAGTACATAGATTATAAGTATAAAATGTTCTTTCACAGATGCTGAATTTAATACAGCCCACGTAATATGTAGGTGAGCAAAACAATTATATATTAAATAATACAACAAAATATTTCAATATGCATGAATCTAAACAATACTTTTCTTACTATTATCCACTGCCGGGATGACAAGAGACTAACGAACCATACCTACACAAGAATGCGGTAATAAAGTTTGATGATTCACTTTTAAAAATATATTCTTGTAGAATATAATATAATCTTGTGTTTAAAAACTAGAGGTTTCAGTTATTAGGATTAGCTACGTATTCTGTTGTACTATGAAGTCACCAATTTTATTAGAACCAAATTTAATTTAGCATACATCAGTAAGATGTAGTCATATTCAAGTTACTCCGTTTATTGCAATAGAACTATTAGTTGAATGATGTTCTGAAAAGGATTATATTCCATTATGATAAAAGTGACAACGTTCCCTTGAATCTATGGATGCGCTGTTTTCGTCACTGTGTACTTTATAGTGAGTGAAAGACAGAACCGATCACATAATCACAGCCCATCATTTCTCGGATCCTTTCTCTAAGTCCATAGAATATGGTTGTCAAACATCAATCATTGGAAGCTAATATTCTGTCAAATCTGATTAGGCTAGAAAGCAGACCTCGGGTGCTAATACATTTGAGCATTAAATATTGTCGTCAATATGGATTTATCCAGGCAAACGGCTATTTTTTAGGAATACATAACACGTCGATGATAACAAAAAGCCAAAAAGTATTGTTAAAAGTAAACTACTTAGACTACTACATTACCGTTAAATGCTAGACGTATGATATATTGCGATATACATTTAAGTTAAGGATGTGATAAATTATCGACTAAGAGAAAGTATAGAAATCTCGTCTACTATAGGAAACCCCCAACTCTTTCTATTTCCGATATTAGTTCATATAACTGTCGGAGCAAGAATGTCTGAAAGCAAGAACGGCTGGTTAGCATTATAACTGACAATAATCTGCAAACTAATAGCACAGTCTAATAATCCATATGTCTTTAAATACTGTGCTAATAGGTACCTAGAACGTCTTTCGGTACAAAGCCCATTGTCTTAGCATGAAGCTAACTGCTTTGATAGTTATACATGAAGAAAGGAAAGAAAGAAAATACACTGCAAAATAATAAAAAAGTTATCCCCTTATCAAATTACTAGTAAACAAAATATAAGTATATCGAATGCCAAAGTAGAACGAGTGAGTAGAGAGCGAAAGAGAGAACTCACCAATTAAGAAGATATTTCAATTTTTTGTAAATTAAAGTGGATTTGTTGTATGAAATAGGTAATGTCCAGACAACGGTTTTAGAAACATGTCTTTTCTCCTAAGATATTGATACAAAACAATAAAAATTGATGATGGGTATGATGACCGATACTAGAGAACAAGCGGTATGCTGGGTAACCGAAACCAAACCGAATGTGCAATTAAATAATTATATTCTACTAGACTAAGGCAATGATGAGCCGAGATTTAAGCGTACCTAGCTCTTACAATGGGATCATTTTGGGATAGGCGATTGAAGAGGTCCTAGAACAATATATCCGAAACATGTCATTAACAAAAACATAATATTGTCTTATCATCTGATATCATAAAACAACGGAGATGTTGTTATTGTACTATACAATTTGAGTGGAAGTTCAGGTTATCGTTTCGTCATCTGATTTTTGGCAACGACAAGCCATCTGTTGGAAAGTAATTAGCTACTTTGCATCTCTGGACATATTATGTAAGCTTTACGCGAGTAGTCATATAGTAATGAGCAAATGATTTACTTAATGCCGTCATCTTTAGCAATAGTTGATAGGTATGGTTGCTTTAGGATCTAGAGACCTTAAGCCAGTACAGGTGTGGGTCGGTAGTGGTGGGCTCGGAATTCGCGGCGACGCTGTACGACGCTGGGTAGTGAGGCGCGGGAGGCACGTAGGCGGTGGCTGGCCCGTTCGCCCACGGCGCCGCACCTAGCCGCGTCGCCGCCAACGTGTAAATCACGACACCTCCGACGCATCGCTAGTTACCACCAGCCACTAGACTAAGTCGGATTTTATCTGATTGCTCAAACCTTGCAGAACTAAATATCTCAATACATAAAAATACAACCTTAAAAACAAAATTGATACAGCATACAGATGACAAGTCATGTGAATCGTTTCTTAATTGAATATGATACTAGCTACTACAAAAAAGGATTTACGACAAAAAACATTCAGTTAATGCGCAAATACATAATCACGTCCGAAATAAGTTAGTGCCTACATTGAGATAAGTTTTTCTTACTACTACTACAAGCGTCAACGTTGTGTAATTGTTTACTTGAATTCTCGTGAATCAAGCTAAACTTAATTCATTCGAAGTCGATGTTGTAACGCAGTTAATAATTTACCTACTATTGTTTCTCAGAATCTGATCTTAACTGTGGGAACCGAATAAAAAGTGTTTTCGCAAAATTGCTACTAAGGACTCTGAGATCATACTCTATCATCAGAGAAATTCTTTAAAATGATGGATCCACAGACCTTAATACCCTGAATACAAAAAGAGGTTGCAAATTATAGCCAAATCCAAGTCAGAACGAATCGTTTCTGTGGAACATTAAGACTATTTCAGACAATGGTTCTGAACGGCTAACAAATTATACACCCAACATTGAGAAAGGATTTTCTACGCAAAACATATTTAAAGATTTTGTCAAGAATTAACGCCGAGGAAAGTATATTGCTTAATCTTATTACATAAACAGCAGAGACCAAAACGGATAAACAATATTCTAAAATAGAACTACAAAGACAGACGACAATCTCCTACATATTTCAAAGTAACCAATAAGCAATGTTAAGCCATTACACGTTACATACTAGTATTTTAATTTTTCAACTTGGACAGATAGGACTGTAGAAATAATGGTACATGTTACCGCTGATGGAAGTAATGGAGCAAAACTAGTAATGTTTGAAGCAACTTTGTGATCTATTTCACGGGTCATAAAGTTTAGTATCAAATGACAGGGAGAAGCTAGTTAAGGCAAATTCAAGGTGGAAAGTGATGTCATTGGCCCTACTGCGTGCTGTGGACGCTCCACTCGCTCTCTGTCACAGCTACTTTTGCTTTTCGAGTGAACATTGTCCATTCTGGCCGCGCGCGTCATTACTTTGGTATTTTCTAATTACGACTTTTAGAATGTAGAAAATTGTCCAAAAATTTCGACAATATATACTATAATTATTAATCACAATGGTAACATCTTAGATGCTTCGATTAACAGAGATAACTTTTATATTTTCGAAGATCATAATTTTTTCAAGACCGATGCACTTTTAAAAAGGCAGCAAGCAATTAGCAAAGCGTCACTTACTAAAGATGTTATATACAGCAAAGAAAGTAAAAGGTTCAGCCGCCCAAGTCGCACTACAATTTTAAATATTTATTAGACATTTTTGTAACAAAGATTGCCTATTTTTACCAGACTGCGCGACGCAAAGGAGGGTAATGTTTTTATTTAGATGTAAATAAAGTAATAAATAATCTTGTTTGTTAATAGCAAGACTGAGGAGACAAAATTTGATTAATTTTTGTAACTTCTCGTAATCAGACATTTAATATTCCATCCGTATAAATGTGCACATAGAGTGGAGTGTGGTGGGTGCGGAAAGTGTAATACACCTAAATTCAGCCTTTAGTTCACTATTCACTCCGCTTTAACGACTGTCCGTCTTTAAGTCTGTTAGAAGACAATACTTTTTAAGTAAATATAGCAGGATAACAAGCTTGACGACTAAATAAACCTCTTAGTAAGTTTGCTTAGTCAGTGTACACTGTCTGAAAAATAAAGTTTTGGTTATCTCAAAGGTTGTTTTAGTTAAAACGGTATCAAAGGTCATTACGAGCGTGTTGTCAATTTGGTAGGTGAGTGTTAGTTTGGCATGCGGGTCGAGTGAAGTGGTGTGGCTTCCTGCGCTCGGCGCTCGGTCGGTCGTCGGGAGCTGTAATAGTCGTCGCGATGGCAAGCAGCGGAGTGGCACGGCCTACGGAGGGCCGCCGGACGACGGACGCGGACGGACGGCCTCACGGAAGGTCGACCGCCTCGTCCGCGCTCGCCGCTCTCCGCGCGCCCCACCTCACCCGACCGCTACGTGGAATTTATATAATTGCCTTCAATTAAAACAAGAATATACCGAATACCATCTTTGATACACAAACATACACGTAGCCATTTTTAATTACCACCGTTTAGTCAAACACTGAACGAATCGCGAGAATAATGTTTCATCATCTTAATTACACGGCGACGAATATTCGCTACTACGCTCCCGCCGCGCCGCCCGACGCTCGTACGCACAATAACAATTTTAGTAATAACATGTGTCAATTGTATACGCTAGTATCGTCCCTACGCTGAGGTAATAATATGATATCGATGTAGCGAAGTGAGTTTGATACGATACGCGATATAAATTATCGTTTGGCGTGTGTATTAAATAACCGCATGGGATATGAACGGCTAAGGTCACCGGCGATGAGTGTGTGCCATGAATGGGCTGAGTCGTGCGCGATACTCGACCATTCAACGAGATCCTTCATTCTAGCTTTTGTTATTGCGTAATAGTCGGTTAATATTGGTCAATTAATAAAAAATACTGCTATTAAAATATGTGCCTGGACGCTCGTTTATCTCCTCGTTGTTATGTAAGCATATCGGATACCTACCTAACTACAATAAACATTATAATATAGTTGAAAATAAATATAACTATACTAAGAATACACATCGTGTAGGTGTCGTGCAGTTCTTCGTCTACATTGTAGGTGATATTGGACCTGTGCGGCGCAGGCGCACATAACTGCAACCACGCATGCGTTTATACTATCAAACAGACACGTACCTACTTAGTTTTGACAAGCTATTTTGATATAGGTACCTGACGATAGTACATTATTTTGTGCAAGTACTCACTGAACAAATAACCTATAAAATAAAAGAAATGATATACGTCGTAGTGATACTTAAACCTTTTTCAAATCTAAGTTTGATGAACTGAAAGTGTAACTCGAAATCCGGTGGCTCGCAAAAACAAGAATTAATTGAATCCTTCGTAGATCGTCCACATATAAGAACCAAGAAATGTTTTACTTACAGACTGTATGACGGAGAAATTTGAAATTTGGCACAATGATAAAACGTTGACCCGTGTCAGTTAACACTTGAAAATATTTATCACCAGACTTGTGTGGCACGATACTATTTTATGTGTGGGTTATTATCGAAATGTGTAATAATAACAGTCTTCAACATGTACCTATCGATGTGCGTATAACTGGAGTAGATGAAATATGTGTAGACGTGCGTAAGAATATGTACAGTTAGAAAGGATAGACAATATTTGAAAGAAAAGGGAATTATGTTGTTTGAGAGATTTGATTGAATCCTAATGTTTTAGAAATACTGAGATGACTTATGTACGATTAATAATAAGTATGTATTTCAATGTTTAAAAATAAGCCTGAGATATTTGTCCAAAAACTTTAACCATGATTTTATAACATGCAGTTACGGAAGACGCTTTGATATTTATGAAAATATTTCCAAACCGCGGCTAGCGGTGCCGAGCGGACGCAAAATATGCGCGGATCGCACCGACATTAGTCGCAACGCTCTCATTCACGTTTCTTTTATCTGTGACAAACATCCGGTATTATTTTCAACGCGTCCACGGCGTTAGTACTCCAATATTATCAAACGATTCGTCCATACAATACGATAATATATTTAGACAAACAACATTCTTATATGAACCGTTTATCTTCTTGTTAAACTCGCAAAAGATAAGTTTAATGTTAATAACAATACGTGGTCACGTTATGTAACTAGAAAAGTTATTTCGTAATATATGCATACAGCGATACAGATAGCGTCCAATGCATTTTGTAGTTTTATTGTAGTTTTATTGTCGGTATTGTCGGTATATAAATTACCATTGCAGCTAGTGAGTTTGAATTTAGAGATAATATCATTTAACAGTAGCAGGAAGTTCAAAGATGATAAATATATTTGAGAAACAATTGACAATAGTGATAAGAGTGTGACGTCACACGAACATGGAAACTAAATCAGTACCCAGCGTAACCGGACTCAAATGATAGTTTCATTTAATATCTAATAACCGTTATTCAAAACAGGTAACTAGTGAGATCGTTATTCTTTATAAAAGCTTTGATTTAATCTTAAAAGTACATGTTATAATATGACATAGGCATACAGCCGCCGGAACTCATTTTAATTCGTAAAACATAAAAGTAGTTAGATAGTTATAAAACAGATGGGACCAATTTAGCTGCATAGGTGCAAGCAATGGCGGATGGAAAGTGCGGGCGGAGGCGAAGGCGGCTTCCGCTTCGACTCGACTCGCACCGCCTTCAGAATAACAAACGAAACCTGATTTCTATCGACTGGGCCAACGATTACACCGCCTACTCCGCCATGAGAACACTTTTATCCATAATGATTCAAGAAACTACTATTATTAGCACGGAATTTTGGAAGTAAAAACGTACGTGTAACGTGTACCAGAGAATCAATAACAATACAATAATAAAGATGAACGCACACATTTTGTGTTAACGCACTTATAACCTATAGCAATATAACAATGGGAAACAGGAGCCTTGTACGACGAAGAGTGTATTCTCATTAATCGCATTGTCTGGACGCGGCTCCAGAATAGTCGGTTGACTATTACATTCTTTGAAGTGAAGCTATAGGTACATCGTCCAACTTGGAAGGCAATGGTATCGTTTTCACTAACGACGTATACCTATTTACACCAGCCATTGTCACCGCCATTGTTCTTCCATGATGGGAGTCACTTTTCGTACTCATGAATTCAATAAGGTACAGCTACTTGCAATTATTGGAAGAGCTGAATGCAGAAACAAAAGAATTAATATTAAGTATTGGAAACGTGTAGCTATATACAAATATTAAGTATTTGAAACATGTAGATGTACTCGGTGACAATACACGCTTACTAAACTTAGTAAAATGATATATAAATAAATATAATTATTTTATAATAAATATAGTGTTGCGTAAGTAGAAAAACATATCCGTGTTCAAGACTGGTTAAAAGGTTTTTTTTTATTGTTTGACACTATTTTTATTTTCTGGTTTTCTGTAAATATTATAAAAATAATTGGGCTTGTATTTGAAGTAATAGTGTAGGGACAAGACGAAAGGGTTCATCAAGTTAGCCTAGAGACGTCCAATGCTGGACATAGGCTTCCCCCAAGGTTCTCAACACAGACCAATCTGAGACACCAGCATTCAGCCGAACCGACGAAAGGACTGGACTTGAACCGAGGAAAGACTTCAATTTATAATAAACTTAAATACACGATGCGATATATTGTCCTCCTATCTAAAATTTTACCGCTATGTATGTGAAATTTCCAGAAAATGAATGGCTGTTTTATACAATTTCATGCAAAAACAGTTGAAATATTTTTGATGAAATGAAATTACACAAATAGCACAAAGACTACAAAGAATAGAAATGAAGCTGGTGTCTCAAAAAGTATACTATCTATCTTAAAATATTTACACTAAAACTAAACTTATTGAATAAAGAATAAAATTAAGGTGGATATAAAATGTATGTGTGTTTTACATAGCCAAGCACAATATGCATACTTTTTTGTTTCCAACTCTTAAAGAATATGAATAAGTTCTAATCTTAATCTATTCTAGAGAATTTACTAGCTAATCTAGATCGTGACACTAGTTAAAAAGCTTCCAACAATTTTTTTTTTCTTAAAAGCGATTTTTAAAACCTTACCACAAGATGATTTCAATTACAAAGTCTAGATATAAAAACTCCAACGATCTGTCAAAATAACTTACAAAAGTGACTTAATGGGTTAATGGGTGAAATTAAAAGTTATCAAACGAAGTACACTCGAGGTGAATTTGAGAACTAAGTAATTGCCCACTTGGGTTACAAAATTGTAGTAAAATATTAAATGAGATCCTTTCGAGAGCTTAATAACTCTCCAAGATAATTGGCAACCACTGCAACTTTTTGTACAGGTTCACAGCACACACACATCTTTAATACATATTTAAAAGAATGTAAGTGTTTGTTGCAAATGTCTGGATATTTATTTGACACACATTTTATTTGACAACATAAAAAGTAGAGGCAGCCTAGTGGAGATACCAACCGACTGACATACAGAGGGTATCAGGTTCTATTCCAGGGCGTGCACCACTGATTTTTTGAAGTTATGTGCGTATTAAACTGTTAGCTATGTCCGTCGAATCCGGCTGTCCTGAAAATCTTGACATTCGCTATAGTACAGTACCTCTGAATAAACTGACAATCTCAACCGTGGAATATCGCTATCATTTAGGGTTGCCAAATCTGGTTAGACTAGTAAGCGGGCCCCCGGTTGAAACTGTTTACAACCGTAAGTAATAACATTGCTTTTTCTCTCATATTTTATATGAATGTATGCCATCAGGTTGTCAGTCATAAGCAAAATTGTCCATAAACCAAATTCTGAAATAATAATGGCTTTTAATTTTGGTATTATTACGGTGTGTACTTAACAAATAAGTAGAATAACTTTTCAAAATGTTGCTTGTTCGACGACCAAATTTGGAAAAATTGTCACTAGTATTGTTAAATATAGTAAGTACTTGGCATAAATATAAAATATGTATTGTGCATGCAAGTACGTTACAGTTAAATTGATATGTACTCAACTTTTGAATGTTTAAACTGCCGATATACGTGAACTCAACGAACTATTGTGGTTAAAAGTCACAGTATTAGGTAATACGGTGATAGCACTAATAACATAATATAAGTATAACTATAATGTATTTTTTTTAGAGAATATCAACGAATTTCTAAATGCTATTCGATCCTCTTTATAGTATACTATATTCTAGGATAGTTCTAATCAGGCTTGTCTTTTTGGTTCTTTGCAAGCGACAGGCTTGTCGTGTTTGTACCCCTGTGCTATTGCGCCTTGGCATATTTAAGGCATCAGTTTGTTAGGTTCAAGTCATTTCGTATTCGCAACTTATGTCATTATCTAAAATCGAATATTAAATTTCTTCGGTTTTAGACTGACACCAAATTCAATCTAAACGTTATTGATCAAATACTTTTGGAATGAACACTGTATCCCGACGATCATATGTAACAATAGAATTTTAAGCGAATGTACGAGCTCAGGTAGTTTCTTTTTTGTAAAAACCATAGTCATTCTTCGGCCCCATCCATTCAGTATCCGACTGACTGCTCTTTTGTTCTAATTTGGTTAATATTTATATCCTAAGGCAAGTTTCCAAGCCAACAGATGAATGCTCTTTTTTGTTAATTCATAATTGTTTTGATGTGGACGGATGAAATATTTAAAGAATGAACTGTATCTTTGAACATCAGTGAATGATAAACACGTTACTATAGACAGTATAGTGAAGATAGACATACGAGTATACGACAGTGTCTAGACGAAATTATGAGGTAAGCGAAGTATTAAGTGCTTCAAAAGCGTTTATGTAAAGCATATGTTTTGAATCTGGTGCGTTATTTATTGATGCAAGTAGGTATATTGTATTTAATCGTAGAAAGAAGTAGACTGACAATATAATTAGAAGAATAGTTTAATCTGTACTGACTGGCATCAAATGTAAGTAATGTCAGTGTTGCCTAAATTGTGGCTGTGAAAATAATGCTAACACAATAACACTAGGTATATAAATGTTAAATTGAACGTATAAGTGTTACGACAAGTTTAACAAGTTTAGATTGCTATCATCTACAAGGAGCATTTGTTTTCGAAACGTAGTTATATTTCGCCCTAATACTTACACAATAGCAAGTCTAGTAAATTGTAGTGTGTGTTAATGGTGATAGGTTGTAATGTGACATCCGTGGCGGTGTGGCGCTGCGTTATCGCTTGTCCTTGACACAGAGACGCGGCGTGCACAACGCGCTTATTGTCGCTGCAACCTTGCGAAAATTACCGCTTGCGATAACAGATGCCGTCGACGACGACGACGACGCGTCTCTCGACCACGCGCTTACCAAAATATAGTAGTGAATGGAAACATTACGTGCCCATGAATTTCAAAACATCGTTAATCTGAAATAGAATGCTAATGATGTTTGCCTCTGTATAAATAAAAATATTGTTGCGCGTATTCATAGGCTTATGCGTGCTGTGTGTTTTTTTGTGTTTCTGTGCACTGAGCGTGATGTGTATGTTTACTGAATGGTATTGGCTATAGGGTTCGCGGATTTCTATAACTGAAAGCACTATGCAGTTGCAGGGCAAATGTGGGTGGTATCCCGGTGGTTCGACTCTCGTCGACCGGAAACCCAATTCCCGGATGCGGCTGCGCGGGGGGATATCGCCGGAAGCTTGGTAAACGAGCACATCCGCTGCCGCCGCCCGCACCGCAAAATTTGGCACCGCGAGCGCTCGCAGCCCGCTTCCGGCCTCCGCCCCCCGGACCCCTAACGTCGCTCTCGCCCGCGAAAATAGCGGCCAACCGCTCCGTGTACGCGGTTCATTCAGTATGGCCGCCTTCCATTCATAAAAAGGCGAGGCGCGGGCGGCATGTTGCGCGGTGAAGGGAGGGCGGCCTCTCCCGCCGACCCGCACCCGCGGCCGACGCCAGTGCGGAATGTGCCAGCGAACGGAACGGTCGTTTCGTCGGAGCGTAGCCCTAGCGCTCCCGGTTTTCCATTAAAATGTGTATAAGAATAAGTGCAGTGAATCCGCACGAGTTCGGAACGGTTACAAAAAACGCCGTCGTCGAGATTAGGAGTAGAAATCAACGAAGAACTTCAGCGAGGAAGTGAGTAGCGGCCATATTGCAGTGATAACCGCGCGGCGGGCGGACGAGAATCGAGGCCGGTGCGTGGGCCGCCCCCCGCCCGCGCCAGGTGCCGCTCCGGACCGCGCCGGTCTCATGAACCTTCCCGTGGATTTGCGCGGCCGAAATTCGGTGGTTCTGCCGTATTTTTGTGTGTCAGTGTATCTTCCGGCGCGGTTTCGGTGCGGTACGACCACTTGGTCGCCAAGCGATAAATTGCCTAAGTGATGTGTGTTGGGCCGGCAGGCCCGAGTGCCCTTGTGTGTGGAGCGATGTGTGTAGGAGACGTGTGACCGTGGAATGTCTGCTTCGTAAGTACATGAGCTGTCCTGACGTGGGACTTGTCGCCCACCGATCAAATCCGTCTGTTTGTTCGGCTAAGAAATTCGCGGCGGAATCAAGTAGCTGTTTTCTGCACGTAGTTATGCGTAGGTAGTAATTACATGGATTGCAAAGAAATCGAGCTAACATGAATGACAAGAGGCGACGCCTCGCTTCGCCGCCTGGCGACCGGCACACGTGCAGCGATCAGCGCTAATAGCGAGAACGTTCTCAACAAACGAGTTAATAATAATGCTTTCATTTATTGTATGATTCAAATCTATTTATACGGCGTTTGTAATTTATACTGAACAAAAAACTTAATCGCATAGTACTCCAAGGATGCATGAATACTAGAAACGTTTTTGACTCGATCAAGTCGAAAAACAAGTAGCCATTCAAACGAAATTACGAAATTGAAAACAGCAATAGCAATATTAATATATAACCGCATTATTATAGCAACAGTGAGACGAATTTCGACAGGGAGTTGATAACTGTGAACACAGATAAAGAATATATTGTAAACAATGGCCACATAAACAGTTAATATCTTGTAACGAACTCTGTAGATAACGAGTTTATTTAGACAAAACAAAATAAAATTATTATTTTGTAATGTAACGGATAGTTTTATGTAAAATCTTATTAGATTCCAACCAAGCTTATGATGCTTGTCTAGCACGAATGAATTGAACACGTGAAACAATAGTTAAGAATGAAATAATGCATTCTACAAAACGCTCAAACTCTTTACACATTATTTGTATGTGTATGTGAGTAGTAACATCGCATTCATCAAGATAACAACAATGTAGGTAAGTTTTTTCAACGTAAGACACAAGCTTTGTATTTGTAGACTTCAATTATTGTACTAACAAACGCAAAACTGGCACAACACCTTTCTATTTTTTACATGAAATAATGTTAGTCATTCTTCATTCGTTTTTATACAGAAGTGTTATTTTCCACGAACCCGATGTAATGTCGTAGAATAAAAAGATGTTCAACAATACAGTCCATAAGTCGTTTATCAACGAAATTCAATTGCATGACAATAAAAATCATTCATGTTATTCATGTTTTAAGACATTCTGTCAGAAATCGTAAACTTGGAGATAATAAACTGCTAAATATTAAATCCATCTTGCTATAATCGTAATATGAATTTTAAGCGGCTTACTTAATGATGTTGTGATTTTGCATAATTATAATACATACACACATCACACATCTATACATCTTTTTAAGTATCTTAATGCGTTACCAACAATTTTTTAAGCTGTCCATAATGTTGTACATACATTAAATTATTTTACTAACAGGATACTTGAAGTTGGAATAAGCATGTGGTATAAAAAAATCACATGTGACGCCACAGCAGCTAGCATAGCATAGACATGAAATAGCCAAAACATCACAATTAAGTTCTACGGACACACATAACATGTTAGGTACATGATCAATGACTATTAAGAAAGTGTAAGTATTATTAATATTTCAATATTAATAATACTTGACCGCTTGTTACTGATATTACGTAACCATCTACATAACGCACAAAAATAATAATTATACTCAAGATTATTCATAAATATTATGTACAATGTATGAAAACCACGATAGTCGTCTGGGGTACCAAAGATTCAAATTAGCTCAGTTATTGAATATAATTACGAGCAAAGCAGGTTAAACCAGTAGTATTTGGTATCTGTCTACTATTTTTTTAAATAAGAGATAAAATATATTTAAATTTGTATTGACTATTGACCTACGACTGAAATCGATAAAGGTGAGAATAAAATAATGCAGAAATATTGATGATATAAATCACTGCGTGACACTACTACATTGAAATGATAAAACTGTAAATTGAAATAATATAATCAATGTAGCAACACTAAACTTTCCAAATTTTAAATTAATATGATTGTCTTCAGTGAATTAGAATTCTTTGTATACTTAAAATTGTATAGTTATCATGTACTTTACTATTTTTTAAGATATCTATTAGGGGGCAATTGAAGCTCTTAACAAATACTAGTCTTTAATATTTTATAGACTGATAGCTATTTTAGATAATTATAAGTATCTCAAGCCAAGGTTTTCTCTTCATATTTAACAATTAAAATTTACTTGACACGTCGTTAGGTATATTCATTTCGAATATCCATTAATATTTTATTAAGTCAACAATTCTTGTGTTAGGGAGTTAAAAGTGAACAACGACATTTTGATTAACCGGAATCCGAGTGTTGTTTGACATTATGACGTCTTTTCGCAATCATCATATTTGGATAACAAGCCCTAACTGAGTAACACAGGATGTCACAAATAAAAGAGTTATTCTGTAGCTAAAACAGTAAAATGTATTAAAGCGAAAAGATATATCTTAATCTCCAATATCAAAAGCCTAATACACATGGCTTACGTATACATCATACTCGTTTATCTAAATAAAAAATTGTGACATATCACGTTCCCGAAAAAATGTATGCAGGGCACGCACGACCTAATAAGATATGAAGCTGATTTCTACCACGAACCGTTATGTTTTAATTATATTGAGATCTTTGAGGCTCAAGACGAAGCAGGGCTCCACACATCTGTTAGGCTCGAGAGTGTATGATTTTACTTAGTTTTTGACGTAGTGAATGTGGATGAAAGTGAGAACCGGCTAATGATTTCATTATCTAAGTAACGTGTTCCGCGTGTTGATCTGTCGACTAACGCGACCGTGTATTCGATCCGCAGGTGGGGACGATGAGGGAACAGGAAGGCGACGGCCCGGAGAGCCGTTAGCCGTACTCGATGGATGAGTATGGCGGGCCGGCGGCGCCGCCCCGGCCGCCCAAGCCGGCGGCGCGCGTCCACAGGCCGACGGGCGCGCGCCAGCCCACCGTGTCGCTGCTGCGGCCGCGGCCCGAGGCCGAGCGCGAGCGCAACGCGTACGTGGAGGCGCCGCGCCGGCCGCACGCCGCGCCCTCGCACGCGGCCGCGCAGCCGCTCAAGCCGGTGACGACGCAGCCGGCCGCCGCGGGCGACAAGCGGCGCGCCGGCGCCCTCCCGCCCGACTCGATCGTGTGCGACAGCTGCGGCCGCTGCCGCTGCGAGCAGTGCGCGCGGCCGCGGCCCCTGCCCTCGCGCTGGCTGTGCGGCTCGTGCCTGTGCAGCGCCGAGGCGTGCGTCGACTACGCGTCGTGTATGTGCTGCGTGAAGGCGCTCTTCTACCACTGCGGGAGCGGCGAGGAGGAGGCGGGCGAGCCGTGCGCGTGCGGGCCGCGGCTGGCGTGCGTGGGCGCGCTGGCGCTGCCGCTGCCGTGCCTGTGGCTGTACTGGCCGCTGCGCGGCTGCGCGGCCGCGGGGCAGGCGCTGTACGCGCGCTGCCGCCGGTCCGGCTGCCGCTGCCCGGAGCCTCCGCCGCGGCTCTCCAGTATTATCTAGTCCCGCCGCGCGCCGCCCGCGCACTCCGAAGCGCCGAGTCGAGCGGCGCGACCGCCTTGTACAAATATTTATTTGCGAGCGGAGAGCTTCGGACCGCGCGGGGGTGGACTCAGTGATCGCTGTGCCTGGTCCGAGTGGTGTGTGGTGGCGCGGGGCCGGCGTCGGACGAGCGCCCCGCGCTCACTGAGTGAATCGTCTACGAGTACCTTGTAAATATAGTCGTATAGTGTGAATGTACGTGAACGTGTCGCCCGAACGTCGAAAGTCTCAAATTTTCTTGAGACCGTAACGTGTCATAAGAAAACGTTAACGTTAGTATTTTGGATTACACACAAATCCAGAGAAGATTAAGAAATGAGATATAAAACATACTTATTAAGATGTAGATAATTTACCATTTATTTATTAACTGAATTTGTATTTATTTGTAAATAAAACGACAACATTATATTATAAATACGAATGTTTACTACATTATGCTTGTTTTTTTCTATACCTCTAAATACATCAGCCACTGTTAAATTGTAATAATAAGCAAGGAAAGAGCTAATCATGACTTGGACTTACACTGTGTATATATTTGTGTTTAGACTTGATGTTCTTCCCGGTGATATAATCGCCAATCTCAGCAAACACTATGTTGTAAAGTATCTGATCTGGCAGAGACTTCTCACTGTGCTTGTATATACAAGATCACACTTCTGTCAGCTAAACCTCTTTACTGTAACTACTTAATATAATGTTCTCTTCTATGATGAGGATTACAAGTTAATTTTACACTATAAAGCATGGGGTATATTTACATATTTGTAAGACAAAAATAAATATACCATGATGAGACTGATACATGTGTATATTTTACTAGGATATAAGTGCTCCTAAACTACTAATATCAACACATCCAGCAAGAATCTGCTTAGAAATATTAAAATATTTTCATCTACTCACATTGTGTTCTGGTAGGAGAATCAGGTTCACTGTGATATGAACAACTTATTCCTTATCGAAAATCGATTACTGCATAATCATGCTATTGGTTTAATAAATAGCAAGCAATTACGAGTAAATCAGGTATTACTGCATGCATCAATCATCAAATTAAAAGTTGTATCAATTGGTATCTCACAATAGCAATTTAACACTATTCTCACAAAGCACTATAAATAAGCAGAATTAATCTAAATAGTATTCCATGGTACAAAATATCTAATTATTCACAATTTCACTTGTTCATACGAGTTCGCATTTTTTTTAAACAGAATGAAAATAATAAATTGTCGTCAAAGTTGTCAATGTCAAAATTGTCAGTTATTATTTTGAAGGGCACAGACAATTAGCTATTATGCCTATTGCGAAAGCATTTAACATTATTATATTCATATCTCATACAACATTAAACTATGAATAATATTTAACCACATTGTCTATATTGCTTCGTTTTTAAGGAACCCACGTACTTACTATAACCATATTTAGGTACTTTTGATGCTACGTTATTTGTAATAGAAACTAATTTGGTACATACCTACCTACTTTTTTTAGCTACAATTTTGTACATTTATTGATTTTCCAATTATAAATCCTGATTCAAAATAACAACGTAAGTACCTAACTTTAGGATTCCGTAATCAGCACATGTCTAGTTAATGGAGTATGTAATAGGCATGTACGTTTGAAAGGAAGTGGCGACGGCACGGCGCGCGACGCGTCATCAGCGGTGCGTCCCGTCGCGCCTGTTTCCTTTACCGTCACCATCCGGGATGTACGGAGCACGCCTCCTGTTAGACTCTCTTCCTTCTTCCCTCACGTACGCAACGAATAAAATATCGTTTGTGCTTAAAATACGAAATGCTTGCATAATGAATGTCATAGATTATCGAGGAGGTAGGTACTTTGTATGTAAGTAAGTAGGTATACTTTTAACTTGGTACTTAGTCACTGATTAACGTAGGTACTTAAAACGTTCAATGATTTTATTACAAAAACAGAATAGGTATACACTAGGTACCTACTATTTACGTTGCGAAATACCTAGGTACTATGGCGTTTTGTTTGGATAATAAAAGGAATTTATTTAATTTTGTATTCATTACAAAATTAAGATATATCACCGGTTTCAGTGACGTCAAAATAAATGTAAGAAAATAAAAAACGACTGTTGTAGGTATCTCTAAAGACTACATTCAAGTTCCTGTTTGTTCAAAACAGCGTAATCTACACAGGGGTATTGATGTAAGCGGCAACAAAGTTTACAACTATAATTACTAATTTACTCCAGACTACTGCTCGGTAAAATGGTACCACTCTATCCACTACAATCATATTTTCCTCGCATGGCCTGGATTGTTCCCCGCTGCTAATTTAACACGTCACTAGTATGAGTACGCCACAGAGTTCGTTTTAAATTGGAACAACAGATGTTGGCAGGCTGTCGACAATGCTTTTGATGGCCGGATAAGGCCTGGCTATGTGATTAAAGAATATTATTGGTTATTGCACATAAGAGTAAAATGACTTTTATGTCATCTTGGTTTATAAAATAATGTACCTATAATAGGTATTTGATTTTGTAATATTAACGTAAACTGAGGTATTCAAGTGAGATGACAGGAAAAATATTTTAGACGTACCTAGTAATTAACTATATATTATAACTGTCTAATAATAATATGTAAGTTTATCCTTAATTCAACAAATTAATATTACTAGATAATTCTAGCTAGATAAATTTCTACTTAAAATAACTACTTATGTAGGTAGGTAGGTACTTACTAGCACCAAGCACACAAAAGGTACGTGCAATTCAAGATAAATCAATTTGTACCTATTCGAACATCAAAATAAAAGAATTGAATTTCATACTCTATTAAGTTACACTACTATGTCTAGTGTTTTTGTTGAATTTAAAATTACTTGCCATAGAAAATAAAATAAATGTGCCTACATATTTAGGTATATTTCAACGTCTGGTTATTGCGTAGCTTCAAGTTTACCTTATTGCATCCTGCATCTGATAACTATTTTAATTGTACCAGTAGATCTACGCAGCCCTATAACATGTCCCTACTCTAAATGTAACTCCTGTTGATATATTTAGGTGCTGCTTGCTTCGAGTATTTCAGCGGTAGCGTATTACGCGTTATTTATTCATCTTGTATCGTACGACAGGGAATTTTAATTCAAAATATTGAAATCCAACGCAGATCCCACCGGTTTTTGACATCGAAATATTCTATTCGATTTCCTTCGTAATATGTCAACGTTGACGTATTGTAATATAATTGACGATTCTGTCTGATACAGGTGAAGTTTACTAGGTATACAGCATAAAATATTGTATGAAAGGCGTCTGGGGAGAAGTGGCTCGGTTGACCTCTGATACCGGGGAGATGGATCATCCGTACCATTGTGAGGTTGATTTGTGACCACGGCTGCCATTTGTAGTGCGTTGCTGTTCACTTGGTACAACACTAACGTTATTTCACTGTCAAATCTCGCCAGTTATCGAGCGCATTCCTTGACCTGTGCTCTGTGATGCATCATAGACGTACTTACTTACATTTTGATTTCTTCTATGTTCGTCTGGCATCGATATCGATCTTTTAATATTTTTTATTTTAGTATCTTCAAGCCCGTTCCAGAAATTAAGTAGGTATATGTACCTATATATACCTATAAATAATTAAGTTTTCGCATAAATTCGTTAGTTGAACATTAGTACCTATTAGTTAGAAAATATGTATTGGTAGCCATATTTACGAGTACCTATTAAATTCTAAAATTTTATCATGCGAAAACTGTCAATGTCTCCTTCCTGTTTAGTTGTTACCTAAAACGTAACGGACAGAGTAAAGTAACATTTGCATTTAGAATACAACTAGTGTTTATATTAGCCGTCTACATGCATAGCCGTTTAAAAAGCGGGTTTATTAAATATACGGCCAGTGTACCTTCGTAAGAAACCCTTATAAAGAATATAATGGGTCGAAGCTGACAGCTTTCGATCATTGGCTGAACATTCCGATCCAATGACACATGCTATTGTGTTTTCTAACGTTAAAATATTCCATATAAAACGACAGGTTTAGAAATTAACAATTGAAATGTTTATACTTGCATGTGTGAGATTATCAAACAATGAGGAGTACGTTATTGGTACTTGTGTGTGGCAACATTGATTGTTATCATTGACGTTTTATTTTTTTACTATAAATCAGTTTGAGATATGAAGGCATTTGTTTATTTACTAGGGCCTTGATATTTCTATAGGTACCTAGTATCAAGGTAGATTATAATACTACGGATTGTTAATAAGTAGGAAAGTAAAGTTAGGTGGGTTACATTATTTTTGGACAATGTGCTACCTACCTTAAGTTATAGTTGCTTTATGCCTATACATACGTATATAATTGCTCCTTGCGTATATCAGTAAAATAGCGATCTTTTTCAGACTTTGAAAGTCAAGCAGGTTGAAAATACTTGACTAAGTAAGGCACAATATTATAGACTCCTTTACAGACTTCCAAAATAGGTCAGATGCAAAATAGAAGAATTTACAGGGCATTTATTTGGTTCAGTAATAAAACAGTAAAGGGGGCAATATTCCGCTTGCACAGTGCATCGCATCGCGCCGAGCCGCAGCCGATAGTGCGAGCGGGTCATCGCGCAGGAAGTTGCGGCGCTTCAAACGACTACACTCTGCCAACGGACAGATAACAGCGGTTGGGTAATGGGTAATCAGTACGACTACGAACAGTCGAGCACGGAGCACCGACCATTCTGTCGCTAGTCTTTGTCACCGTGCGCTACGGATGTTATAACATCTCTAATGCTCTCGACATTATGGTTTTGTTTGCTAGTTTTGAGTCGGATTTGTAATGGCCCCGAATTTATGTCATTTCAAATAGGTAGGTATTTAAACTTACTGAAATATAAAAAGAGTCATCCACTCAGTTACCTATGGATCTTATAGGAATTAGAATGAAAGCAAACCAATCACATTTTACTAGGCAACTTTTTATACTATCAAACTTTATCATCCTCATCATTCTTAGCGTTGTCAAAACATATGTATCTACTCTACATGCCTACTAGACAGATTTCGCATTATCGCAGAAAATTTTCAACATTGCATTTTCTACACTTACCTACCTAGTAATAATTTTCTTACAGTTGGTAGCTGTTCGTAAGACTGTAAAACTTATGTCACTAAACCAGTATATCTTTACTCACATAAATTTACGTAACATACATTTATTAGAAAACATATTATCTTGCTTTTACTTCATAAATGTTTACGTAGAACAACATCATCAATTCACAAGAGATAGACATTGTCCGCCGAGCGAGCGACGCACGACGCTGCTATTCATTGCGGACAACCCATCAAATTTTCGACTATAAAATATTCCCTACTGATTTTATGAATTCGAAGGGACTTTATTCTTTTCCCATTTAAGATTCCTGACGTCAAACGGGCACATAAACAGTGTCTGCTCCACGCAGCCATAAATCGATTCATTCATATTCGACGTTTCGCTTCATCAATCAATCGTCTATAAATAAAAGATGGACTCGCGAAGGAAGCGGCTTCCACTTCGAATACTGACGTCAGTTCATATGGACGAGCTTTTTTATTCATCGTACTAATATTAAAATTCATAAATAGGGTCATGTCCCACTATGAAAGCGAATGGAGCAAGCGGCGAGGAACGAATAGGCCACATCAGGTACTGTTGTCATTCTTGATTTATATATTACGAGGTGTACCTATTATAAGGTGGTGTCCATTATTATGTGGGATGAAAGAGTTAGTAAATTGCCTTGTGGTATGAATAAGGTAGGTTTTGGTCATTATAATATTGGCTAGCATTTAGAAACTCATGTGGTTAATAGTTTACGCAGTTTTAAAGATCTTGTCCCGACAGCACTTGACAAGATGTCCTGAATTTGAGGAGGAACCAGGAAAAAAATTACAACCAAGAACAATCCCGTTCATACTTATGGTCCGTTTGATTTTCTTCAATTATAAACTTACAAAAGCTGAACGAAATTTAGAATAGTTAAACACAGACCACTTCTTTGAAAAGCACTACCTAATTATGTTGGTGTTCACTCTTTGCATATCCAAATAGTCAACAGTGCTTAATGCAGGATCAGCCAATTTAAGCCTAAAATATTCTGACCAAAAGTCAAAAACCAACGTGTAATTAAAAGTCCCTGTCACCAGCTTTCGTCCTTGAATCTCTATAAGTTCAAATTACTTGTGTCAGTAATTCGATTTAAATCAACAAATATCACAGCTCACGAGTCATCAATTTCGCTTTCAGACTTTATTACCTATCACACTCAATATAATATTATATAGCGTGAGTGGGCAGTGGAGTCGGAACGACGCCATTCATTTTATCGACTTCTGTACATAACCATCCAGTCTATGTATAAGAGAATCAATGATCTCTCATATTCTCGAAAAGAGTAGGCACATTATATAACAACGTAGACACTACATAAATATTCAGAGGCGTCACTCAATTGAATATTTTGTTCAATTCTTATAATTATATTTTTATTTATTTATAGTCTCACGCCTGTATCCCCGAAGGGGTAGGCAGAGGTGTAAATTATTACACCCACATTTCGCCATATAATCATATTAGATAAGTATAAGTGTACTTATACTTAAACTTCTTCAACCATTGCTTAATTTATAGTAATAAATCAAGTAATTGTTGTTAAAATCTATAAATACATTGTTTTATCAATCATAATTCGGTAAGTGTGCATAGTAATATCAGTATTTAATGATATCGTCTTGAATAAGTCGTGTGTCGGTGCGTGGATAGAATTTTTCGTGTCGAGTGGGCAGATCGGCGGGTTTATCTCGTCACCCGTGCAGCAGCCGGCTGATATCTCGTACAAATTGGCGACACACAGGCACAGTGGTCGGAACACGCTATCTAGCTAGACAAAAAGGGTTACATAATTTTCCATTTCCCTTAGTAAAACCATAATTGGGGTCAGAGTTACCATGATCATTTTTGGCATAATTTCCAAAAAATCTAAACGCTTGATAAGTAATAATTTGATACAAGCCTCGGAATGGTTACAATAATTATAGCGATGGATCGAATAGTACCTAAACGGTTATTAATATTTTATTTATACAAAAAAAAAATACTTACAAATAAACTAACAAAAAATAAATTTATATTAGGTAAATAAGCTTAAAAGAAATATGTTTATTGCAATTAAATAACTAAATATATTCGGCATGTTTTACATAATTATATCGACAAACACGTGCAAATTCTTTTCGCTTTTTAATTTTACATCACTTCGTATTACAAAATTTCACCTTTTTTAAATATTCTATATGAACTACTCATCCCAATCTGTATCACCTTTAAGTACTTTGACATTCTACTGCATTTTTACAACGAGAGGGTTACTTTAAATACAATTCATTTTTTGTTCGATATAAGTCGTTTTATCCAATTTAAAATCCAATGAAAAGTCCAATGTAGGTATTCAAAGCAATTCTTAAAGTCAATAATAATTTTGTCCAGCTTGATCAGCGTTTTCGACCACTGTGCGACGTTGCAAACTACGGTCATGGGGTCATGCGTCGGCACATTGTAGATAAAAAACCGTCCTCGTTGCTGGCCAACGTTACTACAACCACTGTCTACGTCTGTAGTGCCTAGTCTCTCAACCCATTCATATTGTTATCACAAAGTACATGCAATAGGTATCAGTTATTTATGTTGTCGGCGTAAATGCCCTTTTCATAGGTATTGTTTACGTACTTGAGTTTGTGTCCCTTACTGAGAATACTGAATGCTAAGGTGCGATTTAATGCATAATATTTACATTGGACGTGTAACGATTTATAATTGTTCGTAGGAGATAATCTGTTTGAGAGTTAATGATACTAGCTTCTGCCCCGGCTCCCTCTGTATGAATATCAGTTATCGCGACAAAGCTTGGCCTATGTGGCTATAAGAATTACAGCCACTTATTTTTAGAGCAAAGATTTGTCAAAAGTAGTTAAAACGGTTTTTTCGTGAAATAATAACAAATATCCCTCAATCTTCACACGTTCTCGCGGTTAATGGTACCTAATTTAATATGTTCAACCTAGGGCTTTATCCAAAGGTTCTAGTGACGTCACACTGTACTGTGGCCGTCTCTCTCCAAGAAGCAACATTAGAAAGCTTGTAACTATGTAGCTCTATATGAAATCGATCAGGTAAATGATTATTTAATTTTCGCTATAGGTAACATATAAGTTTTACGTAGATAATCAGCTGTGTACCTATTGTTATGCTAAAGACTGTATTGTTTTCTAAATGCGCTTGATTATTTTAATTTTATCTATAAACAGACGGTTTTCGGAGAATATTTTACCCATGGCAACATTGCCGTAAGCATACATAATTGCTTTTATACGCCCTGTTTTACAATCAGCAGTAGTACCTAATGTTCCATGTATAGTGGAATTAAATTACTATTACATTTAAATTAATATGTTCACTCATGAATTTATGCAAAACATTTTAAACGATATTAGTTACATTAAGTAAACATACCTGATTTTGAATTTAAATGGCTTTATTAATTTTACAAAGTTGTATTCGTTTGGTTGGTTTAGATTTCGAATGCAGTGTTGGTCAAGTCGAATGGACGCATAGCATACAGGGCCGCGCCGACCCAATCCAGCGCCTGTGTGCGAAATCTATGAAGCGCCTTTTTGTCATCCTTTTCAAAAGTAATTAATGCATTATCCTGGCGCCTGTATGCGCTGCGCACATTGCACATAGGGGCGGCTCGAGCCTGATAGCATACCTATCAAATAGCTTCGGAACTCGAAATACAACCCTATACCAATCCGTCTGACCAGCGTGATATAGTGTTGTATTTGTTAAGCTCTACGTTATCGGCACTACGGTCCCTTCAGGACGTAGTTGCCTCTAGCCAGGCCAAATACGTCCAGGCATTGTTCTTGGACATCTCAGGCGCCTTCGACAACGCGTGGTGGCCCATGATCCTGCTGAATGCGAAGCAAGGCGGGTGCCCGCCCAACATCTATCGGATGTTGGTCGGCTATTTTACCAACCGCCGCGCGCCGGGCTGGTCTCTTCGTCGGCAGTGGGGTTGTGTGGAAGCCATTGACCATGGGCTGCCCGCAGGGCTCAGTCTTGAGACCCTCTCTGTGGAACCTACTCATGGAAGATTTGTTTCGGTTACCATACCCAGACGGGGTTCAAATGGTCGCGTACGCCGATGATGTAACGATTCTCATTGAGTCCAAATCTCGCGCCGGCATCGAGGCTTCGGCCTCATGCGCCATGGAGCTAATTAGCCAGTGGGGGCTGCGGAACCGGCTGGGCTTCTCCCCTTCAAAGTCATACTCTATGACGCTGAAAGGGAAGATGCCTGGCCGCCCGCCGACCATCCGACTCAATGGGATCTCAGTCAGGAGCGTGCAGTCGACCAAGGTTCTGGGTGTGGTGATCGAGTCAAGCATGTCCTTTCGGGATCATGCAGAGTCCATAGGGGAACGTGCCGCAGCAGCATTCGGAAAGATGTCGCGAATATCCGCTTCTTCCTGGGGTGTGCGTTATAGGGCCCTCAAGGTCCTATATCGCGGCACCTATGCCGCGATACTGACGTACGCCGCGGGGTGTTGGTGGAGACGAACGACCACGTTCATGGTCAGAAGCGTGTTGTTGAGGACGCAAAGGCCTGCGCTGATTTTATTGACGAAGGCCTACAGGTCCGTCAGTACCGCGGCTCTCCCCGTTTTGGCGGTAGTGCTACCAGCCGACCTCGAGGTTAGCCGGGCAGGCAGGATCGACGATTGCCGACACCTAGCCACGGACGACTTTAGGGCCGAAAGCAGGCAAATTTCGCAGGAGGCTGTTGCCGCATGGCAACAGAGATGGGAAGGTGAGGAGAAGGGTAGGGAGCGCTATCGGTTCTTCCCGGACTTGGCGGCCCGACTCAAGTACACTTGGGTCGAGCCGGACTATCAAGTCTCGCAAATTTTGACAGGTCACGGATGTTTTAGAAAGAGATTATATGACATGAAGCTGAGTGAGGAAAGCGTGTGCTATTGCGGCAAAGAGGACGAATGTTTGGACCACATTTTGTGGCGATGCCCCCTTTATGAGGACATTAGAAGAAAGATGATGGATGGGATCACCAGTCCAGAGGGCCCTCCGTTCTACGTCGAGCTCTTGAACTCCGAGGCGAACTTTCGGCGGTTGAGAGACTTCGCGCAACATTGGTACAGAACGAGGAGAAGCCTCGAGGAGGAAAATCGGACCCAGGCCGACGACGAAGCCGTCATCGTGACGCCAGCTGTATTAACAGCGCCTAGCCTACTCTGATAGTAGAGCCGCCCCTGAAATGGGGAGAGTGGCAAAGGGACGAAATTTGTAGGGAGGCTTCAACAGGCGCGCGGAAAAGAGCATACAGCAAGTACCGCGCGTCTCTCCCAAGTCTCCCATGATTCGGTCCATATACCCATACGGGTGGTGGGACCATGAGGTGGTGGAGGGAATGACCAGCGTGGTATATTAGGTCAAAACATCCTAATCAATCACAGCAGTGGACTGCAAACGGCTGTATGGAAATAATAATAATATTCTACCACATTCACACAACACCATCTAGTCTCAAACTAAGCAGAAGCTTGTACTTTGTGTACCTACTAGACAATGGATAGACGTACACACACACACATACACACACACACACACACACACACACACACACACACACACACACACACACACACACATATATATATATATATATATATATATATATATATATATATATATATATATATATATTTATTTTTTTTTTATTTTTTTTTGTAAATACATACATAGAGTCCATATTGGCTCACCTAAAGTTCTTTACCCGAAATTATTCTTCCTAATGATTTGGAATCCGAATGATCACTCTTCCTAAAATGTTTCATCCTAAAGTTTTCATTCATACTATTTGTAGTGCAACCGGCGATGTTCATTCATAACACTCATGTTTCCGAAAATTGTAATTAATAATATCATTAATGTAAATATATTTAAACTCCTACTGTTTTTTGCCATAATGCTTTTATCCCTAAACATAAGTAGGTACCTAATATTTTCAGTAATTATATTTTCACTCATACTCAGAAAGAAACATTTACCAAGTGTAATAAAAATATATTTACCCAGACACTTTTAGCCTTCATTATTTAGGTGTTTTATACGATAGAATCGAGAAAATAAACGATTTGCTAAAATAACACCTTTTTGACTAAATTCGTCTGTCTTCGCGCCGTAGCGACCCCAAGGCTACACTCCTACCGAAATTCATAAAACACGATTCATTTACGGTTATGTTTATGGTCTAGGTGTTTATACCGCAGTTTTAACCGTACCTAAACCAATAACTATAGGACCGATTTGGTTCTGGAACTTGACCATTGTTTATACTATTGTGTATTTGTACCATGGTACTATCATTCTTATATGTTATACATGTTATGTGAAAATAAAGTTACGCAAAATTAATGTAGGTATATAATATTGATTATTATGAATAAAAAGAAATCTAAACAAAAACAGATATGACTTTGAATAATAGTGTAAAAGATGGTTAAGTTGAGAAAATATAGGAAAACAAATAAAAGTATAATAGATGTTTATTGCATGACATTATGTAGTTGAATGCTTCGGAATTATGAACATTCAAAACAGACAAACAGAGTAGTTAGGAATTGTGATTGTTAGGATTAAAAATGTTAGGAAGAACATTTTCGGATTTCCAATTATCGGAGTTGAACATTTAGGTGAACTTTGGCGCACCCACGTACATATCTTAATATATAAAATCCTTGCGTTACTGACTGACTGACAGACATGCTACAGCCAAAACTATTAGGCGCAGGAAGCTGAAATTTGGCATGTATGTTCCTTGGGGACCGTAGGGGTGCACTAAGAAGGGATTTCCCGAAATTCCCACGGGATGGGCCAAAACGGGTAAATTTAAAAAAAATGCAGGCGTAGCTGCTGGCGTCCTCTAGTCTTTATATATATATTTCTTGTGTGCGTGTGTATGTCACTGAACTCCTCCTAAACGACTGTACCGATCTTGATGAAATTTTTTGTGTGTTAAAGGGTACCTGAGAATGGTTTAGATTCACAAATTAGTCCACTGGAAAATGTTTTTTTAAAATTTTTAATTTGGAAGTAGTAGTGGATTTTGATTTTCGTCAAGCAGTACAGCAAAACCTTACCTGAATAATAAAACATAAAAAAATAAAGATTTCGAGTCGACAACATATATCCGCAAAATTCGGAATGTCGAGTATTTTATTAAATTCTTATGGTTCTGACAGACAAATCTAAGGACAAATCGCAGTCGCCATATTAACCACTAGCGAAACGTCACTGATACGGGATAACATTTTGAGTACTACGTCTTATTATAGTATAAGTAGTTTGTATGTGTAAATACTTTTTGCAGTTATATTTCTTAAACAGTTAAAACGACAATTAAAGAAGTATCCGCCCAATAAAGGAGATTTGTTTTACCCCGAACATAGATGATACACTATAACTAGAGAACCTCGAATTCACGTGAGCGAAGCTGCGGGCAAAAGCTGGTTATATATAGAAACACCCAGACCAAGACAAACATCCATGTTCATGCACACAAATGTTTGACTTGAGCGGGAATCGAATCCGCGACCTTCGGCATAGCAGTCGCTTACACCCCCGCTGCGCCAACCGGTCGTCAACTAATAGATAACATTATATTATAATAAACAAAGAATAGGTAATTGTTATACTTAGTAGGTATTTTGTGTTTTAAAAGGCAACCACATAAATTAAATATCCTGCTTTTGGCACTTCTGCAATACAATATACCTATGGTAAACAGTATTTCTCTAACAATATGGTAGGAGGCATTACCTGTTTTCCCCTATAGAGCTTATAGACTATTTGTATAAGTTAAATATGATTATGTGCGAAATAAAATATATGTAACTGTTGACCTACTTTTCTGACTTGATAACAGAAAATAGGCCAAAAGGAGAATAAGTACCTACCTATCTAATTAAAAATAAAACATCTTGAATGTAGATTTCTGAAGCTAACATTGAAGAAAATTAAAAAATTGGGCAAGTGCGAGTCGGACTCGCGCACGAACGGTTCCGTACCATCATCTATAAAAGAAAATCACGTCCGTTGTATGTATACTTAAATACTTTATAAGTTTCTACCTGTTTATTAAGATCGAGTAACAAATTGCTTAAAAAATACGTTTGTTCTATGGGAGCCCCCCTTTATTATTTGCTTTTTTAAAATGTAATTATTTATTTTGAAAGGTAATATACAACTACATATTCTGTGAAAATTTAAAGCGTCTACCTGTTACAGTTAGTAATTTTGAGCAAAAAAATACGAAAAAAACACGTTTTTTGTATGGGACCCCCCTTAATATTTTATTTCTTTTTATTTTTAGTATTTGTTGTTATAGCGGCAACCGAAATATATAATTTGTGAAATTTCAGCTTTCTAGCTATCATGGTTCATGAGATACAGCCTGGTGACAGACAGACAGACAGACGGACAGACAGACAGACAGCGGAGGCTTAGTAATAGGGTTCCTTTTTTTACCTTTCAGGTACGGAACCCTAAAAAAGGATCTGAATAATCAGTAACTTTGCCCTTAGATATTTAAAAACATAATGGTAAGTTATTAAATAAATTAAATATTACATTCTGAAACACCTACACGCCTTGTATTGTATAAATATTTTTAGTTATAAACATAAGCCCACAGGAAACAACGCTTTCACGCAATAACACTAAAAATAGTTGTCCAATAATATTGTTAATAAAGATGAAGCCTACTCACGCACGTGGGTGTAACTAGGTTAAATTCTAGAATTAGCGAGCGAATATCCGCACTGACTGACGTCACGAAATTGACACTCAATATCATGTGGGCAGCAGCGAAAGCCAATAACGGAACAAAATACCTACAATATACTTAGAATTTTATTTTCTCGAACTGAACGCTCGTCTGCGAAGCCTTGTCCATTTTCATTAAAGGTTCACTGAAATTATATTGAAGAGTAAGCTGATCAATTTTTTTTTAAATTTCTGATGCTGTTGATTTTGTTTGGGGGAAGGGGGTTGCTTATTTTCATTTGAAATGGGGGACTTCAACCCGGTGAAGAAACATTTTATCAAAACATAAAAAATCAGACCATTACTGTGGCTGCAAATACTAATTCCTGCTATCATCAAGAAACGTGGGTTTTCAAAAACTTTTCCCCTTTATGTAACCCAAGATGTGACATCCACTCCTTGCCTAATGGGGTCCTATGTCGTAAAAGGAACCCACTGTCTCTAGCTCTATTATTTTAGGCTCTACGATGATATGCCAGTTATTATACCAGTACCTATACATATGATAAAAATTCATTATTTTGATAGCACCTAGTCAACTACCCAAAAGCAGATAATCGATCGATAGTTGTATGAAAGGTGCAAACTCACTCAAACGCCTTTGAAAAGTCGATTGCGTTCGGAACGCGAGTGTCACCTTTTCAATGGAATCGTCTTGGTGCGAACGAGTTTTTACGTGGGCTGATCCGTGGGAGCTGCACTTCATCCTATTATGTGTTATACGTTGCTGTTTAACTTGCGGCAACTAGTTTTAGCTCAGATTTAGTTGGAGATTCGCAATTTCTACTGCTTTCTGTACGTCTTGATTTGTTTATAGTAAGTAGCTATGGGTAATAGCGATACCTTTTCCATGCTTTGCTTTATGCGATTATCAGTTCGGAACTGCAATTTGATTTTGAATAGTATGGAGATATGATTTCGAAATAAAAAGCCAATATCAACTCCGTAATGCTTTTCCTTTTTGTCAGAGATACACAGACATAATTGTATGATTTTTATGTCTGAAAACGAAGCAGACATCCTCACTATGATGTTGGCACGTGGATCATTCGTTATCTTATTCAACTAACATGGGTGGCTCCAGAGGAGGTGCTGAGGTGGTTAAAAACTTTTCACCACGTTCAAGGTCTCCACAAATCAAAATAAGCCCAGCCCACCTCATAGAAATCCTTGAATCCGTTACTGTTTATAAAGGCAAGGTTAGATGGAGTATCTAGTAAAAGTGTGATTTTAGAGGTCGAATTGGCCAGTTCATTCCTGAATCATACGACTCCACCACCGGAATCTTGGTTCTAAGATAAGATGTTAAGAAGATTGCAAAAACTGGGTACCTATTATAAAATTCCACGTCACACCTTACATATCTAAGAAACAATATAAAACGTGATATCATATAATTTATTGTATTAATTGAATGCATACGGAAAACTCTGTTAAGGAAAACCACAAAGGATTACTATAATCATTTACGACATTTTAATGTTAATTTTAAAATATCCTGCCTGGGGTATGAATGGCTAGTATAATTAAAACTGCCTTATAGGTCTCGTGCCATTATGCGTCGTCGATAAGATTGTAAGACCTCAGTTTCGGTTTCTGAAATAGCTTAAGCAAAGTAAGTAAGTATATAATTTTAAAATTACTGCACCACGAAAAGTAGAGTTGTGCTAGGTAATATTGACTAAAAATAATTAGAAAGTAGAGTCCATATTGTTATCGCTTCATTCCGATACAAACTCTCTTTGTATTCAAATTCAAAACCATAAATGCCCTATGCCTATGATCGTCGGACACACTTGAGCAGTCAAATTCAGCACTTTTGGTTTCCTCCTGAATCCACCTGAACTCCCACATACCTATCCATTTATAACATTTATTTGGTGTGCCAAACGTAGCGTTATACCGCCTGCATCCACGATTTTCACGTTGGTGCCCAGTGTCCGTATATTAGCCTAACCTTGGCTATTAGATTTTACATTATTTAAGTTTATCATCAGAGCGACTGCCAACTTACCTCTGCAACCCAAAAGGATAGTGAAATTTTACGGCTTAACGAACGCGCCTAAATTGAGCTCTTCCAGACATGGCGACTATTAAATACATAACTGTAAGTGTCCGTGTGGTGACGGATTAAGAATACGCAATATCACCACCCCATATGATCCCATGGGTTTCGTAAGAGCCGACAGAGGGACCATACTATGCAGAGAACAGCACTGTAAGAGAAGGAAACTTGATACAAACCCTATACCAACCCGTTTGGCCAGCGTAGTATAGTACGCCAATTCCTCCTTTCAAAGGAGAGGCCTAGTCCAGCAGTGAACTCTAAGGGGCTAATGATGAACTGTAAGTAACTTTGAAAAGTCAGTTGTGCCCCGCGCGTTTAAACCTGATACGTTGCATAGCAATTTATCCACTGGGCTGTCGCCGCTTTTCAACATTTAAAGAAGACCATTTTCGGTTACCAGTCGTTTCAATTTTCAACATTCCATTTTGGTATGTACCTCCTTAAATGCGTCCCCTTGGTATTACGCAACCTGCAAGGTTTAAAACATGTAACCACGACTATGAGACACACTTACCTACAGTAAAGTTAGATCTAACAATGAATACAGATTTACATAGAAGCGCAGTTCTTAAGGATTTCGTTTGCCGGTTCCAAGTGAGGACTGTCTCCAGTTTAGTTCGTAGTTGGCGCTGTTGGCGGCGCTGGCGTCGTTCTCCGTCTCTCTTGCTTTCGTAGTTAAGATACACAGGAGGAACGTTCGTCTCTCTTGCTCTCGTAGAGACAGCTGTCACAGCTGGACTGCCACGCCGCCAAGCGGTAATTTGGGTCACAGAAAGTTTGTCTTCAGAGCGCTCATAAGAAATACGCCTCTATGTAAATATCCGAGCTCTTTAGATCTAATCGGCACTGGTGAAATGTAACTGTCATATCTTCCGGGAAATATCGACGTGATTGTATGTCATGTCATTTGATTTAATGTCAAGGAAATTGCAATCTATTTTTATTAACGAGTGTAATATCCTCATTCATTCATGGAGGCGTTATCACCTTACTACGGTTTTGATTGATTCATCGCGGGATGCCTGGTTAAGGAAAACCATAAACGATTGCTGTAGGTACGCGATACTTATTCACAAAACGTTGTTTAGGACTTCCTGGTATAAATGAAATGGCAATTACACGCCTTTATTAAGTAATAACTGTACAGGAAACTAACTGGGGTCAGCATGTTTAACCTTTGTTATAACAATACTTGTATTATTTTAAATAAGAATATTTTTATTTTAGTTTAAAGTGGAATGGAATATTTGGGTTGTAGAGGTTCGTCGGCAGTCGCTGTAAAAAAAAACTAATATTTTGTCAAATCTGATTGGACTACTTAGTACCCAAACTCCGGTCTCCAGGCCAAAAGCCTTGAATGCAACCGTGTCGTTGCCACGGATGTACTGAACATGGCGCTTGCAACAGTGCCGAAATATCGGATACTTCAAACAAAGGTAGGTACTGGTATATATCCCGAAAGACAATTTAAAATAAGTTTAAATGACCACGAAAGAAGATATAATATTATGCACATGAAACAAAACATACTTCTATATACGTCCTATCATATATAGTACCTTCTAGAGGGTCTAGAAACCATAGCCGCTCACAGCAGGGGCACAACACACTTGTTTGATTGCAGTGTTTTGCAATTTCAAGCCTATAACTTAATCGCATGCGTGTAGCACTATTACTACGAAATATAACCAGAAGCTTGTATATAAGGCAAATAATCATAAATATATAAAGATGAATGGTTATTGGTACCTTATAAGGAGTGCGAGACAACTTGTAATGATTGAGAATGTGGCTTTCAAACTAATTGATAAGACGATGGGAAAGCCCAAGACACGCCTTCGGTACTCTATCATAACCATAACTAATATAGGAAACTAGATAGTGTGTAATCTTGTGGAAAGGTTTTATGAGAGGTTTATTGGGAGGTAGAGTAGACGGTACAGGTAATTTATTTCTCTATAAACACATATTGTTAATTTGGCACGCCTTTTTATGAACTACTCTGGTCCCATCCTCATTATCACTACTATATCACATGTACAGTCACTTGGCAAAGTAATGCTACCTCGGAACTAGCTACTAATACAATCCCAAGTCCATCAAAGGAATCTAATTCATCTAAGAGTCATCTAAAGGTAGTAGAGCCTTGCTGATTTCAGCATGAATGGGCCGGCTCGACCGGGGAAGTACTACCCTCTCACAGAAAATCGACGTAAAGTAACAGTACCTAAACTGTTGCGTTCCGTTCGGTGAGGGAGAGTACCGGAGGCGCTATCTCCTATTCCTTCTCCCTCATCCCACTCCCTATCCTATCCCTTTTCCTCCCTATCCCTTTTCCCAACCCCAAGAGGCGGCAACGCACTTGTAACTCCTGTGGTGTTGCTTGTGTCCATGGGCGGCGGTAATTGCTTACCATCAGGCGAAACGTTTGCTCGTTTGCCGCCTATTACCATAAAAAACGAGGATATGTCTGTGTGCATCACCAGCAATAGGTATCCTGAAGATGAGTTTGTCGGATAAGATCGAGAGATTGAGCGTGTTATCTGTTGTTGGTACAAGTCTTGGGTTTCTTTCGTCGCAGAAACTGCTTATTATAAGCCGTGGGTCGCATGTCCTTCGCAGTCAGGCTAACTGAATCCATTTTACTTAAGGTCACAGGTGCCCCTTTTATGAGTACATGCTTGAGAATTAACATTACAGGAGTACAAGCCACTCTGGTGCGTCAGATCTACACGAACCGAGCTTCACTTTCGCCTTGGAGGCCACGGGCTGCGTCCGAATTTCTCTTTATTGGTAAGTAATATACATACATACATACATAGACTCACGCCTGTTTCCCCGAAGGGGTAGGCAAAGGCATATTAAACGCCCACTTTTCGCCAGTGTTTTGATCCCACGCCTATTGCCGCTTATTGGGACATTTTGTTTGCCAGAGCCTCGTCCGTTTATCGGCAGGTGCACCACTTGCAGGTGAGGTTGGCTTGGGACCCTAAGTTCTTGGTGGGAACCCTATGCACCCTTTGAATTTATCTTTATTGGTAAGTAATATTAATGCTCAAATAAGTTTGTATTGACTGATCATTTACTATAACTAGTCATGTTAGACACTTACCTATGTACCTAAGTGTCTAGTATTTAAAGCCGATAGGTTTCCGCCCGACTACAGCGACTGACTGGCAATAAGTACTTCAGAAGACAAATTAACGACAACAACTGCTATGTAAAGTTGATATAGTACTCACAAGTTTGAACAGGACTTACTAAATTAAATTTCTATGTCAACAGTAAGTAGTTTAAGCGGCCGGAGCCATATCTATTTGCAGTTTCCAATAATGATTAAAGGCATTATAAATTTCACGGTTCAGTCTACTTTCACGTGGCCAGTTGTCGCACTCCTGCGCAACTGTGGGGCTACACCAACGCTGTTTAATGTACCACTATTACTTATTAATTACATTGGTTATTACAAACATGGTGTTATGGGTAATACAAGTAATTATATGTATTTGGAAATAAATTAAGATACAAAATTACCTATAGAAAATAGAATAAATGATATAGGACTAATACTACATTTAAATGTAAAAACTTGTGACTTTACACAATCGGATACTTCAGTGGCTGTACTTTTTTAAACTCCATTTTTTGCAGCCACTTCCATCGTCAGGGCGCAGTTTTACGCTGTTATTCTAGAATTTTTGGTTGTTGTTCATTTGGTTCAGTTCAACTATTACACTGCTCTCTATCTAGAGGAGTGGGCGCTCAACGAAGTGTAACATTAAATGAACAATGAAATGGAGATGGTAAAAGAACATGAAAATTGTGTGTTTATGTATTGCCACTATGTGCAATTTACCACTATAACTTTTGGGGGATTTGTGGAATAAGGAGTAAAGATATTTGATCGCCCCTCTGCTGCTCCTAACGTTACATCCGTTTTTTCAGTTCACTCTCTACTAAAGACTAAATAGTAGCTACTTGTCTGCTCTGTATTAAGATCTGGTCGCCTGCTCTCTATCACTAGTTTGCCACCAGGAAAAGGATAAGAAACACTAGACGGAATTATCGTCAACAAGGTACCTAATCGAATCATATGGAAACTTCCTCCAACTTTCTGAGCTATCAATATAAATAATAATAATAATAAAAAACGTAGACATAGTTGTCGGGGTTATCGAAGTAAGTATACCTACTGTTCTATAAACGTTACGATGCATTTTGTAGCGCGGCGTACACAGGAAGAGCTCATGTTACGACACCGCTTACGATACCGATAAATAATTACTTATTTGTACTTATAGTTATTTGTGTATGTATAATAGGAGAGAATAATTTGTTGATGCGACTGAAAGAAAAATTAATAAGAAATGTTGATATGGTAAGGAAACATTCACTCAATTGAGTTAATCACTCTTCTTTGCACAGGGTACTGACGACGGAGGGAGTAAGGCATCGCTCTTCTGACGCACCCAAATCTGATACGTTGATGATTTAACTTTTTTTATGGTAATAGGCGGCAAACGACCGGGCGGATCGCCTGATGGTAATCAATTACCGCCGCCCATGGACACAAGCAACACCACAGGAGTCACAAGTGCGTTGCCGCCCCTTGGGGTTGGGAAAAGGGATAGGATGAGGAGTGGGATGAGGGAAAAGGAATAGGGGATAGGGCCTCCGGCACTCTCACTCACCGAACGAAACGCAACAGTTTAGGTACTGTTACTTTATGTCGATTTTCTGTGAGAGGGTAGTACTTCCCCGGTCGAGCCGCCCATGCATGCTGAAATCAGCAAGACTCTACTAGCTTCAGTTAAAGTGCACATTATTGGCAGCTATGTTTTTCAAGCATGGTGGACCTGTATAATTTCATAACTTTGGGTCTGTGTTTGCAAATACATAAATGGTTTAACTTAGTGTATTGTAGACGCGAACACGTGAAACTAAATGCTTGATCGCAAGATGGCCATTGTGCGATCTTGAGGATTTAATAAAAACGTAAGATCTGTACAAAGAATCGCTCTACCAGACTGAATATAAAGACATATATTTTCAATATACTGTATACTGTATTTACATATATACTGCTGTCTATTACCTGAAAGTGGGTACGTACCTATAACTCGAGAATAGGTATCCGGCCTCTGCTTACCAGTAAACTAAAACTGATCTGATGAAGGAAACAGTTTATTGTCAACAGTAGGTATGTATGTGTGACATGTGCATGGACAAAGTTATTACATGACAATACTAGTAAGTCTATAGGGAAATATACTTTCAGTCATTTAAGACCAGCATGCTGTATGCCTGAAAGTAGGTAAGTACCTACAGTTCTAAAACATCCGGCCTCTACTCTCCATCAAAAGCAAAACTGATCTGATGAAGGAAACTAGTTCATCATCATCGCCCTAGTGTTATCCCGGTTGCATCCAAGACTGACAGCCTTGGAGCCCCAGGTCCGCTTACTGGTCTACCCAGATATGACAGAATATCAACTTTTCCACAGAGCGACTGCCGTCTGACCTCCGTAACCCAAAGGGATAGCGATATTCTATGGTTTAGACCATGAAGGAAACTAGTTATTTGACAGGATATTTGAGGTAGGTGTGACATGTGCATCGACATAGTTATTACATAATACTAGTAACTCATAGAGACATTTACTTTCAAGCACTTCAAAACATCATCTATGTACCTACTGCTGTAAATTGCCTGAAAGTACTTAGTTACAATTTGCGACTATCCGGCTTCTACTCTCACCAAAATTGATCTGATGAAGGAAACAGGTTATTGTCAACAGTAGGTAGACGTGAAATGTGCATCGACATAGTTATTACATGACAATACGTGGATTCCATCGTGATCGGATGCGGCGGTGGCGGACGGACGCGCGTCCGCTCGGCCGGAGACCAGCGCCGCGATGCTGAGATATCAACCGCGCCCGCATCCTCACATACGACAATGTGACCTTTGTTTGATATGGTATGTTGCTGTTGTTCAGTTGCCTGATACACAACCCTTAGGTTTAGACTCTAAACCCAAAAAAGGTTTTGCAGAGCCGCGTAGCCATTCTCTAAACTCTACACGATTCTGCAAAGACGATTTTGGCAGTACCTAAATATTTTTTATCCAAGCAAATATTCTTGTCGTTGCTCGTTAGCAAACGCACCAAAGAGAGGTGCAACACTCAGAAGATATTATAAAATCAGTTTACATATTATACGGCCGTTGCCTATCGATCCAAAATTAAAAAAACGACCTACCTACTCAGTTACGCTTCATCAACATAACGAAATGAGTAATGACAGTATAGTAGCTATATGGCTTAAGGTTTTAGATTCCACGTTATCAAAAGGTAAAATCGTCTACCAGACACATTACCAAATAAAAAATGTAATCAAATAAAACAGCTTTAAATAGATTTTAGCCGATATTTTATTTATTTCACACCAATCATCTAATATTGCACTTCAGCAGTCAATAAATCTCAATTACGTGAACATAAAACTGTATTGTAGTAGCATGTTCGACGCAAAGTGCAATGAACACCGCCCACACAAAACACCTTCCTATAACACAATGAATCTTTCTAAACAGAGCCTTCATACGCGTGTAAAACGAAACTATAGCAGTTTACGTAACCCCTACAAATCATTGAAAGGAAAGGGGGGGTTTGAGGGTGGCGTAGGCCGGCATGAATGAACCGGCTCGCGTCACTCAACGCCCCAACCGCGCTACGTATTCTCATCACAGACGATCGATAAAAGCATTTTAGGGTTGAATTTTGTGACTTAATTTGAAAATACGTAGCTATGACGTCGATTCAATATAATTCTTCGACTTTATTGTCTTTACGACGTGGGATGCAGTGACGCGTCTAGGGGTCAATGCTAAGACAAACCCAATATATATTTTTTTGAGGTGAAACTTTGTCTCTCGGTCTTTGACTTGATGTATGAACGTCACGAGAAATTGTGAATGAATTCATGTTTTAAACAAAAGTTCGTTTTTATTTGCTGAATACATTTGTCTTTCTTTTAATTTGGAATTCCAGTTTTCTAATTATCGCATGAAGTTTTCAATATGTAGAAGTCGAATATGCCATAGATAGTTATTTTTTCAATCAAGTACATATTTGTGTATCCATGCTTGAACAAACCGTGGTGTATTACACCCACATAACATCCGCTATGAGTCAGCCTCTTTTGAAGAGGGCCTACACACAAATGTACACGGGGCTCAGATACAGAGCATTTAAAAACTCATCACAACTAATCTAATTGATCACACTAGTTGGCACTGTACGACTGATGCCAATTGATAAAATATATTGCAGTATTAATGTATTGAACATTACAATTTCATTTCTTACCGCTAAGAAAATAAGTCTGAATCCCAAGAAGAAAACAGATAAGTTTCATAGGACATGTCGCGTTTTTTGTAAGAGATTCAACCAAATTTGGGAGAAACGGAGAACAGCAGGTAATTATGTAATTGTAGTTTGGTTCTAAGCAAAGGTAATGTTGCAATTGACCACAGGTGGTGTCGGTAAAGTCGTTCCCCCACTGTTGACGAAAAACCGGTGGGCTTAATGTAAGGTTAACTACTACTTTTACAAATTAAGAAGCATTTCGCAATAACCTCGAGTTCATTGAAGCGGGTTGACTAAATACATAATATATCGTAATGTATTCGTATAATATAAATACTTTACAAGTGCAAAAATACTCCTTAATAACATAATTATTTTTATAGATTTGTGACGAGTTATGTGTCGCCCGATTAAAATAATACATTTTCTGTCGAAGGAAAATGTGCGAAAATGTTGAATGTCTGAAGATGGATAGACATGTCATTGATATTATTATTTTTAGATTTATCTACATACGTATATTTAGACATTATGATTATGTAAGTATAGAAATGTATATACTTAGTTAAAATTAATATTCTGTAATGTTCGACTAATTAAAAATTACAGTAAATAAAAAAAAAATGATATTAGATGTCTGCTGAGTCCCATCTTTGGCCTGACTGACTAAAGGGCCGAAGCCAGTGAGTTCAATCATCACTGATGCTATACAAAATACTCGTAGGCACACGGCTGATCAAATTCTGAATGAAGACAATAAAAATGCGCAATAGGTAAGGACTATTACTATATATATACATATATACTTCTGCAATCATAATATTATATTCAAAATGCCAACGCGCAACGTTATCAAAATAAAACAGTTATTTTTAGTATATTATCTGATTCCAAAAATAGAACTGAATATCGAAATCGTGAGTTCACAAAGCAAGTAAGTTTTAGATATCGAAAATATCTCGGGAATCATTCGTTTGGGGATTCCTAAGTTCGCTTCTTGAATATGATTATGCAAATATTCCTCGGTATACATCGTAATCTCGCTCGCTCCCCCCTTCAGCCTACGTAGTGAATGAATTGGGGGAGATGGTGGGATTGGTTGGGTGGAGAGAATGGGGTGCCTCACCCCTATCTTTCTAGTTGAGACCTAAGACATGGTAATTCAAGGTTCTTTCGTAATAATGTTCTGAGGCAAACTAACGTAATACTTTGTAATTTCTGTATACATTATACTGCGATGTTTGTCAAGTGGTCGTTTATTTTATTGGTAGGTTTGGTTATGTCTGCGTATACGAGTGACGTCTTGTTTTCTCTGTTTGAGACAAACAAGCAGCTATCTGATCAGCATGCAGATTCGAAAATGGCAACGGCAGAGAGCAGCCAGAAAGAGTAGTAGACCACGTAAATGACTTGACAACACCACTTGGGTAAACATCGAAGAATCATATTCCTACGCTAAGGTATGAGCTTCAAAATGTGGCACTGAAATTCATCTTGTCCTAGTATACAACTGCAGACCCTTTCACGCTGAAAGTACCGTAATTCTAGCAAAATAAAGACCGCTACACCCTAACATGATCAGATTAAATCAGTGCACATCTACTGTATTGAATTTCATGACCACAGTTCGAGTGACGTAATAACCATTGATTTATGCCGGCTTCGTATTGATTCATAATCGTACGTACATTGTGCCCGTGTGCGAAACTTCTCAATGTCAAAGACGTTTGTAGCACTTCCCCTGTTGTTGGAGGAACTTATAGCCAGCTTTAGATTTGTGAGGAAATTGGCGGCCAGTTGACAAAAAAAAATTTATAAGTCCGTCCTTTAGATTATTCAAAAATAAGCGATACATATTTTTTTATTTGTAAATTAAACCAAAAATGATCAAGATATAGCTCATTAAATTTACGTATAACGTCACGCCGTGCTGCATTTTTTCGCACTAGATGACGTCACACGTAACTTTAATGGGTTATATCTTTGTTATTTTTTATTTAATCGAAAAAAGAAAAAATACGTGTCCAATATTTTTTTATAATCTAAAATACGGACTAAATAAATTGTAATTATTTTGACCCTGGAAACTACCCTATTGAGATAAGTAGTTACGTAATAGCTAGTTTGGGAGTTATGTACGCATTTGCATTTCTTGCGTTTTTGGGAAAAGCAATGATGGAGTTTATTATTTCATAATGTCAGCCTAGAGACGTCCACTGCTGGACATAGGCCTCTCCCAAGGTTCTCCACACAGATCGATTTTGAGCCGCCCGCATCCAGCCGATGGCCGTTGGAGCAGGCGCGTTCTAGAGTTGCGACCACGTACCGGACGACGCAGCAGGAGTAGGCCTCCCGCAAGGTGGACCGACGATCTGGTTAATTATTTATAATTTACGAAATTATAAATGCTGTTAGTCGCTAGTACCAATTCGAGCAGTTCTGCTATCTCATATTGGGTCGAATCGTTGAAGATGCCATCGCGAATAGGTTCGCCTATTGGATGTTCTTATCGTATCTCAAAAGCTGATAAAATGTATCGCAGAAGTTGATAAAAGACGCAGGTGCTATACTTCTCTCGCAAAAAGATAATTGTTTGTTTTTCCGTCTACGCGACGCAAAGGAGGGTAATCTGTGTATAATTTCTATTCGGTATAGTTATTGCTCTATTTCTATTTATCACGTATCAAATAATCAACGGTTACGACCGAGACATATTCAAAATCGCAAAACTCAGAAACAACAACAGCAAGGATTTCAAAGTCATAAAATACATAAAAAATCAGAGTGGACAACTGCTCACGTCTAATAAAGAAATCCAGGAAAGGTGGAAAGAATACTACTCTCATCTTCTGAACGAAACATATCCGAGCCAAGACCCACGCATACCTCCCCTACCCATCATAGGGCCTATACCCTGTATAACACAGGAAGAGACGCACAATGCTATTCATGCAATGGCAAATAATAAGACGACAGGACCCGACAATATTCCCGCAGAATTGTGGAAGAAACTGGGTATGGATGGAGTAGTATTTCTAACAAACCTCTTCAATAGAGTTCTGATTGATGGCATACCAGATGACTGGAGGAACAGTTTATTGGTCCCGTTCTATAAAAATAAAGGGGATGTTAGACTATGTGAGAACTACAGGGCAATCAAACTAATATCACATTCCTTAAAGATATGGGAAAGAGTTATAAGCAATAGACTGCTTCAGCTTACAGAAGTCTCAGAAAACCAATGCGGCTTTGTCACTGGTAAGTCTACCATAGACGCTATCCACACGGTCAGGATTCTGATGGAACAATATAGGGACAACGGGGTGGACTTACATATGGTGTTCATCGATTTGGAAAAGGCTTTTGACCGAGTTCCGAGGCAATTAATATGGGAAGCCATGCGAGCACATAACGTACCAGAATATTACATTCATATTGTAACAGACATGTACAACAACGTCAAAACCAAAGTGCGTTGCGCTGCTGGAACGAGTGAAGAGTTCGAAGTAAGAGTCGGTGTGCACCAGGGATCGGCACTAAGTTCACTTCTTTTCAACCTGGTCATGAATCATCTGACCGCCAAACTTCAACAACCACCACCATGGAACCTTCTCTACGCAGATGATATTGTCCTAATCAGCGAGAGCGCCAGTAACTTGCAAATCCAGCTGGAAAAATGGAGAGCCGCATTAGAAAGAGCTGGTTTGCGGATTAGTAGAGCAAAGACAGAATACCTGCATTGTAACTTCAGTGGCTCAGAAACATCTGACACCATCCATCTGCAAGGCACTCCATTGAAAAAAGTAGATAGCTTTAAATACTTAGACTCTATCATCGCCAGGGACGGATCTATAGATGCCGATGTAGCTCATCGAATAAACATAGGATGGATGAAGTGGAGAGAACTGTCAGGAGTGTTATGCGATAGCAGAATGCCGGTATACATAAAGGGTAAAGTGTACAAAGCTGCAGTTCGCCCAGCAATGATGTATGGTGCCGAGTGCTGGCCTCTAAAGAAAAAACAAGAGGACAAACTACACGCTGCAGAAATGAGAATGTTGCGTTGGGCAGGAGGTGTCACGTTACTGGACCGCATACTAAATACGTATATACGTGGCAGCTTCAGAGTAAGACCTATCCTTGAGAAACTGGAAGAAAGCCGTCTCAGATGGTACGGACATGTCATGCGGCGTCCACCTGAACACATGACTCAGAAAGTACTGACACTGTACCCACCACCAAAACGACGAGGAAGACCCCGAAAAACATGGATAGCCACTGTAAATAAGGACATGAAAAAGGCACAAACATCAGCCGAGACGACCCAGGACAGACATTCCTGGCGACGAGTTACTAGGAGAGCCGACCCCAAATAATGGGATAAGGCGAGGAAAAGAGAGAGAGAAATAATCAACGGTTACCATATTCTCATAACCTTCGGAGTCCTTCGACGTTTCACGTATTCTGCTAAGGCATTTGTGTCATAAAAATAGTAGTAAATCTAGCGGTGGCGGTGATAATAGCTCTGCTCTACACACTAATTAATTCTGCGTGTACATCTAGAAACTGTTCGTGTTGGCGCAATTGAATCGGCTTGTCGCTAGCCCCTTGTTTCACACAAAAGGATAAACACATAGACTATGTAACGTGCAGATATGACGTAAGGATGTTATTGTTATGTGTTTAATACCTAACGGCTAGAAACATATTTTAGTCAAAATGTAAATCTGAAAGTCAATCTACCTATCATACTGATGATTTTAGACAGCTTCTTCTGATAGAGACGCTCAAGACCGCTGATTGAGAGGGTATAGGGTACACTGTCAAAGAATTTATTATTTTGTTTTTTTATTATAGTAATTGCAGACTTACCTCAGAAGATGTTATGTTTTAATGTTATTATGTAACTCGCAGCGGAATGCGAAAGGCTGTATGATGATATGTAATTGGTGTAAATGCATACTCGCCGCAATACGGGCATCATTTCTCTAGACAACCTTCTGCTAACGGGTACGCACTGATGACTGTCGGATATCACAACTAAAGGTACCTTATGTGCTGTTCTGATTTATGAGTAACATTATTACAAAATTGAAAAAGACTGCCTCCGTGGTCTAGTGGATAGCGTATGCGACTGCTGATCGGAGGTCCCGGGTTCGATTCCTAGGTCGGGCAAAAGTGTTACTGGGTTTTTCCGAATTCTCAGTAGCAGCACGGAGTCTGGTGATGTGCCGGGTAGCGGCAATAGGCTCGCCCCCTATTACGAGGGACCTAAAAATTCTCATGGCGAAATGTGGGTGTAATATTACACCTCTGCCTACTCCTACGGGGATACAAGCGTGAGTCTAAAAAAAAGAAAATATTACAAAATCAATTGTCATAATCCGTTCAGTAGTTTTTGCATGCTAGAGTATCAAACATGCACAGATCCGTCCCCAAACTTTTGCGTAGGTAGTGTCATATCTACAGTTACATAATCTAGCGCCCATAACACGAGCCTACGCTACTACGTCCGTCTGAGATCAAGAGGAGCGAGAGGGAGGCGTGGGTGTGCGTGGGCGGCACGTAGGCGAATCACCAGCCGCACCATCACGCCGACTATAGCGACGTGCGTCCGGGCTGCCCGCGTTCACACAATTAATGTGCGTCTTACTGACGAAGTGACGACCTATGACAAACGACGGTAACTTGTAACGTGCTTGCGGTCTTTCGTAACTGCTTCCCCTTGGAGAGAGGCTACTGAAAGTGCCTACAATGAAGAGCGCAAAATGTCGCATCAAGTATGGGGCGGCACGTAAGCGAATCACCATCCGCACCGTCATACCGACTATAGCAACGTGCGTCCATGCTGCTCGCGGTTAGACAATTAACTAATGTGCGTCTTACTGACGAACGACGGCCTGGGTCTTGTAACGTGCTTGCTTTTTTCGTAACTGCTTCCCCTTCGGTGAGAAGTAGCAGAAAGTGCCTACAATAAATAGGGTGAAATGTCGAAACTTACTATAGTGACGGTATCAAGTATTACAACCTACTATGCAGTCTTTCGTAAGTGATTCTCTGCTTTTCTGTAAGCTGGACAAACTGCGTACAGAACAAAACGTGCGAAGAGAGTGACTGGAATGTGGCAACTTACCTACTATCGAGGCACTATAGTGACGACATTGGTATTATAACGCACTTATGGTCTTATGTAAGTGGTTAGCCATCGGAGAGACGCTGGAGCAATTGCCTAGATGGAAGAACGTGACTAGGGAGGTAGGAATAACCACTATCGAGGTACTATAGTGACTGAATTGGTATTAAAACGCACTGCCGGCCTTTTGGTTTCGGTGAGTATGTACGACCCTCGATAACACTGCAGAAATGGCTAGAAAGAAGAAGGCAGCTGGAAAGCAGAAAGAGCTGAAGGTGACTGGCTGCAGTGTGGCATTTAAGGTTCGATAGGATGAAGAAGACTTAAGAAGAAAATGGTAGGCTGTAAGAAAGTGGCTGAGCACAAGGCGTAATTTTTTAAGAAGTTGGCTGTTCTAAAGAAGTTTGGGATGTGAAATCTGGATAAAATGAGAAGTAAGTCAGTGTTCGAGGGTAGAGAGAAGTCGCCTGAAACAAAGATAACATCCAAAGTTACCTGGTCCTGTTAGAAGGGTCGATGAAGACGTGCTTTTTCCGTAGTCGCCAGTTCGCCACTGACAATTTGTAATCTTAATCGGTCACCACGCGGAGAAATCGTCGTGGGATCGTAATGGTCTTAATAATTACTGTCGCATCATACATTACATTACGTAATTAATCAGCCTCCTTGCGTTATGTTTTATGTCACCGGTGACTAAAACTATCAGCAAACTGTGTCATCATATTACTGGGCATAACACAACATAACATCACGGCGTTTACTCCGAAGGGTTACGCAGACATATGGCACACCCACATCTATATTTAGATCCACGTAACAGCGATGAGCCTTTGCTTACAACAGACTATATCATATTATCTTGTATTGCTACTGAGAATTTCCTCAAAGGAAAATCAACATGTGCATAGGGTTCCCACCAAGAACTTAGGGTCCCAAGCCAACCTCACCTGCAAGTGGTGCACCTGCCGATCAACAGACGAGGCTCTGGCAAACAAAATATCCCGATAAGCGGCAATAGGCTCGCCACCTATTACGTGGGATCAAAACACTGGCGAAAAGTGGGCGTTTAATATGCCTCTGCCTACCCCTTCGGGGAAACAGGCGTGAGTCTATGTATGTATGTATGTACAATCAACATCACTTACATAAACTTGAATAATTACTGTGTCCTACGTTGTGAAGTGATGCGACTGCAGACCAATGGTTGAGATGGATCTCGATATTGGGATGCCATGGCTTCGATATACACCAGCTAATTTAAACCAAGGCGCACGGTAATGACTGATGAGAGATACACTAATCGTGCCTTATTCCTACAAAATGACTTAATTATATACTTAATGACTATTTGAGCAAATAAAAATTATAGATCAAATAGCTTGTATTTTTTTTTTATTTATATAATGTTGGGTTCTAGAGAAAATCTAGTTTTTATTTTTTTATTCTATTTTTTAAGGACTTCTGTACGACAACGTCGACAACGTACATGGGAGTCCGATTATTACAAAATAACAATTACTACTCTCTTATGTCTAATTGAGAATCTAGGAGCCTGAACAAGACACATGCTTCCTCACTACTAGGATTTGACAAAATATTAACAAACACGCCCATTTGTGTCCTGTTCAAGCCTAATTTTATGAAAAAATCGTTTCTTTCATCTTGCCACCGAACACATTCCATAAACACATGATGTACATCATCTAATACCCCATAGTTCTCACAATTCGGAGATAAGATTTTACCCATTAAAATGCAAATTTTCTTGATGGAATGTGTCCGGTTCTAGAAAATCTAGTTATAAACAGCATTTAAAAGATCTTGATAAGTTTTCAGTTGACTGCACAAGAGCCAGCAAACGTAGGAACTCAAACAGGTTGCTGTTGTGTTTGAAATTATAGGTTTTCTTAGCTCTTTGCTGTTATCAACTGGTTACAAATAGTTACTGCAACCTTCTTTCTTGTTTATAAGGTCTTGTAAGGTCCATGTGATAACCATCTTTAGCATGTAACCACCTTTATGCTACAGGAATTGGCTAAGCGGCGATAGATTTTTTTTCTATAGACTCACGCCTGTATCCCCGAAGGGGTAGGCAGAGGTGAGTATTACACCCACATTTCGCCACGAATTTTTAGGTCCCACGTAATAGGGGGCGAGCCTATTGCCGTTACCGGGCACATCACTAGACTCCGTGCTGCTACTGACAATTTGGAAAAACCCAGTAACACTTTTTTCGGCGCTAGATTGAAAATTGAAAATGCTTACGAGGGTCAAACTGAAAGTTCTTAGAAAATCAAAAACTGATTACATTAGCCAGTTATTAGTTTTATTATATCTTTTCAAAATATTGTCCATTGACGTCAATACACCGCTGCATGCGATGGAACCACTTGGAAAAGCACTTTGCCCACTCGTCCTTAGGGGTCTCTTCAATGGCATCGCGATACGCAGCCACCGCTTCTTCAGCATTCATAAACCGCTTTCCTTTAAGTTTTTCTTTAATTTTTGGAAATAAATAAAAATCACAAGGCGCGAGGTCGGGGCTATACGGCGGGTGACCCAGTAATTCAACGTTTGATGTCGCCAAATAGTCGATCGTTCGCTTGGCGGTGTGCGACGAGGCGTTGTCGTGGTGAAGGAGGATCCTACTGCGAGGTCGTTTCTCTCGAACTTTTTCCAAGACAGGTGGCAAACAATTGGTAGTGTACCATTCTGCAGAAACTGTTTTTTGATCCTCTAACACAATTGTTGCGAAATGACCTATCCTTCCAAAGAACGAGGCCACCATTTTTTTTCCCGCACTTCGATCTCTCTTCACTTTAGTTGGCAACTCCTCGAAAGGAAACACCCACTGAGCAGATTGTCTTTTGGTTTCAGGATCATAACAGTAAATCCAGCTTTCGTCACCTGTAAGTATGTCGAACACAGCATTTGAGTCACCTCCGTTAAATCTTTCAATCATTTTACGGCACCAATCCACACGATGGAGTTTTTGAGCCTTAGTCAAATTATGAGGTATCCACCGGGCGCAAAGCTTCCTGACCGCTAAATGTTCGTGGAGGATTTTGTGCACTTGACTCATACCGATGCCTAAGCTTGTCCGAATCTGCTGATAGGTCACTCTTTTGTCAATCTCTATCATACGCCGCACAACACAGATGTTATTTTCAGTCGTCGCCGTAGAAGGCCGTCCCTCACGTACATCATCAGTGAGATTAGTGCGACCACGTTTAAACTCATTAAACCAGTTGTAAACAGTCGCACGAGATGGGGCTTCATCGTGAAAGGCCAATCGTAGTCTATCATAACTTTCTTGTTGACTTAAATGACATCGAAAGTCATAAAAAATCATTGCATGAAAATTTTCTCGTGTTAAATTCATGTTGACGTGACACAGACAATTTTCAATTTGCCGCCAAATCGTAAAACAAATGACAAATGAATGAAATATATACTCAGTAATATTGGCAAAGAGTTCTATTTTCAAATTTTAGAATATTTTTTTTATTATATTGTTTATAAGTGGCCAGTTCTAAGAACTTTCAGTTTGACCCTCGTATTTTGGGGAAATCTACCTGCCTGAGAGCTCTCCAGAGTGTTCCCGAAAGGCACGTGAAGTCTGCCAGTACCCCGCAATGGGACAGATTATAAGAAGTTTTGATATTATTAAATGACTAATTAGGTACAGGCTTACCAATAGCTATGTTTGCGATAGGTACAAAATTGATAATACTTACTCGTAATTATTGTAATTCACAGAACAATATACCGCACATATTATAAAATAATTTTCGTAATCCGTATTACATTACAACTTACAATCAAGTAAGTCAATCCATAGCTCCATGCGTTCTCATATTTCGTTTAGCTTTGCTAGCACGGTGTGTAATTTAAATACTAGATAGATAATATTACTTGTGCGTCAAAATACAAGAGTTTGTGAATGAAACAGTCGTTGGTGAGGCGAGCGCGAATGGGAGCGGAAGACCGCGGTTAGTCCACTTCCTGTTTCCTGCAGGGCCGAGAGCGTCGCACGCGCAGCCGAGCGCACCCGACACTGCCCGAATGTACCCGAACGGTGCCGAATACTACCGAAGTTGGCGCGAGTTTTCTTTTGAGGGAAATCTGGAAATGGGTTTCAGATTTTCTTAATAGGGTATAGAGTATCTATAGGCTTAACACGCATCCACTTGTAAGAATATTTCTAGAGAACTGGTGTGAAAATAATACCATCATCATACATTCATTTTTAATACCGTACTGGGCAATATTATGAAAATATTACCACTATAATAAATTAATTTTTACTACCTTACTACTTCGTTAAATCGTTACGTTGCGGTATCTATTGTTGAGTCGGGCAAAGTTGGGTTCTTCTCAGAAGTAAAAATATGTTAAAGTATGTTGTACTACAGTACATCGCCGTTACTGCCTTTTCTTATTCTGAAAACTAAACCATTGGAAGATTGAACCTACATACCTCTCGGCGTTGCATTGCGCCCAGTATTGTGAGTTCGATTCCCAAACGGGACAACACTTTGTGTGATCCACTAATTGTCAAGTCGAGTATTGTTGTACTTTTCTTTTTGTCTGTTGTCAAATGTCTGTTAAGTCCTTCCCATGATCTACTTTCTTAGCAAAACAGTACTCCTGACTTCCTGAGTCTATCGACATAGGTACAAACCTGACTGCACGGTTGGCGAAGTGGTTTAAACGGACGCTTCGCCGCTTGACACGGCGCCGAGTGTTGTGGGTTCGATTCCCACACGAGACAACACTTCGAGTGATTATCGACGTGTTGTCCGTCGACGGTCAACGCGGTGGTTTTAGGCCTTTGCCACACTTGACAGAAATTCCGTCGCGGATCTTCCGTTACGATAAACGCTGAGAGCAATCGGAGCGACGGATCACCCGCATAGTGTGCCTGGTTTGCATGGTTATTTATATACAATAACTTGTATAGGCCTTCTGCCGTGGAAGATCCGCGACGGAATTTCCGTCAAGTGTGGCGAAGGCCTTAGTAGGAAGACCCCGAACGCCTAAAAGAGTCACACACCAGTCTCCAGCCTAAGATACGGCGGATGAACTGGTTAATTGGGTTTACACAGTGAAGACAATAAACCAACGTGTGTTCTGTGCGCATGTGACGAAATATATCTACACGCTTCAATCTACTAGGGTCTAATATGTCTACAATATCAAGTGATATCAAACAGACCATAAATAGTACGTACTATACTAATAGGTATCTAGAACTGTATAAATTAAACGTATCTATACCAGTAGCAACAACAGTACACAAGGATATCGGTGACATTCTTAGTCCGAACACTGCCTTTGTGCAACCAAATATCATAGCGATGCAGCAAAGGGATATTCGGTTAGCTTTTAGAATTTATATTACTAGACTTAGCCCGTGGCTCTCCTCGCGTGGGAGGCGGCTATCATTGTAACATGTCTTTACTCTCAAGCCTTCTAACTATCTCCAAACCAAATCATAACATAACTTCGCGCCGTTGCGACGTCAAAGATTCTGCATGACTGCATATCAAACTGGGAGGCGCGCCGGTTTGATTCCCTGTCCAAGCAACAGTCAGTAACACTTCTGCCCGGCTTTCCCAAATATTCAGTAGTAGCATGGAGTCTGGCAAAAGTGCCCGGTAATGGCAATAGTCTCCCCCCTATAACGTAGGTCCCCCAAATTCATAACATCTTTGAGACTATAAAACAAAATATGGTTGATAATTATTGCAATACCTTTACCTCTACGTCAATGAATACAGATTTACATAGAAGCGCAGTTCTTAAGGATTTCGTGTGCCGATTCCAAGTGGAGACTGTCTCCAATTTAGTTCGTAATTGGCGCCGTTGGCGGCGTTGGCGCCGTTCTCCGTCTCTCTAGCTCTCGTAGTTAAGTTGTAGTTAAGATACACAGAAGGAACGTTTGTCTAGTCTCTTGCTCTCGTAGAGACAGCTGTCACAGCGCGACTGCCACGCCGCCAAGCGGCAATTTGGGTCACAGAAAGTTTGTCTTCAGAGCGCCCATAAGAAATGCGCCTCTATGTAATTAACTGAGCTCTTTGGCAAAGTGAAGCAACTTTGACCGACGTCACCACTTGGATGTGTGGCATTTACGTCAGAGCGTTACCGTGCTTCAGAGAGCACGTGGAGCCATCGTTCTCGGTTGGCTGTTCTTGCATCGGGAGGCATTGTTGAGCAATTTTCTTTGGTAGCACGGTCTGTTTCCGCAACTCCACGTCCTAGCGTGTATTTTAATTATATATTAAATTTTTTTCCTCTTTATTTTTTTCTTTATTTGGCAAACTAATTATTATAGTTTAACAAATATATTTTAATGGTGTACATACAACGTGCCCAATAAGAATTTGTCCAGCAAATAATTTTAATTTTAGATTTTCGCTAGGCTTTTCTGAGGTCGTACTTAGTCTTAGTAGCCAAGGGTCATCTTGCCCAGTTAAGCGTAGGGAATCCTAAAGAAGCCGTTGTTATGAGAAAGGGTATCTAGGATTTTTTGCAATAGCTACGAGGTTTGAGGGAAAGAAATATATTAATGTCTGGTTTAAAAATTAATTCGTCAAAGACCAGGGATCAAATTTCGGCCCAGTACCTAGGTTGGGTTGATGCTGGGACTGTCGGGATCAGTTATACGCATCCAGAGTCCTTTTGAAATAAGAAAAAGAAAAGCTAAGCTACTTTTCTATGATGTGGTAACTGGTGATATATTACTAGGTATATTCAGACAGATCATAAAGTTTGAGGCAATATATAACTAGACCAGGAATTAGCCGTGTGATTGACGGCATAGAATACAAGTGTCACCATCCCCTATCTTCCCGTGGGTGTCGTAAGAGGCGACTAAGGGATAACACGATGCAAATACCATCTTTGCGTAGAGACGGAAAACTCGACATCAAACCCTATACGAATGCCTCGTTGGTCTCGCGGCATAAATGTGCGCGTGGGATCGGGAGGTCCCGGGTTCGATTCCTGGGTCGGGCAGTGTTATTGGGTTTTTCTGTCACGAAATTCTCAGTAGCAGCACGGAGTCTGGAAATTTGCCCGGTACGGCAATAGGCTCGCCCCTTATTACGTGGACTAAAGTATATCTGGCGAAAAGTGGGTGTAAAAATACACCTCTGCCTACCTCTTCGCGGTAACAGGCGTGAGACTATGTATGTATGTACGAGGAATAACTTTATAGATAAAGTTTCCACTGAAAATAACAAAGATGTGAAAGATGGTCACCACGAATTCTCCCGACAAAATGAAGTCGTAATTTCCAGAATAAAAGTCTTTATCAAAATCTAATCTAGAAAATGGCACTTTGTTTACTGTGACGATATTACCCTGACGTCACGGGGAGGGGGTGGGGGGTAATTAACACGATAGGGGTGAGTAGGGGACTCCGACAGCTCAATGAAAGGGAGACCCGCTGTTACGAGTACGTCACTATGTACAAACTTATTTTGCCGATTAAGGATTATCGTTTAATCCTTGTTTCATACGATATAGAGTATGTTTTCGTGTGATTTCCATTTTGAGGGTAGGAGAAAGTGACTGTTTGTTGAATGACGTGTTTAGTAGTTGAGCGACCCTCGAATGTTTGGTTGGATAAATATTTTGTTTTCTGTACGGTTTTATTTAATTTCGGTTGTTGAATTAATTGTTGTGAAGCTTTAGTTTTGTATTTCATGTTATTTTCATGTCACTTTGAAAAGTTCACGACATATTCATGAATGCTAATAAGTAACAGAGCCGTGCTCGTCGGTAATGTGACGTAGGTAAGTTAACTATTACGTTTGGGCCCCTAGTTTTGCGAAGGCATTAGATGCGTAGGTCGATTAATAATTTTGGATAATTCTCAACAACATGTCAAAGTCTGACAATGTGTCTAATAAACGCTATAGACCAATCGCATTCAGCTGAATAATCTCTTTCCTTGGCGATGAAGGTTCAGTCAGAACTCTACCACATCTATCCTCATATAGTACAGAATGCATTATGCATAGTTACACTGCCTAGATCCAGACTTCTGCAAAGACTCGTCTAATAGAAAGCCTTCATCGGTTTCATGACCCGCCACAAGTGCCTATACCGTCGTATCATATGAAATGGTCATATACCTATGCCTTAGAAAGACAAATGCAGTCATGTTTAAAAACAGTACATAATAATTATCCTATATAGTACATACATAGTCTCACGCCTATATCCCCGAAGAGGTAGGCAGAGATATATTGCTACACCCACTTTTCGCCAGATTTATTTTAGTCCCACGTAATAGGGGGCGAGCCTATTGCCGTACCGGGCACATTACCAGACTCCGTGCTGCTACTGAGAATTTCCTAAAGAAAAAAACCCAATAACACTTTGCCCGACCCGGGGATCGAACCCGAGACCTCTCAATCCCACGCGCACATTTATGCCGCGAGACCAATGAGGCAGTCCTATATAGAGTCCCATTATTAATAAATTAAGTAGTAAAAAAGTCTCTGTAAAATCGAGTAAATAGATTCCTGAGTAGTGTTCGCCAAGTGTACCATTGAAGGCGGCGGCACATCAATGAATGAACCGGGTCCCCATTCTTGTTACACTTCCGCTACCAGTCCTTGTCACACGCTAGACAATAGCAGCCGTGTGACAGAGACGACAGGACGCTACTTACCCCGCGGTGCAATCAAAACAATTTTATTGACTGTGAAAGTAGTACCGCCAATGTTTGTTAGCTAAACTTCCGTAAAACAGACATTTGTCTTATTGTTCTTTTGAGTTGTTGTTCAATGCGTGACGTGTCAATGGCTCATAGAGTCTCAAGATCTCTTTTACATTATTGCTTTGTAAATACTTAATAAACATTAGGTTTGGGTTAAATAACAAGATCTGAAATCTCAGGATAGGTACGTAGAGACGGAATGGATCAATAAAACTTGCTTCAGTCTGCGATTGACAGTGATCAGGAGAATCAATAATTATAGGCTGTAAAATAGCAAAAATAGTAATATTACTCTATAGCTCGTAGCCCAAAACTCAAAATTATGAATATAATTATATACTTGTACAATACATTCATAGCACAGCTCCCACACCTATTATTCGTAAACTAAGTAAATTTTTAAAAGTGAAACATGGCGGCCACTGACGCTGTTTAAATAAGGAACGGCAACCTTTATGGAACGTTGCGCGTTGGTATAATTTGTCCCTTTGAATTGGGGCCTCATTTTATTTCAAAAATATAACTATAATAATCGTTTGTTTCGCGTTAAAATATGACGTGATGTGAGCTTGGACCTCACAATACAGCCTACGTCCACCGAAAGTAAGATTTGGAACAAAACTGTTTTGGTAAATTCCGGTAAGCGAACCCACGTTTGTATTTCTTTTTATGGGCAACCTACAATGATATTTATATTTGGATTTCGTGGTATATTGTTGGATCGAATCAAAGTGTTTACTTATATAAAATATATTTTTGTATTGTTATACATGACTGTGTTACTTACAATGATGAATAAATCAGACAAATCTGTGAAAATATCTGTTGATTTGAATAAGTAGGTAAGCGATAAGCTTTATGAAATTTAGAAAAAAGGAATTTGATGGAGTTTTTGTATGACCTAGTAATGAACTACCTATCAAATGAGAGTGCCATTTATGAAGGAAATTTGATGGATGCAAGCGCTAGATGGCCATCCATCTAGCGCTTGCATCCATCAAATTTCCTTCATAAACGGCTGGGTTGGTCCTCTTCGTTTGACCCCATGGTCAAGCGAAGAGGACCAAGCCAGCCGTTCACAATCATTCGTTATAGGAATACCGCAAAACAAAGAAAACCGTAATAAGTATTGGCAATAACTTCAGCTAAAAGGAATTAGCTTTGCGCTATAGGAATACCGTAGAAAATAAAAGCTTAACTAATGAGTTTTGCTAATATTGCAATAAATTTTTGGTTATTATTTCAACATTAAACACCAGAATCTTCACACTACTTTTGGAAATGTTTACGCTTTGCAGAAAAGCTAAAAAATAAGATGCTATGCTTCCTTGCTCTACCCTGTCGATTTCTTCATGAAGTCAGGTATTGAATTTTGAAAGCGCAAATTAGCGATAGTATTAGTTTTGTTGTAATTAGGTAAGTATCAATCTACTTAGCGGTCTTAGAACCTAAGCAACCTAAGTTCTGCTTCAAATATAGTTTTGAGAAATTGCAAAGGTAGGTATAGCAAGCCAAAGGTAGTTCTTAATTTTTATCTTGTAATGTTTCTTGCAGGGAAAAGGTCCGGTCAAACGACGACCGTTAGACAAGAATGGTTGTTGTCGACCACAACGTTCACGACTAGGTAAGCGCAGCATGGGACGACCCTAAATGGATACGCGACCTAGCGAAATGGCGGGAAACGTCGGACGCTGCCTCTCCATACAACTTTGTAGAAATCTATGAATTATCTTACCCATTCTTGATAAGTACTAGCTTTTGCCCGCTGCTTCGCACGCGTAAATTTCGCTTCGAATAAACGGTTGTGTACAAACTCCCCTACACTCCCCAAAGAACATACATTTCAGGAACCAATATACACTGTTTGAACTTAAACCCTTAAGTATTAAAAAGGTTGCATACAATGTTATTTATTATTTATTTTCAGCCTGTAGTGTCCCACTGCAGGGCAAAGGCCTCCCTCTCCTTTTTCCACAGGTCTCTATTTTGTGCTAGCACAGGCCAGTCCTTCCTATACGAGTCCAGTTCGTCCCGCCATCGTCGTCTCGGCCTTCCACGTTGTCGCCTAGCACCTTCGGGGACCCAATTAGTGGCGATTTTGGCCCAAAGGTCTTCCGGCATGCGGCAAACGTGGCCTGCCCAGTCCCATTTGAGTTTGCAGGCCTTGTGGGTGACATCGGCGACTTTTGTTTTGGAGCGTAGTATTGTATTTTTTACGCGGTCTGTTAAACGGACTCCTAGGATACTACGCTCCATTGCTCGCTGGCAGACCTCAAGTGCGGACCTCTGTTGCATTCCCCTTTTCATCAACTTAGAGTAATAATTTCCAAAAAAAATTTCTTAATGTTCAATAACTTCATTTGAGGAACCAATATACAAAGTTTGAAGTTAATCCATTGAAGGAATAAAATTTTCATACAAATTCCGACAGCCAGTTTTAGCCCCTTAGGGGTAGATTTCCAAAAATCCTCTCTTAGTGCTCCCCTACATTCCTCAAGGAACATGCATGCTAAGTTTCACCAACTTGCGCCCAGTAGTTTCGGCTGTAGCGTGTCTGTCAGTCAGTCAGTAACACAAGGATTTTATATAGGTACCTAATAATAAAATATACAGATGATAAATGCGAAAGTGTGTTTATTTGTTTCATTCCGTCGAAACGGAACGATCTATGTTATGGTAGAGTCTGTGCGGAAAGAGAACAGACTTTTGATTTGAGGGCGCAATAATACGTACTTACCGTATTTCTCATGTTGGCAACATTGTTAATTTATTATAGTGCGACTAAAAATCTTGATCTGTTGAGCCTGTGTTACTCAGACAGACAGAAGGGTTTTCAATCGTACGTACATAAGTAAAAAAATACTAAAGGGACAAATCTTAATGTTAGTTCCAATTTTCGCCACGCCCATTCTCTTTCCGCACAGACTCTGTCTCTATGGGTAAATAGTTACCACGATAGCCAACAAAGAAAGTCTAGTTACTACTATAGTATAGGTATTAGGTACGCGAAAATTTGTGAGGATGGACGTATGTTAAGCTTTCATATAAAAGTTACTGAAAGGATTTTGATGAAATAGCACATTGACTACCTTTTGTCTTGACAACCGGTCCCACATATGCGTATCCGCGGGCAGAAACAATAGTTAAATGACTGACATTAATGTTGATTGTTAATATTACTAAGGAACGTACGACTTCTATCGACGTACCTACCTACCTAGAAGTCATACATAGTTAATCCTACTAACTACGGAATTCAATATTCGAACTATAGATAGATCTGTAGATTTTAGATTCGTTTTTGACATAAGCTCCATACAAAATATGTCAAACACGAATCTCTAATCTCAAAATCCATGTATGGATCGAATATTGAAAATAGCCGTTAGAGGGTGAGACTAGCCATCTAACGGGCACACTTCCACACTGCCTGTTGCTATAACGTCCGAAGCGAATTACTCAATTACCTTGCATTAGAAATTCGCTATAAAACTCAAGTAACGGAGCACTTAATCCACAAAGTCCAGAATGATTTAAAATAAGCCTAGCTTTTGCCCATGGCTTCGCTCGTGTTGGGGATGGATATCAGAGCAAAACGTCCACCATGTGCTACTACCTACACATATTTTAAAACAGTCCCATGGCCGTCCTATCTGTAAAAACGCGATATAATAATAAGATGGAGGCACTATTGTGCTTGATCGTCTAATCTTCCCTTATACAAACTTGTCAATACGATGCAAAAATAACAATTTGATACTAAACACGTGGCCTCATCACACCTTTGCAACAAAAAAATATCAATTGTGTTTTACGAGTTCAAGCTACATCTATTCTATTTACAAGACGTTAAAAATTAAGCTTTTTTGAAAGGAAACATTAAGAAGGAAATAATAATTGATGCGAATAGGGAACATACGTATCCGGTGACGGCCGGAAGTAACGCCATACGCCTCAAACCGGAAATGACGCGCCCCTTTCTTTCGCTCCTTGAATCATGTGCAAGGGCACTCCATTCATACAACCGTGGGAGACTTGTGAACGGAACTAACAGTAACTTCTAATTCATGAATGAAAATAAAACGACAATTTTACAATGGTATGCGGTTATTTAAATGGAATTATGTCTATAGCTATATTTTAATTTGGTCGGTTAATATCTCGTAGTGAATGAATGAGGGGGAAGGTATTTTTACATAGACCAACGGCGCGTTGCTTGTACTATTTATATGACGGTATCTAAATGCATCTGTAAAAAGACATTGTAGGTATTTTTGAATAATTTGCTGTGTCCTCTTTTTAATTTAGCTAAGATTTTTTTCTGATTAGGTGTGTAAGTTCGTGAATGGTATGTAGATGAGAATACTAAAAAGTAGTATAGTTAGGTGGGTACCTACAGATTTTTTTTTATCGTGCAGCTCAACATAAGACAAATATGATTATATTTTTGATTTTATTGCCATATGGCCTATGCCGTTATGCGTTACGGTAAGTACTTAGCCAGTATAAAACAAGAAAGGTTATTTTAATTCATTTTATTTATTTACTACACGTCTTAAACTAAAATTGATTACAAACATTTCACTGTCAAAATTTGACAGTTAACATTACAGATAATAAAAAATTTTTGTCTATTCAAAGTCGATAGAACTAAAAAGGTTATAATCAAGAAGGTCAATAAATAAATAGTTTCGTTTTGATAGTGACTGATTTATGTTTTCAAATGGCACGTCTATAATTAATGGCTCCGGTAGACATATTTGGTATTCGTAGCATTAACATTGTGAGTGGTCTGGACAATCTAGTTTCCATTACATGTAATATTATAAATAATTATAAAATAACGTAGATGTGTCGTCGGATCTTGCTGGCGACGCGACGTGTATTAACTTTCAATGAGCTTGATTACCAATATCTTCTTATTAAGTAAGTATGCCCCTCTAGGTAGTTTCTGAATCTACCTACTTGCGATAGGTAGAAGACTTGTTCTAGCCAAACCTTTTGTACCTAATTAATAGTATAGTATAAATAGGTGACGTGCTTGTCATAACAATCGATATCATTCTTTGTACTTACTTCTCCTCTTCGATGAAAATTAGCACCCTTGCCAAAAATTTCAGAAGAAGACGAAAGCGAATGACTTGTGAAATATTCACTGGTTATAATCTTAGTACGTATGTGTGTAACAAAAATCGAGTCTTTAGGATTATGAGCAGGTTGCCAATTTTGTTTCAACACAGGCCTATTCCTAACAGTCATTATCTAAGTTTCTTACTTCCGTGTCACATTTGTTACCAGGTTCAGTAGAAGCTTCACTCTTGAAGACAGCGCATTTGCCACTCACCAAGTTCCTTCAGAGCAAAAAAAATTTAATATTGTATCATTGCAGGTATAATCATTACTACCCATTTTTCAGGTTGTATTCGCAAAAGAAAAGTATTGTAATTGACGTGAGATCCCTGATGATTGCTTACATTACCTAACCGAACTACACCGAAGCTCTGAAAAAGTATAATTATGTCGACTATTGCATTTTCATATTTCATTCGCGATATTAGTTGCTATACTTACAAATAAATAGCCATTAAAACATATTAAAACTTTAATATCTTACACAGCTAAGTGTTTGGTTAAAGTACCTTTAAGTTTACCTAAATTACCTAATGAACACGATCCCAAAAGAATTACAAAAAAATCAGCTGACACGTTTATTTAATCGAAAAATATTTAACAATGAGTAGGCTAATACAAAAACTGAATCCATTGATATAATCGACCGATATTTGCGAAATACAACGCCTATAAAAGAGTAGAATAAGCTGCTTTGCAGCCGGCAGCTGCTTCATTCAATACGAAAACCGTTACATTCAAAAACGTTACAACTACCCGCATAAATTTAAAGAAATGTGAACTTTATGAGTCGTGTTTAAAGTTGAAAATTATTTGTGTTTAAGTTTGATATATTAGTTGATGATTGTACAAAACGAGGTTTACCAATAATTATGTAAGTTCCGTTACAGGCAGAATGCCCCACCTCCACAGCGCTTTCATTAATAAACCAAGTAGTGTGTCGAAGTGGATTAGTTTCGTATCGCCGTAAACAAAATGGTGGTGACACGCGAAGGTTGGGTCTGCACGCAACTTTATGCTAATACGATAACTTATTAATGGAACAGACATGCTTTTAGTTAATCATGGCCTGTAATAAAACATGGCTAAATAATTTATATACTTACATAGCAAATTGCTATCTCCGAAGGGCATCATATTTGGTCAGCTACACTTTTAAGAATCATATTTCAAGGCTCTCTAAGCGCTTTTGTTTTTTTGTGCTAGTCACCTTAATTTCCCTTGTGTCACCTGTGTATCTAGGCCAGTAGCAGTGACTATCGAAGACAACATTTTTTGTCACACGAAAAGTCCTGAGCAAAGTTAGCGTGTCTCGAAATCCACAACAATTTATTCAGGAGTACATTGGAGGAGTTGGTAAAACCTAAAGAGCACTTAGCAATGCGGACACATTTCCAAACAGAGAATCTAAGAAGAGAAAGAATGGGCAAGAGGCTGTCAGCACTTCCGTTTACCATCATTAGTACATCGTGTGATGATAATAAATAATTATTATTACATACATACGACTGCCTCCGTGGTCCAGTGGATAGCGTATGCGACTGCTGTTCGGAGGTCCCGGGTTCGATTCCCGGGCCGGGCAAAATTGTTACTGGGTTTTTCCAAATTCTCAGTAGCAGTACGGAGTCTGGTGATGTGCCCGGTAACGGCAATAGGCTCGCCCTCTATTACGTGGGACCTAAAAATTCATGGTGAAATGTCGGTGTAAAATTTACACCTCTGCCTACCCCTTCGGGGACACAGGCGTGAGTCTATAAATAAATATAATAAATAAATGTTTTGGTTAAGTGTACCGTTATATGAACTACCATGCTACTAAATCCTTCACAAACCATAGACATAACTAAATTAGGTTACTGCAATGTGGATACACCATTAGCGTTGATATAAGTAGGTATGCGAATTTAATAACATTTTTTTTCGACAGCTAAAGCTAGTTAAGAACATAAATCATTGAAACAGGAAAAACGGTGAGCATGGTAACAGTAAACACGCCTGACAATGCAATATTAAATCATTTGCCGACAGCGTACTAGCACACATCGTTTATTAAACCAGAAATATAGGTAATGAGTAAGAAGTCTATAGGTACGTCTGCAAAATAATAGTTTTATTGATAACGATAAGCATTATTCGTTACACATAAAGGTGGCTTTATTTTGGCACGTGCGTAGTGCTTTAAATGGTCGTCTCATGCAGTGCGTCGCTTGTCGTGGGTTTGATTTACGCATGGACACAGGTTTTTGTTCTGATTTTAAATACTTTTTGTGTCTTTTATTTGGATGCTTGAGACTGCCTCCGTGGTCGAGTGGATAGCGTATGCGACTGCTGATCGGAAGTCCCGGGTTCGATTCCCGGGTCGGGCAAAAGTGTTACTGGGATTTTCCGAATTCTCAGTAGCATCTGTCTGGTGATGGGCCCGGTAACGGCAATGGGCTTGCCCCCTATTACGTGGGATCTAAAAATTCATGGCGAAATGTGGGTGTCATATTACACCTCTACCTACCCCTTCGGGGATACAGGCGTGAGCCTATAAAAAAATTCAAAAAAATATTATTTGGATACATGAAAGTTACGGTAATAAAACGAATCGAAAACGAATAGTAGCTTTTTTAAAAATACAAATTTAATGCAATGTTTATACACGATATTTCCCTAGCTAGATATTTTTTTAAGTTAGAAGTCCATTGGTAGCTTCTATTGAGAACTGCTAAACATAAAACCTTGTTCTAGACATTTCAAATCAGCGACAATAGAAACAATTGGACTGGCTTTCTGAACTTAAAAAAAGTTTATTATCAAAATATGATCTTTAACAGCAGCTTTCAACCTCAAGAAGGAGAACCGCCTTCAAAAAATCGACGCACTGAAAAGTACGAAATAATTTTTACATACGCTACCCCTAATCCTATCAAATTTCCTTTCGAATTTCTCCCAAAAACTAATGACTAAATGAAACTAAATACTTAGTTTTTGAAACCTTCTTTTCTTCTTTTTGAAGTCGATTAAGTGCCTAACACTTTCTCCTAAGTGTAACAAATACTTTTCTGAAAACCGCATCAAAATCGGTTCAGCCAAACGCGAGATAATCGCGGACAAACATACATACATACAGGTCAAACTGAGAACCTCCTTTTTTTTGAAGTCGGTTAAAAACTATACTAAATACTTGCAACCTAACTTATGATCATGATAATAATATAATCAAATTAACATCCTTCAGCGAACCGACGTTTACTGGTGGGACAGAAGCCCCTAAGCTTTTCCATGCAGACCTTAGATTTTGAGCAACCCTAATCCAACGGTTTCTCCAGTTCCTCACCAGCAGGCCGATTCAGAATGTCACGATAAGTTATCGTACGATATGTCAAATTATTGTCCTCATCTTTTAGCCGCCTATCAGAGATATTTTGAACAAATATTCATTGAATTCGGTTTATTTATTAATTTACTACATACTGAATGCATAAAATTTATAGGAAATGCGATAGTTTTGACAAAAAATGAGCTAGCCCATTATTTGACAATTAACGGAATCGAATGTCAAATGAGTTATCGAACGATTCTGAATCGCCCACCTGGTCACATATTATACTTACGGTCTACGGATATGCATTATTGTATAAACTCACATTTATTATTTTCTCCACACTTTTCTCATTTTCCATATCAAATTGCCGCCCCCCGCCCTAGGCGATCGGCTGGCGTACCTGCCCCCCCCCCCCTAGGCGATCGGCTAGCGACGCCCATGCTCACTTCTAATAGTATTCTTCGAACATCATTGTGATACGTGATAGTTCACACTGCATCGTGTTTTTTGCGGTATTGCATGGGAGCTGATTGTCTCTAATATCGTTCTGAACGGTATCCGTTCTGTTACCATACATAATACTTGTTTGCCTACAGTTATGACGCGGTTCGGTTTACTTACTGCTAATGTTTACTGTGAATATAGGGTTGAAGAGACAAGCATATCTGTAACGATTTTCGTCATTGGTCAATTTAGATGGCGCATGGAGATTTATGTGGCAATCGCAAAACGGTCGCCTGAACTGCAACCAAAACATCATCAGTTTGAAGAAGTAGCACGAGAATTAATCAAAAGTAAAACACTTTCAAAAACATGCTTTCAGCGCTTAACATCATAAGATAAAAGTACTCATTAGTACAAATCGAACGAGCCCAAACTCAATGGGATTGTGTGTCATTACATTAGTGATTGCAGAATTTCCACCTTCCAGCTCCATCGTCAGATCAAGGAAATTATGACATCATTAAATTGTATTCCATGATGTCATATACTTAACATGAATGCAAAATTTCAGCTCAATAGATCCTGCGTAGTTGGTCAAATTTATCTTTAGGATTTTAGGATTACAGGCTTGTAAAATATAAAAAAGGCCAGAAAAACGACGCGAGTTTTTATTTAATGACCCCTCTCGTACTAGGTCTAAAGCCTGTATCGCGGGGGACTTTACAAACATACAAGTAACGGGTGCAATCAACACCAAGACTTGAAACAACAATTTATGAGTCAAACAAAGTGTTCGAACCCATAACACTCGGCGCCGTGTCAAGCGGCGAGGCGGCCGCTTAAACCACTACGCCAACTGTGCTGTCGCGCGTTTGAATCCTTACTATTGCGTGGTTGTTTTGCTTTAATAAAGCGCGGTTGTTCCTCATGCCATTTTCCAAAATACAGAACAACATCGCGACAAAATGGCACCGTTCCTTTTCTAAGTCGGATTCATTTTGTAATCGATAGATCGAAATAGTTAAAGAGAGAATTAGTTAGCAGAGAAAAAGGTCATTAACGCAATTATTCTCAAATCGGAAAATGCATCTCAAGCTCTACTGAGAAGATGCATTTTCTTAATTTTTTTCTTTATACATTGGCTGAGCATTGGCTCAGCATAACAAATTAGATGCTATCTATCACTACGCTTAGCTAATGACTAGTTAGGTAGGCTGACAGATATTTATGCAACGCATCTAAACCGCGAAAAAAATTTTAAATGGAGATGAAATACCTACCTTCCACTTGCACAGACGTTTCAGTATGGAAGACATCAACCGCGGTAACGAGATGTCTCTACCAATTAAGTTTCATAAATATTATATATATAGTCCTCCTTATCGATTTCGATAACGGCGACCGAAGGCAATTCAAGCATGTGCTCTAATATGGCTCGCAAGCCCAAACTTAGTCTTAAAAATCCGGTTACAGGAATGGCAGAATAACTGGTCTGCGGCATTGTAGGTATAGACGTAGGCGATTTTAGGTCTATCCTTAAAATATTAGCCTGTGTGCAAATCTCAAAAGTTTGAAAGTATTTAGTTTACGTAAGGAAGTTTCCTTCTATAAATCCGGTGTAGACGAGATAAGAGGCTGCGGGAGGCGACGTACGAAATAGGGCCAGTTGACACAGTTCACGTGTCGCCACCTAAACTGAGGGGCGAACAGCAGCTGATACACTATGTCATATAGATCGACACGGAAAGATAACTAAATGGATTTATTTGCCAACTTATCACAAAAGTTATGAATGAACCGGCCCGATAACGCTATGTATATAGTTGTTAATTTGTTTTGATAGCTATTTGACTCGTGTTTGTTTCGTGAATATCTAATGCAAATAATATTCTGAATATCTATGTTATGTTACGTTGGTTTGTTCCGGTGTGATTGTTGCAATCAGTTATTTTAAAGGTCACTTAATCTAAGTTGAATTAACGACTGTGTTCTCTATTTAGTTCTTGATACAAAGTTAGTATTAATATCATTCTCGTTTGTAGACTCGCAAATCTAGAAATTTGTGCCTAGGCCGGCTTGGTGTGTTTGACTTTTGTTTGGCTTAAAGAATATATAGGAGCAACTCTTAGATAATTCTTTACGATGTTTTAAGAGGTAACACTACGGGCGAGAGAATTGAAAAAATAGGTATTTGTAAAACCTATTGCTGTCGCGCAGCCTCAAGCCTCCCCCCGTAGAGCGCGATAGAAACAACTGCAGCTTGGACCAAAATACCTATTAAATGTACACAAAATCACCTATGTCTTCCTTTTTTAAATAATCTAGCAAATTTTGTTTTTTGGATGTTTGAACACAGCGGCAAATCTGGCCAATTTTTGAGGTACCTATTTGAAGGTTAATATCTTTTTTAATATTTAATTTATGAGAAAAAGGGACAAAAAATAAACACAGGGACATGCCAATCGGGGCCTTACATATTTTGTTAAAAAAAATAATTGCTCTACTGGCATTATCCAAGGAGAAAACAGGAGACTACGTTTGTATGGGAAAACGGCCGTTGTTTCCTTTTAAGAAACTAAACGGCGTTTCGACCACTGTTTTGTCTGTAGGTACTTAGATAACAATCCTACTTTTAATTAGATAGGTAGGTACTATAAACTAGCTCATTTCATACTTAGAAGAGGTTTTATCCAGCACTAGAGCAAATTATAAACAACAATTTATTATTACATATTATCTGTAAATAAATTATGCACCAAAAATATCTGTTTTAAGTAGGTAGGCACCTATATAGCATAACTACATGAAAGGTTATTAGGTACCTATTATTTAGATTATCCTATTTCTTCTGTTAGAACTGATCTTAAAGTTCTAGAGTTTCTTGGAATGCGATGAAGAGTATAGGTAGTCGTAAGTACTTAAATGTTAAAAAAATGACGTTATGACCTGTGAAACCGAGAATATAATATTCTCTGCACAGGACACTGGTATTAATAAATAGTAATTACTGCAAGTGTTATCCGAAGGGAGTCAACGAAATGCTGTTACAAATGTGGGAATCTCTGTCAATGTACCTAGTCAAAACTTCTCCAAAGGATTAGGTATAAAGTACCTAATCCTTTCTAATGTTACCCAAGTGTTTTAGGAGCTCCTTTAATGCCACTTTTATGGCATCAGTATACCTAATCAGAACTCAGAACGTTATGAAGCAGAGCTAGTCGCCGGCATTTATGATTTTAACTGACTGTGGAGAACATTGCCATCTCTAATGGCCGTGATTATTTGGACAATTTGACGAACAATAGAAATGGTCAGAACAGCTGATCAGATATCATGTATATTTTTATGTCTGACTAAAATTGTAATCCTTACTTTTTGTAACAAATGTAGGCAATGCGAGAAAAACTCAACCTTAGCAAAATATGTGTTTTATGTCACACACCATTTTGTGTTCTTCATAGTTAACATTTTCTTAATATTATTATAGATTAATTTATAATATTAGTAAGTATAGATAGTCCCCCGCCAGAAAAGAAAAAAGTGTACTAAATCTCAAAATGAACCAACGCATAAAGCAAATGATCGTCTCTATGTCTCAAAACTCTATCATCCGGCTACCTACACAGGCTAGCGTGCACACATTTTGTGAATAAAAAATATGTAGTGAATGGGCCGAGAGCGGGGCGGCCGCAATCCATAAAATTCAGCGGAGCCTGAATGAGAGCATCTGTCTCGACTCTCGCCAGGTGCGGCGACAGCTTGCCTTACGACGGACAAAGGGTGAACCACTTCTGCGAAACTACCTACTCACAGATCCTACTGATATCGATAGCTACAGCAAAAACTATTCTCTAACATCCACTGATCTTAGGTATAAGATAAATGAACTCATAAACTGATTAACAAACACCTCATCTGAACCCAACCGTAGTGTACGAACTGCAACTTTAAATTCATTCATGAATACGATGCACGAGCGCATTATTCACGGACAAAAGAAAGAAATACAATTTAAATGTTAAATACAAACTGGACGAAGGCGAAAGACGAATAAACTCGAAACGAACGAGAATCAGTTTCTGTAATCAAGTATACCTACATACAGAATGGGGCAAGTTAGTACGTGAAGTGGTCGGAGCGGTCGCGAGTAGCAGTCGACCACTCTCCCTGTTAGTATCTAGCACGGATCTCTATTTTTACATGGCGCAAACTTAAATTAATTAGTGCCCGTCATTTAATCCGAGGAGCTGTCTCGTAGGTGGGTGCGCGCGTTCCCACGGTGCGCCCGCGCCGCCGGAAACCGTCCCCCCCCCCCCCTCCCTGCGCCCGCGCGTCCCGCGCCTCCGCGCGCCCGGCCCGGCCTATGCCGCCCGCGCACTGCTGCTAAGCTCCGAATCGATCCATCGCTCACGCACTCGCTTCCCATCAAAACTAAAAACCGCCTGATTCACTCATTCAGCTGCGAAACCATGCTGAAGGCACGTATAGCGAAATATCTATTCATAGGCCGACACCCGGCGATCCCTTTTACAGTTCTGTTGCGCTTCCTTCCGCTTTTGTATACAATCATCCCGGTTAAGGCGACTGGCATATCTCATTCTATTATCGTGTTTACGTACCAGCTTCATAGTTTAAAATTGCGTAGGTACAATTTTTGGAGTAAAGATGCCGGTTGGACGCCGAAATTGTTCGCACATGGCCATGTTCTAGCGGATTGTTGATTCTAATGAATGGGGCCGAACGACTCAATAAAGTTACACAATGGGTGTTCCGCAAGGGTCCGGAAGGAAGTTGTATTCGAAAGTTATTAGCATACCCGTAGAATATTGTCCTCAGTTGTTATTACAGAATTACTTCCGGACGCTCATTTTAACTTATTTCGGTTTTAACGTATACCTGACTGAACACAATGGATGGATATTCGGCAGAAAAAAATTGTGCTAAGTCGGCGCAACAATGGGTGGAAACGAATCCAAGGCCGGTACCGCCATTAAAGTATTGTGATGATAAGTTTACAGCATAATTTGTTGTTTCAATATTAAAGGATAATGTTCTGTGTCTGTAGTTACGTGTTCCAATGAGGAAGTACTTATTCGAGACAAAAACGAATTGTTTGCGTCGTGTTATCGGACAAGTATCTGTAAGATAATGTTTGTAATTCTTTATGATACTTGTTTACGCCTCTGCCGTATCGTGGCTATCGTGAGACTTGGCCAAACAATGTGCCAACTCTGTGGAGTTAACGTTTATAAATGAGGTATATGGCATGACAGTCCAACAGTCTAGTATAGATCGCGTTAAAATGTATGCACGGGTTGAGGTTGTGTGAGTGCGAATTAGTGCATGTTTCTTGAAATAAGTAAACAACAAAAGAGTTGAGATTAAATATTTTTTCTACAATGAATAAAGTATTATCCATGTACCTAATTAAAGTTTAGATGATCTAGAAACAGTGCCTACATGCTACAGTTGATAAAGCTTTTCTACCTATATCTTAAGAATTCTATTAATTAATTATTTATTTAACTTATAGAGAATATAGAGTTTAGACCTATGAACGCCAAAAGGAAAATCGATTTGTACTAAAACTATGGATTGGATAGAGAACCTGGCAGATTCTCATGCCACTAATTGTAATTGCCAAATCATTACACTCATGACCAACTTGTGGTAGCCAGTAACAGCTGACACTGTAAAACACTTCGTATTAATAACTGACTTAAAATTAAAATAATATCAAAATATGTCAAATATGTATCTGCAGTACCCAAATCCATGACAGATTAGAAGGTTCTAATCCGAAGAGCATGCATGAAACATTGCAAGAGATATATGTCAGGATCGTTGCAAATGGCGGTGTGTAGTCTCTGCCTACCCTTTGGGAAACAGATGTGAGTAGGTATGTATGTAGGTTAAATAATATGTCCTGCAATTAAAATATTGTAATTAATCTTGGTTTTTAGTTTTTCAGATCGCTGCTGACATCTTGGTATCTCTCCAACCATAACTTTTGGACAAGGGTGAAGAAGACTTCTCAAGTTCTCAAACTCTTTATCCTGTTCCTACGCACGAAGCAAACCAATTTTGGTACCTATTAGTCTTCTCCGGCCTACACACTCAGCTCCCCAATTTTCTATGACATTGAGGCACTGGCTCAATCGATTCGCTTTCGCTTTTATGCTGCAACTATTAGAAGAGCCCCGCTGTCTCTACTATTATTTTTTCCTAATAATAAAGGACTGTAATTATTAAAAGTTGTGATACAGACAACGTGGCTCTACTAAACTTTTTAAGGACTTCTATGATTTATTGTCCGCCATTAACCTAGTGGTCTATGTTATTGAGAGAAGCTCAGAAGCCCAATGGCCTGATGTGGCAGCTAAAACAGACCGTCCTTGTGCAGGAAAGTGAAGTGAGCAGACCTCAATTGAACTGGCGTCTGAAGGAGAAAAAGCGTTATTCATTATTGTGTTTTTTAATTTGTTTTTTTACCCAGTCTTAGACTAGTATCAGTATAATCTAGGGTACTGACTCTCAAAGACCTAAGGATTTCTTCGACTTCTCCTCTCTGAGGGCTTTACATACTGTCCGAGGTACGAGGCTAACTGCGGCTTCGAAAATGTGTAAAAAAACAATTTATTACACACATAGCTTTGAAAAGACAGTGGTGTGCGACGTAGCCTCCAACCCAATACACACCGCATGGCAGTCTGTTGGTATTTCCACTTAACTTGGGCTGTCTGCTGACAAACTTACGAACCTAAATTGCATACCATAATGTTTGGTCATTTGTCTTTTTCTAAAATCCGTAAACTGTAGTTTAATCTCAACATCATATGGACTCTTTAAAAAGTCATTTAAGTTGTTCATTTATTTTGTTAATAGTAGGTTTATTATCAAAATAAGCTTCTCAAGACCTTAAGCAGTATTTCTAACATTTCCATGAGCACGAGGGCCTCATCCACCCCGAGGGCTAAGAACCCCAGGCTCAAAACCACTGCTCTTTTTCCTTCAAGAGCACAACAAAGCTATGTTTCTGAATATTTCCTTTGTTCCAACATGTTTATAAATTGGACGTATTGTACAAGCAAGTATTGTAAGTCATTTCACTCAAGGATTTGAGCCGTAAGTCTCGCAAGTGTAAATAAAAGGCTCGAGGCCGCGGCCGGCCGACCTTAAAGGTTGCAACGCGGGCATCGAACCCCGTAACTCGTTATGTAACGTAAACTAATGCGTTTGTGTACACTACACTGAAGTAGAATCAACAAAGCTATGCTAGCGTTACGTCTGTATAAGTCTTATTGCTATGGCTAAAAATTTTGCGGAACTTATAAAAAAAAAATACTTTTATGACCGACTGGCAATAACTTCTTGTAAGTATACATATGTTTGTTTGCAAACTTATACCTAGGTGACGAGCTGGTAACCCACGGAGAGTATGTGGCCATACATACTCTGACTCTCACACCAAAAAGAGAGGCTTTGATGATTGAGAATGACAAATGAGAATGTTGAATGGAAAGGATGATTGGATTAGCAGATAGTGTTACTACGCGATGATAATCTGTGAGGATATTACGTCGCCGGCCGAACAGATACATGTTGACAAGAGAAGCGTATAGCATCAAGCACATAATTTGGCATTATAATGATATATACCATTTTCTAATTGTAGAAACATGAAGCAAAGGACACACAGAATTAGAAATAACTGCTTATTTGTAGACCACAAAATTTTATTCCGACTACCATGTAGAAATCAAACCGACTTTCAGGTCAGCATAGTGGATCTTATCCACTACTCCATCCTCCAAGTTGTACAACTGTTAAAATAAAATGTGCAGTCTGAGGAACGGAGTGTGTTTGCTTATTATTTGTGACTGTGACGGGGTAGCGGTGAGGGGGATGGGGGGGAGGTAAAGGCTTCGCTTTGTTTGCGGGCACGCGCGCACGCTGCCTACACGACACCACAAAATAACCAAGTGTACAGAAGTCGAGCTACGTACAACTCGCACTATGAACAACGCACACATAGACATCTTTCACGGACAAATAGCTCGAGAGGTTCGGAACGTTTGAGACCAGTGCGAGCGGGAATGCTATCCGCTTGTGGTGTGCTTTTATGCAATACCATGAAAATGGCCCATTACGGCTCGACAGAAGTACTGTCCTATCACCTAATATCGACGTAAAAACTGTATCATTACTGTTGCGTTTCATTCGGTGAGTGATAGTGCTGGAGCATAGCCGAGTGGAGTGACCGACAGACTGCTACGCAGAGGGTTTCGGGTTCGAATCCACGGCACGTACCAATGACTTTTCGGAGTTAAGTGCGTATTAAATTGTTAATTATCGCTTGCTTATCGGTGAAGGAAAACATCGTGAGGAAACCTGCATTTCTGAGATTTCTCCATAATATCCTCGAAAAGACATGTGAAGTCTACCAACCCATACTTAGCCAGCGTGGTAGACTATGGCCATACCCTTCTCATAGTCAGAAGAGGCTCGAGCCCAGCAGTGGGACAGTATAAAGGGCGGATGATGAACCATGCTCTTTTACTTCTCCTTCGTGTCGCCTCTCCTCCTATTCATTTTCCAATCCAGGTCGCCAACGCTATTGTGTATCCTCTGGTGTTGCGGGTGTCCATGGGCGGCGGAAATCATTTAGCATCAGCTGACCCGGCTGCTCGTTTGCAGCCGAACACATAAAAAAACAACAGTCATTAAAGTTATAACTAATTATTCATTCAAAACCTTTTTCTCTACGTCTACAGTGTATGTTCAGTCCGATAAAACACATACAATGTAAGTAAGATTTGGTAGGACCATGGGAGATGGCGGGAAAGATGTGTCTCCTCTACAGCCTTTCGCGGTCCACGGCTGGACTTAAGCCTCACATAATTTGCTTCCCAGTAGCACTGTCTAAAAATCAGTACAGTCAAATTTAGATCAAAACAATCAATCAAACAACTAGATACGAGTGCCACTACCATGCTCCCGCGCAATTAACTAAGTAAGCGCCTCGTTGGTCTCGCGCCATAAATGTGCGCGTGGGATTGAGAGGTCTCGAGTTCGATTCCCGTTTTTCCGTAAGGAAATTCTCAGTAGCAGCACGGACTCTGGTAATGTGCCCGGTACGGCAATAGGCTCACCGCCTATTACGTGAGACCTAAAAATCAGGGTGAAATGTGGGTGTAATATTACACCTCTGCCTACCCCTTCGGGGATACAGCCGTGAGTCTATATAAAATAATATAAAAATGTAAGCGCCACTGAAGTTCATAGTACTTACTACGTTTATAAGTTGTGCGGCACCATGATAGGTAGTTTTCATTTCAAGCTCGACTTCTGTACTCTTGATTATTTTGTGACGAGTCACAGTCGCGGGTCCTGGTCACTACTCACTCCTAATGTTTACTTTACCGCTTCATTTCAAGCTACATACATATAACCAGTATTACCTGACCTTCTGTTGTTCTAACTTGAAATAAAAAGCCGGTTCGACTTACACTGGGTTTTTTTAGGTTTACGTGAGCCCCGTATACACTAGCTGCCTTTTTCCTTTTATTATTTACACGTAAATATCTAAACGAAATTGGACGTGCCTCTACTGATATTTGGCTTTAAGAGGCTTACATAAAAAGTTGGATGTGTGTGGACATATTACTTAGCATATGCATAAAAAATAATAATATATTAAAATAAGGCGGCTTATTCTATGCCACCATTAATTTGCGGGTTCTTCGGGTATTCTTTTTATTGAATCAAAGGGCGTTCTTCGTCTCAATTGCTTGCAAATAGATTAACTAAGTTCTGTGATAGTCGGGGAGCTGATATGAACATTTAAACCTTACTTTAAAAACAAAATAGGTAACCATCTTTGATTTTAATAATACAACTTTATGTATGCATTAAAATCACATCCTGTGCCGCAGCAAACTTACAGACGTTCAAAAGTACATTTAGACGCGGAACATCGACTTGTGGGTCGTTCAAAGTGTTGTCTCGTATGGAAATCGAACCTACGACACGCGAAGCAGTAACCACTACGCCAGCGCAGTCGGGTCAAATTTCTAATAATAAATAGAAGAGACGTTAAGATTTGTTTGCTGTCATCAATGTAGCTCATATTCTTTAAACTTGCAAATATTTTGGATCATGAGTTTTGATTATGACTTTCTTAGGGGTAAGTACCTTATCCTCCTTGTAAGGATAATGTACTACCGTACATTTGCAATCCACAAAATTATACTTAAGAAGGGAGTACGGATAAACTGTTTCAAATCCTTAACAAGAAAGTACAGATGAGCTGTGGCCCTAAACCTCCGGCCGGCTTCAGAATCCCAACAATATCAATCTAGTTTAATACTCTAAGTTAATTTTACAAAAAAAAACTAGCAGTTTAATATGGATAATTTTTAACAGCGTATCAAAAGTGTTATGTAACACACTAAAGTGAGTTACGCAAAAAAACTTTATTATTTCACTAAAATACTGACTTGCACACTAAAATACTATTTGTACACCAAATATGATGATCTTTTTACAAAATATCATTTGATATGAAAAGTTTCGTCCGCTCGGGAAACTTATCCACTCAGAAAACTTAATAGGTTATGTTAGGTTCTCTTGTGACTCTGCTCCCAAAAATAGGAGCCCTGCGAAGCAGGGCTCCGTCAACTTAGCTTAGTGGTGCAATTAGTAATTTTGGTGGCAAATTAGTATTTTTGACTAACAGTTAAATACAACCCTTTTAATATCATAAAGACAGCTACAGCGCATTAGAATGGTGCGATTCCAGTGATCATTCCTTACGTGCATATGTACACATGTCTAGCTTTGCTATTTACTTCTTCAAAGCAAATTTTAAGCAAGATTTAACGTCATACAGATTCCTTGCTAGTCAGTCACTTGACCCAGAAAAAAGGTTTAAAACAAAACTCAATCTCATTTCTATTCAATTGTTAAAAAATAAATAAAAAACAAGTCGATCAGATAAACAATTCGAAATTCAAAACCGACCATAAACAGCACCTATCTATGATTTAGTGAGTTCAAAGAATGAATCAGGTGCATGTTAAACTTGATAAATTTAATGTTCATTGTTGTTTTATGTTTCGTACGTAATGTGACGGCTATTCAAATTGGTGGGGTGTTTTTGAAGCATGGGGAATTGGGGAAGGAATGCTTCGGCAGGTGTGCACCCTGCACCGACGTATGAATTGTGTGGATACGAATGAGGTTGTTATTTTTCTAATTAAATTATCCGATGCTGATTCTTTGTGTTATGTCTTTTTTTTATAGTAATAGGCGGCAAACGAGCAGACGGATTGCCTGATGGTAAGCAATTACCGTCGCCAATGGACACAAGCAACACCAAAAGAGTCACAAGTGCGTTGTCGCCCCTTGGGGTTGGGAAAAGGGATAGGATAAGGAGTGGGATGAGGGAGAATGAATAGGGGATAGGGCCTCCGGCACTCTCACTTACTGAACGAAACGCAACAGTTTAGGTACCTACTGCTACTTTACGTCGATTTTCCGTAAGAGGGTAGTACTTTCCCGGTCGAGCCGGCTCATTCATGCTGAAATCAGCAAGGCTCTACTACCGTGATAATGTGTCTATGTAAAGACGTGCATTTTTGTTTTAATGTACAGTTATATCATTTAAGTACCTAGTCACAGAATGTGAGCTGCCACAGAACTTTCCATTAATATAGAGCAGCGATAGCCCAGTGGAGAGACTATTACACAGCCACTGTACGAACTGAGCATTGCACCAGTACAGCCACAGCTGCAATAATAAAAATAGTTTTGATTTGTCACTTGCAACGTACCTCGGCGACTACGACATAAAGATCGTTGACATTGGTTATAGGCATTAAGTCACAAGCTGCTTTGGTTTTTCAACTCTTGGCGGGCAAAGAGCTATTACTGACTTCTTCTCGCTTGCAACATCCCTACAGCTCTTTGCATTTCATCTGTGTTCAAATGACGTCGCTCCATGACATAAAAAATGTCTCAAAATCCAAACTTGTTCAAAACTTTTTCAAATTATTGTAAAATATCATAAAATTTATTCAGAATACTAAATTTTAAATGAGCAAAGAAAACGCTATAAAATTCGAACAAATGCATCCGTTTTTGAATTTGTGACAACTACTCGAATTTTTTTTACAACCAGCCAGTATGTCCTCTAGATCAAAAAAGTTGACATAGGTATTACCTACTTGGTAAGAAATTATATAATAATTGATTAATAATTTGAAATAGTATGACGTGTTGCTTAGACTTTTTTGATGTGTGTGTTATTAAAGCCAGCTACTTTACAATTATTTACTAATATTACAATTAGCAATGAATTAAAACGATTGCACCTCTCGATCGTCATTACGTGACGATTACAGCGTGTGTGTTGACTGTTGTCACAAGGCGCCCTTTCGAGAGAGCTGTGATATGATTAGGCGTTATATCCACAGACTTAACATTGAGATAGCGTGTTATTTATAGACCGAAATCCGATCCACTACTGTATAGATAACTAGATTCAGCCGGCGGATCCGCCCGTGTTGTTGTCGGTTATCGCTACAAATGGTAGCCTATGTGTTATCTTATGCATGCAAAGTTTCTTTAAAAGAGTAACTAACAACCATCCATTTAGGTTAGTACCTTCATATTATACTATTTGACTGCGATAGTAAAATTATTATAGGTTATAAGTATTAAGTATTCACACTTATGAGTAGGGAAGTTTCCTGCAAGTGAAATAAATTATACAAGTATTTTTATATAGTGAAACATGTCAAAATAATAGTAGTTTCATTCATTTATTAATGTTAAAACTTCATTGAACATTTTTATCGTCAATTTATTGATAATGAGTACCTATTCTACTTGACAGCAAAACACTATGACGTCACTACGTCATATTTCGTAAAAAACTCTTGGCAAAAGTCGTTTTTGACATTTCATTAAATGAACTTGATTTGACTAGTTGGGAACAACCCAATTACGATAGTATGGTATTCCCAAGATGATGGATCATTCAAACAAATCATCATCATAATCGTCCTGGCTATCCCGGTCCTAGACGAGTAAACGGATTCCGGACGCTAGGAATAAAAGTCTTAGAGTCCGGACTCCGTATACTGGTCTAAGCAGATTTGTAACAATATTAGCTTTTCCACAGGGCGACTGCCGACAGCGATGTTCTATGCCGGATAATTCAAGCAATAGTGACAAAACACCAATAGAATAGTCGTATCCACACTATTCTTTCTAGCGAGAATTCGGGCACCACATGTCACTTCCTTTACGGCCCCATGCGGGGCGGGGATGCATCCCGCATTACCAATAAAAACTACGTCGATTCAATGCGAAGGGTTATATTGCAAAACACATACACATGTCGTCTCCAACTTTGTCTAGCCCTTTGACTGTTGAACGACTAGTCTGCCACGTTTACTGTACGTGCCTATATAGGCTATATACACACGAGTGAATTTTAGAAGTTATCTACTTTTTAATGATTGCTTACTAAACATTGAAGGGAAACGTCGTGCGGCAACCTGCTTGTCTTTCTGTGAAGTCTTCCAACCCGCACTTGGCCAGCTTGATGGACTAGCCTTACCCTTCTTATAACTGTTATTGGTACGTAAACAAGGCTGATAATGAAGTTTAAAGTGAGTTCGTTAATTTGACAGAATTCTACGGCGTAAACCAGGGCTGAAGCATTAAAAAATTGTAAAAATTGAAAAAAATCATAGTAGGATGAAAGCCATTGGAAAAGGAAGAGAATTTAGCAGAAATGAAATAATAAATGAGGTTGGTAAGGGAATGAGGGTGCGATTTTAAATCGCACCCCATCCACAAAAAAAGGGTATATCATAATTATGGTGTAACACTCACAAATACTTCATCTTAACAAAACTCTAAAGATGATGTAAGTCATCGATATTTATATATGTACTAAAGTAAGTTTTATTGGCAATGCAAAGATTATCCGCGCGCCTCTAGCGGCAAATTTGGAAGTTGTCCCGGTACGACACTTTTGACAGCTTTCAATACAACTTTGCTTCGAGGTTATAGTGGTAATTGTATTAAGGCGCTGTTATACCTCAGAAGCCATGAAACACCTAATTTTTCGTCGCGCATCAAGCCATAACGGTACATATGACAAACTAGCAAAAATTAGAGCTTAAAGTCAAAAGTCTGAACAAAAGACTTTTGAAAGAATTTTTCATATAAGTAAAATAGAATCACGGTAAAAAAATCACAAAATCGAGGCAGAAAATAATCTTTCGTCTCACTGTTTGCAATATTTTGATCGTAAGCTGTAATTTTTTTTTTGATAATATTGTAGGAAATCTAATGAACTAAAGAATTACCCTATTAATTTTCATATTATACGTGTATATTTTGTAAAATTAAATAAAATCTGCCAAACGTCTATGATTTTGACGCTCGGTAGATCCCATCAATATCAAACGCTTCAGCAATTTAAACCTTATTAGCATAAGCGGTGTACTGAGTGTCAGTTGCTAGTTTACGCCCCGCCCAGACCTCATCATTCGGCTATGAGCCCTGTGAGAGATAGGTCATGTCGCTTGCGTCTCCGCTGCACGAAATTTTACGTAAACCTGTTTGTTATTATAATACGCCGATTTGAGTTCGTAATTTCATGTTTTATGTTATAGACTGAATACTTTGAATCAAATAGGCTTTTCATGTAACTATGGGCACATATGATTAGGACCTAAGTTTATACTCTTGTTGCGTTTAATGTGTTATTGTTTCTGTGCTTATAAATATTTAATTAGAAGAATAAAATATGGACAATTAGAGAAATGAAGTTCTACGAAGGATTTGTACAAGAAAGCGTCGTAATAAAATAGAAATTCATCCATGGCCAAGTGATTATGAAATATGTAACATTTTTATACAAATTATTTTCATAAGTCTTTTATGACTAACTATGTTACTTATATATTATCGATTATGCATAATATAATTATATAAATTATTCTCATAATACATAGCTGCCACAGTTTTCAATTTTTGAGAGTAATAACATAAAATCGAATCATTTTATGTACCTATATTTCAAATTCATTAGCTTGTCAGAGCGCCTGGAGCGCTAAGATGCCGCCACGGTGAGCAATAATGATGACAGCGCTAATATGGCGCTCCGCAATCCGCATACAAGCGGTAACGAATGTTGTATTATTGTGTTTTGAACATAAACCTTTTTAGGTACATCGGGTAAAACTTTGATTATTCATAAACTATTAGGTATGTCTCAGTACATCTAATATCTTTTTAATTTCTAAAACCAATCATTTATAAGTAAGAAGGTAACTTCTCTGTTTGCTATAACACAAGATATAGTAATTTTTTAATAATAAAGTACGTAACTTATTATCATTATTATAATTACAGTGAAGTTAAAGATAACAGTTCTGCAACGTCTTACACACATTTGACTTCAGTCATTCCTAACACGATCTGTTCAAGAGCTAGCCAAGAAATGCCAAACAATTTTTTTAACAAATTTGACTCAAATTCCGTAGTGATAAGCAAAAATTACAAGAGGGATAGCAGTGACTGGGTCAAATTGCGTAAAAATATGTTGACAGATTGAAATTTTTGTATAGTGGTAAAAAGAAGAGATAACAGCAGTAAAGCCAACTTAGTAAAAAATATTTTGTACAAATAAAATATTTGCAATGTAAAATCAGCTGCGCATGGAAGCTAAAATGAACAACTGGCTTTGCAACAACTGGCGAAGCAAGAAAATGTAACAATCGAGCCTTGTGGATTATTCGATTATTGGTGCCACGCCAGATGCATTAATAGGTCCAAACACGATAGTGGAAATTTAATGTTCTAAAGTTGCCTATAAGAATGGCCTGGAGAATAGTATAAGAGCAAATAAAATACAAATATGGAAACATGATAAAAAAGTGAACTGACTAGTCTAAACAAATATTGTAATTGTTATTACCAAATTCAGGGGCAACGCCACGTTACACGCAAACAAAAGTGTTTATTTGCTGTGTGGAGTGGCGAAAGTATACCACTAAAAATAGAAATTATAGAAAGAGATGATGTTTTCTGGGAGAAGCTTGTGGCGTTTTATATGAATTGGCAGTTGCCTGAAATTGTTGATTCTCGTCAAACTCAAAGGATGGCATTGCGAGATCACGGAGAGGAAAATGTTTCATCAGTGCTTTAAATTTCTACAATACCAAGCCGTAAAAGGAAAGTAAATGAAACTGTGCCTCGTGAACAACAGCAAATAATAAGTTTTGAAGCCTTATCACCTCACACACTGCCTTTAACCTTCGATGAGAATAAAGAAAACCTGCCAGGTTGTAGCAGACAGCTAACTTTTGATGAGCTGTAAACTCTGTATTTCGTTAATAAATTATAAATGAATATAAATAAATATCTTTTAATATTTATTTTCTTTGAAACAACACATATTTGAAGCGAAAGAATTTTTTTATATTTTCCCTTACAAACATGTATGACGAGAGCTAACGAAAAAGCAGTAACTCAAATTCTAATTCTATAATTTTCTAAGCGACATAGCAGTATCTCATGAATAAGGTATATCCACATATATTTTTGATGTTTCATCTATTTTGAAAAATAATAATGGATTGGGTTTCGAAACGAGTCGCCTGAATTTGAGGGTATTGGTAGTGTAGGGGGCTTAAGGTAGTTCGTTTTAATCCCCTAAAAGTAATTTTGGCTGCCGTAGTTGCGTCTAAATATTTTTAAACAATTTCCAAAATTTCATAAATACTTCGGCAATTATGCAAAACGGAACATAGTTCTTATACTTTCGTACAGTTTTACAAATGTTATTTTTAGGTTTTATGTGAAAAACGTGAAACGAAACGCAAAACTGCCATCTTGGAATGATCATATTGACAGCTAATGTCAAATTTGTGCGTCATTGCTTTCGAGTGCCTTGGGTTAGGCGCGACTGTAATAAGTAAATAAATAGGTTATGTTAGGTTCTCTTTTGACCCTTAATCCGAAAATAGGAGCCCTTCGCAGGGCTCCGACAACCTTAGTTTATTAAACTAGTGTGATGAATGTGGAAGTTGGCAGTGCCATACACACCGATGTTCGGAGATTTTCTTTTTTCAGAGGAAACCAAGTATTTTAGGCAAGTGAAAATGGTGAGGGGGGTTTCAAGACCTCCCTTGCTCCCTCTCCAATCACTCACAACCCCTAAAAACGGCGACGTATTTCGAAACCTTTGCCATAATAATTATACCTATAATAACAATAAACATCCATAAATAAATAAAAGAAATCAACTTTTACTAAACTTCAATTATCTCGTAACTCGCTTTAGTTGAGATACGGTTAGTAGAGCGCCACACACAATACTGCTCTACTAAGCGCTTTTGCGCTTAGTAGAGCAGTATTGTGTTTTTTAGGGTACCGTAGCCAAAAATTGTAAAAATGGAACCCTTATAGATTCGCAATGTCTGTCTGTCTGTCCGCCCGTATATCACAGCCAATTTATTGCAAAACAGATTTGAAAACTGGCAGGAATGGAATTAGATGTAGGTATTCTATGAACTGCTTCACTATTTTTATACAAAAACAAAACAAACATAATAATGGCCTCTCCATACATGGAACTGACTTAATTATTTTTATCATCTTACCGCACGTAGGTATTTACCTACTTTCGTCAACATTTAATACCTATAACGTCTAATGTAAACCAGTTTTGCTCATGGCTGCACTGAGAACAAAAATTGCGCTATGCCTATATTGTACAAACAGATTGATGTATGTAATATAAATTTTAATATCAGTATCTCAATTCAATATGCTAAAACGTTTTGCTTGCGATTTTGAAATATTGGAATACGGATGTCGCCAGAATACGGCCGCACGCGACGAGAATGAAGGGGGGCGCCCCGCAGTAGACGGAGCTAAGCTCCCTTCACCTCCCCTGCTTCACCCCCTCATTTACCAAAACAGTCGCTTAGGACAGCGCCTTAAGCTGTCAAAAGTGTCGTACCTGGACAACTTCCAAATACACGCTAGAGGCGCGCGGATAATCTTTGCATCGCCAATAGTGAGACTACCGAATCATTGGAACACCACAAATTAAAACGGACATCTTACAATTACTTCTTACTACTAATATAAATGTGAAAATTTCCTACTAAACGGCTTTTGTTGAAACTTTTCAGTGACTTATCTTGTACATCGACTACCTTTTGTCACGATAGGTACTGTTGCTCTCGACGGCAAAGACGCGGTCATAACCAAGTACTATTAAAAAGACTTCCGCCTGCCAGCTATATTTATTACTGACATTATTAGGCACCATACTCGCTCGAAGCATCCACCGAACACCTAAAACCTAAGACAATCAGACAATAAAACGTACACGTGTACTTCAAACGACCTCCCATAAACTGAACAGTTTAATTATTCCACAGATCAGGTTTGTTTGATAGATTTGGTGCGCTCAAGGATCTCGCATGGTCCGCATTTTGATCGGAGTATCATCTTCTTCGACTATACAGTGTGTGACTGCCTGCTGATTCATTAAAATTATGAATCTTACTAGTCTTTTTTTACATCCGTGAACATGGCGCTTCCAACAGTGCCGAAATATCGGTTACTCAAAACAAAGGTACGTGGTATATATCCCGTAAGAACAGTACAAAGTAATCTTACTAGTCTGTTAGTACCTACAGACTTCTTAGAGAAACAGGTAACTCTAAAGATTACCATCACCGTTATCGTCATAGCAGTGCCGGTTGCATGCCTTAGAACCTGGGATCATATAGATTTATCCCGTGTGCCAAACAAACTAAGGAGAGACTAAACCGGCAGGTCAATAGGTGTGTCCTTGGCAATACTTCCGTTAAGGCGCTACCTCGAAAATGTATGCGCTTTTTGATTACAGATTTTGAAGCAGTGAGACTCACCAGCAAAGTGAAAATTTTGTATAATTATCAAGTATTTATCACGTCTTTATCTAGGGACTGCTCGGACATATACACGATTGGAAGATTTTCGCTCGATAGAATTTTTATTTGAAAAACATGCTTTCTCTTAATATTTTTATGGATATTTCAAAAAAAAACTAAACATTTCGCCTTGAAATTGCTACTCACCGAAAGAAGAGCTAGTTTATTAGGGACTGGTTGAACGAATTTTCTCTAAAACGATTACCTATTAATTGAGATATGAACGAAATAAGATTTCAGACAGTTTCGTAATGGCATGCCATGTCAAAAACCGTGCGACATTCAACTTTATAGCTAACACTTAGCGATGACCTCTGGACGATTTTTACAAAACCAGCCTCTTAAGGGTTTATATTTCACCGACAGCAATGAATAACATCAAACCGTTCAAATGCAAACCGTGTGCAAGTGCTGCACACGAAGTTTTATGTTGTCTGTCACGGCTGTCAATACTATAAATATTGACGACCTTACCACCCACCACATATATTATGTGCACTTAGGATTGCCTAGAAAAAAAAACGTACAAGAACGACCCAATTAAATACTCGCTCTATCTTTTTTACGGGATGGTCAATACTGTAAAAGTGCCGCGTAGTCCGTGACTCTATCAGCAGCACTGGTTATAAACCTATAAACCTTCCTACTGCTAGATACGGGCCACTTAACACTTTGAGAAGGGTTAGGCCATAGTTCACCACGCAGCAGTGCTGGAAGACTGGCAGATTTCATGTGTCTTTCGAGAACCCTATGGTAAACTCTTGGACATACAGGGTTATTCCGGACTCCGAGCGATGTTTTTCATCGCCGTTTTGCGAGCGATTATTAATAATTCCACATTAATTTTAAACTATCTTTCGGGTAAAATACCAGTACCTTTGAAACGTGTATCTGATATTATAAATCCTGAAAGAAAATTTAAAATTAAAACCACGAAAATTTTCATGAATCTAACCATTCAAATTGCTATGCCTATAACATTACCCTACCTACCCGCTTAGCCATCATTTAGGCACACACTGTAGCTAGCCCATTACATCACACGTTTAATAAGGCATTGGATATGAAATATATGTACTTATCAATTAATTATCGATTCATCGTAAGTGGCCGGCCATCTTGGATGTAAGTGTGTGGTGGTTCCCGCGCGCGGTTTCCTGCTGGCGCGTGTTGTCGCATGCTAATGTTCGCATGCGCCGCGCCGTGTCCTGTTCCTTGCATGTGCGTTCCACTTACAGACGTTTCGTCAGCTTAGGGTAGTCACTCTTTTATTCTTTTTATGACAACACCTACACTAGTATATCCTGTATCGCAGATATATTATGAATGTGACTTTACGAATATTCAAACAACATGATTTAACAGTAATATCATGAATGCAAAGTAAGTAAGTACCATTACATTCCGTGGGTGTCGTAAGAGGCGACTAACGAAAATACACGAAACAAGTAAGTTTCTTTGGGAAGAGACGGAATACCCTTTGCTAGCCTGTCTGGCCAGCGAGGTATCTCTAGTATTTCAAATCCTCCTGTCAAGTCAATGCTACTTTGCCGCAAATTAGGAGAGGTCTATGTCCACCAGTGGACTGCAAAATCGTGTATAAAGAAGCAACGGACACAAAGAACACTTAACTTTGGTACAACAATTTGCAATTTGTTGTTCCGTGGAGGCTTGCTACCTCTACGACAGTCTCTCACATTGATTTCACTCGTTCGACATTATTTTTTATATTAATGTAACATAGATTAAGCCTAAAAACATGTAACATTCTTTGTGAGAGAAAAAAAAAAATTTATTTATATAAAATCCTGGGGATTTTTGGATATTCAACCCCTAAGGGGATAAAACAGGTTGTCTGGAACTTTTCAGTCCTTCAATGGATTAACTTTAAACTTGTATATTGGTTCCTGAAATGTTCATATGTTCCTTGAGGAGTATAGGGGGGTTTGTACAAAACATTTTATCTAAGCGATTTTTTTCGCGAAGCAGCAGGCAAAAGCTAGCCGACATATAAATACGAGCCGACATAATGCTCAGTTTCTTGCTTGTGCGTTCCACTTAGCAGAGCTGGTGAAATACTTTAAAGATCTTCATTTCTCAGACAGTATTCACCATAATTATGATTACAATGATTTTCTTCGCTAAAGCTAACGAAATCGTTTAACTAAGAAAAACGCTCATCTACATAGTTGAACATATTAATATGGTATAGAGCAGGGTTTCTTAAACTTTTTGCAGTCACGGACCACTTTCAGAACGTAAAAAATTCTACGGACCCCTACTAACGAATAACTTAGGGTAAAAAACAAGCCTGTTGAGTGTTAACCGAGCCACTGTGGACCCCTGTTACTCATGCTACGGACCCCTAAGGGGTCCATGGACCCCACTTTAAGAAACCCTGGTATAGAGCGTTATTTCCCTCATACGCCACTTGCATTACCTACTGTTTCTAGTCACACAAGTGACTTAAGTCCTGGGGATAGTTAAACTGTCTTGTAACCAGCAAATAACTTTTCCTGTAAGGAGAAGTAGTGAGGAGGAGTTGCCATCACCTTCTACGTGTTTCATTCATGTGTGCTCTATTATTAAGGGTTTTTACGACAGTCTATGGTGATGTACTGCTCTATATAACTAATTATTTAGTAAGACATAAGTCTTACCTCTACGACCATCAGGTCTGCAAGCTACTCCGAATGCTGTACGGATATTCTCAGATTTAGATTCTTGAGCCTTCGAGAAAAGCCCGCAGGGCTAGATGAATAAATTAATAAAAATATGCAATAGAAGAATAAAAGGATAAAGGAAACGTTTGGGATATCCACAGCACACTTTGGTTGGCGAAAATTATTAACATTTCAGCAGAGATTTATCAGGCATCAGCCAATCTATTCGAGATCTAACGGTAACCAAATTTACCAAGGTGCCATCGAAGCAGGATCTATAGAAATCTACTAAATAGGGCTTTAACTACCTAAATGGGGGACACAAACCAACAGTTCCAATGCCTCCTCACACTCCCCAAACTTCAGAGTGACCACGCCTGTGTATACGAGTACTTACGGTCGCCTAGTCTTGAGCACTAATGGATCGAATCGTTCGTTGATAGGATCACACATTTTCCATACATTTTTTAAAAGCGCCTATGATGGTCAGACTTGAATTCAATCCATTCCACACTTGCCCGCCAGATCCCGTAGTGGCACCTAATACTATTGCATCAAATTTTCATTTTTATTTATAGGCAGTAGATGCGCCTTGAAGTATTGATATTTTTAGAGAAAATATCAATACTTCAAGGCTCTTGATGCAAAGCTATTGAAACTATTTGATTAACTACAAGCTGATTAAAATTTGCCCATCCTGAGGACTCACCAATAGGCCTCATGTAAAGTGACATAAAAAAGAGCCAACATAACACGGCACCAAACAGGCAAAACAAACTGTCCAACTATATTATTACTGCTGATATAAATACCCATATAATGATTAAAAATTGACTCACGTACCGTTGGGATTTTTATATCAATCGAATTAGCCGTTTTTGTGCGGATGTCAAAGACAAACATACATAATAATATCTTTCTTCGTAACATATTATTATGATTAGTGGCACACTCACACTTTGCTGGCTTCCTGTTTAAACTTACGCGTGTGAAATATAAAAAAATAACTTGTAGGTACCTACCTATTGTAACGTACTATGTGGTACTATCACGCTTTTATAGTACGACGAAGAAAGAAAGACGTTGGCAGCGGTATAGGTTTGAATATATAGACATTAGTGATCTTCGTATTATATTTAAGAATTCAATGATCTAGATATATTCAAAAATAAATTAATAGTTTATAAAAAGGAATTAAGATCAAAATTTCTAAACCATGCAGTGTAAACTTCTGTCTGTAAATTATGTATACCTTACTTCAATTTTATTCTTGTTTTCTGCCATATTTATAATATTACTTACTATAGACCATGAAATAATTTGCGACAATGTACACTTTTTCAACTTTGCTATTTTATGTGTCAATCTATATTTATATTTTTATGGAACTCTAAGTCTTTAAGTATATTATGTTATTTATGTAATGTAAGCATACGACTGTTTGTTTCCTTAATAAAGCAAAATAAAAATAAAATATTTGTAGTTGTAACAGAACATCGGAGGAGACTATGGGCCTATGAGAATCTTATTTCTTCTTATCTTTAGGTTGGTAGTCCATTTCACCGGTTTACCTGGTTAGGGTATCTTTTAGAATTACTGAAACGAGTGTGCTTCTTGACATTTTAGTAACATTAAATTAAAGGCACAGGAAACGTTCCTTTCAAGCAGGCAGTAAGAGCGACTCAGAAGCAAGACTGTAGTGATAGAGATTTCAGCGCTCTAGACGTTACAGAAGGTTTTAGGATACCTACATACCAAATATCCAATAACGGATTAAAAAGGAAGGCAAGGCTCAGGTACTCAAATTATTAGCATCTTGCTGGTCTGCACAAGACAAACATAATACTTCTTTGAATAGGGCAATTTCATGCAAGTGAAATAAATTATAAAAGTATTTTTATTTAGTGAAACATGACAAAATAATAAATAGTAGGTACTTAGTTTCATTCATCAATTAATGTTAAAACTTTATTTTTTAATTTTTTTTCGTCAATTTATTGATAATAAGTATTCTACTTGACAGCAAAACACTATGACATCACTACCTACGTCATATTAGCAAAGGTCGTTTTTGACTTTTCATTAAAAGTGCTTGCTTAGACTAGTTCGAAACAACCCTATTGTTTCACTTACAGAAAACATAGACACTGACCGACTTGAAAATCCAGGTGGTATGCAGGTATAGTTCATAGGCATAAACCTACTGTGACACCACTGACACCTAGCGTAATAGGTGACCGTGACACCTACCTATTTTACTATGCGCTTCTAAAACCACACCTGTGCGCTGTGCTGCATAAATAAAGGAAACAGGATATATATTTTTTGTTTTTCGAATGACCACAGAGAATAAATCTGTCAATCTGTCAAGGTTAACGGAATGTTTTTGTCTATGTTCTGGGTGTAATCGTCGTATTCTTGTCACGAATGGTGGCCGAGACTGCACGGCTGCGCAACGCTGACCAACGACTCACAGACTTAGATTTAGATATCAACATAGTATTACGTTCTAAGACTTATTTTTCAATGTCCCCAAAGGATAAGACAAGGATAACATACAAGCTCATTTAATTTTGCAACAAACACGACTCACGTAAATTTCCTATCCAAAACATTTCAAACACCAATTTAAGTAGGTAACTTTTTTTCGTATTATAGACAAATCCCGCATTATAAAAAACTCTGTACTAAGAGAGACCTACAAACATTCAAAGAAATGGTACGAAGAACACCTGGACCCGGCACAACAATTTCTGAATGACCCGGTCGTCGATAGATCAGTTCCTGATGGTCAAAGCCACAACGAAACCGCCGTAAAGCAAAACGACTCAATTATTCATCATCATCAGCTCTACCCAACTATACCACTGCTGAGCATGGGTCGCTTCTCACTCTAAGGAGGGTGAGGCCACCAAACTAGCCAAGTGCGGGTTGCCGGACTTCAAACGAAGATTGTTATGAAGAACTCTCAGACGTTAGGTTTCATATCTTTAATCGTGTTAAAAGGACGTTGCTACTGTTGACAAGATCTGACTAGAAATTCAAAAGAAATTCTTTTTGTATATAGGTAAAGATAAGAACATTATTTATTTTCACAAAAACGCCGGTACTTACTTACAAAATTATTAATATTACATTACACATACTCTTAGTAAAGTAAGTGCAGTTTCTGCGTAAATTAGGTCAATTTAATATGTTTGATAATGTTATACAATTTTATTGTTTAAATGTTATCTGTTGGGTTAGATTTTCAAATACACACTACCACTAAATATTATTACACCATAACCACTATATTTATCGTAAATAGCCAAACAACATCTAAAGAAAGTATCGTTGTGCTCGCCAGTGCAGCGTTGTCATAGCCGAGTGCTCTAAATTTTTTACAGCTACCCTCAGCCACGGTCCAGTGGGCGCGCTCCCGGACCTGTCACGACTGACGCGACACTCCGCCGCTTCATCTTAAGGCCAGGCATCCTCCGAAACAGATAGTTCATCATACATTTTTGAGCGGTTGGATTGGTACGATCCTACAAGGATGCTAAAAACTGCTGGCAATCTCGACACCAAGTCTTCATCTACGGTCTTCGCCAGCTACGAGAATTTGGTGCTTAAGACGTTTTCAACAAATAAAAACAGAATTCATCAGAATTCATTAAATCAGATTTCAGAAGGTTGAGTGCCTTTGAGCACTTAGATGGTATTGTAATTGCCTTCCACGAATATTTATGCATGTGTTGTCAATCGTAAGCTTCATCCTGAAGTTGCCAAACCGGGTTAAATCTTAATTTTGGCTAGCATATTTCTCTGAAGGAGAGATAGTGTATAAGAAAAGCATCTACTACGCAGCAACTCTAGAATAACTTCTGGTTACTATAAGGCATGCTGAGTATGGTGGATTAAGGTTATAAAAATGACCTAATAAGTACTATCAAATGACGTGCCATATTTTCAGTTATGGAGTTTGAATATAAAACTTGCCCCGCCTTAACACCGTAGATATTTATATGTATTTTTATTGGGACATCAAAGGACAGCTTTTAAGTTTTTCATTTTTATTGTACTCTGTTCTGTTCTAGCAGAACTTATAGTCAGGTGATTAAATAGGTCTTTAATTCACCTTGTACTATAGACCTAGACAACGAATTAGCTGTGCGATTTTCGGTGGAGAAATGCACGATTAACAGCCGTTATTCCTTGTAACCTTGTAGTGGTAACAAAAGTGTTTTTTTTTTAATGGCACCTTCCGCATTATGTAAGTACCCTGTATCGCAAGGAACATACAATTCTTAATCACACAAAATTGTTGTTGTCCTGTGTGGGAATCGAACCCACAACATCATTGCGGAAACAACAGAGCTGTGAGGCGACAGCTTTAATCACTACGCCCACCCGTGCAGTCAGCAGAAGTAGATAGTCTACTTATAGTAGTCAGATTGTTTCTATTCACGCCTTCGCTCAAACAAACATCAATATACGTATATACATATGTATTTAAGGTTACAGCATACACAAAATAATGTTGCATATTATCAGACCGACTGAACATGGACTAATGCTGAAAAACAGCGCTCTTTTCTTAGCCGTACCTACCTACTCGTAAGTAACAATTATCACTATATCAGATTCGATTCATAGCAAGTTGTTATGGCTGTTGCTGTCAGGAAAACACCCCCAGAGGATCTCTGGGGGTGTTTGGTATGGGAATTAAACCCGCAAAGCAACATGGACTGTTATGGCACTTACGGCACGTTCACGAACAGCGAAGCAGCGGCAGCAATATCGATGTCCATGGCGCGTTTTACTCTGACGCGACAACAGCCGTGGCAGAGTAGAGCACGACATGTACACCGAAGTTGCTGCCATAGTGACTACTGGCGAAGCAATCATCTGCTATAGTAACATAGTAAAAAACTGATTTCCCGGCACTTTTCTGGAAAGATAAATAATAATAGGTAGGTAGTAATAGTCAACAAATAAGACATCGATCGATGGTTTAAAGAGTGAGGGAAAACCCTAAAGAGACGACAAGAAGTTTCAAAAATGGCCACCAATTTCTACAAATCACTGTATAGCGTCCAAGAACGCGGAAACTGCGAGGAAAATCCTGATCCTGATCAAAATAACCGACCGGATGAAAATTCAACAAAATACACACCATTAACATAACAGAAGTAGTACAAGCAATAAATAGATTAAAGGCAAATAAAAGCAACGGCTCAGAGAATATCACAAATGAAGCCATTGAATCGGCAATATCACTTCTGGCTGAACTGCTAACTAAAATTTTTAACCGTATTTTGGAATCTTCAATTACAGCAACACAATGGTCCGAGTCAGATATAATATCTTCTTAATATCTTAATATATAAAATCCTTGCGTTACTGACTGACTGACAGACACGCTACAGCCGAAACTATTGGGCGCAGGCAGCTGAAATTTGGCATGTATGTTCCTTGGGGACCGTAGGGGTGCACTAAGAAGGGATTTCCCGAAATTCCTACGGGTTCGACCAAAACGGGTAAATTTAAAAGCAGGCGTAGCTGCTGGCGTCCTCTAGTTAATTTATAAAACGGGGGATCCAAACGATGTAGGAAACTACAGGCCAATTAGCTTGCTGCCAAGTACAAACTATTGTCTTCTCTTCGCACTTCGCAAACCAAAGAATGAGCATCACACTAGAAGCCGAACAACTCATAGAACAAGCAGGATTTAGGAAGAATTACTCGACCATAGACCATATTCACACTGTTGAACTACTGATTGAAAAATACCAAGAAAAACGAGGAGAACATCGTTTTCATCGACTACAAAAAAGCGTTCGACACGGTATCACATCTAAGTATATGGAAGTCGCTAATAGAGCAAGGGGTTGACAATGAATACATACAATAGTTATTTGTGCAACAAGAGAGCAAAGTTGTTTTTTGTTTCGAGTGCTTATTTTGAGTCCCGAGCAAGCGAAGGATTCTATGATTGATTCACGAGCGTAGCGAGTGAATCAAAGTTAGAATCCTGAGCGTGGTGAGGGACACAACAGCACGAGATACAAAAAACTTTGCTCTCGTGTAGCACACATAGCTTTTCACCACAGCAGTGAGAACACATATTACTTAGGAGACATAGAAATGAACAGGAATAGATTGAATTCTGCATAATCACTTGTTATAATTATAATTATTTTCAACTTAATATCAATTTAATTTATTAATTTATAAGATTTATTTATTTTTTAATTTCTGTTATAGTCAATGCCTTAATAATAATATACAATCTTTATTCAATACACTAGTCATAGAAAATATATTATTAATTATGTATAATATATCCAATCCAATAAATTATAAGTCATGTATAATAAAATAATACTGATTAATATTTACTTTCAATTGGAATTCTAATTTTATTATAATTTGCGACAGCATCATTCGTGGTCTAGCACTGTGACCGAATCTTTACACTTTACTTACAGACAGCAATATTTATTTTATAACTTTCTGAATTTGGTATAGGTTTTTTATTTTATTTTTTATTAATATATAAGTCACAACGCAACACACTGTACAAACAAGAAAACATACACATATGTAGGTACACATGGAATGCCCTTTGTGGCGCGGCAATGGTTTGTGCATCCGTGACGCATGGAAGGGGCCGGAATAATATCAGTGTCTGGTATGCACTAGCATTACTTGACAAAATGCTGATCTGGCTACCTATTTGGTCAGCGCTGGGACACATACATCATCTTTTATTCTTTTATTGTATTGTATTTCTGCACTTTTGATATATTCTTTGTTTGTTATGTTTACTTCTGTTTAATTATTGTTCTTATTACTGTATGCATATTGCATGTTAGTGTCATAATCTAAATATGTATCTATCTACCTTGTGTCCCTTGTGCTTTTGTGACCAAATAAAATTTTTCATTCATTCATTCATTCATTCATTCATTCATTCATTCATTCATTCATTCATTCATTCATTCATTCATTCATTTAACTCTTCTGGTGTTAAAGTACAGTCATCATCGCTAGTTTCACTCATCTTTTTAGATTATTTTATATATTATTATAATTTAACACGTTACGCTATAGGTACCTACTGTATCAGCATCAGCGAAATTTTTATTCCCGCTACTTTTTTAAATCGCGTTTTAATACCGCGTCCCAGATGTTTATTTTTCAAATGTATTATTGTTGTAATTCTAAATAAAAATGTATTGGTTAAATACTAATTATATACCATTAATTAGACTTATTTTTATTAAAATCCAATAATAAATTAAACATGTAAACAATAACATATAAAAAAAAAACAAATATCTTTTTTTTTTGCGTTGCCGTAAGTAGGTGTTTTCTTTGAGGTCGAATTCCAAAATCGAATTTCGAATTCGAAGGGGTTTGTTTTTTCACTCACTTTTTATATGCATGTGAAAGAGACAGAGCACAATAAAATTCGAATGTTTCAAATTTGTGGCTGAACAATGTCAATTCGTGGCACTGAAGATTGAAAAATTAAAAAGCTACTTTGCCTCACGCTCGAATCAAAATCACGTTTTGTTCACTGTTGTCTCGCAACAAAAGCGGCATGTTTGAGCTGCTGTGGTGAAAATAATAAAGAATATATATAAAAACAACAGAGGTAGAGTCAAATTGGTAAGTACGGCCCCAAGTTTTCCCATAGAAAGAGGAGTGAGACAGGGAGACCCGATCTCCCCGAATCCTAGAAGCGATAATAAGAAAGCTGGACTGGAAAACCTGCGGCATTAATATAAATGGAAAATACCTGAGCCATCTACGATTTGCAGATGATTTGGTGCTCCTATCAGAATCCAGCTCACAATTACAAACTATGATCCACTCCCTAAATGCAGCAAGTAAGGAGGTGGGCTTAGAGATGAACCTCAGAAAAACAATGCTGATGAAAAACAAACATGCTCAGAAAAACAAACAGCTTAGAAAGGACAATAATTACTGTCGACAACGAAGTACCGAAAATACACAAATAAATATATCTATCGAGGCAAACAAATAAGTTTCGACAAGGAGAACAACTACTTAGAAATCGAGAGATGAATCCAACTCACCTGGAACAAATACTGGAGCCTAAGAGACATTTTCAAAGCAATATGCCAGTTACTGTGTTTTTCCGGATTCTCAGTAGCAACACGGAGTCTGGTGATGTGCCCGGTAACGGCAATAGGCTTGCCCCCTATTGCGTGGGACCTAAAAATTCATGGCGAAAAGTGGGTGTTATATTACACGTCTGCCTACCCTTTCGGGGTTACAGGCGAGATCTATAAAAAAAAAGAAAATGCCAGTAAAAATAAAAACTAAAGTGGTGTCCAGCTGCCTTCTACCACGCCTCACCTATGCTTGCCAGACCTGAAAACACACGAGCAAAATAAAAAAGAAAATCGCCACATGTCAAAGAGGTCTAGAAAGAACAAGAAGCATGCTAAAGATCAAAAGAATCCAGAAAACACGACATACAAAAATAAGGCGCATAACCAAAGCCACAGATGCGCTCAACTTTATGCAAAGGCTGAAATGGAAGTGGGCGGGACATATGGCTAGGCTGACAGACGATAAATGGACGAAAAGAGTGACATTATGGAAAGGCCCACGGAGAAAACCTCAGAGAGGAAGACCGCTTACGAGATGGGTAGACGAGATCATCAAAATGGCATGTCCGAGATGGATACAAACAGCACAAAACAAAGAAATCTGGGCTTCTTTGGAGGAGGCCTTCACCCGAGGAGGACTTCTTGTAGATTAAGTTATTATAAAAATAAGCGTATAATAAATAATAAGTTAGAAAATAAGCAAACTAAACTCTGTTATTTTTTTTTTAGGAAATAAAAAGGCTTTTTTATTTTATTTTTATTTAATAATAGTCAAAGTATTATTTTAATGGAGGGCAACTTACCAGCAATCATTTGACCACAATCTAAGTAGAGCTTGCACTATGGGCCAGACAACTGTTTAACGTTAGTACTTTTATAAGTATTTTTAAATACATACCTGCATAGTATACATCCAGACATAACAAATGACCGTGCTCATCACTAAAATATTTGTCCTTAGCACAGAATATATACAAGTACTAAAGTATCCTTAGTGGGAATCGAACCCACAACGTCCGGCTTAGCAGCCACTCACTAACCACTAGACCAACGGGGCATACTGTTGGTGTAAAACAGTGAACTGTGACATTGTCTGATAAAGAGCAGCGCAGTGACGTATCACTCGTGACGTAGCAGCGGGGGAGTGAGTGGAAAGGGGGGAGAAGGAGGGGGGGTGAGGACGCTGACCCCCGGGCGCGCGCACCGACTACCGTCGTCGCCCCGTGTCCTGCTACACACATTGCTTATTCAGCCTCTACATACACATTATGGAGTTTCGCGGCGTTTTATTGATTGAGCGCGAAAATCAAGAAAATATATTATTATCTCGTAAACTTTCAAAATTGGTTAAGAGTAAAGTTGGGTAGAATACATTTTGAAAAGTAGCTTTTATATACATACATAGACTCACGCCTGTTTCCCGGAGGGGTAGGCAGAGACTACGACGGAACGCCATTTGCAACGATCCTGACATACCTATCTCTCTTGCTTCATTCACTCCCATCAGATTCCTCATGCATGCTCTTCTGTTCAGGGTTCTTCTAACCTGTCCTGTTTTTTGGATGTCTCGAATCTGCAGGGCGATTCAGAATGTCACGACAAGTAATCGTACGATATGTCAAATTATTGTCCTCGTCTTTCAGCCGCCTATCAGAGATATTTTGAACAAATATTCATTGAATTCGGTTTATTTATTACTTTACTTCATACTGAATGCATAAAATTGATAGGAAATGCGATAGTTTTGACAAAAAATGAGGTAGCCCGTTCGACAATTAACGGAATCGAATGTCAAATGAGATATCGAACGATTCTGAATCGCGCCCCTGGTCAGAGAACGTCCGCCTAGGTCTTCCCCTTCGTCCTGTCCCATTCACACTAGCTTTTATTTGCTTTTATAATTATAAATAAGCGCTACATCGGTAAAGGGATATACTGTTAAGCTTACATATTGTTTCTGAATCACAAACTATGAAAAATAAAGGTAAATTACCTACCATATGACCGATCATCGATGACGGTGGTGGTGAAATAAGATCATAATTGCTGCCAACTTTTCTTGAATTTCTATCTTTAATACTGGCATCTCTACATTGGCAGAATAGTTCTGACTCTAAGAACGAGATTTTTCAGATAAAATATGCCTATCATATTAGGTCATGTTACTTATCAATCACAAGAGACGCAATGGTATAGGTACCCAATATATGACTGTCCAGACTGTCTCCGTGGTCCAGTGGATAGCGTATGCGACTGCTGATCATAGGTCCCGGGTTCGATTCCCGGGTCGGGCAAGTGTTACTGGGTTTTTCGGCATTCTCAGTAGCAGCACTGAGTCTGGTGATGTGCCCGGTAAAGGCAATAGGCTCGCCCCTATTACGTGGGACCTAAAAATTCTTGGCGAAATGTGGATGTAATATTACACCTCTGCCTACCGCTTCGGGGATACAGGCGTGAGACTAAAAAAAAAGAAGATAAAATATATTTTTTTCTAAAAGACTACTCCCGCACTAGGAATAAATCCTGTGTCGCGGAGGACTTAACAAAACAACGAACAGACACAATGAACACCCAGACTCGAAAATGCTGTTTCTAGACTTTCAAGTCTGGATGGACTTTAGTGTCCGTCGATGGTTTGTAAAGTCCATTGCGACTCAAGCTAATTATATTCCTAGTACCTAATCCTAGTGCATGCAAGACGTCTTTAAAAAAAGTTAAAAGAAATAAATAGGTACCTACGTATAGCAGTCCCTAGCGAGCTACTACATTCTCATGACATAAGAGTAAGACGGTTAAGTGGCAATGGGAAGTTCATAAAATTTCCGGTGCCTGTTTGTAGATGATATCATTACTTAGGAATTGGGAGGGAGGGTCACACTAGAGCGTTGACTGACGCAATGACACTACACTCGGCTAAATTCGTAGTTAGGTACTCACTTGTTAAGTCCTAGACATTGCCTAAAATAGGACCTAGTGCTCGTATAAAAATGAATCCTGGAATGTATAACTTGTGGCCTGAACTACCTCACCGAAATATTTTTATTTTGCTTCGTTATTTATTGTCAGGATAGGATTTGTATCTATAAAATGAAATAAAAAATCATTGCAAGAAATTTTGTAAAATGAAATTGCCAAATATTATTCCATCAGGTAGAGGCAAAAAATGCAGGACATATTTTGATGAAACTTTGCTGTAAGTACCTAATATTTCCTATTACCTACATCAGCAATAGTATGACAGAGACTACCTGATGTCGGCATAGCTGACGAATCCACATCCAAGCAAACGAAAAAGCAGGCAACATCAAGTATAATATATTTTTGTTTCATCAGATAGTATCCAAATAAGCAATAATGAAAATGCGGAGCATTAGTGAAACCATATAAAACCCGCCTACCGATGCAATCTCCAAATCAAATTTCGACGATTTACGTGTCATCGGGCGACAACTATTAATTATTCAACATTAATTAGTAGTTTTGTATGGGAGTCTGTCGGTAGATCAGAGCGGTTCGTTTCATGCCGGAAACAGGAAGAGGGCAATCAACATTCCTAAAAATATCACACATTTGGTGTTCATCCGGCGAACGGAACGCAGAACGCTCCGAATCGCGCCGTACGACCGGGCGACGCGTTTAAAACTCTATGCGGACTCATTTCATATCTAGTTACCTGTAGAATAAATTGAATAGCAAAAATATGATATCTAGTAATGGGATCTAACGAAAATAATATATCAAATATTACTTGTAAATGTATAAATAAATAAAACTACGCCGGTGAAATAATGAACGGCTCAACAGAAAAGTCTCATAAATGTCTGAATAATCTAATGAATAATCTATTTAACGCAATATTTGAAATCTGATGAGGCTTAGTTTATAATTAGAAGGATCGGATATTAATTTGCTTGGGTCAGGAATTTTACCCGGAAGTGTAGGTACGTAGGTAAAGTGTGTCAATTAGGTAGGTACAGTAATAAATATTAGTTAAATTGACTACGGAAGTCTAAATTCTAAAAAAACTTTTATAGTGAATAATAAAACGGTCACTATCTGCTACCAACGCCATAGAGCCTATATTTCTTCTCTTGGCTTTTGGCTATAAATAGGTTCTAGATGGACAAGCAGATGACGGTTCTTCCAAGGGTTCTTCAGTGTAACACAATAAATATCTGCTAAAAAAGGTAGAGTTCCGCCACCTAATACCTTTATTGGTCGAACGTAGAGCGGCTCTACCGTGTCTCATTACCATGCGTGCTGCGACTTCATCAACAAAAGTCAAAGTCAAAATCATTTATTCATCTAGGTCACAATGTGACGCTTATGAACGTCAGTTTTAAAATTAATTACTTAATGCTTCTACATTTACTGCAGAAAAACGCAGTACGAACCCGGGATTTCACTACGATATTCATTCACCATCGTCTACTCATCCGCTGTATTTAGCACAAAACTTACGCCCTACTGTCCCTAGACCAACTAGGCAACTTTAGTGAATAGTCGTTTGAAACATCTAAGCAGGTTTAATATTTTTCATTCACTTCTAGACACACCTAAATACCTACAAAATTATTCTAGTAGGTTCTCTCCAGTGGCTCGTGGTTCCTCTAGCTTCTGAGAATTAATATAGTAAATAAATATGAACGCAACGTAGCAAGCGGCTGCCTAAACCTAATATGTACACACATAGGTAGCTTATCATCACATTACAATGTGTAATAGCTGTAACCGATAACATCGACCTTCCTATCGAAAAAAAGCGTTAAATATTTATCAAAGTGTCATCGTAATTATTATTGTTCGTCGGCCACGAAGTAATATTACAATTCTTTACAAGTACGGGCCCCTAGTACACGGCGGTACATAATTAGATAGTTTCTATTATTTATATGCGAAATGCGGTGTGTGATGGGCATCGAAACGACTACGTTTCCTCTGCCGGCGGTGTAGTACGAAGAAATCCGTCGGTCACTTCTACTTAAAAAGGATGTACGCATCGCTAGCAATGATTTCATTTACTAAAAGTTCCTGTCGTGAACGTTGCCAGCTTTTCCTGCGTGTGACGCGCTGCGTAAAACGCTTTTCATTTCCTCTATGGTAATTTTATTAAACGTGTCAGCGTCTTAATAAGATACGGGATCCAGTCACGATTTACCAATAGTTACATCGCTTTGATACGTTGTATCAATGGAATTATTCATTTATAAGAGGATGTGAGAATCTAGTATTGTCGGATATTCACGTGGTTCAGGTATACGCCTACTATTGTGTACTAAAGCAATTGATGTTATCTGTTATATGACTAACCGTGAGATCACTTAAAATATAGTGAATATGTGACCTCTAAGGTAAGTCTGTTGCTGAGGAAATTCGCATAGAAATGAAATTGGGCCTATTGGTGTGACTCTCAATAGTGTGAGGAAGTTAGTCAAAAATAGGAGTAGGTACCTACTTACATTCACCCTACATTTTCTGCGACGTACCTTTTCCATACGAATATGATATGCTACGTAAAGCAAAACTTTATGGAAGCCTTGTGAAATTGCTATACTTACCTACACGAGAGAAATAAGAAACCCAATAATAATAACTACAAATAACATTTTCATTAAATTTAGTGACCATGTGGGTAGTCCGTAGTTGCTATCTTTGCGAGAAACATACAAATATTTGTATCGAAAACTATATGTACGTAGCGACATCTATAACCGCTCGATAGTATCATCTTCATTCCATATTTGGATTTACAGCTGATGTGCACTGCATGGAGGCAAAGGACAGTCTGACAAAATGTTTTAATAGTACAACACTAAATTGATAGATGGCGCAGAGAGCACATTATGGACGGCATGGACGCATGTCTCCGTCGCACATCTTGGTAGATAGCAAGGGTAGATAGGTTACCTTTTGTGGCAGCACATGTATAATATAAAGCACGTTTCCAAATTTGTTGGATCGCAAGTTTTGATGGATCATTGAAAATGCAATATATGTGCAAATTCATTACAGACTTCAGATCTGCTGTGTTTGCCAGATCCAGAGTAATTTAAAAGCCCAGGCAGGTATGTGTGGAGGTCTCTATCATTAGATATCATCATATAAGTAATCATATAGGCAATAGTATTGCGCGGTTATGTTTCCAGCTGGAGCATCGTCCCCATTAAAGTCACTCAGGGTTCCATATTAGGGCCTTTAATATTTACGTTATTGATAGATGTAAAAACATGTTTAAGACACTAATATACATCTATAAACGTATGACTTAAAACTTGGCAGCCTATCAAAGCAGTTTCTGACACGCAACAGCTCTAAGATGACTTGGATAGATTTTTCAGTTATTGTGCTCCAAATAAATATCTGGATACATCCATATGCTGACATATATGTTATTCGTGCCAGAAACAAAATGACACAAAACGCATAGATTTAGCAATATGGGGTTCGATTCCCGCTCAAGTCAAACATTTGTGTGCATGAACATGGGTGTTTGTCTTGGTCTGGGTGTTTCTATGTATACCTAGTATGTATGTATTTACAAAAAATAGTATATATGTATGTTTATCCATTATCTAGTACCCATAGTACAAGCTTCTGCTTAGTTTGGGACTAGATGGTGTTGTGTGAATGTGGTAGAATATGATTATTATTTTATTTAATATATGGATGAATGACTCACAGACGCCATCGAATAATAATTCTATATCGCCATTGCGTGAAATTGCATTTTTTTATGATAAAATAGTAGGCCTCCGTGGTCCAGTGGATAGCGTATGCTACTGCTGATCGGAGGTCGGGCAAAAGTGTTACTGGGTTTTTCAGAATTCTCAGTAGCAGCCCGGAGTCTGATGTGCCCGGTAACGGCACTAGGCTCGCCTAATCGGCGTAATTTTTAGGTCCCACGTAATAGGGGATTACGTGGGACCTAAAAATTTATGGCGAAATGTGGGTGTTATATTTACAGCTCTGCCTACCCCTTCGGGGATACAGGCGTGAGACTATAAATAAAAAAAATAGGCCCGTGCCCAGCAGTGGTCCTGTCGGTCATTGCGCATTGCTGGGCACGTTTTATATAAAAGGCCTGAGTTTGGTAACAGTATCTTAGGGTCGGCGTTCGCATTGAGTGAAGCGCAAAGCACTTTTCACTCTCAAACTCGAGTCCTGCCTGTCGAAAACTTGCTCGCAGGAAGAACTTATGACTGCTTCCGACAACGCAGTCAGCGTGGTTACTTTCTGGGTCGCAAAAACATAGGTGATTGCTAGCGAAACGCTAAAAAGAAGATTACCTACTATTAACCACAATTGCTGTATGTAAGTGCGCTTGCGAGTTGTAGACATTATTGAGGTAATTGATTTTGAACATTATTCGTAATAAAAATAATGTCGATTATAAATTGACATTGAAAGATGCACTTCACTGCGGTCAAAGAGCTCAGATATTTACATAGAGGCGCATTTCTTATGGGCGCTCTGAAGACAAACTTTCTGTGTCCCAAATTGCCGCTTGGCGGCGTGGCAGTCGCGTTGTGACAGCTGTCTCTACGACAGCAAGAGAGACGAACGTTCCTCCTGTGTATCTTAACTACGAGAGCAAAAGAGACGGAGAACGACGCCAGCGCCGCCAACTGCGAACTAAACTGGAGACAGTCATCACTTGGAATCGGCACACAAAATCCTTAAGAACTGCGCTTCTATGTAAATCTGTATTCATTGCTGCGGTCCGCCTTATGTATCTTCACTCCTGTCAAAAACCTGTTTACTGCGCTAGTGCTGCGCTCTGGTGTCCTATTAGTTCTTATGTAATGTTTGTTATTACTCGCTAATGCTTGGGTCATATTGGTATGTATTAATATATAAACAAAAATGTATGTACCTTATGCGTATATTTGATTGGAATTAAAACTTAAACAACTAATAATACTTCCATAAATATATTACATAGCTAGTTTATTACATATTTCCTGTAATTTTGCTAATGATTATGTATATGTGTGCTAGTTCAATACCATAAGTACACTACAATAATATTAAGTATTTAAAATTCTAATACCGTAGATAATTCATATTTTATTTATTAAGTTTATTTCTATTTTTTACTGTATGTTTTGCGTTGAACTGCAATCTCGTTGCATGGGCGATAAATTCTCCATGTCATTATATAAGTACCTAGCTAAGATTTTCATTTGTTATGAACAGTCTGCTATGGAACATTGAGTCTAGGCGTGTTGAGGTCAGTAGTCGTAGGTTTGATACCCATCAAGGCTGCCCTCCCCAACCTAAAGTGCAGTAACAGCAAAAACATGATATAGGAATTTAAACTTTCGTGTTTCGTGTTAAAGTTTAAATTCCTATATCATGTTTTTGCTCAACACTTTAGGTTCGGGAGGGCAGCAGTACAATGTTTATTTGAACAACATGATGTATTTATCTATAACTTATAGTAAAATGCAGTCCCCTTTGCGTCCGGTCTGTGATTTTTGTACGGTTTTCAATCAATATAATAGTGAGATTCCTGAAGAAGGTTTAGGTGAATAAATCAAGCAGACGGAGCCGCGTGCTAAGGCATGTAAATATTAAGTATGTTTACACAGTTATCTCGTTGCTATAGTACAGGCTCTGCTTAGGGTAGGATCAGGTGAATGTGTGTGAGTTGTCTAGGATATATTATTAACTTGTACTATTTAATTTAAAAAACTCATCACACATGACGTATTCTGAATTGTATTTGAATATCTTAGTAATTTTTCACAAATAGTTAATTTTTTATGCCAAAGTTACCCTATTACCGGGCATATACCTACACTAGAAGTTTACCTAGTTTAATTAAATACAGCGAGAATGCAGCTCAACTGTACTTATTCACTACAAGTGACTTAAAACAAGAAATATTTAAAGTTACACGTTATTTTTTTTTGTTATTGGTTGATACACAGATTGATTATTTTAATATTGGTAAATATCTCTGAATCTACTTAATATAGAGCTATAGAAAATGCATCATACAAAAATAATTATAAAAGCTACAAATTAGTGTGCTATAGAACTTTTTAGAGACTAGTTTAACGATTTTTAATACGGTTTACGTACATTATTTATAAATACCCTTCACATACATGAGTGCAAGGTACGCCTATGTTAGCTACCAAAAGCATGGAAGGATTTCTTATACGTACTTACTAGCCAGATATGCTCGAAATTTCGTGGTTACTCTTACAAATACTATTTAGGAAAATATAGATCTTAAAATGTAAGTACAGTTTGAACGTAAGTCGATATACATTTACTTGAGTTTGAATGGATTTACCGTCGGAAATAATCATTATAAGTATATTGTAGGATTTCTGGACAACGAATAGGTACTATCAGAGAGCTTTCATTCTTAAGATTCAGCAAAAATGTACAAGTGTGCAGCAACTTTCTTTGCTGACTGTACATAGTTGCAATGCCTATTCTTTGTGTATGTCAAGTCTTTGGTAGCATGTTTGGAATGTTTCTTGTACCTATAAACAATGTACGTAAACCCACAAACAAAAAAAAACAGGTGCCAATTTCAAAACCGAATGGTAAGGTCACTTGTGATTTTGATTTAAATGGGGCACGGAGCAATATAGTGGATGTAACAAAAATATAAGTATTTAGATAAAATGCACATAATAGCTGTTGACTAGTAAATGCTTGGTAGTTTGGACGGTGGGGTTATACGTAGAACAGGCGGACGCGAGATGTAGTGATCAAGGTGTCCCCGTCGAAGAATTTTGTTTCGATGACCACGTTTCCACTGGAAGGAAAAATATAAATGGTTATTTAAGAAGTAAAAGGTTTTTTTTCTGAGGCAGTTTTTTTTTCATGAATCGCAAAGCGAAAATATTTACGAGCTAGGTTCCTATTTTATTTCTAAACTGGCAGTGGCCCGCGTTTTCAACAAGCACACCTCGTTCACTGAACCGTCGTATCACATCGCATGTTGAACAAACAATATTTTTTCTATGCAGGCAAAAAACAGAATACATAAAATGAGTAAAAAATAAACTTCTCATTCTTATATTATTATTGCTTAAATAAATACAAAACTTACTTGAGAACATTGGCGGGCATCATCTGAGATTCGGGTGCGGACTCAATGACCGACTGCCACGTGTTAGTCGAGTTTGGAATCACGTAGCCGAACTCGAAGAACCACTCCTCTAAACAGCGACCCTTGAACAGCACTTTCTGGAATGTTCAAAAACATAGCATGTAAAGTTCATATCTATAAGTACCAATAAATAATAAATGCTTCAGTGTTTGTATGTCCTTCTTTCAGTCGCAGCGGGGCGATGTTATGAAATTATTCATGTGTGTGGAGATAGCTAAAAGGCTGGAGTGATATAAGCCCTTAGTCCAATGGGACGGCACATCGATACGATCGTAGAGAGATTACTAGGATATTTTGAACAGACTGACTCTTCATCTTCATCTCGCAACCACGACCGGTGTGTGTAACCCATCCCGAAAAGTCGAGGAAATTGGTTATTTGCCTATATTTTCAAATAATAACGCAACATAATTACGTTAAATAAATATTATTATGTGTACAAGTAGCGAAACTTTAAAAGTATTAATTATATGACTGTTTGTTCGAACTGGGACTCTAACCCATTAAATTCAGTTAATATTTTGAACTGTATCAGATAGTGCATTTATCATTCGACACACTATAATTTATAACATACCTGTTCTAAACGGAACTTCTCCATGGGCTCGATGGAGCTGAAGTTCATCTCGCGCGACACACAGCGGCACTTGAGTATGCGCTTCGGCACGCGCGCCTCGTGCTCGATGTGTGGACTCGACATATCTTCATTGTTCTGCCATAGTATTTTGCCTGGAAAGAACAGGACATCATTATCAACTCTGAAATTGTCCCATTGCTGTGCGCGGGCCTCTTGACACTGTGAGAGGGTTAGGTAGTCCACCAGGCTGGCCAAGTGCGCGTAGGCAGTCTTTACATGTCTCCGATAACATTACGGAGAACTCTCAGGCATGCAGGTTTCCTAACGATGTTTACCTTCACCATTTAGCAAGCGATAATACAGTGAACAGGATATCACCTAAAATAAATCACTACAAATATACAGCTATAGGACAAAATGTACATCCATACACGCAACATTAATTTATGGATCACACACAGTTTTGTGTCGTGTGGGAAATGACAGCATGGCTAGGGTTGCCAACCGTACTCTAAAATAGAGTATTGTACTCTATATCATGTAACCGTACTCTATAATCTATAACACTAATAGAGTACGCTAAAATACTCTTTTTACACAATTTTTACTAAACTAGTGCCAGTCATGTAATATAAGGCAAAAACCCATAATCAAAACAAAAAAAGTCAACTATTTACTGTTAATATGTTGGTATCCCCATTCCTCAAACCACATTCGGCCATTCGTGAACGCAGCATACACATGGACAGTTTATATTCAGAAGTTATAATTTTAAAAGAACTCCAAGCTGAATTGTTAAAAAAAAATTCTGCCGAATTGAGAACCTCCTCCTCTTTTTGGAGTCGGTTAATAACACAGATTTTATGCAAAAATCCACTGCGGAAAAATGGCAATTTATTTTTAAGAAGTGTCCTGGAGAATTTGATTGTTTAAAAAAATATATTGATAATCAATATATTTTTTTATAATACTCTCTGTTCCCGCCTCTTCAGTATTTACTGAGAGAGTCTTTTCGGTCATGAATGTGAAGTAGTGAGAGGAGATAAACAGAGCTTCATTGAAATTAATTAAGAATGAGCTCTTGATCTACATAAATTTAGAGTTAGATGTTTGGACTCATACAATTATTTAAAAAACAATGAAAATTTTTTATGTGCTGCAAAAAGTACAAAAGGTACCTTTTTAAAAATATAAAATAAGTGATACTCTTTTTTTGAAGTCCATACTCTTTATTTACCTCCTTTGAAATCAGATATACTCTATTTCTTCTAAAAAAAGTTGGCAACCCTAAGCATGGCACTGGACGTATGTAGTATCGAGCAGCGAGGTGGCTGCTAAAACTACTATGCCAACCGCAATTAACTTCGCATCTACATATCATGTAACGAAACACCTCAGGCTGGTTTCAGAGTGACGCGCGCGGCACGCGCCGTCGGCCAGCGCGTGTCAAACAGCGCGTTTGGCGCGCGGACCACTGTGAAACAAGTTCGCGTTTCTCTTTGCAATGTATGAAGCTTCGGCAGCGCCGGCCGACGGCGCGCGTCTCACACACGGCGCGTTTGAACTGCGTGACTATGAAACGCTACTACTAATCTAGTGTAATTGTAAGTGCGCGCGTGTAGCCGGCGCCGGTCAAACTCGTGACTCTGAAACCAGCTTCAGAGGGCCTAACCAAAGAGCTCAGATATTTACATAGAGGCGCATTTCATATGGTCGCTTTGAAGACAAACTTTCTGTGACTCAAATTGCCGCTTGGCGGCGTGGCAGGCTCTCCTCCAGTGTATCTTATCTACGAGAGCGAGAGAGACGGAAAACGATGCCAGCGCCGCCAACGGCGCTAACTACGAACTATACTGGAGACAGTCCCCACTTGGAATCGGCACACGAAATCCTTAAGAACTGCGCTTCAATGTAAATCTGTATTCATTGGCCTAGCCGAATGGTATTCGCTTCTGATTTCTACTTGCGCTAACGCTTGGTTGCCATGGCAACATAAGGAATTCCTTCTTCGTTGACCACGTGACATATCGAAGGCCTATGTCAGTTCCATACATTTTTGCACCTAGTGATTAGCGATATCGTTAAACGAATGCGATTTGGCTGATCGGATAAAAAAGTAGGTTATGACTTCGCAGCGGAAAACGGATGGGTGCAGATGGCTCAAAATCCATCTAAGTGGAGAGGCTTTGGGAAGTATGTGTCAGGCCGTGGAAGTCTCTGCGCTGAGGATAATAATAATGATGATGTTTATGCGAAAAGTCACGCTAATTCATTACCGTGGTAAAGTCAAAAAATTGCTTGACACAAATAGACACCTCAACATGGAAAGTCAGAACACTACTTTACTCATTTACATGAAATTGTATATAAAAGGGGCTTAACTTTTTATTTACAGTGAGTATTTGCACTGAGGAGGTGAGGATTTGGTGTTTTAATACATCTTTGTTTACATTAACTGAGCAAAATATAAAAATAATGGCTACTCAATGAGATGCGCTTATAGACAAGTATGAGTGGGCTCTTATCGGATACCGCAATCGCCTTTGTTTCATAAAGTCTACACCATAGGGCGTGATTATGAGATTGTTGTTATAATTTTCGTATAGTTCACTGATTAGGAAAAGAGGTGATTAAACCAGCTATCCCAAAGGCAATTGTAACCGTACTGATAATTTACATTAGTATCAAGCTGAGCCATTCATATTTGGTAGAAAATAATATTGTGTGACATCAGAAGTCCATGTGGTGACGGATTAAGAATACGGAATATCACTACCACATATCATCCCATGGGTGTCGTAAGAGCCAACAGAGGGAGCATATTATGCAGAGAACAGCACTGTAAGAGAATGAAAACTGGATACAAACCCTATACCAACCCGTTTGGCCAGCGTGGTATAGTAGGCCAATTCCTCCTTTCAAAGGAGAGGCCTAGTCCAGCAGTGGACTGTTAAAGGCTGATGATGATGATGAATACAAGATAATATTATGATATACCTAGTCTGTTGTAAGCAAAGGCTCGTCGCTGTTACGTGGGTCTAAATATAGATGTGGGTGTGCCACGTGTCTGCGTAACCCTTGCGGAATAAACACCGTGATGTTATGTGGTGTTATGTCTAGTAATATGACACAGTTTGCTCATAGTCACCGGTGACATAAAACATAATGCAAGGAGGCTGATTAATTACGTAATGTAATATATGATGCGAAAGCTATTAGTAAGACCATTACAATCCTACGATAATTCCTACGCGTGGTAACAGATTAGGAGTACAAATAGTCACCACCCATCGCATGTCGCGGGTGTTCTAAGTGACGACTAACGAAAATACACGTCTTTTGTCCCTTCTAACGAGTTAACTTCTTTTTTTAATTTTGGATGTTCTCTTCGTTACGATAACAATGTAAACTTGTCAAACTTGCAGCAAGTTTAACCCGTTTGGCCAGCATGGTATAGTAGGCCAATTCCTCTTTTCAAAGGAGAGGCCTAGTCCATTAGTGGACTGTTAAAGGCTGATGATGATGATGAACATCAGAAGGAAATGTTCCATGTTCTCAGTGACTCCATTTATATAAAAAAGTGTGAATTTTACATTAAGTATGTACTTAGCAGCATAGTGGACTATGGCAATAGACTTCTAATATCATAATTTTATTATAGAGAGAGAATTGAAAATATTGCAAAGCAAGGAGCAAACTGAAAAGCTCATTATTCATTCTTAACACTGTACACACCATCGATATATATGTACTAAAGTACTAGATGTAGCATTCAGAACATTTACTTTGTTCAAATGCTTTGCATGAACATACCGGCAAAGCAATCTAGTGTCACTTTGACTTTCCTGCGGTGTGGGTCCGCTTCGTTTATTGACTGTGTGGCGACGATATATCGATTAATTTGAATCAGAACTTGTATCTGTAGTAGCTATAGTCAATATTTTTAATTATTTATGTAAATAAAAGAGTTAAATGTATCATAATACCACATTAAAATGTATTCCTTTATTTTTATGTGACGTCATTTACGATCATAGACTAACTACTATGCAGAAATACATTGCAAGTGATTGTAGGTAAAATTTATGACTAAGACCAGACTTCGTGAAGGTATTGGTTTTAAGAGTTTCTTAGTTTGATTAATGTTATAAAATCAATTTTACGTTATAATGTATATAACACTAATGCTGTGTTCTTTTTATATTTTGGTATATTGATCGTAATAACCGTATTAACGAATATTTCGACACTTCAACATAGTAGGTACACATTTATAGTTATAGAAAAATATGCAAAAATAATATTGAATCATGAGGCCAAAACAGATCCTGATTTCCATTATCCGACCAATAGACAAAAAACCACAAAATTAATTGTATTTGGTGGCAATTGAATAGTTATTAAAATATATTTTTGAGCATTTCTTGCTAGAGTAAATTTAACTGCAATTTAGAATACATTTTTAGGCAGGACTTCAACCCGCGACCACGACGAACCGTGTCGATACCGTACCGACTAAGCTACTCAGGCCACTTCGTCATAGATTTTATTTTTTAATAGTTGGTTTCCTTATGGTAGTACATAGTGCCATCTGCCACATGTGTAGTTTTAGAACTCTGTGGTCAGCAAGGGCATCTTTACAGAATGACAAACAATCCTGCCTTATATATTAGGATATGTTTAAGCAATTCTCATAGTAAGATAAATATAAAGTTTAAAAATTAGAATTATTCGTGAGGCAACTAAGGCAAGTCTTGAACTTACGCCCACGAATACATTTTTCTATTTTGTAATAAAAACATCTAAATATGTTTATAGATTATATTTCTTTTGGATTAAATAAACCCCCAGCAATTAATTCCCTTTATTTTTATAAATAAACTGTTCTTATTATGTTGATGAAATATTGTAGGCAGAAAACATCTCTTCTGTGATGTAAATAGTCTTTGCAAATGGCAATAAGCAGCCAGTAGCGTTAGAGAACTACTGGATACTCATTGGTAAGATGCCAGGACTGGTTGTTGTTGATTGGCTATAATAATAACTAATCACTGTAAGTTATTGGCGCTGCTTGCGCCTGCGTGTTGCGCTAGTACAATTAGACGTCATACGCTAGACAATTTGAACAAAATATTTGTAGGGAATGCTCCGTCTATCGTTAGAGTATATGTCAATGGTACACACAATATCAACTTTAATACTACAGACATAAGGCTGATTTCAGATTGAAAGAATCATAATGCCTTCAGTATAAATAAATATTACTGTTATGAAAATTACTCTATTAAGCACCATTAACATTTCCACATGAAATATTCTGTAATTTGCCTACATTAAGTCTTACATAGAACTTTGAACAGGGCTTTTTGTAGAACCTATGTATGTTTATTTCTTTAAAAACTCAATTTATATATTGTTTGAAATAGATTTTTATAGAGAATATATGTAGAACAAATATAAATCACATAAAACACAAATCTATGTTAAATCATAAATGAAGGCAGCGTCAGCCTACATATCTTGGCAAATAAAATTGAGAACAAAGCAGATTAAATATTTATTACTCAATGGCTTAAAACATTATTTTTAATAAACTTTTGAACTAAAATGTTTCATTAAAACTAGAGGACCCGTGCTGCTCCACAGCATATTTTAATATTATAAAAAAGCTCTCTTACATATAGGTATGATGAGTACATTGTAGCCTTATATAATAAGTAAAAAGATGATATTCTTACCAAAAATATAATATATCACAAAACTTCTTTTCTCACAACATTGGCTTTGCGTTGCACCTTAGGTATCGTGAAATTTCCACCTTGGCATTACTGAATGGTTTACCGCGCAATAGAGATATATATAATATGTATAACTGAACATTGACGAAAGAAAGTTCTTCAATATGACTGTGCTGCCCTACCATTCTTTCCATTAGGACACTGTAATGTCCTTCGTCCAGATGCCCAGAAAATAGCAAGTTATGAACAATTTCGCCAGTATCATAGTCAGTAATCGTATTACTGTTTTCCTGGTGAACTCTGAATTGACACTCGGGATATAGCTCACTAACACTCTGAAGTTCAGCATGCCCTGCGTACTGTTTATTGGCACCCATCACACGTTTGTAATCTGTTGCATTTGTAATGGTCTGGCCATAATTATGCTTCGTCCCCAACAGTGAAGTTACTATATACATCCCACTTATTGACAATGTTATCAACAGTGGCCAAACGAATTTCATAATGTTTATTCTCACTTCCACATAAACAATAAGAAATTGCGCGGAATAAGCAATAACCGTCACCAAGAACGGAAATCACTTGAAAATTGTTGATGGTAGAATTAATCAAATCTGAACCCGTTTCCAACCGTATTTTTTTAGTAGTAGGAGGACCATCCGTTACCAAATCCCCAACAGGGCCGTCATTGACCAAGATTCTTTGTTCAAACTTTCTCTGAGCATTTTTCAATTTCCTTCCAAGAACCATCATTATAATTGAAAACACAACTACTCACAAAAAATACGTTATTAAATCAGAAACATAAGTAACTAACTTACGCTAACTTCACTTTTTTCTTTTATCTGTCAATATTTTATTATCAAAATTAAAAATATAGATAAATAACTTTTTTTATAAGTAAGAAAATAGGTTTTATTTCTGTTATCCAGCTAAATATTTCTGTGAGAAGCACGACTTATTTTGTTTTGTGTATGGGTGTGATTAATCCATCATAATTTAGAAATGTAATAATGACGTTTATATTTTTGGTCAAAATTGTACTTTTGGTAGGAATTGTAGCATTAGTAGCAATCGTAAGTAACATTGTTATCAAAACTACAATATATGCCAAAATACTATGTCTACCAAAACTACTATTCCTACCGAAAATACTATTCCTATCAAAACTACTATTTGTACAAAAACTACTATTCGTACTAACACTATCATATCTACCATTTTTTTAAACTGCCATTTCTACCAAAACCGCCGGTGCTGTCAAAAGTACCTACCTTTTTTCTCAAAACTACTATTCTTACCAAAGCTACAATTTCTACCATAACTACCACTTAAAATAATATAATTATAATATATGACTTTAAGGCTGATGAAGAATATATGACAATAGAACGGCTGTAATATGTTCCACATTAAAAAAAATTAAGATGCCCGAAGAAAGTCCGTAATTTAAAAACACAAAAATATTCCTAACATAAAACACAAGGAAAACACCTCAACATCAGAGATCAATTCACCCAACATTAAGGGTTAACTGGTAACATTCGGGGAATATTACCTGCCATCAGCGAAAATTCACTATAGTGATAATTTGACCAACATCGCGTATATTTTACACACCATCACAGTCACACCCGTATGAAAGTAAGGCAAGGTCACCTTAAGGAGGCATAACGTTTATTTTCCTGGCAGTTACCGCAAGGATCTTATTAGATGCCATAAAAATATTTTTGAATTAAGAACCGTCCATGTAGAGAGAAAGCAATGGAATCTTAAGAAATTTATAGGAAAATATTGAAAAATAAGTTGAATGTCCACGCCTATCTTCCTTCAATCTTACCCAATTTAAATGAGCATACCATCAAATGAAAGAGCTCTTTTCAGCGCGTGTTTTAGGCCTATAACGAAACGCCTACCTCAATGAGAAGCAGATATATAGAAGCAGAAAGACATTGACTACGGCTACGAAAACGTAAAATATGTATGGGAGAAAACTGTTTTTGCATATAACTTGATGAATGTGCAAGTTAGGTAATTTCTAATGCTTGATGACAAATCTATGAAGCGAGAGCTTTCATTTAAAAAAAAAAACATGCGAATCTGTTGGGTAGAACGGGCTGGCCGACTCGTAATATAAAACACAAATTCTTTTAATATATAGATAAGTTATGGATAAAGAAAATTGCATACATATGCATGAATGTCTCTGAATATCTCACAATCCAATAAATTATTATAAAAATAATGGTTTATGTATTTAGAAAGTTAGAATAAGATCATAATTACTGCCATCCCTGCCTATGCCAATAGGTAACAAGTATGAGTTCTATTTATGTAGAATTTAGTAAAGTAAGCCACCATTTAGGTCTATAATTTATTCATGTGCTAAAGGGCAGTGACATTAACTTGTAATCTGAGATGTCCTTGAGACTTTTGCCCTTGACTAGACCAAAGGACAATGGCAGATCTCCATACATCAAAATGTCTGAAATTAAATTGAAGCGTGCAGTAATAAAAAATATATATCAAACAAATTGGCGTAAGTAACAGAGTCTATAAATGATTCTATTTTCACTCAGGCAAGGTGGAAAAAGGAGATATTGGTGTTTGATTTTTTAGTTAAGAATGAAAAATGTAGGTTAAAGGAAAGTTATAGTATGAAAGTTAAACAATGTAGGTAGGTATGTTTGAATTATCAAATGACATATATATGTCAGACAGACATCAAAACGCGGAAGTATTTTGTAGCATCTAACTGTCACAGCCAAAGACAAAAGCAGGGCTGCGCATTTTAAATCGATTTTATGTGAAATCAATACAACATTAAAACGATGATGTGACGTTTTTATTTGATTTAAGGGCGTTTTTCAAAAAAGATGTACATTGCAAATTTTGGGTGTCCCCTGACTTTAGCAATTTTTTATCATTTTTGTATGCACCGTACTCAAATAAACTGCATATTTATTAAATAGTTACATATTTAAGTTATAAAAATGACTATAATATGCAACCAAACTATCACTGATATTAAAATATCATAAAATTAACATTAAAAAGAGTGCTAAATATGCATGTCCCACCTGCATGTTTGGAAATTTGAAGTCTCATGTAAGATTAGTTAAATTAAATGGAGTCACTGTTTTAGACACTTTAGGCGTATGTTGAACTTATAAATACAATTTCGAGCTTTTTATTTCGAATTTGGGCTTTAATAGCTCAAAATACTATATTTATTGTTGTCCCAAGAATATGACACAACCGGAATTCCGGCAAACGTCACGGTAAACTTTTCAGTACTTCAACGCAATATTACCCTAAAATATGGTTATTTTTCATTTCTGGCAACATTTATCTTGTCTGTGGTATAACCGCCATTTTGAAGCAAACCTCAGTGTCAACAAAATCTGTGACTAAAGTTGACGCGTTACGGTGGTGCTGAATTGGAGTTCCAGATAGTAACAGGATTTAATGAGGTATGTAGCAACTTTCCAAGTTATTTGCCGTAAAACAATTACATTTTTGTTTATAAATTATTGTAAAACGAGTCGAAAGTAGTCATAAAATGGACACAACAGCTTGAATTATTGTTAGAAGTTTTGTTGGTATGAAATCGTCACATCGGATTCGTCACGTATTGTATAGCCGGAATTGTTTTGTGACGCACCGGAACTATTAGGCTGGGGTTACATTTAAATAGATGAATAGGAATCAAAATAAATAAATTCTTCAATCATTATAAATATGAAAGATTGGATATTTGGATATTTGCTACCGCTAATCTTCGAAACCTTTGAACCAATTTGGATGAAAATTAAAATATACGTAGATCGTGACGTAGAATACAAATATGGTACTTGGTTGAGATTTTATGTACTTAGGTACGACACGCTAGTGTAGAGTAAATATCATTAACAATGCACTTTTTGCACAGCAAGATTTTATGTTGAAGCTGTTGAAACAGCGCGATGATATTTGTTGGTAGGTTGTAGGACACATTATTTTGGGACACTGTGTATGAAAGGTGTTTCAAAACAATCCATCAAACTGAATAACTTTTACTATGGGACCTTGAAACTTAAGACTTGAACTTTGAAACCGCGAAAAATTACAGCTGTTCCATACTAAAGTTAATACCTACTGTTCCAAACTGTATGGGACAGCTGCTTTTTTTTACGCGATTTCATAGTTGGTACCATTGTAAGTTATACAGTTCGATGGTCTAAAGCACTCCTTAAAGTTTGTAAGGTTAATTTTGAAACACCTTATACAATAACTAGGTTATGAGTATTATTATAATATTAAGTATATAATGTGATACAATGTATGTTAAGTATGTCTGCTACATTTCAGTAAACATGGCCCTCACGGCAGCAGAAAGAGCTAAACGATACCGGGAGAAACTGAAACAAAACCCCGAAAAATTTGAGGAGCAACGGAAGAAGCACTTAGAACGACTTAAGAAGAGTCGAAAAACTATTAGTGAGTTGACAGAAGAAGATAAAGAATGTAGAAGAAAACAATGGAGGGAAGAAAAGAAAAAACAGAAAGCAAAAAAGAATAAAAAAGAAAACGAAGATCAAAAAGTTACCCCAAGTTCATCTAAGTCTCAAAACAGCACAGTGTCTTAAAAATTCGTTACAAAAAAATATGTAGGAGTTATCGAGGAGCTTTAGAAAATATTCGCAAATTAAAAGTAAAAAATGAAGCAATTCGCAAGAAACTTTACCGTGAAAAATTAGCTCATGAGGCAAAAGTTGGTGAACTCCAAAAAATTATAGATAAACTTACTGCGCGGCAAGAAATTTTAGAAATGTCACTACGCGAAACTTACTGCACTGCTCATTCTTTACCAGAAAAAAGGCTGCTTAAATCTGTCGCGGTAAACCAAGTGGTCAAAACCAATAGATCAGTCAAAACGATTGCTACGTGCTTGGGACTAAAAGGCCGTATAAGACAAAGGAAGAAAAAAATTGTGTTGAACAAGAAAATTCAAGAAGAAATAAAGCATTTTTATTTAAGAGATGACATAAGCCGAAATACAGCTGGAAAACGGGAAACTAAAACTAGAGGAAAGAAGAAGATGCAGATCAGATATTTAACTGACACATTACAGAATTTATATGAAATTTATAAAAAGGAAGGAGGAACGCACAGCTTTACTACTTTATTTCGCTATAAGCCGTATTACGTTTTGTCACCTACGGCCAAAACCAGAGATACTTGTATGTGCGTTAAGCATAGCAACATGGAGTATCTTTTCATTGCTCTAAAAAACAAAAATGTAATAGACTATAAAAACCTCGAAGAAACTATTGATAAGTCGGTTTGTGACAAAAACTTGCATGCTTGCATGTACGAACTATGTGTAAATTGTAACAACCGAAGCCTGCAATTCAAAGAAGAAAAAAATGAAGACGAAATTACATGGTTTAGATGGGATAGAGTTACGCATACATACCAAAAATCGGAAAAAAGTATAACTACTAAAAAGACTGTGAAGCAAGTCCAGAAAGGAAAGGTTCGAGACCTAGTGACAGAATTTAAAGCTGAGTTTTCAAAATTTAAGAGACACTACTACAACTGGAAAGAGCAGCAGCGGCAATACCAGATTTGCATTAAAAATCTGGCCATTAAAGAAATTGCTATTTTAATCGACTTTTCCGAGAATTACGACTGCAAACTGGGAGCCGAGATCCAATCGATGCATTTTGGAGCATCAAAAAATAGTATAACACTCCATTGTGGGATGATATATTGGATTGATAAATCGCAATCGTTTGTAACGATATCGGATAATACATGTCACGAACCCAATGCCATCTGGGCACATCTCTTGCCCATATTACAGTTTGTAAAGAAATCAGACCCAACAATTGAAATCATCCATTTTTTTTCTGACGGCCCCACATCCCAATACAGACAGAAAAAGAACTTTTACCTCACTAACTTATTTACAACCAAATTGAAATTGAAATATATTACCTGGTCATTTTCGGAAAGTGGACATGGTAAGGGAGTCGCAGATGGCATTGGGGGTGCAGTTAAAAGACAGTTAGATAGACGTGTGGCTTATGGGCATGATGTGACAAATGCAGATGATGCGTATCAACATTTATCAACCAGCATGAAATCTGTTAAATGTTTCAAAGTCTCTGATAGTGATATCGAAAATATGAACAAAATCATTCCAAGAGATCTTAAAGCTGTCCCGCAGACTATGAAACTCCACCAGATCATATCTGTCGATGTCGGTCAAATTATGCATCGGCAATTAAGCTGCTTCTGTGGCGATAAACGCGGGCTTTGCAATTGTTTGAATCCCGAAACTCATTTATTTGATTCTGAACGGAGTCGAACTGTCTCTGTTGTTGGGCTCGATATGGCACCTTGCAATAAAAGTCGTGGCGTTACAACCAACTTCGTTTCGAACAACAACGACATTGTTCTTTGCGATAAAACTGTCCAGGGTGGTCATGATCCTCAAATATTTTTGGATATCAGTGAAAACGCAACTTTTATTGCTGAAAACGATCAGAGTAACCCCGACGTTCAAACAGTCTCGATCATTGATCTCGTAAATGTACCTTGCGATGAAAGTGGTGGAGGAATCGCCACCATAACTGATATTGCGGCCTGCAGTAAAACAGACCAGAGTGACCTTAATATTGTTGACCTTACTGCTTCGCCCAGCCAGAATGATAATCAGACTGATTCCATTATGGGACTTAACTTGAAAGTGGATGATGTTTTAGATTTAGAGGTTTTTGAAAGTGTCATAGAATACCCTCAACCGGGGTTTGATTTAGTTTTAGATACCGTAGACTGCTTGACAAAATACGACGCCGTAGGCTGTTTGACAGAAGAAAAAGAGAATGAAAATAAGAATAAAAGAAAGAATAATACATTGGCGTCAGATACAGGTCCGTCAAAGAAAAAGCTAAAAGTACTTTTACCAATAAAAGAAGAAAAATACAGGAATACGTCACTAAAAACTATAATTAATAGAAACTTTACATGCCATATGTGTAAACTGCGTAAACTCTATGTGATCACAGACATGACAAAGTGTATTGCTTGTAAAAACTGGGTATGCAGATCATGCTGCAACCAACCAGCTATTGATTATATTTGCGATAGATGTTTCGAAGACTGATTAGAACCTTAAGCGATACGTAACTAACTACATTCCAAATAGCAATGAACATAACCTAATTTCAATAATGAATGATTCTTAATTTTTTTTTATAATAATAATATAACTTAGGAATACATTTGAAAACTGAATAATTTTACTTGCATCTATTTCATTTTGATTGCTTGGTCGTGAGGGTAATTGCTATTTGGAATGGAATAGGTATTACCTATTTAAAATTAGTAAAAAAATACCAAAATTTAAAAAGTTGTGTTCAAAATATGTAAAATGAAGATTAAGATTAAGTTAAAACAAGTTTTAGTAATAACCTGTTTTTACTTTAGATTATTAATTTAAAGACTGTTAAAATAGAAATGTTCGACCAAATATTACTCTGTGTAAACTTAGCTTAATTTTTTCCAGTTAGTCACTTAGAATTCCAGATAGTCACTGTCCCATATTTTTACTGAGACAATAAACTAATCTTATTTGATAAATATTTAGTTAATTGATAATATTTTTGTAGTTGTGATTGAGGCTGAATTGGTGTTTATATTATTTTTAATTGCGTTCCATTTCATTTTAAGTAGTAGGTAGAAATGTAATGTTTTAATGGTCAAAAGTTCCGTCTGTGACGATCTCGAAAGTAAAATGATTGCTAAGCGATGATTATAGTGATTTATCTATGTTTAGGTGTTTTGTTTCAAAGATTTGAAGGTTTATTTAGTAAATAATAAAAACAAATTATCATATTCACTCATGTTTTTCATTTTATTTACATTTTTCCTTTGTGACGAACCGGAGCACGTTCCTGTTAACTCTTCCGTAAAAGTAAAGATTATCACGTTGTTTTGCATAATACTGATGTATTTTTTTAAATTTTTACTTCTTTATAGTATATTTTATCGAATGAGATAAGAATTAACGGTAAAATTTCTATAAAATAAAAAATTGTTCCGGTTCGTCACGTGTACATCTTTTTTGAAAAACGCCCTTAAACATTGTTTTGCTTCAAAAATATTAGCTTATTGATATAATGTTGATTAAATATTAAATAACTGCATTTTAAACCAAACCAACTCTATAAAGGTCGATTGTATCGATTACTTATTTAATAATCGATACAGATATAGCACTCATGTCTATTCCTGACACACCATTGTCTATGGCAACAATCAAATAATAAAGTGTTCTTAATCAATTGGAATGCTTTTTATCATCATAAAATACTCCAGCTTTAACAAGACAAAGTGAAAATATAAAAAATCATAGCAAAAGAACAATTTGTTTTGTTCATATGAAGTTTAAGGTCGCCACAACAAACCCAGACCAAATTCTGCCATTGTTCTTTGATACACAGTATTAAATTTGTCAGTGACTTTAACCATATAAGCAAAATAAGAAACATACTAATAATATTCTAACACATTCACACAATGTGTTTTATGTTATCATAAGATGTGAATGAGTCCAAATCCCAAATAACAATACATCCTAATTTATTTTTTTACTGCTAGGAAATCTTGTAACAGACTCTAGTTTGTCAGGCATTCTATACACTTTTTTGTGAGGTGACAAATGTAACAGTAGTTTAATCATGAGTGTCACATATTGTGAAATAAGGGGATTTTAAATTTAGTTTTTATATAGGTCTCTTTGATGAATTTGTGAACATCTCCCAGAAAATTAATGAATAACTTTAAGCTGATCAAAATATGTAGTAATGCTCACAACAATATTGCTTTAAATGAGAAAACATATAGTTAAGAAAGGGTCATTAATGTACCTACACCAGATCAGCTCATGTCAAGACCAAACTTAGAATCAGGGTTAAACAAACTTTCATGGATACTCCTGTTTATTAAAAAACAAACAAAAAACAATCTATAAATAAAGAAGGATGCCTTGAACTGTTGCAGAAGATTTTATAAAAATTCACAGTCTAGTTGTATTTTCCTGAGCATTTCAGACTTAGCATGCACAGAAAAATTAACTATCATGTGCAAAGTATAAGATCAATAATAAAACACAATCACAGCAAAGAAATGTCAAAGGTCAAATCCAGACCCAATAATGCCAAGCCTTGATCACAAATAGAAACAAATAAAACATTTTTGCACTCACCTGTATCAGCATCACGTAAATTCATCCAATTACTGTTTAGTTAGAGTGAAAGAAATATGCTTGATAAAAGGTTAGTTATATTCACCTAACAATTATTGGTTATTTAATACTAAACAAAATTGCATAACCTCTTGTAACTACTCTCAGAAATAAGTGTTTTTTTTTATTATGCCACCAACAGATAAAGGACTTAAACTTACAGAAGCTTAGCTATAAATAGCTAGTTGCTAACTGGGATTGTACTCTACATTACATTCAGCAATTTAACAGATGGTATACCTGTTAAAAGCCTTTGTGCTTATGATACTTCAACATTGTTGTGTATGCAACTACTATGAAATTAACTCATTTTAAACAAATACGGACAAACGAATATGTTATTACCACGCGTAACTATCTTACAAATTGTAAAAAAAGGATACACTTGAAAGCCTCTGAGAATATCTTCGACTCGATCGGTATCCCTGGACTCTTCAGTAGACATTACTTCCGTCATCTTGTTGGGTATTTTAAACTATCTTGTTTTGTTAGAAGATCTTAATTTACCAATAATTTTATAATTATATTTTTAGGACAACAAAAACTACACAAGTCACAACACAAACTGACGTTTGACATTTAAGTAACGTCATTTTTTTTTTTTTTTTTTTTGGGATTTTATGACCTGGTAACTGGACCTTTAGGTCAAATCTTATTTTATTTTAACGGACACTGCACATTCACTTAATTTTTAAATTGTTTTAACAGTATTTTTAATGTATTTATATATCGGTTTGTAAGTATTTTTGTCTTTCAATAACTCTTCGAGTGGCGGCGGGCGGGAGAAAGAATCGCACTTAATGTTCACTTCACTGAGTTCACTAGCCAACACTAATCTGTCAAGCAGGAAGTTTTGACAGTCAAAGATAAGATGTGCAACGGTTCCTTGAGTTCCTTCTTGAGATTCACAATGTGGGCATGTATTGCTTGTAATAATGCCAAGTCTAGCAAGGTGTGACGGAGCAGTATTATGGCCAAAGCGCAATCTATTTATCGTAGTGATAAAGTCTCGGCTGGCTTCCTTCAATCTATTGTACCAGGGTCTAACAGGTAATTCTTCTTGTATACGGCCGTAAAATTTTCCTTTAGTGTCTTGGTCTTTCTTCCACAATTCTAACCATAAGTTACAAACATTTTCATTAATACATTGCAAGAAGTCAGTCATAGGAATGTCCATTGCATTTCTAACATCAATAGCATTACTACCTTCATATGCGGTTTTATCAACTAATAACTATTTCATTGCCATAGATACCTCGGTGTGAAGGTACCCACAGAAAAGCAATGCTTTTGTGCTTGAGGTAATATTGATAAATTATTTCTTTGATGAAATATAGAATATAATTTGTCTTAAAAGAAACTGTAAGGTTAGTTAAGGCTTTAATCAAACTCAGTGAATCAGAAACAATCAAAAAGTATTTGCTATTGTTAATTTGGCGAATATGTTTTAATGCCTGATAAACCGCATATGCCTCTGCAGTGAATATGGTGCATGTATTGTGTAGAACAAAGCTTTGAGAGAATTGAATTTGTGGATCATATATAGCAGCACGCACATAATCACTTCCTTTACTGCCATCAGTGTAAATAACATAATAATTCTTATTATCTGCCATAAACTGTAACATATCTAAATTGTTATTGATGGGATTTTGCAATTCTTTGACGGGATGTGTGATACACTGATAAGAGAAGGAGTAACATGGCCATGGGCATTGTTTTCTAATACCAGTAAAACTGTTTTCTGTTTCCAGCAATATTTTGGACAATGTTGGGGATTTACCATTTAAGAGAATCTCGCCTGTTGTTAGAGGTCCAGGATTTCTACATACAGAAGGTACTATTTTGTTTATTATTTTCTTGTTATCTGCAGCAATTAATTTAAGACAGAATCTCTCTGCAAGTAGAATGCGTCTCAAAATTAGGGGCATTATTTTAGTCTCCACTTCCATGGCCCTTATGGGAGTAGAGCACATTGCACCAGAAATTGTTCTCAAAGCCCTGTTCTGCAATAGATCTAGTTTATTTACATGAGTACTATTTATATACACTAATGAGCTATAATCAAAATGGCTTCTAACTATACTTTTATACAAAGTTGACAATATTTTCGGGTCAGCTCCCCATGTAACGCCTGCAAGACATTTTATTATATTTAATCCTTTAAGAGCATTTTTTGATATGGTTTTAATATGTTCCTCAAAGGTTAATTTCTTATCTAATACTATGCCTAAAAATTTCTTAACATTCACTGGATTTATAAATTCTCCATTATATATTACTTTTGAATATGTGTTCTCACTTCCAAATATCATGGCACTACTTTTGGAGGGATTTATTTTTAAATGTAACACATCATTGTAATAGTGAAATATTTGGGACAATGCTCTGTTAATATTGTCTATTGCAATTTCTACATTATAATTACTACTGTACAAAACAATATCATCAGCAAACTGCAAAATATCTACATTACTATTTACAAATTTACAGATTTCACTTGTATATATATTGTACAACAAAGGAGATAGTGTAGCACCCTGCATTGTACCTTTAGATGCACATTTTGGACCATGCAATGTATTATTATGCCTTACATAAAGTGTTCTACTATCCAAAAAATTATATATCCATTTACATAGTTGACCAGGAACACCTAACCTAGACATAACTTGTACAAGTATAGCCGGATCTAGACTGTCAAAAGCACCCTGAACATCTAAAAATACACAAACAGTGTTTAACTTATTATCTTTTGCATGTTTCAGGTCTGAAATTAAGGAAGTGAAGCTGTCTGCACAACTTCGTCCTCGACGAAATCCATATTGTACATGCGGAATGATGCCGTTAGATTCCATATACCAATCCAAACGATTTTTAATCATGTTTTCAAATAGTTTACCTAGACATGAAGACAGTGATATTGGTCTATAAGAGCTGGCAAGCTCGAGAGGTTTATCTGGTTTGAGTATCGGAATGACACATTGTGTTTTCCATGATTGTGGAATACATTTACAATGCCAAAGTAAATTAAGAATATTAAGAAATATTTTTTGTGCTGATTCATCTAAATTTTTAATAGTACAATAGGGGAAATCATCTAAACCAGGTGTAGTGTCTTTCCGAGATAACAAACTCATTTTAAATTCAGACCATGTAAAAGCATCTAGCAAAAATTTTGAATTTGGATTATCATTATTTAATTCGAAAATATTGCCTAAACTATTAATATTATTTAGATTGCTATTGTCAGATAATTTATCTAGAAATTGAGAAATAAACTCATCTTTATATGATTTATTACCAGCTCTTATACCTTTGAACATTTTTAGAAGATTCCAAATCTTACTTATAGGAGTAGTTCTATTAAAAGTGTTACATAAGCTATTCCAACATATTCTCTTTTGTTCTGATATGGTTCTTTTTTTAAGTGCATCCTTTCTTTTATAATCTAAATAGTTCTCCATAGTAGGATCACTTCTATATAGTTTCAATGCATTGTAAGAGGCAATAACACTTTTTTCACAAATGTCATTCCACCAAGGAGCTGGAGGTCTACTTTTGAAATTATTTGGTTTATTAAGTTTAGGAATTGTCATAACTTTTAAATTATCCAATCGAGAACAAAAATCATTATAGGTTGAAATAGGATCATATAATTTTAGAACTAAATCATTAAATATTGTTTTAGAAATAGTTTTAAACTTTTTCCAATCTGCTTTGTTATATATAAACCTATCAACAGGAGGATTAATATAATATTTATCTATATGCAGTGAAATCTCTGTTATTGTTGGGTAGTGATAGCTGCCCATGGCATCATCATGTACAGACCACTCGCATATTGATGCGAGGTTAGCACTAATAAAGCTTACATCAATTGCAGACGGATTTCGTCTCGGGTTGTTAACAGTTGTTAAACTACCATCATTTAATATACATAAATCCAAGTCATCAATGATATTAAATAAATCCTGACCTCTGCTCTTAGTGGATAGACAACCAAAAGCGATGTGGTGTGCATTAAAGTCACCACTTACAAATATAGGCTTTGGAAGATCATTGATAATATTACGTAGTCTATTGATCCGTATGTGTCTACTAGAAGGAGGACAGTATACACAAAGAATAGTCAAGCTACCATGCACCGTAGATAAGGACAGAGCTACAGTTTGAATTTCTTCATAAAATCTAGTGTTTAAAACTTTGTACTTTAAATATGGCTTAATTAGTATTGCTACACCATTATGAGTATTTTTAGAATTTTTATTATAAATATTATATCCAGGTATTCTGAAACTATTGTCTTTAAACCATGTTTCGTTAAGTAAGCAAATGTCAATATTTTGTTTTTGTAAGAATTGAATCAGTAAGGGTTTTTTATTTTTAGCACTTTGAATGTTATATTGAGCAATACGTAGCTTAGACATTGTATGACTTGGATCCATTACTTGAGGTTTTTAATAAGTGTTTCTCTAATGGTATTTACAGTGGTAGGCGTATTATCGCCCTTATTACCCAGTTCCACCAACGTCTGTACCAGGGCCTTAAGTACATCGTTGTTGGCAACTATTTGGGCTTTGATGTCTACTTTAGGAGAGACATCTCTAGAGTTATTTACACTATGTACAGTATTATTTACAGATGTATTTACAGACTTATTTACAGATGTATGTACAGACTTATTTACAGATTTATTTACAGTGTTAATTGGTTTCATTTTTGGAGGTGGCAAGGGTGGAAATTCAATGTTATCACTTGAGTGTTGTTTTGTGATTGTAGCACTTGCATATGTTATCTTATTTTTCTTTTCTAATATTTTATTTAACTTAATTGGACATAATCTCGAAATTGCAAGATGAGGCCCGCTGCAATTGCAACAGCAGATCTCTGTTGGTCTATCACATTCTTTATATAAATGCTCACCTCCACAAATGGAACATCTTTGTTTGCCATTACATATCCTAGCGGAGTGGTTAAATTTAAAGCATCGGAAACATTGCTGTAATGGGGGTATATATTCGAAAACTCGGTATGAAAACAAATCGTATTGTACATTGTCTGGGAGAATATTCGATAGAAAAGTAATGCTAACTGTTTGTAATGGTACTCGCTCTTGTCCTACCTTCTTTGTGAATCTTCTTATAGCTATTATTTCATAAATTGATGATAATTTTGTGTATAGTTCTTTGTTCGAAATGTTTGCTGGTACAAATCTAATTATGCCTGTTTTTTCTATTTGCGCAGCCGGAATAAATGCTTTCAAGCCATGTTTGTTATGAAAAGCACTGTTGTTAATAAAGTTATTGGCCGTATTATACTGTTTAAATATGACTGCTATTTTATTTCCGTTGATTCTCTGTATAGCCGTCACTCCTTTTATCTCACTTGAAAATATGTGATTGAGATAGATAGGGCTCTTATTGCCTATTCTATCTTTATTGTTTGTAGCTTCTATAAACACTTTAAAATCTGTACAAGTTGCATTTTCTGGGTAAAGTCTTTTATAGTCTGGTTTTGTATAAGGTATGTAGTCATAATTCTCACCGCCGCCGCCATTACCACAGTCCTTCTCTGTCCCGCCGTCTCCAGCCTCAGGCCGAGGACGTTTATGTGAGGTGGGCGGGTTATCCCCGCCCCCCTCATTTCCCACCATTTCCACGGGTTTGCACACCTATCACTATTGTTTTGGATCAACTTTTAAGCAAAAACCACCGAATATTTAGTAAAAAATTAAAATTGAAAAATTTTCTTGTCCGCGCTTTTTTAAGGTTCCCGCCAGAATCCTTAAGTAACGTCACATCACATCAAAGTTCACTAGAGGCGAGAAAAGAACGTACTTGAAAAGGAGAGACATTTAGTCGATTGTTGACATTTTTTATCATTTTCTTCTTTTTTTGTGAGAACTTCATGCAAAGAGTATAGTATTATAGAGGAACTGCATGATTCATTACACGCTTGAATTTTCCGAGTAAAAAACTGGCTGTTTAAATTTTAATAAAGTAATATTTTCACCACAAAAATGAAAAGTTTGTCATGAATACGAAAGCGAAAATGTTTAATACGCTACAAGTACGATAAAATTATATTGTAAATATATTTACTGTTAATTTCATAAACAAAAACATTAGAATATTATTGCGTTTACCGTAGAACACAAATTCAAAATGGTTGACAAAATTGACAGATTATAGAATAGAATGGAAGAGAATAGAACAGTTGTTGGTATTTTTGTATACCTGCAGTATATTTAAAAAAACAATAAAGATACTAGATAACTGGCGAATGTACAGATTTAGCCCTCTGCATTTATGTAACGTTGCGATTAGGAGTCGTTTTGTTTCGAAGAGCATTAATTTCTATGAACTCGAAAAGCGAAACTGACGAAGCTTCAAGGTAATTTTATTTGTCTTATTTTTTCGTTCTAATAATTTCATTGTCAACTCTGTTATTGCTCGTACAGAATGGCATTATGTAAATTCGTCCATTATTTAGCTATATTTATCTGATGCGTAATAAAAACAAAGGTTAGGTTAAGCATTACTTGCTATTTTTGTTCTTTGTTTTCTTCCTAAATTGCGTTGCGAGAGCATGAGGAGTCGTGTAAATATATTGTATGTTGGTTATATAGGGGGAACGAAGCATCATCGTCAAAAAATCCAGCCCCGAGTAATACCGGAGAGGAATCTACGTCAGGTTTATGCTCAGATACAGTGAACAACCGTACGCAGGACATCATGAAGCGTGCTGCCGCTAAACAGCTGATCGAGAGGTATTTCTACCAGCTACTAGATGGATGTGGCAAACCTAACTGTGACAATCAATATTGTGCATCCAGTGGGGAGGTAAGTTGCACCAGTTTATTTGTTTACAGTCTTATCTTTGCTGTCAAATCATGATGATTTCATTCTCTTGCAAGTCAAATTATATTTATAAACTTTGTAGCCTTTATTACCAGGAATTCAAATGATAATAAATAAAAGTTGAATAACCTCCCTTAAAATAACAACATCAATAAATGTATACTGGCTTCACAAAATTGCTCTCTTGCCAATATGAATTGGGTAATAAATAGAAACAAAATATGAAATTGGCCACAGTAAAAAAAACACTAAGGGCTCTATCAGACAGAGAGCAGTCACGCGGTCAAGCGTACAAGCGGTCAGTTTAGCGTTATTTGTGTTATATTACGTTACATAGACTGCGTGACCGCTCTCTGTCTGATAGGCCCTATGTAACGTAATATAACACAAAGAATGCAAAACTGACCGCTTGAACGTTTGACTGTGTGACCACTCTCTGTCTGATTGCGCCCTAATTGAAACCATGTAGGTAGGTATAAAATCATATCCGGTTTTGGCCAGTCTTTATCAGTATTTATGCTATGTAATATTATTAATCAGAATTTCTTAGTATCACTTTTTAGTATTTATCATCAATCATATTGTTAATGGCCTACTTACAGATATCAATGACATAAGTAAATTGGAAATTGATCATCCAATCTATGTAAAACCTGTTTTGTTTTAAAAACAATTTATACCAATATGTGCAGAGGTCACAAGCACTTGGTAATTTACTCTAAGAGGGGCTACGCACTACATCTGATCCGAATCCGATCTGAACCAGTGAAAATATGGATCTAGAAAACTCGGACTGAATTCGGATATCGCTTACGCACTAGTCGGATCTCTGATACTAATCCAAGCCACCTTTTGGCATAAGTCATTTTACTCGGAGCCACAGCAAAGTGTTCACGTCGTTGATCATGAGTCCTTTCAATTGACGTCAACTTCTGGCAATACTAGCATATGTACGAAGACATGGAAGAAGCAAAGAATTTTGGGTGCACACTCTCTTCCTGGATCGAAGATTAAATGGAGCTTTTTACTATCACCACGCAGTCTTACCTCAATACGACAGGAAATTTTACAATCACTACGGAATGAGTGTGTCTACTTTTGATGCATATTTCAATCCATGCATTCCTTATCAATGTTGTGTTTTTGTAATCGTCTATAGATTTGTCCCATAAACAGGGTTTATTTTCAACATTTTCAATTAAAGTAAAAACATCGTAGGGAAACATAATACAAAAATCAACGCACACGTGCGCTGCCTGCCACACTAGATGGATACCTGCCACGTCACCCACCCCGCCGCATACACCGCCCGCCCCGCTGCCTCTGTTCGTACGCAGTTCGGATTCAAAACGGACGCAGTGCGCGAGCGTCCATACAAATAATACTATGGCTGCGTCGGTCCGTCGACGGTCCGCCAAAAATTATCTCCGGGATGGAGATTCTAGAATAACGGACGGAAACCGGATCTAGTGCGTAAATTACCAAGGAAATAGTTCTACGCCTGCGCCGGACCAGATTTTCACGGGTTCGGATCGGATTCGGATCGAACGTAGTGCGTAACCGCTCTAATTGATACTCACTTATGCACTTAGTTGACAAGACCAAATCTAAAAACACATTATGTAAGTGTACTGAAATATACCTGGTATAATGTATATATCTAACCTAACCATAGAAGGCTAGGTTAGATAGGCCAGAGATTGCAGAAAATGAATTAAAATTTATGGAAATCCAGCTGAGAGGCCAGGGACCCAATTCCGCTAAATAAATATATAGTCGTATTTTTAATTAGACGAAGTCAACTGACGTTTACTGTGTTGTCAGTTTATGATGAAATAAAAATAGTGTTGTGACAAAGTGAATGATTGAAAAATCTCTTGAATGAAAGAAATTGCCTCGATTGTCTAGTGAATAGTTAGTGTGCCGAACGGCCGATATCGGGTACGGTGTTCGAGTTTCGAAGACTATGTTCCTATAGTACTGAATACCGAGTATAATAAACATTAAGGAAAACATTGCGAGGAAACTTGTAAGACTGTTCTATTTTCAATACATCATGTAGTTGAAACTATAGATGTATGAATTGTATCAATTTATAAGTAGATTATGAAAATAAAAACATCGCTTACTACATAATTTGCTTCTATTCATCATCAGATAAAAAAACATCACTATCGCTTGTGGTGACATTAATTATAAATCTGTCTGAAACATTGTCGATCATGTGGTCGAGACCATATATTTTGTCTTATTCTTTAATTATATGAGACACGCAGCTACTCCATTTTTCAGGAGTGATATGTTGAAGTCCTACTTCAAAAAGTTTTTTTACTTCTGTCATTCAGAAGGTTTTGTTATTTCTTGCAACATATCCTTTAGCCTGCGCCCATACCAACTCAATGGGATTGAGCTCACGGCGGTATGGAGGCAGACGTAAAACAATTATCCCATGCTGCGCGGCCATCTCGTCCACAACATACATATGTACGAAACAATGTGGCAACAAATAAACACAACAATTACCACAATCACAACGTAACGGAAAACCTAACAAAAACAAAAACTAAATACTAAACAGCGTGAGCGCAGAAAAAACATTATTGCTATCAGACCAGAGATTAGAAGCCGAATGTATGACAAACAAAATGGCGACCGACGCGCGCCGCGCTTTGTAATAAGCCGTCAAAAAACGGATGTAACTACTTACATAACTACTAGTAACTTATATCAGAGCACTTTTATTGTAAAATATAAATAATATTCTTTTATAGTTTGAAATGATTAACTATTCACACTCATTGTTCGTTCATCTGATTGAACGAGAACTAAACGCATCACTATTACTTTAAATATGGCAACATTATTTTACAAAGTGACATTAGCTACTGTCAGTTGGCTTCGTCTAATTAAAAATACGACTATAGTCGCAATATCATGTCAGTGTCATACTTACGTAACAAAAAGCATATTCTTCTAAATTATATGATATTTGAATGAAAATGTAACAAGGTCGTATGTGTCAACGACGAACTGTTTATTTTAAATTATACGATAATGACATAAGGTAATCAGAATACCGCTTTTAAATCCATTCAAAATATGATATCAATGTCATATAAAAATAGCAGAATTGGCCCCCAGGCCTAAGGCTAACAAAAAAAAATTTTGTACTGCTTATATTCTTCATTTGTTTTTCAGTAAATACATGACGAGTTTATGGTTAATACTTAATTAGCTCAAGTTTTATAAATCCATTTATAAAATCATAGATATTGTTAGTCTTGACATTTTGTGATTTTCTTTAGTAATTTTTAATAGTCAGCCTAAGGTGGTGTCACTTGATCATTATTTTAGGAAGCTTGAAAGAAACCAAATGAAGTTTTGGGTAAAAGATTTCAACCAATAAATAATATGTCCTGAGTTGTCATGTATAATATTGATAAAATAAATCTGATAGAACTGTTGCATTCACATTTCACATAATTATTGCTTTATAATGAAGAGTGGCTAACAACAGCACTTGATAGATAGAGAGGTGGATAGGGGGTAGGGAAGCCTTTGCCCTGCAGTGGGACAGGTTGGGCTGCAAATAATAATAAGTTTTACTTTGAAATAATCTTTTCGGCCTTGTCCTCATGTCTTGAACTTGTGACATTTAAAAATCATTTACCCGTCTTCTCAACCTCACGCAACCTTTTTTAAGTTGGATGGACAGTCAATATGACACTTTTGTGTGTTACCAAAAACAGAATTTGTGCAAAATAATACTTTTAAACTCATTTTGCATATATATTTATTGATTTAATTTGTTAAGAAAGCATATCTTAAAAATCTCTAAAAGTTCACCGATCTATAAGATTTCAGATCATACTTAAACATGGTCTTTGAAACTGTGCCGCAATATTGGATACTCGAAATCAAGATACATAGTAATAAACCCCTAACATAATAAATTTAGTATAATTGTAATTTTTGCCATTTTTGCCTTTCTGGTGTACGATTTAATGATGAAGTAGATGGAATCGTTTCCCTGGTTTAAAAAAGTTATGAGTATAAAGGAAATAATTATTATGCACAAACTCGTAGATTATGCCGCTACCTTAATAAAATTGCTGGAGGCGCAATGTGTACAGGGTGTTGATTTGGACTTGCAAAAAATAGCAAGGGACAATATCCTACTATAACTGAATACATGAAAAAATAAGTCACTAAAATTGAAAATGATTTTCGTCATCATACATTTTGAAAATTAACTCGGTGTAATGACCGCCGCCGCCGCTCAGCTGATCGCCATTCCAGTGCCTATCACACACAAGCATACGTACCTACAGCGACGGCGCGATACAGTTTTATTCTGCGAGAGTCAACAGTTTATTCTGATTTACGGTTAGTTACTTAGACAAAGTAACATTTAATGAAAATATTGTTTTATATCTTCGCACACTGTTCGAAATAATTTTAAAGCTAAAAAAACACACAAGTTACTTAGTCATAGTAAAACTGGTCAGTTTTTGGAAGCATAGAGCACATGTAACGATTTTAAATCTTTGCTATTTACCAATTAATAAACAACCAGAGTATTGATATATTCTTATCGCAATGGGGGTACATCACTAAACACGTCATATTTGCACGAAATTTGACGTTTAAAGTAGATTGCTGTGTAAATAAGATTTTACGAACAGTAGCGTTATGTAAAACCGGCAATGTATACTTTTTGTGTCATAGTGATATTTTATTTAATTTAGCTTTAAATATGTACTTCCCGGTGAAAACGAATGTTTCCATTAGTAAGATTAAGGGTATGGCTTGGTCGCCTGCAGCTTTCAACAGCACAAGCAGGTATTCTTGCCTAAATTCTGCTATAAAATGCCTATATGAATGTCAATGAGCGACTGGCATGTGTCAAATTTTGCAATCTAAGATATGCTTGTATAATTCGCATCACGATCACGAGTATATATATAGGCTCGCCCCCTATTACATTGGAACCGAAACATAACTGGCGAAGTGTGGGTGTGTAATACACCTATGCCTACCCCTTCGGGGATAAAAGGCGTGAAGTTATGTTATGTTACAAACAATGCTTATTAAATAATCTGCTGTATTGGATGTTTTGATTTATGGATGTAGCTTACTTTTCTTGTTATATAGCTTGCAAATTTTGTGAAAATCAACTTATTTGTAAATAAATGGAAATAGTAATACTTTCAAAGTTCATCCAATTAGTCAACTGAGAAGATCATGGTAACCTGAATGCCATTTAAATTTGGCTTACAACAGAACTACTTACCAGACAGAACACTCGAAAACATTATAAACTGTGTTAGCTAACTTGCCAAGGATTATTCTGATATATAAAAAAAGAAAACATCAAAATATTAATTCTGGATAAGGAACTTGCGGGCATGAAAAGCCCTATTATCATACCTACATACACAGATATTTCATAATAATCTGTTGCTCGTTTTATAAAGAGACCACTACAAATACCATGATGTGAGAATTTTGTATAATTATAATCTGTAAATCATTTTCTTTCAGGCAAGAAATTTGTCTCCAAATGAGGCAGCAGCAGAAGCCATAAAACTGTTCTACAAGGAGGCTCGCCTGTGTGACACACTGCCTAACAAAGTACCTCGCACAGAGGCCAGCGCCTGTGATTCTAGTGCTAGGTAAGAATTTTATTATCATACAATAGATAAGTATTTTGTAGAATTACAGAAGTATAATCAGTATAAATGATTGTGATTTAGTAATTTTAAATTCAATCATCAAGTGTGATGTGGAATCAGAAGATATTGGCCTTCAGGGGCCCAATTCTCCTAAATAAATATAATTTCGTTATCATGTCAGTGTCATACTTACGTCACAAAAAGCGGATTCTACTAAGTTATCGGATAATTGAACGAGGTTGTAACGAGATCGTAAATTGAAACAAGTGTCAAAATATGTGTCAACGACGAACTGTTTGTTTCAAATTATACGATAATGACATTAGGTTATATGTATATACACCGCTATTTTTTAAGTAGTACAAAAACTTTAAGGACAGATTAGCGAAGATATTATTATCATATATGTGACGTAAGAATTTCATAATATCAATAAAGAGCAAAGTTATTATCATTTGTTTATTGTAGAAAATCTCACTTATATCATAGTCATATTTTACAATCCATTCACTAATTCATTGATAATATTCCATCCTGCTCATTCGCATTCTCTCTGTCGCACTTATGATGTAGGTAGCCATAGAAAATAAAATTAAGAAAAATAATCAATGTAGGTAGTTATTTTTTAATTTTGTTAATTCTACCCTCTCCTTCATACTTCATTCGGGCTTAGGACCGGTAAAATTTATCGTTTAACAAGTAATTAAATACTGAGGTATGTAATTAGAAAGCAAACAAATATCAAAATAAAAGAAGGTGTTCTGGACTAAAAGAAAATAGTAATTTTGGCGTATTTATGAAGTTAGAATCATCTGCTATTTACAAATATTATTTTATCATCATCATGTCAGCATAGAGACGTCCACTGCTGGACATAGGCCTTCCTCAAAGTGTGTGGAGAACACAGACCGATTTTGAGCCGCCCGCATCAAATTATTATTTACTTAAGTACGTATTATTTACTAAACTTACCAGTATTTCCATTGTCCTTCGAAATGTCCACCACCGTTGTCAAAAGCATCCAATATGCACTGTTTTAATTGTTTGACACTGACCGGATCACTTTTGTACACTCACAATAAGATGTCCATGGGTACACAGCTGCACTCGCGATTTTTCCACTCAAAAAGTACGCACGAAGCATAGCTATATACTCCCGTGATATGAACTGATATGATAGGCCATCGCGTCGGGCAAACGTAGACAAACAATTTACTTTTGCAACGAAATTAGATACGCTCACTTTTGCTAGCAATTTAGTACTGTTTGTCGCATCGTCGAGGCGTGGCGCAGGCGCAAAGGGGCGGGGGGGAGTGGAATTTATCAATGGTTCATTTTACTATGATACTCGTAGTACTCGGGTCGGTCATAGTATTAGTATTGCATTTACCAATTATCACGTATTTTTGTGGACAGTTTTGAGACAGTTTTGGGACTTAGTGTTTTTATTTTTTAACTACATAAATATGATCAGTTACAGATACTTAGTGCTGTGTTAAATTTTTTGTACTAATTAAAAATAGCGGTGTATAGACGGGAATTAACGCGAACATCCATTAGGTTACCTACATACCTTATTTTGCTTTACGTTTCGAGACGGTTGCACGTCCCGTGGTCGCAAGCTGACTGGTGTAGCGATGTCACGTCTCCGAGTGCGAGTTAGAAGCTTCTATTTCTACCCCCGGGTCGTTTATTTTCGAAGTACCGGCGCAAAACACACTAACCGTATCTGTATATTGAACATTCGCCGACTGCGCATTAAAGTGGGGTGTTGTTAGCCGAATCACTGGATTCCACGCCGATGACAATTTGAAGCCATCTTTCCGATTGAAATTTTTATGTTTTCTGATTTCGATCGCTTCACGCACAACTCTTGGGTAAAAGTGGCGTTCCGTGGAGAGGACTTGGGAACGATGAAATTCAATCCAGTGATTGGTGCCCGATTGAAGTAAATGTGCCGCAATCGCCGATTTGTTTGTTTGACGGTTCTTTACAGCTGCGATGTGCTCCTTTATACGTTCAGCGATAGTCCGCTTCGTTTGCCCTATGTAAGAGCTTCCGCAGCTGCAGTTGATTTTATAGACACCTGGGGTTTGTAGCGGTAGAACATCCTTTGGTGTGCCCACCATGTTGTATACTTTGGCCCCTGGTGTAAATACGGTCGGAATGGAGTAGTTTTTTAACTTGTCTCCTATTTTATCCGTAACACCTCTAATGTAGGGCATGTAGGTCGGTTGTCTATTTACCGCCGGATGTTTTTCGCGCTTGATAGTCCGCGTCATTCGTCGTTGTACCTGGTATCCGTTCTTCCTAAGTACCTCCTGAACATGGTCTAGCTCTAGCTGCAAATGCTCAGGGTCACAGAGGTCATGTGCTCTGTTTTTAAGTGATGTCACAACGGATTGCAGGTGTCGAGGGTGGTGGTGCGACGTGGCGTGCAGGTATCTATCTGTGTGTGTAGGCTTCCGGTATACGCAGTGTGTTAAGGACCCATCTAGTCTCACAGTCACTTTGACATCCAAGAATGACAACGATCTGTCAGTTTCCATTTCGTAGCTGAACCTCATTTTCGGATGAATGGAGTTAAGGTGTTGCACATATTGATCTACTTCCTGCTTACTTCCTTTTACGATACTAAAGATGTCGTCCACGTATCTTTTTCAAAGCCTGATGGTCTCAGGCCCGATGCTATGCGCCTTTTCTTCAAAGTGTTCCATCCAGATATTAGCCAGTACTGGGGCTACTGGACTCCCCATTGCGACACCATCGATCTGGAGGTAATATTGGCCTTGGAAGAGGAAGTAGTTGCCATCTAAGCAGTGTTTTAGTAGATCAAATAGTTGTGAGGCATATCATTGTCACTCAGTCTGTCCCTCACTACGTCCAGACATTCCCTTATTGGAACATTGGTAAAGAGTGCCTCAACGTCAAAACTTACCATTACATCTTCCGGTTCCAATCGGATGCTTTGTACGATCTGGACGAAATGACGCGAGTTTTTTACGAAAGACGGTGTCATACCGACTAATGGCTGCAATACCGATGCAAAGTGCTTCGCAAGGTCGTAATTAGGCGAGGAAATCTGACTTACGATAGGCCGCAGTGGCACGTTGGGCTTATCTACCTTAGGCAGACCATATAGCCTAGGTGGTTGGTATGGCTTGGGACCATATAACTTGCTCTACTCGTCTTCCGTGAACAGGTCCTGGTGGTCTTGTATCAGTGCTCGTATTCTGCGCGTTACTCTGGCCGTGGGGTTATATGTGACCGGTTTATACACCTTGATATCACATAACTCTCGTACCTTGTCCGTATAATCAGCCGTATTCATCACTACAGTGGCGTTTCCCTTGAATCGAACGAATGTTACGAATCCAATACCTACATGAAAAACATACCAGTTTTTGGATATTGCGTCCATATTAAGCCATAGTACCGTTAAGTACCTGACTTATCCAAAAAGTGCATTTATCCATTTTTTTCGATATTATTCTCACTTCTCACTGAGCTATATAACCGGTAACGAAACCATAACGTGATTCAGCCGACCGGCACAACGCCATTTATCGAGCGCGCGTGTAAACTTTTTTGTTAGAGTTTCATACAATAAATTAAGTATTAGTATATAAACCGATTAATAGGCTTGTGTCCTAAAATGTAATTAGCGATTGATTTGTTTCTTTATTAGATGTTAAACTGAAATACCTGATTTTTTAAAGAACGATCAGCAACATTACTAATTACAGCTTTTTAAAAACCTTTTTGAATTTGACACGAAAATGCTGTAAACCTCGATTCGTCGATATATATCAAATGTTTTTTGTGATATATTGCAATACAAAAATGGTTTAAAAATAATATTATTTTTGCGTTTGTTACTGTATTTCTACTTCCCAAATGTAGATGGCGTGGGAGTAGAGTTAAATCATAATCCCTAAATGTAAGTTCTAATCTAAAAATGGCAACACCTCTGCCAGTATTAATGTCAGTGGTGTCAGAAAAAACTCAAATGAATAAAACATTAAAAACATTTGTTTTTTATTTTTTGACCATTTTAGTATGTTTATGAAACACATATGCAAATAGTATTCATAAATAATACAATGAAATAATAATATGACTTTCATACAAAATTGATATATATCCGATATATATCGTAAATATCCGATATTTTGATATTTATAATAAATATCGGATATTTTCGAACCCTGCTGTAAACCATCATGGCGGTTGAGTGATATCACAAAGTACAAAACAAAACAAATCGTGAATGACGTCTGGTCTGATGTACCCACTTTTATTTTGTTATATTCGATTTGACAGGTAGAAACTTTTACGTTTTAGTTGTATTTACTCCTAAATCGCCCAACATGAATGGCGGACGTACTGTTTGACGTAATGCTCTCTGATTGGTGTTCACTGTCACAAGAATAAATACATTATTTTTAGAATCCAAAAAGTAACATTAATAATCTTACCTTTTTATGATAAATAATAAACTTTATTGGCATCTTAAAATTATAATGAATCTATAGATACTACAATCAAACCGATTTATTCTTAGTGGACACAAGCCTATTCCTTTTTTTTAAATAGGTAACAATGTATCAACAAAATTAAAATGTCATTTTAGCGTCTTTTACTGAAAATAATTAACTAATACTTAAATATGCGCGTGGGATTGAAAGGTCTCGGGTTCGATTCCCAGGTCGGGCAAAGTGTTATTGGGTTTTTCCGTTAGGAAATTCTCACGGATTCTGGTAATGTGCCCGGTACGGCAATAGCTCGCCCCCTATTACGTGGGACCTAAAAACTCATGGCATGAAATGTGGTTGTGATATTAATATAACACCTCTGCCTACCCCTTCGGGGATACAGGCGTGAGTCTATAAAAAAATAACGTCAAATGAGTATAAGCTAGTTAGTGAGTTTGCTTGAGGATAGTAGGACTGAGCCTAATTAACTGGGTACCTGGGCATTCCCCAGATATATTATTAAATATAATGTGCATCCTTATTGTGACATAAGAGTTAAATAGGCACTCCATATTAAAAGATGAAGATTCTCATAAAAGTGACAATCTATTATTGCAGTGACAAAAAGGAATCAAGCAGATCAAAATTTTATAAAACTGTATTTTACTGATCTGTAGCTATGATGTAGTCAAATCATACCAACAATTATTAATAAAAAGAGCTGACATCATAAGATGACTAGGTGTCATGTAACTTATCTTAATGACTTCTGTATCAAAATGTATTTCATTTTCGCAATGTCATGCTTTACCTAGTGAGCTTATTGGTAGCTATTTACTTTTCGTTTTATATTACTTTACACATTCATATTTCGTCAGAGCATGATGAAAGTATAGTTCTATTTCATGACATAAAAATCTGCTTACTACAACAAATCCCCATTTTACTTGCCATTCATAAAAAAATTATAGTCAGCCAGCCACTATCCTAAAGAAAACCTGGAATAGGCAGGCTTATCCTGGCCTTACCTGAACGCAATTCTGCTTGTTTGCCAACCTATATATACACGAAATTTATTAGTCGCCCAGGAACAACATTCAGTCGCTTGAATTCACTCCAAAAAATATAATTATTCAACATAATCAAACAAAGGGCTTTGTTCACTTCAAAATTTAAAAAAGGAACATAAGTTGAAACAATAGCAAAATGTATAAAGGATATTCTAATGAACCTAAACACCTAATTGGATCATTGCAAGTATCCAATTATGAATTGTAATCACTGTAACATTTTCACTTTTGTCTTCTAATCCCTGACTTAATTAGTTGGTAATGACTTTTCAACAATAGAAACAATTTTGTCCAAGAAGACTATTTTTTTGCATTGGGTCTACACCCATTAAAGTAATTAGCTGATAACTTACTATTTGTTATTTACTGTCACATTAAGAACACAGAGATATCGAAACAACTGCCCATTCTGTTGCGGTTTTAGCATGTCTTTGGCTGATAGTTGGGTTATCTGTGATGATGTGTGTGGATGTGACAGCAGTCAGGCAGTACTGCTATGTTTCCCGAGAGCAGGACAATATTGACCTTGGTCCTTTTTGTATACGACGATTGACTTTCGCCCGTTTTCAATATTATATCTATTCATAAGCTCCATACAAAATATGTAAAAAACAAACGGGAGTTACTCATGACTGTGTCAAAGTGATTGCTGAATATAGTTTTTGATTGTGTGGTTATCATCTTATCACCCATCGGACTTTAACGAACTTTGTATGTAAATCCTTGCAATTTTATAACATTCCAGTACAACATGCAACACATCAAGTGTAAAAGACAAAGAAGACAACAAACAGAAAGAGGAGTCCGCTTCAAGTCCGACCTCGTCCAAAGAGAGCACGTCGAAAGAGGAGGAACAACCACAAACTAGTCATAATGTATCTCAGCAGGAGGAAGCCAAAACTCGTAGCTATAACAGTAAGAATCCGATGCTCTTGCGTTTAATTAACAACAATTGTAAGTAACACTTGATTTTGATTTTATATTACAGCGCTTTCATACTGATGGGTTTTTCGAATCGGTTTACTGATACGATTTTCGGTGATGTATGCATGTTGGCACTGTAAATATTTCGTACGAGTGTTAGAAAAGCTTTTATTGTTTAGTTATTTCGAATAAACCGTTTCTTGAAACCGTAAGTGTGAACGCGCTGTTGTGGGTTATTCTTTAACCACGTGGTTTCTAGGTTTTCTTATACTTCACCTCTTTCCTAACTCTTGACTCGAAACTGCGTTACGTATTAGGCACACGTTACGTGCACCCGACGCGTGTGTATGTGCGTGGATACAATATTGGACTCCGTATGGATCGATGTTGGGTTAGGCGACAAGTCGCTCGCTTGAAATCTCGCTCGCAGGCGAGTTGTACCGTTTCATCAGATGTTGGGGCCGCACTCGCCCAAATGTATTTTAAAGACTGGGCCAATTATACCCCTATAAATTAGGTGTCGAGTGGCCCACTGAGGTACATTTTAAACCGATCTGGTAGTTGCGAAATTTTTCATTGCTCAAAATCGTCAGGAGTCATAATGACTTAGTTGTTTTTTGAACACTTTGCTGCTATCCAATTGATGAACTTTTAAAGTTTCCGTATAGTCTCTGTTCGAGGAAAATGTATAGATAGGGACACTATAGTATTTTCGCTGTATGATGATAGGCATGACAGTTCTCATTTTACGTATCACGCATACTACTTTCAAGTTATGAAAATAAATTGGCAAAAAAAAACAATTATTAAAAAAATATCTATTAAAAATTACAAAGTTAATTGATATAATTAAAAAATATAATCCTCAAAATGTCAGATGCATGAAACGAACCCTCTGTCAGTAGAGATTGACACCATTGAATCGGCATGAAATCGATGAATCGGAGCGGCCATCTTGTGATCGAATACGTCAGTACGAGCGCCTTGTATGCGGTTTGTGATTCTGCCTGTTTGACGTGTTATTTTTTTTGTTGTGTTTTATTTGGTAGGTACAATGCCAAAAATAACAAAAAAGATAGTTTTAAACTCAAAGCCGTGAGTTAGTGCTTCGTTTGAGGACCTTCTTTGAACGAGATCGTGCAAACGGGGACCCGGTAATACCGATCGACAGTGTTGACAGAGTTGCAGCAGCTCTGCTCTGGACATCGGCAAGGCTTCAGTTTCTCGAATATCCAATGAAAAATTTGGAGAAACTAGTTTTGAAGACAAGAAGCTGTCCACTCCGAAGAAACGTGAGCGTAGCTTCAATAACTGATATAGATAGTTCCAATGTGGTGGCAATACGAAATCCCTACATTGCTAAAATTAATCAGTCGTAGAAATAACACAATCGACAATATGGTAAAGGTTTCGAAATACGTCACCGTTTTCTGGTGTTTTCAGTGATTGGGAGGAGGGGTAGGTCTCGGAAACCCCCCTCACCATTTTCACTTGCCGTAAATACTTGGTTTCCTCTGAAAAAAAAATATCTCCAAACATCGGTGTATACGGCACTGCCAACTTCCACAATCTTCACACTATTTTAATAAACTAAGGTTGACGGAGCCCTGCTTAGCAGGGCTCCTATTTTCGGCTTAAGGGTCAAAAGAGAACCTACAATAACCTATTTAGTTACTTATTACAGAACCCTAGGTACTCGAAAGCAATGACGGCAATGACGCACAAATTTAAAGTTAGCTGTCAATGTCATTCACACAAGATGGCGACTGCCTTTCGTATCACGTTTTTCACATAAAACCTAAATATCTATTTTATTGATTCCACTAGTTTAATAAAGTGAGGTTGACTGTGGTTAAGGGTCAAAAGAGAACCTCACAAGACCTATTTAGTTACTTTCACATAAAACCTAAAATTACGTTCCGTTTTGCATTATTTGAATGAAGAATTTTTGGAAATTGTTTAAAAATATTTAGACGCAACTCCGGCAGCCAAAATTACTTTTAGGGGATTAAGACTAACTCCCTTAAGCCCCCTACATCACCAATACCCTCAAATTCGGGCGACTCGTTCCGAAACCCAACCTGACAATATTCACAGACTGGGATAAATATGTCCACCTCGACCGAATTTGAGATCAGCAAATAATTGTCTCTGTTGGAGAAGATTCAGATATGAGGTTTTAGTTCGAGTGACAGTGACTAATAATAAAAAAAATATTTTAAAATTACTGCGTTTTATTTTTGAATATAATTTGCCAAAACACTTTTAATATGAATTTATTTCGAAGATGTAAAATCGGTAACTACGTACGATTGCATGTCGTTTGCCAATTGATTCGATATTTATAAATAATCGCTTAAATTTTCTTAGGTTACATCACTATAATTGTCAGTCATGAACTGTCATGCATATCATTATACAGCGAAAATACTATAGTTATCAAGAAGCGCACAGTCAATATGTTGATGTTTTTGAGTATCACCGGAGAAATCAGGCCTTGTAGCTAAATGCCATTCGATTAGCGATATCGGTATTCGCTAAGTTCAAGAACGAATTGCTTATGTTACTATGGCAACCAAGCGTTAGCGAAAGTTGATATCAGAAGCGATTGCCACTTGTGTAGGCCTTCAGGTCCCATTAGATTGAAAATATAAAAGTCGTTCTTTAACATACTTGATATTAATAAACCTAGTATATTGATGAGAATAACAGCTTCTAAGTTTTCTATCACACATTGTATATGACATTGAGATAGTGATTCACCACTCCCTCATATCCGACCTCACGTGGTTAAAGGGTGATTCCCTAGACATCTACTAACCTACCACAAGATTTGTGGTAACCTCGGTAACTTACTTCACAAGATCTATGGTCAACTCGGGTAACTTTTTCACTATTTCTTGTGTATGTGCATTGTTCAGTGTTTGTGATTGTGTGCGTCTGTCAGTGTGTGGGTGTAAAGCTTTTTGGGACGCGCGTTTTAGTTTTGTATGTTAAAATGTTGTGGTTGTGTTGTAGATTTGTAATATAAAAGTAAGGAATCACTTTAATTAGCTTTAATAGTCATTAGGTCTTTGCACAGTTTCTATGCTTCAAAAATAAAATCAAAGTAGGAAAAGAAAATTTGTAAATAAATAGTTTATTAGTATAAAATACAACTGCACCTAGTTGTGTATATAAAATACGTCTTACATGGAACTTTCTATGATCTATAACTTCTTTATGAGTTGCTGGTATTAAAATCCCATTTGTACAGAATATGTACAGCATTATTGCACATAGAAGATTAGATCAATAGTAATTAGCAAACATGCAAAACAGTAATTCTAATTAATACTTGGTAGTTGTTATGACTGCATAAGTGGCCGAAAAATGCGCCAATATTTTATCAAGCATTAATGAATCTATTGTCACTTAAAAAGTACTTTGCTAATCACCTTTGAAAGTTAGTAATCATATAAATCACTATTCTATGACAAAAAGAATCAGTTGCATGTTAGCTTTCAAATAGAGAACGTAAAATGGAGATGTCCGATTTTATTCTGTTGGTGACAAAGCTTGACGAGTTGATAATTTCGTTACTAGATGGCGCCCCGTTGACGGAGGAGCGGATGTATCAGTTGTGTGAAGAGTGCTTACAGACTAAAGTGAGACAGCCGTTGATCAGGGCACTCGGGGAGGCGTTTACGACACCAGCTATACTCGCGAGAAGTTTCGCCAGCAAAGTCGTGGACAGTAATGAGGCGATACCTGGGAAAAGTAGTGGTGAGTTATGTTTTTTGTATTTTAGAGGCTTTGCACACGTAAAGTCTATGAAAGGCGATTTTCGGGCCACAGTGTGGCGGGACTTGACGTAATCACATATCAGCAGTTGTTGCTATAAATGTAAGCGCGCGTTTGCAGCGTGCGCGTGTATAGCAACACAAACACGAGAGTCAAAAGTTTTAATATATCGGAGGGCTAACGTTTGCTATTCGTTAACATCTTAGGGTTGAGCTACACCTATCAGCACCGCATCGCACTTTTATATGCTTCTATCCTTTTCTGTCACTTAGGACCGTCATTTACTAGAGCGAGAAAGAGAGAGGGAACACGATCGCCTTTTCGATTCCGCGGCGTGCTGAAGCGTTCCGTCTCTCTTTCTCGCTCTAGTGAATGACGGTCCTAAGTGACAGAAAAGGATAGAAGCATAGGAAAGTGCGATGCGGTGCTGATAGGTGTAGCTCAACCCTTAACCACCAAGCAAAAATTATTGACAGACAATCTTCCGCTACCGTAGGTCACCAGTTGGTGACCTATACGGCCGCGGTATAGTTTTCAAAGACCCATAACTGATGAGTTCATTTAACGTCATATCAGCATGGTTGCAAGAAGAGGAGAGATATGAAGCTCATACATAAATTTAATTTTCATGGTGTTTTAGATAAAGAGTCAAAAGCGATGTGTTTATCGAGCGACCCGGACAAAGACGTGGACAGTGTGACGGGGCCCGAGTTGGACGTCGCTTCGTGTCGCAGAGCCTTTCAATACCTTGCCAAAGTAAGTCACATTCGTTCATTATCTTAATATATAAAATCCTTGCGTTACTGACTGACTGACAGACACGCTACAGCCGAAACTATTGGGCGCAGGAAGCTGAAATTTGGCATGTTTGTTCCTTGGGGACCGTAGGGGTGCACTAAGAAGGGATTTCCCGAAATTCCCACGGGATCGGCCAAAACGGGTAAATTTAAAAAATGCAGGCGAAGCTGCTGGCGTCCTCTAGTTTATAATAATACTATAGCACAAAATTTGTTTTCGTAGTAAAATTAATATTATTTTTTTAGTGTCACTGATCTATACTGATATATTAACACATTGACTGCTGGAAACGTATATGGTGTGTCCCAAGTGTCGGATCCTGCAATGCGGCTAGCCCACAATAGTCGTGTTTAGGGAAAAAATATACAAGCGTGCTGCCGAAACACGCGACGCGTGAATCATACTCATACCACACATGTGCTGACGACCACTCATGTGTGTTTTTTTTGTACAGCAACTCGTACGTCGCGTGTGGCGTCAGCACAGACACACGCTCGACCTGCACGCGCGTTGCGTGTCGTTAAGCACGAGAGGCTGGGCACGCTCTGCGGGGGCGGATACACGCAGGATATGCGTACTGGCCGCATAGCAAAAGGCCGTCTACGAATCTTAGGCCAGCAGTCAATGTGTTAAAGCTAAAGAGTCTGTTTCTACTGGTCTGATTTGGGTAACTCTTTTTGTGTTGGTTAGGCCAGCCCCATTTTTTTTTTTTTTTGTTTTTAAAAAGACAACGCCCGCACTAGGACTAAATCCTGTGTCGCGGGGGACTATACAAACATACAACTAACGGACACAATGAACACCCAGACTCGTGACAACAGTTTATGAATCACACAAAGTGTTGCCTCGTGTGGGGATCGAACCCACAACACTCGGCGCAGTGTCAAGCGGCGAGGCGGCCGCTTAAACCACTACGCCAACCGTGCAGTCAAATATCATTTATCATGGAAGGTTGTTTTGTGCTTAGTAAAATTGAGTATTCAATTAATTATTAGTATGAATGGGTTAAATATGTATCTACAGTTCCATATGACGAAAATAGGAAGAAGAAAGATGTAAAGACATTGTCAGTAGTTTGACCTCTTTAAATGTAGTAATATAGATGATGTTTATACAATTTACATTTTGCTTAGTTCAGTTTCCTCTCAAGCCAAAATTATGAAAACATAAGCTTAAAAAGTCCACCACTACATAACTCGTAGATACAAGCTTTTAATATTCTCCTTTTCAAATATTTTGCAGGTGCCATCAGAAAACTACAGTTCAGCTTTAGTGACGGCCCTCAAAACGTTGGCAGACAACATGCTGATAGACTTGCGGATAACTAAGAAGTTGGCGACGGAAGACGCGGTCAATTGTTTCGTTATAGCGTTCGAGGTGCCAGACCTGGGCTGCAGTGACTATCTGGAGATTGCGCTGCCGGCTTTATGTCATGCTGCTGAGCATTTATCTGTTAAAGGTAAGGTAATGGCTAGCTAAAATATTATTTGTGGGCAGTTAAATTACTTGATAAATATTGGTTAAATTAATTTTTATAAAGATTCAAATCGGCAAAGGTATCTAAGGGTTGAGCTACACCTATCAGCACCGCATCGCACTTTCCTATGCTTCTTTCCTTTTCTGTCACTTAGGACCGTCATTTACTAGAGCGAGAAAGAGAGAGGGAACACGATCGCCTTTTCGATTCCGCGGCGTGCTGAAGCGTTCCGTCTCTCTTTCTCGCTCTAGTAAAATATGGTCCTAAGTGACAGAAAAGGATAGAAGCATTGAAAAGTGCGATGCGGTGCTGATAGGTGTAGCTCAACCCTAAATGTCTGGTTGAACTAGTAATCTTCTTCAATGATTACTACTTGATTCAATATAAATAATAATACATATACACTATAATTTAATTTCAAATGTGGTCCACCATTACTGGAGGAAACGAGGCTATCTTTATGGGGCTCAATCCTTCCCTAATAATTTCTGTGTTCTAACTTGCCCTTGATAAAATCTATCTCTTTTGTAAGTCTCAGTTTTATGGGATCTTACGATGGTTACGCTTATAGGGCCAAAAAGACCGCATGTGCTTGGGTTAGCGCACATGTATACGTGTACGTTCCTATGGTATATTCATGTGGAATATAAGCCTCTACTAGTTTGCATACATTCATGTCGAGACTTGAGCAGTTTTCATTCTAGCTAGGAAAATTAATGTGTGGCCAATAAAATCTCTATATAATAAACTTAATTGTCTTCAGGTCAAGCGAAACTGGCTCGTATGTGGGCGACACACTGTAAGGACAGTCTACGTCACATCTTGGAGACGCTACAACAACTGATCACACTGCGAGTCATCTCCACCAACTACACGCGACAGTTCCAAGTGCAGGACGACGACGTTGTCACCTGCGCCACCAAGTTTATGAAGGTACGCCAATGTACACTCTAACACTAAGCGACAAGAGTGAAAGTCGCTTGTCTATATAGTATGAACAGTCTACGTCACATCTTGGAGACGCTACAACAACTGATCACACTGCGAGTCATCTCCACCAACTACACGCGACAGTTCCAAGTGCAGGACGACGACGTTGTCACCTGCGCCACCAAGTTTATGAAGGTACGCCAATGTACACTCTAACACTAAGCGACAAGAGTGAAAGTCGCTTGTCTATATAGTATGAACAGTCTACGTCACATCTTGGAGACGCTACAACAACTGATCACACTGCGAGTCATCTCCACCAACTACACGCGACAGTTCCAAGTGCAGGACGACGACGTTGTCACCTGCGCCACCAAGTTTATGAAGGTACGCCAATGTACACTCTAACACTAAGCGACAAGAGTGAAAGTCGCTTGTCTATATAGTATGAACAGTCTACGTCACATCTTGGAGACGCTACAACAACTGATCACACTGCGAGTCATCTCCACCAACTACACGCGACAGTTCCAAGTGCAGGACGACGACGTTGTCACCTGCGCCACCAAGTTTATGAAGGTACGCCAATGTACACTCTAACACTAAGCGACAAGAGTGAAAGTCGCTTGTCTATATAGTATGAACAGTCTACGTCACATCTTGGAGACGCTACAACAACTGATCACACTGCGAGTCATCTCCACCAACTACACGCGACAGTTCCAAGTGCAGGACGACGACGTTGTCACCTGCGCCACCAAGTTTATGAAGGTACGCCAATGTACACTCTAACACTAAGCGACAAGAGTGAAAGTCGCTTGTCTATATAGTATGAACAGTCTACGTCACATCTTGGAGACGCTACAACAACTGATCACACTGCGAGTCATCTCCACCAACTACACGCGACAGTTCCAAGTGCAGGACGACGACGTTGTCACCTGCGCCACCAAGTTTATGAAGGTACGCCAATGTACACTCTAACACTAAGCGACAAGAGTGAAAGTCGCTTGTCTATATAGTATGAACAGTCTACGTCACATCTTGGAGACGCTACAACAACTGATCACACTGCGAGTCATCTCCACCAACTACACGCGACAGTTCCAAGTGCAGGACGACGACGTTGTCACCTGCGCCACCAAGTTTATGAAGGTACGCCAATGTACACTCTAACACTAAGCGACAAGAGTGAAAGTCGCTTGTCTATATAGTATGAACAGTCTACGTCACATCTTGGAGACGCTACAACAACTGATCACACTGCGAGTCATCTCCACCAACTACACGCGACAGTTCCAAGTGCAGGACGACGACGTTGTCACCTGCGCCACCAAGTTTATGAAGGTACGCCAATGTACACTCTAACACTAAGCGACAAGAGTGAAAGTCGCTTGTCTATATAGTATGAACAGTCTACGTCACATCTTGGAGACGCTACAACAACTGATCACACTGCGAGTCATCTCCACCAACTACACGCGACAGTTCCAAGTGCAGGACGACGACGTTGTCACCTGCGCCACCAAGTTTATGAAGGTACGCCAATGTACACTCTAATACTAAGCGACAAGAGTGAAAGTCGCTTGTCTATATAGTATGAACAGTCTACGTCACATCTTGGAGACGCTACAACAACTGATCACACTGCGAGTCATCTCCACCAACTACACGCGACAGTTCCAAGTGCAGGACGACGACGTTGTCACCTGCGCCACCAAGTTTATGAAGGTACGCCAATGTACACTCTAACACTAAGCGACAAGAGTGAAAGTCGCTTGTCTATATAGTATGAACAGTCTACGTCACATCTTGGAGACGCTACAACAACTGATCACACTGCGAGTCATCTCCACCAACTACACGCGACAGTTCCAAGTGCAGGACGACGACGTTGTCACCTGCGTCACCAAGTTTATGAAGGTACGCCAATGTACACTCTAACACTAAGCGACAAGAGTGAAAGTCGCTTGTCTATATAGTATGAACAGTCTACGTCACATCTTGGAGACGCTACAACAACTGATCACACTGCGAGTCATCTCCACCAACTACACGCGACAGTTCCAAGTGCAGGACGACGACGTTGTCACCTGCGCCACCAAGTTTATGAAGGTACGCCAATGTACACTCTAACACTAAGCGACAAGAGTGAAAGTCGCTTGTCTATATAGTATGAACAGTCTACGTCACATCTTGGAGACGCTACAACAACTGATCACACTGCGAGTCATCTCCACCAACTACACGCGACAGTTCCAAGTGCAGGACGACGACGTTGTCACCTGCGCCACCAAGTTTATGAAGGTACGCCAATGTACACTCTAACACTAAGCGACAAGAGTGAAAGTCGCTTGTCTATATAGTATGAACAGTCTACGTCACATCTTGGAGACGCTACAACAACTGATCACACTGCGAGTCATCTCCACCAACTACACGCGACAGTTCCAAGTGCAGGACGACGACGTTGTCACCTGCGCCACCAAGTTTATGAAGGTACGCCAATGTACACTCTAACACTAAGCGACAAGAGTGAAAGTCGCTTGTCTATATAGTATGAACAGTCTACGTCACATCTTGGAGACGCTACAACAACTGATCACACTGCGAGTCATCTCCACCAACTACACGCGACAGTTCCAAGTGCAGGACGACGACGTTGTCACCTGCGCCACCAAGTTTATGAAGGTACGCCAATATACACTCTAACACTAAGCGACAAGAGTGAAAGTCACATGTCTATAACATAGTCATCCTACGTCACATGTTGGAGCCACTAAGTGTATGAAGCAACGCTAATATACACTCTAACACAAAGTTAGACGAACGAAAGTCGCTTGACTATAGCATGAACAGTACCTACGTCCATATTCTGGAGCCAATAAATCTATGACGGCACGCTAATATCTACTTTAATGCTGTACTGTACGACGAGCCCGATTACTTAACTACAATCAGGAACAGTCTCTCCTTGGAGCCACTAAGTTTATGAACGTACGCTAATATACACTCGTAACAACTACATAGTCTCACGAGCGAAAGTCGCTTGTTTATAGCAGGGTCAGACTACTTCATAGTTTGGGGCCATTAAATTTATGAAGGTACAGTCACGAGCATAAATATATTACTATGGGCAGATTAGCAAATATATCTGTCCCAAGAATGAGTTCAATAATATCTGTCTGCACGTACAGTCGCGGTCTGAAAATGTTTACCACCTTAAGGCTTATAATTGCATGAATATATCAATGACACAAGGACGACTATATTGTACTAGGCAACCAATCTATGATAACATGCGTTGCGTAGCAACTGGTGTCAGTAACGATTTATTATTTCACATTTATAATATACGTTCATTTAATTGCAAGCGTGATATTTACACTGAAACTAAAATATTTGTAGTCATCAAATAATGTAATTTTAAACTTGCTATTTACGATTTTGGTATTTGTAATAAATAAGTTTATCACATGACTTTTACATTGACAGATTATAACAAGGAGCAATTATAATAAAAGGGATGGCGAAAATACGACATCCTGAATATAAAACCTTTTTGAAAACAATACAATATTTATGTAGTCTAGCTCATGACTGCCTCGTTGGTCTAGTTGTAGTGCATACGACAGCTGATCATGAGGTCTCGGGTTCGATTCGCGGGTCGGGCTCGGAAAATTTTGTTAAGGTTTTCTGTTAAGAATTTCTTATTAGGAATTTCTGTCAAGAAATTCTTAATAATTAGCCCGAAGTTGGCGGTGTTTCACCCCCGTGCATCAGAAAGCACATTAAGCAGTCCCGGCTGTCATGATCTATGGAAGTCATTAGTGGGAAGTCAGTGCCCTCAAATATACCTACTGACTACTGGTCTAACCTTAGAATGATGTTAGATGGCAGTCGCTTCGTGTAAAAGCTGATATTCAGTTAAATCTCGGTAGACCAGTAATAGCAGGCCCTGGGCTCCCTAGCGCAAGCTCGGGATACAACTAAGGAAATGCTAGGGTGATGAATCAGGGCGCGGTCAGACTGTGATGCTAGTCACGTTAAAGCGCATGCTCATCACATAAGTGAGCTTTTATTTAGATAGTGTGCGCCCTTAACCAGGCGAATCGTGCTTTATAAAAAATAGGCAGAAATAATCAAAAATAAATGCAACACATTTTTTTAGTTACTAAAAGTTTTAATAACGAATATAGCCTCCCTCAGCAGCCACAACGGCACGTAATCTATCGCGCATAGATGCAACAAGGCGCGCGCACAAGTCTGTCCCTCTGATACCTTCCCATAACTGTGCACAATGTGCTCTAAGAGATTCAGGGCTTCTTTCCGACTGGCAATCCCAACGTTGAACCATTATGCCCCACAAATTTTCGATGGGGTTTAAATCTGCTGACCGAGCAGGCCATTGAATGCGGCGAATATTACGGTGCATCTCAAACCACGCCGTAGTAACACGAGCCGTGTGAATTGGTGCATTATCTTGCACGTAATTTACGTGTGGAAAGTCTGCTGGAGGGTAAACTACGCGCACAGTAGGCAGCATCACCTCTTCTAGAAGAGACACATAATTGTTTGCGGTAGCCCTATTGTCTAAACATGCTGGTTCTCCGACGCCGTCGTGACTCATCCACCCCCATAAGTTGACCGAAATTCGACCAGATTCACTATGGGGTACTATATGATCTTCATTATATCGTGTGCAATTATACCGCCATAAAGTTAATCTACCGATTTGGCTAGATTTAAAGCTTTTTTCGTCGGTAAATTCGACCAATCAAAATCCATATATTATTGTCTTGCAAAATTTAGGCGGGCAGTCTTGTGGTGAGTTTTTAGCTCGATTTTAATGGCATGGTGCATGTAGTGGAGCCCCGCGTGGTGCAAAGCACGTCGAATTGTCCGAGGACACACATTATACAGCTCAGCAAAATGACGAGTTGGTGTGAAGCCGTTTTCTTCATAATTTTGGACCATTTGCCTTATTTGCGTGGTGGTTAGTATTGGCAGACGTCCTGAATTGCTCCTGTTATCTGTAAGTTGACCTTCTTCGCCGTGACGCCGAATCCAAAACCTCACAGTCCATCGAGATATGTTTAATTCCCGTGAAATAGCACTTATATTTAAGCCATCTTCATGAAGCAATATTATTTCAGCTCTTTGTTGCACCGTTAAACTTGCCATTTTATTATAATAAGTGTTTTTATAATAATATTAAAATACAGAACTGTTACAGCAAAATCAATGCAATTCTGTCATTGTGTCAAATGATTTCATCGAACTAAAAAGTATTCATACTCTTTTTGTTTGAATCGATGCCTTACCAATGATTGAAAAGTAATAAGTACTCAGATATAGCATTTTAGACCTTGCTGAACCCAGCTTGACAAATAATGTAATTTGAAAAGTGGTAAACATTTTTAGACAGCAATCATACGCAGCAAAAATATCTGATATTATGAGGCAGCATAATGAAGTGGCATCAAAATTATGTGATGACAATGTCGAATGTTATGATATGATCCTCCCCTCCTCCTTCTTAGTAAAATGTTATGATCCCTTGTGGAGAGCAAATATATGTTACGTTTTCTATTTCTGTAATTTGCATTGATTCCGCCCTAGCATTAATATGTGACATCAAATATGTAGCAATAATATCTGACATTCCTACAATTTAAGTAAATTTTGACGTTCATCAGCGTCACTTTGTGGCCTAGATGAATAAATTATTTTGACTTTGATTTTGATTTATAAACAATAAAATATTTGATATTTATGTATAGCGGCGGTAAAATGGGCCAAAATGGTTTTATTGAATAAGTAGTATTAGTATTAAGTATGTATTTTGCCGGGCAAAGAATATGAACAAAACACGTTATAAATATTTTTTATTTGCCTAATCCACTTAATAAAATAATAATTTTAAGCGAGTAGTTGATTGTTTATAAATTTACTAGGAAATATATAAACTTGCGGATTGTTATCTTCCGGTGACATATAATTATACATAATGAATTAAGATCGAGTAAAGCGACCATTTGCATCATTACGTCCTATAGCCTCTCTTGCATTGTAGAACCATATTAGCACACACTTACGAGCCTCGGAGTGACTCTCAAATGTCAAAGGTGTGACAACATAGAAATTCATGGGTTCTAGCCTAAGTTGGATCCTATTGTTGAACCATTAAACTCCATAGATTCTCAATGGGATTCAAATCAGGGCTCTCTGGAGGGAAATTGATTAACTTTAAAGCCTCTCTTTGAATATTAACTTTTAAACCACTCACGAGTTATTCGAGAGCTATCTATGAATGGAATATATGCATCGAATAGTATCCATGTATGTCTTCATACATGTATGTATACTGTTCGACGTCATATAGGATCAGTACTACGATAAGACCTTATTTATGATAATTATTTAAAGAGTAGCAATTATCTGTTTAAACTATAATTATATACTATTAATGAATCAATCTTATCAAACGTTGCTTACGTCAACCACAACGAATAGTCCAAGATCCCAGGGCCCTTAGACCTTACTTATTTTCGTAGAATCAAAATATATAGAATTATGTAGTGTCAGTATATGCTTTGAGTGTACGCATACCTGCTAGCTTGGATCGACGGCCAATTTTTAGCTACGAGGTGCTAAAGGTATGTAAAAATAGTATTAACTTTTTTTTAATTCTCAGTCTTGTTGTTTATATGATTCCTTAAATTTAAATTTTGCTCTTACAGCAAATTTTATATAAGTAAGACCATAAAAAAGTACAGGAGTTGAGTATGAAAAATTATTACATTACAAAACTAGAGTTTTGACAGATGACAAAAGGTAACTGATTTGACTAGGCAGTCCAAAACCCCATTCCTAAACTGTTACTCTGCAGCCGTAGATAGAATAGATCTACCCAATAAAATGAATAATTTAATTCGGTTGTGATATTGGATATGTCTAGACGTAATCTCGGGTTCCCATTGCATCTACAAATTATAGGCAAAATAGTTTTATGGTGCATGCAAGCAGCGCTTTTAACAACTTGTGTAAACAGCATGATATATCGATCCTTATACCTGCAGTGTGTGAAGACACACTTGAAACTTGGAAAATTGATAACTTAGACACCTCCTTGCCGAAGGGCAAGAAGGTGTCTAAGTTATCAATTTTTCAAGCAATAATTGAAATGCGTTTGATATGTATAATGTGAATATGTAAAAAATGACGGGAATTCTGTTTTGCTCACTTGAATACGCACTCTATAGCTATAAGTGAAAACTTATAATTGGCTTACAAATGTAATACTGATGATAAACAACTTTTAGCTGTAAGTTTATCCATGCACGAAATAAATAAATAAAAATAAATATAGTATAAAACGACAGCACATATTAAAATAATATAAAATAAAATTTATTTCTTTAATTATTTCGTATGAATTTTGAACTAAAATGAAGATAAAATAATGTCAGATATTATTGCCACTTAGTTGATGTCACATATTTATGCTTTTAGGGCGGAATCAATGCAAATTATAGAAATTAAAAACGTAACATATATTTGCTCTCCACAATGGATCATAACATTTTGCTACCTGTCACGTCACATATTTATGCTTCGACATTTTCATCACATACTCGTAATTTTGATGCCACTTCATTATGCTGCCTGATAATATCAGATATTTTTGCTGCGTACATGCAGACAGATATTATTGAACTCATTCTTGCGTCAGATATTTTTGCCCATCTGCCCATAATATATTTATGCTCGTGACTGTACAGCATACCTTCGTAAATGTAGATTGTAATACCTAAAAAAAGTCACTTATCTGTAGCATGAACAGTCACTTCTAGGAGCCACGGCTGCACTCTACACTCGAGCCCAAACATTTACTGGTATTGAAGTTTGAATTATTTAATATTTGTACAATGATAAAAGCCCAGTTTCACCGCCTATCAATAGACATTATGATCCGGCAAAGTTTAAAATTCTATGATGAATAACTGTATTTGTATGATGTTATCTGCTATTTAATTTATTTGTATCTTATCGGACAGTGGTGGAACTGGCTCTGAGCGTCCCATTATTTTCGACCAAAATTTCTAACAAATAGTCTGTTTACAGATAGTATACTACGCGAACATGATAGCGGGTACGATGGAGTCAAACAGCCTTCGCGAGGAGCCAATAGTGATCAACACGCAGCAGGATCCACTAGAGAATGTACTCGGGCACCTCTACCCGCCCACCTCTATGAAGGGATCCAAACACTCGCAGCCCGACGACCCCTTAGGTAACTATCACACTCAAAATTATATATTCATTTAGGGCACAATGTGACGCTTATTAACGTTATTTTTAAGGTTAATTACTTAATGAATTTTCGGCCCGTAAGGATAAAAGTCAATATTATTTGTTCATTTAGGTCACAATTAACATTAAGCGTCAGAACATATCTGACGGCAGATGCGTCGAGCGTATCATCGGTCACGTCTATTCCGTCAGATGGGTCGGTATATATCTGACGAAAAATACGTCGAGCGTATCTGCATCGGTTGCGTCTATTCTGTCAACTTAGACCTGCTATATTACGCGTCTAGTCAGTTCCTGCTTTCAGCAACTACAGTGCGGTTGCTTTGTATAACATTATTTTAATTTTAAAACGTCGCCCAACGCGTCAGTCAAAATACACGTAGTGCGTGGTGCGCGCGACGTCGACCGAACGGAAATGGAACAGACGCTGTACGCTCGACGCACTAATGCATCATCTGTTAGGTGTGAAAGGTTGAATGATTTATCATATATTTAGCTGTTTTGGCGTTACGCGACGGATGATACGCGATCTTCCGTCAGATATGTGCCGACCCTAATATAATACACCAATATTGAAATAAATAAAAAAAATTAAAATAATGTAAATGTAGTATTGGCTGTTCCCAATTTTTTATTTATGGATGAAGATGCATTGGCAAACGCAGTAGCGATACATATTTGACAAAGTTGTATGTAGCTCATGTCAAATATGTATCTCTAACAGCCAAATCCATGGTTAGATCAGATATTGGAACCGGCGATAGGTCATGTGTTTAGTCCTATTTTTATAATATGTTTTCAAATGTTTTTAGTCTAAATGTAATATTATTTTGTTTCAGCCATTGAATTAGATATAAATGTATTAGACGCTAGGAAGCCATACCTGCCATTTGAGGAGTTCTACAACGAACCTCTTAGTGATACTATTGAAATGGATATAGACTTCGGTAATTATAAGACGGAAATAAGTAAAGGTAAGTCAAATCGCTTATTATTTTATTATCTGTTTTATAAGGTTGTCACTTAACAGGTTACAAAATATTATGTTTCGTTAGCTTCCTTGTCTGAAGTAGAATAGATGGTCTGATGCAAGTGTTATATTCCCCTTCTCTTCAAACTTCAGATAAACTCAGAAAATGCCACTGTATCTTCTCTAATTTCATTTTAAAGATGAGACGTATATTGCATGTAGCCAGGGTCAGTTAAAGTTGGCTGCTGCCTGCCATGACCAAGGCCTCAGCCCTCCCGTGCAAGGCGGGCGGCCTTGGGCACTATGATTAGTTTCTTCTTGTTACATCTCAGGGGGTGATTTGCCTAAAGTCACTATGTTGATCAGACAGCTAGGCAAACGCAGTAGAAATCGGTACTTGCAATGGAGAGCGCTCTCCGAAAAATTTTGAATCGTCTCATGCGTCCTATGGAAGAAAATATTGTGTGGTGCAATTTTCCACGGCTTTTATGACTTTTTAAAAATAGTAGTGGTTTGCAAGTAGAGCCGACGCGGGTTGCATGTTGTCGATTGCTGTTGTAGGGTGGGTCACTATACTTGACTCTCTTATTATGGTAGTCTTAAAATTGAAGTTAGTAAATCTATATGCAGTATCAATAGAGTAACAAATCATGTCCATCTTATGTATCTTGTAATAACAAATAATAGGTAGTATTTAGCTCTGATTTCTACAAAAAAAATATACCATTGTTGCACCAAAAATACTAATTGCGCACCAAAAATACTAATTGCGCTCCGAAATATAAAGTCACTAAAATATTTCATAACGAGTACCTGTTTATTGGATAGTGGCACTGGGTAGCAGTGGTGTTAGTGTCTGGCTCTGCGGTCACCAAACCGCCTGCCAAACGTGGTGACTATGGGAATTTCCTACGAAAATGAAACACCATAAGCCAAGAAGCTAAGGTAGAAGTTACGACAACTGCGGGGCAGAGGGTGCGAAGAATCACCGGGCTATGGAAGGTTACTAAAACCAACTACACCTGGCGACCTTCAACGGACACAATCTACGGCTCAATGAACATCTCGCGAGGTAGAATTAAGTCGCATAAAATGGGACATTATGGAGGTTATCAGAAGTCCAAAGACAGGGGGAGGACACGGTTACCCTAGAATCAGGTGACTTGTTCTACCATCGGGAAGGCGACCAACTCTCCCAGGGTGGTGTCGGTTTCCTGGTCAGGAAGAACCTTGTGAATTATGAACAGCGTTGTGGAAGTGGGTAGTGTGTCGACACCCAGGTAGCGTACCTCGTACTTAAACTCTCCAATAGGCGTTGCCTTAAGGTGGTTCAGGTATATGCGCCGACCTCAACACAGCCTGACGAGATAGCTGTGACCACGTACACTCAAAGTTCGAGTATCTCGTCAGGGTGTGTTGAGGTGAGGCGGCAGGCAATAGGCAATACACAGTACGACCAAAGCTTAGTACAACGTTGTCATGGGGGACTTCAAAGCCAAAGTGGGAGTACAAGAACGCGGTGAAACTCAAATCGGAAGCTACGGCGTGGAGCAGAAGAATCAAAGGCTAAAAATGCTAGTTGCCTAGAGGCACAAACATGGGTTCGTCTTGATGAACTCCTTCAGGAAGAAACCTCACAGGAATTGGACTTGACGAAGCCCCGGTATTGTGACACGGAACGAGATAGAATTCATCACGACGGACCGAAAGCACATATTTAGAGGCGTCTCAGTGATCAATAGGTCTAACACCGGAAGCGAACACCGACTAGTACGAAGCTCTCTGAATATCAACCTTAGATCTGAAAGGGCTCGGTCGATGAAGCCGACTCTCCGGCCTACGTCGCGTCGCCCCAATTAGTCACCGATTCTGAGCAGTTCCAGCTATAACTGCAAAATCGTTTCCATCTGTTGGAAACCACCGACAGTATTGACCAGAAGACCGACACAGTAGTCGAGGAGTCTAAACTTTCAGCCGAGACAAAAATCGCGAGATGCTATCCTATCAGCTGTCTTCGCCTGATGCGAGAGCCGTAAACCGACAAATACGGAAGCTAATTAGATGTGACCTCGCACCATATAGGCTGCGATCGAGAAAAAAAAACCGGGGCTAAAGTCTTCACTTCACTCAATAGTTGAGGCGGCCCCATCTAACGAAACTAAGAACTGCGGAGGGCCGCACCGTCAACTCAAAGCTCGAGATTCTCAAGGAGGTTGAAAGTTTCTGTCGACACCAGTACTGACGACATCCGGGAGCCCCACTGACGTGCCACTATCCCGGATGTCGACCAGAGCTAGGTACGAGCGGCCCTTGAGCGAGGAAGAACGAAATGGTATCACTGCAAAACTCCTCAGATGTAGACATAATCTTGAAAGAGCTAGCAAGTCTCTTCAATGCCGTTATCCACGAAGGTGCAACACCACGTGCATGGAGCGGGAGTGTGGTGGCCCTTTTCTTCAAAAAAGGCGACAAAACTTTATTGAAGAATTATAGACCCATTTCGCTTCTGAGCCATATCTACAAGTTGTTCTCGAGGTCGTTACAAACTGTGTCGCTAGAAGACTCGACGACTTCCAGCCACCAGAGCAAGCCGGAAAGGCTACCGGAAAGGCTACAGCACCATGGCCTACCTCCATACTTTTCGGCAGATTGTACAGAAGAGCCATGATGAGTACAACCAGCCACTGTGTATGGCATTCGTAGACTACGAGAAAGTCTCCGACTATCGAAACCTGGGCAGTTCTTGACAGCGTGCAACGATATCGCATATATCGAGGCGATATATCGAGCATATGGCAATATATCGAGGTGTTGAGATGTTTGTATGAAACCGCGACCATGACCGTTCATATCCAATACAAACATCATAGAGTTGCGTTGGGGAGGGAGTGCGGCAAGGGGATTGAATATCTCCCAAGCTGTCCACTAACGCACTTGAGGATGTCTTCAAAACACTGGCCCGGACTGGCATACTGAACGGGGTAATAATATCAACGGCGAGTACATCTCACACCTTCGGTTTACTGAGGACATCGCCCTAATAGCAGAGACGTTGGAGGCGCTTTGCAGAAAGCTGTGCGACCTTAATGAAGTCTCCCAGCTGATTGGTCTCGGCATGAACCTGGATAAACGATCTGCATTGACGGTTCCTTGCTCGAAGTTGTGCAACAGTATGTCTACCTGGGGTAAGTAATACAGTTGGGTAGACACATCTTCGACAAGGAAATAGACAGGGAGGATACAATTGGGATGGGCAGCATTTGGTAAGCTACGTCGGGTCTTCTCGCCATCTATTCCGCAAAGCCTCAAAAATAATTGGTGTCTAGAGTTTGGCTGGAAAGCTAGGAAAGGTTTGCAAAGGACAGTGGAAGCGATTAATTCATCCAGTCTGGTCTAGCCAAAGCAAAGATCTAAACACCTATGTACTGTGTTTCACAGCGATGAATTCAAAGTAATAGGTAGGTACATGTGCAAACTTACCTGATATCTTCACTGATGTCAGGCTTGAGCTAAATTAGACACATCATACAAATATATTGGCCAAAATAGATGAATGAAGTATCTTATAGCTACCGCAGGGTCCAGTTCGGCGTCTGGTCCAATTCCAATGATGTTTTCGGGCAGGATGCACGCAGGCGGATTCACACAAGCTTTACAATGTTCAATATGTTACAAGTTTATCTTTTATCACAAAACGATTCGCGAAGCTACCAGGATGTGCTTTCCAAAAGGCGATCAATATAATTCAATTCCAAAACGCGAAAATACAAGACGGCGTTAGCGCAAGACAATTTTTCATACCCGGATCCGACAATGAATCAAAAAGAGTGGATGATTTGACAGTTCATAGTGTGACCATAGTCAGAAATTTACAATGGACAAAGTAACACGCTACTAAACTGATATAATTGATTTGACTTATCACAAAAAATATTCTATTTCAAACAATTGGTTTAATAAATTTGCTGGCGTGGGGTTTTATTGAGGCACACTATTTTTATGGACGTAAGTTGTAGATTCAGGGTTAAATATCAAGTTGAATAGTTTTAGTTGATCGAATATTGTATTATTTCGTTGTATTAATTATTCTTGTATTGCACACTGTAACCAAAGTACGTCTTTGCCATTGCAGGTAAAAAGTTCGCGTTCCTAAAATACCCGTTCATCCTGAGCGTGGCGACGAAGTCCCTGGGGCTGTACTACGAGAACCGCATCCGCATGTACTCGGAGCGGCGCGTGTCGCTGCTGCACGCCGTCGTCGGCGCCGCGCCGCCCATGCCCTTCCTGCGGCTCAAGGTGCGGCGCAGCCACATCATCGATGACGCGCTTGTTGGGGTACGTACATCCGCATGTACTCGGAGCGCCGCCCATGCCCTTCCTGCGGCTCAAGGTGCGGCGCAGCCACATCATCGATGACGCGCTTGTTGGGGTACGTACATCCGCATGTACTCGGAGCGCCGCCCATGCCCTTCCTGCGGCTCAAGGTGCGGCGCAGCCACATCATCGATGACGCGCTTGTTGGGGTACGTACATCCGCATGTACTCGGAGCGCCGCCCATGCCCTTCCTGCGGCTCAAGGTGCGGCGCAGCCACATCATCGATGACGCGCTTGTTGGGGTACGTACATCCGCATGTACTCGGAGCGCCGCCCATGCCCTTCCTGCGGCTCAAGGTGCGGCGCAGCCACATCATCGATGACGCGCTTGTTGGGGTACGTACATCCGCATGTACTCGGAGCGCCGCCCATGCCCTTCCTGCGGCTCAAGGTGCGGCGCAGCCACATCATCGATGACGCGCTTGTTGGGGTAGGTACATCCGCATGTACTCGGAGCGCCGCCCATGCCCTTCCTGCGGCTCAAGGTGCGGCGCAGCCACATCATCGATGACGCGCTTGTTGGGGTACGTACATCCGCATGTACTCGGAGCGCCGCCCATGCCCTTCCTGCGGCTCAAGGTGCGGCGCAGCCACATCATCGATGACGCGCTTGTTGGGGTACGTACATCCGCATGTACTCGGAGCGCCGCCCATGCCCTTCCTGCGGCTCAAGGTGCGGCGCAGCCACATCATCGATGACGCGCTTGTTGGGGTACGTACATCCGCATGTACTCGGAGCGCCGCCCATGCCCTTCCTGCGGCTCAAGGTGCGGCGCAGCCACATCATCGATGACGCGCTTGTTGGGGTACGTACATCCGCATGTACTCGGAGCGCCGCCCATGCCCTTCCTGCGGCTCAAGGTGCGGCGCAGCCACATCATCGATGACGCGCTTGTTGGGGTACGTACATCCGCATGTACTCGGAGCGCCGCCCATGCCCTTCCTGCGGCTCAAGGTGCGGCGCAGCCACATCATCGATGACGCGCTTGTTGGGGTACGTACATCCGCATGTACTCGGAGCGCCGCCCATGCCCTTCCTGCGGCTCAAGGTGCGGCGCAGCCACATCATCGATGACGCGCTTGTTGGGGTACGTACATCCGCATGTACTCGGAGCGCCGCCCATGCCCTTCCTGCGGCTCAAGGTGCGGCGCAGCCACATCATCGATGACGCGCTTGTTGGGGTACGTACATCCGCATGTACTCGGAGCGCCGCCCATGCCCTTCCTGCGGCTCAAGGTGCGGCGCAGCCACATCATCGATGACGCGCTTGTTGGGGTACGTACATCCGCATGTACTCGGAGCGCCGCCCATGCCCTTCCTGCGGCTCAAGGTGCGGCGCAGCCACATCATCGATGACGCGCTTGTTGGGGTAGGTACATCCGCATGTACTCGGAGCGCCGCCCATGCCCTTCCTGCGGCTCAAGGTGCGGCGCAGCCACATCATCGATGACGCGCTTGTTGGGGTACGTACATCCGCATGTACTCGGAGCGCCGCCCATGCCCTTCCTGCGGCTCAAGGTGCGGCGCAGCCACATCATCGATGACGCGCTTGTTGGGGTACGTACATCCGCATGTACTCGGAGCGCCGCCCATGCCCTTCCTGCGGCTCAAGGTGCGGCGCAGCCACATCATCGATGACGCGCTTGTTGGGGTACGTACATCCGCATGTACTCGGAGCGCCGCCCATGCCCTTCCTGCGGCTCAAGGTGCGGCGCAGCCACATCATCGATGACGCGCTTGTTGGGGTAGGTACATCCGCATGTACTCGGAGCGCCGCCCATGCCCTTCCTGCGGCTCAAGGTGCGGCGCAGCCACATCATCGATGACGCGCTTGTTGGGGTACGTACATCCGCATGTACTCGGAGCGCCGCCCATGCCCTTCCTGCGGCTCAAGGTGCGGCGCAGCCACATCATCGATGACGCGCTTGTTGGGGTACGTACATCCGCATGTACTCGGAGCGCCGCCCATGCCCTTCCTGCGGCTCAAGGTGCGGCGCAGCCACATCATCGATGACGCGCTTGTTGGGGTACGTACATCCGCATGTACTCGGAGCGCCGCCCATGCCCTTCCTGCGGCTCAAGGTGCGGCGCAGCCACATCATCGATGACGCGCTTGTTGGGGTACGTACATCCGCATGTACTCGGAGCGCCGCCCATGCCCTTCCTGCGGCTCAAGGTGCGGCGCAGCCACATCATCGATGACGCGCTTGTTGGGGTACGTACATCCGCATGTACTCGGAGCGCCGCCCATGCCCTTCCTGCGGCTCAAGGTGCGGCGCAGCCACATCATCGATGACGCGCTTGTTGGGGTACGTACATCCGCATGTACTCGGAGCGCCGCCCATGCCCTTCCTGCGGCTCAAGGTGCGGCGCAGCCACATCATCGATGACGCGCTTGTTGGGGTACGTACATCCGCATGTACTCGGAGCGCCGCCCATGCCCTTCCTGCGGCTCAAGGTGCGGCGCAGCCACATCATCGATGACGCGCTTGTTGGGGTACGTACATCCGCATGTACTCGGAGCGCCGCCCATGCCCTTCCTGCGGCTCAAGGTGCGGCGCAGCCACATCATCGATGACGCGCTTGTTGGGGTACGTACATCCGCATGTACTCGGAGCGCCGCCCATGCCCTTCCTGCGGCTCAAGGTGCGGCGCAGCCACATCATCGATGACGCGCTTGTTGGGGTACGTACATCCGCATGTACTCGGAGCCCCACCCATGCCCTTCCTGCGGCTCACGGTGCGGCGCAGCCACATCATCGATGACGCGCTTGTTGGGGTACGTACATCCGCATGTACTCGGAGCCCCACCCATGCCCTTCCTGCGGCTCAAGGTGCGGCGCAGCCACATCATCGATGACGCGCTTGTTGGGGTACGTACATCCGCATGTACTCGGAGCGCCGCCCATGCCCTTCCTGCGGCTCAAGGTGCGGCGCAGCCACATCATCGATGACGCGCTTGTTGGGGTACGTACATCCGCATGTACTCGGAGCCCCACCCATGCCCTTCCTGCGGCTCAAGGTGCGGCGCAGCCACATCATCGATGACGCGCTTGTTGGGGTACGTACATCCGCATGTACTCGGAGCCCCACCCATGCCCTTCCTGCGGCTCAAGGTGCGGCGCAGCCACATCATCGATGACGCGCTTGTTGGGGTACGTACATCCGCATGTACTCGGAGCGCCGCCCATGCCCTTCCTGCGGCTCAAGGTGCGGCGCAGCCACATCATCGATGACGCGCTTGTTGGGGTACGTACATCCGCATGTACTCGGAGCGCCGCCCATGCCCTTCCTGCGGCTCAAGGTGCGGCGCAGCCACATCATCGATGACGCGCTTGTTGGGGTACGTACATCCGCATGTACTCGGAGCGCCGCCCATGCCCTTCCTGCGGCTCAAGGTGCGGCGCAGCCACATCATCGATGACGCGCTTGTTGGGGTACGTACATCCGCATGTACTCGGAGCGCCGCCCATGCCCTTCCTGCGGCTCAAGGTGCGGCGCAGCCACATCATCGATGACGCGCTTGTTGGGGTACGTACATCCGCATGTACTCGGAGCGCCGCCCATGCCCTTCCTGCGGCTCAAGGTGCGGCGCAGCCACATCATCGATGACGCGCTTGTTGGGGTACGTACATCCGCATGTACTCGGAGCGCCGCCCATGCCCTTCCTGCGGCTCAAGGTGCGGCGCAGCCACATCATCGATGACGCGCTTGTTGGGGTACGTACATCCGCATGTACTCGGAGCGCCGCCCATGCCCTTCCTGCGGCTCAAGGTGCGGCGCAGCCACATCATCGATGACGCGCTTGTTGGGGTACGTACATCCGCATGTACTCGGAGCGCCGCCCATGCCCTTCCTGCGGCTCAAGGTGCGGCGCAGCCACATCATCGATGACGCGCTTGTTGGGGTACGTACATCCGCATGTACTCGGAGCGCCGCCCATGCCCTTCCTGCGGCTCAAGGTGCGGCGCAGCCACATCATCGATGACGCGCTTGTTGGGGTACGTACATCCGCATGTACTCGGAGCGCCGCCCATGCCCTTCCTGCGGCTCAAGGTGCGGCGCAGCCACATCATCGATGACGCGCTTGTTGGGGTACGTACATCCGCATGTACTCGGAGCGCCGCCCATGCCCTTCCTGCGGCTCAAGGTGCGGCGCAGCCACATCATCGATGACGCGCTTGTTGGGGTACGTACATCCGCATGTACTCGGAGCGCCGCCCATGCCCTTCCTGCGGCTCAAGGTGCGGCGCAGCCACATCATCGATGACGCGCTTGTTGGGGTACGTACATCCGCATGTACTCGGAGCGCCGCCCATGCCCTTCCTGCGGCTCAAGGTGCGGCGCAGCCACATCATCGATGACGCGCTTGTTGGGGTACGTACATCCGCATGTACTCGGAGCGCCGCCCATGCCCTTCCTGCGGCTCAAGGTGCGGCGCAGCCACATCATCGATGACGCGCTTGTTGGGGTACGTACATCCGCATGTACTCGGAGCGCCGCCCATGCCCTTCCTGCGGCTCAAGGTGCGGCGCAGCCACATCATCGATGACGCGCTTGTTGGGGTACGTACATCCGCATGTACTCGGAGCGCCGCCCATGCCCTTCCTGCGGCTCAAGGTGCGGCGCAGCCACATCATCGATGACGCGCTTGTTGGGGTACGTACATCCGCATGTACTCGGAGCGCCGCCCATGCCCTTCCTGCGGCTCAAGGTGCGGCGCAGCCACATCATCGATGACGCGCTTGTTGGGGTACGTACATCCGCATGTACTCGGAGCGCCGCTCATGCCCTTCCTGCGGCTCAAGGTGCGGCGCAGCCACATCATCGATGACGCGCTTGTTGGGGTAGGTACATCCGCATGTACTCGGAGCGCCGCCCATGCCCTTCCTGCGGCTCAAGGTGCGGCGCAGCCACATCATCGATGACGCGCTTGTTGGGGTACGTACATCCGCATGTACTCGGAGCGCCGCCCATGCCCTTCCTGCGGCTCAAGGTGCGGCGCAGCCACATCATCGATGACGCGCTTGTTGGGGTACGTACATCCGCATGTACTCGGAGCGCCGCCCATGCCCTTCCTGCGGCTCAAGGTGCGGCGCAGCCACATCATCGATGACGCGCTTGTTGGGGTACGTACATCCGCATGTACTCGGAGCGCCGCCCATGCCCTTCCTGCGGCTCAAGGTGCGGCGCAGCCACATCATCGATGACGCGCTTGTTGGGGTACGTACATCCGCATGTACTCGGAGCGCCGCCCATGCCCTTCCTGCGGCTCAAGGTGCGGCGCAGCCACATCATCGATGACGCGCTTGTTGGGGTACGTACATCCGCATGTACTCGGAGCGCCGCCCATGCCCTTGGATGTACGGGGTTTACACCCTCCCCTTTTCTAATAATATAATTTATAATATGAATCAGAATATCATGTGATACCGCTCATGACTAATTACTTTATGGTATTATTTTGACGCCCCTATCAGAGGCATGTCTCCTCTTAACCAGCTCTCTTAGGGTAGGACAAAAGAGGGTCGACAAAATGTATCATTGTATGAAAAATACGTCAGGAACACAGGAGGAACATAAATAAATAAATTGTGTGACGTAATTTATCGATATTTTCTAATAAATACACTTATGAACTTCAGTTGGAGATGGTAGCGATGGAGCGCGCGTTAGACCTGAAGAAGCAACTAGTAGTAGAATTCGAAGGTGAACAAGGCGTGGACGAGGGCGGCGTCAGCAAGGAGTTCTTTCAGCTCATCGTGGAGGAGATATTCAACCCGGACTACGGCATGTTCACGCAGCAGCCAGACTCGCTCACTGTGTGGTAAGTAAGACTTATCACTTCGTCTACAGTCTATCGCAGTCCACTTACTGGACTTTGGCCTCTCTTATTTTACTTCAAAATAGCACTGTGAGCCATTCACAATAGTACTGTAAGTCAATAGAAGGATTTGGTCTACTATACCAGCAAAACAGCTTGGTATAGGGTTGTTGTCGACTTTGCCGTCTCAAGTATTTGTTCTAGGAAGAAATAAGTTCCGTCCGTGTAGTGATGGATTAGAATCCAAAATGTCACTAACCCATATCATGCCGAGGGTGTCGTGAGAAGAGCGGCATAGAAAATTACACGAAGCGAATAGTATCAATATTATACTGTCAGATTTTCAAAGAGCTATTTATATGCTCTTGATGGTGATTGCTGCTGACCAGTACGTCATCCATATAACAATAAAAAAAATGTAGACACCTAAGAAACTCATCCATGAATCTCCGGAACATTTGAAGGGTCACGAAATAGAACTCGAACAATCAGAAGGGCACCGTGATTGCTTTATTGACTATATCTTCGTCTGCTACAAGTACTTGATAGTATACTTTGGCCATATCCATGGTAGAAAAGATGGTACTGCGACTAAGCTCATTCATTATACGGGTTAGTGGTTCGATTAAGATGTCGGTGGCTGTAGCAGATGCTGAATAATTGGCGTGATTTTACATGAGCTTATTTTTAAAATAGCAATTCAAGAATTACATTTCGAGAGTAGTGGATGTACATAGGTCGGCACATCGTGGACACTTCAACTTTTGCATTTTCTTATAACTTCTTATTGAATTCCTATAAAAATCTAATTATTAGCTACAGAACAAAGAGTAATCGGGTCAAGATTTTCATCCATTCTTAAGTAACAAACATCCAATCAATCTTACTTTGACACAATGTCAATTAAATTAACAATAATAATTATAACCATCCATTTTTTGTGTTGCAGGTTTAACATGACATCATTCGAGACTGAAGCGCAATTCACACTGATCGGCATAGTGCTGGGTCTCGCGATATACAACAACGTTATACTGGCTGTTAACTTTCCCATGGTGGTGTATAGAAAGCTCATGGGGAAGAAGGGATCGTTTGAAGACTTGGCTGATTGGAACCCCGTGAGTATGCGTTGCTTATTAAAAGTTTGCTGAGGCTAGAACATTAAATATCCCAATTACGAACAGTTTGTCATCATCATCAAAGTCGACGCCCTAGTTCAGAACTTTTTATGATACGTTAGCCGCTCTAACGTATCATATTCGCAATACGTCCGATTCGAACCCGTGAAAATACATCTGGGTGTAGTCCTAGAACTATTCCTAAGGAACGCACACATCAAAAATCCGTCATCCAATTTCTGTCGAATTTGGTGCATAATTTCTATAACTGTATTTTCACGGGTTCGGATTGAACGTGTGTGTAAACGTTTTGGATCCAGTCTATCGGGGCTTCTGGGGTTGTACATTTTGTAAAGTTGAATGTTTGATGGATGTTGTATACTGGGGTTGCACATTTTGTTATACTAAATGGATCTTGACGATACATAATATAGCGTATGAGCTGCCTTCTGTACCGATCTAGAAACTACTACTACTAAATCTATTATGCTCATAAGATGATGTTTATATTATTGCAGACTCTATACAACGGTTTAAAAGACATGCTGGAGTACGAAGGCAGCGACCTCGAGGAGGCGTACTACCAGACGTTCAGGATATGCTACCAGGATGTGTTCGGCAACGCTATATTCCACGACCTGAAGGAAGACGGCGACAGTATATTTGTTACGCAAGAAAATAAAAGGGTGAGTTGAATTTGCTCTAATGACTAATAATTGTTGAACCTTACCCATCTTATTACAATCTCTATCAAGGTGTTAACCTAGTGTTATAGTTAGACCTAGTTTTGTAATAAGGCTCTACTGATGGCAGTGTAAATACGCCGGCTCAACCGGGGTAAATACTTCCTAGTTATGTCGGCTTCTAGCGTTGATATTTTATTGTAATGCTTAGTGAACATAGGCTTTCCGAGCTTGAGTTATCCGCTTGAGTGAATAGCGCCGTTATCTTAATTTGCCGCCACGTGCACCCACTTGAGTCGGCGGCGCCGCGCCGGATGACCTTGCTAACATAAACATTTTTTGTTGATACGTTCGACACATGAGTCGTCTGAAGTGATGTTTTTATTAAAGCTCATGAATGGCTCTTTCATTTCGTATACAATGTTTATTAATATCTGCTTCTTAATTTGTTATAGTTAGTAGCGAACATTGACTATAGTTGAAAAAAGCTTTATGTGTACTTTAAGCTAGATTATTTTTAAAAGTAAATCGGTAACATATGTATTTTATGACTTTTAATGGTGGAAAGGTTCTATCTACACAAAATAAAATAAAAAAATCACACTTCACAGTGAAAAATATTTATTTATAGGCGTAATATTACCACAAGACATTTGCAGATAGTGAGTAATTTTTACACAAATTATATGATTTATTACCACTACACGCTATCGCGTAGATTAAAAATATTTATACCATCTAAAAGCTAGTTTTGTATAGTAACTTATAAGTAAATTTTATGTTGCTAGGTTTATCTAATACAGAAAAATTTGGAATTTATTGGAGGAACTCCCACTTACGTAAAAACATACTTAACATTTAATTTCATTAAAAATATACTTACTCACAGCCTAAACTGGGTTCGCACATACATAGATTATGTTATCAATTAATCAATAAACCAGTTATTTACTCAAAATTACTCACCAACACTCGAAAATAACTTAATTTCCGTGGATCAATTGCACAAGTTTCACGAAACACACCAAGTAACGCGCGCGATTCGACAACTGACATTTTGACATTATTTTCTCGTTCCGAATCAACCGTTTTAAAACTTTCAGCGTATTTTTAGCATGAAGAAATGTATAAAGATTCAAGTAGAAGAGAGACAAATCATCTTAAACATATCGTGATAGAAAGAAATAAAGATATTTAGACGATATATTAGTGTTGCTAGAAAAGTGACAAAAGTCACTTGGGTTCACTCAACAGATTTTGATATACAGTGACAAAAGTCACTGAGGTTCATCTGAGCGGTTATGATTCAGTCTGCAGCTAAGAAACGATTTATCAGCGTTAATGTTATTTGAGCAGGAAATATTTGACTGTCGGGTCAAATATTTCTTTAAAACAACATTAGTGGCTATCAAAGAATAGTATATGAGTCGGCCTCCGTTTTAAATTTATAATGCAACGATTAGATTTTGTATTTAATTAGTATTTTGTTATTTTCAGGAATTCGTAGAGTTATATTCAAACTTCCTGCTGAACGAGTCGGTGGAGACGCAGTTCCTGGCGTTCCGTCGCGGCTTCCTCATGGTGACGGACGAGAGCCCGCTCGCCGCGCTGTTCAGGCCCGAGGAGGTGGAAATGCTCGTCTGTGGCAGCAAGGTACACATACCTACTGCACTTATAGTTCATTTTAAAAAAATGGAATTTCTGCGTTTTTGTCCGATCTTCTTAAAATTTCTGTAGACCTACTTCTTAGCGCTGCCCTGCAGTCCTCAAGAAAAATACGTGACGATTATGTTAGCTTAGGCCGCGTGGTGTCAGTCAGTCAATCAATAAATAGGACGTGTGAATCAATAGGACGATATGACATACTATAATACCCCCCTGGCCAAATAGGTTGGTATGGAGTTAGATGTCAAGTTTACCGTTTCTTCCAACGATACTGATATTGGCTTTGTGTCAGTGGCGGATCCGGGATAGTTTTGAGAGAGAGTGGGCTCCTTTTGGTTTTTGGCGAAGGGTTGAACATAGTAAAAAAAGGTTTTATCCAGGATAACACGGAAATCCAACATTTTCTAAGAAAACTGTTACAAGTATATACATATTTTGATAACGCATATGAAATACTTATGCTTTATCAAAATGTTAAGCTATTATTCCACGATTTGTATTAACCTGCCTCACATATGTATTGTAAACTCTAAAACATATTGTTTTTTATGTACAGAACTTCGACTTCAACGAGTTAGAAAAATCAACGGAATACGACGGCGGCTACACGTCCGACTGTCAAACAATCAAAGACTTCTGGAATATCGTTCACAGCTTACCACTGGACGACAAGAGGAAACTACTACAATTCACGACGGGCTCCGACAGAGTGCCTGTAGGAGGCCTTAGCCATCTAAAACTTGTTATCGCGAGAAACGGACCAGACTGTGACAGACTACCCACCGCACACACATGTTTTAATGTTCTTTTACTACCAGAATATGACAGTAAGGAAAAATTACAAGACAGACTGATGAAAGCAATAAGCTATTCTAAAGGCTTTGGTATGCTTTAACATATTATTGACGTTGAACAAACGAGTATTGTTGTAAATGAGCCATACGGTCTTTGTAACATTAATGAATAAAGTTTGTTTTATTTATACAGAATTAGTGTTTCATTTTACTAGCTTAACTAATATCACCTTTACATAAGGCCATATGCCCAGGGTTCCTATGCCAACGGGAGCCCCAAAAGGCTCTGATATTAATGTAACATATCGACGGGGAAGAAGCAAATACTTCTATCTTACATTTTTGGGCAAATTGACTTTTAGATGTAGTTGGATGCAAAATTAAATTTAACGTTAGCTGGAAAGATCTCCTATCTACATTTCCCAGTTTTAGGGAGATTTTTAATGTATAGAAATAGCTCTTAAAATAAAGCTTTAATATGTTGTAATAATTTTAATGAAAATATCTCCTTTCTTCGAAAAGAAATTACTCCTATCTCGTTCGCGCGTGTTTTTTCTGACAATAGCTCCTATTTTCGCCATGAAGCGTGTTTACTCGAGCGCAGCACTCGCGCGACTGCCGACACGGATCCGCACATCACATCTCCATTTTTTCCATTGCACTATTGGCTGCAAAATCAATGGAAATTATAAGAAGAGAGAATGTTTATCGTTATCTGATCTAACTCAAGACGACTGTGCTTTAGCTAAAGTATCAAAAAGTCAATCTGAACCAACTTTAAGCACAGTATATAATTTTGGTGATGGATACAAAGAAACCACAGAATCGCCTTCTAATATCAGCAGACAAAAGTCTCTTTCGATGTCGGACTTGACCTGTGATACCATAGGTCGAGAAACTTCTGCTAAAAGATGGCAATCGTTATCTTTATTTGACGAAAATTCTGCTTATGATTGTGATCGCACACTTTTCGAGCTTTACAAAATCTTTTCTAAGCCGAGAGAGTCAAATTCATCTTTGGAAGTTCACGATGAATGTCATGAAAGTGTCGATTGTTTAGAGGATGTCAGTAACTCAAATAAAGACAGAAAGCGACAACAAAAAGCTGTTAAATCTGCCTGGAAAAAAAATGTTGCCAAGAGACAGCGAATGTTGGGAGAGGAATATCTAGGCTACAGCAAACCGGCAAATAGCAAAATGGAACAGAATGTTATAAGACCAGCCAACGATGCAATTCAGATTTTTGTAGAAGAAGTAAATTAAGAGGATGTGATAGACTGACTGAGGAGACCAGACTGGAAATACATCAAAACTTTTGGAAACGCTTAAACTGGGACCAGCGTAAGGTGTATGTGGCAAATCATGTAAAACGCACAAATACTGCCCGTAAAAGTAAATCATCGGCAGATTCCAGACGTGGTGAAACACTGTTTTATTTTCTACCTCTTACACGAGACGGTAATGAAAGGATTCAAGTTTGTCGTGAGATGTTTTTGAAAACCTTATCATTGGGTTCCTTTACCGTTCAATCCTGGACGAAAGAAGTAGCCTATGGAATGGTCACCAACAAAGAAAAAGCAATGGCTTCGAGAAATAGAGAACGTAGAGTAGATGTTGATAGGAAAGTCTTGACGGCAAATAATTTTCTGGACAACATCCCGAAACTGCCTTCCCATTATGCAAGGAAGGAAACAACAAAACTTTTTCTTGAGCCGTCATACCACAATCTCAGACAACTTTTCAACGATTATAAAGCTTATTGCAAGGACAACGAGGAACCACAAGTGAGTAGATACACATTCGAGAAAATGTTTCATGAGAAAAACCTCTCTCTGTATACGTTAAAAAAAGATATGTGTGATACGTGTTCTGCACACAAGGCTGGGAACGTAAATGAAGTCTACTATCAAGCGCATATTGTAAAAAAAGACAGAGCTAGACAAGAAAAAGAAAACGACAAAAAAACTGCAGAATCTAAAAACCTCATAGTGCTCACAGTTGATTTAGAGGCTGTAAAAGTATGTCCGTGTCTTACTGCAAGCGCTTTATATTTTAAGACGAAGCTTACCTGCCACAATTACACTGTATATGATTTGACCACTCATGATTGCTGCTGTTACTGGTTTGATGAGACTGCCACTGATCTTACAGCGAAAACCTTCACTTCTTTCCTCGTAGACTATTTGGAAAGAAAATCCGTACCACGGAACCTGCCTTTTATTATATACTCAGATGGTTGCACTTACCAGAACAGAAATGCTATTCTAAGTAATGCACTACTTAACCTGAGCATGCGCCACGGAATTACTATTACACAGAAATATTTAGAACCTGGTCACACCCAGATGGAGTGCGATTATTTTCATGCAGCCATTGAAAGAAGACTCAAAAATCGCGAAATCCACCTTCCATCGGACTACGTCTCCATTACGAAAGAAGCACGACGAACTAAACCGTATGAAACAGTTCTAGTGGAATATGATTTCTTCAAAGACTTTTGTGAGAATACAAACTTATACTACAAAAGCATTCGTCCTGGAAAAAAAGCAGGCGATCCTCAAGTTACCGATATCAGAGCCATATTGTATGAACCGAACGGGAACATTAAAGTGAAACTTCAGTTTGATGATGAGTGGACCGCTTTGCCTCAACGACCGAGACGAATAACGCCAACTTACAACCAGCTACGTTTTGGAAAAATCCCTATAAAATTGACAAAATTTAATCACTTGCAGCAGCAGCTAAAGGTAGTTTTACCAAAATTAATTTATTTGAATATTTAACTTTAATTAACTTATTTGAAGTTTCAACTTTTGATAACTTTGTTTTGTGTCAATATATATTGAAACTATTAATTTTGTTGGACAGTAGATACCTGTCACTTGCTTGTACCAGCAGTAAACAGGCTAATACTTTGTTGGTTTCAAAGAATTAAGAAAAATTAAGTTTTGATTGTTAATATTATTTAACGTTTGTCCGGGCTCTTTTGAAATTTTGATTATGTCAGCTATCAAGGACTTGCGTGCGGCTGCTGGTGCTATTGCATCAGATTTACGCTGGTTTGCCTCGGCCAGTGCCTTAGTGAACCGGCCTGATCGCCAGCAGGCCTTCCTACAAAGGTACGAGCGGATTGACGATCGCCTGGCAAGTGTGGAACAGCAATTCCGCACTTTCAGCGCTTGCTGTCTCGAAGTGTCAGTCAACGATTTCACCGCTGACCAGCGAAATAAGGTCAGCGAAGACTATGCCCAGGTCTTAGACCTGTATGATGCTGTCTCCAATAGTGCGAGACAACTACTTGCCGATAGGGAAGGGCAACCCGGCCTGAAGCAGGAGCTTCCTAGGTCAGCACCGGGGCTGGTGAGTAGGCTCCCTACTTTGGACCTCCCCCATTTTGATGGCTGCCTAGGAAGCTACCTGGGCTTCGTTAATTTGTTTGACAGCCTGGTCAATGACAGGGCTGACCTTCGGCCGGCACAAAAATTGGCCTATCTGATGTCGGTTCTGGATGGGGAGGCCAAGGGCCTCATCCAGCATCTGCCCGTGTCTGACGAGGCGTACCAGACGGCTCGGGACCTAATCACCCGTAGGTACCATAATAAGCGTGGCCTCGCCGACACGCACATCGAGCAGATTTTGGGTTTGCCGACGCTCACCCGGGTCTCTGGGTTGCGCACCCAACTTTTGAACCCGCTTTTGGTGGCCATCAACGCACTTAAGTGCCTTGACCTGCCCGTGGACCAATGGTCCTATCTATTGGTGCACATCGTGCTGAAAAAGCTGCCTGCCGACCTGAGGTCGCGTTTTGAACAGCGCTTTGGTGGGGATAGCGCGACCCATCTGCCCCCCTTTGCTGACCTGGAGAGGTTCCTGGAGGATGAGTGCCGGGTCTTGGACAACTCCGGTGGTGACACGCCAGCTAAGACGCAGCCGCCCAAGGTCAAGGAGCAGGCTCGCGTTCACACCCGAGCCAATGTTGACCGGCGCCCTCCTCGCTTTGCGGTCACGCAGAGCCCAGCGGAGTGCTCCTACTGCAAGGTCACGGGGCACAGAACGGCCAGTTGTAGGGCATTCTTGGACCTACATGTCGCCTCTCGTAGGCGCATCGCGAATGCCCGTCGCCTTTGCTTCTCTTGATTGGGGTCCCACTACCAGCGAGACTGCCCAAACTCTCGCCCCTGTCCTCACTGTGGAGGACAGCATATATGAATACCAGAGAGGTTGGCCGCTTGTCCAACCAGCCGACGCCGCGCACGGGCGGGTGTTTTGAAGGTGGCAGCCGAGGCTCACCGGCGCGTAGCCGAGAGCCGCCTCGCTCAATTGATCGCCACTCGCCCTGCTTGGAGAACCGTAGCGTGCGCACGGCTCCTCTCTCTCGTGCACCTGAATGTGCTGTTCAGCGTCACCAGCACCATGACTGCTGCCCCAGGTATTCCCCTCCTTTGGCGGAGCGTCCCCGCCTTGACTCGCGCCCACCTCGTTTTGGGCGGGTGCGTCATTATGACCCCCCCACAGATGGCGCGCGGATCAAGTCATCGCGCCTTTGAGGACTTCAAGCCGCACCCTTGTTTTGACTTGCCTGGTCCTGGCCAACGGTCGCCGCCCAGGCAACAATAGGTCATTGACCCCTGCCCTATAACGCCAACCTCCCCCATTGAGACCGTAATCCTACCAACGGTTGCTGTTAGGGTCTGGGGACCCACGGGGACCCCTGTTGTTGTTCGTGCTATATTGGACACAGGTTCACAAGGTTGCATTGTTTCCACTTATTTGGTAGGGCAGGTTAAATTAAATATGGGCTCTTTTCCAAATTGTATACGGGGCATAGGTGAGGTAGCCTCTAATGTTGAAGGGCAAGTTAACGTTTTGTTTGGCCCTGTTGAATCTTCACACCCGAGGATTAAAACCTCGGCTATTGTGCTGAAGAATATTTTGGGTATGCATCCACAGAAGCAGCTACCTGCTGCTGTGGTGAATTTGACATCGGGATTGGAACTGGCGGACCCCAAATTTGACACACCGGGACAAATCGACTTGATGATTGGCTCTGATGTCCTCGGTGGAATTTTGATTGGTGGGAAACGGGTCTTGGTGCCAAATGTATGTATAATATGTATGTATTTACAAAAAAAAAAGTATATATGTATGTTTATCCATTATCTAGTACCCATAGTACAAGCTCTGCTTAGTTTGGGACTAGTTGATGTAGTAGAATGTGGTAGAATATTATAAAAAAAAAAAAAAAATGGTTTGACTGCCATCCCGACCATATTTGGATTTGCTTTGATGGGACCTGTACCTAGGGACCCCCCTCCACCTGAACTTGATAATTTGTTGGCTGTAGGCTCCGCTCTCTCTGATGCGGTTCAGAGGTTTTGGGAGGTAGAGGAGCCCCCTCAAGCTGCCCATTTGAATCCAGAACATGAGGAGTGCGAGCTGTTCTTCCAGAACAACACTGGCCGACTCCGTTCTGGTCGGATCATTACGAAGCTACCCTTCGTGTCTGTTCGGCCTCCGCTTGGTGAGTCACGACCTTTAGCCGAAAAGAGATTGTTAGCTATGGAGCGTCGCATGGGTCGTGATCCGAAGCTCAGACAGAAGTACATTGAGTTCATGAGAGAATATGAACAATTGGGACACATGTCCGTGTCAAATTTGGATTGGCGTTCGGTGGAGCATTACTTTCTCCCGCATCATGCGGTATTGAAGCCATCAACTGGCAAGCTGCGCACAGTGTTTGATGGTTCTGCGCAGACTTCAACAGGCGTATCCTTGAACCAGTGCTTGCATTCTGGTCCCAAGTTGGTCAAGGACCTTTGTGACGTCATCACCAGCTTCCGACGACATCAGGTTGTCTTTGTAGCCGATATAAAAATGATGTTCAGGCAGACGATTATCCACCCTGATGACCGTCGCTTCCAGCTGATCCTTTGGAGAGAGTCTCCTCGTGATCCCATGGTCGTCTACGAGCTCAACACTAATACGTACGGGTTAAGGTCAAGCCCCTACTTGGCAATACGTTCTCTTTGGGAGCTCGCAGACCGCGAGGGCCTACGTTTCCCACGAGCCTCTGCCATCTTGAAAGACGATATTTACGTCGATGACATTTGCTCGGGCGCCTCCACAGCGGACGAGGCGATACTCCTGCGGGACGAATTGATAGGTATTTTGGCCTCCGCTGGTTATGAGTTGCGCAAATGGATTTCCAACTCACCAGCGCTTTTGGAAGGCTTACCCGAGGATCATCAGCAAGATCCACATATATTTGAGATTGTTGACAACCCCGCCATGATGGCTGTTCTCGACGTTCAGTACAGACCAGTCCAAGACATATTTACGTATAACCACAGATTACTAAATAGTTACTTCGTAACAGATACATCACTCCCATACAAAACCGAAAATGCCTACGCTATAATCACCTACAAAATCTTAATAATAATAGCCGTTTTTCGCAGTGAACAGAAATGTACCTTAACTACGCAAGCAAAGAGTTGTAGATTGTTTGACTTACGTACAAGCGCGTCATCGAACGAAGGCGCTAGGGTTGTTCCTATAATAATTTTGGAAATAAAACGAATGTTGCGAAATAACCATATTTATATTTGTAAATATATTTTACTTTGTTCTTAAAGTTAAATATGTTTGAGTTTTATGAAATGATTAACATATTTTGTTCCTTGTCTAAATTCGCGGTTATTAAATTTCAATGTGAAAATATCCTTAATCTTGTAAATAATTTTAATAAGTAATTATGCGGAAAACATGAGCAAACACCAGGCAAATCGACTTTATTTAGAATTTCCAACACGGTGCTACCCGGTCGATTCATAAGCACGTTGTCAAAATTATTCACGAATAATATTTCTAATTTTTCAATATAATTTATAAACGTTTCTGGTGGAACTTTTAGGCTACCATAAAAAGATGTAGGTATCTTTATTATAGGCTTTGAAATGAGTATATAGTGTTGTTTCGTCAACATTAGGTTTCGCCTGTAACAAAGCATTAAAGCTAGTGCAGTTATGTTTCTTGCTACACTTAAGCAATAAATACCTAAAATACCCTGACTCATAGGTCAACGCATTTTTTGCAGGCAAATCGAATCTGTAGTCGGTTTCGGTCAAGGCAGCCCTCTGCGGGATACAAATCTGTCAAATGTGGCTACAAACGCCTCGGTCGTAAGCGAGGAGACCAGTTCCAAATGAACGGCCTTTGTGGAAAGACAAACAAAAACGCACAAGTAGGCCTTAACAGTCTTGCTGTTTCGAAGTGTCGACGTTTTCACCAAAAAGGGACCAGCGAAGTCCGTGCCAACACCGTCAAATGTCCTGCTCTCAGTTACGCGATCTGCCGGTAAGTCTCCCATCAACGGCTGCATGGTAGAAGCCTTGAGCTTATAGCAAGGGATGCAGCGAAAGACTACACTCCGAATAATTCTTCGGGCAGACAAGATCCAAAATTCGCGTTGCAAAATGGCCAACAGCGCATTACAACCAGCATGCGAATTTTTAAGGTGACGGTCAGTTACCAACAAACGCACCAAATGACCGTCCTTAGGTAACAACAGGGGGTGACGTGCTCCGTAAGGGAGGTTGGCGTTCTTGAGACGCCCTCCAACGCGCAAGAGACCCGTATCGTCCAAAAAGGGTTTCAATTTAGATACAGCTCCCGATAATTTCGATCTCCCTGACTTAAGGATAGCAATCTCCTTTTCAAAATGTGCCAATTGCACAGAACGAACCCAAAAGGTGAGGGACTCCTGTCGTTCCTGTGGTGAGAGAAACGGTGTCAAACGTTTCTGTTGTGGGTGCCTAAAATTAAAAACAAAACGCTTTATCCAAGCAGTGACACCTGGGAGCTGTTACGATTCAACAAAAAATCGGGGTCGAAGGCGCATTCTACCTTCTCAAGAGCGAGTGTTCGTAGACCCGGCAAATTAGAAGTATTCAAAACTGGCGTTCGAGGCCAATCAATTTCTGGTCGACTCAACCATTCCGGACCCCACCACAGCGAATGACCTATCAAACTAGGCGTCAAGCATCCGCGCGAGGCACAATCAGCGGGGTTGAGCTCACCTGGCACGTGTCTCCAAACAAGTTTTACTTCGGATTTCTGGATTTGGGAAACGCGATTAGTGACAAATACCTCCAAGGTGTGGACAGAAGCCTTCAACCAACAAAGAACAATTTGGCTGTCTGTCCAGGCGTAGGTCCCATTAATACAAATGCTTTTGCCCAAAGTGTTAGACACGTGGTTCAATAAGCGTAAAGGTAGTGCTGCTCCCGAGAGCTCCAATTTCGGAATGGTCAAAGATGTCCGAAGGAGTGCTACCTTGCTCTTCGCCATGATCAGGGAGACTCTCACCTGACCTGAGGCACTGACTGTGCGCAAGTACACCACGGCCGCGTGACCACGCTCCGAGGCATCACAAAACCCGTGAAGGGTGGCCTTGTACTTCCCGGGAGGAAGGATGGGACGAGGCAAGGAGATCTCGTTGACGGCAGGAAGTGAGGATACAAAGGAGGTCCATTCCTCAACAAGAGTGCCGTGCAGAGGTTCGTCCCAGGTCAATCCTGTTGTCCAAAGCTTCTGCAAGAAGCATTTTGCCCAAAATATGATAGGACAGGAGGATATGACAAATCCAACCGTTCGGATCAAATTCTGGCGACAGTAGACAACACGAGACGTTTAGTCCAAGAACAAGGCAATTTCAAGTCTACGTTATACCAGGCCCCCGTCACTGGCTCAAATTCGCGCGATAAACACCTACCATTTCGTGTACCCATATGGATACAAATGACAGCGGGCCGCCGCACGCCCGCCAGAGCGTACGCACGGCACGTTTCCTGCGCTTTCTTATAAAAATGCCGAGGAATTATTGTGCAGTGGATGGATGTAAAAGCCAAAAAACAAACAAAAAATTGTCGTTCTTTTCACTGCCGAAAGACAAACAAAGGTAAGTAGTTACTTACTTACCTATATCAAATCTTATCTACTAATTTTATTGACACTTCTTTATCCGCCACAATTTTTTTTTGTACGTGGGTACATACAAATTCAAATACGAAATTCGAAATATAAGAAACAGATCAAAACGACGCAACTCGCAAGGCAATGACGCGATAAAGTACTTTATCCGTTACGATATAAGGTTGATATTACACTTAGGGCCTGTTTACCACACCTCTAAATAAGCGTTACCTTCCAAATAATTTCAAAATTAGAACAAAATTTGTATGAATTTATTTGCCGAGTATTTTAAACAGAACTTAACAGACTTATTGGACAGTGGTGAAACCGGCACTTAATATTGTTACGGACGGGGTAACGGGATTGAAAGGAAACACCGAGTAGCACTGATGACACTTTATTCGACTTGACACACGACACGCCGTTTAATTCCGACGCAGACAGCACCAACACTAGCGTCTTTCGCACTGCACTTTTCACTGCACTTCACTGCACTTTACTGCACTATACTTTCACTTCACTTTTTTTTTTTTACTACTTCTTCTTTCTTCCTTTACTTCTTCCTTTTCTTCTTCACTTTACCACTTTTCAACTTAAACTGGCGCTTAGCGCGTCTACACCGCCTTATATACCCCTAAGAATGTTCTAGATCTACTAATTTCGATTGTCTTTTCGTTATTCAATTGTTTTTCCATCTCCTGTCTCTTTTTAACCTTTCCATTCCTTCTTGAAGTTTCTAGAATTTTCTAATCTTTATTCGAAATATTTAAATTTGTGTTTCCATCTCCTGTCTCTTTTTAACCTTTCCATTCCTTCCTGAAGTTTCTAGAATTTTCTAATTTTTACTCGAAATATTTAAATAATCTTTTAAATATTCGCCAAATATTCATAAACATTTTCCAAATTTCATAAAAACCATAATCCACATAACAGTTATGACTGGGATTTGAACCCACGCCTTCAGAACGTGAACGGAATGTGTTATCCGCACGACCATCGCCTTGTTGTCAATGACTGGTGAATTTGGCGAACACTTGACAGAGCGTATACGTCATCGAACTAAAAACTCATTTCCAAATAATAAAATAGTCTTCAAACCTCTTTGCTAATAAATTATTGTGTTTGATGACCGGATAGTTTGTCGTGTAGACGTCAGAAGACCTTGGCAACGGTAGTGATGACAGCTTGGCATGACACCGGCCGTCACAATATTTTTTAACATACATCTTTTCATTTCTATGTGACAGGAATAATTTATTTATCACCTAGTTTTTTGTGACGACTCAGACGACTGGTCGTAAGAAATATATATCTCTTTTACGCTTTGTGACTTTATTGCTAGGTGTCATGGTTGTAATTAGGTTGAACTTAAAACGTTTTCTAAATTATTCCTTAGAAATATGCTGCAAAATAGTAACTGTCAAGAAGACATTTGTGACTTGCTTCAGAGGTCAGATGCTACCACACTTCTTGAACGGCCCATACCTGGCCAAAAATGTAAGGCAGGAACACCTTCAGCAGCCGCAGCTGTGCAGGGATAAATTGGTTGTTTTCACCACCAAATTGTCCACACTGGGTGGTATTTTTGAGGCCGCTGTAAAATCGGCCAAAACACACTTGCGCAGGACAATCGGTGAATCTGTCCTTACCTTTGAGGAACTCGCAACAGTGTTTTGTAAGATCGTGGCCGTTTTGAACTCTCGGCCGTTGTGCCCGATCTCCTCAGATCCGAATGATTTTGAGGCCCTTACGCCGGGCCATTTTTTGATTGGTCGCCCACTTGTCGACTTGCCTGAGTACCCCTATATTGATACGAGACCTGGTCGTCTTTCGCGTTTTGAATTGGTACGCCAGATTACTCAGAGCTTTTGGAAACGCTGGAATTTGGAATATTTGCACATACTTAGCAACTTTAGCAACGCGTTAAGTGGACCGACAAGACCGATCCACCCAAGATTGGTGACCTCGTTTTGATCAAGGAGGCTAACCTTCCGCCACTCAGATGGAGCAGGGGGCGCATCCTTCGTTTGGTGACTGGGGCTGATGGAGTTCCCCGATTTGCTGAGGTCTTGGTGGACGGTTCGATTCTGAGGAGAGCGGTTGCAACATTGTCACCTCTACCAACCGATTAGCGGACCGGTAGGCCGGTCCGGGGCGGGTGGATGTTTGAAATAGAATTAGTTTTTATTATAAGTCAAATCGATTATATCGATTAAGTAACATTTTGTTTAGTCTATTGAAAATTTCTGACAATGGTCATACTGGACTGTCAACTTATGTTCTTGCCTTGAAAAAATTACAACGTTGTCGTCTCGTACGTAAGATATCGCCTTTTGAAAAGCATAGTTAAACCAGCTTCGCGAATTGAATTAACTTGTAAATACTTATAATTGCCGCTTTTGACTTCCGGCAAAGTTTGTGACATATTGAACATTGACTTTGTAAAACTGAATTGTGAATCCTGTGAACGTGCATCGTGCCCTCGTACCAACGGAGAGGACATCAAGTTGGAAGGAACAGCTAAGTGGATAATTCATTCAATCTATCGTGGCCACCTAAGTTTTGTTTGTTTTTCCCTAACTTAGTTCCAGGCCTGACATCGGTGAAGATACAGGTAATTGTACATTGTTTAATTCTTAGCGCCAAGAAACTTGGTCCATATGTTAGACCTTTGCCCTGGGCTAAGATTGGATGAATTAATCGCTTCCACTGATCTCTGTAAAACCTACCCAATTTTAGCCCGGACTCTAAACAGTTAGCTTTTTCACAGCACGACTGCCTGTTTGACATCCGCAACCCGAAAGGATAGTGATATGCCATGGTTTAGACTAGTGTCAGGTTATTTAGAAGTACTGACTTCCTATCATCATCAGCCCTGAGCTACACCTATCAGCACCGCATCGCACTTTCGTATGCTTCTATCCTTTTCTGTCACTTAGGACCGTCATTTACTAGAGCGAGAAAGAGAGAGGGAACGCGTCAGCACGCCGCGGAATCGAAAAGGCGATCGGCAACACGAAAAAAATGCGATAGCCAGCGTGCGTCAGCGCGCGTTCGCACGCGATCGGCGGCAAAAGGATGCTTTAACATGCTATAGCGCGCGTAAGCATTCTGACGCGCGCGTCAGCATTCCGTCGCCTCTCAGCATGCTATCGCATTTTTTCCGTGTTGCCGATCGCCTTTTCGATTCCGCGGCGTGCTGAAGCGTTCTGTCTCTCTTTCTCGCTCTAGTAAATGACGGTCCAATATACAAACGTGCTGCCGAAACATACGACGCGTGAATCATACCCATACTACAAATGTGCTGACGACTAGGTACGATGTTTTTTTGTATAGCAACTCTTATATCGCGTGTCGCGTCAGCACAGACACACGCTCGACCTGCAGGCGCGTTGCGTGCCGTTAAGCACGAGAGGTTGGGCACGCCCGAGGCCGCATAGCAAAAGGCCGTCTACGAATCTTAGGCCAGCAGTCAATGTGTTAACTTCATTTAAGGTATATCAATATAGGTAAATTCACGAAAGTTGACCACAAATGGCGGCCGTCGCGCATATGTACATTCGTGCACCAATGGCGTTGCTCCATTCTTGACGCATTTAGGGAATGCGTCAAGAACGGAGCCACGCCATTGGCATTCCACCCGCGCCTCACCCCGCACCTCCACGGGGACCTAAAAAATGATTTCTGCGCAGTGGTCATCTTTCGTGAATTTAACTATACCTATTTGTTGCCGACGATTCGATCGTCTTGTAACGATCGTGGTCACGGTGAGATTGATTAGAGAACAGCGCCGTCTTGTGGCAGTGCGGGTTTCGGCACCTACCCACACTTGATTTTATTTTTGTTTGCAATGCTTAGATGAAGGAATATCTTGCAATGTCGGTACTTCGACACACTACACTAGTGATGACTTACAAAGCTCATCATTGTATAGAGGCCATTAGTGTAAGCGTCAGTTGCATACATTTTTGCACATAGCAATTAACGATATCGCAAATTAAATGCCATTTGGTTACAGGCCCAGTTAGGTTAGGTACAACCATGGCTGGGATAAGAAAACGAAATAATATAGTAACAGCATCAAACTGCCTCCGTGGTCCAGTAAATGACGGCCACCGTGGTCCATTGGATAGCGTATGTGTCTGCTAAAGGGCAGGTCTCGGGGTCGACTCCCGGGTCAGGCATAAGTGTTACTGAGTTTTTCGTATTCTTAGTATCACGGAGTCTGATCAATATACTCGGTAATTAATGTGCATGCGGTGTGAGGGCCACCTTGTTAATATTCTTTGAAAATATGCTTGAGATTTAGTGTTAATTCCCAAACAATTGTGAAAGTAGGAATCAGATTTTATGAACATACACTTAAAAGTGTATCAGGCAAATACCTAACATGAAAATACCTACGTAATTTCAGCTAATATTAAATATTTGTTATCCTAGATGCTACTAAATAAATCGCGAAATTTTGTGCAAGCTAGAATAAGTCATCACTACTTCGTGATTAAAAAATATAGCCTTGTTAAAATCTGGACCCTCACACCGCCATTTCTTTTCGTTTTCTTCCAATTATTTTACGCTTTACATATGAAATATAGAGTAAACACAAAAACGTCTCTATTTGTGAAAAAAATTGTGCAAAAAAATGGTGTAATTGATAATATAATAATTACAATATGACTACAAATTTTCATAAATATCGAAATCTATTAAGTTTTCATTGTAATATTATGTAGGGCTTCAATCAACAATAGGTACTAGATGTAGGGTGACAATAATTTCGCTCATTTTATGTAGGTACTTAATTTGTTCTGAGTGACTAATAAGTAGCATCTGTAATGTTACGTCATAAGCTATTGATCGTGTAATTTCGGGATTGCTGGAATAAAAGTCTGGACTGGTTCGTGGTTAACAGAAAAGTATATTAACAAAGTCGTACAGAGGTCGCGCGAGTGAATGAGTGAACATATAATTAATCCTTAAATTTATCGTCGTTGACTTAATGACGTATCTACCACGTTGCTCCTACAATTCAAGCAGGCGTTTTGGCTTGAACATGCCCCCGGACGTTGGAAGCAGCAGGCGCGCTTTCAACCACACTGTGAGTCGATGGGCAGTGGACAAATCCTGTTGAACGCCCTTCTGATGATGCCAGAGTTGGTTTGGATATCTGCCACGCGTACAATTCCGTCAGATCCTGGGTGAATTGCGACAATCCTGCCTAATCTCCACTTGAGAGGAGGTAGATGGTCCTCCTTCACAACAACTAACATGCCCAGCTTCAGTGCATCTTTGCAGGTACGCCACTTAGTCCTCTGCTGCAGCTCTGACACGTACTCCTTGCTCCAACGATCCCAAAAATGCTGGCGAAGCTGCTCAATCCGTTGGTAACGAGACAAGGAAGTTACGGAGTAATCTTGAAGGTCTGGCTGCGGCAATGATGTAAGCGGCCGGCCAACGAGAAAATGACCCGGAGTCAGTGGGTTGCAATCAGCTGGGTCCGAAGATAGCGGCGTCAGTGGACGAGAATTTAAAATGGCTTCTATCTGGACTAGTGTGGTGTTAAGCTCTTCAAAGGTTAAGTGACAATTTCCCAACACTCGCCTAAGGTGAAATTTAGTCGCCTTAACACCCGCTTCCCAGAGTCCACCAAAATGAGGCGTGTATGCAGGGATAAAATGGAACTTAATCCCGTCATTAGCCAGCTGTGCAGCCAAGGAATCACAACTGGACTTAAGGAACTTTGCAAGTTCATTACTAGCGCCAACGAAACAGGTACCGTTATCAGAGTACATGTCACTCGGCTTACCGCGTCGCGAGATGAACCTATATAACGCTAGCAAATATTTGTCACTGGTCAAGTCACTCACCAGCTCCAAATGAATAGCCTTGGTGGTAAAACACACAAAGAGTGCTATATACACTTTTACTAGCCTACATCCGCGACCCTGTCTAGTAGCTGCCATGATGGGACCAGCGTAATCTACACCTGTACTCTGAAATGGGTAACCGCCTGGAAGAATGCGCTGCTGCGGTAAGTTACCCATCGATGGTGACACTGTCTTACCCAACATGCGGCAACAACGCACGCAATGACGATAGCAGTGCTTTGCTAATTTTCGTCCGCCTATGGGCCAATACGAATCCCTGATGGAAGACAACAAAAGCGTTGGGCCAGCATGCATTAACCTAATATGTTCATACGCAAATAGTAATCGAGTAAACTTGTGAGTGGACTGTAATAATATAGGATACTTTTTACTGTAAGAGAAATTTGAATTTGTTAAGCGTCCTCCAACTCGCATTATTTTATTAGCGTCTAAAAATACATTAAATTTAATGAGGGCGCTTTTCTTAGGTAACTTCCCAGTATTACTAAGCAAATTATACTCGGAAAAAGACTCAATTTGACTTCTAATTATAATGACATTTAATGCATCCTGTAACTCTGACTGTGATAGAAGCTTGCCAGGAGAGGGCATTTTTCTACACAGTTTAATAAATCTTAAAACAGTTGCTACACTACGAATGAGCCTTAAATAACTAGAAAATCGGTCAAAGTCTATGAATGCTTCACATTGACTCTTAGTAACACTAGCGCTTAACGAAACATGAGGTCGTATTTCAGGTAACTTGTCTAACTCAAACGACTTATGTTGAGAAGGCCAATCGGACTGATCTTGCATCAGAAAACTGGGACCGTTCCACCATAAGTCCAATGATTGCAGGGTACTAATATCGACACCTCGAGATATCAGGTCTGCAGGGTTCTTGTCGGTTGGGACGTGTGACCAAGTGCAGTGGCCCACCTTATCTAAGACTTCAGCTACGCGATTGCGTACAAACGGCTGAAGTCTAGAAGGTAACATCTGAAGCCATCCCAACACGACGGTGGAGTCGGTCCAGCAGAAGACTCGATTGAACTTGATACGAAGTGAGTTTATTACCTTCTCACATAAACGAGCTCCTACCACAGCTCCACACAACTCCAGTCTTGGAATCGTGGTTGGTTTAATAGGCGCCACTCGACTCTTAGCGATTAACAAACGAACCATGCACTGACCTATATTATTGACGCTGCGTACATAAACACATGCGCCATACGCACGCTCAGATGCGTCCGTAAATGCATGGAGTTCTGAGGTGTAATAAGAATCACACAAAACAATTCGCGGTACACGAAAATTATTAATAAGAGGCAGTTCTTTCACAATATCATTCCATGAAGCATTCAATGCCGGGGATAGTGGTTCGTCCCATGAGAGTTTATCTAACCACATCCTCTGTAATAACATTTTCATGGTAACTACGCATGGAGATAAAAGTCCTAAGGGGTCGAAAATGCGTGCAATCACAGAAAGTATGTCCCGCTTAGTCACAGAGTTATTGGAGGGTAACGTCGAGCATGAAAACCCTAGCTCGTCTGAACTCGAAAACCAGTCAAGACCTAGCAGTTTATTGGGTCCATTAGATCCCATATCTAGATCTAAAGACGACTGAGAGACCTCTTTGACTAATTCAGGTACGTTGGATCTCCACTTTCTGAGTGGCCTGCAAGCAGACGCTAGTGCGTTTGTGACCTCGGAGCGTATAAACATGACTTCATTTAAATCATCCCCACCTGTCAAAAGGTCATCGACATATGTCGTGCAAGATGACGTCAGCAACCTTATCTTTACCACATGAGTATGACTCGTCTGCCAACTGCGAAGAGGTATTGTTCTTGTAATCAATACCTATTTGCTGAAGGCACCGGGTAGCAAGGAAAGGTGCACTAGCTGTACCGTAAGTAACGGTATTTAATTTATACACCTTAACTGGTTTAGAGGGATGTTCGCGCCACAATACCTGCTGCAAATGCCTATCATCTGGGTGGACGTAGATACACCTATACATTTTTGCAACGTCAGCTGACAAGACGAACTTGTGTTGCCGAAACCTAAGCAGTATAGATAAAAGATCGTCCTGCACCGTAGGACCTACCATTTGGACATCATTAAAGGAAACTCCAGACGAAGTTGCACAGCTCGCATTAAAGACTACACGCAACTTAGTGGTAGTGCTACTTTCTCGCAATACCCCATGGTGTGGTATAAAATATCCATTAGGGCTGTCACTTAAAGTATTAACTTCGGTCATATGCCCTAATGCCTCGTACTCAGACATGAAATCCCTATATAACTTACTAAACTCAGGCTTGGATTTCAGTCTACGTTCCAGTGAATATAGGCACTTAGAAGCCCTTTGGAACGATTCACCCAATACAGAAGGACTTTCTTTTAAAGGAATACGAACACAAAAATGACCGTCCTCTAAACGTGTCGTATTCTTCACAAAATGTTCCTCACACAATTTTTCCTCTGGTAAATAATGTGAGGATTGTGAGGAAATCTCCTCCAGATTCCAAAACTTCATTAAATCGGTGCGAATTTTATCTAAACCAACATTATTAGAATCGGTTTGAGAAAAGTTACAAGAAACATTATTCGATAATAATTTACCATTACAATAGGTAACAGGGCCAGACACAATCCAGCCTAATAATGTTTCACACAAGATTGCCTTACCTACCCCTAACCTAATTCTTTGTGAACCTACCAAGTCCCAGAATAAGTCAGCACCAATCAAAACATCAATTTCTGATGGCTTGTAAAAGATAGGATCGGCTAAACAAATATTATTAGGTATCTGTAGGTCGGTTAAGTCGATATCACGACAAGGCACAACTGAAGTTAATGATGGCAAAATGAAACAATGAATGTTAGCAGTGTAACTATTGTTTAAAGATGCCATTTTAAGTTGACACATTTTGCCGACGCGAGAACTCACGTTGTTTATGCCATAGACCGAACCATTTACCTGACTCGTACTTAAGTTTAGTCGTCTACATAATTTATCCGTAATGAAACACGATGTGCTACCGCTATCTAGCATAGCTCGAACTATATATTCACGATAGGTAGCATCGTATACTTTAATAAGTGCGGTGGACAATAACACGCCGCGTTGTTTACATTCGCCACAAGACAGACCGGTTTCCGCAGACAAAGTCATATTATTTGTACTCGCATTAGTGCATGTTGCGGCGTCAGTGGGCGACGACGTTGATACGGAATGAGACGAGCTACTGTGTGATGTGTTGTTATTGTTTACAACAGCCTTATTCTCCGACGTATGTATTAAAGTGTTATGCCGACGTTTACATAGCTTACATCCCGGCTTTCTGCATCGGTTGGCAAAGTGACCTGTACGAAAACAATTGTAACAAATCTTATACTTCGGTATTAATTTGAGACGAGCATTAATATCAAGCGCGAGGAATAGTGGGCAATTACTGAGCATGTGATCAGATTTACAGTGCGGACACAACTTATAAGAATCAGTGACGACATTGCTTTGGTCTTGTGACGCAAACATAGACTTTAACTTGTTACTAGGCTTACTGGGCGTGGAATTAGTGTGATTTCGAGGTAACTCCAATGTCTCCAGCAAATCAGCGCGAATGCGAATGAATTGAATAAACGCTTCAAATGTAATTGAGCTATTCATATCAATATTACCTTTATGCTCTTCCCACTCCCTGTAAGTTTTGTGATCCAACTTATGAGTAACAATATAAATTAATAGGGTGTCCCAGTGCTTGACGGGCTCACCTAGCGATTCTAAAGCACGTAGATTTTTATTAAGTTGGTCAATCATACCTTTTAACGCAATAGAAGACTCTTTAGTAATGGCGTTAAGATTAAATAAGGATGAAATATGATTATGCACTAACAATCGTTTGTTATCGTACCGATCACAAATAAGCTTCCAAGCTATGTGGTAATTACTAGCAGAGAACTCAATCGCTTGGATTACCACAGCAGCAGATCCTTCCAGCGATGCTCGCAAATAATGGAATTTGTTTATTTGGTCAATGTCATCATTACAGTGAATGAGACTAGTAAAAGTGTCACGGAACTCCAACCAATGGCTATAACATCCATCAAACTTAGGTAGTTGTATTGTGGGCAACTTGACAGGCAAATGTTTGCTATTACGGCTACACTTATCACTTAAACTCACATACTCAGTATCATTATTGTATTTACTTAGCAAATCTTGTGATTTAGACAACGCTTTGTAATACTGTGACTCGAACTCAGCGCGCTCAGATAATTGAGCTTTAACATCTTCTACCAAACATTCTAACCGCAACTGTACCTCATCGTAACTATCATACAAACTCTCCAGCTTCCCCACACGCAATTGTAACTCCTTGACTTCACAGCTAGTTAACGGCTTATCGCTTATTGCTTCTAGGTGGTTAATAAAGGCTGTTAAGCGTCCCTTGAAGCTGCCTCGCTTTTTAGCTAGTTCTCGTTCTTCGGACATTCTGGGAAGCGAGTGTTAGTCGACCTGGAATTTATATAATGAAAATTTAAGTATATTCTATTCGATAACTTATGGCACAGGCCTACAAACATTAACAATGGTTAACAATTGTAAGAAAGATGTAAATACAGTATTTTATGTCGTATTATAGTCACTGGAATGTACTACTAATGTAAAAAAGTAAATACAAATAAAGATTTTGTTTGAAATGTTATATTATGAAGTTTAAGTTCTCAAAGCCTAACCACAATGACCTAGTGTCGGAATTTAAGTATTACACAAACTTATTATTGACTAATTAACCACATAATTACGATTAATTGATTGAATTAAGCTAACATAAGCTATTTAATCTCTTAAAATTATCTTACACCAACATAAGACCTAACTACCTACGTTAACAAACCTATGCAAAATTTGCAAAATGGAATAGTTAACTATATTGCAATTATACAATTACAAATGTAGCATATAAAACTACTGTACTGCTATACAAGAGTACGTATAATCGATATATTTGCTAAATAACGAGCATTAGACATAACAATGTTCGTATAAACTATTCACTTCGCAAGTAGGTTACTACGTAGAAAGTCACAAAAATCAGGTGAAACACTAACCTTGATTATCCTTAAATACGCTTATACTACCTGATCGAGTGTTGGGTGATAATATTTAAGCTTAATATAATGTCCAGAAACTTTTTCCAAGCACGTTGCCGCCGTGCAAAATCCTCAAAAAATATTCCACCGGTTATTTTTCCAATTTTCGCTTATTATCAGCTATAATCTTCGCTTTTCCAAGCAAACGGCTCGTTATGGACCAGAAATGATCGTGTAATTTCGGGATTGCTGGAATAAAAGTCTGGACTGGTTCGTGGTTAACAGAAAAGTATATTAACACGCTCAGCGCCAAGCCCTATATGCCAATACCACCAAAAGTTTTTGATTTTTTTCTTATTTGATTTTAATCTCTAAAATCATCTAGATTTTATAGAGGAACGATTTTTTCCCATCCCCCCTTTTCCCAAACCCCTCCCCCCAGTGTGTATCTTTTTCGATACACTGGCCTAGGAAAATAGTTTAAGCCCAAAACATTTTCCTAGGCCATGTGTGCAAAAAAGATACACATCATTAATACGTTTATCTATTGTTTCAGATCGGCATTGCGAAGAATAAAGAAGAAAAAAAGGAGCAAATGAAAAGAAACTTTAGGAATATTTTTGTATTTTATTTTTTTTCCTAAAATTTCTTGTCATTTGTTTCAGAGATTAGTGTAAAAAAGTAAGTGAAGTGAATAACAGAAGAAAGTGACTTTATAATATTGTAATAATGGATTATAGTAGTGACGATTCAGTGGACGATCCGGATTTCTGTCCAAGTAACGAAGATGATGAAGATACCAGTGAATCGGGTACTGAAGGTGAAGCTTGGTATCCACCAGCTACATCAAGGAGAATGTCGACCTTTTCAAAAAAAGATAGGAAGGAAAGAAGGAAGATCATTTGCCTCCATTGACAAATATACGGGGAAGAAGAACTCCACGAACAGCAACAATACCATTAGACCTTCCTAGTATTTCTGGAGCCACTTCATCTCTTATCCCTTGGCGAGGTAGATTGATATTTCGTCAATATATACCGAATAAAGCAGCTAAATATGGTATCAAGGTGTTCAAACTCTGTACCGAAAAGGGTTATATCTGGAACCTTGTGGTATACTGTGGAAAATCAAAGGACAAAGAGGTAGATGTTTCTGAAAAAACGGTTATGTCACTTACACAAGGTCTTCTTGACGAAGGAAGAACGCTTTACACTGATAATTATTATACGAGCGTCCCACTTGCATACAGACTGCGACGCCGAAAAACACATCTTGTTGGTACACTCAGAGCCAACAGGAAACATCTCCCAAAAGATGTCATGGCTGTGAAACTGAAAAGAGGGGAGATGAGTGCTAAGCAGACAAAAGATGGAATCGTAGTCTTGAAATGGCGCGATAAGCGTGATTTGAAAATGCTCTCTACAAAAACATCTGCACTGAAGACAGTTGTTACTCAAAGCCGAAAAAAGCCTGCCATATTGATACCAGTGATCATCACGGATTATAAAAGCGATAAATCATCGATAGACATCAGTGATCAAATGGCTACATATGGCAGCGCTTTGAGACGTTGTACCAAATGGTACCGAAAGCTTTTTATTGAAATATTATGGGGAACCAGTCTAGTTAACGCTCATTTTATATATAACATGTATACTACAAACAAGAAACTAACAATCACGGAATTCCGAGAGCAAGTTATCACAGGACTACTCGACAGATACTCTCAGCCGAGTGGAATAGAACCCAGACCATCGACTTCGACACCAAGAAGAACTCCAGGAAACGCAAAGCATTATCTTGTGAAGAATAAAGTTGGAGATAAGATACTTCGTGGGCGTTGTTCAGAATGTTACAGAAAGTATGGAAGGAAAGGAAAAGAAGTAGATGGTAAAGTAGTAAGAGCGTCGCAGGTTAACACAAAATGCTCCACTTGTGATATAATTATTTGCAAATTTTGTTTCAATAATACTCACTAATGAGTATGTTCCCTTCGATTTGATAAAAGCATTAATTATATAACCTTTCATTCAAAACAATAAAACCACAATCTTTAAATTAATTCTTTTTTTTTACCCTATACATTTTCCCTTATAATTTCTAAACAAATTATCCAAGCCCAACCCCAAATACACCAGGAAAATTCGCTGGGCCAGGGCAACTTTTTTGCTATACAAAATGTATGGAAAGTGTGCGCGTTAGCGATACACGGCACTTAAGACTAGAATGGTGCTCGTGTATCGAAAAAGATACACAAGTATTTAGACAGTGTGTATCCCAAACGATACACATGGCGCTGAGCGTGTTAACAAAGTCGTACAGAGGTCGCGCGAGTGAATGAGTGAACATATAATTAATCCTTAAATTTATCGTCGTTGACTTAATGACGTATCTACCACGTTGCTCCTACAATTCAAGCAGGCGTTTTGGCTTGAACAGCTATTATAAAAATTCTTAATTAATTTAGTAGCATCTAGGATAACAAATATTAGCTGCAATAACGTAGTTTAATGTTATTTGCCTGATAAAATTTTACGTGTACAGTACGGCCGTTTAACGATGGCGAGTCTGAAGTTCGTGCAGAAGGCGGCGCAATAATCCTTTTTAGGAACAACGCGGTGGCAAGAAGCGGGGTGCGCGGGGCGGTAGTCTAGGCCAGTGATGCACGTTATGTAAATACAAATTAATAGTTAATTCAATCAAAAATTTAAATCGATTAGTTTTATAATTGATTTTAAATTCATCTATTTATGTTATAATAATAAAAGTACTATAAGGTATAAAATTAAAAAGATTTATTAAACCAAGCAATATAGTGAAAAGCAGTGAAAGTGACTATGACAGTTTTACGATCTTTTGTTTATACGTTATTAATTTTTATCGTGTTATTTTTGTAAATATTGTGTAAATACAACATATGCAAGACTGTAATGGCTCTGGCAATGTGGAAGTGAGTGTGAGTCAATCTGCCGCATCGCTATCTGGTCTGGTGCGTTGCCCGCACTGTTGCCAGGATCGTTTTTTTAAAGGTAAGCGGGGCCTGAAAGTGCATTTTGGTAGAGTTCACAAATCCCAAAATGCACTCTCTGGCCCTACAATATCTACACAATCTGCATCAGAAGAAGACACGCAAATTCCTTTTTGGCAAACCCTAGCAAAATTGAAACATTCGATTCCGGTTCTTAAAAGAGTTCCCCGAGCGGCAAGACCTGCAGTTTCAAAAAAAATAGCAGAATCTATAAGTCTTGTCGTAAGGGAGAACTCTATAACGGCCTGGGAGCAATTATTGACCTTTCCTTATAGGATTTTACATGTTGACAAAAGTCAGGCAGGCAAAATTACACTAACATCTCAAATTAAATACAACTGTCACGTTTCGGCCAACTCTTTGGATTCTAAATTCATTTTAAATAAGCAGAAATCGTTAAGTCAATATGTAGAATCCAAATTAAGGGATGGTGATATTCGGGGCGCATCTAGACTTTTATTTAGTAGTGATGTGGTGGCGCCTTGCCCTCCAGACACGCTTGCGGGTCTGAAGAGCAAGCATCCAGCGCCTATCGATGATCTCTCCTTTCCTGAAGCTCCCGACAGTGAATCAGAACATCTGATCACTACGGCCAAGGATGTTTTAGCAGCAGTTTTCTCCTTCCGAAGTGGCTCAGCCGGCGGCCTTGATGCGTTGACACCACAGCACCTAAAAGATTTAGTATGTCCAAGTGTTGGGGTTGCTGGCGACTCACTTTTGAAGGAGCTTACTGCGCTAATTAATATGATGCTGTCCGGTAATGTGGACGATTCGTTAATTGAAATCTTGTATGGGGCGAACCTGTGCGCCCTTAAAAAGAAGGATGGTGGCATTCGTCCCATTGCCGTGGGCAGCACATATCGGCGTATAGCAGCTAAGATATGCTGTAAATTTTACAGCAGGGAGCTATCAGAAAAGTTCCAACCCCTCCAACTAGGTTTTGGTTCCAAGGGGGGTTATGAGGCTGCTATACATGCCCTTTCTATATACCTTGGAAGTAGTGATGGAGATTCTTAAGGTTGACGTGAAAAATGCCTTCAATTCAGTGAATAGGGACACTTTGTTGACACAGGCAAAATTAGAAACCCCTAAAATTTTTAAATTTCTTTGGCAATGTTACAGATATCCCACAAAATTACTTTACAAGGACAATGTTTTGGATTCAGCAGTTGGATGCCAACAAGGTGACCCTCTTGGACCAGTCATTTTTAGTTTAGCCATACACCCCATTATTCGGCAAATAAATTCAAAATTCAATGTGTGGTTCCTAGATGATGGAACTTTGGGAGGCGATGTAGACACTATATTACAAGACATGGCTTTTCTAAAAAATAAATTCTCATCCATTGGCTTAGAACTAAATTATAGTAAATGTGAACTTTTTATAAATACAACAGACTTAATGAACAAACATTTGGTAATATCGAAATTTAATCATTTGGCACCAAATATCAAAATTGTTGAAAAAACTTTTGTCCGCCTCCTAGGTTCACCAATTTTTGAAGAAACTTTTGATTCTTTCATAGAAGAAAAGATACAAAATTTCAGTGATATTTCAGATCGTCTATTCAAAATTAATATTCATTCAGCTTATTTATACAATTATTCGGTATTGCCTTTTCGTCTCTAAATTTACTCATATTTTAAGATCATCACAACTTTGAAAAAAATAGCACTTTTAGGAAAAATTGATCAAATTATTCAAACAACTTTAAGGAAGATATTAAATGTGGACATGGACGACCGAGCCTGGTTACAAGCGTCTTTACCCATACGTCTAGGTAGGCTCGGCGTTCGCATAATTTCCAGTGTCAGTTTACCAGCGTTTTTATCTTCGGTTCACAGCACGGAAGAGTTAACTAGGAAAATTTTAACAACTACACTAGTTAATTCGGAAGTGCTGTGCAAAACCGAAGCTATAAATGCCTGGAAAATGGCTTGTCCAAACACTGAATTGCCTACCAACCTTTTCTCCCAGATACAGTGGGACTTGCCGCTCTGCAACTTAGTCAGAAAAAAACTTTTGTCTACATCTTCTAATGCTGCAGAGCGTGCTCGCTTACTGGCTGTGGGGGAATGGGAATCTGGTCTTTGGCTACACGCACTACCATCTTCCAACACTGGGACCATGTTGGACGATGAGACCTTCCGTATTGCCACTTGCCTACGTTTGAGTGCTCAATGTGTTTCTCCGCATCGATGTCACTGTGGAGAAGACGTTGATAGCCTCGGACATCATGGGCTTTCTTGCAGTAGAAGCGCTGGTAGAATTCCACGACATGCACATTTGAACGACATAATTCGTCGTACTCTTGTCGCGTCTGGCGTACCAGCTGTACTCGAACCAAATGGTTTGGTACGGGACTACGGGAAGAGACCTGACGGTATGCCGTTGTTGCCATGGAAAATGGGTAGGCCTTTGGTGTGGGACGCAACGTGCGTAGACACGCTTGCGCCATCACATATTCCAAGCACAGCATGTCATCCTGGCGCTGCTGCTGCAACGGCGGAAACCCTCAAACGGCGCAAATACGCTAATCTAGTTGGCAATTACGTATTTGAGCCGTTCGAGGTAGAAACGCTGGGCTCATGAGGTCCGAGCGCTCGTATTTTGTACCGAGACATCTTCAAACGCTTGATCGACGTCTCACGAGACCAGAGGGCTGGTTTATTTTTTCCTCAAAGAATCAGCATTGCCATTCAACGTGGCAATGCTGCCAGCCTTCTGGGCACGTTACCCGATGACAGTGATGCGGAGGAATACTACGAGGCCTAGACGCTTTGCCTTTTTATGTATATGTTTTATTAGTAGGTACGTTTTTTTTTTAAATTTAGTTATAGGATTATATATATAATTTTAGTTGTAAATTGTTCGTGACAGACATTAAAAACTATGACAGTGAATAGTGTATTCGAAACCGCGAGTGAAAATCGTATAAAATCAGTGTTATCTAATCGTGCGGTACACCGGGTTCGGTTCCCGGACGCGTCAAAGTGTTAAAATACAGCTAGAATAGTGTAAATAGTTAAATCTTTAATATAAAGTACTATATAGTCCATGAACATTAGTCTAAAACTTGTGCTAACCGTAGAGACCTAGATATCGATCATAAATAGTGTTATCAGTTGTAACAGATAAGAACTAATACTTGATAAAACAGCTGTTTGTTTACATATTCGTTTTATAGTTTTATAAGTGTTTTTTGGCTTCATATAGGTTTGAAATCATGTCTAGATACTTTCTTATTTCTAGTTATTACCTTATATAGTTAAAATAAGCATAATAATAAACATTTGCATGTTTATCATAAACTTTGTTTATGTACGATAGTGTTTACTTAAGGAATTCTGTAATTTTCCTTATGCATCATAGGTTTTCATGTAATGAGTTCGAATTGAATAAAGATATTTTCATGGTGTCTGTTTTAATAGATGCCCCATATAGTTGCACACAACGACCTACCAAAATTACATATATAAATTTAGTATATAATAGTTTTTCAATAGAAAATATAGTGGGCGGGCCCTTGTGTGACAGCATTTTTTGGGAGTTTTTATGGAATAACTTAGTGACGCTAGTAGTTAGGGTTAGGTATTGTATACCGATAGATAGAACTTAATGAGACCTATCTAACAATGTATAGAACATGTACGTATGTATAATAGAAACGAATATTTATTGTACTGTATTTAAAATTAAAATAAACGAAAGATTCTCTGTGCACGTGTTCGGTGCGATGGTCGTCGTTAAGGTAAAGTTTCGAGGTACTTTAGCGACCATGTTTTCGGCCAGTTCGTTGGCGTCCCAACCTGCAACCACCATCTTGTGACCTATGTAACCATCGAGCACCGAACACCTGAACAGCATCGCTCTCAACGTATGAAGATGTTTCATTTCTGAAGCCCCAATACATCGAAACCATACAGTCCACACACATAGAAGAACACGCATCGTCGTAGGCACACGTCAGCAACACACTACCAGCGCACTGTAGCGGACTAGCAAAGGTTCGATTCCTGGCATCCGTTACATTTGTTGGTCCTGTCGAAGCCGGATCGTCTGTTGCTGCCGCGACCATTTGTTGGTCGCATCGAGCCGGATAGAAGAATGCCTACGACGCGTTCAAGAGATCGTGCTCCCGAGGTCGCCGGGGGAGCGGCCGGCGCCGGGCCTAGTTCCAGTACCACTGCCCGCGCCGCCGCTGCCCGCAACCCAGCCGCCGCGGTCGTCCGTCACGACGGGCCACCGCGATCGCCGTCGACAACAGTCGGGAGCGACGCGCCGCCGCCGGCCCCCCCGACCTCACGGGGAGGGACGAACGAAACATCACTCAAGATGCAAGGGAGCGAGCAGAGGTGCAGTCGAAAAATGAAGACGGCAAGGAAAGGACGTTACAACCATCCGATAGATCGAGCGTTTGTACAGCGCAACATAGTATGATAGAAAATAGAGATAGAAAGAAGCCAACGAGGGAACGCGACCAACGCTCAGCAGCTACGGGACGCTCCAATAGAAATGTGTTGTTGGCCCGCGAAGAAGTTTTGAAGATAAAACTACAGTTAGCACAGTTAGCACTACAGAAGGCTGAAGAGGAGGCGGACTCCGATGACTACGACGAGGATGGACAGTCGAAACAAGACTACGTACGTTCGTGGTTGGAAGAGGCTCCGGAACCCCAGCCCGGCCCTGAAGATATAGAAGTGATATCGGCGCCCACTAAGAAGAGGGACGTCGACGGGGCACAGAAGATAGAAGATGGACCGCCCTCACAGAAGATGGACGTTCATCAACAGGGAGGTGATTCGCTGAAGCCGTTCATCACGGATCTCACCTCCGCGATCGCCGCGCTCGCCGACAGGAAGCCCGGGCACATCGATAGTTGCACCACACACGGCGGTTTCGAAAGTCATCATGACGCTACCGACGTTCGGCGGCGCGCACACCGAGTGGCTGTCGTTCAAGGCGATATACGACACCGCCAAGAATTTCTTCAACGACGTGGAGAATACAGCGAGACTGAGAAGAAGTCTCAAGGGAAGAGCGTTAGAAACAGTTAGCTCGGAACTGATTGGGCATGCGCGACCGGATGAAATCATAAAGGAGTTGGAGCTGCAGTTCGGACGACCAGACTCGATCGCACAGGCAGAGACGGACAAGTTGAGGACCCTGCCACGCTGTAGCGAAGCACCTAAGGACATATGCGCGTTCGCGAGCAAGATTAGAAGCGGCGTCGTCACACTTCGTGCGTTGAAAAAGGAACACTACCTCATCAATGCGGAGCTAGTGCGTGTGTTGACCGAGAAGCTACCGAACTCGCTCACTCGAACGTGTGCAGTGGTACAAGACGTACACCGAGAAGTGCCAGTCGAAGCCAGATCTCAGCCGATTCAGTGACTTCGTGACGGAGTACGCGCGTTACTGTAACGCGTTCGCACCGGCTGAGAACATCACCGATGGGCCGCCAGGCAGACGTACCGTGCAGAGGACATACACGGCGATGGCGACGGAGAAGCGAACCCATACGGACACGTCTAACGCGAAGTGCAGGATATGTGAACGCGAAGGACACTACTCGTCGGCCTGCAGCACGTTTCGTTACGCCAACGCAGAGAAGAGATGGCAGCTAGCTAAGCAGCATGGATTGTGTTTTCGCTGCTTACGCATACGCCGAATGGAACACTCGTGCAAGCCCAAGAAGTGCGGTGTAGAGGGATGCCGCGCTACACACAACCAGTTGCTTCACTACGATAGAGGAGCCCATAGGACCGAAGACGTGAACATAGAAAAGCAAGAAACGGTCGCCAGTTCGTGCATACGTGCAAAGGCTCAAGCATACTTAAAGATAGTGCCCGTGCAGATAGTCGGACCGGCGGGCGAGGCGTCTACGTTCGCCCTACTCGACGACGGAAGCACCGTATCGCTCATAGACGAAGACATAGCCAAGGAAGTCTACACCTATCGCCGCAGAAGATCGCCGAAGAGGACTTGATAGACTGCAAACACGTCGAAGGCATCAAGAGGAAACTGGTGTATGACATAGGCGTGCCGAAGGTGCTAATAGGACAAGACTCTCCGCTAACAATAGAAACATAGATACATCGTTTGAAGAATTTTACGCCTTCGGATCGCTCATGGTAAACCCACGTCAACCGAACACGGACCCCAAGAAGCGGACGGACGTATTACAGAATCGGTCGATAGATAGACACACAGAGACGGCTCTTCTGTGGAAACAAGAAGCACACGTCATATCAAATAGCTTTGAAAACGCAGCGAAGAGGACTCGCGCATAGAAACGGGTATAGAAACAGAAAATACGGCACAGACGCACTCTCTTATAGTTGTTGATAGAGGACAGGTGCACTCTCCTACAGAATCGAAAGCCGCAGTTAAGCCTACCGTCGTTGAGACAATAGGGGAGCAGTGCATTGCATCCTACAAAGAGAGTCGTCGACAACATAGTACTATAGAAGCCGTACCTGAACCGTACAGTTTTCCCAAACGGAAGAGGCTCTTACGAGCACCAGCGAGAGTTCCACAGTTAATAGTTTCGTGTAAGAAAACCGCAGAGAAGGTTCTATATAAAAGAACGCAGAAAAATAGACAGAAGGATCCAGATTGGCGTCACGTGACGAAGACGAAGCACAACATCAAGTCGGGCAGAGCGGCACCTCGTCCAGCCGCCGACTCCCGAAACTGCGTGCTTCTCCCCGCTGAACACAACCGCGACGCCGAGGGCCTTCTTGGGAAGGCGGGACAAGAAAACTCCTTTCGGCGCCGACCTTCGGGAGCTGAAGCGTGGAGGAGGTGTCGCCAGAGACAGCCGCCTGTATTCGTTACCCGTGGAGATGAACAACGGAATGATCACTCTACGCAGTCGTATAATAGCTACAGAAGAAATCTCCGAACAGACAAAGAGACCGCCAATCGTAGACGGCGATCATCGTATTACACAGCTATACATAGATTGGACACATAGAAAATTACATCACAGCGGTACAGCGTTGGTAATCAATGAAATACGCCAACACTATTGGATTCTTCGTCTGCGGCCGACTACAAAGAAAATAGTACATAGATGTCTACCATGCCGCATTAGAAAAACGCAGCCGCCTGAGCCAGCCACAGGGGACCATCCGAAGACGCGCCTTGCTCACCATCAGAGGCCCTTCACCTACACGGGTCTTGATTATTTCGGGCCGCTCTCCGTAACCGTCGGTAGACAGCGTCACAAACGTTATGTGGCACTGTTTACATGTCTCACTTCCAGGGCAGTTCATCTGGAGGTCGCCGCCAGCCTGAGCGCCGACTCCGCAATCTTGGCGCTGCGCAGGTTCGCAGCGCGCCGAGGTTGCCCCGCAGAGATCTACTCGGACAACGGCACCAACATGCACGGTGCCGACCGAGAGATGAGAGACGCCGTCGCCGAAGAAGCGAGTCACCGTGGCATCGTATGGCGCTTCATCACCCCCTCAGCGCCATTCATGGGGGGCGCATGGGAGCGCCTCGTCAGGTGCGTGAAGACCGCCCTCTATACGGTCCTTCACGAGCGCCACCCGCACGAAGAAGTCCTAGCTACACTACTGTGTGAGGTCGAGTACACAGTAAACAGTCGACCCCTCACACACGTCTCCGTCAACGCAGCAGACAGCGAGGCCATCACCCCGAACCACATCTTGTTCGGTGGTTCTGCTCGCCTCCCTCCACTGGGCGAGTTCAGCGAGGCTGACCTCAACAGCAGCAAGCACTGGCGACGCGCCCAAATACCCGAGCTGCAACACCGGCGGGAGCCCCGTGGGTCTGGGCTCAACCTCGAGGTCGGCGACCCCGTCCTGATCGCCGACGGCCAACTCCCGCGCAATATCTGGCCGCGCGGTCGAGTTGTGGCCGTCTACCCGGGCGCCGACGGCGCCATACGCACTGTAGAGGTGCGCACAGCAGCAGGCGTCCTCAAACGGCCGGCTAAGAAGCTGGTCCCCCTGCCCAAGTGACGGGGCGTCGCTCACCGGGTGCTCTGCAGCACCGCCACACGACGGGTCACGCGCGTTGCTGCACGGCGGGAGAGATGTTCGCTACAGACATTAAAAACTATGACAGTGAATAGTGTATTCGAAACCGCGAGTGAAAATCGTATAAAATCAGTGTTATCTAATCGTGCGGTACACCGGGTTCGGTTCCCGGACGCGTCAAAGTGTTAAAATACAGCTAGAATAGTGTAAATAGTTAAATCTTTAATATAAAGTACTATATAGTACATGAACATTAGTCTAAAACTTGTGCTAACTGTAGAGACCTAGATATCGATCATAAATAGTGTTATCAGTTGTAACAGATAAGAACTAATACTTGATAAAACAGCTGTTTGTTTACATATTCGTTTTATAGTTTTATAAGTGTTTTTTAGCTTCATATAGGTTTGCAATCATGTCTAGATACTTTCTTATTGCTAGTTATTACCTTATATAGTTAAAATAAGCATAATAATAAACATTTGCATGTTTATCATAAACTTTGTTTATGTACGATAGTGTTTACTTAAGAAATTCTGTAATTTTCCTTATGCATCATAGGTTGTCTTGTAATGAATTCGATTTGAATAAAGATATTTTCATGGTGTTTGTTTTAATAGATGCCCCATATAGTTGCACACAACGGCCTACCAAAATTACCTATATAAATTTAGTATACTATAATTTTTCAATAGAAAATATAGTGGGCGGGCCCTTGTGTGACAGCATTTTTTGGGAGTTTTTATGGAATAACTTAGTGACACTAGTAGTTAGGTTTAGGTATTGTATACCGATAGATAGAACTTAATGAGACCTATTTAACGATGTATAGAACATGTACGTATGTATAATAGAAACGAATATAACGTAACATTTGTACTGTATTTAAAATTAAAATAAACGAAAGATTCTCTGTGCACGTGTTCGGTGCGATGGTCGTCATTAAGGTAAAGTTTCGAGGTACTTAAGCGACCATGTATTCGGCCAGTTCGTTGGCGTCCCAACCACCATCTTGTGACCTATGTAACTATCAAGCACCAAACACCTGAACAGCATCGCTCTCAACGTATGAAGATGTTTCATTTCTGAAGCCCCAATACATCGAAGCCATACAGTCCACACACATAGAAGAACACGCATCGTCGTAGGCACACGTCAGCAACACACTACCAGCGCACTGTAGCGGACTAGCAAAGGTTCGATTCCTGGCATCCGTTACATAAATAATAGTTTAAATGTAAATAAGTAAAAAGTTGTAAAATAATTGTATTGAACTATGTTAGATAAATAAAATGTCAAGCAATATAGTGAGATTTTGTTTTTAGTAATAAACAAATTTAATAAAATTTATTTTCTCGGTTTAAAGCAAGGAGCAAGTATTAAAGACCAGATTTTCTTATATCAGTTATCTATTAACGATGACATAAATGAAAAGAGTTAGAACACATTTTCAATCTTTATATGTAATTGAGTACACGTATAATTTTAATCGATATCAAGAAAAATCGATTAAATTGAGCGTCAAACACGTACATTGGACATCTCTTTTTTACTTTTGAAGTTTTCGGTGCGATTTAATGTGTCTCTGTTACACCTTAGTATTCGTTGAACTATCTCTGTCTTGAGTACAGACGATGACAAAAGTATTTATAGTCCATTGAAAAGTTACATTTGGGGTTGCATTTATTAGACGATGCAATTTTATTTTACAGCTGTGTGGGAAGGGCTATTGTAAAGCTTGATTCAAATTGATGGGGACTTACCTCTTGTCCCTCGGACGCCATCTTGGAAAGAGTTCAGATGCAGATAGTTTTTCTTGATTATCTGGTAAACTATTGGCCGCACAAGGAATATGTGAACGAGATTTTTGTTGCAAATTAAATTCTCTACAACTTTAGTCATAAAACTTTCATCATAATGCAAATATATAAGACATATATGTTTAGATAATAATATTAATATAATATTCTACCACATACACACATCACCATCTAGTCCCAAACTAAGCAGAGCTTGTATTATGGGTACTAGATAATGGATAAACATACATATATACTATTTTTTTTGTAAATACATACATATTATACATAGAAACACCCAGACCAAGACAAACTTCCATGTGCATGCACACAAATGTTTGACTTGAGCGGGAATCGAACCCGCGACCTTCGGCGTAGCAGTATACTCCCGCTGCGCCAACCGGTCGTCAAAATAATGATCTCTAGAAGTCCTATGCACCCATGGTTACTTATTCATGGGTGCATGCATACCATGCGTGCCATGTTCCAAATACCTATTTATTTGGAATACAACACGAGCGCATTCTTAATTGCGGCTTTAAAGATGTGTCTACCTAAAGAAAAATCCGTTCGATCTATGTTTGTCAACGCAATTTTCAAAAAAAAAAACTGCAGCATTCAAGTATGTTTCTTTTGTTACCGATTGTTCAACAGGCTTATGGATAACCTTCTAAAATATTTTTGATATGACTGGAATCAATGCTATAGGTCTGTAACGAGTCATACTATGTTTATCATGGTTCTTAAAGAGCCGTTTTATTATGGTCATTTTTAATTCCGTGGGAACTACTCCCTGAATAATACAGAAAATTATGTGGCTCATCGGATTTGATATTTTATTAGACACGGTTTTCAGTATGCTAGTTGATACACTATCGTATCCAGTACTGTTTGTAGACCTTAGTTTAATATTGTTTATGTTCCTGTAAAAATATCTGCCACTATTGTCAGGCTCACCATAAAATACTACTTGTTTATAAATTATATAAAGTCTGGAAATAACAGTTTTCTACTCGAATATACATGCGCGGTAATTCGCAAAGGCTAGCTTCAGACCCGCCATGATTCGTCGGCCGTAGTGTATGCCGTCTGAAGGCCCATTTTGAACGAAGATATACGAAGTAAGACTGCATGTAGCGATAATATTGTTTGCACAAATTTCTTTGGCATCAAAACCTTTTTTGTAGTGGCCATAGTAACTATATCCGGTACAGGTGGGCCCTCAATCCGCTATAATGCGGACTGAGGGCCCAACTTAAGAGTCAATAACTCGCTTAAGTATTTAACTTTCACAAAATCTGATTCCTACTTTCACAATTCTTCGGGAATGCACACTATATCCTATTTTCGAATAATTTTAACAAAGTGGCCCTCCTCTCACCGCATGCACATGAGGGTCTAGTACAAGTTTGCACTCGATCGGCACGGTGGACGATAGCCTATTCGACGGGAACAATTTCCATAAATTTTCTAAAAGCGCCCCTAACGGAGAGTAGCGATCGATAGAGTCCGCTGGCGAAATGTGGGTGTAATATTACACCTTTGCTCAACCCTTTGGTTATCCAGGCTTGAATCTGATGCGTAATAAAAAAAATAATATAGGAGACATAACTATAAAAATGAAACTACTGCATGGTTTTGTTTTTTTATTCGGAAATAAATTATGATCTAAAAGTAAATGATTATAATATCTATTGTATATTATTCTATACAATACAAAAAGCAATAACATCAATGCTTTATTAACCTCTTTGGGAACCGGAAAATACTGAGATTAATACCTAATGCAAGTTGAATTGCCAAGAGTTCCTGTTAGGTGGAAATATTGCAAGTACTAAGAGGACTTTTTTGACTTATCAACAGTATCGCAAGCTCTACTATCATGCCATATATAGAAACCTTAGTCTAAGTCGAGCGACAAGAAACTTGGCAGAATAGAAAACCTGTGAAAGTGAGATACTTCGGTCAAGTTTAAAGAGTGAGCATTGGTGTGATCGTTTTTTACAACCTATAGCATTAAAAATAGTATGTATAAGATAGCAGAACTACAAAAACCCTCGTTTAAAACCCCATCCAGATACTTAGAACTAGTTTAAAGTCTCTTTCAATTACTTAGTAACACAACTATTCGTGAAGCGGTATGTTATGTGGTTGGTTCCTATGAAGCGCCTACTTTGTGGTGGTTGACAATGGTTTTAAGGCGTACTTCTTGAACGACAAGCGGGAAGGGCCGCCTGCAGGGCGGGTCGTTACGCGGCGATGGCATGTTCAGTGATGATCGTCGGTACCTGTAAGAGAAAAGTTGGTTAAGAAGATGCATCATAGCTTTTTATAAGACCACCAAAGATAATATTCATGGCTCTTCGTTAGAGGTTTTGTCAAACGAGGTAACTTGGCTTCGGTGATAAGCTTTTCGTAGTCAAGTGTTTCGTATTTCTAAACCTACGGGGACGTCGACGGGGGTGTCGTGTACAGTGTGTAGGTACACATCACCTGTGTCGTGTACAGTGTGTAGGTACACATCACCTGTGTCGCGCGTCGCAGGTGCAGGCGGCGGCGGTGAGCGCGGCGGCGGTGAGCGCGGCGGCGGCGGCGGCCTGCTGCCGCGCGTGTCACTCGCACACGAGTCGTGTACAGTATGTAGGTACACATCACCTTTGTCGTGTACAGTGTGTAGGTACACATCACCTTTGTCGTGTACAGTGTGTAGGTACACATCACCTTTGTCGTGTACAGTATGTAGGTACACATCACCTTTGTCGTGTACAGTGTGTAGGTACACATCACCTTTGTCGTGTACAGTATGTAGGTACACATCACCTTTGTCGTGTACAGTGTGTAGGTACACATCACCTTTGTTGTGTACAGTGTGTAGGTACACATCACCTTTGTCGTGTACAGTGTGTAGGTACACATCACCTTTGTCGTGTACAGTGTGTAGGTACACATCACCTTTGTCGTGTACAGTGTGTAGGTACACATCACCTTTGTCGTGTACAGTGTGTAGGTACACATCACCTTTGTTGTGTACAGTGTGTAGGTACACATCACCTTTGTCGTGTACAGTGTGTAGGTACACATCACCTTTGTCGTGTACAGTGTGTAGGTACACATCACCTTTGTCGTGTACAGTGTGTAGGTACACATCACCTTTGTCGTGTACAGTGTGTAGGTACACATCACCTTTGTCGTGTACAGTGTGTAGGTACACATCACCTTTGTCGTGTACAGTGTGTAGGTACACATCACATTTGTCGTGTACAGTGTGTAGGTACACATCACCTGTGTCGCGCGTCGCAGGTGCAGGCGGCGGCGGTGATTGCTGCGGCGGCGGCCTGCTGCCGCGCGTGTCGCTCGCACACGAGGCGGGCGCTACGCCGCGTAGCTTCGAGGGGCTCGAGCCACGCCGGCGCGCTGCCGCGGCGCCGCGAGCGGGACAAGGACGCGTACGTAGGAGCCGCCACGCGCTCCACCTGACCACAAAGTTATGAGTCTTATGAGCAAATGGTGGTAGACAGTGGCTCAGTCAATATTCTGTTTTGGGCGTGGGGCTCATTTTGGTTACTCTAAAGAATCCGTTTCCTGCCAAAGTCAAATGACTCAAAGCGTTTCCTAAATAAGCATCTCCCTTCAATAGAAAATCCTGGATCTGCCAGTGCAGCAAACCTTCTATGCGTTATTTTTGGAGTGTTTACATGGTACGTTCACCTGATGAATATGAAATTAGAAAATGGTGATGAATATGAAAGTGTAATATGGCACAAGTGATGAAAACACGAAGAACCGGTAATCGGGTTCAGTGGCATACCATTGGACAGGCCTATATCAGCAGTAAATTATGGCAGGTTTTGATGATGATGAATATTTAAGTAGAGGCACAAAGAGGAAGAGGGAAGCCTAGGAAAACATGGACGGACTGTGTGATACACAAAATACATCCGAGTACCTATGTAAGAGAAGGAGTAAAGGATCAGATGACGAGTGGACAGAGAAATATGGAAGCGACTGACATACTACGCTGACCTTAAATAAATTGAAGCAAGGGCAAGAGAATATTTTCATTGGACTAATGTTTCCTCCTTTATATTAGAATAAAATTACAATCATTAATAAATGATCTTGCTTCTTAATATTAGGAATGCGTGCTTACAAGAATGACATGTTACGATTACCTCAAAGCTAGTCTTCCTCCTTCGCCGCCGTGGCGACACAGTGGCGACCTCCCGCTTGCGGCGCTGCGGCTGCGACGGCGGCGCGGCCGGCCCGAACAAGCCGCGCTCCTCCGCCACACGGATCATATACTTGGCGTCCAGCCGAGTAATCTCCTGTGGTCAACCTACCGTTGTGCAATCACGTCTACGGTTGCGATCCACCACGCACCACGCGCAGCGACCAATATTGTTGGGCGGTAACAATTTTCATCGCTGCTAATGCTACATTTGGTTTAGATTAGGTATTAATATTAACTACCTATTAAAAAAATTGCTTGTAACATTGAAATACAAATTTAATGATAAAACTACATAAATGCTTAAATACGCTAGTCCTAATTTTTTGTCGGTCAGTTTTGTTGAAACTTTTTTCGTCTTCACAACTAAGTAAAGTAGGTAAGTACATAGCAGGTACTTAGTCATGAATTTTTTACATAAGACTGATATCTTTAATTGTAGATTATAAATAATAATTTGAATAATTATGATATTGTACTAACCTTCCTTTGAATGAGACCCAGGTAGCATCCATCTCTGTCGAGGATGTAATTGATGTCTAAACCATTTCCTAGATTCGGCAATGTCCTGATTTCGAAGAGGTCACAGTTTGGCACCTAGAAAATATCAAATACTTACGAATTAGTAGCACTTGTTACATCCTTAGTATAAAACACACACATTCGAAAACTACAAACTATTAACACATACTTACAACAATACTAGGATTATCTTTATCAGGATCATGAGGAAATTCGCTCGGAGACATCGTCGGTATAGGTCTGGCTTTAGTGGTCCCCGGCCGAGACTGTGTATCTACACTGTCGCCATGTTTCCTGAGAACATCCGTACTGATCACTTTGGACTTGGCTGTGCTAGGACGAGTTGCTATCGTAGGCGTTCTTGAACTGGACATAGGCCTTGAAGAATTGGCTGGTCGTGGACTTGAGCCCGGCCTACTCGACATCCTCCTAGCGGCAGACATCGGTCTAGAGCTTGACAGAGGTCTGACCGGCGACTGGCATTCGCTCACAGACATGTTTTCCATTTGCTCGTCTTTGTCGATCTCTGAATGGGTCACTGTGTTTTCGAAGGATGATGATGATTCGGTTGCTGCTGTATCGGCTGCGGCTACTTGTTTTTGAGGACTCTGTGGAAAGACGGAAAGGCTTATATGTATGGGTATTGCTCTAACTAATTTTATGTATTAAATATAGTAGTTGGGTATAGGAACTTTAAATTAGTATATGCGTCCACTGTCACTTGTCAGCAAAGACAATACGTACTGGTATGCGGTGTTTCTTCTTGAGCAGCATGTGTCGTTCCCGAGCCAACCTGTTCGCTTCAGCTACTGCACGCGTCACTTGCGCCTGGTTCTCCGCCTCCAAAGCGGAGTGAGTTTCGTACAGTATCAATTGAATCTGCAATAGACGTTTGATACTGTTACGAATGGCGATATTTGAAAATAAAGCCATCTATCGGTGAATAAGAGAACTAGAAGATAATGGATATATCAGTGTTTTATCTATCCTCTAATAGATGGCGTTGCTGTTGATACTAGAACAATACCACTACTCTAGAACGCTCGTTTCTGTTACGAGAACATTCCAGAAGCGGTTAGAATGAGCTAGTTTGTTATCCGCCCGGTATAAATATCGCGCGGACAGGCGAATCGGGACAGTACAGTTGAATAATCGGAGCGATCAAGAAGCGAAGGAGTGCGAAGGTTAAGTGAGTCGGAAGTGTTTTCTAGTGTTTTAATTGCTGTTTTATTAGTGTTGGAAATTAAGTGTGTATACAATTGTGTTAATAAATAAGGTACAGTTTAGTGGCACAGTACGTTTAATTTATCACCGAACCCCAGCTCGTACCAAATTGGTCTGTCAGAAGAAAGGGATAAATTATGGGTCCAACGAAAGGAAGAAACTGAAGGAGTTCGTACCAGGAACCAGCGCCAGCGAGACTTGGACCAGAGACGCTTTGGAGACGCTCCTTCTCCATCGTCTGGTGAACCAGGTGACTCTGCGACTGCAGTGGAGCCTGCAAGCGCAACACACTCCACGTCGGTCCCCGACATCGCGGCTCTGATGGCGTTCATGCAGGAGCAGGCCCGCCATCAGGATGAGCAGGCTCGACGTCAAGTGGAGCACGCGCGCCGCCTAGAGGAACAGCTCCAGCGCGACAAGGAGGAGCACGCCCGCCGTCAACAGGAGCAGGATCACCGTCAAGAGGAGCAAGCACGCCGCCTAGAGGAACAGCTCCAGCGCGACAAGGAGGAGCAGGCCCGCCGTCAAGAGGAGCATGCCCGCCGCCTAGAGGATCAACTTCAGCGCGACAAGGAAGACTACGCCTGCCATCTGGAGGAACAGCTGGTGCTCATGAAGGACCTCAGCGCCGCAGTGGGGAAGGACTTGAAGGCGGTCAAAGAGGAACTCCAGCAGCACGAAGTCCGTATCAGCGACATAGAGAAGCGTGTACATGACTACCACGAAACCTGTGTTGCTGAAATGGAGAAGAAATTGCGTGGGCTTGAAGTGACATCAGTGGCTGTAGTGCCCTCACCTCGTGAGTTTAAGGTTCCATCATTTGATGGCTCGTCACCATGGACAGCATACAAGATCCAGTTTAAGGCTGTGATGCGATCGAATGGGTGGACCAAAGAACAGGCCTTAACCGCTCTAACCTTGGGCCTTCGTGATCGGGCCTTGACGGTGTTGGAGGCATTCGGGCAAGATGTCTCCTATGAAAAACTCCTGGAGGCGCTGGAGGTGAGATACTGTGACGCGCACCTAGAACACGATTGCCGTGCTCAGTTGAACGACAGGACACAACGCACCGGAGAAACTCTGCAGCAGTGGGCTCTGGAGGTGGAAAAATTGGTTCGGAAGGCATACCAGTCACATCGCCTGCGCTGATAGATGGGAACCTCGTACAGGCATTTACAGATGGGATCCGCGACCTGGAGGTTAGAGCAGCGGTAAGATTTGGGCACTTCAAGAACCTGAAGCACGCCTTAGCCCACGCTCTGGAGGTGGAAGCAGTACGACGCGACAAGCGACGTCACCGCATCAGGGAAGTTGTATCGTCACCTCAGTGCTACAACTGCAGGGAAAGAGGCCATATCCGCTTGAGCTGCCCAAAGCGTAGGCAGCCTAGTGGCACCCTGTCTCCACCAAAGGGGTCGCCTGATGTGCCTGCCAGGCAGCGAGAGCAGGGAAACGAGTAGAAGCCTGGACTGCGGGGCGGGTGCTGGCTGGTAATGGAAAAGCCCCAAGTATCTCGATCTCGCAATCATGTGACGGGAGCAGCCTGATCATTGAAGGCGAAATTAATAGAACACCATGCAAGCTGACATTGGATACAGGTGCTTCTCGGACAGTCGTCGGTTTCGATCTGACAAGACGGGTTCTTAGGGGCTGCTTCAGCAACAATGAATGTGTGAATCTGAGAACAGCTACCGGTCAGCACATAGCCGTCCGAGGTAAAAAGGAGGTGGATCTAAAGCTAGGCAACAAAGTTTACCGTCACAAAGTCATCGTGGCCGATATTGTGGACGACTGCATCTTGGGCCTAGACTTCATGCGGAAGCGTCGCTGCGAGATCAATGTTAATCAGGGAGTGTTGAAGTGTGGCTCAGAAGACGTATTCATGGAAGGTGCAACTTCAGGAAAAGTGTACTGCCTGAAGAATGTCATTCTTCACCCGCGGCCTGAAACAGTCGTACCAGTTTCTCTACCAGGGAATTCTGGTCGGGAGAACCGCTGCGTACTTATTGAAGGTTTAGAGAAAGATGCCTCGTGGAAGATTGCACGAACCTTGGTAAGGGGTGCTAAAGTTTCATCAGTACGCGCACTGAATGCAAGTGAAAAGGAAGTGCTACTCAAGAAAGGGACGGAATTGGGCACCTATGAAGGAGCGGCTTGGATGCATAGATGTCAAGAGCAAACTTCCAGCGCTAAGGTTCAAGGTGCACGATTTGACGTGTCTTCACTTTTAAAGGACTGCCAAAGTACCCTGTCGGCAGAAGAGAAGACCAAGGCTCAGAAGATGTTGAACCGGTTCGCCGATATTTTCGCAACCAGTGATGCCGACATAGGGAAGACAGCACTAGTCCAGCACAAGATAAACACGGGAAGTGAAGCACCGATTCGCCAGCGGCCAAGACGTGTGCCAGTGGCACGACACGAGAACGTGAAGTGGAAGCTATGATCGACGGTATGGTGAAGGAAGGCGTAATCGAGCCTTCGTCCAGCCCGTGGTGCTCTCCGGTGGTGTTAGTTAAGAACAAAGATGGCAGCATGCGCTTCTGTGTAGACTACCACCGATTAAATGACATCACTAAGAAGGACAGCTACCCACTGCCAAGGATCGATGACACACTGGATACGCTGACGGGGATGAAGTGGTTTTCTACCTTAGATCTAAAAAGTGGCTACTGGCAGGTGGATATAGATCCTCGAGACAAAGAGAAGACGGCATTCTCCACAGGCAAAGGATTGTGGCAATTTAACGTCATGCCCTTTGGATTGTGCAACGCTCCGGCTACTTTTGAGAGACTGATGGAGCGAGTGCTTATGGGATTGATTGGAGATGCCTGCCTTGTCTACTTGGATGACATCATCATCGTGGGGCGCACCTTCCAGGATCACCTTCGAAACTTGGAGCAAGTGCTGTCAAAGATACGAGGAGCTAATTTGAAGCTGAGTCCGAAGAAATGCGCGTTATTCAGACGGCAAGTGAACTTTCTAGGACATGTGGTCTCGGAGAAAGGTATTCAAATAATAAAGGATAAGATCACTGCCGTGAAGGAATGGCCAGTTCCAGAGAACAAAACGCAGGTCAGAGCATTCCTCGGATTATGCTCCGGTTTGTGAAGAACTATGCTGACATTGCTTGACCTCTTCATAAGCTCACCGAAGACAGAGTACAGTTCTGTTGGAATGAGAGCTGTGACGTTGCATTCCAGAAGCTCAAGGAACATCTGTGTACTGCACCTATTCTAGGCTACAGATCGGTTCACGAAAGTTGACCACAAATGGCGGCCGTCGCGCATATGTACATTCGTGCACCAATGGCGTGGCTTCGTTCTTGACGCATTCCAAAGAGTATAAATATACTACGGAAAAAGAGTGCCCTCTTGAGTCATATTGTAGCAAACATTTTTGACTTTGACAGGCGACAATACGCCATCTGGTTTTTGGGGTAAACATTACTGTATACCTACTAGGGCATGAATATCGGAATATCGAATATCGAAAATATCGGAATATCGGACAAAATATTGTGCCAGAAAATCTCGATATTAGATTTGTAAAAACCGGGATTTCCGATATTTTCGACATTGCATCAAATTATCATTACCAATGAATTTTATTTACTTTTTCAAAATCAATCATTTAGGGCGCGCTATTGCCAGTTCATGCGAATGTATTAAGGTTACTACTATTCCGCCAACCAGCGTGGCGTCGGTATAAGTTTTCTCTTTCTGCTGTTTATATTTGTGATTACTTACCTAAGATCCAGATGAGGTGACAAAACCATGTACATTCTCATTTCTACGATCGCATTATTCAAACAAGCGGAATGATTGTAATCGGCAAGACTGATAATTTAAAACCGTCATATTTAGTTATAAGCTTTGAGACTTTAAATTCCCTAATCATAAACGTTTCGTGCTTGCATGCATGCTTGTAAGTTAGAATTTATAAAAATTAGTCGAAATCATGCGAAAATTATAGTACCTAGTTTATTTTGATCTCAAAGTAGTTTCTTTTTATATAATTATAATTTTGTTAGTAGTTTGCTTAAATTTGTTGATTTGTTTTTTAAATTAGGGTTTTTGTTTATTTTGTAGTGCAATGGTAAATGGTTATATTCGCCAATTAATGCTTAGTTTTTGTTGATTTGTTATTGAAACTGAGTTTCTGTTGATTATTAGGTAAGTATAATGACTCGTCATGCATATAGGCACTTTATTTGCTATAGACCACTTTTACCCCGTAAAAATATAGTATAATATCACTCTTATTTATTTTTCTAGTTGTTTCATCGATTATAACTCGAATTAAACCATAAAAAGTGACGTAAGGAGTTTTGTCAGCTGATGGGTTAATAACTACCAGTTTGCAAGTCATAGGCCTTACTTCATCTATAGCAGATGATTTATGCAGCGTCAGAAAAGTTAACGCACTTTTTAGGTGACTATACAGACCGATTCGGGAGCGGCAGCAATGGCCACACCGTTGGCAAACCCAGCCCTGAGTTAACACATTGACTGCTGGAAACGTATATGGTGTGTCCTAAGTGTCGGATCCTGCGATGCGGCTAGCCCACAATAGTCGTGTTTAGGGAAAAAATATACAAGCGCGCTGCCGAAACACGCGACGCGTGAATCATACCCATACCACACATGTGCTGACGACCACTCATGTGTGTTTTTTGTATAGCAACTCGTACGTCGCGTGTGGCGTCAGCACAGACACACGCTCGACCTGCACGCGCGTTGCGTGTCGTTAAGCAAGAGAGGCTGGGCACGCTCTGCGGGTGCGGATACACGCAGGATATGCGTACTGGCCGCATAGCAAAAGGCCGTCTACGAATCTTAGGCCAGCAGTCAATGTGTTAATGGGAGTTGCGGTTATGCGTCATTCCTGTTGTGGTACCTGTGGGCACGTTTCTGAGCCAGGATTTTAAGCTAATTTATGTCATGTGCTTTGAGGCCTTCTGATGTGATATTCCTTCATCGAGCACGATCTTCTGCGAGATCCTCTCATTTTGAGAAATCTATGTCGAAGGTAGACATGTCGCGTTTAACGCTGTCTTTAAACCTTAACACGGGATAGCCTACGAGCCGCTTTGCATCTGCAACTTCTCCCAGGAGAGTTTTCATAGGCAAACGAGATGGCTCCATGCGATATACGTGCCCAACCCAGCGTAACTTCGTCTGCTTCAGCAGACCAGTTATGCTAGGCAGTTTGGCGATTTCTAGCACACTCTCATTTGTCATCTTATCTCTCCATGAGATACCTAAAATGAATCGAAGACGGCGCATATGGAACGAATTTAGTCGTCTTTCCTGCTTCGCATAAGATGTCCAGGTCTCAGCTCCTTACAAGAGTACACTCAAGTCAAGACACATGTTTGGTACACTGTCATCTTGGTGTTAATGTGTGAGGTGTTTGTTATTCCACACTCTTGTACTATAATTCCCGAACATCATGGACGCCTTGCCGATGCATATACCGGTCTCTGCGTCCAACGAAAGGTTGCTCGACACTGTTGAGCCGAGGTAGGTAAAGATCTCGACTACTTCCAAGGGAGTACCATCCAACATAATAATTGGCCTTTCTGTACATCCTTGCACCATGATTACCGTCTTCTTAGCATTGATGGACATGGAAAACAAGTTACATGCTTTAGCGAACTTGTCTATCATTTGTTGAAGCTCCGCTGAAGAATGAGCAATAAAAGCTGCATCGTCGGCAAACAGAAGACTGTCAATGAACACGTTCTTACGGTGCTTTTTTTGACTTCAAGAGTGATAAATTAAAAAGTTTGCCGTCGTTCCTGGTGTAGAGACGATACCCTGTTCAGTTTAGCCAAAAGTAACTTTTAAGAATAGCGAGAAGAATATCCCAAACAGGGTAGGAGCCAACACACAACCTTGCCCAACTCCACGTCGCACGTCAAAGGTATCAGATAGTTTGCCCTTACACGCCACTGCACCTTTCATGTCATCATGAAAGGACCTGACAAGCGCTAGAAGTTTAGGTGAACAGCCTATTCTATCAAGCGCAGTATAAACTCCCTTCCTGCAAACAGTGTCGAACGCTTTATTAAGGTCAAGGTCAGGAGTTTTCTGCTCTCGGCATTTTTATTGATTCTGCCTCAGCGTAAAAATCATGTCTGTTGTAGAGCGCCCCGCACGGAAACCACAGATTGCAATAGGCACATTAATTATGTCCCCAAAGTAAATAATTAATGTGCCTATTGCAATCTGTGGTTTCCGTGCGGGGCGCTCTACAACAGACATGATTTTTTTCCATTTTTCATCGATTTTGATTCGACTGATTTCTAGCATCGAAAATATCGAATTCCGGAATTATAAAATGTTCAATATCGAAAATACCGATATTGAGAAAGTAGGCCGATATTGCGACCCCTAATACCTACCTATACATATAGAATCTATATGTATAGGTATCTATATTATAGATTTATAAGTAGGTACTGTTCTTCTGTTTCAATAACAACGCAAATAAATATGAGCAATTACTTCAGGAGAAATATTTTATAACGTGATTTTTTTAATCAAACTTTAAAATATTCCCCCTGGAGTAAATGCTCACATTTATTTGCGTCGTTATTGAACAGAAGAGCAATATTATTACAGAGCAAAATAAATATTTATAATCATTGATCATAAATATATATTTGCCTTTATAAAACTAGTTTTGCGAAACATGTATTGTAATTGCGAAGAAATAAGACTGAAAAATGAGTTATTAAAAATATGCTTTGTACTTTGTCTTTTTTATCATGGTACTTTGTAAATATTATACTTTTTAACATATAATAATATGTTAAAAAGTAATATATTTACTTAAAATTATTTGAGACTTAATAATATCTAAAAGAGTTTCATTAAAAGTTACACCAGTCTTAAAAAAGGGGCTATTTGGATATGGTAAAATCTTAATTCCAAGCTTTCGTCTCCAGTCATATTTCTTAAAAGACACATTCCTAAAAATGCAACACTAAAAATTAAATAAAAGAAATAAGTGCAGTTTATTTTGTACTTTTGTAGTATTAGTCTTTATCTAATTAATGATTTGTGTTTATTATTTTTTAATTATCACGTTCACGTTAAAGAAAACGATCTTGTTAGGTCACATTTAGGATCAATGCAAGTCCTCAAAATTCGAGCCCATGTAACAAATCTGCTTCTTTTTGTACTTCACTATCACTATCATCACTACATAGTATGAAACAGTCTGTCTGTCCCTATCTACATGCTTATTTTGATGAAATTTGATGTGTGTATTTAAATGGGTTCCTTGATGGTTTTAAAACACAATTGGACCCGATAGATGGCGTGATTATCGACATTCAGAAATTTTGCGGGTGAAACCGATCGGGGCAGCTAGTAATTATAATATAGTGATATTTTTATTATAATGAAAATCTTAGTTTCTATAGAGCATGTTATATTAAGTGATCAGTATCGAAATAATAATAAACCATCCATACTAAATACTTATTAATGAAAAATTCTATCCGTCTATCAGTTACAATTTTACGGGTCGACCAAAAAGCTTTGATAATATCTTTTTAAAACATTTTTTGAAAGTTCAGTCAGATTCTCATCATCTCAAATTTTTGAGTTACCCATTGTTACTTCTTGGTTCTTATTACTGACAACACTGAGAAGCTGTCGTAAATGTTGCCAATTTGTTTTATTTGATACCATAATAATACAACTTTAATCGTAAATTATGTAACTTGCATTTGAAAATATGTAAGCTGTGCATTCGAACTATTAAAATAGTAGAATATTATGAGAATAATTAAAAAAAAATCTAAAATCAATTAACAATTTGCTATAACTTCGAAAATTGTAGTGCCATCTATTGGGATTTTAGAATAAACTCGTAGTAAGAAATTTCTACTCGCCAATCAATAGATGGCGGCGCTTTCTTTGTTCGAGGTGTCCCACCCCCTGTCCAGCCAGATGGATTGAACTACTGCAAGAGTTTGATTTTGTAATACAACATCGCAGCGGCAAGTCCCATGGTAACGAAGATATCGATATCGCGTAGGCCGTGTCCCGACCAGTGCAAGCACTGTACCCGACAGGAAGCAAAGCAGGCAGCGCTAGTGAGGATGTTGAAGACGGATCTAAGCGACGGCGACGAATGGAAAGAAGCTTTGCAGAGTGTTCAGCAAGATGACAAGGATGTACAGCCGATTCTTGAATGGAAGTAATCAGACGCGCCTAGGCCCAAATGGAGTGATATCATAGCAATGAGCCCTATCACCAAGAGTTATTGGGAACAGTGGGAAAGCTTGGTTGTCTAGGATGGAGTTGTGCCGCAAATGGGAAAACGCTCGAGGTAACCAGTGCCATCTGCAAATGGTAGTGCCCAAAACTAAGGTGCCGGAAGTATTGCGGCTCTATTACAATGGTGCTTCGGGAGGTCACATGGTTGTTAAGAAGACCCTTACTAAGATCCGAAAGTGGTTTTATTGGCTCTACTGTCGGGATGACGTCGAGGATTGGTGCCGCAAATGCACAAGTTGTGCGGCTGTCAAGGGGCCACATACTCGTAGCAAAGTTGCATTAAAGGTGTACAATGTGGGAGCCCCATGGGAGCGCATAGCGTTGGATGTCGCTGGGCCGTTTCCTGAGAGCCAGGACGGAAACAAATACTTCTTGGTTATGATGGATTACTTCAAGAAGTGGCCTGAAGTGTTTGCAATCCCAAATCAAGAAGCTACCACAGTGGCCGATAAGCTGGTGCATGAAGTCTTTTGTCGGTTCGAGGTGCCCTTGGAAATTCACAGTGATCAAGGCCCGAACTTCGAATCTGAGGTGTTCAAGGAGACTTGTCGCGTGATGGGTGCACATAAAACCAGGACCACGGCTTACCATCCGCAATCAGATCGCATGGTTGAACGATTTAACCAATCCCTGGAAAGGTACCTGGCGAAGGTCGTGGAGAGCAAACAAAGAGATTGGAACAAGCACATCCAACCATTTCTCCTGTCACATCGCAGTGCGGTCCACGAAACTACAGGAGTAACACCAGCTTTGCTAATTTCGGTAGAGAACTACGTTTACCTGCAAACTTAATCACCGGTATTCCACCAGAATCTCCAAGCAATATAACGGATTACGCGACCGAGCTACGCAACAAGATGAACGACGTATACGAGCACATCAGGGAATCTGGACAACAGATGTCTGAAAAGATGAAGACTCGCTACGACCGGAAGGCGAACAACAAAGGCTTCGAGGAGGGTTCTTTGGTGTGGCTTCATACAGGTCACAACAGGGGCGTAGCTACCGCCGTATTTGCCGTATCAATTATACGGGGCCCCCGGGCCACGGGGGCCCCCAAAGTGTGTAAGGAAAAAGAATAAAAACTTTCTAATTTATTTTATTTTACAAATGACAAAATTCTATAAAGCAATTCCTTTTTTTCCCGCCTTAAGCGTGCGTTCAAAAGTTGGCAACACTACATCGTTATGGCGGGCTGCGGGACTTCCCCGTTTTACTTACTTCATCTTCAACTCAGCGGGGAATCCCCGGGAATCCTTCATCGATATCGCGATGTACGTGTACGTTGTTGTACTTTGCATTGGATGTTAAACCACGGAGTGCAGTGCACTGTTTATTTACGCGCTTTATATAAATGTGCATTGCATTGTAATTCAGCACAAACAATATTGTTTTTCTGGTTTAGCAGTATTAGTAACGATTTGTAAAAGAAATGAGTGAAAGGAAAAGAGATTATCCCAGCGGCGCTGAGAAAAGAAAAATTAAACAGAAAAGGGACGAGGTTATAAAAAAAGTGCCCAAAATTTCTTCATTTTTTCAGAGACAAGATACTGTGAGTGATTTAGATTGGAAAGGTAAGTACTACACTACTACCCAACCCATTTATTAGGGGCCCGTAGTGATAAACAAGGAAATCTTTTAATTTCGGTCTGTCCATCTGCCCGTCACAAAAAGTTGTCTCCCCCCTCGATTTTCACAATTATACTGTTTTTAGGGTTCCGTGCCTTGATTAAAAAAAACAAAATTCTAACTTATCTATAGGATCGATTTGTTTTGTTGTTTGTTTATCAGTCTGTATCGTATCGTTAATTGCGTGTTGAGAACTTCAGATGTGCAGACTCGCTTTCGGGTTCTCGTTTTGTATGGCCACTACACTACGCGCTGCGTTTAAATAGCACGCAGGTGTATAGTAATGCACGGACGGGCTGCAGGTGATTTTGTATCTACTAATAGGTACGACCACAATCCGCGTAGAATCTGTGTGCGTCTGAACTGAACACTCTCTAACTGTGACCCTTAGTAACGTTATTTATTTATATATAACTCTTTTTAGTTTAGTATCAAAGCATTCGTATTTATTTTTTAGCAATTACTCGTTTATTTTTAGATTCTTCTGAAGCATGTTCTTCGTCACATATCCATCCGGAAATAGAAGAAAGCCAAGCACATACTTTATCGGATGTCCATCCAGAAATCGAGGAACCCCAAGTCAACGATTCTGATATATCTGCAGATAATGCAGATTGTAATATAATTTCATCAGATAGAGGAAATTTTGGTGACAATTTAACTGAATGCGAACGAAAAATAATTTTTAAATTGGGTCCATTTAAACCACAAGGACCATTTCCAAAAGTTTCAGAAAATAACCGACCTTTTTCAGCTTATTATTATTCATATTTCAATCAGGCAGGCATAAAAATTATAAGACCATGGTTATGTTATTCTAACGTTTTAAACAAACCGTACTGTCACTTCTGTTGGTTATTAGCAGATCGTCAAAACAAATCGTACTCCTCTGCTTGGGTTAACGGTGTTTCGGTTAGAAGCAATTTCACACAAACTATTCTTGACCATGAAAAGTCACAGCAACATATTAGTGCCTCACTCTCTTATAATAATTGGTTGCAAGGAAATACCATCGATACTCTATTGAAAAGTGAAATCGATAGTAAAATTACATTCTGGAGAGATGTACTGCATCGTATAATTAATGTTATAATTACTTTAGTATCTTGTAATCTACCTTTGAGGGGGCATGATTCTGATTCTGGCAATTTTATGGCAATTTCACGTCTGCTATCTAACTATGATGCAACTTTAAAAGAACTTTTTCTAAAACCGAAAGGTGAAATAAATTATTTAAGCCCTACGATTCAAAACGAAATTATTAGTTTGCTTGGTACTAACGTTAGGAACAGTATTATCTCAGAAATTAAAAAAGCTCCATTTCTGACAATAATTCTGGATACAACACAAGACTTGTCAAAAATTGACCAACTATCTGTAGTTTTTCGATATATCTCGGTTACAGAAAATGATGATAATGTGCCGAAAGAAATAAAAATCTGTGAGTCCTTTTTAGGATTCATAGCAGTAACCGATTGCAGTGCTGCAGGTCTGAAAACTGTCATTTTAAATTTGACTAAAGAATATGGAATTGATTTGACTAAATGTAGAGGACAGGGATACGATGGAGCAAATGTTATGTCGGGTGTGTATGGAGGATTACAAACCCTAATAAAAGAGCATGCTCCAAATGCCGATTATGTTCATTGTGCTGCGCACGCTTTAAACTTGGTTTTGAACGATGCTGCGAGACATGTTCGTGAAGTATCGTCTTTTTTCGATAATTTAGAAAAAATATATACTTTTTTTGGCAATAGTATAAAACGCTGGGCTATGCTAAGTGACGATTTATCTGAAAAATATTTGATTACCCTTAAAAAGGTATGTCCTACCAGATGGTCTTCTAGGAACGACGCTTTATTAGCAGTAAAGAAAAATTTTTTACTAATCATGAAAACTTTGTACCAACTAAATTTAATTTCAAATAAAAAAGATGAACGTGAAGAATGTAAAAGTATAATTAATATTTTAGAGAGTTTTGATTTCTTAGTGCTCGTTACATTTTTTTCTTCACTATTTGAAATTATTAATCCTGTTTCTAAAGCTCTACAGCATGAAAATAATGACTTACAGAAATCTAGTATTTTATTAAGTAATCTTTTAAATAGACTGTGCCAATTAAGAAATCAGAATTCATTTAATAGTTTGCTAAATGAATCCAAAGATTTAGCAAAAAAGTGGGGGGTAACAACTGTTTTTAAAAACAGTAGGCGAAAGATAACGAAGCATTTTTTTGATGAGTTATCACAAGATGAGAGAATTTCCGACCCGGAATCCTATTTCAAAGTCAATGTATACTATTGCTGTTTAGATATATTAATTTCTCAAACTAAAGAAAGATTTCAGAGCCTTTGCAACCTGAGTAGTATATTCGAAATATTACAACCGGAGAAACTCCTATCTTCTTCAAGCGAAGAGATATTAAACGCTTCCGGAAAACTGTCTGCTAAATACAGTAAAGACATCTCACTTAATCTTTGTGACCAATTAAAGGCTCTAAAAACTGAAATTAAAAAAATTTATTCCATTAAAGAACTCATTGAATTATTGCTAGTAAAATTCAATAGTCTTGCATCCAGTTTTCCCGAGGTAATCACAGCATGCTTTTTATTCTTGACCCTTCCAGTTACAATCGCAACGGCAGAAAGAAGTTTTTCAAAATTAAAACTAATAAAAAATTACTTAAGAACTTCGATGGGACAAGAACGGCTGTCAGACATCTCACTATTGTCCATAGAGGCAGAAACTTTAGAAAAACTAAAATCATCATCAGCCATAAATGATTTAATAAATCAGTTTGCCGATAAAAAGGCAAGGAGAGTGAATATTTAAAATTCGATTTTTATTTGTAAAATGGGTAAATTATGTGATAAATAAATATTACTTCTCACAATATTTTTTTTCTTTCGTGAAAAATCTTTACCTCCATATAAGGGCCTCCAAAAAAATTTTTATACGGGGCCCCGACAAGGCACGCTACGCCACTGGGTCACAACAAGTGCAAAACTATGACACTATCTAATATATAAAATTCTCGTGTCACAGTTTTCGTTCCCATACTCCTCCGAAACGGCTTGACCGATTTTGATGAAATTTTTTGTGCTTATCCGGTATCTATGAGAATAGGCCAACATCTATTATTCAAAAAAAAAAAAAAAAAATTTGCAGAACAACGTTTGCCGGGTCAGCTAGTATTAAATAAAAACATTGGACCAAAAGTGCAAACTAGAGAATGCTTATCTATCTCATATGGTGAACTAAGATTTCCTTACTTGAGGTTTGGACATCAGAGATTTCAACGTTTTCTTCTGTTCTTCCAAAATCATTTGCACCCGAGCCTTGCTGGTTACGTCGATTTCTGATTCTGTGAGAACCTATATAGAATATTTTAAAGTTAGTACCTATACTTATTCCAAAATCAGTAAAACATCATGACTAGGATTTGGGTGAGAGAGTTTTCGCCAAAAGTTCACTTCAGCATGGTTTCAACCTACTAGTTCAAACGCTTATATTCTGATCTTCTACAATATTTTAAAGTTAGTATACTTATTCCAAAATCAGTAAAACATCATGACTAGGATTTGGGTGAGAGAGTTTTCGCCAAAAGTTCACTTCAGCATGGTTTCAACCTATTAGTTCAAACGCTTATATTCTGATCTTCTACAATATTTTAAAGTTAGTATACTTATTCCAAAATCAGTAAAACATTATGACTAGGATTTGGGTGAGAGAGTTTTCGCCAAAAGTTCACTTCAGCATGGTTTCAACCTACTAGTTCAAACGCTTATATTCTGATCTTCTACAATATTTTAAAGTTAGTATACTTATTCCAAAATCAGTAAAACATCATGACTAGGATTTGGGTGAGAGAGTTTTCGCCAAAAGTTCACTTCAGCATGGTTTCAACCTACTACTTCAAACGCTTATATTCTGATCTTCTACAATATTTTAAAGTTAGTATACTTATTCCAAAATCAGTAAAACATCATGACTAGGATTTGGGTGAGAGAGTTTTCGCCAAAAGTTCACTTCAGCATGGTTTCAACCTACTAGTTCAAACGCTTATATTCTGATCTTCTACAATATTTTAAAGTTAGTATACTTATTCCAAAATCAGTAAAACATCATGCCTAGGATTTGGGTGAGAGAGTTTTCGCCAAAAGTTCACTTCAGCATGGTTTCAACCTATTAGTTCAAACGCTTATATTCTGATCTTCTACAATATTTTAAAGTTAGTATACTTATTCCAAAATCAGTAAAACATTATGACTAGGATTTGGGTGAGAGAGTTTTCGCCAAAAGTTCACTTCAGCATGGTTTCAACCTACTAGTTCAAACGCTTATATTCTGATCTTCTACAATATTTTAAAGTTAGTATACTTATTCCAAAATCAGTAAAACATCATGACTAGGATTTGGGTGAGAGAGTTTTCGCCAAAAGTTCACTTCAGCATGGTTTCAACCTACTAGTTCAAACGCTTATATTCTGATCTTCTACAATATTTTAAAGTTAGTATACTTATTCCAAAATCAGTAAAACATCATGACTAGGATTTGGGTGAGAGAGTTTTCGCCAAAAGTTCACTTCAGCATGGTTTCAACCTACTAGTTCAAACGCTTATATTCTGATCTTCTACAATATTTTAAAGTTAGTATACTTATTCCAAAATCAGTAAAACATCATGACTAGGATTTGGGTGAGAGAGTTTTCGCCAAAAGTTCACTTCAGCATGGTTTCAACCTATTAGTTCAAACGCTTATATTCTGATCCTCTACAAGCACTCTTGCTCTTACTTACTGTGAAATAAGAATACTAACCTCCAACATAGCGAGGTCTCCCCCTCTGCCGCAAACTAGATCTATAGGATCCGTAACAGCAGAGTACGAATTAGGAGGGGTCGCAAGTGCAGCCACAACACCGTCCAAAGCGCTGAGCACAGTCGGAGTGTCACAGTGCACCGACTCACTGAGGATCACCACAGGAGCACCTGATTGAGGAGCTTCGGATGCCTCGATGCCAAGTTCTCGTAAAGCACCCACGTAACTGCCCACCCTAGAAGTTAACATTTAGTTTTTGGGTTTCAATCTACGCCGCTCACCAATAACCTTTCGAAGTTAAGTGCGCATTAAATTGTTCATTATTGTTTGCTAAACGGTGAAGGAAAACATCGTGAGGGAATCTACACGATTGAAAATTCTCCATAATGTTCTCAAAATAGCGTGGAGGACTATGGCGCCGTTTTGAGAAAAGGCCTGTGCTCAGCAGAGAGACAGATTATAAACAAGGCTGATGATGTCATAATCAGCTTTGATACTTGTTTATTTTATTTCTGAGGAAAAGCTTCACCATATATTCTTCTCGGTGTTCTCATACTTACTTATCACCAGCTCCAAACACCACAAGCTTGCCGAGCTCCGGCGTAGCGGGCGCAGCTGGTGCTTTAGCCTTCAGCACCGCGGCGAGCTCCTTGAGTTGCGCCGCGAGGTACGCCGAGCATCTAGGTGATGACGCGTGGGTTTGTGCCACCACGCCTCGGAGGGAATTAGCGCGAAGGGCTCTGCAAAGTGTGGAGGCGCCTTCGCAGAATTCACGCTCCTAGAGTAATAAATTGAGGGTCAGTGGAGTAAATGATCCTGTTGCAGAGTCGTAACTGTGCGAGGCACAAGACGTGTACCTAATAGCGCAAAAGTAGCCAAATTATACCGTACCTATAAATTTTTCAAGGACGCAGTCTTTCAAGACGTGTAAAACATTAGTAACTACACTGGTCGCGAGTCAAGTTATGTGTTGATGTGGTTGAGATCCGATGTAAGTTTCGTGAATTATGTAATGTTTCTTCTGTTTCGAACTGAATGGCAAACTACCGTGTTGCTAAACTAGCGTAGCTACCGAAAGATAATGATCGCTTGCAAATATTGTAGTCTCTCACCTGAAGCACTATGATGCCTTCTTTCACAAACTCCGTCTGTCCGATGCTTACATTTTCTGGTGGACGTAATGTTATAAACCTAAACAGTAGATAAACAATAAAATTATTATTTATCAACAAAAGCGTATTTGTAGAGCAGAATAGTATATTTTACAAAACCAGACAATACGTCTGTCGTCTGGCATCTATACTAAATTGTAGACGAGAAAAAGGTAAGTAGATGCTTACCTCGGACAGACACGATCAAATCTGTACTCTCCAGCGCAAAGTTGCCTTGAGTTGCTGTACGAGTACCCGAGTTCATGCAATCTCTGCACCAGCAACGCCACTTTCCTACAAAGCAAAGTTGTTTAAAATAGAAATATTGTTTATGATTAGTTGAATCGATAATATTAGTTGGTATCATTATTTTGTCTATTGTAATATTTTGACTCTGGTCACACTGTAAGATGACACATCTCGCTTTTGCTTCTTGACTTGAAAACGTTTTGGTCGTCTCGTGAAATATCGCCTTTTGAAAAGCACATGGTGGAAGCTTCGCGAATTGTATTGTAAAATCTTATAAATTACTGCTTTTGATCTACCAACGGCATCGGTTTAATTGTGATAGAATTTGTTATACATATTGAACTTTTGCAAAAATTGTGTTAACTCGCACCTCGTGCAGCGTGTCTTGAAGTCGCCGACGCCTTGGAATCTGGTAGTTATAAAGATTTCATCATTATTTTGGCCAAATTAGTGAGTGCAATTTTAAAGGTCTACTCCAGAACATCACTGAAGATCTCAGGTAATTGTTCTTTGTAAATTGTCTTCACTGTGAAACACAGTAACATATGTCAGAGATTTGTCATGCCTACAACGACTGGATGAACACAATCACGCTCCATTGCCCTCTGCAAACCTTTCCCGGTCTTTCTAGGCAATTCTGATCATATTTTTTGGTAGCAGAGCATAGTTACGATCTACGGACCTCTGGGATATGGGCCCAGCACGCTTCCACTGCGCTCTGCAACAAATTCCCAGTCTTTCTAGGCAAATTCTGATTATATTGTTGGTAGCAGAGCGTGGTTGGTGGTGTTACAGTCCATAGACACAACTAATAGCAACCAGCCTTCTGCGAAAAACAGTTGTGGTAGCTAAGTCTAGTGCGGAATGTGTGAGGACCAGGCATAAAAAACGTCTTCTTTATGCCAGGTCCTGTGCTCAGACGTTTCAACCAACTTACACAGGTCGTTGTCGCGGAGAGACTTAATTATTAGAACGATTTATTTTTGTTGGTTTTTAGAAGGATTTTATTCCAGATTATTTTATGCGTTTCGCCTTTGTTCCCATCTGTAATTCCAGTCCGTAAATTGCTTTCCACTAGTGGGCTGGTATCTATCACAATTTTCACAGATCAGATATCTACCTTAACCGTATCTGTCTGTAGCAATAATAAAATACCGTTCACTGCCAGACGTGTATCTATAGGCTTGTTAAATAAAAAGTCTAAACAGTAGATGAATATAATAGACCTACTTAGCCTTAAAAGTGTTGACCCATCCAGTGACACTGTCCTTATTAACGCAAGCAGACACTCTTTCCTCACGCAGATGCGGCGGCAGTAGTTCCGTCAACCTATAAAACATATGAGATAGTAAACCTTCGCACGTCGCACCCATTTCTTTATGTCAGACGTCGACAACATTTACATAACCTTTGACAATGCGATATGACTTCTGCAGTCATAAAAAATGCCGACAGATCGTGCCATTCCATGATATGTGATATGGAGCACATAGGTATTTTGCACAGAAATGTCGAAGTTTGTACGATATTTTTCGAATAAAGGCAAACAAAGGTACGTGGTATATATCCCGTAGAAACAGTAAAAAGTAATTATAGTGACCACGATAGTCTAAATTCCTATAAAGGCAAACAATTGGAAGGAGCATTTGGGGTAAACACCAGATATTATAGTTTTCTCTACAATATTTATTTTGATATATAGGTTTATCAAAGTATTACCTATTAAGAAAGAACGACCTAAGTATCTTGTACGAGTTGTACGGTATATGAGTAAACTTATTAAGGCGAATGCCTTAGAATCTAAAGAATTCAGATAAAGCAGGAATCCGATTAAAATATAATCGCATATAGTTAGGAGTCAGTGGTACGATAAGACATTGTAAAATGGTGCCACAATAAGATGGTCCACCTTTGTGCCATATATCTACACTACCCAGTTAAGATAGCGCATAAAAAGACAAACAAACAAGAAAATAAAAATACGTACGTGAAAGCTTTATTCTTAATACGTATCCTGGCAATGGCGGCTGCGAAGTGCACTCGTTCCTGCCACACAACGTTCTCGATGTCCTTAAAGGGTGAGCCGGCCTCTTCCAAGAGTTTGGCCGCTCGCTCCATCTCACCTCTCGGCCGGGCGCCCCATCGTCGCCTGGCCAGTTCCATGAGAAAAAGCCAAAGTATGTGGCGGTGCTTAGCGTACTAAATAGAAGAAAATGATACTGGTTAACAAAACAGGAAAATTAAACAGGTTTCATGGTAGTTAAAAACAAAAAAATAAAAGCTGGCAGAAGCCCATGACTCGAGAAATATGCACAGGCTCATATCGGAAACGTGACCAACGCGGCAACAGGGCCAAACCGAAGTTATTTAGTACTTATTTGAAACGTACAGATACTTTATTTTCGTCATAGTCTTGGAATCTCATTCGGAGCAAGCAAGTTACATTGTCAAAAATGGGCTAGGGCTAGAGTCTAATTTAGATGATAACGCAACGTTTTGCGCTAACGTGTTTAAATATTGCTTCTAACATTTTGAACATTGCTAAACGGATGTAGAACATTAAATTTTACAAGTACCTACATATAAAAAAACACTAAAACAAGAATAACAGTGGATCATGATTATTAATAGCCCGCATTAAAACTTTTAAAGTAGCTTTTACGTCCTCAACACCAATTAGAAGGCGCCTAACCAAACGACCAAAACACGAAGTTCCGTGTCTTATTAATAGAAACGATTTATCTATCTCAAAAATCTTGAAAAGCCAATTCTTTTTCGTTCTGTACACGAACAAATGCTCATAAATATAAAGCCGATTTTCGTGAGCGTTTCCCAAGTTTGGAAAGAAATAGCTTTGATCACGAGAAAGTCGTAATGCGAGTTGGATGGGCATACTTTTTATTCTTACATCTTGTCGAACCTACCTTAACTGGAGGATATTACATTTCGGTAATGAGGCCTATATATACAACCTTGGTAACAATAAAAGTAAAAAGACCTTCATCAATCAACATTTTACTTGCAAGTTCATGAACAGAATAACAACGGGAATTGCAAAAGAATTTGGACGATTCGTTTATGATGTTTCGATTATTGCGTGTCTTTTGGAAAACTTTTGGCCCAAACTTAATGATTTATATTAGGCTGCAGTCTTAAATATTATTGTGATTTATGACTGTTAACGTTACTAAATAATAAGAGTTATGTGTAGTATATTTATATTTCTATCGAATAAGAGGCGTTACAGACTCATCAAACCAGCAAGTGACAATATTCAGAAATGCCGTAATGGTTCATCTTATAGTTATTGCTAATTGTGGCCACAAAAAAATATTTTGTTTTTACAAGGCTGCTGAAGAGACTAGCAGAGTTGGTAAAGTACAAGCACAGCTAGCTAAACCGCAAATGACAAACAAGCCCATACGGTTATATACAATCTGTAGATATAGTTTGAGCACTTTCAGCAGCTTCCAATTAATCTGTGAGATCAAAGTTTTTCTAGTACTTAGGCCTATGACTTTTGAACGATCGTTTGCGAGCCACACTTATTATGACCCATTGAGAAGCCCTATGCCTATCTTTCGTACAGATTCTACATATTATATCTACATTACCAGTTATCGACCACATACCTGGGAATGAACTTGCAAGAACAGCGTGTCGTCGATCGTTTGGTCCAATATGCTTTTATCTGAAAAAATATGCCACAATTGAATACGAAATTCAAAGAAAACCGCAAAATAAATATGTCGCGTGACAAAAAACTTGTATATGAATAGACGTTCAAAGTGCTGAACAATAAAAATGCTGAAATATCATAGAATTCTAATCGAGTTTATGTAAGAACGAGCATGGTATGGAGAAAATGCCAGTTAGGTAGGTACCGCCTTATACAAAGTTGTTTTGAACGCAATCTTTCTAGATTCAGAAAAATCGTGCACGATTCTGTTTATCGAAGGCTTTTATTACAGTTGTAAACAACTTTTTTAATAGCTGGAATGCCGTAAAACAAATGCTAATAACTTTTATGTTCGTCTAGGTTTCTAGGTAAACTTAGATTCAAAAAGTTATGTCTTTAAGAGATAGGTATGGGATATCATTGCTGCAGCTGACACGTTACACATCATTTCCATAGTGGATCGCGCAGAGCAACACTTCAACAATGTAACTGCTGATGTAACATTCTTATAAGTAACGTGAGGTATTATTCGTTATTCATTTAAGAGGGCCAGTCATTATTTCAATCTGCAGGCCATCCACAGCAAAGACATCACATGTGATGTCTAGTCATGAGCATAATAAGCTCGAGATATCAATGAAGAATAGATCCTAAAACTCAACATTTTAAAAATAAATGTAATTTAAAAATGATACCTACTTAGGTATAACTTACACTCATACCACAGATTACTAAATAAGTAGTTAGCTACTTCGTAATCCAAACCGACTTATAAGCATTCCACGGGTTCCACCCTTTTAAAACACACGCACATAAAAATCCAACATAACGTTTCAAACTACCTACCTAGTTGAGAAACTTCAGCTATTTATGGCCACTATCGTGTAAGCATTCAGTTGATAAACTTAAATAACGCAGCCATAAACAATCTCAACCATGGCGTGTTAACTTACAACGCTGCACGCTGGTGTAAAGTAACTGCCTACTTCGACACTTCAGCCTTTCGTGACACTCCAGTTTTCAAACAACTTTCACTTTCGCAGGGATTTTCGGGACGTAAAGCGGTCGGTTTACGACCACCGTATGCTATTTGTAACTCATTTACAACTAGTTTCACGCAGGGGAACTTTTTATTTACGTTTTCTGCAACGTTTTATAGTTTGCGTTTTGGTTTAAAGGATGCCTGTTGGTATAAGTAGGTAGGTATTGTGAAAACTTTGAAAGTTTTCGGTGGGAAAACTTGAGTGTTAAAACCAGTTTGAGACTGAAAAATAAGGTGTAGTAAAACTTATAAATTGCCTAGTGTTATCGTTTTATTTCAAGCATGAAACTTGATGCTTATGGTAATTTCGTGTAAATTCGGATTAAAATCCAAATAGCAACCTTTAAAGCTTTTTTCTTAGTTGTTTTTACCCGACTAGGGCGAAGCCAAAAGGAAGGGTAATGTTTTTAGACGAGAGCATAGCAGTATTTGGTCTGTTGATAGTAAAATCTTCTTGTTTAAACTCACATCGGAACACGTCGTAGATGAGAGAGTAAACACATCTCATTTCCTGCTCGTCGATGAAATCCACCAGCATCGGAGGCTTGAAGAGCAGACGAGCGGCTTTTAGTACCTGTGGTTATAATTTTCCATTATTTAATGCCGTATTATTTAGGTAAGATGACTAGAAAACTTAAACTTTTCGTAATCTACTGCTAAACATAAGGGTCGGCGCAAACGGGCCACTGCTAAACATACCTAAGAGTCGGCGCAAACGGGCCACCGACCACAGCCACTGGTGGCAAGCGACAGCCACTTAACACACTTTTTCATATATTTTACCTCTGTAGCGAGTGGCCGCCACCGGCCACACGTGTGCGGCGCGTCTATACAAAATATATGAAAAAAAGTGTGTTAAGTGGCTGTCGCCGGCCACCAGTGGCTGTGGTCGGTGGCCCGTTTGCGCCGACCCTAAGCCTCGTCTAATTCACTTCACAGTAGCAGTGAGTTAAAAGGCGGATTTGGTCAACAATACCACGCTAACAAGACGGGTTATAGTAGGGTTTGACGTCTTATGTGTCTTCGCAAAGATCGTCTCGTCTCGATCGTGTCGTCTCTTACGACTCCTACGCAATAAAATGGGATTATCATCAGCCCTTTATACTGTCCCACTGCTGGGCACGGGCCTCTTCTCACTATGAGAAGCGTAAGGCCATAGTCCACCACGCTGGCCAAGTGCGGGTTGGCAGACTTCACATGTCTCTCTGCGTAGCAGTCTGTCGGTCTCTCCACTCAGCTATCGCTGCTTAATAATAAAATGGGATAAGTAGTGATATTTTATTTGTCACTATACGGACTAGAAGGTGTTATCAAAAAAATGGAACACGGGCTCCAAAGTTTAAAGTCTTGGATGCAGCCGGGATAAAATTAGGACAATGATCATGGTGAATCATGTTGACTATGTTGAGTCTAGACTATAGGTACGTATTAAGACGTTTAAGATTCGTACAACGATACAAAAAGTAGCAATAGGTAGATATCAACCAAATAACAAATACATCACTAGCTTTAAAACTGAAATATTCTGCACTTTATAAAGTGAGTAGGCCGTATATCTACAGTGTGAAACAAATGGATTGCTTAGTCGAAGCGGCGCGTGTTTTCGCGCGATGAACGTCAGCCTAAGCACCACTACTTCTATCAGAAACACCATTAAACGACACGTAATACTAAATTACCTTGTTAACTATAAGGTTACGCTAAAATTACACCAGTCATTCCTTGACTGAGGATTTCTTGTTGAAATTCGACCTTGGGATTTTAGGCTGTTTCTAGATTAGGTACCTACTATATATTGGATGAAAACAGTTTTGTTTCAGAAGGCACTACTAATGGTTATTTCTACGAAATAACTGAGGTTATTTCGTAGAAATAACCATAGGTGGACGGCCCTAGGGGTCCAACGCACTATGCGGTTAGCCGGATTGCGACAAAGTCGTGCGGTTGACCGCAATCACTCACGTGCGCGAAGGGGGCGCGAATCATTTGTCGCGGGACAAAATACCGACTCTGGTCGGGGAACAGGCGCGAACGCGCGTGAACAACGCTAGAACCGTCCACATTCACGTTTGTAGCTTTTTACTTAAATGGTTGTCTGCTCCAGCTAATCTCGGCTTCGCCCAGACCGATTTTGCCAGAAACAATTACGGTACTCTAGATTACCTGCCCTATGTCCCACGCCGGCCCTGGGGTAGTTTTGACGGTGACTGGTGGTGGTGCATGAGGGTTCTTTATCGGCAGCACCAGGGCCCAAGGGGCCCATTCCTCTGGCGGCTCCTCAACTGTTTTGTGTGGTTTCCCATCTTCGTCCCTAAAACCAGCATTCCACTTTAAACTATTATGTGGCAATACCGTAGCCCGCGAGATATGCTGATAAAATGGAATACTGTTATTCTCGTTGTTACGAGTTTTAACTATTCTATCTTTTAGGTAGGTTAAAATAATGCCCTTGGCGAGGTTTAAGAGGCGAATTGGGTCAAACGACCTATAGAATGTTTTCTAAATTGGAATAGGACACATGCGACAGGACCACCATAACTGCAAGTTAATACAGTACAGCTATGGTAGCAGCCCGAGTAGGACTATTGCTACTTGTATTCAAAGCTAAAAATACCGGTCTATTGGAATTTGATTGTTATAGTTGATTGAATCAGGCCGTCAGGCGTTTCTTGGCGGAACTCCATTGTATTCTTATGAAAAGAAACAGGAACCCACCACCGCATCCCCGGAAAGACCACTCCAACTATTGCAAATTGAATAAGGTTGACAATACCAAACATTTCTGATGTAAAAGGCAAAGGGATATATATATAGGAATGGTATGGGTGCCAGAAAGATACCCAACTTGCGGTATCCCTAGCCTTTTAGCCTATGTTCAATTGATGCTCATCGCTCCTGAGGTTGAATTTATAATAATAATAATATTCTACCACATACACACATCACCATCTAGTCCCAAACTAAGCAGAGCTTGTACTATGGGTACTAGATAATGGATAAACATACATAATATATACTTTTTTTTTTGTAAATACATACATATTATACATAGAAACACCCAGACCAAGACAAACATCCATGTTCATGCACACAAATGTTTGACCTTCGGCGTAGCAGTCGCTTACACCCCCCCTGCGCCAACCGGTCGTAACCAATTATACAGAGGCGGAACACGTATCGAATCATCGTCGGCGCATACAGCGGGTTACTGGAACTCTTTGTAATATGTTCCCGGAACCCATACGATCACTATATACCGCTGATCCCTTTTCATCAGATGAGTTTGGTATTGTTAACCTTTTGTGGGATTCAATGAAGTAGTATTATTATCGAACGGACTCACTTTTCTTCTTCAATGGTTTCTATTTCTAACATTGTCCCGCGTCACAAATGTTGTGTCATTATCACAATAAATTTCACAAACACAGCTCAATTTTCACATTTTTATAAAATCCGCAAAAAACTTAAACATTCACTTATCTAAGCTTTTTATCGATTTTACACATAGATAAAGATAAAATACATCACAATATTAATAAAAAGTTATAAAAAGCACGTTAAATAATTTAACAAGTAATTTCTTTTACAAGATTTTTTTAACAGTGATGTTTTATTTTCTTTTTTTTGATTGGTGACATTATTGACGTAAATCGTTACCAAGAACAACTTAATATTATTTTATAGAAAACATGGCGAGCAAAAAGGTTTTAACAAATATATTTTCTGGCTAGATACAATAAGTATTATACATCGATATATATGTACTAAAGTACTAGATGTAGCATTCAGAACATTTAAACCCCGGCCAGACTGTTGTAAACAAGCCCTCCACATCGATCTCCACCGCCGGTTTGCAACAGTGTAAACACTTGTTTGCAACAAAAATTCGTTTGACCTTCAACAACCTCTGTGGACGGCCGCGCGTTGCCAACCGCGTGTGGATGCCGCCGTTGTAAACACGTATTCCACAGTGTAAACGCTTGTTGTAAACCACGCAAGGGCAGTTGCGCAGCAGCAACCGTTGCGTCCGCACGTTACGCACATATTTACGAACTGTGTTTACGAAAATGGCGTCTACGCGGGAAAAAGAAATTATTAGTGAGTTTATAGAACTCTATAGGGACCTGCCCTGTCTTTGGGACCTATCTTCAGAAACGTATAAGGACACGGGCCAAAAAAAAGTTGGGTGGGAAATTTTAACCGAAAAATTAAAGGAAATTGACGCTGCTGCGAACGAATCATCGGCGAAGAAAAAAGTGGATCATTTAAAATATGCCTACCAAAGGGAGTTAAAAAAGGTAGGTGCATTACGTCCTAAAGCTCTCGCTTGTCCGTACGTAATTTAACTCTGTAGTAGGTAGGTGCAGAAAACCATGTCTTGTGCGGAGTAGATACAAATCAGAGGTCAGCTTATGCTGGCACCTTATAGCGATTGACACTTGTCGTCCTCGCATAAATACTCGCGGGCCGCGGGTGGTCCACTCGCCATCCACGCGTTGGCAATGCGCAGTCAACGCAAGCCCAGCATGCGAGCAGCGAGTCGTCACCGAGTGAACCACTCGCCGTCCGCGCGTCGACAACTTGCGAGCGAGGCGATCCGGTGACGCTACGGAGTTGATATAGTGAGCGCATATCCATAAAAACCCATATAAAGAATACTAACCGCACGAGGCGAGGCGGTGCGGCTGTAATGAGCCTTTAACGTGCTTTCCGTGGCAAGGAGGAAACTCGCTATAAATGGTCACCCATCCACAGAACAACCACGGCAAGCGCGGCTTAATCTTGAAGATCGACCTGTGCGGCTGTTATTATTTAGCCACGAGCTCCTCCTTCTGTACTTACATATGAATGGGTATTTTATTTGTGTTACCATATTTTAAATCTTCTTCTAATTCTTTATAGGTCAAAGAATCAAAACGCACCGGATCAGCCACCAGCGAAATATATAAACCAAATCTATGGTACTTCGAAATGATGACATTCTTAGAAAAGAAAAATCATTTACAAAGAAGCGGAGTAGATTCGCTTATGGAGGAAGATGAAGTCGTAAGTTTTTATCAATTAATATATTTTACAAGAATTGTTTGTTTAGAAAGTACCTACCGTGCGTGTAAGGCGCCGCATAGGAGAGATCCCATGGAGTGTCGGCGAGACGAATGGGCCAAATTTTAAAGCAAATTTAATACAAAGAAAAGACAATTCATATATAGTAGGTAGGTATATTTGTTATGAGCTTATGAAATAAGTACCTACATACATTATTGAGATTATTATAAATAATAATCAGACACTGTTAATATTTGCCATTCTATTTTGGAAATATACTCTTCCTTCACCGTTAAAGTATTCCTTCAGAATATTTCTAACATTCTTCCCGTCATTGGACGTCCGTTGAATATTTCTTTGGAGAGGTGTTAGTTCATCTCTTGCTTGACGCCAAGTCCCATAATCCAATGTACCATTTTCTAAGTCTTCTCTGTCAACACATGTAGGTGTCAAATAAGTTTTTGACTTTTTTCTTAAAAAATTGTGTAGAGCACAACTTGATAACACAACTGCATCTACGTTTTCAAGTTTGAGGTTGATTGGCTGCTTGAATACTTTAAAACGTGAGGCAAGAATGCCAAAAGCATTTTCGACAATTCTTCTTGCTCTACTCAGCCTGTAGTTGAAAATCTTTTCTTCATTTGAAATGTTCCTTTCAGGATATGGCTTCATAATATGAGTATCAAGTGCGAAAGCACTATCTCCCAAAAATACGTAAGGTACAGGTATGCCTGTTCCAGGTAGCAAATATGATTCAGGCAAATGTAGCTCATTGTTCACGAGTTTTTCATAAAACTTTGTATTTTTTATTATTCCTCCATCGGACATACTTCCATTTGACCCAGTGTGCACGTATATAAATTCGTAATTTGCATTAACAACGGCAAATAAAACAACACTGAATGTACCTTTATAGTTAAAAAATATAGATCCACTTCCTTGTGGTTTTACTATTAAAATGTGTTTCCCGTCCATACAACCCACACAATTATTGAAATTCCACTGTGTTTCAAATAACTCGGCAGTCTTTTTCCATTCCTCTTCCGTAGAAGGCAACTGTAAATAAATAAGATACATGGGTACATTATAGACATCAGTTTTGCTGCGAATCGTTTGACTTTTTGATAAAATGCATTTTTTTTAAACTTTATATAATTATATCAGCACAATGATTGTGTGTAATAAATGTTTTGTTTTGTTTCAGGAACCCAAGAAAAGAAAAAGGAAGGGGCCAAAAGAAGATATCCTTGAAACAAAAAAGGATAAATTATATGAAACGGCTCAAGCTTTGATGAATAGCAAGGATAGTGAAACCAACTCTTTCGGGACCTATGTTGGGCAGAAGTTGGAGCAGATTGATTCTGGTCAGCGAGAAATTGCTGAGAAATTAATTTCAGATGTACTTTTTCTAGCAAAAACACACAATTTACGTTTCGATTCCCGAATTGATACACCATCTATTAGCCGTTTTCCTCACTACAACCCAGATTCACCCCATTCCTCATCAGAGAACTCAAACACAAATACATATCAATCCCCTCCTTACAGTCAGTACAGTCCCCAAACAGATCATTGTAGATTTTCATCAATTTCACCACAGACTATGAGAATGGTGTATTCACCTACGGTAGGTTTCCCTGTTCAAATCCAGTCCCTCCCTTCCTCGTCTCATATCCAGACACCACATACTTCCCAAATAACTCAACCAACTGCTTCCTCCTCCTCAAACTCCTCCGTTAACATTGAACAGCCACCTCGTTCTCTTTCGCAATATCCTCAGCAGTCACCTTTACACCATTCTTCCCAAATAACTCAACCGAATGATTTGCCTTCCGCAAACTCCCCTCATATTCAATTACCTCCACCTCAATCGCCCGGTACCCAACACCCTCAGCAATCACCCGTACACCATTCCTCACAATTCTTGGAACAAACTACTACGCCCTCCACAAAACCAACGACTTCGCCAATAAACGTAATTGATAATCAGGTAGTAATGTATGCAGAGGGTCCGGCTGGTGAAATTTTGCAGGAAATGTTGATTTTTAGAAAATAAATATTTTTTTTAACTTACCTTTATTGTTTCTTTTAAAACTTTGTAAATTGCCCAACAAGTTTCAGGAATGATTTCCGATAATAGTTCATGTGATATTATAGAGCTGTATCTCAGATCTCTATAACATGATCCAGAGGCTAGGTATCTGAGAGTGACTAATAGTCTTTCTTCAGCAGAAACAGCCTTCCTCAGATGCGTATTTTTTTTAGTTATAAATGGCCTCACCATTTCTAATAACTCATAGAATGTTTCTTTTTCCATTCTGAGAAAATTGCGCAGGTCACCAAAATCAAGTAGATTCATTAAATTTAGATGACTAAGTTTTATTCTTTCCTTAAGCCAACGCTTCATCCAAATTCTTTTCTTTTTTTCTTTTTTCTCCTCACTTGCGCACACAAGTGCTAATGCCACGCCAACTTTTTGAAGTTTTGTTAAATAAGGAGCCATATCGCAACGCGTGCTTCCAAACAAAGAATCGACAACAAACTGAGGTGGGAGCCTGGTTGTAAACAGTGTGGACGCAAACACCAACCGTGGGCTCCACAAACCTCCCACCAAGGTGACCCCTGTTGAAAGCTTGTTTAGAACAGTCTGGCCCGGCCTTAAACTTTGTTCAAATGCTTTGCATGAACATACCGGCAAAGCAATCTAGTGTCACTTTGACTTGCCGGCGGTGTGGGTCTGCATCTTTTATTAATTGTGTAACGACGATATATCGGTTAATTCAAATCAGAACTGGAATCTGTAGTAGCGCTAGTTAATATTATTTATTATTTAAGTAATAAAAAAAGTTAATTTTATAATATTACCACATAAAAATGTATTTATTTATTTTTATGTGACGTAATTTACCACCATAGACTAACTACTATGCAGACATCGATTGCAAGTGATTGTAGGTAAAAATATAGATATGTCTAAGAACAGACTTGATGAAGGCATTGGTTTTAAAAGTGTTGTAGTTTGATTAATGTTCTAAGACCAATTTTATGTATAACACTAATTTGTGTTTTCTTTTTAGTACATTGATCGTAATTACTATATTAATGAGTATTTCAAATAAAATATTAGTGACACATACCTAGGTACTTTAAAAACAGTAGGTACGCTTATACTTCATCATAGTACATATTATCACAAATGTGCGGTTATAGAAAAATACGTAAAAAATATACTGAATCAATATACCTAAGGCCATTAGAAATAAGGCCAAACATCCTGATTTTTATTATCTGACGAAGAGACAAATTAATGGTGTTTGATGGTAAAGGATTAGGTATTAAAATATATATTTGAGCATTTCTTATGCTAGGGTAGATTGAATTGCAATTTATTTAAAGCTATTAAAATAAATTCCTGAGGCACAACTTGAACCCGCGACCACGACGAACCGTGTCAATGCTGTATCGACTAAGCTATTCGGGCCACTTCATCATAAAATGATTATTCGTAATGGTTGGTTCACGTATATATAATGTCCCATTTGCCAAATGTGTGTGTGTGTATAGAACTATGTGGTCAGAAAGGACATTACAACAGATTGTCAAAACAATGCTGCCTTATAATTATGTATAATAAGAAAGGACCATGCCCATCTGTGCCCCAGAAATGTCCAGAGAAAGTAAATTACAAGATCGTCCTAATAAATTAAAACTAGAATTAAGTTGTTAATTTTGAAACCTATCAAGCACTGGATAAAATAACGAAAAAAAAAGACTTGTTTAATTTGCAGTACCTATGATAAATAATGTTTCATTCATTCATGCACTAAAAGTGCAGTTTATTGCGATCTATAACCACGTTCTTTAGCCGATTTATTAATTCCTTGTGATAGTATCGCGGTTTTACGGAGTAGGTACTCTTTCCATGTTATTATTTATTCAAGTACCTACTTAAGTTTTGTATCTAACCAAATTGTTTTCACATTTACATAGATGGAGATACTATGGAGACAGACTATATAATTCCAAATAACTGAAATGTTTACAGACATATAAGTATATAAATGAACACTTATTGGGCCTAGCTTATGTGATGATTATGAAGTGCCTAGTGGAAAACTAATAGCAATGCTGTTTGTAAACGATAAATTAATGTATAAACAATAGGCGTTAGGCAGTTATCATGTCTTGTTGTTTAACGTCCAATAACTTTTCAACCAGTGCTTTATTTGACATTAATACTAGATATCATAGAAATACTGTTAATAAGTTATCGTATGACATAGAGTTGCAATTTGGGAAATGCCTAGCATTGACGGCATTGCTGGGTTTCGCCTCCATACTAATATGGGCATGGTCCTTTCTGAGTTGGCCTCATGCCAAGATAAATTTAAACTTTTAAAAATTAAGTATAATTGTTTGTTCCTGATACATGTCTTGAACTTACGCCAACGAATACATTTTCTATTTTATTATAAAATTAACTAAATATGTTTATACTTTTTATTATTTTACTGAAATAAAACCACGGCAATTAATTACTTTTATTTTCATAAATAGGCACAAAACTTATCTATTTTCCGATCTTCTGTGCAAATAATCTATACAAATGTCAATAACGACCCAGTAGCATTAAAGTACTACTGGCTGCTCATAGGTAAGATACCCGGTGAGCCGTAGCTGATTGGCTATAATATGATAAATAAGCGCTGTATTCCATTGGCGCTACGTGCACATGCTTGTTGCGCATGTGCGATTAAACGTCAAACCTAAGACAGCTTAGACAATGTTTTTATATGGAATGTTACGTCTATCTTTAGAATATATGTCAATGGTATTATATAACTAGTCGGGCTCATGGACTGCTCAATAAATGCTCATAAATGCTCCGTGGTCGGGCTACTCTGACCAAAAATAATACGTGAGTACAACCAGTTATGGTTACTCTAATAAGTATTACGTCGCCAGTTCCCTCGCTTGAATTTAATATACGATACCTAACATATAAAAAGTGTAGGATAGGGTTATCCCTGAAACTTTTCACCAACGCGTTTGGCGGATGTCTTCAATACGCTGCAGTGAGATCGTAGAATTAAATGACTATCAATTCGATTGGTCCGTATCACACCCATCTCTGATTGTCGTCGGATGACATAGTAAGTATTATTGTCAGAATCGCTGCAAGACTTGCGGAAAATGCTGTGTAGTTTCTATGCTGTCTTAAGACGCGCTCAGAATGAATTTGATTGAACACATCATCCTTGAACCAATTTCTGTCGAAGGTCTATTCCTCGAAGATGTCGTTAAAGGGCTGAGACGGAAACAACGGCGAACCTAGCCCACCAACTTCATATCACTCAGAGAGCTATAGAAAAGTCAATGCTGGGGATCTCACTTTGGGACAAAGTCCGATAGAATACTAAATAAACTTACGTAGTTCAGAGATGTAAGAATTTAGCAAATTGTAGTGGCAGTGGGCTGGCCACATCTGTCGCAGAACCGATGGTGTAAGTTCGTTCTCGAATGGAATTCACGTCTTGGCCTAGTGTCGGACGCCCTCCAGAGGATCCTAGGGATGCATGGCAAAAACGGGAAATCGGCTCTTGTGGCGTAGGTAACCCGGTAAGAGTATGTCCAGCAGGCTTAGCCAAAACTCAAACGTATCGTTTCCATCGCCTTTCTCCGATTTCAAACGCAAAAGCGTTTGCAATGGAAGAAAACGCAAAATTGGTAGCCAACACTACGCGTTAGTGTCACACGCTCATTCTGAGACACAACATGGTAATTAGTCTATGCCTTGCGTTGTTTGTAGCAGTGTAAGAGGCTGATATGATGAGAGATGATGATGATGTCCTCCCGACTGATTTCGGCCACGGCGGCTTGTCTATATATTAGACTTGCCAACTGCGCGGGACATATTATAGTGCACAAGTGTTTGCGCATACACAAGTGCACTCTCTATTCCCTCACTCTCATAGTCCGATGGGACGCCACATACGACACGACCGGAGAGAGGTTGGGCGCAGGACCAAAGGCTTAACATGATTTCCGAGGCACGGTGGTGTAACACCGCCAACTCCCTGACTCCGAACTTCTATTGGATAATTTCTAACAGAAAAATCCAATACCGGTTTTTTTTTCGACCCGGAAACCGAACCCGAGACCTCATGATCCGCAGTCGCTAACACTACCGCAGGACCACAGAGGCAGTCAATTGAGATAAGAGATGATACATTTGATAAACCGTTTTATTACGTCACAGTATAAAAAAGTAATACCTAGTATACCGAAAACAACAAAGTGATCACTTTACCGACTCTTCAAGAAGAGAGTAAACTTGCTACCGGTACAAGAAGATATAGCCCCCCTTGATGAAGTTAAAAGTGATAATGTGTGTTTCAAACTCGAACAAAAAAGACTGTCGGTTGTACTGTCACTATCACAGTGTCGAGTCTGTTTGGTGGATTAAAGGGCACTAGCAACCCCGCAAAAGGAACTGAATCCTCTTCTGCAGTGGTGTGCAAAGTGGGTCAATGCAAAACATACATACATAGACTCACGCCTGTTTCCCGGAGGGGTAGGCAGAGACTACGGAACGCCATTTGCAACGAACCTGACATACCTCTCTTGCTTCATTCACTCCCATCAAGTTTCTCATCAATGCAAAAACCAAAATAAAACTCCTGTAACCAAAATCCTGAATCGTCCTCTCTAACACTGTAAATAAACGGAATCTACCTATAGTTATGTGCCGTGGCGCAGTTACACACCTCTGCCCCTCCTCTACTGTTTGAAGCGTGAGGGATAGTCATCGAGGTCAGTGAGTTTCACGTTATCGGCAAATACCTAGTGCAGTTTACTGGTGAACATAGTAAATTGTAGGTGCAGGGAGTAATGGTATTGGAAACTTACATGCAACCGGTGATTTTCGTTTATATTCACTATTTGTATATTGCATTGAGATTTCCATTGTACCTACGTATATGTAGGTATCTAATCTACACTAATAATATTATAAAGAGGAAAAATTTGTATTTTTGTTTGTTTGTAATGGATAAACTCAAAAACTACTGGACCGATTTTAAAAATTCTTTCACCATTAGAAAGCTACATTATCTGCGAGTAACATAGGCTATATTGTATTTAAGAAAATAATAATAAAGTAATAAAAAAATAATAAATCTAATCGTAGGGGTCCGTAAGATATTTGGGTTTTTCGGGTACGCGAAGTAGTTCCCTCAGGACGCGGGTGAAACCGCGGGAAAGGGCTAGTTATAGGTATAATTATGTTACTTTCAAAGACCGAAAAACTGGTTGTAGTTACTGGTACCTAAACATCGACATTGCGAAATTCATTTGAAAACGGTGATCACCAGGAGCCCACCAGTACCACATCTTGAGCGAAAGTAGTAGTTGTAGCGCTCATAGCGAGACTTGGCTTGCCGTTTGTAACAGATCGGCAAAGTTAAGCAACGCTTGCACAGGTCGCCACTTGGATGGGTGACCAAGTGTGGCATTTACATGTGAGCGCTACCGTGCTTCGGAGGGCACGTAAAGCTGTCGGTCCCGGTTCTTGTCTCTGGATAAGAATCGTAAGGCCACCTCGGAGGCCTTCGGGCGGTCTGAAAACTCCGACACTAGGAGTCTAGAGTTGGCCACACACTCACACGAAAATCAAACAGCGAAAGTAGTAGTGGTAGACTTATTTATTGTTTATTTATAGTCTCACGCCTGTATTCTCGAAGGGGTAGGCAGAGGTGTAAATATTACACCCACATTTCGCCATGAATTTTTAGGTCCCACGTAATAGGGGGCGAGCCTATTGCCGTTACCGGGCACATCACCAGACTCCGGGCTGCTACTGAGTTTTCGGAAAAACCCAGTAACACTTTTGCCCGACCCGGGAATCGAACCCGGGACCTCCGATCAGCAGTCGCATACGCTATCCACTGGACCACGGAGGCAGTAGTGGTAGACTTAATGGTTAACTAATTGCCAGTGACTACGTGACACTAATTGGACCATATTACAACTTGGGTCAACCTTAATCCTTGATCTGAAAGTCTATAATTTTTTTCGTTGAGTAACAAAAAAGAACATCATACCTACACCAAATAAACATAGAGTGCTTGAAGCAGATTTCGAGTCAGCTTGCTTCGGCCGCATGAATGTAGGTAATCGACTGAGCAGTAGCGATTCTAGGACTTTTTCGCACCGGGGCAAAACTTAAGAATGGCAAAAAATGATTTAATCCTTTGTATGTCGGAACTGGAGAATCAAGAAACGGACCTTTTTTGAGGAACCGGGATTTTCGAGACAATTTGCCTAAGGACTGGCTCCATGATTTAATGGATAGCGAATGCGTCTGCTGATCGGGGTCGATTCCCCTGGGCGGGCAAAAGTGTTACTGAAATTTGCCGAATTCTCAGTAGTAGCACGGAGTCTGGCAATGTTCTGGAGTCTGGTAACGGCAACAGTATTACGTGGGACCTAAAATTAATTCACAACATGGCGAAATGTGGATGTAATATTACACCTCTGCTTAGGTAATCCTTCAGGGATACAGGCAAACCGGGACGAACAGGGATTTTTGGGAATTTTGGTACTAAGTATGTTATTAACTCTAGTTGTTTGATATAAATATATGATTTTAATGCTGTATAAAAACCATAAAACCAAAAATCCATCAAATAAACGCGTGCTATTTAAATGTAAGTGAACTTTAAATAAATCAACATTTTTTTAAATAATAAAAAAATATGTACAAAAATAAATCTTATATGTTATTCTGATCATGAATACCTATTTTGTCTCTCAGTCCGTGCTGCCGTACATATTGATATGTATATTATGTATCAAGTAGCCATGCGGTGCTCCGCAGGAATCGGTTCTCAGCCCACTGTTGCGGTCGACTTGAGACCTTCGTGATCACGAAGGTAATGACGTATGGAAGTGAGGAAAAAGGCCCTATACGACGCTCCAGGTTGTGCGCCCCAGTGTTACCGTGTCGCTGCCTTGGGATTTGGTCAAAGCGGGTGACCCCAGAAAGGGGCCCGTCTCTTTCCACGAGACAGAGGCAGTAATTTTGAGCAAACAGACGGCCGATCAGTGGAAGGAGTTCACAGCTCACAGGCCCGGGCATCGGAGAGCACGCGATGATCCCCAGCCACCGTAGGAAATAGCCTACAAATGGTGAGCCAATGCGGCCAGCCGTCGGACCAATAAGAGATCATTGAGACAGCCCAGTGTGCGTATGTTCGCTCTTCGTGAAATAAAGTCTGCTCATCATCATCATCATCAGCCTGCCGTAGTCCACTGCTGGATATAGGCCTCTCCAATGGCACGCCACTGAGCCCGATTTTCGGCTCTTCGTGTCCAGCCGCTGCCAGCCACTTTGCGTATATCTTCACTCCACCTAGCCGGAGGGTGTCCTACACTACGTTTGCCAAGGCGCGGTCTCCGCTCTAGAACACGGCTACTCCATCGGTTATCGGTTCTGCGACAGATGTGACCAGCCCACTGCCACTTCAACGTGCTAATTCTCTGAGCTATGTCGATTAGCTTGGTTCTCTGTCGGATCACTTCATTACGAATTCGATCCTTCAGAGAAACTCCGAGCATAGCCCTCTCCATAGTTCGCTGAGCGACCTTAAATTGGTGGACTAGTCGCACCGTCAGTGTCCACGTCTCGGCACCGTAAGTCATAACGGGTAGGACGCACTCGTTGAAGACTTTTGTCTTAAGGCTTTGCGGTAGGGATGACGAAAAGACTCGACAGAGTTTCTTATATGCCGCCCAGCCAAGCTGTATTCTTCTGCAAGCCTCCCTCTCGAAGTTGTTTCTACCCAACTGCAAGGTTTGCCCAAGGTAGACGTACTCCTGAACAACTTCGAGAGGGCCCCCGTTTAGGATAATCGGTTCCGGAGAGACATGTTCATTGAACATTATTTTGGTTTTATCCAAGTTCATCCGGAGACCGATGCGAGCAGAAGAATCAGCCAGGCTGCTCAGCATATACTGCAAGTCTTGCACGGTTTCAGCCACGATAACGATATCGTCTGCAAATCTTAAGTGTGAGAGGTACTCGCCGTTTATGTTAATACCGCGTCCTTTCCAGTGCAGCGTCTTGAACATATTCTCCATTGCATTTGTGCACAATTTGGGGGAGATAACATCCCCTTGTCTCACACCTCGATGCAGGTGGATAGGTTCAGACTGCTGGTTCTGTACTTGGACGGTCATAGTCGCGGCGTCGTACAGACTTCTCAGCACTTGTACGTACCGCCAATCGATTTGGCACCGTTGCAAGACTCCAGAACAGACCAGGTTTCGATGGAGTCAAAGGCCTGCTCATAGTCCACCAACGCTAAGCACAGGGGCTGAATATACTCCTCTGACTTCTGTATAATCTGCCGCACTGTGTGGATGTGGTCTATGGTGCCATACCCTCCTCGAAAACCGGCCTGTTCGGGCGGCTGAAACTCGTCGAATCTACGCGCGAGACGGTTCGTGATGAGCCTGGAAAACAGCTTATAGACGTGGCTCAAAAGCGAGATCGGTCGATAGTTCTTCCACAGAGTTTTGTCTCCCTTTTTGAAGAACAAAACGACTCTGCTCTTGCTCCACGCCCCACAGAATTAAATATGCGTTGGAGCTGCACCAGTATAGGTTTTCCACCTGCCTTTAGCAGCTCCGTCGTAATTCCATCTTCCCCGGGGGCTTTTCCATTTTTAAGCTGCCTCAGGGCCACCACGATTTCGTCTTGGCGTCAGTCTGGCAACTCTTCCGTGAAGTGGCGGGTTAGAGTGGCTCTTGGATCCTTGGAGTCGGGTTGGGGACGGGACGCTTTCGAGGTGTAGAGGTTGCCGTAGAAGCTCTGAACCTCCGCAAGAATCTCCGGCCTAGAAGTGGCGACTTTCCCGTCTGACGTGGTCAGCTTCGTCAGATGACTTCGACCTAAATGCTGAGTAAAAACTTTCGACCCTCCATTTCGCTCGATCGCATCTTGTATAGAGCGTGTATTGGAGCTATGGAGGTCGCGTCTTACCAGCTTGAAGATCTTTTTATTTAGATCTGACGAAGTGCCTGCCGGGTTTTCTCGTCGCGTCTCTATTAGCTGCAGAGATTCTCGCGAAAGTTGAGATCTCCTGTCGGTGTGTTGCGTCTTAAAGAGTTTCGTCCCCTCATCCCGAAGGATTTCCACCACTTTATCGAGTTCCTGGTCCATATCTGCGTCTATTGCGGTTTCCAAGGCAGCGAACCGGTTTTCCAGTTTTAGCTGGAATGTTTCAGATCCAACCACGGATTGGAGGAAATTTGGCCGGAGCATAGAGTTCATAAGGCGAACGCGTTCAAGCTTATAATCGATATTCAGAGTGCCTCGTACAAGTCGGTGATCACTTCCGGTGTTGAACCTAGTGATCACGGAGACATCTCTAAATATTCGCCTTTTGTCCGCCATAATGAAGTCAATCTCATTTTTTGTCATAATGTCGGGGCTTCGCCACGTCCACTTTCTTTGAGGCTGCTTCTTAAAGAATGAGTTCATTAAGAACAGCCTCTCCTTCTCTAAGAAGTTGACGAGCATCTGCCCCCTATGATTTCTCCTACCAAATCCGTGTGGTCCTACTACCGATTCGCCGCAAGTATGACCTCCCACTTTGGCGTTGAAGTCCCCCATGACAACATTAAAGTGGGCCTTTTGGGTGTTGTGTAAGGCCCTGGAAATGTCTTCGTACATTTCTTCTACTTCATCATCCGAGTATGCCGAAGTCGGTGCATACACTTGGATAACCTTGAGAGTATACTTCTTGGTGAGTCTGATCACAAGGTATGCTACCCTTGTCGACACACTGGAGATTTCTAAAATGTTGTCAGAGAGGACCTTATGGACCAGGAACCCAACCCCGCCTTGGGATGGCTGGTCTCCCCCCCTGAAGTACTTAAGATGGCCTGAATCTAGGGTAACGGTATCCTCTCCCTCTCTCCGGACCTCGCATAATCCCAAAACATGCCACCTTATGTACCTACTTCAGTTCCTCTTCGAGTTGTACCAGATGTTCGTCGAGCCGTAGCGTGCGTCCGTTATACGTAGCCATGGTCAGTCGGTGTTGGCAGCCTACCGTAACCCGGGGATTCTTCGCACCCCCTGCCCCGCCGTTACCATGTCCGCCGCCTTGGTCAGGAATAGCGGGGCGACCGGGAACTGGGGGCCGTTGCGTAAGCGTGTGTGCCATTGAGGTTTTGCCCGTAATCACCACGCTGGGCATGCGTGTTGGTGATCACGTCGACGTCTGCTCACGCGACCAAAATTCTGACGTTATAGCGCATGCTATACCGCACTGTGGTAGATTCAATTGATCTCGCGAGCGATTAGAGCGCAGATCAAACATCTTTAGAGAGTCGTACATACTCCATCCGCTGGTTTAAAAATTCCACGTGGGTTTCATTTTGGGGCCTGGCAGAGGGAGACCACCAATGAGGCTATTACATAGGCCACAATACCCACTCCCACTCCCGTCACCAGTCCATCTAACCAGAGGGCGTCAACAAAGCTCGCCAAGAAATTCTTACTCCATTGACCATAGGAGACAGATATGGCCAGCCTACTGCCAATTCAGTTAGCTGCACCCAGTGCCACAACTTCACTATTATGCGTCCAGTGCAAGCTCCATATAACTGCGCCCGAAGAGTTTAATAACATCAAAATAGTTAATATACGATAGTTGGGACATTTTAGCGCCGTTCCAGGATCTGCGCTGCGCCCTCTGCCTGGTCACAGCTAGCACAGCCCAAGTTACGGCACCGACTACGACTCTGAATAATTTTAGTTGTTTTGGTCATCTGCCGGATAATCTCGTTCCAGCCCTGTTTGTCCCTCAGCCGAGACCCCCAATATTGACCATGTCATAGTTCTCTGCGTGAAATGGTGGGATAGCTTCATCCTCATGTTTCAGGTTTCGGATGCACCGTCATGTTCCACGTCTCGGCTTCGTACGTGATTGATTACATTGTGGCAAAGTTGACTAAAAATACCACATATAACTTCGCAAATGCCGCCCTGCACTTTTCTGTCTGGTAATTTCGTCAACTAAGTTGTCTCTACTTATCGGCAACTTTTGCGACTACTATAGGTAAACCTGACAATTTCGATAAATATTGTTGGAGGAATCATGTGTTCCTTGAACATGAACTTGATCTTGTCAATATTAGTGCCCTGGCTCATCACATAAAAAAATGGAAGACAGTTTGTATCAAGATTACTGCGAGTAAAACATGTTTATATTTTTTTTCCCAGTGTGCTTTAATGGCTCTATGTGTACGTGATCGATACCTAGACATGATTTTGGCGCCCCCCTGACGCTGCCGCCCGGGGCAAGTGCCCCGGTTCGCCCCCACCCAGATCCAGCACTGCGACTGAGTTGGGAACTGCTGCTGGAGGTGAGTGAGACTCTCCCCTCGCATTGTTCGGGGCCTACTCACTAAAACCACCGCGGAGTCCTCTACGTCGCATAATGGCGGGGCCACGCGAATAGCGTTTAGCATACCTACTTTACCGCAACCCCACCACGATGATCTATGTACACCCTATGGACATATAGGACTAAAATATAGTCCATTATAAATGCTCCAATGTTGGAAAACATTTTACATTTAATCAACTTATAGCTATGTTAATACTTAGGTATTACGCAACAACTTAAATACATATATGTACCTATATGATGTACCTAATGGTAGGTATTTTTACAAAACCTTTTGATTAACTAGCTAATAATTACGACTGACATGTAATTGCTTTACGCGTACTGTTATAGGTATTCGCGTTTTCCTTTCAATACAAAATCAATAACATGACTTTTACAATTTATTCTCGGCGTAGGTGAAAGGGTTAGAATTTTAGAATTCAATTGTTAGGTATACATATAATAGTTAATAATAAACACACACAAAAATCGATGCATGGCTGAAAATAACAATAGGTTCCAGTTAGTAGACAATTTTCAAGGGCGCAGGTATACAATTTAGGACCTGTGCTAATATCTATTTCAAGTTCTTTCTGTTGAACTCTCCCGCTTTTGCAAGATATAGTTTCGTCTCTGACGAATACTCTATATTAGAAATACATAATAGGTATATGAATAATCATGAAAGTCGTGCGTGATGCCTATGGACTTGTTATATGCGATCCAATTAACGGTTTGACATTCGGGATTGGAACACAGGCAGGTTGAGTGAGGCACCGCGTTTCATATGCGTAGGTAGGGCTGCCAACAGTTTGTCAAATGTAGGGTCAGATGTTCAACAATGAAACAGTGGTACACAATAAAACATTGCAATATTTCTAAAATGCTTTGCTAGATCGTGCATTATATCGCGTAAGGACCCTCTCGAGAATACCCCACCGCACCCCAGTTCGCGTCGGCGCCACGTAGGAGAAGACGTGTCTGTGGAGCATTTTTTATTTTTTTTACAAAAATGTTAATATTTTGGTCATTCTTTTAAGATTTTTCATTCAAATATGGTTGATAAATTCATATTTTTCATGATTACCTAGCATTAAAAATATATCAGAGACTAAGTGGAACAGATCATATGTTGAAAGTGTTACAATTTAGTGATATTTTTTTTGAGGGTATTAATATAAACCCTATGTAGTCAACAATGAAACAGTTGCACAATGGACACAATGAAACACTGTTTCATTGTGTACTATCTTGTTTAATTGTATACTATATACCAAACAAAATCTAGTTTCCTAGCAAATTAATAATTTTTGAGGCTAGAAATTAATCTTATCATTTGATGTTTATTTCTCATTTAAGATTGCACGTACTAAATCTCAAAAGGAAGAAAGGCAATCATTTAGGAGAAAATAATAATATGCTTCGAGCTATTCTATTGCACAGAATCATCTTAATTTAAAGTGATCTCTGCCAATTATTATACTTAGCTATGATTGTGATTTTATAATTTTATAAGATGATATTGTTTAACTAGGTAGTTTAATTAACGAGTGCCATAAATATAGCAAAAGTAATTATTACTTTAAGTAACAATTATTGTAAGGCGTTATCTTAACTAGTTATAGGTAACCTAAAAAGTCTGATTAAATTACAAATATTAATAAAACCTTTTTTGATTGAACTCGAGCATTTTTTATTATTCACCTACTCCATACATTTCAAAAATATGAGTCAAACACTTAAATTATTGTCTCATTGTTGAATTTGTAGTGTTTCATTGTTATCCCCAGAACGGACACAATGAAACATTTCCAATATGTTTGCTTTTATTTTTTTGCTGGTTGATTACACATTAATTAAAAAACATAAAATGACATCCGATACCTACCCAATAAAGTTGCCTATGTACCTTCAAAAAATTAAACGTGTATCTGTAAAAACTAAAGGTGTACGAGATATTGAATTCTTAGTGTTTCATTGTTGAACACACTATTAATTATTATGTTTCATTGTTGAATTTGAGGTGTTTCATTGTGTACACTACTGTGGACACAATGAAACATTTCCAATTTATTTGAATTCATTTTTATGCTGATTGATTACTCATCAATTTAAAAAACCATAAATGGCATTCTATACCCAATAAAATTGCCTACATACCTGTAAAAAAACAGACTTCTATCTGTAAAAACAAAAGTTTTATGAGACTTTTAATTTTTAGTGTTTCATTGTTGAACACCTGACCCTACCCATTCGGGATGGAATTTTGAAAAGCATTTAGGTACTTACTTACTAAATGTTTACGATCATCATCGGGCCTGTTACCTATACATATATAAACTGAGACACTGCTGGGCACGAGCCTCTTCCCCTGTGAGAAGGGTAAAGCCGTAGTCCACCACACTGGCCATGAGCGAGTTGGCAGAATTTAATACGCTTACTCGCCAATAACTTCGAAAAGTCTTTGGCGTGCGCCAGTGCTGCGCCGAACCAATCTAGCGCCTGTGTGCGAAATCTATGAAGCGCTTTTTTCCTACTTTTTCGAAAGTAATTTTAATAATTAACGCTGGCATTTCACCCGTCGCGCGGTTTCTTACCCTGGCGCCTGTGTACGGCGCACACATCGCACAAACGGGCGACTCGGCCCTGCGCGACTTGGATTCGAACCCATGACCCTCTGCGTAGCAGTTTGTAGGTCTCTCCGCTAGGCCATCGCTATCATCAAGTGAATGTCTACATAAGCCCTTGGAAACTTTGTGCGAAATTTTAAGTTTCTAGAATCTAGAGCCTAGTTAATGGGGTTGTGGATGTTGTGAGATCAGACATCTACCTAAATCAACTTCGTCAGCTATCTAGTTTCTTCTTTTATAAGTAAGTAATTAAAATGAATATAAGGCACGTTTCCGTGTCTCCTTTTTTTCTGGTTGCGAGAAACAGTCAGCGTCATCTCTTTTGAACAGAATTATTATTAAGTAACAATTTTTACTTTTTGTTTGGTTTACAAATACAATAGGTAGGTACCTAATAGTAAGGTACATAATATAGCCAATATATTTTTGTCTTCTAATCTGGGTAGGTAATTCTTTTGCCAACCCTACCTGTGTGTAGGTCAGGGTCGTACTAATCCATATGATTGCTCGTAGGGGCAACGCAATCGCGGCTATTTCTGTTTGTTTTACGTGAACACACAATTTAAACGTTAATGAGTTTGTCTACCAAGTTTCAAACTGCAGATCTCCAATTAAGTTTAGGTAATAAGTAACTTTAATAACTTAGTAGTTTAGTGCAGATATAAAGTTGCCAATCTAGATAAAGGCGAAAAGTCAATTTTGTAGGAAACGATAAGCTTATTCGCGTGTTTTGGTAATTTAGTTTTTAGTTGAATAAAAATAATAAGTACTTAGAAAGGTTTTAGGTTATGATTACGTGAATGTTACACATTAAAATTAAACTTATTAAGTAATTGCGCACTAAAGTATACCTATTCATTAACACGAACACTGTATGCCTAATTATTCTTGTTCTTTGGTTAACTCGAAAATAAACATGTCTCTCAACAGTGCACTTTTTCGTTTCCCACCGTTCCGTGCCGTTCTTACCGACACACTCTGAAAACGTATTATATATAAGGTATCACACTAGTCTTACTTATAACTAGAGACCGGATTATATGCAACATAAAAAGCTTGACATATGCATGCAAATATGCATGAAAAATGTTTGAAATATGCACGAAAACTGACAGAATATGCAATATTAAATGACTATTCTTTTTTTTGTTTTGTAAATATTATTCCTTTAGATTTAAGTTTACTGTAAGTAAATACGTGTTTTGAGTTTTACTTTATTAATTATGTATCTTTATAATTTATTGTTTTTTAATAAAATAAAAAACTATTGAGTTTTAGATTTTTTATTACAAAATCAGCATACATTTAGTAAACTATCCATTGCTAGACGATAATCGATACAGTAACATGTTACATTATTTAATATTTTTGTAAACATTAACAATCAAGTATTGTTCTAAATGTTCAGTGGTAAGATTATGTCTTCGATCATTCAAAATATTTCTTTACGTTGAAAATGATCGCTCCACATCTACTGAGGTCACTGGGCAGAATTATTTGAACTTGGGTGCTATGTTAGTGCTTATATTTTCTGGCAAGACTTCCGCCGTCCCATTAATAAAGCTACAAAATACTATAAATTATAGCGATAATATGCATGATCACTAGATCTTAGGAAAAATATGCTATTAGCGCTGGAAATGGCTTAAATATGTAAATGCATATGCAAATATGCAAATGCATACTATCCGGTCTCTACTTATAACCAAATACTTGCTTTTCCAAGTCCTTCTGTAGAGCGACAAGACTGAAGTACTGAGTGAGTCGGTACTCCTTGTCGCTGGGTAACACCAGTTTCTCCGCTTCGCTGAGATCCCCCTCCTGCCTCGCAGCTTCCTCCTGAAGGAACAGCTCCGCCAGCAGCTTGGGGTACACTTGGAAGATGTTGCCATCGCTGTACTCCGTGAGAGCCAGCCACAAAGCGTTCGGGTCGTATTTGCCCGGCATGGTGACAACATCACGGAGTCAAAATTCTTCACTTGTATACTGGCAAGTTTTTGGATAGATCATTCAGCATTTTATATTATGAGATGCATTGAGCTTAAGTTTAAAAAACTGGAAATTCGACTTTATTTTTTAAATGTGATAATAATCTCTTTAAAATGTGATAGTAGTATGAAAAAAATGTTTTCTTTTTTTACTCTTAAATATTTTCTGTATCTTCACTAAGTGTAATCAGTAGGGGTTCAACTAATTTCGGTTTTTATTTACTAAGTAAGTATGTTTATGTTTTTAAACTGCAACTGCTGAATAAATTAGTGTTTTAAAACTTTGTAATCCGATATCAAGATTTAATTTTAAAACATATTTTTTCGTCGCCGTTTTTATTTAGTTATCTGCTTTTCTTTTCACAATATAAAAATTACGTAAGGTAACAGTACAATAATATGTTCTCGCAAAGCGCGCGTGTTCGTAATAATACATCAGAGGCAAGGCCTCGCGAAGAGCCGCCCGCCTACTGAACGAGCGCGATCTACAGTTCCGCAACTTCGCGGCAACTTGTTGCTTCGCGGCCTTTAGTAACGTGCCTGTTACGGTGATGCATCGCAATGCTAACAAATACGAATAAATAAAAGATATGTTTTTTTTTAAATGTAATAATAGGCGGCAAACGAGCAGACGGATCGCCTGATGGTAAGCAATTACCGCCGCCCATGGACACAAGCAACACCACAGGAGTCACAAGTGCGTTGCCGCCCCTTGGGGTTGGGAAAAGGGATAGGTTAAGGAGTGGGATGAGGGAGAAGGAATAGGGGATAGGGCCTCCGGCACTCTCACTCACCGAACGAAACGCAACAGTTTAGGTAGGTACTGTTACTTTACGTCGATCTTCTGTGAGAGGGTAGTATGTACCTACTTCCCCGGTCGAGCCGGCCATTCATGCTGAAATCAGCAAGGCTCTACTACCTAGAGAATGATAAATATATAAATGTTTTAAAGAATAAACTCTGCTGTAGATATGACCGATATGGCGCGAGGTTTAAATGGTTGACTTCACATTCAGTACTGCGATATGCGTTGTGGGTTCGATCTAAACGTCCAATCTCTCTGGAGACAACATTTTGTGCGATTGTGTTTAGAGTTTAGGTATTCTTTGAGTGTGTTGATGGCTAGGCTTAAACCTGTGGCTTAAAGTTCCTCCATGGAGACTCCCCGCTTTTCACGATAGTGGTCAAAAAGGAAAAAACATTTAAAATCTACAGTTCGTTCACAGTTATTTTACCTCTGACAGATGTCGGTGTTTATTTTCTTTATGTTGGAATTTTGCTCTGTGATGACAGGAATGTAAAATAGGGTTACCCGTGCATAACATTTTACCCAATATTAGTGGAAATATTTCAAAAATTCAAACGCTTGAAGCTCATGGCCGCAAAGTGATTAGATTACCGCCATACCACTGCGAGCTAAACGCAATTGCACTTATGTGGAGTCTCATTAAAAGGCGAGTCACAAGCAAAAATTTAGGACAAGAGGCAACCAACATTGTGAATTTAGCTGAAGAAGCTTTTCAATCTATCACTGCAGAAGACTGACAAAAACAATTGATAATTGCAACTGTTGTAACTGTTTTGCCTATATAAATAAGTATAGATATATTGTTGTCTTGTTGATGACAATATTTGGAAAGCGCGCTACGAAAGTTTGTTTACTGTAGTTGCTTATGCTGCCATCTGCTTCAAGCTTTGCGTAATGTGCCCTATTAGAACCTCACGTTGGCGTAATTATGATGCGTTTACCTTTGTATATTAAATAGACAACATTTTTATTATAACTACTTATCTTCATAGGAAATTAGTTATTTCGTAAGAAAATAAATGTACATGCATATAGGCATGCCAATATCAAGAGGTTTTGTTACAAACATTACTTCCAAATATTTAAATACGATCGCTTAGGCAATAAAAAAATAAGTACATTTTTAGCAATAACGTATATTTAAAATGGGAGTATTATATACCAAATATAGCAACACACCGCCCAGGTTGGCCAATCTAACAGCTAGAGGTAAAATAACTGTGAGCGGACTATACACTCTTTCGACTTTCGATACGCAACGTGTATCCGCATAAAACCTTAACTTATTAATCCAATACCCTAAAAACTTACGTCAATATATCGCAAAACGTCATTGCTCCCAGACAAAATGCCCATAATTTCAGATACCTAACTAAAAATACAAATACATTATGAAACAACTATAACTTGGGCTAAATACAAAAACCAAAAATAGAAATGGAACGATTTCAAATAAAATTGTAAAAAACATAGACGTACAATTCATTGTTCCCACTGGTCATACAGTATATTTTACGAATGAACGACTGGTAATAATTGGATTTCGAAGAGAGGAGACAGCCTTTATCATTAAACTCTATCTTTAGTCTTTATCATTTAACTTATAACTAAAATGCAGTTCATCAGTAAAGAAGAAAGTTATGCCGAAAGGCGAAAGCTCTTCAAGAACATTTGGGACATAGAGGATGATGCTGACACAATAAGACCTAAAGTCATCAAGTTAGTAACAGCAATTCATAATTTCAGTATACTTCCATATTCTTGGACGCAGTGGCGTGGAAAAGGGGTGCGGCCACCCTTTATGGGGTGCCACCCATCCAAAAAAAGGGGTGACACCCAAAACTCAAGTTTAAGAACAATGTACAAAAATATAAAACAACATAGGCACTAGCTCAGCTCTACGAGAGTTAGCCCGGAATTGTGAGGCAGCGACTAAAAAAAAAAATTCCGCCCCGGGTGCCACCCAAGCTAGCTACGCCATTGCTTGGACGGGATGGGCTTCATTCTATATGGGAATCGTATGTGAGACCTACTGACCTACAGTTTAGCAGTCGGAATCATAACTTGATAAAGCTGTCTGGAACTCGATACACGCTGGACCGGTCATTAAGTCTTTCTGTATTGAAAATTTGTTTTCTTAGATTTCTTCTTAGTTTACCAAATTCTTTCAGTAAATATAAAACGCTTGTGAGAACCTGCATGTTGCAAAAACGTTATTGAAAGACTACCAACCTCCAGTTGGCCAGCGTAGTCGTGAATACTCGTATTCGTACCTATGCCTCTTTTTCCCCTCATACCGGGTGGAGAGCTGTCCCCAACAGTAGAATAGTTTATAAACAGGGTTGATAGTAGTACTAATACCTAACCCTCCTCCATCGCAGCACAATTTTTCATCTACCTACTCGCAGAGTGCTTTTATATCATAACCCACGAGTCAAAATATTATAGAATTCCTCCTAAAGATTTAACTTAGGTAACACTCATCATCGTACAGCCTGTTGCGGTCCACAGCTGGACATGGACCTGTCTTAATTTCCGTCATAATATGCTCCAAATGCTACAAATAGCATTTTGAATCAATATTAAATAAGCGGATTTGGTCATTACGTCTGCTATAACGCGATGGCTGGGGAGTAAAAATAATGAACTCAAAATATCTTATTTTTAGGACTTTAAGACTAGACGACGTGGATAAATATGTTGTTGGAAAAAGCAAGAGGGAGAAGATGAAGAATTTAAGGACCATTTGCAATAAGATACTTGATTACTGTGATCGACAAGAAGACGAATCGGTTAGTTGGTTTTATTTAAGTGTAAGAATAAAATAGAAAATCAAACCATATTTATGGATGTGATACAATATACTTATATACTTTGCTAGAAATTTCTAAAAGGTAGGTATCATTATCTTTTAGATATCTGGCGTACCAGACGCGATCAACGACCGCTTAAGACCGAAAAGACTAAAAAGACGTGGCAAACGAAAACTCAGAAAAGCCAAACCTTTATTTGCGTCCATTGATCCCGGACTAATGCAACAAGTTTATGCAGCATCCGGAGCCAAAACCACAACGATTGAAGATAATGATGAGCCTACAAATATGCACTTGTCCAGTGATCCTCTAGAAGCTAATCATGTGACAGTTGTTGGAAGAGCTTTAGTATCAAATTATAAGTCCACATCCGATCCAGAAAACATGACTACCGAACATCACCCTGTTAGAACTACTAAGATTCGTCGAAGACTGGTCAGGAAGAAACGCAGCAAAAGAAAAAAGCTGTCAGAACCCTTAATGCATCCGCTCTCAGGTATCTTAAAATAGCTAGAACTATAAACGCATATAGTGGATTTTATTCTAAATCGTTTAAGATATTTAAAAGATCTTTATTTTCAGGTACATCCAATAATACACGCAACGCAGCCGTGAGAGGCCGCGCTGTATTGAACGGCGTAAAACAAGTATTGGCCGTTAACAAAATTTTGATATCTACCCCGAATACAAATTAGCTAAGGATCCATTTATCTTGTATAGGTACTATCAATAAAATACGAGCATAACTTAAGCTTTTTCTGTGCCTAATTTATTCGTTGCGCGGTGGAATATTACTCCTGTAAGTAAAGAAGGACCCGTACCTATACGTAACCTTCTACTCTAACCGAGTAGAACAAAGGAGATAATTATGTCAAGGCTTGTCATCAACTATTGTGGTATGAGGCAGGTAGGTACCTACCTGTACAAAAAGAAGTAGCTAGGACCTTATCGTTAATCATCCAATGAATTCGTAAACGCTTAAAATTGTTTGCATGATGAATCGCACGGTCCACATTATTTGATATTTTCACTGGACCAGGTCTACAAGTCGCTAAATATGTGATCCTTATGCTTGCATACTTACGTGTTCATAAGGCAACGCTGTACACCGAATATCATGTCAGGTGGGTTGAACGTTGAACTAGCTTCAATTAAAAATCAAGATTTCTGTGTGATTCGATTCGATCTTTCATGAGTTGCAATTTGCCAAGACAATGTTTGGATTGTGGCTTTTCGAATGGTCCATTAAATCTGAAAAAACATAGTTTAGTGTCTTAATCTTTTTAATTAGAATAGCAAACATAAATTGGAATAAAATAATATAAAAGCCATTTTCACCAAAATAATTTACTGAAAATAATAATTATTCTTAATGTTAAGATGACATGAAAGTAGCAATTTTTATAAATCAACTTTTATTAATTTTAAAAGCAAGCAGTTATAATTATAGGAGTAACAATAATCCAGCTTAACAATCAGCTTTATCGTGACAGCGTGAAGTGAACATTTAAATCATTAGGTACACTAATACATTTGCCATGGAATACAGAAGTAAATGGAATTAGCATGTCAGGCATATCATACGAGAAGCAGTGTCGCCTCTCACACACATATACATATTTACCACTACATAAAACGCCACGGCATGATTCGTTGAATATATAAGACACAATTATCATAAAAAGGTATTATCTGAAAAGCCACACATAAAGAAATATTAACCTTATTTTCAGAGTCGTAAGAACTGATTTACATTTATATTCTAGTTTTAAGTGTTACCAAGAGCGTGAAATCGTGCAAAATAATACATTAAAACGGGTTTTGCGTATTACTAATTAATTTAATTAGTTAGGAATGCCTTTGATAAAAATGTATATGTTGGTATTTTGTGGCCCAAATGATTTAAACACCTAGATTTCGCTGTTTCTGTTTATAATTATATAATAGATTACAAATTTCTAACGCTGGTATTATTTAACATAATCTGTTTTGTGCAAATGACATGACATTTAGACATGGGGCACTATCGATAAATTTTTTATCGATAGTGTGATTTACGATTAATAAAAATATTTAATTTAATAGGTTTGTGTGATGTGATCTAAATTACACTTACAAGTGTTCAACTGACAGGTGAATAATATTAGGTTCTATATAACAAAGAAGTATATTTTATGAATCAATTCATAAATTTTCTATGTTAAACTCTTGTTTAAAATAAAACACTGCTATATCACATAGGGCAGCTAAGAAGCTCAATTTTTTGTTAAAAGATTAGAAACAGTGTGTGGGCGAGAACTGCGAGAAGTGAATATATGTATGATCCACCCTTTATAATCCCATTCAATATGTGAACGGGCAGTTAGTATTTTTTGCGGGCTATATATTTTTTGATGTTACACATTAACATTTTTATATTTTTCAAATTATTATCTGCGATGCCCATGAAGGGATTCGGGATTTACATCGCGCTATGAGGCACAAGAGCGGAGCAGTAGGTAGCCCTAAATAATGCGAGTGTACCCGCAGGATCATCTACTTTAATAAATAAAAGACAAAACATTGGTAGTAAAAGTTTTATTTAAATATATACACTTAAGGAGAAGAAGAAACAAAATTGTTTAAATTTTATTACAGAGAAATAGCATAGGTAGAGTACCTACTCTGGCATACCTCTGCCGGTTACGCCTCCACCTCCGGTAAACGCCGAATTGACTGACTAGTCTTAAAGATAATAATAAACATACCGCAGATAGTTAAAAATGCATGCCATACTGTTGCAATATGGTAATTAGACAAAACGTGTTAAATATTATTCATGTGTTGTCGCAAGTATTAATCTTTTCAATGAGGAATGAAACAATTATAACTACTTAAAACAACAAATACATAAAAAAATTTAATACATATAAAAAAGACATTAAATATATTTAAAGGCGTTATGAAAGTCCTCCACATCGCCGTCTATTGCGAACGTGCCCAGAATATAGCAATGCTATTTTTTGAGCTAGATACATACCAGCCTTCTGGTCACGAGAGGCGTCAAACAGTCTCTTCGCAAGCTCTCCATAGAAAGATCTAGCAATTGGACCCCATAACCCGCTTTATTACACTATCTTTGCTTGTAATTATACATTTCAATTTCCTCTTCATTGGTGAAGATGCGTTAGAATTCCCCGGAGACGATTCTTTTGGCTGAAAAGAGCAGTTATGTTACGTATTGAAGCGTATTGTGTTTATAAATTTTTAGTCTATGTATATATTTGAATAATGTTATACTTAGATGTTTATTTTGATAGGTATAGTAATGGTAATATATACTATTATGACGTGGAGATTAGTAAGCTCTCACCCACCTGTAAGATATCAGAACATCCGTAATCATGGTGTTTGGAACTGTGCCGCAATATCGGATACTTAAAACCAATTATATATAGTAAATATCCCGCAAGCATCTAAAACAAATAATTTAATCTATATATTGATACGTACTATGAAATGAAGTCCTTGAGGTGATGGTGAAGTAGGCGGATTCGTTCCTGTGGTCTAAAAAAAGTAATGAGTATAAATGAAATTATTATGCACATACTCGTAGGCTATGCCGCTACATTAATACAATTGCTAGAAGCGCAATGTATATAAAAATATTTATTTATTAATTTGATAAAATAATAAAAATAGCATGTACCCTGGTCGTTTTAGAACATAATTTAGCTATTTCAAGGGTGGGAATAGCTCCTGGTTAAATATCGCCTCCCTTTTTCTTTTATTACAAACAAATTTTCACTAAAATGTAGTGAGCATATTGTGCTCCTTTTTTTTTTGGTATCCAATCGATTCGTCCTGTTGCTTCTACCCATTTTAATTTTTCTTTGAGTGTGGACGGAAAGCTAAAAAACGCATAAGTTATTTAGTCAAAGTAAACCTGGACAGATTTTGGAAGCAAAGCAGAGCACATGTAACGTTTTGAATCTTTGCTATTTGCCAATTACTAAACAACTGGAGTATCGATATATTCTTATCGCAATAGAGATACATCACTCAACACGTCATATTTGCACATAATATGACGTTTAGAGTAGATTGCCGTGTAAAGTCGATCCTACAAACAGTAGCGTTATGTTAAATCAGCAATGTATACTTTTTGTGTCACAGTGATATTTAATTTAATTTAGATGAAATATGTACTTACCGATGAAAACTAATGTTTCCATTAGAAAGATTAAATATATGGCTTGGTCTCCTGCAGCTTACAACGGCACAAGCAGGCAATCTTGCCTAAATTATGCTATAAAATGCCTATATGAATGTCAATGAGCGACTGGCATGTGTCAAATTGTGCAATATAAGATATGCTTGTAGAATTCATATCACGGACACGAGTATCAGGCGAAATGCTATATCTATTTGTATTATATTATCTATGACATTTGCGATGTTTTGAAGATATGTCGAAGGACGGTCCTTAAATTCCTATAGATTACGACACAACGTGCATCGACGGCTGACTTTAAGCTTCGAAATACGACAGCTCGTCAAAGAACGGTCGTCAGCAATAGAAAATATTGTAGGGTGACGTATTATTGTCGTATTACAAGAACCTACCAAAGAAATATAACCTAAGGCATAGAAGTAACACTAAATAACAACAGCGGTTGCTATGATTGATATCTTCTTTCTAATGGCACATGCAGTATGATAGAAAGAGCTGTCGATAGGTTTAGCAGCACGCTCTTATAGCAGAATCGTGGTAGGCAAACAGTAGACAAAACATAGAGTTAGGAAACCGAGTGTTGTTCGTAACAGTGATGATTTATCGATAAATATTTTTGGTCAAATGTCTAACTTTAGTATGTGTCGATATATTTAAGCCGTATAAATAAACAACTAAAATATTGAAATTGTAGTTTTTGCTGTTGACGCCGGACAGTGCTTTGCAAAGACTTGCCAGACAGACAGTACTAAAAAAATCACGTGTTTAAAGGCCCGCACAAACTATCTGTCGAGACTTACTGTCGCGACAGTAAGTCGCGACAGAAGGGTAAGGCCTTGCCACACGATACAATTTTACCACTGATCAAATTTTCAATCGAATTGGCTTTGCCCGTCTACACGACACAATCAAATCACTGATTTGCATTCCGCCCACCCGATTGGTTAAAATCTGGTGGTACCGCCCACCCGATGAACTTGAGTTGGACGACTGGCGTCTACACGTCACGATTTCATCAAGTGATTTAGTCAAGTTGGACGTAAAATTGTGCCGTGTGGCAAGGCCTGTATCTGGACAAGGAAAATCCATTCAAGTGTGCACAATATCGGACGTCTGTCGCGGACGTGACCTTGAGCGTATCAGTCAGGATAGCACTAATATGATAAATAATATAGAAGTAGGTAGATTAATTAAAATCGTTGTAATTATTATATTTTATTAATATGTTCAAACTAAAATTACACACTTTTTGTTTAGCTTTGGATAAATAATTCTACCGGGTGTGCAATGTCCGGGCTTAAATGTAATGTAAGCACAGCTTTCGGTTTTAAACGACGCCAGGTGCTTTCTGTCTTTAAAAAACAGTCTTTCTCAAAATGACGTGAACAAATATGATGGTACTTCTGCTAAATCAAACTAGGCCGTCCAACGGCATTTATCCAAAGTTTTCTTGTGACGTCATTAATAGGCAACCTGTAATAAAAAACACCTTCTTAATAATGAAAAAATGCTACTCGCATCCCTAATCCATCTACTATTTTATAGATGCAGAAATGTAAGCCTACACACACGCGCTTACACTGGAACACTTGGCTTTAGGTTAATAGACGCTACTTTTAAGGTAGGTATCTAAGTAAATTATGCACATTAAACTGCGCTTACTATCAAACGCGCGATAGAAAATTAGACCGCTGGATGTCTTTGTTTATTGTCAACTTAGCAACCGCGGCTACCCGCTGTCGCTTCCAGCTACAGTTTTACATTCATGTCCGATAGTTAGTTTCCGTATTTATCCCTCATTCAAAAAACATCGATATGTCCTTTCACTGTCAAATCCCATCACTAAGGCTATTAAATCAATAAATGTACAAAATAACAATTTGTGAGTAAAATTCATAACACATACGTATGCAAGCTGTTCCTTTGATTTGCAATACAATGATATTGTGTAAACTTAACACTCATTATAGCATTAATACGAGAAAAGTAAATACATTTGTAGGAAAATTCCGACTCACTGCTAGAAGATAAAGTTTCTCCTGTTATTTCCGTTCCGAGAATAGCGGAATCCACATTCCGATATCACATACACAATGTGTATTAATTAATGAGTACACTATTTAATTTTTATAAGCTTACTTACTATTTAAATGCAAAAAAGTTATTAAAAATGTAAACACAAACATCCAACAAATTTTACACTGTTGACAGATCACAGCACGGCTATTTAGAGAATGTAGTCAAAGATATGAGTATGTAAAGAGTATATGCCTCTTTAAATGAGACGCGTAATTTGACGTTATGATTAACCAACTAAGACCAACTGACATTACATGTTGCACGTTCGGTATAAGGAAATTTATAGGGCATGTTCTCTCTAGTCTAAACGTCCAACCTCTTTGGTGCTGCGCATGTGCTGTCGCATATCTGTCAGTACCAAGGAGCAATTATTATACTGTTACATCATACATAATGTCATATTGTGCACGGTGATTAAATTGTTCGCATATATATACTATATTGTTATTATACCCACTATACTGTTGTTACTACTGCATTGGAGTTGCAAATAAAAAAACAATTTCATTTCATTTCATATAAAGTAATAAATTAACTATTATTACTACGCTTAAACGGCTGAAACAATTTTCCCTACTAATATTATAAATGCGAAAATGTTGACAGATATAATATTGGACATGTATTAGGACATGGCTTTGACATTAATTGATTGTATGCAAGGTGATGTTATTATGTACCTTTTGGTAGATAATGTCATGGATACTGACCGAGTTAATTTGTACCCTATAGAAATTATAAATAAATAAAAATACGTTTATTTTTATAACAGACGAAGGACATATTTATATAAACAATGAGGAAAATAACATACTAGGAACAAAAACTTGCACGCCCGTCGTCTGAATTCTGAAATCTTTAGAATAATCAGGAGTGCCTTCACACAACTTGAGACTGAAAGTAGATTTGTGTTACCCCGAATTTAACGCGCGCAAAGCGGCGGGCAAAAGCTAGTAATTTATATTTTAAAAGTGAGAGTCAAGGGAGGAGCCAAGTATTTTATCATCCTGACACTGATGTCATCCATAAAATATTGTCTATCGTATGTCTTCGGATTGGAAATGTCAGATGGAAGTCGTTCTGGTCAAAAGCTTACATTCTACCAAATCTGAGAGACAACGGATTTCGATGTCAAAGTCAGTAGTCTCGGATGCAATCATCATCGTGCTATGAAGATTAATTATGCAAGTGAATATTCGTATGTTTGCATTCATATAATTGGTCGAAATTTGCATAATTTTCCACAATACTTCTAACCCTGACCAAATAAAGCGGGTAAAATTAATTGTCTTAATAATTTAAACAATACAACATTAAAAATATATGAGGAAAATGTGCAAAAAATCCAGCTGATAAATCTGAATTTGTAGCAGTGTATTTCCAGTAAAACAAACTTATCTACGTGTCACCACCCCCTATCTTCCCGTGGGTGTCGTAAGAGGCGACTAAGGGATAACACGATGCAAATACCATCTTTGCGTAGAGACGGAAAACTCGACATCAAACCCTATACGACTGCCTCGTTGGTCTCGCGGCATAAATGTGCGCGTGGGATCGGGAGGTCCTGGGTTCGATTCCTGGGTCGGGCAATGTTATTGAGTTTTTCTGTCACAAAATTCTCAGTAGCAGCACGGAGTCTGGAAATGTGCCCGGTACGGCAATAGGCTCGCCCCTTATTACGTGGGACTAAAGTATATCTGGCGAAAAGTGGGTGTAGAAATACACCTCTGCCTACCCCTTCGGGGATGAAAGGCGTAACGATATGTATGTATGTATGTACATACGTATCTCCAAGCTCACTTAAAAACGAAAACGGCAATAAACAACAACATAATTCTCTTTTACTTTCACCAAAATTTCACACAACTATACAAAAAAGTCCACAAAAGGCGTAAATCTTTCGCCGCACGCCACTCACGCCATATTGTACAGATTTGCATCCACTGAAAAGGATATCGTAGTCCTACCACTTATGAAGTTAATCGGCGCGTCTTTTAGAAGAAATGGGGTGGAATGGGCTGGCAAGAGCGGGGGGAAATCGCGAACTGAATGACAATAAGCGTTCCCCCCCTTTTTATTGACTTCCAACGTTTTTAAATCTGATTGGTTGTCGCTTGTGCGTGCATTTTGTATTTCGGTATACGTGGTTCTTTTCGTATCTGATTCGCTTTCACTGTATGAATATGTTCATAGTAAAATGCTTGTTTATTTGCTGCATCGATGTTGGGACCTGATATAAATATCGTTAGTGTATTTACTGCGATAAAATCTTTTTACGGAATATTGCGTAATAAACTCATGTGTAGGTACTTCAATCCGTGTGGTGACGGATTAAGAATACGGAATGACACCACCCCATATCATCCCATGGGTGTCGTAAGAGCCGACAGAGGGAGCATATTATACAGAGAGCAACACTGTAAGAGAGGGAAAACTTGATACAAACCCTATACCAACCCGTTTGGCCAGCGTGGTATAGTAGGTCAATTCCTTCTTTCAAAGGAGAGGCCTAGTCCAGCAGTGAACTGTTTAAGACTGATGAAGTGTGTAGGTATTTCAAGTAAGAGTGTTTGTTCGAAATGACGTTTTTCTACAAGTGAAGATTAACGGTTTGTTATTTCAGCAGGATTATTGAAAGATACCGATGGATCTATGGTAAATTAGAACCCACTGGAACAACTTATGCTTGTTCTCACTATTATATTTTCGCAGAATCAACATTATTGAAGCTAGAAACACGAAATTTGGATAGTGGGTGGGAAATCCATTCAAGTGTGCACAATATCGGACGTCTGTCGCGGACGTGACCTTGAGCGTATCAGTCAGGATAGCACTAATATGATAAATAATATAGAAGTAGGTAGATTAATTAAAATCGTTGTAATTATTATATTTTATTAATATGTTCAAACTAAAATTACACACTTTTTGTTTAGCTTTGGATAAATAATTCTACCGGGTGTGCAATGTCCGGGCTTAAATGTAATGTAAGCACAGCTTTCGGTTTTAAACGACGCCAGGTGCTTTCTGTCTTTAAAAAACAGTCTTTCTCAAAATGACGTGAACAAATATGATGGTACTTCTGCTAAATCAAACTAGGCCGTCCAACGGCATTTATCCAAAGTTTTCTTGTGACGTCATTAATAGGCAACCTGTAATAAAAAACACCTTCTTAATAATGAAAAAATGCTACTCGCATCCCTAATCCATCTACTATTTTATAGATGCAGAAATGTAAGCCTACACACACGCGCTTACACTGGAACACTTGGCTTTAGGTTAATAGACGCTACTTTTAAGGTAGGTATCTAAGTAAATTATGCACATTAAACTGCGCTTACTATCAAACGCGCGATAGAAAATTAGACCGCTGGATGTCTTTGTTTATTGTCAACTTAGCAACCGCGGCTACCCGCTGTCGCTTCCAGCTACAGTTTTACATTCATGTCCGATAGTTAGTTTCCGTATTTATCCCTCATTCAAAAAACATCGATATGTCCTTTCACTGTCAAATCCCATCACTAAGGCTATTAAATCAATAAATGTACAAAATAACAATTTGTGAGTAAAATTCATAACACATACGTATGCAAGCTGTTCCTTTGATTTGCAATACAATGATATTGTGTAAACTTAACACTCATTATAGCATTAATACGAGAAAAGTAAATACATTTGTAGGAAAATTCCGACTCACTGCTAGAAGATAAAGTTTCTCCTGTTATTTCCGTTCCGAGAATAGCGGAATCCACATTCCGATATCACATACACAATGTGTATTAATTAATGAGTACACTATTTAATTTTTATAAGCTTACTTACTATTTAAATGCAAAAAAGTTATTAAAAATGTAAACACAAACATCCAACAAATTTTACACTGTTGACAGATCACAGCACGGCTATTTAGAGAATGTAGTCAAAGATATGAGTATGTAAAGAGTATATGCCTCTTTAAATGAGACGCGTAATTTGACGTTATGATTAACCAACTAAGACCAACTGACATTACATGTTGCACGTTCGGTATAAGGAAATTTATAGGGCATGTTCTCTCTAGTCTAAACGTCCAACCTCTTTGGAACCTACAGCTGGCTAGTGTCACATCGTGACGTTTTATGAGCACACAAGTAAACTACACTGTGTCATTGCGCGGGAGACCCGCGTCGCTGGAGCTCACGCCACCGAATGCGATCGTGAAAAGTAGATATAATTTCATAATTACTTGTATTTTATTGTTGTTTTGCTATAAAATTTTTGTTCGTGAAAACAGTCGTACAAAATGTGAATAATGGTCACGTCGAGAAACGTACTGTCATATCACGCAATATAAATAAGAACAAGGTATACCACAACGTCGTCAAGCGGGGGTGAATTTGTATGGGAAATTCTAGTGTCAATTTGAGTAGGTTTTGGAGAACCGCCCTTTGACGTTCTGTCCCGGAACGTGTTAACACATTGAATGCCGAAATTGGCTGTACGGCCAAAGTTGGTTGCCACCATACATTTGTCTATTTACAGATATATACGTATATGGCATCAGCGAAAAAAAAAGCTGCCTGGGTGCCGGTATACGTATAAGTACGTATACGTATAAATACGTAGATTCGGCATCCTTGGTACTTACCCACCCCGCACCCTTCCAAGACCCCTCGTCCCCGCGAGTCACGCGCCGCGATCATAGCTTTTACTAGTGTGCAAGCGATCGAGGGAAGACCGCGCGTGGCACGCGCGTTCTCGCCGATCAAAATGTCTCGTAATTCTCAACGGCGACGACGACGTCCTGTACGTGATGAGCAAATTTTGCATGTAATATCAGATTCAGATTCTGACAACGGTGATTTTTCTTCTGGTTCCGGCGAAGAATATTGCCCAGGACGTGAAGAACATAGAAATTCGTCTACCTCTTCGTCAAGCTCTATTGCCAATGAATCCTTGGTCGAAGCACTGTCATCGGAATTGGACCCAGAATATCAGGAAAAGGGATAGGATAAGGAGTGGGATGAGGGAGAAGAAATAGGGAATAGGGCCTCCGGCACTCTCACTCACCGAACGAAACGCAACAGTTTAGATTCTGTTACTTTACGTCGATTTTCTGTGAGAGGGTAGTACTGCCCCGGTCGAGCCGGCCCATTCATGCTGAAATTAGCAAGGCTCTACTACCTACAATACTACTATTCTGGAGTAATAGTGACGATCGGTAGATAAGACCTTTGGTTGATGTAATTCGATCCAGTGGTTTGGTCCAGACTCCAACAAATGCTCAGCTATGGCAAACTTTCAGCGATGGTTCGTTTGGTCTGTATGTATGAGCGGACTATATACAGTCTTTATGGAGTATTTCTATAGTACAGTTCCAACTTTGTCCGTCACTCCCTTTATGTAAGGCATGTAAGCCGGTACTCCGCTTACTTCCGGTTTACGGTCCTTCCTCTTCAGACGTTGTATCTTCTTGTTGAATCCGTTGCACCTGTACCTCCTGAACATGTGACAGCTCACTGTTCAAATGTTCAGGGTCACAGAGGTCATACGCTCTGTTTACTAGTGAAGTCACTACGGATTCCAAGCACCGGTAATGGCTAACATCTGGATGGAGTACTTCGAAGAATCCATAGACATGCAGGCATCAAATGTAAAGCTATGGAAGAGGTATGTCGACGATGTATTCTGTATCATGAAGGGCGACAAGCAAGATGTAGAACAGTTCGCAAATAGCTTAAACTCCATACACCCTAATATTAGATTTACATTTGAAATGGAGGCAGACGGGTCGTTAGCCTTTCTCGACGTAAAAGTGACAGAGAGGGAAAACGGTACCTTGGGACACACTGTTTATAGAAAACCGACACACACAGATAGGTATCTCAACGCATACTTGCATCATCACCCGCGACACTTGGAATCCGTAGTGACTTCACTAGTAAACAAAGCGTATGTCCTCTGTGACCCTGAACATTTGAACAGTGAGCTGTCACATGTTCAGGAGGTACTTAGGTGCAACGGATTCAACAAGAAGATACAACGTCTGAAGAGGAAGGACCGTAAACCGGAAGTAAGCAGAGTACCGGCTTACATGCCTTACATAAAGGGAGTGACAAAGTTGGAACAGTACTACAGAAATACTCCATAAAGACTGTATATAGACCGCTCTCCAAGGTAGCACAAAATCTGCGCACCCCGAAGGATGTCATTCCTCTACATACACCTGGCGTCTACAAGGTCGACTGCAGATGTGGTAATTCCTATATCGGACAGACCAAACGAACCATCGCTGAAAGGGTCAAGGAACATATCGCAGCTGTAAAAAACCGGCAAATTAACAAGTCTGCCATAGCTGAGCATTTGTTGGAGTCTGGACCAAACCACTGGATCGAATTACATCAACCAAAGGTCTTATCTACCGATCGTCACTATTACTCCAGAATAGTACGTGAAGCGGTTGAAATCAAAAAGCATAAAAATTTCAACCGGGAAGCGGGAAGATGGATACAGACTGTCTACAACTTGGAATCCAGTAATCAACAAATGTATACCCCGCCGCAGTAACACAGCTCATCAGTGTGTAGACGTCATAAGTGTTGTGTGTCGACGTACCGACAGTTCGGATAAAAATCAAAATAAAAAGCAAGTGAGGGTAGCTGCCGAAACCCGCGCTTTACAAGGACGGCGGCGCTGAGATGACATCAGTCCCGCCGCGACCAAGGCTGTTGTAAGACGGCCGAAACGTCGCACACACGGCAAAATGACTACTTTAGGCGGTACAGTTCAGCTCCAGTGGTACAAAAGCAAAACTTTTATAAGATGTTACTTGACGGTATAGAAAACAAACTAACCGTACCATCGCTTCGCTTGCCTGCCGAACCCTGGCACTCTTTGGTTGTGAACATAACAAAGGTAACTTAGGTGCTTTATGATGGGACGGCTATCTAACTCAAAAAATACAAGCTAATTTAGATTCTATCTTTATGTTGATAAATAGCTTTTTGGCCGGCTTAGGTGGCAAATCACCCTAAAAAAAACTCACCCATAGGTGAGTTTCCACTTTTTTAAATCTTTAGTAGGTTTTTCACCCACTTGGTGAAATGAGTATGGGTGAGTTTACTACTTCAGAATTAAGAGGTGGTCAAATCATCCTACTAGTGTTTGCTACACGCTATAAATTGTTTCATTCCTATTTTGTGCGAATATTCCATATATTTAATAAGGCTCCGTGTAACCAAAAGAACACCTTTTTTCAATATTTATATATTACGTGTAATTATAACCCGTGTTAGATGTACAAAATTAAGCTAATTGAAAAAGTCGCATTAAACTTAAAACTAAAAGTATCACCATATCTAAAAAAAGGAACAGTTACACTATTAAAACATATTAACATTGTGTCATAATTAGTGATCGGATAATCGGATGCATATTCACCTAAAGTTCATTTTTAGTACATCACTCACCTTCGATTCGCAGACGATATCGTAGTCATGGCTGAGACCATGGAAGACTAAAGTTCATTTTTGGCTAGATATCCTAGCCAAAGCCTAGAAAAAAATTCTTTACAGGATTCATGTTCACGGCAGTCTGCCGTGAACATGAATCCTGTAAAGAATTCGAAACGTCGGCTAGTAATAAATTAAAAATGTAGTTTCTAGATCATTAGTTTCAAATGTAATAACTCAGTGAAACCAATACATCGCGATAAAATCCGTAAACTGTAGTTTAATTTCAATGTGTAACATTCGCGTAAACCCAAGAAGATATTACAAAATGATTATAGGATAAACCATAAACTAAAGAGTACATACATTTATAATTTAATCTCTTTTAAACCATAAACAAAATACGAAAGATATTTTACATAGTTTTTGTTGTCTTACACAGAAAAATTATTCCTAATTTCTATAGTTAGCAGATAAACATTACGTTATGTAAGTACGGAGGTATCATTTTATATAAATCAATTTGAGCCACGTGTCGCAAGCGACTATACCTATAGGTATTTTTGTATGATACCTACCGGTAGTTATACTGCTTATATTTTTATGAAACGGTAAACCAGCTAAAGGGGTTTGGGTAAAAGTGGCATGATTTTTTAAATACGCGGCCAGTAATGAAAAGTGTTTTGTTAAAAAGAACACATTAAGTCGTTAATTTTTTTCTATGAACGTTACATTCCCACGTTCATCGAAGCCGATATATTTAAAGTAAATAATCTATAAAATCAAATTGCCATTTGCTAAAAATTTAAGACAATTGAAGAGAATGCGACTGGTTAGACAAGATTTAATCGCAGAATTCGTGCCACAGAACTTGGGTTTTCACCACATGACCCCGGACCCGTGAAGAGGTTATATCCCGATGTCTATTCATTCCAAATGCTCTATTTGGAAATCGAGATGGCCCTATAGGTGATCGTAGAGCCATTATTATACTAGACGGCATATACGTTTACTTGCAAAAAAGCAGTAACTATTATTTTCAAAGAAAATCTTATAGCCTTCATAAACATCAACATCAACGGCGAGTACATCACTCACCTTCGATTCGCAGACGATATCGTAGTCATGGCTGAGACCAAGGAAGACCTAGGCACAATGCTCGATGGCCTCTGTAGAGTCTCCCAACAAGTAGGTCTTAAGATGAACATGGACAAGACGAAAATCATGTCGAACGTCCATGTTGTACCTGCTCCTATTCAGGATGCGAATTCTTCAGTCGAAGTTGTGGACAAGTATATCTACCTGGTACCAGTAGTCCAATTAGGTAGGTCCAACTTCGAGAAGGAGGTCCATCGTCGAATCCAACTCGGGTGGGCAGCGTTTGGGCAGCTACGACATATCTTCTCGTCCGATATCCCGCAGTGTCTCAAGACGATAGTCTTTGACTAGTGTGTGTTGCCAGTGATGACTTACGGATCAGAGACGTGGTCGCTCACTATGGGCCTTATCAGAAGGCTCAAGGTCACTCAGAGGGCGATGGAGAGAGATATGCTTGAAGTTTCACTGCGAGATCGAATCAGAAATGAGGAGATCCGCAGTAGAACCTAAGTCGCCGACATAGCTCTCCGGATAGCCAAGCTGAAGTGGCAGTGGGCAGGGCACATAGCTCAAAAAACCGATGGCCGTTGGGGCAGAAAGGTTCTGGAGTGGCGGCCACGTACCGGACGACGCAGCAGAGGTAGGCCCCCCGCAAGGTGGACCGACGATCTCGTCAAGATTGCGGGAGGCGGTTGGATGCGGGCGGCTCAAGACCGGTCTGTGTGGAGAAACTTGGGGCAGCTGTGGACGTCGTGTGGCTGATATGATGATGATGAATGCCGTACATACTCCTCCAATAATATGCGTAACTTTATGAATGTATGTATTGTGCCATGCGTGCTGTATTTTTTCATAATACATATACGTGGTTACGTCTTTATTTAGACGACATGATGTTGAAATTCTTCCTACTTTATCGAAGTAGTCATATATTTCAGCTCCGATATTACTTAGGGCAAAGTTATTTTATGAGTCATTATTATTATATATATCACTATACGTTAGCAACAATATATTAAGTGGCCGCTCAAAAAAAAAATCATGCCACTGTTTCATACAAAATTACCCAAACCCCTTTAGTAAGCTTGCATTATAATGAACAAGGGTGGTTACAATTATAATTTCACGAACTATAAATATTGATAAAAGGTGAATATCTTTTGATTACCCTTATTAAAAATACGGAATATTCGCACAAAATACGAGGGTCAAACTGAAAGTTCTTAGAACTGGCCACTTATAAACAATATAATAAAAAAAATATTCTAAAATTTGAAAATAGAACTCTTTGCCAATATTACTGAGTATATATTTCATTCATTTGTCATTTGTTTTACGATTTGGCAGCAAATTGAAAATTGTCTGTGTCACGTCAACATGAATTTAACACCAGAAAATTTTCGTGCAATGATTTTTTATGACTTTCGATGTCATTTAAGTCAACAAGAAAGTTATGATAGACTACGATTGGCCTTTCACGATGAAGCCCCATCTCGTGCGACTGTTTACAACTGGTTTAATGAGTTTAAACGTGGTCGCACTAATCTCACTGATGATGTACTTGAGGGACGGCCTTCTACGGCGACGACTGAAAATAACATCTGTGTTGTGCGGCGTATGATAGAGACTGACAAAAGAGTGACCTATCAGCAGATTCGGACAAGCTTAGGCATCGGTATGAGTCAAGTGCACAAAATCCTCCACGAACATTTAGCGGTCGGGAAGCTTTGCGCCCGGTGGATACCTCATAATTTGACTAAGGCTCAAAAAGTCCATCGTGTGGATTGGTGCCGTAAAATGATTGAAAGATTTAACGGAGGTGACTCAAATGCTGTGTTCGACATACTAACAGGTGACGAAAGCTGGATTTACTGTTATGATCCTGAAACCAAAAGACAATCTGCTCAGTGGGTGTTTCCTTTCGAGGCGTTGCCAACTAAAGTGAAGAGAGATCGAAGTGCGGGAAAAAAAATGGTGGCCTCGTTCTTTGGAAGGATAGGTCATTTCGCAACAATTGTGTTAGAGGATCAAAAAACAGTTTCTGCAGAATGGTACACTACCAATTGTTTGCCACTTGTCTTGGAAAAAGTTCGAGAGAAACGACCTCGCAGTAGGATCCTCCTTCACCACGACAACGCCTCGTCGCACACCGCCAAGCGAACGATCGACTATTTGGCGACATCAAACGTTGAATTACTGGGTCACCCGCCGTATAGCCCCGACCTCGCGCCTTGTGATTTTTATTTATTTCCAAAAATTAAAGAAAAACTTAAAGGAAAGCGGTTTATGAATGCTGAAGAAGCGGTGGCTGCGTATCGCGATGCCATTGAAGAGACCCCTAAGGACGAGTGGGCAAAGTGCTTTTCCCAGTGGTTCCATCGCATGCAGCGGTGTATTGACGTCAATGGACAATATTTTGAAAAGATATAATAAAACTAATAACTGGCTAATGTAATCAGTTTTTGATTTTCTAAGAACTTTCAGTTTGACCCTCGTAGGAATGAAACAATTGATAGCGTGTAGCAAACACTAGTAGGATGATTTGACCACCTCTTAATTCTGAAGTAGTAAACTCACCCATACTCATTTCACCAAGTGGGTGAAAAACCTACTAAAGATTTAAAAAAGTGGAAACTCACCTATGGGTGAGTTTTTTTTAGGGTGACTTGCCACCTAAGCCTTTTGGCCGCCTAAAGTAGTCATTTTGCCATGTGTGCGTCGGTAAAACATAGTTATTTATACCTACCTTAAATGAATTAAATATCTATACTAATATAATAAAGCGGAAGAGTTTGTTTGTTTGTTTGAACGCGCTAATCTCAGGAACTACCGGTCGGATCTGAAAAATTCTTTTTGTATACGATAGCCCAATTATTCCGGAAGGCTATAGGCTATATAACATAACGCTTCGACCCTTTGGGGCTGGGCAAAAGGCTAAAAAGGCTAGTTCCTGAGATTAGCCGACATTATCTTAGCCAAAAGATAATGTCGGCTAATCTCAGGAACTAGCAGTCAGATTTTAAAAATTGTTATTACCTATGATAGCCCAATTATTCCGAAAGGCTATAGGCTAAATAAAATTACGCCACAACTTTTAGGGGTCAGACAAAAATAATAAAATGGTCAAACGAGAAGGGGGTGGGTTGGGTCAAAGGCAAAAAAAGGCTAGACGAATAGGATACAATCTATATGGGTATCGTTTTCGAGATTTTCGGGAGGCTGATTAATAATATGAAATTTATTTAGTGATCCACGATGACGGACGGGAAATCAAAGATGGCGAGTGAGAAAATTTTAAAAATCAATATTGGTATTGCCTTCGATATTTTAAGGGGTGTGGAATCGAAATACAACATCTATTGCGTGATCAAAGATGGCGGATGGGGGAAATCAAAGATGGCGGATGGGAAAATTTAAAAAAATCGATATTGGTATCGTCTGCGATGTTAAAAGGGATGGGGAATCCAAATACAATCCATCTGTTTCGTGATTCAAGATGGTGGATGGGAAATCAAAGATGGCGGATGGGAAAAATTTAAAAATTCAATATGGGTATCGTCTCTGATGATTTAAGGGATGGAGAATCCAAATACAACATCTATTTCGTGATCAAAGATGGCGGATAGGAAATCAAAGATGGCGGACGGGATTTTTTTAAAGTCGATATGGGTATCGTATCCGATATTTTAAGGAATGGGGAATTTAAAAACACCATCCATACAACATCTGTTTAGTGATCAAAGATGGCGGATGGGATTTTTTTTAAAAATCAATATGGGTATCGTCTCCGATGTTAAAAGGGATGGGGAATCCAAATACAACATCTGTTTCGTGATTCAAGATGGTGGATGGAAAATCAAAGATGGCGGATGGGAAATTTTTTAAAAATCAATATGGGTATCGTCTCTGATGATTTAAGGGATGGAGAATCCAAATACAACATCTATTTCGTGATCAAAGATGGCGGATAGGAAATCAAAGATGGCGGACGGGATTTTTTTTAAAGTCGAAATGGGTATCGTCTCCGATATTTTATGGAATGGGGAATTCAAAAACACTATCTATTTCGTGATCAAAGATGGCGGATGGGATTTTTTTTTTAAATCAATATGGGTATCGTCTCCGATGTTTAAAGGGATGGGGAATCCAAATACAGCATCTGTTTAGTGATTCAAGATGGCGGATGGGAAAAATTTTAAAAATCAATATAGGTATCGTCTCTGATGATTTAAGGGATAGTGAATCCAAATACAACATCTGTTTTGTGATCAAAGATGGCGGATAGGAAATCAAAGATGGCGGACGGGATTTTTTTTTAAAGTCGATATGGGTATCGTCTCTCATATTTTAAGGAATGGGGAATTCAATATTATATAAAAATCTACGTTTGTTTGTTCATCATTTATTGACTCTGAAATGATAAGAGATTAAGCGCTAAGTCAATGGTAACTTTGGAAAAGGGGTTTGCAAAAAAGGGGAATTAAATAAAAACTCTTAAAAAGGCGATACGGAGTTCGCTGGGTCAGCTAGTCGCGAATAAGACCCTTTTTATTAAAATTGTATGATGTATACAAAACCCCAAAGGTTTAAATCGATTTTTTTACATATATCTAAATCAGCCGCGGTATAAGCTCGCCAGTGCATGCGCTTGCATTGAAGTAATCGATCGACGGTAAATAATAATTGCCACAGTACCGTCAATAGTACCTACTGCCGAAGGTCGCGGGTTCGATTCTCGCTCAAGTCTAACATTTGACTTGGTCTGGGTATTTCTATGTATAATAATGTATGTACTTACAAAAAAAGTATGTATGTCTATCCATTGTCTAGTACCCATAGCACAAGCTTCTGCTTAGTTTGGGACTAGATGGAGTTGTGTGAATATTATTTGCGATTAAAAACCGCGCTGCAGTAACCACAAGTGCGGCCTCATGATTTTTCTTTTTTTTTACTGTTGGTCATCAAATTTAGTCCTCGTCGTCTGATTTAAGCAGTCATGGAGTCTCATAGTACTTAAATACCTAATAGTCATCATCAGACCTTCACCTTGATGGTCCAGAACAACCTTTTCACGGCCCCTTTAAAGGCCACGGTTCTCAAATCAAAGAAGGACCTGCGGTTCAAAGGGAAAAAGAACAGTGATGGTTCGGCAAAGATAAGAGGCACCGAATACGTTTTTGTGCGAGACAGTATCTGTTCTTCCGTATTGAGTGGCACCTTAAGCTTCTTCAGAGCAGTCGCCGTGATAAAGTCGGTTAAAGAATAAAGACAGCCATTGAGGCAACGTCTCTGCGTAATTGCAGAGATTCAAGGGACGTAGTAGCCTCAGGATCCCCAATAATACGGACATCACGCCGTTGCAACCTGTCGAAAGCATACGATATATTATTATACTGAGCCATTCCACAGGTGAGAGCAAAATTCCACGCAAGATTGAGCCCGAGTCTTATATAGCAGACACAACTTGCTCCGCCATGAAAAACCTCCTCGCTATATAGTCACGCCTGTATCCACGAAGGGTAGGCAGAGGTGTAATATTACACCCCACATTTCGCCTTGTTATGAAATTGTAGGTCCCCCGTAACAGGGGGCGAGCCTATTGCCGTTACCGGGCACATTGCCAGACTCCGTGCTGCTACTGAGATTTCGGAAAACCCAGTAATACTTTAGCTCGACCCGGGAATCGAACCCGGGCGGGACCTTCTGATCAACAGTCGCATACTCTATCCGCTAGACCACGGAGGCAGTCCACGGGTCCACTGGACTACGGTGGGAGTATTTCTATCAATATACAATATTTCTTTCTTTCTACGAGTACCTATGTACTTATAGTAGGTATTTGTCCGATTTGTACGCGCTCTTTGCCATCTGACCTTGCATGTTTCAAGACTTATGTACTGAAATCGTTGAAATATTGATCTTGCGTTACGCTCTCAATAAAAGATAAGTGTTTGATATTGAGGAAAAAATTTATTAATATATAGAGTTTAAAAAATGGCGAGTCAAATACCATATTTTTTATTTTAAGAGACAGCGTCCGCACTAGAATATATTATTAATCCTGTATCGCAAGGTACTTTGTAAAAATTAAATCATGAACATAAAGCATATCCAGGTTTGAAACAACAATAATGCAACTCACAAATTGTTGTTTGGTGAAAAATCAAACCCACACTCCCGACGCAGTGTAAAGTGATGAGGCGACTGCTTAATCCACTACGCCAGTGTTTCCCATTTGCCGGGTACTGCGATAGGGAGAGGTACCGCGACCCGGTACCGGGACGTCAAAATAAAATACCGGGTCGCAACATTCCCGCCTTGTTTTAAAAATAATACCTACTATCGATCGACGTATAGTTTAGTAACTAAATAGCCGATACCAAAATATTATAATTAAGTACCTTGTATTAATAAAAAACTTATTATTAGTAAAACTAATATAACACAAAGAACGCAAAATTGACCTCTTGAACGCTTGACCGCGTGACCGCTCTCTGTCTGATAGAGCCCTAATAGCATACTATGGTAATAGGTATCAGCATTTATTTCGTATATAAATATCTACAATCTACATAAAAATGACTCTCGTAGTCAACGACAGTCATCGTAGATTCGCAGAGTAGTCAAAGGATGTAGGTACGTTTCATTATTAACAGAAATGAAAGTGTTAATACTTAAACCGTCGTCTTCCACCATCGTGCATTCGGTGCATTCACAACGCCATCACTATCCGTACTGACAGTACCTATTTAAATTTAACATGGGTATTTAACTATTCGGAAAGATATTAGATTTATTTTCTTTTCGTTTTTGTATATATTTATGTTGTTGTATGTCACCACCCCATATCATCCCATGGGTGTCATAAGAGCCGACACAGAGAACATAATAAAGAGAACATAACTGTAAGAGAAGGAAAACTTGATACAAACCCTATACCAACCCGTTCGGCCAGCATGGTATAGTAGGCCAATTTCTCCTTTCAAAGGAGAGGCCTAGTCCAGCAGTGGACTGTTAAAGGCTGATGATGATGATGATGATGATGATGATGATGATGTTGTATGACACACAAATGTTAAATGACACACAAACAAACGAGAGCCAAATTTCCAACGTAGTCTGGTGGCCTCCATTTCACGTGACCATACCTTCGTAGCATACTCTCCTGCATCTTGTCGGCGTGTACGCTTCCTCTCTCGTATTCGTTGCGGATTTTATCGAGCCTGGTTACGCCGCACATCCACATCAGCATCTTCATTTCGGCAACTTGCATCTTTTGGGTTGCAGCCCATGTTTCGCTGCCATTCGAAAGAACTGGCCTTATAGATCAAACCCTTGAGTTTGACAGGTATCTTCTTGTCGCAGGTAACACCAGTTACTTAATCTCGCTACTTAAGCCATGCTGCGGCTATTCTGTGTTGGATTTTGCATGGTAAGTTCCCAAATCTGGGCATCATACCACCTAGATACTTGTATTGATCGCACACAGTAACAAGTTGGCCATCGTTAGAAATTGGACTGTTGTTAATTGGGCCTGGGTCATTAAAAGCCATGCACTGGGTCTTCACAACACTCAACACTAAGTCACCGGTCGCGGCCTGTAACTGCTGTTTCCACGACAGAATTTAAGTGCCTCTTGCAACTCTGTGCGGCTCTCGGTGCAGATAGCAACGTCGCAGGGCCGAACCTTCCCTATGTGCAAAGTGTGCGGCGCACACAGGCGCCAGGATGACAGGGGCGCCGCGCGCCGAGATATGCGTTAATTATAACAGTTATTTTCGAAAAAGGATGCCAAAAAAGGCGCTTCACAGATTTCGCACACAGGCGCTGTGGCGTAGGAATAGGCCGGAATTGTTAGGTAGCGACTATAAAAAAAAAAGGTCATCCGCCCTACGCCACAGAACAGGCGCTTCATAGATTTCGCACACAGGCGCTGCATTGGGTCGGAACGGCCCTGCAACGTCATCTGCGTAGATGAAAGTCCACGTGGCTGAAGATTGCGCCGCTTCAGTGAGTGAGTCTAATACCAAGCAAAACAGGAAGGGATTCAGTACTGAGCTTTGATGCACACCTTCTGCAACCACTATTGGTTTTGTTTGACCTACTACTGTTCGTACATACCATTGACCTCGCACTCGTACCCATGATGGTAATATAGTGTTCGGGTACGTTCTTCTTGCGAAGACTCCACCAGATCGTATCCCTTGGGACGTGATCAAAAGCCTTTTCCATGTCCAAGAATGCAACATACAATGGTCGAAGTTTTGCTCGATAGGTATGTACTCTTCAGCGATCGTACCTATTTAGAGCAAACATAGGATCGGTAGGTAGTAGATATTTGGGATATATAAGTTTAATCGCTAAGTCCTGAGCCTAATCGCTATCGTTATTAATTAAATTTAAAAGACAACGTAAGTACAAAACTAAAATTATATTTTAGACATTATCGATAGGATATGTTATCTTCCATCAGATCCATCCGTTAGCATTTGGTTTGATGGAACGGTCTGCCGATGTACTACCTATTATAATATGCATTTCTCTTGCCTAATATGTATCTTGAGTTATCGAACCAATAACGCTAACCAATAGATAAAAGTACCTCAGAAACTGGGCATCAGATCTAGTAAAATAAGGTAAACACACAGAAAGTACACGATGTTTAATTGTGAGTGAAGGCAAAAAAGGGAAGACTCAGTGGCGTAGCTGGAGAGGTTAGGCGAGGCTGGACTGCACCTTTTCTTTATGCGTCTGTCGTCCGAATTTACTATTTTTGGAGTGACACTCGGTACTAGGTAGCTCAACTTCAACAACAAAATAAAAACATTAGCGTTTTATTTTATTCTACATCGATATCTCATATTTTCAGCTTATAGTCGATTTTTAGACTTGTTTAGTCGATCACGATACTAAGTATCGACTATATGGCTGCGGTGACGTGAGTAACGTCACCATTATCATTTTATACGACCGATTTTAAAAGTGGGTGTCTATGTGACAATTATCTTATCTCTCTTTCTTTTCTCATCTTAATAAATGAGATTTATCTGTCAAACTTAAAACTGACTGACTCTAGAATTTAGTCGTGTCGTCTTTCGAATGATGCATACAAATTGAATTGACCCAGTAAAATAATAAAATAAAATCGAGCCGAGATTCATCAAAAATTGTATTATGTAGTGAAAATTATACACGGAGAGTGTTATCGGGAAGTTTCCTTTGGTAAGACAAAGCGGAATGTATTTGAAGTGCCTCCCGTGTCGTAAATAAGTTGTCTGGTTCAAGTTTTTGTGTAGTGATATGTGCTCATCGCTAAACAGTGGTATTATTGTTTTAATTCCCACGCTCGTTTTGTGAATGTTGTAGATACATGTAGAAGGAAGACCGATAATGTCTGACTACGATCTTCAGTTCCAAGCGGATTTGGAAAAGGCGCAGGCTTTGAGTTTAGAAAGTCTAGCGCTAGAACAGTTTCGTAGGCAGAAGCTACTGTCGAGTTCAGGTAACTGACGTAACTTTGTTTATTCCGTCAAATTTGTGATGATCCAAGGTCTCCGAACAAACATTTCGCTCAGCAACCTTTGTTTCATGTATTGTGTTAATGATAAAGTAATTTGGCATTCTTGGTTGGTATTTCATAACCGCCTACGTAAATGCGTTCATTTGAATGTGAAGTGGCCAAGATATAAAGATAATAATAGTACAATAATACAATTTTGGTTATTTAATTAATAATTATTCAAATCTATGCAACTTTTAATTTTGAAGTATCTTCCATCATGATGTTGGAGCACATTAATATTTAAACTATAACAGTTCCAAAACTTATCACAGATACCTAATTGTTATTTAAAATATTGTTTGCTCTGATTATATTCTATAAACCCAAAGATAATATTGTACTTGAAACTGTATAAACAATTATAATGAAGTACATTGAAACTTTTTAAATGCATAATAATTTGTAATCATTTGCTATCTATGATGGCCTCATTGTTTTCACAGTAATTTGATGATTTATGAAATATGTAGGTACTCTTAACTTTTGCTTAAATATTTGAGATTTAAAAAAGTAGTAAACCTTATTGTTACCTTGTTGTTACTTACTGTACTTCTGTTTGATCTATACACATAAGTAAAATTGAAGTGTCTGTTTGTAATATTAAAATAACCGCTTTTTACTAAATGCATATGCATGCCGAAATGACCATTTTTCAATTTGTGTCTGTCTGTTTGTTCCCGCTAATCTCTGGAACGGCTGGACCGATTTAGACAGGACTTTCAGTGGCAGATAGCTGATGTACCAAGGAGAATCTTAGGCTATACATTAGCCGGGTACGCAAAGCAATTTGCCATACAAGATTGACATTTTATGGTGTTACGAATAAGTAGTATCTGTATACAATTTGATAGTGATGTTAATTAAAGAGATTTTTAAGTATAGAATATCTAGCTATATTGTGACCTGTGTTGATATCAAAATCAATAATTTTAATTATATTTTGTGTCCATTGGTTGCATGTTTGTAAAGTTCCCTATGTCACAGGATTATTTCCTAGTGCAGGAGTTGTCTTTAAAAACAAAAGGAATATAGGTAATGTGAATGTGAACTATTCATGGATTCACATCAAAACATAGTCAGGTTCTTGGCAGTTTAGAGTCATAAATAATGAACTGGATAGATATAGGAGTGTCTAAGGGGAAAGTGGTGAAATGCTCTGCATCCTCAAATGAAGTATTACTTTTTTCTTTTTGTGTTGATCTTGATAAAACCTCCTTCACAATATTTAAGTCCAAAATAAGCATAAAGGGCTTATTCAACACATACAGACTGTTTATTTACTTGAAAAACAATTTTATATTCATTAACCTTTCAAGTACCGCGCCCTCTAAAACGTCAATTTGGCTATACGACCGCGCCGTACGACATCATCGCGCGCGCGGTACTAGACATTGAATGTAATCGCTCTGACAGGTCTTTGTTTATGTTTTCAAGAGTTCAAGTTATAATTTCTTGAAACCCACTTATATAGCCAATATTAAAAAAATATAATAATATCATTTGAGTGTATATTTAGTTTTGTATAGCTCTCTGTTTTGAACGGATCTTAGAATACCGGTTCTATCGACAATTGTAGCGTATTATAATCAAAAACAAAATATTTTTTTGTTTATTTTTATATTTTTATATTCTGTATAATATGGGTTTTCCAATTAAAGCTAAAAATATGCATGTATCCATTATAATAATTCCCCCTTTTCAATAGCAAACATTTGCTAAAATTCACAGTTTCGCGCGCATTGAAATGAAATGTCCTTTTACTTTTTAATTTGAAATCAAATTGGATCAGATGAAGGTTTCATAGCTGTCTATGATTCGTAAAAATGCAATGCCATTTGAAATAATTGATAAAATGTACTAGGCCAGTGTAAAAAACGTCATAGATTGAAGGACGGAATCTGGACATGAATTCATGTCGTCGGTAAACAAGGGGACTTTTTTGTAGGACATGAATTCATGTCCTCGGTCGTCGAAAGGTTAATAATATATGATCAAGTAGGAATAACTAAGGAAATATAATAACTATGATAGGTATTTTTAGAAACAATCTGGTAAGCTTATTTAATAATACTGTAGTATCTCTTTGTTTTCTTATAATTAATTTAACTACCTAACAGTACAGATAGTACCACAATACCTGTTTGTCCTCTGTGGAGAACAGATACCTGTCAAAAAACTAGTGCCTAGTGGTATAAATAATTTCAGAGTATTGTTCGTTTTTATTATGTAATGGAGGATACCTGCTGCATCCTCATATTTTATTTAAATGTGAAGAGAACAAAAAAAAGAGAATGGAGAACAAATGGTTACATTTGTTTTTAATTCTGTGAGTTATTTTGGCAAACCCTTCATAGTACACCCATACAGTCCTCAAGGAACATATGTGATAAAAGACAATGCAACCGATTGGCCCAAACAATTGAAACCCCTTGTGCACAATTGAAACCTATTCTAAACGTAAGTCCTAGCCATTTATTGCAACTTTTACTATGAGGCCAAATAAATCTAACCCAGTAAAAAAAAGATACAGGGTAACAAACATTTTTAAAAAATGTGGATTTTTATAATCATTTATTTAAACGGCACGTGGTTTAAAGTGTGATTAATGAGCGCGCTGCTGCTGTACCGATAGAGCGACAGGTAGCCAGTCGCTCCACGCCTCAATCCCGCGCTCTATCTATTGTGGTAGGGAATCATTTTATCTGTCTCGGTTAAATTATTTTTTATTTTGAATCCTACCTATCCTATCCTACGTCCTATTTTTAGGTGCTCTAATCTCCATTAAGTTTGCAATTGGCAACATTTTAAATCTGTTTAAAACAAACAACTTATAATTAAGTGATAAAAAATATCCACACTTTTTAATACTTTTGTTACCCTGTATCTTTTTTTTACTGGGATAGATTTATTTCATCAGCCTTTAACAGTCCACTGCTGGACTAGGCCTCTCCTTTGAAAGGAGGAATTGGCCTACTATACCACGCTGGCCAAACGGAAGAAGAAGATTTATTTGGCCCCATAGTAAAAGTTGCAATAAATGGTTAGTACTTTCGTTTGGAATAGGTTTCAAATATGCACAACAGGTTTCATATTTTTGGACCAACAGTCAAAGGAAAAGTTGCATTATCTTTTCAAATTCTTGCACCCAATAGTTTTGACTAATGATGTTCGAATCTGCTATTTATCAATCGCATGCTATGAACTATATGCTAAATTTTTAAATTTTAGCATGCTATTGAAAATGCTATAATATAGCATGCTATCGTGTGAAGCGTCAACACCCTTCGTGTGACCGCTAGTTTTAGCACATGTACGATATAGCGCGCTGTCGCGCTATCCATATTTGAACGTAGGTTAATATAGCGTCGACAAACATGCTATTTGCCTAACGAGCCTGAAGACTATGCGTGGGCAGATAACATGGTGAACTGTAATGTTACACATGAATAAACAATACATATACATATTTGTATATTTCTTCTAAGTATAAAATGTAATCATTATGCACAACAAACAAATATTAACCAACTAATTAATAATAAATAAGTCAATTAATTTTCCTTCATACTTTTCAGGCTTAGGACTGTATATAATTAATCATATATCATTTTAACACACATGTTACAGAGATCATTCATTGATACACAGTATTACGTGTCCTATCACAGTTTTTTTTAATCAAACACAAAACACTTAACTTTTGAGAACGTAAAATAACTCGCATACTTATATGCCTACTTAAATCGCGCGAGCCGTCGAACAGCTAAAATTCACACGCTACGCAAGTTCACGTCTGGCTGCTCGCGTTAGCACGAGAAGACTGATCGCAAATATCGCAAATCGCAGCGCTGCGAACGTGCGAAGTGCGATGTGCCGTCGCGTTGGCGCGGTGTTTGATTTATATGCTATATGCTATTTTATAGCACGAACGAGAGCCGAATGAACTTGCTATTGGATGCGAAATAAAATTAGCGTGCTGTGCTATTGTGCTATATGCTGTATATATATATAACCACCATTAGTTTTGACTGTGCATTATCTGTCAGTATGCAAGAATTATATACAGGATGTTTGGTAATTCAGTCATTTCCTTGAAGGAGATGATATTTGAGGTCATTTGCAACAAATTGTCAACTAGGGGTCCAAAATTAATGGTTTCTGAGATATCGAGATTTGAAGTTTTTTTTTTAATTTTCCACCTTGTCATCAATCAATCATCATCAATTAAAAGTTTTAACTCAAATCTGTAGTTCCTGAAATTAGGACCTTCAACTGAACAAACAAACTGGAGCTTTCTTTCTTCTTGGGCTATAAATGATTTTAAGTATGATTCTTATATAATTACTTATTTAGTTAATTGATAATATGAACTTAAAAGTTGAAGCCAATACAAATTCAGATTATAATCAATGAAAAAGTTATCATAATGTATATTTTATGTACCTACCATTTGTATTGATATCAGTTGTTTTCCTGGTAATCCATATTTGTTTATAATGTTTTATGTTAACAATACACTATTGGATACAGTAATGGAATTCCAGTAATTCAATTGTTGTGGCAAGTCTTATTTGCTAATGTATACAAATAGGAATATTAAATTTATTCACAAGGTGATCAATCACAAGAAATCAGAACTATGGGTTACATCCACACAATTTTCTGTATTTTGACACCATCACCTACTGAGGCAAGCTAAATGCATCTGGTATAAAATAATATCAACAAGTAGCTTTACAAAGTGTCATCCCCTATCTCCTATCTTCTAGTAAAAGAGTCACAAAAACCAGTAAAGCTGTTTGAGAGATTAGCCTAGACTTTTTGTCTGGGATAACCTCTTGAGTAGGGTAGAGATATAGATTTTTTTTTGACAGCACATATAATATGTGACTACCCACATAAGTGAACCATCAAGAACTAACCACCACCATACTTTTATTGCTTCTATGGGATTAAATATGCATGCATGTAAATAAAATAAATCCAACTTGTGTTACAAAAAAGATGTATTGCTACAACATAAATAAGGAAAACTTGAAGAATCAAAGATAAATATTAAAGCTGTCTTGGTTCATCTCGAAATAAAAAAAAATCGGGCAAGTGCGAGTGTGACTCGCGCACCGAGGGTTCCGTACGCATTTTACCTTATTTGAGGTTGAATTACGCTAGTCCTCTAAATCTGTATGAGCGCCCATACAACTTAGAGGACTATCTTAAATGGAGTCTACTATGTATGTAAGTATGGGGACACCTTAAATTTTCCACTTTTTTATTTTTTGTAATTTTTCCTTTATTTGTGCTGTAAGACCCTGCTTTTGGCCAAATTTCGTGATTCTAGTTCAACGGGAACTACCATATAGGTTTTCGACCCAAAACCTATAGGGTACTTACGGTTAACCTAGAATTGTCAATTTTGGTCAAAACCAAGGTCTTACAGCACAAGTAAAGGAAAAATTCCGAAAATTAAAAAAAGTTGAAAATTAAGGTTAATTTTGGTAGGTACTTACAAGTTTTCGCAAAAATCTAATTTTGACCATATCTTTTTATTGGGTTGACCCAGGACCCTGATTTTCATACACCTAATAGCAACCATAGACCTCAGTATCTGGTACAAATTTCAATTTGCTAGGTCCACCCGTTCCTGAGAAAATCGGTGGTGACACACGGACAGACAGACAGACAAACAGACAGACAGACGGACAAGAAAGTGATCTTATAAGGGTTCCTTTTTTTACCTTGAGGTACGGAACACTAAAAACCAGTTACTTTTTTATTTATTATTATATTGATGATACTGTGAATATAATTGGTATCTATACTTTAGGTAGAAAACATAATTAAACTTTAAAGATGTTTATGGCACATCTCAGTTTGTGGGAAAACCTGATAAAAATAGATAAGAAGCGACAACTTGGGTTATTTGTGCATTATTCATTTATTTTAGTTTTTTATTAAATAGTTCTTGGTTTTACATGTTTGCTATTACAGTGTACATACTATATTTTCTGCATCCTAAATTCAAACCCTTATGTCCTAATATTGATACATACATATGTGATATAATTGATACTTATGTGGTACTAAAAGTTGCCTATGACCTCTAATTCTGACCCACATACTATATTTTCTGCATCCTAAATTCAAACCCTTATAGTCCTAATATTGATACATATATGTGATATAATTGATACTTATGTGGTACTAAAAGTTGCCAATGACCTCTAATACTGAGCCTTTGTTACCTGTCTGTCCCTCGGTCTATCATATTGTCTAGATAATTATGTTTGTCGGCCTGCAGACTGTATCTTAAATTAAAACTGTTAGGCTGCCTGAGCACCGAAACATAGAAGAGTGCGGCGTTTTTACGCATTTCGTTTTTTCATTTTCTCTCTATTGGTTGTAATGACACATGTTCATCATTTACCGCTCCAGGGTAAATGCAGCCTTATAAAGCTTAAATTATCACTTACTGTATCGATATTGCATCGAGAATGACAAAATTCATGTTAGTTTTAATTGTAACAATCCTTTGAATGTCGCTATCTGCTTTGGCTGCGGAGGACGGACGGCAGTCGTAGTCGCTTTGTATATACATACATACATATAATACTCACGCCTTTTTCCCGTCGGGGTAGGCAGAGACAACAGGACGCCACTTGCTTCTTTCTGTCCTTACAAACCTCACGCGCTTCCTCTACACTCATTACTCTTTTTCATACATGCTCGGGTTTCGGGTACTTCGGACCTTTCGCTTTGTAGAAAAGCTTATATTCTGTCAGATCTGCTAAGACTAGAAAGCGGGCCCGGAACTCCAAGGCGAATCTTATACGTATAATACTAGATAGAGGACGCCAGCAGCTACGGCTGCATTTTTTTTTTAATTTACCCGTTTTGGACGATCCCGTGGGAATTTCGGGAAATCCCTTCTTAGTGCACCCCTACGGTCTCCAAGAAACATACATGCCAAATTTCAGCTTCCTGCGCCCAATAGTTTCGGCTGTAGCGTGTCTGTCAGTCAGTCAGTAACGCAAGGATTTTATATATTAAGATATACAATAAGGCAAATGCCAGGACTATAATAGATCTAGTAAGATGGTACGGAAATCTTCGTGTGTGAATCCGTCTTGCTTGACAAGTATTTTATACATTTTTCGTTACAGCCCGTTTCCAAACACGGCAATTGCCATGACTAACAATATCTTTATTGGCGCAACGAGATCAATTGGCGCGGTGTAAACAACAATATTAATAAGCTTTGTCAGTCCAACTGTCCGTCTGTCTGTCAATCAAAAGGGAAGCTAAAGGTCAATGACATTAAGTAAGTGGGGCACTGATTGCGGCCTGTTCTGATAACATAGTAGCCTTGTATCTTAATATCTTGTAGTAAAAGCTATTAAATTGTGTAAATAGATTTCTCTTTAATATTTTCTTGGTTCCACAACAAACTTGTTTGGACAGCGATAGCCTAGTGGAGATACCAACAGACTGCCGTGCAGAAGGTATCAGGTTCGAATCCACGGCGCGCACCAATGACTTTTCGCAGTTATGTGCGTATTAAATTGTTAATTATCGCTTGTCCCGTGCCTCGGAAAGCAGTCCCGGCTGTCGTGAAGATCTTTGACAATCGTAAGAGTTTTTCAGTACTTACCTCTGAATAAACTGACACTAGTCTTAACCATGGAATATCGCTATCCCTTTGGGTTGCGGAAGTCTGACAGGCAGTCGCTCTGTGGAAAAGCTAATATTCAGCCAAATCTGGATGGATTCGTAAGCGGACCCCAGATTGAAACTGGGATAACGCTATGAGGATGATTTCCTTAGTTCCGTAGTTATCGCGATTGTGACTATGACCGAGATTGAGTCCTGAATTCGATGCTCTGGTCTTATAAAATCTTATCGTTAACGCAAATAGATATCCTCTGAATATGTATTTAGTAGATAGCTATAAGCTTTTCTCCTGTATGTGATGATGATGTTTGTACTAGATGTAATATAATGGACCCTCTAAGGATCGCTGATGTAGGTCAATAGCTTCATTCCCACTTGTCGATTTGTAGTGGCTTGTCACCGACTGCTAATTATGAAGCGACACACCTGTCTATGTAAAGGTAGCTTAGGTCATTATATATAGGGTGTAAAAAGACCCTTAACGAAAACTTCCCATATTGTACCAATCATTATAAACATTTTATACTTCGGCACCATAGCTGGGAAGTTACTGGTTCAAGAGATATTGAGGCTCAAAGTCACCCTACAATTTTTCTAATTAGATATAAATTGCTGCCAATGTGTTCTTTAGATGTCCTATGCACCCATCGATAAGAAGGTATTTCGAGCACTGCACGCGTGCACTTTTAAATGCGGCTTACCCGGCGAGAATGTGGTGAAAAAAAGGTACACGAAGTATGTGGCAGGGTAAATTTTACCCTTCTGTATTAATGCATACTGTGATGTAATTATAGCCATATTATTTAAAAATTTACTATTTTATTAATTTTCATTATATTCTATACAATATAGAATAAAAAAACATTGTATATTCTGTAGCAAATTTATTAATTTTACAGGAAACAGGAAAGAAGGAATAAACAATCAACAAAAATGAAGAACCTCAGAAACCATAACAAATCTTAATTCTTTTTTCTTATTTTTTTAATAATTGCACGTTACTCGTTTACCTTATGAGATTTTCTTATAAACAAATTAAATAAACTTTATTTAAATTAGTCGTAACAGTCTTTTTTTCAGTCTTGAACATTTGCTAAATAATTGCAAAAGAAAATCGCATGATCCTTACATATGGCTTTTCCACAGCGCTTGCAACCATGTTAAGTCTTCCGGTTTTTCTTATAAGGACAGTCACGATATCCGACAGCTCGTCAAGAAATATTTTTTGATGCTGACGTTGAGGGTTCACCAAGTTGCGAAGAGATACGCTACGAATATATATCGACATATTCATTTTATCTTTATAAGTATATATGCGTAGACCAGCGACAAGCCCAAATTACGAATAAACTTAGTCCATAGTTATATAAACATTCCAACATTGAGAGTAGCTCATTGCTTCTTTCGCACTACCTTGCACACCAGAGCGTTCATTATAATATTTTCGGCACGAGTGCGTATATTAGGTCTCTGGGGGTGTTTGAACCATTTTTGACCATCTTTAGATACGTAAAAAAAACCTTATCCAGGCTATGGGCGACTTCTCATTAATCACAAAAGAATTTCATCATCAAACTCATCCCTATTTTCATTTACACAACTATATTTCACGCTACTGGCAGCCTGCTCCGTTCCAGAACTAATTTCGTGTTTGCTACAGTGATCACAGTCAACTTCAGAATTAAATTGGTCAAAAGAATTGTTTAGCACTTTCGTTTCGTTGTTAATTTTGAAGGAAAACTGTAAAAAGGCATATGATATTAGTTATTAGCATTTAAAATCCAAATAAATAAATAAAACCAAATTTCAAAACACATACACCAGCTATGTGGCAGGGTAAAACTTACCCGAGGTAGGTTGGCACACGTATAACTCCCATGCAGACGCACGCAACACTGAGATCAAGCTACTATTTCCTTCGGCACTCCCTTACCTCCAGCTACTGAGCGTCACGTTGTTGCTAAGCGCGAAATAAAAAATATATGTGAGTTTAAGTCAAGGGCAGGGTGTAAAATACCCTGCCACATTCTCGCCGGGTTAAAAAATGTGTCAGCTTAAAAATAAAGTTCGTTTCCCAGATATTATTTTTGCTTAGTATGACTTGGTATGATGTCCAAAACGAGTAGACTTCGGTTTGGTGATGGGTCTTGTGACACCCTGTATGTAAAAGTTACGTAGTACTTCAGCCCGAATACAAGGGCAATACTTAAATGTGAAGACAATTTTATGCAAGCATTTTCTTCTTTGGCCGTAATCTTAACGAGCGTATGGACATCTACCGGGCTCAATAGGGTAGTTTCCAGGGTCAAAATAATTACATTTTATTTAGTCCGTATTTTAGATTATAAAAAAATATTGGACACGTTTTTTTTCTTTTTTCGATTAAATAAGAAATAACAAAGATATAGCCCATTAAAGTTACGTGTGACGTCATCTAGTGCGAAAAAATGCAGCACGGCGTGACGTTATACGTAACTTTAATGAGTTATATCTTGGTCATTATTGGTTTAATTTACAAATAAAAAAATAAGTATCGCTTATTTTTGAATAATCTAAAGGACGGACTTATAAAATTTTTTTCGTCAACTAGCCTATTCTAATCTAGTAAACTAACCCATCTAACATTGACCTGAGACATCGTAATCGAAAGTTATTACCTAATTATACGTCTATTACGTTTATAGCTGGTCGATCACAGTATTCACAGTGATCACTATTATAAACGAAATTTAAAACAGATATCTACTCTAATATTACATCAATAAACAAAAACACCAATTGTTTACATACCAAAAAATATGTTTACGCAATATTTTTACCTGTTTCTCATGATATCTATAAAAAATATGTGTGTCTATAGATAAGGGTTAAGGGTGTAATGATTGGTGGATATCGTTGTCTTATCTGTATGATATCGTGCAGATAATGTGCGGGAGCTGGGCAGTGTCAGTGCGCGACGCCGCGAGGACGACGGGCCTCCGCCTGCGCTTCCACCGCCCCCTAGGAACCCACGAGGAAGATCATCCATATCTGAAGGTCCCAGGTAAATAAATACTTTTTCCCTTTATTGCATTAGTCATGTCAGCCTAGAGACGTCCAGTGCTGGACATAGACCTCCCCCAAGGCTCTCCACACCGACTTTGAGCGCCCGCATCTAACCATTCCCCGCTATCTTAAAAGCAGATCGTCGGTCCGCCTTGCCCAGGCCTACGATATAGGTCTATTTCTATGTTGCAGTAGTACGGAGATTTTTACAAATTGTTCGTGTTTTCAGGCAGTGATAGCCTAGTGGAGATACCAACAGACTGCCATGCAGAGGGTATCGGGTTCGAATCCATGGCGCGCACCAATGACTTTTCGGAGTTATGTGCGTATTAAATTGTTAATTATCGCTTGCCCCGTGCCTCGGAGAGCACGTTAAGCCGTCGGTCCCGGTTGTCATGAAGATCTTTGACAGTCTTTATAGGGCGTCAGTACCTTCTAAAAATAAACTGACAGTAGTCTAAACCATGGAATGTAGCTAGCCCTTCGGGTTGCGGCGGTCAGACAGGCAGTCGCTCTGTGGAAAAGCTAATATTCAGCCAAATCCGGTTAGACTAGTAAGCGGACCCCAGATTGAAACTGGGATAACGCTAGGAGGATGAGGTTCGTGTTGTCATACTTAGGCCCAGTTTCACCGCCTCTGGAAAGACACTACCTGCTGGATAAATTAAAAATGTGCACGAAATATGTGTGATATTTAACCGAAACTTATTGAAAAGTGGCGGAACTTGCCCTAAGCAAGAAAAACGCCTGTCACTCGATAAGTCGCCGTCTGTGGTTTAATTATCTTTCTTGTTTTTGTAGAGGCAAGTAAGGTGGTAAACACGTTTATTTACCTATTGTACATTATTTGTACCTGCCTATTGAGACATGTCCGTCTGCCTAATGAGACATGTCCGTCGTAATATACTAGGTAGACTGGCTTCGTTACTAACCGGTTTGGACGACTTCCATTACCAGTAGTTGATTCGGATTAAAGGTTTCATAAATGAAATATATGAGGAATTCATATACATATTTCCTGGTCGAAACGGTTGGCGAATGTAAATCTTCTTCGCGCATTCGCCAATCTATCATAGGCGAAAATTTTAGATGTGTCGACCTAGTATGCATTATAAGTAGTCTTATTGCCCAGTGGATATTATAAACGACGATTGTATATTTAACTTTTAAAACAAGGAATTGGAATAAATTTGCCATCCTAGTAAAAAATGCGCTATAAATTTGTGTTTATTATTTTATAATATTATTTATAAAAGTTATGCTGTCCATTTAAGTTATATTTATTTACAACTACTTGGAGAATATCTGTCAATTTTGGCTTATAAAATGGGCCGTGTCACGGTGTCTAAGCATTCCACCATATCCGGAACGACTGACAAGAGTGACAAGTCATAAGGATTAACTCACCGTGAACCCATATCTCCCTCGTATTGATATGAAATCTTATCTTGAATGACCTGTAGCGCGTGCTTTTTAATTACTTAACAGTTCAATAGGAACTAGAATTGAACTTGAATGCATGGCGAAATGTGGGTGTAACATTACACCTCTGCCTACCCCTTCAGGGATACAGTCCGGAGTCTATAAATAAGTAAAAAAATATAAAAATAGGTTGCATTTCCGTGTCATTTAGAGAATTACTTAGATTTCATTAAGGCGCATTTTGTGTTAAGGTGCTTTATCGCTAGTTCGCTACAGCCGCGCGCGTCTGCGATTCATCGATATGCACCTTTATCCGATTGTTGACGATAATTTTATTCAGATCATATAGAGCCTATCTAGCACCTAACGTCATTTGCTTCCGTAGGTATAGGTATGCGTCTTAAGTTGTTCGCAACTATAACTCCTACAACTAATAGACAAAGTAGAGCCAGTAGGTCTGCCGCGTTTGTGTCAGTTATTGTTTACCAAAAGCACAGATCAAAAGATAGCCTATGTGTTTTTCCGATTTTTCGAACAGACACACGAAAGTTCGACAAAATTCGTTCAGTAACTTTTCTTTAAAAAAGGTTACAAATATACAAGTAAGACCAAAATATACATCCATACATATGTATACTTAGGTACGCCTTTTTCTCGTCGGGGTAGGCAGAGACAACTGAACGCCACATGTTTCTATCCTTACAAACCTCACGCGCTTCCTCTACATTCATTACTCTTTTCGCACATGCTCGCTAGTTTACGTAAGTACGTACGGTTTTAAAACTCACAGAAATACCCATCGATACCTACCCATGATTATGTATCTGTGGAAACACCATGCAAAAATGCGGTACTTCATTGTCTGTGCATGACAGTGATACATTTTAAAAAGTGACGCATTGTTTATCTCATGTGTGTAACCTTGAATGCACGTGCTCGGGTCACGTAATAATACCATACAACTGTGGATACAAATATATACGAACAAAACACATAATATTTTTGTAATTGGAAGATTTCTTTTGTATTCTGAGGGTATTAATTAAACTGGTACGTTACGTCATCATATTTTTTTATATTTCTTTGTTACTAATATCTGTACGTAGATATACATGGTCAAGTTCTAGAATTCTTTACTTTTATGAGCACATTTTCTGTATAAATGTACATTCTGTTTATGTGTCATGATCTGGTCACCATTTCGGCAGACAGAAGATATCTCAATCACAATAAAGTCTTTAGAATTACATGACATCTGGCAACATTGATACACTTTAGTCACCTGTTAAGCTGAGTAAGATCTATTTTGATTGTGATATAGTAGTATTTATTCGATCTTTTCACCACTTTAAGGGGCCAAGCCGAAAATGCCGCAGGCCGCCTTTATGTGAAAAAAGTATAAAAAGGTTTGTGTATAAAAAAGTTTTAAACAGATATGTTGTATCTGTGCTAGATCGCCCGGGACGAGTCCAACGCGGGACGAGAGCAGCGACCTGATCTCATTCACCAGCCCCACCTCCAAGCATGCGCCCAAAGAACCGCACCTCAAGCTCAAGGAGTGCATCGATCAGATACACAAGTATGTATATTTAGTTTTACTACTGTCTGATAAGTTACTGTTAAATTAGTTTGTCAGATAACCCATAGCAAACTTGTTCCAATTTAAAATTTCTGGAAGTTAAGGCCTGTCCATTAAATCGCACCTTAGATTGGCCACAAATACTGTGAGAATAAAAAAAAAATTACGCATTTGAATTTGGAATCTGTCATTCTTGTATGAATATTCATTCACCATGTTTTCTGATTTTCGCGCCAATCTGCGACTTCCTGCGTACCAATTTGTTGGTCAGTACTCAGTATGGTCACCCACTTAGGCTATTACTGCCGCTTCATAATTTTTAGGCGATCATTATCAGCGAAAGATGGTCATAATTATCCTAGCGTAGTTCTGATTGCGATACGGGATGACTTTGAAGCCCCCGGACACCTAGTTTAAACAATTTTAACAGAAAATTAGGTTATCATCAGCCGGAAATAAAAATGGTTTTATGAATATCAATTTAATATGAAATTCTGTGATGAACTTGTTATTATGCAGCTTTTCTGAAGAAGAACTATAGGGTTTCTTGAATTTACTCGTATTCTGTTCGAAAGGAGGCTCTGGGGCTTAAATGGAGATTTTTTACAAGTCATTCTGTTGAATTTTTGTTTACTACACTTAAAAAGAACAACTTTTACGATTATCAGTAGTGGGTGTTCTTATCTTCTGTCAGTATATATAAAATCCTTGCGTTAATGACAGACACACTACAGCCGAAACTAAAAGGCGCAAGTAGGGGAAATTTGGCATGTATTTTCCTTGAGGAGTGTACAGGAGTTTGTTCAAAATACATTTTATCTAAGCGAAAAAAAATATGTCTGTTACGGCCTGGTCACGAGATCGATGTTTGCGTTTTCGATGTACATGGCGCGTTTACCCTGAGGCGGCCGCGCGCCGCGTCACAGTAAACGCGCCATATTCATCGAAAACGCTCGCCGCTGCCGCCCGCCGCTGTAGGCCGTGTTTGTCTGTTTGTACACGCTAGTCTCTAATAATGAATCTTTTTCCATTATATTGCTAGTAGGTCTAGGCAACATAAAGGCTATAATTGCTTTTGGAAAGTGAAACACCTGATGCAGAACCACAACAGCCCAGCGAAACTATAAGACATAAAAAAATGCGGTTTGGCAAAAAACATTACGTCTGATGAGCATTTTCTGATGAGAGATTAAAATTTGAAGATCTCGAATATCTGAAAGTTGTTGTTGTCCAGTATGATGAGGATTTTCTGTTGAGAGATCAATACTTGTAACTAATTCTTCGATCAATTAACAGTTTCACGGACAGTAAACGAGACACAATTGAAGTTTTATTGTTACCACGCCTATAGGCGTTTACTGTCCGTGAAAGTGTTAAAATTCCGAGGAAGGACATAGGATAGTTTTTATCGCGATAACCGACATTCACGCGGGCGAAGCCGCGGGCGGCAGCTAGTAATGATATAAATACGTAAAATGTGATGAAAAGTCGCGTACACTGGACTTTTCTCAATATTTGCGCGATAACCAGGTGATAAATTTCATTGTTTGATAAAGACTTGTGTTGATTAAGATAATGTTTATCGGTGTATGTACCAAAATACAACTCAATTAATACTAGTTTAGTGTAATAAGAATACCAACCTATATCAGATAGTAGTTTCACCGGGTTGCCATACCTGTGATGTTAGTTTTATGTATGTCTACCAATAAATAAATATAAAAATCTGCATTTGCTGCCAAGTAATGTTTAAGTTACGCGTTTGATAATTGGCCTTAAAATAACTTTCATCAACAAGCGACATAATAAAGGTACTGATAAAAAATAAGCCAGTGCAAATTGAACGACGAATAGGTACAGTCGTACAACTTGTCGCTAGACCACCATAAGGGCGAGAATCGCTCAGCAAGACATCGTCGCTTCCAGGTGCTACTTTACACGCACATTGACACTCGTATACAAAAACAGTTTCTAGTGTGCCTCAACTCTATGAGCGAGCCAAGGGATTTTTTTTCAAACTGGTCCAGCGCCGACTTTTTTTATTGTACCTTAAGAACTTTTAAAATACATTAATGATCAGACCCTTCCGTTTCCACTTTCCACCATATAATTTTCGAACATTCCACAGATTGAGTCAACAGACTGAAGAGCTGACACTAAGCGTCACGCCAACAGAACAGCCAGTCACCATGAACAACCAGCCGTACAATCAGAGGCCGGGGTACCCGTACGCCCCACAGTACGGGTATAACTACCAGCCACAATACAACCCGATGCCTCCGTACCCAACGACACCATATGGCATGCCTACGCCGATGCCGAACTATGGGTATTACCAGCCACAAATGGCTCCATCACCTGAAATGCCCCAAACTTATGTCCCAGTTAATCCTCCGATGTATGGGCCTCACGTTCAGTACAGTCAGACCCGCATGGCCTCTCCTGCCTACCCGCCGTACGCCGCGCCACCTGCATACAACTACAACACTACGAATATGATATCAAGGCCTCCAAGACCGCTGTACCCTCAGCTGAGTCAACCGCACTCGTATCCACCGTTGCCCGCCTCGGCGACAGTTACAACGAATAACAATAATAATGTGAACCAAAATGTGGCGAAACCTGAACAAAAGGATGCTGTCGACACTAATGCTAGGAAGCTGTCGGAAGTCAGCATTGCGGTAAGTTGCTATAATTTAATTTAAAGTTTCGTGGTATTTAGCATTGTAGTAGATCCGGGATGTTGGCCCTTGCAACTGTGCCGAAATATCAGAAACTCGAAACAAAGGCATCTGATATACAGGTTGTAAAAAGACCCTTAACGTAAACTGAAATCCCAGGTTGTACCAATCACTATGAACATTTTTTACTTCGGCACCATACCTGGGAAATCACTGGTTCAGGAGATATTGAGGCTCCAAGTTAGTATGGAATTTTTCTAATTAGGTACAAAATCGATGCATTTACCCCGCCAATATGTTCTTTAGATGCCCTATAACCCCATGGATAAGTAGGTATTTCGAGCATTGCACGCACGCGCAATTTAATTGCGGTTTAAAAATGTGAAATCTCAAAAAAAAAAAATCGTTTCCCAGGTATTCTTTTTGGTTAGTATGACTTGGCATAATGTCCAGAACGAGTAGACTTCGGCTTGGTGATGGGTCTTGTGACATCCTGTATATACTGACATCCTGTATATACTGAAAGACAATATGCAACCAAAACTTTCTTGAATGCGTATCCCAATATGCATGCACACAGTGGAATTGTATCAAGAAGCTAGCTAGATTAAGAAGTTACTCATGTAACTGGAGTAACAGATAATAATTTACCGCTGGCTACAGATACACATTTAGCATAAGCTCGATACAAAATACGTCAAATATGTATCTGCTGTAGTAGCTAAATCCATGGATAGATAAAATATTAGGACCGTTAGTAAACTGGATGTTTTTTTCTGCCAGTTGATTGAATGGTTGTATAATCCTGCGCAATATAGGATGTGAAAGAATAAGATGAGATGACAGTATCTCATCACATCACATCCGGAATCTGTTTTTGTCCATCAACTACACAAGATGGCAAATTAACCTGATTGATTAAGACTGGCTATAATAGCGTAGTTAGTGACTTATTATTCAATAAAAGCTTTTTGTCAACTAGTTTGACCTAATGGGCTATATTTCTAGAATGTAATTGTTTTGGGCTGATTTACTACTCCTGCAGCAGTCCTAATGGTTAGACGAGTACACATGAATCAGATATTTCTGGTAAGAGTTTGGGTTCTGTAAAAGTGTCTTGACAATTACCTATCATGGCATTTATCCAAAGAGCACAAATGGTATCAAATTAAAGTGATTTCTGTTTCTTTCAAGTTACTGTTCTGAGTCTGAATGTCATTTAGCATCCGTTGGTCGAATGTTTGCTAAAGCTCCCTCGATATTTAGATATGTCTAGGCCAAGAACGTTTTGATACGAAATGGCAAATGTTAAGACAATAGTTTGTAACTGCACGTGATCAAGATCCGATTGCACTCTGCACTACCTCTTTAGTGTATGTTTGCTTATTGTTATCCCAAAGTGTTTATCAAGAATCTTACGTGAAAAATGTTTTTTTTTTAATTATGTTTTTTTTTCAGTCGAACGAGTCAAACGACATAGTAGGTAGTCTGCCAAAGTCGATGAACCTCATCGACTTCGGTCGCAACACTAGCGCACAAGGTAGCGTAAGAGTTAGCGTGCTTGAAGCGTTTGACCCGCTACTAACCGAGAAAAATAATACTGGTGAGTGGTTTGTGTACCATTATGGACTTTATGATGAGAGTGGTAAGGTTGCATATCTTGCGTTCTAGTATAGATAACTTGGTTAAGATGCTTTTGAAATATTACTCTTGTTAAGGCACGAGTGTACGTTCCATGCAGTACTGTAGGTCCGAAAGCTAGCTAAGGTTTAGATATCAGGGGCCCAATTCTGCTAAATTAATATAGTCTCGATATCATGTCAGTGTCATACTTACGTCACAAAAAGCGTATTCTTCTAAATTATTTGATATATGAATGAAATTGTAACGAGATCGTATGTGTCAACGACGAACTGTTTATTTTAAATTAAACGATAATGACATTAGATTATCAGAATACCGCTTTTAAATCCATTCAAAATATAATATCAATGTCATATAAAAATAGCAGAATTGGCCGCCCCCTAATCTAATGAAATTAGGTTATCAATATCATAAAAGGCGAAGCGAAATATCAAACTTTTTCAAGAAAATAAATGGTGTCCTTGATATATATTTAGCACAGTAAAATTTTAAATTTTATATGGTGAAGGCATTCAGGAATCTTAGTATTTATATACCATCTACCTGATGAAAAGAGATGTCTACAAGCTCGTATTGTGTAACTGACAACACGGTTTAGATTGGTTCCATAAATAATTAAAATAAAAGGAAAATAATTTCATTTTATACAAGGATATATTTTAATTGAATTATTTTCCTAGATTTCCTTTAAGATTTATATTTGTTTATTATCAGTTGTGGTTAGTTTTATTTATAATTACCTATCTGTGAAGGAAAACATATATTAAAATTAAATCCTAAATAAACTAGAAAGTGAGATATGCGAATTAATATTATTTTGGTTAACGGTATGTGAACAATTCGTAAGTTTTATTGCAAACGATGGGTCAATGCTAACTGGACGACGGTTCGTCAGAATTTCAACCTTATTTGTATGTAGTTAGAACTCAAATTTCAAAGCGCATATGTTTCGTGTACAGTTCTGAATGCACGCAACTAAAATATGCTTTTAATTTGCTAATGTATATTATTATTCTAAGTGCCGTCCTTGAGGCTCGCGTTTGACCCAAATGTTCGTAACACTCTCATTTGAAGTCCAACCTCATTATTAATTTATACGAATCCATTATTAAAATGATACATTTTGTTTTGAAATCACGCACGGTTTTTATATGTTAATTACTTGTCCAATGTTTGGTCAAATATGTTACTAATTATTTTTAGTTTTGAGCTTTTCTTTTTGGCGATTGTGGAAACACTGTTTAAAATTGAATAACTACACTTTGATCAGGCATTAGACAGATGAAAATATTTTTTTATGGACATCCTGAATGTTTCAAGGACCATTGAATGTTTGGTGTGTAACTAAATGGTATTTTGTGCTAAAACTGCAAGACACACATTCTTTAGACTTAGACTACCCACACATGGATTGCACTTTTTTGTAACTTTAAGATGGTAACTGGTGCATAGGGTTCCCACCAAGATCTTAGGGTCCCGCGCCAACCTCACCTGCTAGTGGTGCACCTGCCGATCAACGGACCAGGCTCTGGCAAATAAAATATCCCGATAAGCGGCAATAGGCTCGCCACCTATTACGTGGGATCAAAACCCTGGCGAAAAGTGGGCGTTTAATATACCTCTGCCTACCCCTTCGGGGAAACAGGCGTGAGTCTATGTATGTATGTATGTATGTAAGATGGTAACTAGCATCGTAAGAAATGTTTTTGGGATCGATTTTTTTGTCGGGAGTATAGTCCAACTTCAGCCACCTCAGGTCTGACTAGTGGCATCACGTCATCATGTCATAGGGTAGATCGACAGAAAGTTACAGGCCCGTGTCAATGAATACAGATTTACATAGAAGCGCAGTTCTTAAGGATTTCGTGTGCCGATTCCAAGTGGAGACTGTCTCCAGTTTAGTTCGTCGTTCGTTCGGCGCTTGCGTCGTTCTCCGTCTCTCTTGCTCTCGTAGTTAAGATACACAGGAGGAACGTTCGTCTCTCTTGCTCTCGTAGAGACAGCGCGACTGCCACGCCGCCAAGCGGCATTTTGGGTCACAGAAAGTTTGTCTTCTTCTAGCCCATAGGAAATGCGCTTCTATCTAAATTTCTGAGCTCTTTGCCCGTGTCTTAAGGGGGCCAACTTGAAAGTATGTGCCTGTCAAAAATATCACAAGCTTGGGCTTTGCAACAGTCCGGTCTACCCGTGCGTTGAAGCTGAAGAAAGCCGTGATCACGCACCCTGGGAATGTAGCTTGTACGCAGAAGGAAGATCGCAGATGCTAGATTCGATCCGCTACGTGGAGGCGAGCCCAATGTGTCACGTGGAACTGGTTCCCAGCATTGAAAACTTTGGCGATTTGCGCACATTTGAGCACACTTGGCACTCCATCAGAAGAACCTTGAACAGCTAGAGGATTGAGTGACGATGCACGCGAAGTACCGTTCTGTGTTGTTTTCACCTATTAAGGGATAGTAGATATATACGAAGCCAGCCCTTTTGTGGAGAGTATAGCTCGGGATATTAAAGATTTGTAGGGAGTCAAGAAAGAGCGCGCGGGAAAGATAAGACGCAAGTACCGTGCGCTTCTCCCGCGATTCGGTCCGAACTCCGCAAGGCCGGACCATGAGGTGGTTGTGGGAATACCCTTCACAGTAGAAGTATAACAAATAACCTAGGCACTTCTTTTCCTTACCTTCGCACTTTAACCGTTGCCCTTAGAACACGCCGCGGTGTCCAGCGAGTGTTCGTCCTCAGTGTACGAGGAGTACGACCCGCTAGACTTCCTGTACGGCGAGACGGAGCTGCGCGACGCGGTGTACGCCACCGTCAACAAGAAGGACACGCTGCCGTCGCCGCCGCCCAAGTCTATACCCACTGTGCCGGCTGTCGCTTTACGCTCTACCACTGTAAGTTACTGTACCTACCAAATTATGATTATTTTTCTCATTTTTCCAGGTTCGCGCCAACCCAATCCTGTTTGCGACATCTATGACATGCATTTTTGTCATCCCTTTTGGAAATTAATTTTAATAATGAACGCATTTCACCCAACGCGAGGCGCCCTATTACTCTAGCGCCTGTGTGTGCACATTGCACATAGAGGCGGCTTGGCCCTGGTCCCACCCTCATTCCCACTACTGTTTCACCTGTGTAGCTAGGTTCAATATTTTTTTTCCATTGTTGAGAGACCATATGGTCACCAAGGGACTAAGAACGAGTTTAGCTGCTTCTGGTTTCACCTGATTCCCTACCTTCGAGTTCTAAAACGATAAGTTACTAAGAACCGTTTATTTCTAAAATCTTGAGATAGTCTAACCGACTTTTTTTTTTAGTATTCATAGGTACTGACTCCCTATAACGATTGTCAAATATCTTCATGACAGCCGGGACCGACGGCTTAGCGTGCTCTTCAGGGGGCAAGAGATGATTTCATCAGTAGGCACATACTCCGAAAAGTCATTGGTGTGCGTCGCGGATTCGAACCCGATACCCTCTACATGGCAGATTGTTGGTATCTCCACTAGGCTATAGCTGCTCTTACGCCCTATATTATAATTATTTTAAATGTTGTTTTTTACAAATAAAGTTTATGTATCTCTTGTTGATTTCAGAATAAGCTCTACGATTGTATAGTAAAGACAAGAACGAGAAATTACGATAGCGAGCACAAAGCTTTTCTCAAAATGGTCCTAGATGTAAGAAGTAAGTAACTGTATAATTTCCTAAGCTTTAACGTGTAATTACAGAAGCAGAGGCATTCGATTTATTTGTTTTATTTTTGTGATAGGTATTATATAAAAGAGTATTCGTTATTATTCTTTAAATATTACATAAACAACATTTGTTTAATTTAATTGCCTTTATAAATTGAAAAAATAAGATCAGCCAAACTCATTATAAACATTCAGTAATACTTAATAACAAATATTAAGAAAATTGTCGTTCAATGGTTTTTTAATCCCTACTTATATTATAAATGTGAATGTAAGTTTGCTTGTCGCTTTCACGCGAAAACTACTTAACCGATCATTATAAAACTTTGTACACATATTCTACATTTTTATGAAAAAAAAAATTAAAGATTTTTTTTTTAAACTAGAGTGTAAGAAAACTTTTTGAAATTGATTAAACTTGAACATTACCAACTTTAGATGATTATTTATAATTTTCGATTTAAATTGTATTACATATTTGTAGATTGTTTTATATCTCCCAATATAAAACTAAGTACTAAAACGTATTATATTTCTTTACAGAAAAATTCACACACACAGATGCTAAGACGAATCCCGGTCATGTGATAGCGGCGCGGTCAGGCGGCAAGTACCCGCCCAACGTCAGTATCAAGATTCTAGTCCATCACGCACACTCCGACGAGCCGTTCACCTTCACGTCCGATGGTAAGCTAATTACTACCTTATGTGTGTGGGGTAAAGGCTAGTTTATTTATTATCGTCCCAGCGCTATCCCGGTTGCATCCAAGACTTTTCGCATTGGAGCCCAAAGTATGTTTACTGGTCCTAGCTGATTCGATAGAAAAGGACAATGGCAGAATTTGGTCTGGGTTTGTTGTGGCGATCTTAAACTTCATATGAACAAAACAAATTGTTATATTTTTCTACGATTTTTAATATTTTCACTTTGTCTCGTTAAAGCCGGAGTATTTTATGATGATAAAAAGCATTCCAATTAATTACGAAGTAGGTACCTACTTTATTATTTGATTGTTGCCATAGACAATGGTGTGACAGGAATAGACGTTTGACATTGATCCGTATCGATTATTAAATAAGTAATCGATACGATCGACCTTTATAGGGTTGGTTTGGTTTAAAATGTAATTATTAAAATGCAGTAATTTAATCTTTAATCAACATTATATCAATAAGCTAATATTTTTGAAGCAAAACAACTTTTCAATCAAATAAAAACGTCACAGCATCGTTTTAATGTTGTATCGATTTCACATAAAATCGATTTAAAATGTGCAGCTCTGCTTTTGTCTTTGGCTGTGACAGTTAGATGCTACAGAATACTTCTGCGTTTTGATGTCAATCTGGCATATGTCATTTGATAATTTAAACGTACCTGTACCTACGCCATTCATTCTTAATTAAAAATTAAAACATCGATATCTTCTTTTTCCAGGTTTCCCGAGTGAAAATAGAATCATTTATAGACTCTGTTACTCACGCCGATTTTTTTATATATTTTTTATTACTGTACGTTTCAATTTAAATTCAGACACTTTGATGTATGGAGATCTGCCATTGTCCTTTGCTTTTCCTTAGAGCGACTGCCACCTAACCTCCGCAACCTAAAGAGATGGCGATCCTCTGCATTGCAGTCTGTTAGTGTTTCCTTTAGGCCATCGCACCTTTTTTAAAAAGTCCAGTACTTTACTAACGTTGTGGAATCATGTTGTAACTGTACAATGGTCAGCTAAATTATATTGGTTGTACACAATACAATACATTACTGGCTCTGAGTTGAGTGAGTTCCAAGTTGCGTGCGTACGTAAATTTACACAAATGGGTACGTGTACCCATACATGCAAGCGGTGTACGTATGGGTATACAAACTATACAATATGTTAAGAACATTATCTCATTGATTGGTTGTATTTTTTACATGCAAGCGGTGTACGTATGGGTATACAAACTATACAATATGTTAAGAACATTATCTCATTGATTGGTTGTATTTTTGTATTCATATGAGTAATTCTTGCTTACAGTGGAATCGACTGTGGAACATGTGATATTAACTGTAATATGTTCTCTGGATGAGGACACGAGGGAAGATATGTCCGAATATATGCTCCGGGTAAGAATTGACTCATTTTTCTATTGAGAGTTTCTCACTACTTGTCAATTGCCAAAACGTTTTTCATACGGAAATTTACAATAAATGTTGTAAGAGATTATTAAAATTTCTATAAATAGTTCTCTATTATTTATGGGACTCTGACTTCTGAAAGGTAGTAATGTTATTATAACGGGTCTCGACATTTTTATTACCTAACTGTGTCTAGAGTTGATAAGAAGGTACATTAGTGAATTAATACAGAGATATAAATTGACATAAATTAAAAAGAAATTATAACTTGTAGACATCTTATAAAGTTCGTTCTTATTATTTCTAGGTATGGGGAGCGAAAGAATACCTAACCCCCGGCAGTAAGCTTAGCGAATACGACTATATACGCGAATGTGTGCGCTTAGAGAAGGATGTCACGCTGTGTCTCACTGAAGGGCGGGACAACGCACTAGCCAGGTCGGAGCGGGACGATGCGAGGGACTCTTATCTCACGCTAGACGACTTGCTGCCGTGTCAAGGAGCCACGCCGCTACTGTCCTTCGACAACTTGTCTATATTGCTTGGTGAGTATGTCACGCTGTGTCTCACTGAAGGGCGGGACAACGCACTAGCCAGGTCGGAGCGGGACGATGCGAGGGACTCTTATCTCACGCTAGACGACTTGCTGCCGTGTCAAGGAGCCACGCCGCTACTGTCCTTCGACAACTTGTCTATATTGCTTGGTGAGTATGTCACGCTGTGTCTCACTGAAGGGCGGGACAACGCACTAGCCAGGTCGGAGCGGGACGATGCGAGGGACTCTTATCTCACGCTAGACGACTTGCTGCCGTGTCAAGGAGCCACGCCGCTACTGTCCTTCGACAACTTGTCTATATTGCTTGGTGAGTATGTCACGCTGTGTCTCACTGAAGGGCGGGACAACGCACTAGCCAGGTCGGAGCGGGACGATGCGAGGGACTCTTATCTCACGCTAGACGACTTGCTGCCGTGTCAAGGAGCCACGCCGCTACTGTCCTTCGACAACTTGTCTATATTGCTTGGTGAGTATGTCACGCTGTGTCTCACTGAAGGCAGGGACAACGCACTAGCCAGGTCGGAACGGGACGATGCGAGGGACTCTTATCTCACGCTAGACTACTTGCTGCCGTGTCAAGGAGCCACGCCGCTACTGTCCTTCGACAATTTGTCTATATTGCTTGGTGAGTATGTCACGCTGTGTCTCACTGAAGGCAGGGACAACGCACTAGCCAGGTCGGAGCGGGACGATGCGAGGGACTCTTCTAGACGACTTGCTGCCGTGTCAAGGAGCCACGCCGCTACTGTCCTTCGACAACTTGTCTATATTGCTGGGTGAGTATGTCACGCTGTGTCTCACTGAAGGCAAGGACAACGCACTAGCCAGGTCGGAGCGGGACGACGCGAGGGACTCTTATCTCACGCTAGACGACTTGCTGCCGTGTCAAGGAGCCACGCCGCTACTGTCCTTCGACAACTAGTCTATATTGCTTAGTGAGTATGTCACGCTGTGTCCCACTGAAGGGACAATGCACTAGCCAGAACCGAGAGAAGAGCATTGCGATGGATCTGTAAATACAATGAATAAGTGCTGTGCTACAAATTTGTCCAGCGTGTATTTTGCGCCCTAGACTGCACAGGGTGTTGGGGTTTTAAGCAGATACAGTCGCCGTCTGTTGCTCTGAAAGTTGTAGGTACGACTCCTACACAAGAGAACACTTTCTGAGAGCCATCACAATTTGTCATTCCAATTCTAGGTTTACTTTGTGTCCGTTGATTCAATGTTTGTTAGTTCCTCGGGGTATCCCGAAGAACAAACACATGAAGAATCTGAAACTGAAGATTTATTCATAGTGCGCGAGTTGTCCTTTAAAAAAAGTTTGTTGCAATGTGTTTTATTCGATGAACCAGCAATGTTCACTACCGTATTTTCGTTCCAGAAACGCTAGAAGGCGAGTTATCCCGCGCCATAGGCGTGACGGGCGCGGAAGGCACGTGCTCTCCCAAGGCGGTATTCCAAGCCGTCAAGGCCATCTGCGCGCTGGCGGGCGGCGTGGAAACCTTGCACCTCACGCACACGCTCAACGCGTTCGCTCAGGCTTGTACTACACATGTGAGCATTGTACATTGACTTTACACAATAATTTGCTGGAAAATGGGTTTGATGAGAAAATACTGTTCACTGTTTCAAATTATGTACCTACCTAATGATTTTTATAAAATGTATAATGGTACACATGAATGCGTGGTAACATAAACGCATAGTAACATAACTGCAGCCCTAAAGCTGATTTTCTGAATTGATATACCTTAACATTTTGTTATGATATAAGCCTTCGATTTCGTCGCATATCTTTTATCATTACATGCATTTGTATTCTATTGACGAGAATAAACGAAACATGCATATCACTACTGAAAACAGTGAATCAAATATTCTTATTGCAAGGCTAATTTACAGATTTTTTAATTTTGTATTTATTAAGTAAAAATATGTGGCGTTGCACAGGGTCTTGTACTTGGACCGCAACTTTTGTACCAATGCTATCCGACGTGTGGTGTTGTGTTTAGGTAGCATTATAATTTGATAAGATTTGACGATCCTGTACATTATTAACGAAAGTCTCTAAACCAATGAATAAAGATTTTGTATAAAGTATATACCTAATTGAACTCCTCGTAGGAACCTGGAATAAGTCGTCGGTCGTCGTTGTCGTCGTCGATCGTTCGCTAGAAGCGTTGAATTTGCTAATGGTGCTTTGTATATTGTGTACAGGGAAGCAACATGGTGACACCAGAGATCGGCGCGGACGCGGGCCCGTACTGCGGCGTGTCGCTCCGCGGCGCGTCACGTCGTGAGGTCGTCGCCGCACAGTGCGCTCGCCTCAGAGACGCAGTTCGTGCGCTACTGGCGCTGTACTGCCGCTCCAAGCTGCTCGATTTTCAGCTCACCGACACGCACTACCTCACGCCGCACAACATAGCTAGTGAGTACTGCTTTGTATTGCCGGCCACAGCGACAATCCGACAATTCGACCACTGCTGTTGACTACACGATCGGCGTAGTGGTTTAAGTGGCTGCCTCGTCGGACAATACATCCTCCCCAAGACAATAAAGAATTAAAATAAATGCCAATAATAATATTGTATGTTGTTCGCAGAAGCGATCCCAGCGCACACTTTAACCGAGTCAACACTCCTATGCATCGAAGCAGTACACTGCCTGCCGCTGTGCTGGACGCACGACGACTACCAGTTCCACGTGCAAGTGTACCACGGCACGCGCGCGCTCAACTCGCCGCACCTCACGCACGCCTCGTACATCGAGGCCGCCGCCTTCTACCCCAGGGTTATATTCGATACTTGGTAAGATATTAACACGCTCTATACACGTCAGTACTATCTCTCTGTAAGTCGACTCTACTCTATGCATCGAAGCAGTACACTGCCTGCCGCTGTGCTGGACGCACGACGACTACCAGTTCCACGTGCAAGTGTACCACGGCACGCGCGCGCTCAACTCGCCGCACCTCACGCACGCCTCGTACATCGAGGCCGCCGCCTTCTACCCCAGGGTTATATTCGATACTTGGTAAGATATTAACACGCTCTATACACGTCAGTACTATCTCTCTGTAAGTCGACTCTACTCTATGCATCGAAGCAGTACACTGCCTGCCGCTGTGCTGGACGCACGACGACTACCAGTTCCACGTGCAAGTGTACCACGGCACGCGCGCGCTCAACTCGCCGCACCTCACGCACGCCTCGTACATCGAGGCCGCCGCCTTCTACCCCAGGGTTATATTCGATACTTAGTAAGATATTAACACGCTCTATACACGTCAGTACTATCTCTCTGTAAGTCGACTCTACTCTATGCATCGAAGCAGTACACTGCCTGCCGCTGTGCTGGACGCACGACGACTACCAGTTCCACGTGCAAGTGTACCACGGCACGCGCGCGCTCAACTCGCCGCACCTCACGCACGCCTCGTACATCGAGGCCGCCGCCTTCTACCCCAGGGTTATATTCGATACTTGGTAAGATATTAACACGCTCTATACACGTCAGTACTATCTCTCTGTAAGTCGACTCTACTCTATGCATCGAAGCAGTACACTGCCTGCCGCTGTGCTGGACGCACGACGACTACCAGTTCCACGTGCAAGTGTACCACGGCACGCGCGCGCTCAACTCGCCGCACCTCACGCACGCCTCGTACATCGAGGCCGCCGCCTTCTACCCCAGGGTTATATTCGATACTTAGTAAGATATTAACACGCTCTATACACGTCAGTACTATCTCTCTGTAAGTCGACTCTACTCTATGCATCGAAGCAGTACACTGCCTGCCGCTGTGCTGGACGCACGACGACTACCAGTTCCACGTGCAAGTGTACCACGGCACGCGCGCGCTCAACTCGCCGCACCTCACGCACGCCTCGTACATCGAGGCCGCCGCCTTCTACCCCAGGGTTATATTCGATACTTAGTAAGATATTAACACGCTCTATACACGTCAGTACTATCTCTCTGTAAGTCGACTCTACTCTATGCATCGAAGCAGTACACTGCCTGCCGCTGTGCTGGACGCACGACGACTACCAGTTCCACGTGCAAGTGTACCACGGCACGCGCGCGCTCAACTCGCCGCACCTCACGCACGCCTCGTACATCGAGGCCGCCGCCTTCTACCCCAGGGTTATATTCGATACTTGGTAAGATATTAACACGCTCTATACACGTCAGTACTATCTCTCTGTAAGTCGACTCTACTCTATGCATCGAAGCAGTACACTGCCTGCCGCTGTGCTGGACGCACGACGACTACCAGTTCCACGTGCAAGTGTACCACGGCACGCGCGCGCTCAACTCGCCGCACCTCACGCACGCCTCGTACATCGAGGCCGCCGCCTTCTACCCCAGGGTTATATTCGATACTTAGTAAGATATTAACACGCTCTATACACGTCAGTACTATCTCTCTGTAAGTCGACTCTACTCTATGCATCGAAGCAGTACACTGCCTGCCGCTGTGCTGGACGCACGACGACTACCAGTTCCACGTGCAAGTGTACCACGGCACGCGCGCGCTCAACTCGCCGCACCTCACGCACGCCTCGTACATCGAGGCCGCCGCCTTCTACCCCAGGGTTATATTCGATACTTGGTAAGATATTAACACGCTCTATACACGTCAGTACTATCTCTCTGTAAGTCGACTCTACTCTATGCATCGAAGCAGTACACTGCCTGCCGCTGTGCTGGACGCACGACGACTACCAGTTCCACGTGCAAGTGTACCACGGCACGCGCGCGCTCAACTCGCCGCACCTCACGCACGCCTCGTACATCGAGGCCGCCGCCTTCTACCCCAGGGTTATATTCGATACTTGGTAAGATATTAACACGCTCTATACACGTCAGTACTATCTCTCTGTAAGTCGACTCTACTCTATGCATCGAAGCAGTACACTGCCTGCCGCTGTGCTGGACGCACGACGACTACCAGTTCCACGTGCAAGTGTACCACGGCACGCGCGCGCTCAACTCGCCGCACCTCACGCACGCCTCGTACATCGAGGCCGCCGCCTTCTACCCCAGGGTTATATTCGATACTTGGTAAGATATTAACACGCTCTATACACGTCAGTACTATCTCTCTGTAAGTCGACTCTACTCTATGCATCGAAGCAGTACACTGCCTGCCGCTGTGCTGGACGCACGACGACTACCAGTTCCACGTGCAAGTGTACCACGGCACGCGCGCGCTCAACTCGCCGCACCTCACGCACGCCTCGTACATCGAGGCCGCCGCCTTCTACCCCAGGGTTATATTCGATACTTGGTAAGATATTAACACGCTCTATACACGTCAGTACTATCTCTCTGTAAGTCGACTCTACTCTATGCATCGAAGCAGTACACTGCCTGCCGCTGTGCTGGACGCACGACGACTACCAGTTCCACGTGCAAGTGTACCACGGCACGCGCGCGCTCAACTCGCCGCACCTCACGCACGCCTCGTACATCGAGGCCGCCGCCTTCTACCCCAGGGTTATATTCGATACTTGGTAAGATATTAACACGCTCTATACACGTCAGTACTATCTCTCTGTAAGTCGACTCTACTCTATGCATCGAAGCAGTACACTGCCTGCCGCTGTGCTGGACGCACGACGACTACCAGTTCCACGTGCAAGTGTACCACGGCACGCGCGCGCTCAACTCGCCGCACCTCACGCACGCCTCGTACATCGAGGCCGCCGCCTTCTACCCCAGGGTTATATTCGATACTTGGTAAGATATTAACACGCTCTATACACGTCAGTACTATCTCTCTGTAAGTCGACTCTACTCTATGCATCGAAGCAGTACACTGCCTGCCGCTGTGCTGGACGCACGACGACTACCAGTTCCACGTGCAAGTGTACCACGGCACGCGCGCGCTCAACTCGCCGCACCTCACGCACGCCTCGTACATCGAGGCCGCCGCCTTCTACCCCAGGGTTATATTCGATACTTGGTAAGATATTAACACGCTCTATACACGTCAGTACTATCTCTCTGTAAGTCGACTCTACTCTATGCATCGAAGCAGTACACTGCCTGCCGCTGTGCTGGACGCACGACGACTACCAGTTCCACGTGCAAGTGTACCACGGCACGCGCGCGCTCAACTCGCCGCACCTCACGCACGCCTCGTACATCGAGGCCGCCGCCTTCTACCCCAGGGTTATATTCGATACTTGGTAAGATATTAACACGCTCTATACACGTCAGTACTATCTCTCTGTAAGTCGACTCTACTCTATGCATCGAAGCAGTACACTGCCTGCCGCTGTGCTGGACGCACGACGACTACCAGTTCCACGTGCAAGTGTACCACGGCACGCGCGCGCTCAACTCGCCGCACCTCACGCACGCCTCGTACATCGAGGCCGCCGCCTTCTACCCCAGGGTTATATTCGATACTTGGTAAGATATTAACACGCTCTATACACGTCAGTACTATCTCTCTGTAAGTCGACTCTACTCTATGCATCGAAGCAGTACACTGCCTGCCGCTGTGCTGGACGCACGACGACTACCAGTTCCACGTGCAAGTGTACCACGGCACGCGCGCGCTCAACTCGCCGCACCTCACGCACGCCTCGTACATCGAGGCCGCCGCCTTCTACCCCAGGGTTATATTCGATACTTGGTAAGATATTAACACGCTCTATACACGTCAGTACTATCTCTCTGTAAGTCGACTCTACTCTATGCATCGAAGCAGTACACTGCCTGCCGCTGTGCTGGACGCACGACGACTACCAGTTCCACGTGCAAGTGTACCACGGCACGCGCGCGCTCAACTCGCCGCACCTCACGCACGCCTCGTACATCGAGGCCGCCGCCTTCTACCCCAGGGTTATATTCGATACTTGGTAAGATATTAACACGCTCTATACACGTCAGTACTATCTCTCTGTAAGTCGACTCTACTCTATGCATCGAAGCAGTACACTGCCTGCCGCTGTGCTGGACGCACGACGACTACCAGTTCCACGTGCAAGTGTACCACGGCACGCGCGCGCTCAACTCGCCGCACCTCACGCACGCCTCGTACATCGAGGCCGCCGCCTTCTACCCCAGGGTTATATTCGATACTTGGTAAGATATTAACACGCTCTATACACGTCAGTACTATCTCTCTGTAAGTCGACTCTACTCTATGCATCGAAGCAGTACACTGCCTGCCGCTGTGCTGGACGCACGACGACTACCAGTTCCACGTGCAAGTGTACCACGGCACGCGCGCGCTCAACTCGCCGCACCTCACGCACGCCTCGTACATCGAGGCCGCCGCCTTCTACCCCAGGGTTATATTCGATACTTGGTAAGATATTAACACGCTCTATACACGTCAGTACTATCTCTCTGTAAGTCGACTCTACTCTATGCATCGAGGTCGTACACTGCCTGCCTCTGTCTTGGACGCACCACGATTACCCTAGGATTATATAGACTGACTGTGTGTGAGTCGACTCAGTCTGTGTATAAATCGACGCTGTCTGTGTAAGAAACGGCACTGTCTTATGTGTTGTCGATGCTGTCTGTGCGTGAATCAACGCTGCCATATGTGTTAGTCGATTATGTCTGTGTGAGAGACGGCACTGTCTTATCTGTTATTCGATGCTGTCTGTGTGTGAGTCAAAATAATCTGTAAACTCTCAGTTCACCATTTCTACGTGTGAATCATCACAGTCGTTTTGGTTGGATTATTCCTGTAACATTCACCGGTCAGCCCAATGCCTGTAAATGTAAAAAAAAAATGTAATACTTAATTTCACGAGTGTGCTGGTGCATATCAACGCTTAATTGAAATAAAAATTTAAATAATTAAATACAAATACGATTATCTATTCTATTCTATAGGCTAAACCTAGAAGATCTACCAGTGAACACATTACCCCGCGAGTCCCGACTGGTCCTAACGCTGTACGGGCGTTCGCAGCGAGCGGTCGACAATCAGCATCCGAACGACAACAGTCAGCAGCGAGGCCAAGAGGACGAGGAGAATAACGACGTGCAGTATGAACTGGTCGAGTTGGGGTGGGCGGCTATACAGCTGTTTGATTACGACGGGTATGTTGTTTGAAATTAACAGCGTTATGACAGTCAGCATCCGAACGACAGCAGTCAGCAGCGAGGCCTAGAGGACGAGGAGAATAACGACGTTTTAGTTAGCAGTAACGTGAGCTGAGGGCAGGGAGTAATGCTATCCTAACTAAAGAGGTGAAACTGAATTGAAGACCGAGCTCAAGTGCATGCCAATAGATAATGCCATGCCATTAAACCTGTGCCCGATAGTGGACTGATGCAGGCCGGTAAAGATGAAACCTAATCTTGCCCAAATAATTTGACGGAATATCATAGAAATTTCGTTCTGCTTTACATATGATATAAAAATGAATCGCTGAATGTGTTGCTAAGCGCAAATCTCAAGAAAATATTATAGAAAAAGAATTGGCGAAATCGGTTCAGCTGGAACCGATTTCGCTAATTCTTTTTTTATAATATTCCTTGAAGTACGACGGTGGTTCTTACGGATAGGAAAAATTTAAAAATTAAAAAGAAATTAAAGAATCGACTGTTATGCGGTACGAAGTTCGCTGGGTCAGCTAGTATATGAATAAAAATGTTTGTCCTGAAGTGGTAAAGACTTGGTCAGATCAATGTTACATAATTGAGGACAAAAGTAGTAGATACCTAGGACATAACCTGCCGAATCTGATGTTTTTACTAACCATTTCGTGGTTTTAGATCTGGAATTGTCCCTTAAAATATATTTGCGGCGTTTGTTGACAGAATGTTAGCGTCGGGCAACTACGTGTTACCGATATGGCCGACGTTCTGCGACAGACGCATCGGTCCCGCGCCGCATCCGATGCACTCGCCATCTACACCACATCCTGTAGTTAACATTGGTAAGTATAGGTTATATATCACCGATGAGCCAGCCAAACTTAGATTGAATATATACATGCCAAAAACATGGGTTTTTATTTTGTAATTTTGGCATACCGTAAAAAAGGAAAATATACATGGTATTTACCTTGTTTCCAGAAATCCCTCTGTACGCTCACACCGGCGTCAAGTGGACGGAGAGTGAGGAAAGCAAACAACGGACACTGACACGAGAGGAATTACCCAAGTTCGACAGTCTCGACGGACACACACAGTCACAACTGCTGCATCTTATCGAGCAAGGAGCTTATCAGAGGATGCCTAGTGATTGCAGAGAGGTCAGTGGCTTGGTTTTAAATACTTTGTTCTTGCAATTTTCTGTAATAATTAGAATAAAAAAAGAAACTTTTAATTCGGTCGGACATAATCCATTTGAATGATGTCGAACCATAAATTATTCAGGCTGTCTTAATTTTATATTTTTACTAGATGATGCGCGCGGTTACACCCGCGTTATTTAAGGCTATTGCCACAGAATAGATAGTTCTTACGAACAGAAGCACCACTTTGCAAACCAATTTAAAGAAATGGCGACTCTTGCTACTAAGCAAGAAAGTGCAATTCAGCTCGCATGAGCATTCAGTACCTAACGCGATATTGACCTAACTGTTCCCGCTCTTTTCTAACACATAACGCGCTCCGCGCCAGACAGCGACAGGCTGTCTGGCGCGGAGCGGTGCGCTAGGGTTGTCGACTTGCCGCTGCTACTATAATATTTATTCATCGTCTATCTACCTACTTGAACATGTACCTAATAATAAATATTTATACTATAAGTATCCTATCCCACTATTTGTGCTCGTAGAACGAAAACCACAAAAATTCTGGTGGTTTACATTTTCACTATACTAATTCTTAGTTATTTCCTAAACGCGTAGACCGATTTACATGATTCAAACAGATAAAATGGTTTTTGAACTAGATCTTTAATTTGCCATCATAATCGTTGAGATATCTCAACAAATAAAAAGTACAATTTTCAAGTTGCTCTCGTAAAATAAATAAAATCAAAATTTCAAGTTGCTTCCGACACACATCCGTTAAATGAGCAATACTTTGCACCAGACTTGTGATGTGAACATTTTTATTGTTCACTATTAAAATTCACGTTATTAGCTAGCCCTGCGCGCGAGCGGTGACGACGCGGCGTGGAAGCCGCGCCAAAGTGTAGGCACTTATCGCTGTAGGTACGGCCGAGTGAAGGAGGCCTGCTATTGCTCCGCTCCCGTCGCTCATAGCGAGATGTTATATACCCTATAGCCTTCCTCAATAAATGACCTATGTAACACTGAAAGAATTTTTCAAATCGGACCGGCAGTTCATGAGATTAGCGCGTTCAACCAAACAAACAAACTCTTCAGCTTTATATATTAGTATTAGATAGCTGAACTGTTAAATTGAATATGAAAATAAAAATGTTGAAGTGAACTCAGTGCCTAGTAAAGTATTATTCTGTCCGGCTGTTTTGAGTTGAACTTTTTACACACTGAATTTCTATTGCAACTAGGGTCATTAGCGTTCGCTGTGCGTAGGCGTTCGTCGGGCGTATGCGTTAGCAAAACGTATATGCGCAGCGCATACGTTGCGTTGTCGCTGCTTCTCTGAGTGCGTTGCTACTCGTGGACGTCGTGCTTCATTATCGTTTAGTTTACTGTGACGCGTACGTCGCCTTGTTGTTGTGTATACGCTGGCTCAGCGACCGCTTACGCTCGACAAACGCTAGTGTGAAGGCGTTTAACCTAAATAGTGCGCGGTTTCAACGGCGGTTCAAAATCCTACTTAAGAGGCCGTTCCCGTTTTTTAAGCCATTTTGGCGATTAACACGCGCGGAGATACGTGATTGTGACTCAGATATATCAACAAATTAAGAAATTAACGATGATACTATTAGATCACTTCGTTTACTATTGTATGACTGTAGTAAAAATATGTGTTTAATTACCTACAACAGAAAAATCAAGTTTCCGCAAAGCATGTTTTGAAGAAATCATTTTATGAGCATTACGCGATGGTCCATGACATCGAAAATAATGTGAGTAATTAACTTTTAAATGCATCTATGACATAACAAGATCCTGCCCCTTGGTATGATTGTGCCAGAATGTTAGGTTTCATTCAGAAATAAACCAAAAAATGTTACGTAAAATGTCATTAAATTGTCAGTTTACGTCTAAATGGATTATTTTTTATCGCATAAAATACACTAAGAAATAAAAAAACAAATAGTCTCTAATAATATTTGATATAATACCTTGCTAGGAAAAAAAAACAGCTTCTGAATGTGAATACAAATATTTAAAATTAATTTTTAAACGAAGCTAGAAATCGTTATATAAATCCTGTACGAGCCTACAGAACTTTAGACCGCGCTGAGCGCTCATCGAGGTAGGACGTGTGCCGTTTGCCGTTGTCACTGCGTCTGTGTGCGTGCCTTGTAAACACCACTGTATTTATAGCGTGACAAACCCTTCTTGATGTGAGTTATTATTGTTGAATATGTATAATAAAATAATGGTAACGAAATCGATGCTCTTATAAAATAAATACCGCAAAGTTCAAAAATACTACATTCACTTAGGTCACAAGGTGACTCTTATGAATGTCAGAAATTGTATCTAAATATATATTAAACTCAAAAGTGACTGACTGACATAGAGATCTATCATCAAACAGCCCAAACCACTGGAGGGATCAGACTGAAGTTTGGCATGCAGGTAGATGTTATGACGTAGGCATCCGCTAAGAAAGGGTTTTGATCAATTCTACCGCCAAGGGGATAAAATAGGGGATGAAAGTTTGTATGAAACTTTGTCAATTTTAAACTGATCGGGCTGAGACTTTGCATGCATATAGCTATTATGACGTAGGCATCCCCTAAAAAAGGATTTTTGATACATTCCATCCCTAAGGGGATAAAATAGGGGATGAAAGTTTGTATACATTTTCATAGATTTTCGACTGATTGAACTGAAATTAAAGATTGGAGCTACTATGATGAAGACGTCCGCTTAAATATGATTTTGATAAATTCAACCCCCATGGGGATATACTAAAGGATGATGGAGGATGTAAATGTATTAGTTTGAACTATCAGTACCTAGTGGAACGAATAAATTAAGACGAACAAAATAATTTTAGTTATAAATGTTGACAATAGATAGCGTTGTGCAGTTACGTCATTTTTTTAATCGAGGTGTTAAGATTTTTTGCGGATTAATGACCCTCTCCAGTTATTACTTAACGTTCATCGTCAGGTAGGTTAGTTGTACAATGTACGCAGTTGGTTGGATGTTGTTGGTCGTTAAATCGTTTTGGTTGCTGTATAGCACATACCATACCTAAATATTTCTAGCGGATCATATTTGACGATTCTGGCTATTCTTTTCTTGGAATGTATTGGATTGCATTTGCTTTGTTTCGTATAAGTAGTTTTGGTTATAGACTCAGCTTTGTATTTGGTATTCATTTTGTTTACGTTTAGTTTGAGCGTAGGTTTTCGGTTAGACTTTTTTTAAATGGCTAAAGAAAATCTGAACGTTAATGGAGAAGTTCAAGAATGTACTGTCGTCCCTATTGTTGGTGACGGTGCATGTTTGTTTCGTGCTCTCTCTTATTTAATGTACGGAACACAAGATAGAGCGATGGTGCGTTCAGACATTGTCACATATGTGGTTAATGACTGGAGCAAGTTTTCAATTATGACCCACTATTCACCCAATGGCTTGATAGTTTTAGCGCCTTATGGCAGACTAGAGGAAGCCAGCAGCTACGCCTGCATTTTTTAAAAAATTTACCCTTTTTGGCCGATCCCGTGGGATTTTTGGGAAATCCCTTCTTAGTGCACCCCTACGGTCCCCAAGGAACATACATGCCAAATTTCAGCTTCCTGCGCCCAATAGTTTCGGCTGTAGCGTGTCTGTCAGTCAGTCAGTAACGCAAGGATTTTATATATTAAGATTAGTTAAGAATATTGTGTAAACACCAAGCCGAAGTCTACTGGTTGTGTACATGACTGCCAAGTCATACTTACAAAGAATGGTACCTCAACCTGGGAAACGAATGTTTTTAAGTTTTCACATTTTCTAAACCGTAATTAAAAGCGCGTGCGTGCTGTGCTCAAAATACCTACTGATCCATATGGGGTCATAAGTCGTCTAAAGAACATATTGGTGGAGTAAATGCATAGATTTTATACCTAATTAGAAAAATTCCATACTAACTTTGAGCCTCAATATCTCCTGAACCAGTAATTTCCCAGGCATACAACATGGGATTTCAGTTTTCGTTAAGGGTCTTTTTACATACTGTATACAACGTTACTTATTTGTATAGTTAGTGTAAAGGATGATTCACGTTACACCGGGCCGTGTCCGGTGTAACGTGTTATAGCTGCGTACGTGTGGTCACTCGCCGATTTCTAAAAAAAACATACCGTAATATACCGACCTTTGATTAATATTAATTTATAATTATGGATCCGTGTGTTCCGGCCTAAATCATCAACTGCCCTCCAGCCGGGAAACAATACCCACGGCCAGAGCACAGGCGTGGCTCGGCCGTGCTCCGGACGTGGCACGGCCGTGCCACGGCCTAACGTGAATTACTTCATACAAATCAATACTATGAATATTTGACCGTGCCACGGCCGTGCCCCGGACGGGGCCCGGCCCGGACACGACACGGTGTAACGTGAATAATCCTTACCGTGTCCCGGCCGTGGTCCGGCCGGGCCCGGCCCGGCCCCGGCACGATGTAACTAGAATCATCCTTAAACCTATTAGGAATATATAGCACAGACAGCCGAAATCGCGGCAAAATGCAGCTGTTCCATTCATTTTGTCAATGTCAAAGTTCAATTTTGTATGGAACAGCTGATTTCCTTTGCAACATTTTTATAAAGTTCCAGCAAAAAAATATTTTTTAATAATGACTCAATCACCGTCTAAGCGGTTTGATTATTAATAAGGTTTGATTATTAAATACTTCCTGCCAGAAAAAAATTGAAATGTTGGTATGTAGGTATATGATTCTTGTGTTATAAACATCGATCACTAATCACTAGTTATAAATGGTGACAGCATGGTATTGAAAACAACATGTGACAAAACATTAAGACGTTACTTTTTAGGGTTCCGTACCTAAAAGGTAAAAATCGGCACCCTATTACTAAGCCTCCGCTGTCTGTATGTCCGTCCGTCTGTCTGTCTGTCTGTCTGTCTGTCTGTCACCAGGCTGTATCTCATAAACCGTGATAGCTAGAAAGCTGAAATTTTCACAAATTATGTATTTTAGTTGCCGCTATTACAACAAATACTAAAAATAAAAATAATGAAAATATTAAGGGGGGTCCCATACAAAAAACGTGTTTTTTTTTTCGTATTTTTTGCTCAAAATTACTAACTGTAACAGGTAGACGCTTTTAATTTTCACAGAATATGTAGTTTTATATTACCTTTCAAAATAAAAAATTAAATTTAAAAAAAAGTAAATAAAAAAGAGGGGCTCCCATACAACAAACGTAATTTTTAAACAATTTGTTACTCGATCTTAATAAACAGGTAGAAACTTAAAAAGTATTTAAGTATACATACAACAAACGTGATTTTCTTTTATAAATGTTGGTACGGAACCCTTCGTGCGCGAGTCCGACTCGCACTTGCCCAATTTTTCTTATTTATTTTAGCAAACAGTACATAGCGGCGATGATGGCTATCAGTTGATTTATAATAGTACAATAAATGAAGAGATGGATACCCCAGAAAAATTCGGCTACTTTTTCAGCTCAAGTAACATCTCATTTATATTGTATATTAATATTTTCAACCGACTTCAAAACGGAGGCGGTTCACAATTCAGTTGTATTATTTTTTCATATTTTTTAATGTTTGTTACCTAACTAATGCATCATTTATGGACCGATTTGGATTTATTTTTATTTCATAGGATTTAATTATATTACTTCCAGCTTGGTCTCATAGAAAGTTTTCCGAAATCGGTTCTGTATTTTGGATTTTATAACAGAATAACTAGAATTTGTATTTATTGTAATCTAAGTAGGTAAATGAGATTGCATGTTTGTACGACTGTTTGAAGTCGGCTTTTTTTTTAACAACAACAATGGAATCTACCTGGAATACCAATTTGTTTTGTCTCCGTGAGTTCACTGCAAGGTAGATTTTGTTGGGCTACACAGACGCACACATTGACACCTCGATCGCGTTGCCCGCGCGCTTGGCGTAAAATACCTATTCACGCAGTCCGTGAATTTGGGAACGGCCTCTTAACATTATAAATGTGAAAGTTTGTGAAGATGTATGTATAAATGGATGGATGGATGTTTGTTACTCTTTCACGCAAATACTACTGAACGGATTTGGATAAAACTTTACATTAATATAGTTTATACATCAGAATAACACATAGGCTATAATTTATAAAGATTTTGTATAATGTTGCCATAATGTAAGGAAAAGTATCAACTAAGTCGGCAAAAATCCTGACCTCTGAAAGCTATCTTCGCTTGCGTCGCCTAAGTGGCCTAAACCGTTAAAGTTACTTGAAGATAATGTTCGGTGATATTGTTTATCTTAAATAGTTCGAAACAAAAGTTCGCGGCAGCATTTATTTTTGTTCATATTGTTTGTTTGCGTCAAATTTAGTAATTGCAATTTTCCCTTCCTGATGACAGATTGGTCTGATATTTGGTATACACTCTTAATCTGGATGACATTAAAAGATAATATTTAAATGATTGTAAATCCAAGATGGCCGCCGATACAAAATGGCGGATCACATGATACTTCACAACAACCTCAATATGGGTATCAAATGAAAGGGCTTGACTGGTAGAATAGAGCTCACTTTGAAAAAAAAAAAAACCAAGATGGCCGCCGCCACAAAATGGCGGATTACTTATTTTGCACAAATACGTGAATATGGGTATCATATGAAAGGGCTTCGTTCGTGAAAGTGACGCTCATAGCGAGACTTGGCTTGGCGTTCGTAACAGATCGGCAAAGTTAAGCAACGCTTGCACATGTCACCACTTGGATGGGTGACCGTGTGTGGCATTTACATTTGAGCGCTACCGTGCTTCGGAGGCAACGACAACACAGCCTACTGACACCTAATGTTTTCATTTCTACAAACAAAAAATTCTGTCAAAGTGGTGAGGTATGCGGGGCAAGGAGGGGCGACAAAAATGCATTCTAATTGGCCAGTTCAAATTTGCGAAACGTCATAATTCATATCTAGTGTTGGGATTGGTCCAAATTGGTCTTATATAAGATGTATAAGTCTACTGTGTTGTCCGAAAGTGTCCACCTTACATGTGGCGTCTAGTAGGTTGGGTTGTCGTTGTTCGGAGGGCACGTAAAGCTGTCGGTCCTGGTGCTTGTCTAAGGATAAGGATCGTTAGGCCATGTTGGAGGCCTTCGGGCGGTCTGTAAACTCCGACACCAGAGTTGGCCACACACTCACACGAAAAACAAAAACAAACAAACTATGAAAAATCCAAGATGGCCCCGCCACAAAATGGTGGATTACCTATTTTCCACATATACCTCAATATGGGTATCGAATATCGGCTTGATTGGTAGAAAAGGGCTCACTATGAAAATAGAATGAGAAGTATCTAACAACAAAACTAAAACTTTGAAAATAAAATTAACTAAAAAACAAAAAAAATTGTTTTGGGCGTAGCGTACCAGAGTAAACATTATGATAGAAATTTCACTTGCCCAACGATTTTACATCATTTTTATTGTAATAAAACAGTATAACATAATAAAATAAAAAATATGTTTTTTACAATGGTCATTCTAGAGTAGTTATCAAATTGTTTTCAAAATAGATAGATTTATTGCCTTCAGTATTTAATGAAGACGAACTTTGTCTTTTAAAGTAAGTAATTTGGACGAATGTTTTAAAAGTTATCACGATATAATTTGAATTAAGCGCAGCGTCATTAAAAGCGCTTTCTATGAGTTGGCGCGCTTAAGCACAGCGGGGCGGAGGGACGGTCTGATATTTACTTTGTGGTAATGCTTTCAGTTTTTATTTTTGCTGCTGTTATATTCAGTAGGTATATAAGCTCTTCATAATTTCAATAATATACCTACATACTAATCTTTCCCCTTCGGACATCTCTGACCATCCCAAAATTGGAGCTCACCGGAGCCGCCCCACTTGTACGCCTATTGAACCACGTGACTAGTACTTTGCGTAAAAGCATTTGTATTAATGGGACCTACGCCTGGACAGACAGCCAAATTGTTCTTTGTTGGTTGAAGGCGTCTGTCCACACTTTGGAGGTATTTGTCGCTAATCGCGTTTCCCAAATCCAGAAATCTGAAGTCAAGCTTGTTTGGAGACACGTGCCAGGTGAGATCAACCCCGCTGATTGTGCCTCGCGCGGATGCTTGACGCCTAGTTTGATAGGTCATTCGCTGTGGTGGGGTCCGGAATGGTTGAGTCGACCAGAAATTGATTGGCCTCGAACGCCAGTTTTGAATACTTCTAATTTGCCGGGTCTGCGAACACTCGCTCTTGAGAAGGTGGAATGCGCCTTTGACCCCGATTTCCTGTTGAATCGTTACAGCTCCCTCGACAAGTTGTTAGGTGTTACTGCTTGGATAAATTGTTTTGTTTTTAACTTTAGGCACCCACAACAGAAACGACTGACACCGTTTCTCTCACCACAGGAGGACGACAGGAGTCCCTCAACTTTTGGGTTCGTTCTGTGCAATTAGCGCACTTTGAGAAGGAGATTGCTATCCTTAAGTCAGGGAGATCGAAATTGTCGGGAGCTGTATCTAAATTGAACCCCTTTTTGGACGATACGGGTCTCTTGCGCGTTGGAGGGCGTCTCAAGAACGCCAACCTCCCTTACGGGGCACGTCACCCCCTTTTGTTACCTAAGGACGGTCATCTGGTACGTTTGTTGGTAACTGACCTCCACCTTAAAAATTCGCATGCCGGTTGTAATGCTTTGTTAGCCATTTTGCAACGCGAGTTTTGGATTTTGTTTGCCCGAAGAATTATTCGGAGTGTAGTCTTTCGCTGCATCCCTTGTTATAAGCTCAAGGCTTCTACCATGCAGCCCTTGATGGGAGACTTACCAGCAGATCGCGTAACAGAGAGCAGGACGTTTGACGGTGTTGGCACGGATTTCGCTGGTCCCTTTTTGGTGAAAACATCGACACTTCGAAACAGCAAGACTGTTAAGGCCTACTTGTGTGTTTTTGTTTGTCTTTCCACAAAGGCCGATCTTGAGTTAATTATAGTAATTAACAACCTCGCTACCGTCGCTATATGAAGTTGTCCGACGAGGTTGTGAGCGATTGACAAAAGTAAAATAATACCCGCGGTTTTGTTTCTCTCGCGTGGTTTTGTAATTGAAATAAATTGTTCGCCTTTTGGAAAGCTCGTCCTAGTAGCTCGCGAAGTGATAAAGAATTATAAGTAACCTTATAAGGAACATTGTAAAACACATGTGTGAATTCCTGTTTGGTGCCCGAGGAGTAGGACTTCGCCGAATTGGACCCTGTGGTATTTATTCGATTTGCTTGTTATTTTGGCCAAAATTATGAGTTAATCTTATAGGTCCACTCAAGAGCATCATCAGGAGCATCAGTAAGATTGGTAAGACATTTTATTAATATTAGTTGTAATTAGGATTATAATTCATCGCTGTGCAATCACAGTAATATATGTTTAAACCTTTGCCTTGGGCTGAGACTGGATGAATTAATCGCTTCCACTGATCTCTGTAAAACTTACCCAATCTTAGCCCAAACTCTAGACAGTCACTTTCATAACTCGACGTAAAACCACAGAATAGATAGTACTAACGTACAGAAGCAACACTTCGCAAACCAATTTAAAGAAATTGCGACTCTTGCTACTAAGCAACAAAGTGCAATTCAGCTCGCATAAGCACTCAGTGCCTACTGCGATATTCACCTAACCGTTCCCGCTCTTTTCTAACACATAACCCTAGCACGACAGCTAGCGGCGTGACGCACTAGCTGTCGCGCTAGGGTTGTCGTCTATCGACTTGCCGCTGCTACTATAACATTTATTCATCGACTATCTACCTACTTGACCACGTAATAATAAATAATTATCATATGTTTAATGCGTATGGTTACACGGTAAATTTTATTAAATTAAAACAATCCTAGATATATCCTTGTTTAATGGTTAGTGATATTTTTTGATGACTTATTTGAAGTTGGCTTGACGAATTCTTAGCAAGTATTTTTCGTCTTTTCGCTAGGTATAGGTAAATAAGTAACTGCACCTTATTACTCAGGCTATTAGTAAATTCTGAGTCTAGGTATGTAACTACTTACTTAAGCAATTATAATTTACTTTAAACTAAAAATTTCAAGGAATCAAATTTTATGAGTAAACAACACGATCATCAGCAGATAAGTAAATAAAAAAAAAAAAAGTCGGTAGGTCTAACATACAACGCATAATGTGTGTGAAATGACCCATTGAGTACCTATTAAGCCTAACACCTATTAAGTACGTACTTTGGTATTATTTTAGCTTACCTTTCCGCATCTGTAGGTAATGTAAAAATTACACACTTTATCTCCCTTTTATGAGCAATACTTTGCACCAGACTAGTGATGAGACATTTTTGTTGTTCAATATTAAAATTCACGTTATTAGCAAATTTAATTTGCAAAAATCGCTCTGCGTGCGAGCGGTGACAACCATGACAACCGACTAACGACGCGGGCTTGGAAGCTGCGCGAAAGTGTAGGCACTTATCGCTGTAGGTACGGCCGAGTGAAGGAGGCCTGGTAGAACTCATTACCTACTGATTACGAAAACAGAGTCGTAATTCGCGCGCTTTTTTTTGTTAGCGCGGGTCACGCCCGTGCAGCCAACACGTACCAGCCATTTATTCATACAATTTGCGTTCGATTTCTATGAATGATATACGTTCCAAATTCAAATCACTTTTCCGCCCGCTAAAAATTCCCTACCGGAAAAGAGCTATTTTGCTCCCGCTAAACGAGGAACAAAGCGACACTTTTCGAATAGAAGGGATGAAATAGTACATTGTTCACCGAGGGAGGAAAGGAACCGATTACTAGCGAGGGAGCAGTTTGTGGCCCGAAGGCGCAGCCTAGGGCCATAACACAATACTCCCGAGGTAGGAATGGGACTTTAACCCGAGTGCTACACAGTGCTATAAACTACACCTGTGAGGAACATTTAAAGACTTGTATTGTAGAAAGTATTTAATAATATGAAATAAAAATTTATTACAAAGAACATGACTAACCTAATTAACAGTTATGTTACAATTTGTGCAATTATTTAAAGTAACGTCATTTCAACATCACTTTCACTGCTAGAAGTCGACATTTTACTTTATTTTTAAAATAAAATCAAAACGTAAGACACCATGTAAGACACAATTTAGCTTAGAATTTGACCGATATTTCGCGCTTCTTTTGTTTTTTTTATTCTTCACAAAAGGATGTCAGTGGCACGGAGATTCCATACTTAAATTATATGAAAACTCTTGGCAGGCGCGCGCCATAGATAAGATAAAACATGAGAAATGAAAATTCATACAACTTTCTCTCCCGCTAAAACACGTTAGAAATGGATTTTCATACATTTTTTCCTCCCGCTTATTCAGGTCAAGGAAAAGACTAACGTTCTCTTTTCATTTTCAGGGAGTATTGACTACCGATTCCGATCAGGTGTAATATAAAATATGTTGTTTGACAGATCCTGTGGGAGAAGCGTCAGTACCTGGTGCAGCTGGCGGGCGCGCTGCCGTTGGTGCTGATGGCGGCGACGCACTGGTACGGCGAGCACCGCCACGCGCTGCTGGCGCTGCTGCGCCTGTGGGAGCCGCCCTCGCCGCTCAACGCCATGCACCTGCTGCTGCCCTGGTAATGTACTGCCGCTGGTGCTGATGGTGGGGCGGCGACGCACTGGTACGGCGAGCACCGCCACGCGCTGCTGGCGCTGCTGCGCCTGTGGGAGCCGCCCTCGCCGCTCAACGCCATGCACCTGCTGCTGCCCTGGTAATGTACTGCCGCTGGTGCTGATGGTGGGGCGGCGACGCACTGGTACGGCGAGCACCGCCACGCGCTGCTGGCGCTGCTGCGCCTGTGGGAGCCGCCCTCGCCGCTCAACGCCATGCACCTGCTGCTGCCCTGGTAATGTACTGCCGCTGGTGCTGATGGTGGGGCGGCGACGCACTGGTACGGCGAGCACCGCCACGCGCTGCTGGCGCTGCTGCGCCTGTGGGAGCCGCCCTCGCCGCTCAACGCCATGCACCTGCTGCTGCCCTGGTAATGTACTGCCGCTGGTGCTGATGGTGGGGCGGCGACGCACTGGTACGGCGAGCACCGCCACGCGCTGCTGGCGCTGCTGCGCCTGTGGGAGCCGCCCTCGCCGCTCAACGCCATGCACCTGCTGCTGCCCTGGTAATGTACTGCCGCTGGTGCTGATGGTGGGGCGGCGACGCACTGGTACGGCGAGCACCGCCACGCGCTGCTGGCGCTGCTGCGCCTGTGGGAGCCGCCCTCGCCGCTCAACGCCATGCACCTGCTGCTGCCCTGGTAATGTACTGCCGCTGGTGCTGATGGTGGGGCGGCGACGCACTGGTACGGCGAGCACCGCCACGCGCTGCTGGCGCTGCTGCGCCTGTGGGAGCCGCCCTCGCCGCTCAACGCCATGCACCTGCTGCTGCCCTGGTAATGTACTGCCGCTGGTGCTGATGGTGGGGCGGCGACGCACTGGTACGGCGAGCACCGCCACGCGCTGCTGGCGCTGCTGCGCCTGTGGGAGCCGCCCTCGCCGCTCAACGCCATGCACCTGCTGCTGCCCTGGTAATGTACTGCCGCTGGTGCTGATGGTGGGGCGGCGACGCACTGGTACGGCGAGCACCGCCACGCGCTGCTGGCGCTGCTGCGCCTGTGGGAGCCGCCCTCGCCGCTCAACGCCATGCACCTGCTGCTGCCCTGGTAATGTACTGCCGCTGGTGCTGATGGTGGGGCGGCGACGCACTGGTACGGCGAGCACCGCCACGCGCTGCTGGCGCTGCTGCGCCTGTGGGAGCCGCCCTCGCCGCTCAACGCCATGCACCTGCTGCTGCCCTGGTAATGTACTGCCGCTGGTGCTGATGGTGGGGCGGCGACGCACTGGTACGGCGAGCACCGCCACGCGCTGCTGGCGCTGCTGCGCCTGTGGGAGCCGCCCTCGCCGCTCAACGCCATGCACCTGCTGCTGCCCTGGTAATGTACTGCCGCTGGTGCTGATGGTGGGGCGGCGACGCACTGGTACGGCGAGCACCGCCACGCGCTGCTGGCGCTGCTGCGCCTGTGGGAGCCGCCCTCGCCGCTCAACGCCATGCACCTGCTGCTGCCCTGGTAATGCGGCCGCGGAACGAATATGCCTACGGGCTCTCTATATCGAGGAAGATACCTTTTTGGGGCCAAAATATTTTTTTTAAATTTCTAAAAACGGGAACCTTTATGCCCTTGTCCAGAAGGGACGAATTCGTCGCGAAACATTTTGCGCTAATTTATTCGCGCGTTAGCAAGATACTTGGCGCCAATACATCGCGACCACAAGCTTCGCGCAAGGACCAAATACGCGCATCGCGTGCACTGCACCCAACCGTCTATCGCGCGCGAGTCGAGTTACTAGAGACGCCTTGTTGTGTTGTGTTCAGTTAACGCGCTAACGAACGACTGTTGGTACGCTCCTTTTGGACGCAACGGTCGAGCGTGATACGCATGAGAGAATCGCGGCTAATTCGCCCCTTCTCGACAAAGCCTTTAGATTCGCCTTGTCTGTCTATCTGCCCGTCTATATGTCACAGCCACTTCATTCCGAAACTATTTCGATTCATGTGGTGAGGAATTAAAAACACAACTGCCCGTCTATATGTCACAGCCACTTCATTCCGAAACTATTTTGATTCATGTGGTGAGGAATTAAAAACACAACTGCCCGTCTATATGTCACAGCCACTTCATTCCGAAACTATTTCGATTCATGTGGTGAGGAATTAAAAACACAACTGCCCGTCTATATGTCACAGCCACTTCATTCCGAAACTATTTCGATTCATGTGGTGAGGAATTAAAAACACAACTGCCCGTCTATATGTCACAGCCACTTCATTCCGAAACTATTTCGATTCATGTGGTGAGGAATTAAAAACACAACTGCCCGTCTATATGTCACAGCCACTTCATTCCGAAACTATTTCGATTCATGTGGTGAGGAATTAAAAACACAAGCTTTCACTACTCTGCTTCTGCCCGTGGTAAAAGCGTCTAAGGAAATTACACTAAGCCAGTAAGGAATCTTGAGGCAGAGACGGAAAACTTGACATCAAACCAAATTTACCAACCCATCTAACTTTTTGTATTCTACAAACGAATATCCGACACCTTACGGATATGCTTATGGAAATGAATATGCTTAACGATATTAAATCTGTACTTATGCTCTATTCCAGTTTCCCAGACACGGTAGTCCGCGAAACGGCAACCAAATTGATCGACGGTATGTCGGACGACGAGCTGTGTCGCGTGATGCCGCAGCTCACTCAGGTCACAAGACACGAGACCTATGAAGCTAGTCCAGTCGCCGGTCAGTATTACTTACAAAGTACAATATAGGATATAACCCTGGGGTAACCAATCTATCCACTTAGCGCCGGCAAATCTAGGTGAGATGTCAAGCAGCTAAACTTGTGCTAAGCTCCCAGTCTTGCAGTTAGTAACATTCTGTCCCTGATGTAAAATACCAAAAAGAATTTCGGTTTGTCTAATCCTATGTTTTGTTATAGAATTACTGCTATCTCGCGCCCTTGCGTCGCCTGCTGTAGCTCACAAATTGTTCTGGCTGCTCGTGCATTCGTTACCCAACGTGCCTCAGGTCAGTTTTGCATCTACAACTACAATCTATGTAACGTCTTCACTTCGATAAAATAAATCATTATTCAGTGTAACAAATACGGAAAAATAAATAAATTAAATAAAAATAATAATATATACTTTATTTTTAGAGATTAAAATCCATAGTACAGCAAATAGTTAAGTTGAAAGCATACACTTGATTTAATTATTGTTGCATAGTTGAGTCCATAGGCGGCCGCATAGTCCTCACACAATCTGAACAAACGCCTAAAAGCGCTAATAGATGGACTCAGCAACACCATATCGTCCGCGTAGATTAATTTATTGACCATTTGTCCTCCAATCGAGCATCCTTTACTAGTATTGCTGAGCTCACATATTAACTGGTTTACATAGGTTTAAAAGTCTAGGTGAACTTATTCCACCTTTTGTCTTACACCGCATTCCACCCTATATGCCTCTGACATAACACTACCCCATTTGATTTGATTGTTTTGATTATGACACAAATATTTTAATAAGTTTATACATTCACTCAACGTTGGCCTCCCGACGTAGTTTTTGCCTTAGGCATGAATAATCGAAGGCCCTGGAGAAGTCTAAGAAATAACAATGGGGTTTTCCTGTTTGCATAGTATTGGACGGTTTGCTTGAGATAGAGGATAATAGTTTCTGTGGATAAGCTGGGTCTAAATCCAAATAGGCGTCATGTAATGTCACATGCTTATCCAGCTATCGGACAACCAAATCATCAACACCTTTGCAATAACAGCGGCCAATGAAATAGGTCTATATTTACTCTTGTCACTCACATCGCCCGTTCTGTTTTTAATTATAGGCACCACAACAGTTTGCATCAACTCTGGCGGTAAATACGTGTGACATATACAAAGATTAAATAGCACCGCTAAAACTCTTGATATATATGTAAGCCAGCGTATCTAAAACGTTCAATGCTTAAAGCTCCAGGCGACTTACCTTTCTTTGAGCTCATTAGAAGGGATGCTATTATCTCTTCCGGTTGTTGAAAAATATTATATCACGGTTTGTTTGTTGTCGCGCTAGCTAGCAATCTCTATCTTTGTTGTCGCATTTTCATCTATTTTCTCTTTCACTTATACTCTTACTGTGCCGATTTTTAACAGCCTTTTGACATGGTTAATCACAAGTTACTGGTACATTCATTACAGTTTATCATAATATTTCGCCCAGTAAACAGTTTTAGAGGAGTAACAGTAGCTAAAAATGATGTAGATGTCATGAAGTTATTTTATTTCATCATTCTAGGACTGTTTTATTGCTAAATGTTTTGTTGCTAAATCTGGTGTACCACAAGGTTATAATTTAGAACCTTTAATTTTTTTATGTATTCATAAATGTTGTTTCTTTCTTTTAGTTTCGTTCGGAAAAACAAAAAACGGTATCATGGGATTAGGACAGAAACACGAACGTGTGTGGAGTAATATGGCTGTTATGTTGGAAGAGATGGCGCTTCCAACATTACAGCAATTTTCGCTCAATAATGAATCGTGATTGTTCCAGTCGGCAAACCAAGAATTCTTAGGCATAACGTTAGAGGAGGGCGGTGCGGAGGCGACGGAGGCGGACGGCAGTATGACGTCGACGTGGCGCTACCGCCTGCTACTGCGGGCGCTGCTGGCGCTCGCCGGGGAGAACCTGCAGCGGACACTCATGCAGCAGCAACTATTAGTCAAGGTATACAACCTCCTGTAGTGTATAATGTTGGAGAAGGGTGGTAAGTAGTTAGTATGACGTCGATGTTGCTACCAACTGCTGCTGCGTACGCTGCTGGTGTTCGCCGGCGAGAACTAGTCTAGGGAATAGAGGCAACCGTGACTGTAGGTAATGCTCAAGTAAACTGTTTGTATGTTGCAATGCAATTGTAGTCTGAAACCCAAATCAAACTTGTAATTCTAAGGTACAATTTCGTAACCGACTGCAGACAGCAGCAGAAGTTGATGTGTCGGTGTGACACTATTGATTTTTATGTATTTGTATGAAATACCTTCAGTAGGGATTAACCTGTCGTATGCCGTGCGCCGTCGCGATAAGTCTACGTAACACGATTGCACATCAGTATGCTAATGATGTTCTCAAAGATATCATATTGTCTCAAAGAACACTCAGACCTATATACCGCGCTGTTTTCTGGTTCTGCCGTCTGTAGTTGGGTTTGAAATTATAACAACAGCGACGTGATGGAACGTCGAGCTGTTGCGACATAACGCGGCGACACGTCGTCTTTTGCTGCTGTCTGCAGTCGACTGTTAATTCGTACCTTATACTCAAGCATTAAATAAATATTACAAATCGTGGTAACAATAGATTTCGTTCTAAATATTTAAAAATTAAATATTTTAAAACATTCTCAATGTGTTTACTCCCGCAGACACTATCAGAGATGGCTCAATCAGTAAAGGAAGCGAAGGAGGCGGGTCGTCAGCGCGCTCTAACGGTGGGCAGCACGAAGCTAGCCGCACAGCTGAGACAACAGCCCACCGCGCTGCCGCTGGCGCTGCACAAATACGTGCACGATGTTGATATCAAGTACGTGACACTTACCTATTGTCTTTTGATCTGCGTCTTTTATATCATGACTTGGCTTACTGTTCGTAATAGGTCGGTTTCAGTAAAGTAATTGATAGACGATGGACGGGCTGATAACTCCAACACCAGAGTTGCCCCCTTACTTATACGAGAAAGAAAAGAAGATGCCGGCATTGGTACATGTCGCGTTATGTGTATACATGTGCATATAATACGTGGCAGGACCGGATCCAGAGAGAAAAGCGGTTCAGTCCCTCCCTTAAAGCAAATGAGTCACCACATGAAAATTGCATTTTTAGTGTTTCATTTGTTAAAACTTACTCTCACTAAAGTGAAGCCTCCTCCCCTTAACCAAAATCCTAAATCAGCTTCTCAAGATTGGACATGCAATATCTTCGTCATATTAATTTTATTTATTTTATTTATAGACTCACGCCTGTATCCCCGAAGGGGTAGGCAGAGGTGTAATATTACACCCACATTTCGCCAGAAATTTTAAGGTCCCACGTAATAGAGGGCGAGCCTATTGCCGTACCGGGCACATTACCAGACTTCGTGCTGCTACTGAGAATTTCCAAGTGGAAAAACCCAATAACACTTTGCCCGACCCGGGAATCGAACCCGAGACCTCCCAATCCCACGCGCACATTTATGCCGCGAGTAGTAATAGTATTAATTATAATGAAGATAAGTTTCATGTTTTGTTTTCAGATCTTGCATGTACTTTGCGTCCAATACTTTGCCGCTCAAGATCAACTTCATTGGCAGTGATAACGCAGTGATACCTGCTATGTTCAAGGTATTTAATATAAGTATTTTTTTATTTTATTCAGTGCCTAACAGGAATCTATTCGTAAGGCCTCCACTGGCAGTGCGTCTGTCTGTCAATGTGTTATATCTCATGATCCGTAAAAGCTAGCCAGCTGAATAGAATATACAGTATGTTTCCTTATTATATTGTCACTATTAGTGATGGCAATTAATGCGATTTCGCATAAATTTCATTAGCATGCGAATTCGTGAATCTTAGCATGCTGAATGCTATTGCTATGCTATTTGCTAATTATGAAGATAATTAATAATAGCGTTGTATGTATGTGAAGTGTGAAATTTATTAATATGCTAATTAAAAAGCGTTCGCCTTTGATTATTTACAGGTACTTTTTAATTAGTTCATATTATTATTAATTTTATTAAAGGTACAACAATAAACATTACACGAAAGAAAGTTTATCAAATTCGCAAACAAAACTCCCACTATCATATGCCAATTCGTACTAACTAAAGTTTGACATAATACGTAGTGCGCCAAACGCGTGCTACACACATTATTATTATCTTAACAAACATTCGCAAACATTTACTCAATATACGACCCTAAATACGCGTAAATCAAACATAATCTATACTAATATAATAAAGCGGAAGAGTTTGTTTGTTTGTTTGTTTGTTTGAACGCGCTAATCTCAGGAACTACCGGTCGGATCTGGAAAATTCTTTTTGTATGCGATAGCCCAGTTATTCCGGAAGGCTATAGGCTATATAACATAACGCTTCGACCCTTTGGGGCCGGGCAAAAGTCTAAAAAGGCTAAAAGATAATGTCGGCTAATCTCAGGAACTAGCAGTCGGATTTTAAAAATTGTTTTTGCCTATGATAGTCCAATTATTCCGAAAGGCTATAGGCTACATAAAATTACGCCACAACTTTTAGGGGCCAGACAAAAATAATAAAATGGTCAAACGAGAAGGGGGAGGGTTGGGTCAAAGGCAAAAAAGGCTAAACGAATAGGATACAATCTATATGGGTACCGTTTTCGAGATTTTCGGGACGCTGATTAATAATATAAAATTTATTTTGTGATCCAAGATGGCGTACGGGAAATCAAAGATGGCGGATGAGAAAATTTAAAAAATCAATATGGGTATCAGCTTCGATATTTTAAGTGGTGGGGAATCGAAATACAACATCTATTTCGTGATCAAAGATGGCGGATGGGAAATCAAAGGTGGCGGATGGGAAAATTTAAAAAAATCAATATTGTTATCGTCTGCGATGTTAAAAGGGATGGGGAATCCAAATACAACATCTGTTTCGTGATTCAAGATGGTGGATGGGAAATCCAAATACAACATTTACTTCGTGATCAAAGATGGCGGATAGTAAATCAAAGATGGCGGACGGGATTTTTTTTAAAGACGATATGGGTATCGTCTCCGATATTTTAAGGAATGGGCAATTCAAAAACACCATCTATTTCGTGATCAAAGATGGCGGAAGGGATTTTTTTTAAAAATTAAATATGGGTATCGTCTCCGATGTTTATAGGGATGGGGAATCCAAATACAATATCTATTTCGTGATTCAAGATCGCGGATGGGAAATCAAAGATGGCGGATGGGAAATCAAAGATGGCGGATGGGAAAAATTTCAAAAATCAATATGGGTATCGTCTCTGATGATTTAAGGGATGGGGAATCCAAATACAACATCTATTTCGTGATCAAAGATGGCGGATAGGAAATCAAAGATGGCGAACCGGATTTTGTTTTTAAAGTCGATATGGGTATAGTCACCGATATTTTAAGGAATGGGGAATTCAAAAACACCATCTATTTCGTCATCAAAGATGGCGGATGGGAAATTAAAAAAAATCAATATGGTTATCGTCTCCGATGTTTTAAGGTAAAATAAGTGGTCTTTTTAAACGCTAGCGGCACCGAGATAAAGGTTCCACTACAAAATTAGAACGTATAAAAGTGGAAAGATTGAAAGATAAGGGTATGAAAGATATGTACAAAAAGCAATTGAGCGAACGGATGGACAAAAGTTGGAATCTTGTAAATAAGGAAAGTGTGTATGAGGTATGGTCGGTATTTAAAACCAACATTGGGAAATGTGCTGAAGAAGTATGCGGTTTGAGTAAAAGAAGAAGTAAGAAATGCGAGAAAGCTGACTGGTGGGATGATGAAACTAGAAGAATGGTTGAGGAAAAGAAAAAAGCATGGCTGGATATCCTAGCAATAGAGGCGACGAATAGAGCTAGTGGTGGTATGAATGAAGATAGTGTTAAAGAAATGAAGGACAAGTATAGATGTGTGAAAACTAGAGTCAAAGAATGTATAGAGAGGAAGAAGAATGAGAAAAAGGAGAAGTATGAGGAACAATTCGGCGCAAGTTTCCGAGAGAATATAAAACTCTTTTGGAATCTCGTGAAAGAAGCGCGAGGTAAAAATATGAGTACATCAATGAAAGTGATTAGAAATGAAAGAGGTGAAGCCATGAATGAAGAAAGAAAGATACTAGAGCGCTGGAAGAATTATTTTGAGAGTTTATTTGAGAAAGATATGTGTGAAATAGAGAAATAAGAAACTATAGATATGTTTGTGAGCCCGACTGATGAAATTGGCATGGATGAAATTATGAAAGCGTTAAAAGGTATGAGGTCGGGAAAGTCTGCTGGATGTGATAGAGTGACGACTGAGATGTTGAAGGCTGGCGACGGACTCATAATTAACCTGCTGCATCGCCTTTTTAATCTATGCTGGAAACAGGGCCAAGTTCCAGATGACTGGACGAAGGCAGTGCTTGTTCCAATTTATAAAGGCAAAGGTTCGCAGCAGGAATGTCAAAATTATCGCGGGATCAGCCTTCTTAGTGTTGTTGGAAAAATGTATGCCAGAATTTTGATTGACAGAGTAGTAAATGTGACTAATGACAAGATATGGGATGTGCAAGCGGGATTTCGGAAGGGAATGGGATGTACGGATCAAGTCTTTTCCTTGCGCTGCGTCACCGAAAAATGTCTGGCAAAAAACCAGAAGGTGTATTGCGCGTTCATAGACTTGGAAAAGGCTTATGATAGGGTGAATAGAAAGGAATTATGGAAGGTGTTATCCATGTATGGGGTAGACAACTTTATAATAAGGGCTCTGAAATCCCTGTATAGGGGTTCTAGAGCCTGTCCGAATCAATGGTGCCTATTCGGACTGGTTTGACATCTCCCAAGGTGTCAGACAAGGGTGTGCAGCCTCGCCCTGGTTGTTCAACGTATTCATGGATAGCTGCATGAATGATATGAGAGAAACTGAATGCGGGATCTATATGGTAGGAGTGCGTGTTAAGTGCCTCTTATATGCCGATGATCAAGTCATTCTTGCATCATCGGCGAATGAGTTGCAAGACATGATGGACTGCATGAACAAGAGCTTTAAAGCGAAAGGTATGAAAGTTAATGCACGAAAGACGAAAGTGATGGTGTTTGAAAAAGATGAAAGTGTGACTGAGTGTAATACTCGTATTACGATTGGAGGTGAAATTGTAGAGCAAGTAAAGGAATTTGTATATTTGGGTAGCGTATTTACAAGGGACGGAAGATGTGAGGGAGACATTGAAAGGAGAGTGACTGCGGGAAATCGTGTAAATGGAGCACTGTGGGCGTTTATGAACGGTCAGACGGTGCCAAAAGAGGCACGATTGGCGGTTCACAATGGAGTACTTGTCCCCACGTTGATGTATGGAAGTGAGAGCTGGGTTTGGCAGAAAAAGCATGAAAGTAGAATTAACGCAGTTGAGATGCGATCACTGCGTAGTATGTGTGGGGTAAGACTGATTGATAGAATTCCGAATGCAACTATACGAAAGAGCAGTGGACTGAAAGAAGATGTGGTGACAAGGATTGAGAAAGGAATGCTTAGGTGGTTTGGACACGTGGAGCGAATGAGTGAAGAAAGAATGACGAATCAGATATATAAGGCAAATGTGTGTGGGCAAGTCGGTCGCGGCAGACCTCGGCGGACATTCTTCGACCAAATTGGAGACATCCTAAGAAACGGAAAGGTCCGAAGTACCCGCAACCGGCGAGCATGTATGAAAAGAGTAATGAGTGTAGAGGAAGCGCGTGAGGTTTGTAAGGATAGGAGCAAGTGGCGTTCTGTTGTCTCTGCCTACCCCGACGGGAAAAAGGCGTGAGTATATGTATGTATGTATGCATGTTTTAAGGGATGGCGAATCCAAATACAACATCTATTTCGTGATCAAAGATGGCGGATAGGAAATTTAAAAAAAAACAATATGGGTATCGTCTCCTATATTTAAAGGGATGGGGAATCTAAATCCAACATCTATTTCGTGATAAAAGATGGCGGATGGGAGATCAAAGATGGCTGATGGGAAAGTTTTAAAAAATCAATATGGTTATCGTCTCCGATGTTTTAAGGGATGGCGCATCCAAATACAACATTTACTTCGTGATCAAAGATGGCGGATAGTAAATCAAAGATGGCGGACGGGATTTTTTTTAAAGATGATATGGGTATCGTCTCCGATATTTTAAGGAATGGGGAATTCAAAAACACCATCTATTTCGTGATCAAAGATGGCGGATGGGATTTAAAAAAAAAATTAAATATGGGTATCGTCTCCGATGTTTAAAGGGATGGGGAATCCAAATACAATATCTATTTCGTGATTCAAGATGGCGGATGGGAAATCAAAGATGGCGCATGGGAAAAATTTCAAAAATCAATATGGGTATCGTCTCCGATGTTTTAAGGGATGGCGAATCCAAATACAACATCTATTTCGTGATCAAAGATGGTGGATAGGAAATCAAAGATGGCGGATGAAAAAAATGTTTAAGTCAATATGGGTATCCTCTCCGATGTTTTAAGCTATGAGGAATGCAAATACAACATCTATTTCGTGATCAAAGATGGCAAATGGGAAATCGAAGATGGCGGATGGAAAATCAAAGGTGGCGGATAGGAAAATTCTATTAAATCAATATGGGCATCATCATATCATATCATATAACGTATGTGGCATTCGTATATGATATCTGTTTCGCGATCAAATATGGCAGATGGAAAATCAATATATTATTTTATTTAAATTATTATTATTATTAGGTATTTGATGTTAGATGCAGATAATGACTATGTTCAGTGGATACTTCTACTACAGAACCCTTCATGGGCGAGTCAGACTTGCACTTGATTTAATTATTTAATAGCCAAATGAGTAATTTTATCAGATCACTAGATCAGTTATCTGCCCCTATCACTAGAAATAATTTATACAGCAAAACAACTTTGCCTGGCAATTAATAGATTAAACACTGATCTTGTTCTGAATTCTTTGGAGAAGAGTTAAAAACGAAATAAAAAAGAAAAAAACTAAAAAAAGCGATACGGAGTTCGCTGGGACAGCTAGTAATATGATAATTGCTTAAAATCATCGTTCGCATTCGCACCATTTGCTAATAATTTCATTTATCGTGTCACGTGAAACGGATATATTGAGTATTCCTGTGGGTGAGACAGAGAACGCGGGTCTCGCGTTAACAAGAAACTATGAACGAACCGAATCGCGCACGAAGCGATGAATTCACACTTCACGAAATTTCGCAACAATATTTCATTTGCTAAATGCTAAACGAAAATTCGCATGCTAAAATTAATATGGTTGCTAATATATCCATCACTAGTCACTAACAAACAAAAATATAGCTATATAAAAGCCAATGTTTCAAATATCATAATCAAGATACAATAATTTGTTCATATTGTTCGACTCGTCATTATTACAACTGTAGCAAAAATACAGAAGGAAGCGTGGAGGACTTTTAGTTTTTTCTTACAGTTTTATATAATTACGTAGTATGTCATATTTTACGCAACATAAAATAATTTTAACGCCCAGGTTGGCGATGACCTGCGTCAAGACGCGCTGGTGTTGCAAGTGATCAAAGTTATGGACAGCTTGTGGCTCAAGGAAGGACTCGACCTGCGAATGGTCACTTTCCAAGCGTTACCCACTAGCGATAAAAGAGGTAAGGTAACAACTTACTAATTATTTTGAAGGCTGTTGTAAATCATACTGGTTCTCTTAGGTTATTCCAGCAGTTATGATTTTGTATTGACAGTTTTTTTTATAGTAATAGGCGGCAAACGAGCCGACGTATCGCCTGATGGTAAGCAATTACCGCCGCCCATGGACACAAGCAACACCACAGGAGTCACAAGGGCGTTGCCGCCCCTTGGGATTGGGATAAGGGATATGACGAGGAGTGGGATGAGAGAGAAGGACTAGGGGATAAGGCCTCCGGCACTCTCACTCACCGAACGAAACGCAAAAGTTTAAGTACTGTTACTTTACATCGATTTTCCGTGAGAGGGTAGTACTTCCCCGGTCGAGCCGGCCCATTCATGCTGAAATCAGCAAGGCTCTACTACCTGTAGAAAGCTGCTGTAGTATAACTAGATTATTCTAGCAGACGACGGCGGAACTACATAGGCGATTGCTAAAGTAATAATATACTCACGAGGTCTTACAAGATTATCGGCCGGTTTCTGAATTGAGAATTTCAGCTTTCATTAGGTACATCGAGGTAACATTAATACTAGAGTAGCAAACTCCTACAATTGACGTTCAAAATAGCGTGGTGACCAGCCGAGATAGAAGACGTAGCTTTGAAACCAATAAGCATCTTAGGAAAAACCTATATTCATCTCTTTTGCACTCGTTAAAAGCAAGTTCCATAATGTCAATTTAAAAGTGATGACAATTGACCTTTCATCGAGAAATGCGGTGTTCGCCAGTTTAAAAATATTTTCCCATTTTTTTATTAATTAGTATTACTTAACAGAAGGTTGTGTTTATGGGTATGTATAATTTATTGTATGTATATTAATATGTGGGAATGTTTATTTGTTCCCTCGTTGATACTTATATATTTATAAGCAGTTTCAGTAAATCCAGTATTGAACTGCTTACAATGACTTTAAATGATAACAAATTATAACTAATGATTGAGCTTCATAATATCTCAAGTGTATTTACACATACATACATACATAGACTCACGCCTGTTTCCTCGAAGGGGTAGGCAGAGGCATATTAAACGCCCACGTTTCGCCAGTGTTTTGATCCCACGTAATAGGTGGCGAGCCTATTGCCGCTTATCGGGATATTTTGTTTGCCAGACTGAGCCTCGTCCGTTAATCGACAGGTGCACCACTTGCAGGTGAGGTTGACTTGGGACCCTAAGTTCTTGATGGGAACCATATGTACCCAGCGTATTTATTATTACAATACTACTACTACATTAGTATTAAGGAAAGTGGTAATAGTCAGCTGAAAATTGGTTCAAAACATGAATGAAATCTATAAAAATCTTCCACGATCCGACCACTGGAAAAAAATACTCGAGGTCAAAGATCTCAAACACAGGTTCATCGCAATTTTCAGCAAATCGGTAAGTTTTATCATAAATTTATTATAACAGGAAGCCTCAGTCTAAGCGACCAATACTGGCCCTTAGATGCCGGTGATGCCAATCGAGGCATCACTTACGCGTTGCCAGTCCTTAAATACTAAGGCGAAGAAAAAGGTTTCTTGGCCGCCTTCACTCAAATACCCTTCCCCTATTGTCTGAACGAAACCTAACAGCATAAATATTGTTACTTTACGTATATTTTCTGTGAGAGGGTGGTACTACCATAGTTGGACCAGCTGTAATCAGTACTACTACTCTATATAAACCTTAGGACTTTTCGCACTCCGGGCTATACAATAGCAGGTATATACCTGCTATTGAAAAGGGGTTTTTAGTCATTTTGATAGAAAATAAAAGCAAAATGAAAAATCCACATAAAACATTGTTGTAATTAAATAAACAGTAATACAAAATAATTAAGCGGGTCTTAATCGCGCAAACTTCTTATTTAAGATATACATACATAATTGTTTCTTCGAGAGACTGATGACAGCTCAGCGCCGTCTTGTGGAAGTGCGGGTATCGGCACCTACCCTCACTTGGTTTTTATTTAAGTTCGCAATGTCAGTCTTTCGACACACTACACTAATGACGTATACACACTGTTGAGTTTTGTCACTGCGGCAGTGTTCACATTTGCTGATGACTGGTTTCCAAGTAGCCGAGTAATCTATATCCATCCTCCCGGTTGAAATTGTTATATTGCCCGCTTCACATAATATCCTGGAGTAAAACTCCCACAAAAGTGGGAGATCCAAAATTTTATTACTTAGTATCATTGTAAATAAAAACGATTATTTGCCATTTTCTTTGTCATTTTCAACCAAATATCGTAAAAAACAATGATGAATACATGTGACAATGATGGAATGATATGCCGCACTTTTTAAATAATTTTCTTTACGAGAATTGCAAGATTTCACAACGCATTTGCCCATTTCAAGTTCAGATTATTTTCGTGTGCGGCAAATTTGACACAACAACATTGTTGTAACAGTATTAGGTCCAGACCCATAATAAACGGCAACACATCTCAGCGCTGTTTGCTTATCTAGTTGTAAGTAATAGATCAATGTTTCATTAGTTGAAAATTTCTGAACTAGTTGAAGTCAACTTAAGTTTTTTCTGTTTCACAGGTCAGAGAGAGATTTTTTCAAAGCACTTTCAACTGAATATTCTTCAAATCATGAATAATTCAAACCGAACAACACTAGTACGTTCCGATACAAGTAAAAAAACCGGTACTAACCATAAATTCGTATTAATTTTAACATTTTACAAAGAAGCACACTTGTCAGTTAATTATTTTTAAGCGGAAATAAATAAAAAGTCGAAATAAAGTTGTATTTAAAATTATTTCAACGATTATTTAATTTTAATGAACAGTTTGTTGAATTTGTTCAATTCGGTATAGTGTGTGGTATAGTGAAAACGGAACGTGTATGTTACGTCAAAGTCAGTTTGTTTTATTTTTAATACAAAATATTTGTGGCCATGTATATTTGAGGTATAATTCTATATATACCTCCATGGTGGTCACCATGGAGGTATGTAAAATTATACCTCCATGGAGGCCACAGAGAAATTATTTGGATTGATTTAACACGGAAATCTCTTATATATATTTTCTATCCCTTCTATTTGTTCCTAATAATATTGTTATCTATTTACTATTGACATACTGGCTGTCATATTACTCGTCACCACGGGTTAAAAGACCAAAGTTGTATAATTAAATATTTCTCGATTTATCAGTGCTAAGGGAGGTTTGACAAATGTCATATGTTTTCAGAAACGCGAATATAGAGTTGATATGGAGTTGATCATGAGTTGATCATATGTTGTGTCAAATTTTAGATTTTACAAGCACAAATACCTACTCAAAATGTGGTCAACTATTTTTTGTGAAACAGAAAATTGATTAATAAGTATATAATTGGTGTTTAAATTGTTCTCAACGCGAAATTCTCAATTCAGAAACCGGCCGAAAGTGTAAAGCGCAATAGCTCTGATGTAATACCCTTAGGAAAGACTGGCCCGTGCTTGCGCAAAGTAGGTAAGTGTGGAAAGAGGAGAGGGAGACCCTTGCCCTTTAGTGGGACGCTACAGGCTGGAAAAATAAACAAATAAAGCCAAGTCGGAAAACCTGTACGTCGAGGTACAACTGTTGAGATAATGTATTGACATTGCATACTCCAAATGACGCCAAACTAGTTTCCTAAATTTTGTGTACTGGTCTGCTATTATTTACATGGCAAAATAAACTTGCGAACGTAACACGTAATTTTACACAATACATCATTTTTGTGTCTATTATGTTTTAGGCATGATCGAAATAGTATCAGAAGCGGAGACCCTTCGAGCAATACAAACGGAGTGGGGTCTCACGGGATCGTTCAAGGACAAACCTATAGCGGAGTGGCTGGCGAAGCACAACCCCTCGGAACTCGAATATCAACGTGCAAGGGACAATTTCACAGGTAAATATGGAGAGTATTATTTTTAAGATCGTTTTTTTTTAAATAAATATTTTGTATCTTATTTTTGTCTGTTATTATTAGTGGGCAGGATAGGTCGTATTATTTGAAGCAAGCACACCACCACCGTGTAACAATATGCTGACAGATGGCACACTTTCGTTAGTAGTTCTTATGGTTAGAATGGGCCAAATCACACTAGATAGTTATTGTGACTCCTAGTCTCCTATCTGTTTATCTATAGTTCGAACGGGTCTTATTCACGCAAATTACCGAATTTAAGTTATAAATACTAAAATAAAATGGTAAAAAATCCTCTGTTTTTCTCCGAGGACATTTCATTCGACTTGCAACGATCGTGGTCGTGGAGGCGCTAACTAAAGTTGCAGTCTGTGTTTAATCTTTTTTCAATGCAAAATCTGAACTTGCTTCTAGAAACTACACGTGTAAAAGGGTTTGTGTTTATTCGACAGCATCCTGTGCCGGGTACAGCGTGGCGACGTATTTGCTGGGTATCTGTGATCGTCACAACGACAACATCATGCTGAAGACCTCGGGACATCTGTTCCACATCGATTTCGGCAAGTTCCTTGGTGATGCGCAGATGTTTGGCAACTTTAAGAGGTATGTTATGGAAGAATCAACTAAAACCTGGAGCTACTATATAATTATATACCTGCTACATATATACAACATGTAACAAATTTAAATGCACTTCCTGAAAGTAGTTTGTTCAGAATCGGCTACTAAATCCATTTCTGTCATTTTTAACATTGCTTTTTTTTTGTTCTAAAATAATAAAAATAACGTAAATTATAGTCACTCATTTATTTCAAAAGTTTAAATATAGGTACGAAAATAAACCTTAAGTCAAAGCAGAACGCCTTCTTTTAAAATGCATTTGTTTAATGGTTCGACGTTCGGTCACACGAACGCACACATTAGTACAACACAATAGCGGCAAAAGACAATACACACAATTTACCACGAAAATATCTATCATCTATCTTTCGCTTACGTAATAATCAACAGGCAAGAGCGAGACGTAATGTGTCGCTCGCGCTGGCCAATGACAAGCGCTGGCGATGCGCTTTGACAAGTTATGACAAGTATCTAGTCATCCATCGGGAATCTGTCAGCGAGAGTTGCGAAAAAATATTTTAATTGTGTGAATAAAATTGTAATTATCAACATGACGGTGCTGGTGTGGAACGTTCTGCATCATCTTGATGTTAACTTGTCGCCCCCGGACTTTTTCACTGTGGGAAAATGTTAAATCACTAGTTTATTGTGAGGAGACAACAAGTGCCTAGGAGTTAAGTTGATACATATTAGCTGCTTTTGAAACAGTGAAAAGATGTGATGCGTGAGGGAACAGTGAAAGTGGACTAAAATAATGTGATTTTATCCTGTAAGTTATTTGATTATTCTATTAATGTAACTATTAATTTACAACTTTAAACACGTCGATCTTGCTTTATTCTCTCATTGATATTCTTTTACTTTATCTATCAATAATGCTAGGTAACTAAATAGTCATTGACAATATTATGAAACAATGGATCGTGTGCATGTTATTAACAAACAATACATACTTAATTTTATACAAAGTCGACTGTCCACTCCAAAGCCGAAAAGTGTGATGGAAAGAAATAGGTAGTCATATCTTTGGAAATATCAACAGTAGCTGACAAATTACTCAAACATCTTTCTTGTAAACCCCACTCTATCAGAGTGTTGTATAAAGACTAAATTTGAAACATTTTGTTTATATCGTATCGTATTTCGTTCCTATCAGATCGCTGTCGTCTGTTTACCATAGCAACCTTTTTGTGTGTTTGTGTGCGTGCGCAAATTTATAGTGACCACGCTTTTTACTTTTAATCGAGTTTATACTTTCTTCAAAAAACAATATTTACGCAAATAAAAAACAAAATTCAATGCATGCATTATGATTGTAACAAGTTATTCTAATTGGGGTGTCTGAGGATGTGCGTTATTTCATTTACACGTTGTATATACTATACTACGATCGCTTATATTTATACTTAAAATTTTCATGATTTTGACACATACTTTTTAAATGGTTCGTAAATAAATGTAAAATACGATGTATACACTCTCGACGTTTCGATGTCAGTTATGGTCACGAGATGGTTAATTAGTCATCACGACGTGATCAGGGTTCATTAGGGCTTCCATTTATGAATATTAGTAAATTCACAAATCTTCAATGCAGTTGCAATCGAAATGACAACTGGGATCGGCTTAACCTGTTCTCCGAGGTACGGGGCAAAGCGATTGTAAACATTTGGAACTTTGAGAAGTCAGTGGCGTGCACACTGTGTTAAACCCGATAACCTCTGCAAGGTAGTCTATTTGTATTTCTAGTAGGTTATTGATGCCTATATGTTATTCCTTTCATTGTACTGTGCAGAGACCGCGCGCCATTCGTGCTGACCCACGACATGGTGTACGTGATCAATGGCGGCGAGCGTCCCACTCAACGCTTCCAGCACTTCGTGGAGATGTGTTGCATGGCCTTCAACATCGTGCGTGCGCACCACGATCATATACTCGACCTATTCGCGCTGGTAAGTTACTTATAAATAGGATTATCAGATATTTGCTCGATTTTTGGCCATATTACCGCCTTTTGCAGCATAGAGTTTGATGTCGAGTTTTGCGTTTCGTTGGCAAGATGGTGCTGGTTATGTCTAACGGTAGAAGCCAGTGGGACAGGAAGACTTGATGGTAGAACGCCACAGGCCAGAGGAAGACTAGGATGAAGAAAGAAACTTTCAAAACGTAGCTAGCGTCCAAAGACTCTGAAGACCGCGATTTAAATAGGGCCACTAAACGTAACACTAAAGCGTGGCAGTGAAGAATGTCAAGGTTGAGGTCGACATGTCCCGGCAGTCCTCGGCAGCGTAAGGCATACACTTGGACGCGTTGGGCGGCATGCGGTTTGGGTGTGGGTTGGCTCGCACCATGACAGTGCTGTGTGAGTAGCGCGCGCGATGACCGCACAAATTGGAAACTAATGTGCTGCCGTTGCCGCCTTCCCTGGAGCCCGCTTCAGAACACTTGATTTGACGTGGATACCTCAGGATTGGGCGCGTATGATGATGATGATGATTCAAGTTAGTGATGTAAGGTGTTGTTGGGCAGATGGCGCTGTCGGGCGTGTCGGGCGTGACGAGCGCGGCGGTGAGCTACGTGCGCAAGGCGCTGCTGCCGGCCGCCACTAAGGCCGAGGCGGCTGCCGCCTTCGCGAGACTTATACATTCCTCGCTCAAGAGCAAGTACGTACATTGTTTTTTTTGTATGCTACTGCTACACCTGCGTTAGCGTTAATGGCAATGACCAACTATGCGTTAATTAACGCGTTAAAAATGCGCGTTGGCCATTTGTAATTTAATACGTTAAAACGTTGATCTACCTAACGCCTAAATTAACGCGCTAATTGACGAATTAAAACGCAGGTGTGCTATAAATATAAAATGCTTTCTTCTTTCTATATAGCTTATCCTTCTAATACTGACGGCTCCATCCCATGCAAGAAGCATCCCTCATCTCGCTACTCCTATTCATTTTCAAATCCCAAAGGGCGGTAACACACTTGTGATTCCTCTTGTATTACTTGCGTCGCTGGGTGGCGGTAATCACTTCAGGTAAATCGTCTGCTCTACCACTTACGACATAAAATAAAAATAAAGGTAACTAACTATCGGCCGATAGCGTGCCTCTAGGGAAGCCTATATCCAGTAGTGGACTATTGCAGGCTGATGATGATGATGGTGATGACCTATCAGGCGTATCGGTATCGAGCGTGATACGTGAGGAACGGTGAGCCACATAAGCAAGGGGAAGAGTTAACTTCCCATGCATGTCAAACAGCCACACAATCTATGATAGTTAGTTCAAATGAATCGATTATATCAGAAACCCCATAAGTCAACAGACCCTAACTTTACAGGAAACGAAAAAAACCTTTCCCTGGAAAAAAAATATATGGCCATAGATGTGTTTTTTACTTAGTTTGAATGGTTTAAATGATATCTATATAAATTAATATTTTTTTTTCAATATATTCTCATTATCACGAAAGAAATAGTGCTCAAAAGTCGTTGACTTATGGGCTTTCTCAAATAAACGAAAAATAAAACACATTTGGCACGTTTAACACCATGAAGTTTTAATCAGACAACGTTTTTTTCAATAAATCTAATATAAACAATGATATTATTAATTGTCTAACCCAAAGACTCATCCGTCTCACGGTCTGTGACCGGCCATTGGTATATTTTTTCATAAAACACCTGTACTTCTTTATCTTGTGGCAAGTAATTTCTGAGTTTTTTTAGATCTTCCATTTTGTTGTTTTGTTGTTAAAGGGTATTTGACCCTCTGGATACGCTTTGTCGTTAGGCAAAACCAGTATCTCCTTACATGCATTCTTAAGATTAAAAGAATGTTCAGGCAGGCCGTCAATAAAGTCCCTTGCCACTACTACTCCATCTCTTTCATGAGAATAGCGAAAGTAGCAATATTGGCTGATCTTGAATGACACTTTTTGTTCTTTGGGTATGTGTCTAGCAGCTGATTCTAGCGAGAGCATATTCTTTTTGTAATCTTTTGGCCACCACTTTTTAAATTCTATTATGTCACAGGACGAAGGCAATGAAACCAGGAAAATGGTTTTCGCCGTTGAGCTTAGAATCAATGCTGCAACTTCCTTCACTGTATAGATACGATCAGTTCGTCTTATTTTTCTTTTCAAGACGGCGGCGAAGTCTCGGTCACAAGGTAAAAACGAGTGACCTCTAATTGGAAAATACTGCTCGATGGTCTTGAACATTCCGAGCGATATCAATGCCGATAAAACTCTTACGACCATGTCAAGGTTTTTATTTTGCCCACCGCAGCCGTCAGTAAACACATGCAAGTGCTCAACATTTTTCATATTTTCTTTCGAATATTGATAAAGAAATGTGCTTACTTCGTTAGGCCCTTTACCCTTATTTATTTGAGAAACCCCATTAGTCACTGACTTAAGGGGTTACCCAACTAAATGAAATATTCAGTCTGTTATAATATCCGTTTTAACGCATTGACTTGTGGAATTTCTCTCTGTAATGCGTATTTACAGCCATAGAACTCATTGCCGCAAAAAAGTAATTTTGCCAAAAAACCTGACTTACTTCTCAAATAATCGATTCAAATGTGATTATAAGTTGTTTCAAAATTTTTAAGTCCGTCTTCTGCTAAACATAGGTATATAACTTAGAACAAAAGTTATTATTAAAAGAAAAGACAAAAATATTTGTGAACTCTGAATCCAATAAATAATGTATTGTATTGTTTGTTGTGCAGGTTTACGCCGATAAACTTCTTCTTCCACAACATAGCGCAGCTGCGAGCCAGCGGCGACCAGAGCAACAACTCCTCAGAGCTGCTGTCGTTCATGCCGCGAACTTACACGTACGTTTTATTTTTTTACTTACCTACATGTTACCTTATTTGACTTCTTGTTAGCAATCACATTAATAGCGAGGTATTTATGCCTTAAATATCTTAGTGATCGTAAGTAAGACACGCTAAATAACCTTGTACAATCACATCAAGCCCAAAATGACTTGATGTGTTTTCTTACACGTCATGAGAGAATAGAAAGGAGGGTTACGATATTACAAGAGTTGCACAGATTCCGTAGTGAAATGTCAACTGTCTGAATCGTCTGAATCTTTAGAATTTAGGTAAGTCTTTCCCAGTCGTCGCTCTTTATACAAATATAGGTAAAGCGTTCGACAGAGCTGATCACGAATTATGACTTACCAAGATGTCGCATGTTGGCATCCACGGGTCATGACTAACATGTATAGCAGTTTATTCATCTGGCAGATCTCTAAATGTAGTGCTCTGTGATCACGAGGCTGATAGCTGCGTATTTTTTTCGGGCATCTCCCAAGGTTCTCATTTGGGACCGATATTATTTTCATAAAAGATTAGTAAATAACGTTTTGAATCAGGTGTCCTTGTAAATGTCCTTCACAACATAACACATTAATCTCCCCTTGGAGTAGATATAACCAGCGTCGATAAAATAAAAGGGTTAAGACTGACTCTAGAAATTATTTATGTGACAGAACAAAGTTTGTCAGGTCAAATAGTAGTAGAATATAAAAAGATTCAAACAGCATTTAACCAACTTCACGATTATTTCGTTCTGACGTTGACATTAAAACAATATTGTTGTCTGTACAGAATGGCACAAGAAGGTCGCTTAGTGAGCGTAGAGTGTCTCGGCTACGAGAAGCGCTACGACCCGGAGAAGCACTACGTGTACGCGCTACGTATCTACAGGCAGGGACAGGCTACGCCGTTCGTGCTGTACCGCTCATACAAGCACTTCACTGAGCTGTATCAGAAGATCTGTCTGCACTTTCCGCTCGCGAAGGTTCATAGGTAAGTTTGCTTTAACTTTCTGTATTTCACGGGTATTTTAATAACTTAATATGGTAGTCATCTTCCTCTATAATCGCCAGGATTTTTTTTGACCCTGTTATATTTTCAGGAAAATTTCTCGTCTTCATGTGACTTAGGTTCGGACGTTACAGAGGTTGAATATATAAAGTCAAACGTATAGGTCGCGTATAGATTACTTAGACTCTGCATAATTTGCAATCGCGCTCGCCTAGCGTTAGACTATTTCAGTATATGCCAATGTTAGACCCAACTACCTTTAACACATTGCGTCACTAGCCTTTGTTAGTGCACGGTGAGTTAACCCAAAAGACGATCGTAGTTGTACAGACCTAAAAATTACATCTAAACAATTCGTATAGTCCTTTATACTATCCATGTTATCGTCTTCATCATGTCTTTCATATCTTAGACGTATCAATGATCTGAAAACATTCTTTAGATATATGATAGTGCAACCGAGTTATGTATCAATTGACATATAACTTTGTTTTATTCTTGCAATATGAGAGCGTATCGCAATAACAGCCCTTCTGATACTCTGGGGTACCAAGTGTCATGAACTATGTGGTAATAAATACACGTATAGGTAAATTCACGAAAGTTGACCACAAATGGCGGCCTTCGCGCATATGTACATTCGTGCACCAATGGCGTTGCTCCATTCTTGACGCATTTAGGGAATGCGTCAAGAACGGAGCCACGCCATTGGCACTCCACCCGCGCCTCACCCCGCACAAACACGGGGACCTAAAAAATGACTTCTGCGCAGTGGTCATCTTTCGTGAATTTACCTATACTAGCTTTTATTGATACGATGTGAACTTAGGTAAACAGGTAAGTGATGAATCTGAGAGTAGGGAAACGAAAAGGTAGAGGGAGGCCAAGGAAAAGATGGATGGACTATGTGAGGATGGATATGAAACAGAAAGAGGTACTTAACCCATTCCCAGTCCCATGAACCACATGTGGCTCAGGACAATTGAATTTCTATTGTGTCTGGCGGTCGGAAGTGTAAATGTTCGAATGACGAGCGACAGGAAAGTATGGACGGGATGTTATGATCAGTCTCTATTTTTTATGTCTGGTGCTAATTTAGAAAATGTATTCTTGTAATGTATCACATGTACAGTCGAACAACTTGCCGCTAGACCACCATAAGGGCGAGAATCGCTCAGCAAGACATCGTCGCTTCCAGTGCTACTTTACACGCACATTGACACTCGTAGGTATACAAAACCAGTTTCTAGTGTGCCTCGACTCTATGAGCGAGCCAAGGTATTTTTTTTCAAACTGGTCCAGCGCCGACTTGTTTGATTGTACATAACATTATGTATGGCTTTATGAGTCAAACATCTATAGGCGGCTCATGCCACAAATTCCTACGTCAATATAGACTTAATATGCTTCAACATAAATAACATATAGATTAGATAGCCAACATTTATCAGCAGGATACTACGATTAAATACCAAACAATTTTTTAAATGTATTGATAAACATATAACAAGCTGTACAAGGAAATGATAAACGATAGACCAAGAAGACAAAGTTCAGAAAGATCCTGGGTTGACAATATTTTAGTGGTGGATAAGCAACTGCAAGATACCTACAGTTAAGCCCGCACATTTCATATTAATTTAACCTCTTTTTCTTTCTTTCTCATAGCGTTGTCTCAGTTTCAACCCGGGGTCCGCTTACTAGTCTAACCGGATATGACTGAATATAAGCTTTACCACGGAGCAACTGCCCGTCTGACCTCCGCAACCCAAAGGGATAGCGATATTCCATGGTTAGGCCTAGTGATAGATATTGACTCCCTATAACGATTGTCAAAGATCTTCATGACAGCCGGGACCGACGGCTTAACGTGCTCTCCTTTGTGTTCTCCTGTTCTTCTCCATTTCATATTAACTTAACCGTTTTTGCCCTACTCCGTGAGAATTTCGAAATCCTTTCTGAGTGCATCCCTATGGTTCTCAAGAAAAATACATGACAAATTTGAGTTTCTCGCGCCCATTAGTTTCGGCTGTACGTTGTCTGTCAGTCAAGTCTGAAACGCAAGAATTTTATGTAGAAGATATTGTGACGAAACCTCAGATTATAATATTATATGCTCTCTAAATCGATGAGTGTGATTGATGAGAGTGAGCCAGAGTTCAAAGTAAAAATAAATTTATCTAATGTGTGTTTTAGTTTCATAAGAAAATACAAAATCGAATAAGAAAGTAAAAACATATATTTAAAATTATTAGCAATAATTTACCTTACATACTAGTTAATATTTATTTGTGACATATTCTGTATCCATTGATTTTAACAAATCAACAGTGACTTGGAAGCAGATGCAGCTATAACTGATTGATTTATTAAAATTAAGCGTACTTCGTTGATTTCACATAACAGATTATACTTTAGACAACATAGATGTCCATATTTCAAATTGTATAAATGGCATATGAAGGTATTTTATTTATCACTATTACTTTATGGTTAAAATGTTAAAACAAATATCTTGAAATTTTACTACACTTCAATACCAAAGCTGGCAATGTAGACTTGGTATGTAAAAAATAATTTATGTATACTTAGTTGTAAAAATACAATGTCATGTTGCATAGTTGTACTAAGACGAAAATTCCTTCTCCGCGATGGCTTTTTTAAATTTTGTAACCAATTCAGTCTTCCAAATATTGGCAACCTTATAATATAAACTATCAACGTAATGAACACTATGAACGCCATTCAGAAAGCATTATAGAAGTTGCTCGAACGGCGTTTTGGGTGTTAAAATATTCACAGTGTCTTCATTCTCATTTCATCCTGTCGGTGGATTTTCTTCTAAAATTTATCGGCTCTAAGCTTCACTATTTGCTTTATTACTATCTTCTCCTGGATTATAATTTAAATCCATCGTAGTCACATTTGGTTTGGGCGCGGGACCCTTCATAGGTCTGTTGATGACGTTGTTTTTGTGCTGTGATATCATGTCCCAGCTGCCTGTATCCACGGGCTTACTAAAGCTCACGTTGCCATCGCCCTGAGGTGCTGGATTTTCGGCGTAAGGCGGTGGTCCACTCGTCTTACTTATAGAACTATCTAATGTATTCGTAGAATATTGTGTACTGCTTGGTTGAATTTGTGCATTGCTCGCTCCTTGGCTACTTGTTTGTGCCAAAGGATTATTCAAAGGCCTCTGTGGTGCCTTCCCTTTATTCTTTTTCGCTAACTGAGCCTCTTTCTTCTCTATTTCTTTCCTCAACTTCTCCTGTTTCACTCGCTCCTGCTGCGCCAGTTTCTCCCTTTTCTTTTCGTCTGCCTGCCGTTGCTTGTCTAATTTCTTCTGTTCTGCTGCTCTTTGTTTTTCTAGCTTCTTCTGTTCTTCAAGTCTCTGCTTTTCTACTCTCTTCTGTGCGTCCAGTTGCCTTTTATTCTTTTTTGGGTCTATCTCTTGGACCTTATTTCTATTCTCAGCATCAGCGCCGCGCGGGTCTAACGATACGCCTGATTGTGCTTCTCTTAAGTTTGGTGGGAGGTTTTGTTCCTTTATGAGATCACTGGTGCTTTTGATCTGTCGTAAGGGCCCGGGTGGCGGTGGAGGTTGAGGCGGCGGTACAGGTATCGCCGGCGATGACTTTCGTTGCAGTTCCGAATTGTAAGCTGGAAAAATAACACCAATATAATTTATACTGATAGTAACGTTTTTGGTTTATTTGTGCCTCTGATTGGACGTTCAATCCTCATTATCCCAATAAGTAGGTTCTACTTATTAAATCGTACTATTAAATCATAAAATATTGGTTGCTATGTACAAAAGTTTGCTCCATCAGCTGTTACAGTTAGTTGTTGTATACAGGATCTATAAGTGTGGTTGCTAGGCGTTAGTACCTGAACAGCAGCACACTTTGCTTCTCAACAGTTTAATAAGAATATTTATACCATTTTACACATAATTACATTTGTTGCGAGATAATTATTGATAAAATGTTCCAATTCAAATAATCAACCTACAGTAATAAAGGGCGTGTCACGGACATAGGTATATGAAAATCATTTTTCTAAACAGAAGCTCCAAGACAGTTCAACTTCCTCGGGGACTTGAGGGTCAAAACTCGTTGTTTTTATGTCGCTGTCCTCATGCTCACCGTGGCGCACAGGTAGCATATTAGTGGAATGGGTGGTATTAGATAGAAATCATCATCACCTCAGCCTAGAGACGTTCACTGCTGGACTAAGGGCTTTCTCAAGGCTTTTACATTGACCGATCTAGAGCAGCCCACATCCTACGGCTTCCCAATATCCTAACTAGATCGTCGGTTCGGTCCAAACTTGTGTGAAACTAAAACAACACTAGAGCAGTTACTTACTGAAAAACTCGTCCCTTTTCGTCCTATAAGCTCCAGTGATAGACGATGCACTGCTAAAGTCATCCTGCCCTTTGACCGACCTCCGTTTATTCCCATTGTACACATTCAACGAGGTCTTGAATCTTCCGAACTTAAACATCAGTACAGCACGATACACAACAGAAAAACAGTACAGTCACAAAGACACTACTGTCGCCTGGAAAAATAACACACAAATGATTTTTTATCACAATGAATCACCTGTAGTAAATATTTATATTTTATCTTTTTATGATTAGAAATGAATACAAGTTTACTTACTAGCTCAGATTATAGCAAATAATTGTATACAGAAATATATGAAATTGGACTTGAAACAAAAGGTGTTAATACTCTATATGGTGACAATAGTTCGTCCATTAGTGTTTAAATCAATACGCCCTGGCTTGATAAGATAGTGCGAGTGTCTCGCTTCCGACACGGCACGAATAATGACTGTAATCTTATCACACTGAAATTATTGTAATCACTCCAACTGATATTCTAGGTATGTTTCGTTTCTATGATTATTTTGCAAGGATGGCACAGATGGAGTTTTCGCTGCAGCACTGCTAGGACAGAGTTGATTTCCCACAAGCGGTTCAATACTCAGTTTCTTCAGACTGTGTTTGGTCTGTTCTTTATTGTGAACTAGGTACTCATAAAGGAATAATTTATTATAGCACCGATTAAACCTTCAATGGATTATCCAGAGAAAACATTAGTACCTTGGTACTTTGGGCAGCAATATGTACTTACTGCAGAAGATAAAGTCGAAGCGTTATTTCTTTGAATACATGATATTGCACTGCATTGATGAAATCTTAATTTCTTAGTTTTAGAGTTACAAGCTGTTGATTAATCGTACACGTTAGGTTAAACTTGTAGCTACTCTATTTGTAATGTAGGAAATAATTAGAGTAACTGCTAAAACAAAACCTCTTCCGCCAATAGTAGGTATATTACAAATTTAAATGCAGTTTTTGTTTGCTCTGCTCCGTCAAGTTAATGTTATACATACTATGATTATTTTTTTATGTGTACCAACATCGAAGATCTCAATCGCGCATTGTATCAAAAATGCGTTCATTGCTTTAATATAGTTATCATTATGCCTATTTCTCGCTTCTTAAACGGTGAACCAAAACATCGTGAGGAAAACTGCAGGTCTAAGAGTTCTCCACATTGTTCTCGAAAGAACTCTGCCTAGCCGCAGTTGGCCGGCTTGGAGAACTATGGCCTGATCCTGTTCATAGTATTTCAACCCAAACCTGTAGAGTTTATTATTATTAAACATTATAATGTATTGTTACGAGCTGGGGTTCGACGATAAATTATAACTCACTATGCCACTTAAACTGAACTTTATTTTATACACAAACACTATACACACTTATTTACAACACTAATGAAAACACCACTAAACACTTCCGAATTACTTCCCTTCGCTTCTTGTTTATCGCTTCGATATTCAATTGTTACTGTCGTGACTCGCGCGTCTGCCTGGTATTTATACCGGCCGGAACACATAACTAGACTTTTCGAAACGACTCACGAAATTTCTGGAAACGTGTAACGTGTTTCTAGATTTGCGTAATTGTTCTATTTACACCAACGCCATCTATTAGAAGATAGATGAAACAGCCTTAACACTCTCACCGCCATACGGTCCGCCGGCGGTACGTATCTTTTCGAGTAAGGTGCGCCATCTATGTGTTGCACTGACTGAGTCAGCAGGCCGTACGGGCCGCCGGCGCACCGTACGTTTCGCGCCAAAATCACAGATTTTTCACCGCGGCCTGCACGGGTAGGCAAAGTTGCGGATGCCGGCAGACCGCACGGCCTGCGACACTGGAAAAAAATATATTTGGGTGGCGGTGAGAGTGTTAAACAACCGATACATCTAATCTGATGTAGTTCTCCCATTCACTGATAGATGGCGTTATTTTCAATTCGTAACAGTATAATACATTTTCATTTGACTATGCGATCTTACTCATTGATAGAGTAAAATATCAATAGTAAAATAAGTATGTAGGCTTATTTCATTGATATGAATACATTATATCTATCTGTTGTGGAATTTTACATAACAGATATTATAAGATTACTAGGCTGATTCATTGAAACTTATAATCTTAAGATTACACTTATATTTTGTTCCAGGAACCCAGGTTACTTAATACATGATAGATGGTTATTATTAATTAAATAGTTTCTATGACAATAGCTGTTTCTAATAGTCGTTGAGTCCCTAAACAAAACCTTTACAAAATTAGTATATTGCTGTCTTTTATAAATAGAATCGTGGTGCGCTATAGAGTAACCCATCGCATAGTGACAAGATGCCCGTGCACAGCGGTTGGGCAGTTTATATACATAGCTGATAGGAATAAGAATAAGCATAATAAAATTTATTTGTAAAAAATGTGGTATATTTACAGCTGCTATACATAATATCGAATCACACATTTCGCCAGTATTGGCATACAAATTTAAGTACAAAATTAAAGAATTTAAAAATTAAATCATTATTAAATACATTTAAACCAAATTTATTCCATGACATCATCAATTCATCACACGCATCAACATTACACTACAAAATTAAATCATTTACCTAAAATAATGTATGTTACATTTATATCATAATTATATTCTGTCTCTTCATCTTTTACAAGGTTTCAGGTTAAAAAATTCATCCATGTTATAAAAAGTTTGTGTTACAAGCCATTTTTTTAACTCAGACTTAATTTTAAATAGTGGCAGTTCACGGATTGCCTTTGGAATTTTATTAAAAACTCTTATGCACATGATGTAACAGTTTTATGAAATAGGGAGCTCTTACATGTAGGCATTAACAATCTGGTGGGGTCTCTCTTACTCATGACTGAGTTATCTCTAACATTGTTAAATTCATGTGAGAATTTTTTCACATGTACACATATTTCCAATATATATAAGCCACAAAGAGTAAGTATGATGATGATGATGATACATACACAATGCGGGAAAATGCAAGATGATATTTCAGAGAATTCAAACAAAAATCGCTATCTGTTTAGCGGTCATACGCCTCCCCATGAATAATCTAAACTTGAAAATTGAAGAAAATATTGTTGAACTTGACATATCATATTTGTTTCTCTTTCTAGTTTTATTTAAAAGAAATAAAGTGTATTCGGAATAATGTAGTTTAGTCGTGCACAGCGAATGGCCATCTTTATTTTACAAAGTTTTGATAAAATGCGAGTTTTGATGACTCTATCATTTAATCTTTTTGAAATACCATAAGGAAGTATGTTGTTAAGCACTTTAAGAATCTCAGTTACATTGAAGACAAGTACTGGCAGTTGTTGTTATCGAGCCCTACATCTTATCATATTATATCAGTATTACGAGACTAGCCTATTATTTAATACAATCTTAAACAAACATAATTAATTATACAACTATTCAGTTTTTTAAAACTTATGCGTTTGTAAAAATCTGGTATTTATGCAGTTAACTATTCACTCCAGCTCTTAAAGTCATGTGAATCCAATGTTTGCAATTCTATAAAAAAAGGGTAGTACTCGTGTTTCCCTGCCACTACCATTTCAGAGTCTTCATGTTGGTTATCAAAAGTTTTCCTTAATCGTTTGGCATTACTATAGAATATATGCTACAGTACCACTTAGAATATTGATTATGACAACGCAGACTAAGGAGAGCCCAAGCGATAGGGAAGTAATGCAGAAAATGATACCTATTCTGTTAAAAGTGATTCTGTTAAATCTGGTTCGCGTGCGGGCTATAAACGGAGATAAAATTATATGTGGGTGAAACTTTGGTTAATACTATAATCATGCTCCTTCTAACGTAATCTCGTTTGCATCCAAGACTTCGCTTTGGAGTCTGGGATCCGCATCTTAACTAACCAGATTTAACGTTTGCCATAGAGCCTTCTGACCTCCGCAACCCAAACCATGGCAGAACTATAGGGAGGTACAACACAAACTCCATTCAAATGTCCTTTTTCTATCTTTTCAGTCTACCATCAGGCCTCCACGTAGGTCGGTCGAACACCCGCCAGGTAGCCGACCGGCGGTTCGGCGACGTGCAAGCGTTCCTCACCTCACTGTTCAGTCTGGCCGACGAGATCGCTCACTCGGACCTCGTGTACACGTTCTTCCATCCACTGCTAAGAGACCAGCAGGATGTCGAGCAGAGGAATAAGAAAGGTAATTTATTTCATCTTATTTTCTTGAGTCAAATTTTTGTTAAATGAAGCCAGATAATTTTATTGTTCAAATATTGACAAACAGACATAGTACTCTTGTCAGTTATACACTTGACCACACCGCAGTTACTCTTTGTTGAGCAAAAATTAGGATATCAGATCACAACATTCTATAACAAAACACTTGAGGTAACTCTATGAATGATTGCTGAAAGTTATTGAACGTATCCAAAAAAAAACTAACTGCAATTTGAATACACCATCACTACTATAAAGCATTAGGATCCCCTCGCAGGATAGAACCCACAACATTCGGCATTAAATACGAGGCGACCGCTTAAACCACTGAGCCAATAGTACTCCCTAAAAGTGAAACCTTTTTTTTTTGTAGCTTCTAAAATTATTTTGTTGATGTTTATTTGCGATGTTCTGTATTATATTACTTGCATGTTATAGTTATTAGTTATTAGGCATTACCAAAATAATAATTTGAAATCGTACCTTAAACAATGACGGGCTAAGATTGCTTTAGATTACGATAACATTATATACAATTACCTGTTATATTTATAAATATAAATTGGTATCATCTATATTCTTTTATTTTAGTTATCTGTTTAATTAAACGTTTTTTGTAAACTTATGTTAATTATATAATTATCTGAACTGTTTTTTTAATCGAGGGCTATTTATAATTGGTTCGTTGATGCGTAAAACATACATACATACATACATAGACTCACGCCTGTTTCCCCGAAGGGGTAGGCAGAGGCATATTAAACGCCCACTTTTCGCCAGTGTTTTGATGCGTAAAACAATACTCTTAATTCGTGTTGCGGTCCGTACTTTGTTATTTACAAAGAAAGATTGGTCTGTTGGTCTAGTGGTTAGGGACCTTGACTGCTGAACCATGGGTCGTGGATTCGATTCCCACCTGCAAATTTTCGTGTACTTGATTGATTTGATACTTGATGGCACGGGCTGTTTCCGCAACTCCACGTCTTGGCGTGTATTTTGCGTACGGGTGGGAATGGCCTTGTCATTCGAGCCACCCCAGCTCTTCGAGGAAGGCCAGCAGGCTCTTGATGTGGCCCACTGCTTCCCTCAGGGTGCTGTGTCTGGTCAGGTGCTGCTGCCTGTACTGTGAGACCTCAGGGCAGTCGAGCAGCAGGTGGGCTGCCGTCTCGTCTGCTGCCATACAGGCTCTGCACAGCGGGCTGTCGGTGATTCCTATAGTAAATAGGTGCTTATTAAAGGTTCCGTGTCCTGTATAGACGGCCGCGACTGTCCGAAGTTGTTGCTAGCACAGCCGGAGGACTTGTTGGGCTATCTTACCGTCTACTGCAGGAACAGCCTCCTTGGCCTGCCTGCATGGTTCTATACCAATCCAGGACTGGTTGAGCTGGGTCCTGGTTCTATTTCTTACCAGGTTGCGATAAAAACCAGAAAGAAGGGGAATAATGGGCTCGGGTCCCACCACGTCTTAAGTGCCCCTCTTCTGGCAAGTACGTCGGCTGCGTCATTCCCTCTTGAGCCACTGCGGCCCTTGATCCATTGCAGTGTTAATCTGTTTAGTTTACCTACCTCTGTTAGTTTCTGGTGGCATTCTAGTATGAGTGCCGATGTGGTAGTATGGCTTTTGAGGGCTGAAAGGACAGCCTTACTATCTGAGGGGATCCTAATGGATCGTTCCCTTAGCTCACGTGCCATGATTGCTGTGGCAGCTAGGATTATGCCAAAACATTCGGCCTGGTAGACCGTGTTATAGGCTCCCAGCGGTGCTGCGATGTTGATGTTTAGGTCCTCGGAGAATACTCCTGAACCCGTACCCGTATCCGTCTTAGACCCATCTGTGAAGAGCGTGAGCTCGTTGTGGTTAACTGCTCCTCCGTGTAAATCCTCGTACAGTTGAATTTTGTTTTTCTTGTCTAACACAAATTGTTTCGGTATTCGGTCGCCAATGGCTTGTGTTAGAGGAACTTCTTTGAAGAGTGTATTTAAGTTGCTAGTGTGCGGTGTATTGGTGTCTTTCCAGAGCTTCAGAGCTCTTAACCGAACCGCCAACATCGTAGCTGCCTGTTGTATGAACAGGAGCAATGGAGGCAGGTCCAACAACACCTCGAGTGCCGCTGTAGGTGTAGTTTTCATGCAGCCCGTGGCCGCTAGGCATGCAAGTCTTTGAAGCTTTTGAAGCTTGTTGGCGGCCGTTGTTAGGTTGGTCCGAGGCCACCACACTACTGCGCCGTAGCTTATCATCGGACGTATTATTGTGTTACAGAGCCATAAGATAATTTTGGGGGATATGCCCCAGCGTTTGTCTATCACCTTCTTGCACTGCCAGAAGACAATGCTGGCTTTTTTGGGCTTATTTTCCATGTGGCTGTTCCATGTCAATTTTCTGTCGAGAGTGATACCCAGGTACTTGACCTCGGTAGACAGCTTAAGCTCTGTATTAAATAACCTGGGCAGTCAGTAGGTACCCAGCGCGCGTTTGTGTGTGAACATAACTAGTTTGGTCTTGGTCGGATTTACAGATAATTCGTACTCATTACACCACCGCTCTACTATGCCTAGGGCTTGTTGGAGTCGTACACAAGTTGAGGTCGTACACTGTACTGGTTACCTTACCTGAGGTGAGTATGGTTAGATCATCTGCATAACCTATTGTGTAGAAGTATCTCGCGTTGAGTTTGTCTATGATTTGTCTATGTTCATTGATGACTAAGTTCCACAATAGCGGGGAGAGTACACCTACCTGCGGGTACCCTTTAGTTATCAAGGCTGTCTGGGTGTCGCCGTGCAGGCGCACTACCCTTTTGCTGCGCATGTTTTGGATCCACTGTATGAGCATCTGATCCACACCATGCCTGGCTAGGGCGTTGCTTATGCTTGAAAAGTTTATCGTGTCGAAGGCTCCTTCTATGTCAATGAAGGTGCCCAGACAGATGCTTTTTTGTTGTATAGCAGCTTCTATCTGGTTGACAATCTGATGTAAGGCCGATTCCGTCGATTTCCCTGAGCTGTATGCATGTTGCTTGGCATGTAGGGGTAGGTGCTTAAGTGCCCCACTTATTAGTTCCCTCTCGCAGAGCCTTTCCAAGGCTTTAAGCATGAAGGAGGTCAGGCTTATTGGTCTGAAGGATTTTGCATTAGTATAGAGGGCAATACAATTCACGGTAAACTCCACCACAAGGGGCATAGTTGCAAAAGGCTGCCCTCAGGGAGGTGTACTCTCACCCCTGTTGTGGAACATTGTGGTGGACGATCTGTTACGGAACTTAAACGACAAACGATTCTACACGGTCGGCTATGCAGACGACATTACCATCCTGATCAAAGGTGACTCAGAAGACACGATCCAAAATCGGATGCAAGCAGCCATCAGGATCATGGAGGAATGGTGCAACCAACATGAACTGACGGTTAACCCCAACAAAACGGAGCTAGTACTTTTCACCAACAAAAGGAAAACCCATATGTGCAAAACACCAAAACTCTTTGGAACGGAGCTTACACTATCGAATGAAGTCAAGTACTTGGGCGTGATATTTGACCATAAGCTAAACTGGGGCAAGCACATCAGCACAAAAACAACAAAAGCATGCACAATCTTCTGGCAATGTCGGAGAATCATAGGCAAAAAATGGGGTCTCAAACCATCAATTACCCTGTGGATCTACACTGCCATTATACGCCTCATGCTTACATATGGTGCAGTAGTGTGGTGGCCACGCACGCAACTAACCACAATCACAAAAAAGCTACAGAGCCTTCAACGCCTAGCCTGCTTGGCCACAACAGGCTGCATGAGGAGCACCCCAACAGCCGCCTTGGAGATACTACTGGACCTAAGACCGCTGCACCTAATGATCCAGCAGGAAGCTGGCGCTGCAGCAATCCGTCTAGACAAGCTCGGGCTATGGAGAAAGGATGATCGAATTACTCACGCACGCCTAAAAGGGACCTTAACCAAAGAGATCCCGATGCTAGAGGCCGCTTGCGATCTCATCCCTAAAACTTTTGTCTTTGACAAAAAATATCGCATCCAATTGCAGGAGAAACACAAAGACAGCTCTGGTATACACGAAGTCAGAGTATACACAGACGGCTCAAAAACGAAGTATGGGACAGGTGCGGGCGTATTCTCCCATGACTTAAATATCAACATCTCAACATCCCTTGGCACCCATAACACCATATTCCAAGCCGAGTGCGTTGGGATAACAAGAGCCGCAACAGCAATCGCGTCTAGGAACGTAAGTGACCTGGCTATACGCATTATCACGGACAGTGCCTCTGTACTACAAGCTCTCGGCAGCAACTGCTTTAACAGTGGCCTCATCATGGAATGCCACCTAGAGCTGCAAAAGATTGCAGAGAAGAATCGGGTTACGCTGCAATGGATTAAAGGCCACAGCAACTCCGCAGGCAATGACGCCGCAGACCAACTGGCACGGCAAGGATCGGACACAATGATAATGGGACCCGAGCCGATTGTACCGATACCAGCAAGCCAACTCAAAACGTGGCTACGCGAGAGAACCGCACATGAACACGAAAAACAGTGGGCAAACATAAAAGAATGCAGACAAACAAAAGATGCTATCCCCTGCTTGAACAAGCGACTCTCACACAAACTGCTGCATTCTAATAGAAAAACACTTAAGCACGGGCGTAATAACCGGCCACTGTCCACTCAACAAGCACCTATTCAACATAGGCGTTACGGACAGCCCACTGTGCAGGGGCTGCATGAAAACCGAAGAAACACCCGCTCACGTCATTCTGCACTGTGCAAGTGTGAGCGATCAACGGGCAAAGCTGCTGAACAACCCCAGAACCATGAGTGAAGCTTTAAACGACACCAGCCAACTAATGGCTTTCTGGAAGGACCTAAGGTGGTATGAGTAGTCGGCGTCAATCAAGTCGCCACATACGCACAATGGCCCAAATAAGTGGCTAAGTGCGGAAAACCCACGACCAACTATAACTACTATAACTATAGTATAGTCTGTTTTGCCTGGTTTTGGTATGAAAATTAGTTTGACTTCGCTCCATCTCTTCGGTACATATCTGAGGGCCAGGCTAGCTCTCATGATTGCCAGAAGTCTTTTACGGACAGGTTCACCCCCCCCCCCCCCACCACATGGTAATAACCCTGTAAAGATGCCGTCCAGTCCGACTGCTTTGAAGAGATGGAAGCTATCGATAGCCCATCGGAGTTTTTCCTCTGTGACCATTGACCACGGTATTTGCATGTCTCCACTTGTGTTCGGTCGCCACTGTTTGTGTATCGTTCCACGTTATTACCGGGGTGAGAACACAGCCTGGGAAGTGTGTTTCGAGTTGGACGCGTCTTGTCTCCTACTCCGATGTGGTGTATGTGTTATCCGGCTTACGGAGGGTACCTGGTGCAACCGTTGGTTGCTGAGCCAGTAATTTCTATTACTCGGTTTGCTTGTTGGCAAGATTCAATGCTCCCACAGAATTTCCTCCATCCCATGTTACGTCTGAATCTGAGGCATTTCTTGTAGCTTGATTTGGCCGCTTTATAAGCGTCCCAATCTTCGTCTGCGCTTGTGTTCATTGCCCTGTTTAAAGCCCTTCTTGCGCTTGCGTTCAAGCTCAGCGCCCCACCAGGTTTGTTTGCCTGGGGTTGAGGGTAGAGTGGTTACTGGGCAGCCTGCGTTGTAGCTGTCTAGCATCGACTGCGTCAGTGTACATACCTGCTCGACGATCTGTTCATTGTCACACAGTACCGTCGGCGTAGCAGTAAGGGTAAGTTTCTCTGTAAGTAATTGGACATACTTTGCTTTGTCAGTATGGTGTGGTTTCCTACGTGGCTGTGTGGGTTGTATAACGACTTCCATGGAGAAGCTGATCCATCTGTGGTCTGAGCACGATGCCTCTTTCGAGACGTGCCATCCCTTGATGCGTTCAGCCGCTCCTTCTGTTCCGAGAGTTAAGTCGATAATTGTCTGACTACGTCTTGTGACGAAGGTGGGCTCCGTACCTGTGTTTAATAGGGTAAGATTAGTGATGAATAGGTATTCAACCAGTGAATAACCTCTGTTGTTATTGCAGTTCATGCCCCACATTTGGTGGTGGGCATTGGAGTCCGTTCCTATTACGACTTCCGTATTGGTTCTCTCGCACTGGTTAACCAGACGCGTGAGGTCGAAAGGAGGCGGGTCTTCAGCCTCGGGCATGTACACCGATGTGAAAACAACCGCTATACTCCTTGGCTGCTGTGTTAGAAGGAGGTTGGTTTGAAGGCAGCTGACGTTACTAGGCGGAGGGTTCATCTTTGGATGATGTCCCCTTCTCCCCGAACGTCAGGGTGCGACGCAGAACCCGGCCCGTCAGAGCAGACCCTCTGACGGGCCGGGTACTGCGTCGCACCCTGACTTGGTGTTTGAGTCCTGCTTGACCCGTGTGAATTTGTCGTCGCATCCCGGAGGATGGTCGACAAACTTACCTGAGGGGTCCCGGAACCTGACGTAGACGGCACCTACCCTCAACGCGAGGCGGCGCTCGTTCTTCATCAGGATCGGGACCTGTTCCTCTGGGACGCCCACCACCAGGAACCACCCACCTGACTGTCTTTCGGGGCGCAGCATCGACCATTTGTCAACCTCCAACCAGGGGTTCTGGAACTCCAGAGCGCAACCCACATCGCGCACGTCGTCCAAGACCCCCTGTTCGTCGGGTACGACAATGCCGCACCGCACTCTCTTCGGGGTCTCTTCCTGGCCCCTAACCTCCAGTTCAATGCCCGGTGGTGGGACCAGGAGAGAGACCGCCTCCGTTAGCCAGATACTTGTTGCCTCGGCGGCGCACCAGAGTTTGAGGACCCCGTCCGCGTGCACAGGTTTCCCGGTGAACGCTGGAGCGCGGCGTTTGGCGGTTTTGGTCGACCAAGCATAACTCAGGATCTTTCTCTGGAGCTCCCGGAGTACCTGGTTCACGAACTCCTTCGGCAAGTTCCCTGCGTTTGCATGTTACTGAAACACCCAGGGACCCCTTGGAGGCCTGTGCGTAGGACTTACCTACTGTCGTCCTGGAGGAGTCGAGGCGGGCTTCTTGTGGTCCCCCGGAGGCGAACTGGTCTCGTTGAGAGCACGTTTGGCCTCACCTCTGTCCTTGTTTCCGGCAATTTTACCTGCCGTGTCGCTCGGTGGTGCTGTGGCTGGTTGTCGTCCGGGGTGACCAGCCCGCCGCTTGGCGGCAGGCGGCTTCCCCGTACTGCCTCCGGCCTTCGTGCACCCTCACTGCTGAGTGTAGGCTGCGCACTAGTCACATTCTGGGACCTGCGACAGCAGCCTGCTCAGCTGATTTTGTAGAGGCAGCACCGGCAGCAGCAGCGGTTTGTGCAGCCTTCTGCTTGGACGCCCTGCGCTGTCTTTTGTTTAGGTTTTCCTTCTTCTTCGACGGGCCGACAGCGGCAGGGCCACTAATAGGCGGGCGCTGAACAAGATTGGTGGCCTTGCCCTTACCCTTGCCCTTCTTGTGGTCTACCAATTGCCAGCCTGCGAAGGAGGAGTCGTCTTCGCGCTTGATCTCGAACGGGTTGACGATTGTAAGGACAGGACCAGTACTAGTGCTAGCCAGCGCTGAAGTCCCGTCCTTGGGGGATGGTATAACCTCTGCAGCGGGGGCCACAGCGTCAACAATCTGTTTGGGTCTTGCGGCAGGAACAGCTTTCGCTGTCAACGGTATCCATAAATGTTTTACAAGACTTCATCCCTCTGGCTTCCCACCCTCCATGGAGCCCGCAACAGGGAACGTCATACTGGACGTTAGGATTACCTGAGGAATATAGGAACGCGGGGCTGGTTTACAGCACGACATCGGGCGCCCGCTTGGGTTAACGGCCTGAGCCGAGTTACCAACTTTAGCCGTCTTCCCTCGCTTGCGCCCTCAGTATAGCCTTCACCTACCACCTCAACAGCCGAAATAAATTCCGACTGTTGATGTGGACCCTACGTCCCTAGCCCGTGGCCCTCTAACGGGACACGTTGGCCATTTCCCCCGCTGCGGCTCACAGCGGGTGCTACCGTTTTGCGTGAAATCGGGACCAAAGACCTCTCGGTCACATTACCGCCAGCGCCGCTCGGCTCAACCCCCCAGGACTCCGTCATCCCCGCGTACGGCGCTCGACTGCGCAGGTCCTAGCGCAGGTGCAAGCCCACCCAGCCACGAGGGGGCGTGGAGAAGAGATGTGTTTGTGGATGTGGGTGTATGCGCGCACCTGTGTACGTGTGTGTGTGCGTGTGTAAAGTGCCTGTTATTGTGTTTCGGCTAGAGGTTTTGGTTGCATCCATTTTTGAAGGAACTGGACCAAGAACGGGCGGCAACCTCGAGAAGGATAGTCCACCTTGCCTTGCCTTAGGGATCTTCACGACCTGCGCTACCCCTGAAACCATTCGCCACCTGAGTCCGGTGCAGGGAGAAGAAGTCAGTGCAGTTCAGTAGAATTAGAGACGAATGGAACTGCACGGGCTTCCGCCCTTCCAAATTTTCGTGTAATGGATTGCAGTATCAAAAGCCAAAGTCTAAAATTATATCTGTTGTTGTTCCTCCAACTAGCGGAAAGACCAGGCTACGTGATTGTGCTTGGTGGACTGCAGATCGACGGATGACCTTGTATAATTATATAATGATCGCGTGCGAAAGCTTCGCTTGCGCGATTTAGGACTTTCGTTTCGTAGTGTCGTGTTTGATAGATGGCGCCATAGTTATGTTCTTCGTCGTCGTTCGCTAAATGGCCTCAGTTGTATGTAGCTACCGATACGCTATACAAGGTTTAAATACTGTTGTGTAAGGAATGGCGTACCGAGAAACCGATACCAGTATTCTTAGTATTTTGCCGGAAAATTCGACCACCAAGGGCCTCCGTATAATATACCTGAATCACTAGTATTAATTCTCGGTACGCCGTTTCTTCCACTTAATGTGTTTAGAAATATATAAGTATGTTTATTGGTTATACTGATTTTGATAGAGGCGCCGCCTCGTTTAGGATCAAGTGACTGTGTACGAGTTTTCCCACAATATTATTTTTACTATAATTGTGTTCCAGGTGAAACTGTAGAGCCGGAGACGAGCGGGTCGGGTTCTCTGAAGCTGTCGGTGCAGTACGCGGGCGGCGTGCTTTCCGTGCTCATCCTGCACGCGCAGTCGCTCGCGCTCACGCCGCAGGGCCTGCCGCCCAACCCTTACGTCAAGGTACCCGCACCTATACATACTTACTACTGAAGCTGTCGGTGCAGTACGCGGGCGGCGTGCTTTCCGTGCTCATCCTGCACGCGCAGTCGCTCGCGCTCACGCCGCAGGGCCTGCCGCCCAACCCTTACGTCAAGGTACCCGCACCTATACATACTTACTACTGAAGCTGTCGGTGCAGTACGCGGGCGGCGTGCTTTCCGTGCTCATCCTGCACGCGCAGTCGCTCGCGCTCACGCCGCAGGGCCTGCCGCCCAACCCTTACGTCAAGGTACCCGCACCTATACATACTTACTACTGAAGCTGTCGGTGCAGTACGCGGGCGGCGTGCTTTCCGTGCTCATCCTGCACGCGCAGTCGCTCGCGCTCACGCCGCAGGGCCTGCCGCCCAACCCTTACGTCAAGGTACCCGCACCTATACATACTTACTACTGAAGCTGTCGGTGCAGTACGCGGGCGGCGTGCTGTCCGTGCTCATCCTGCACGCGCAGTCGCTCGCGCTCACGCCGCAGGGCCTGCCGCCCAACCCTTACGTCAAGGTACCCGCACCTATACATACTTACTACTGAAGCTGTCGGTGCAGTACGCGGGCGGCGTGCTGTCCGTGCTCATCCTGCACGCGCAGTCGCTCGCGCTCACGCCGCAGGGCCTGCCGCCCAACCCTTACGTCAAGGTACCCGCACCTATACATACTTACTACTGAAGCTGTCGGTGCAGTACGCGGGCGGCGTGCTTTCCGTGCTCATCCTGCACGCGCAGTCGCTCGCGCTCACGCCGCAGGGCCTGCCGCCCAACCCTTACGTCAAGGTACCCGCACCTATACATACTTACTACTGAAGCTGTCGGTGCAGTACGCGGGCGGCGTGCTGTCCGTGCTCATCCTGCACGCGCAGTCGCTCGCGCTCACGCCGCAGGGCCTGCCGCCCAACCCTTACGTCAAGGTACCCGCACCTATACATACTTACTACTGAAGCTGTCGGTGCAGTACGCGGGCGGCGTGCTGTCCGTGCTCATCCTGCACGCGCAGTCGCTCGCGCTCACGCCGCAGGGCCTGCCGCCCAACCCTTACGTCAAGGTACCCGCACCTATACATACTTACTACTGAAGCTGTCGGTGCAGTACGCGGGCGGCGTGCTTTCCGTGCTCATCCTGCACGCGCAGTCGCTCGCGCTCACGCCGCAGGGCCTGCCGCCCAACCCTTACGTCAAGGTACCCGCACCTATACATACTTACTACTGAAGCTGTCGGTGCAGTACGCGGGCGGCGTGCTTTCCGTGCTCATCCTGCACGCGCAGTCGCTCGCGCTCACGCCGCAGGGCCTGCCGCCCAACCCTTACGTCAAGGTACCCGCACCTATACATACTTACTACTGAAGCTGTCGGTGCAGTACGCGGGCGGCGTGCTTTCCGTGCTCATCCTGCACGCGCAGTCGCTCGCGCTCACGCCGCAGGGCCTGCCGCCCAACCCTTACGTCAAGGTACCCGCACCTATACATACTTACTACTGAAGCTGTCGGTGCAGTACGCGGGCGGCGTGCTTTCCGTGCTCATCCTGCACGCGCAGTCGCTCGCGCTCACGCCGCAGGGCCTGCCGCCCAACCCTTACGTCAAGGTACCCGCACCTATACATACTTACTACTGAAGCTGTCGGTGCAGTACGCGGGCGGCGTGCTTTCCGTGCTCATCCTGCACGCGCAGTCGCTCGCGCTCACGCCGCAGGGCCTGCCGCCCAACCCTTACGTCAAGGTACCCGCACCTATACATACTTACTACTGAAGCTGTCGGTGCAGTACGCGGGCGGCGTGCTGTCCGTGCTCATCCTGCACGCGCAGTCGCTCGCGCTCACGCCGCAGGGCCTGCCGCCCAACCCTTACGTCAAGGTACCCGCACCTATACATACTTACTACTGAAGCTGTCGGTGCAGTACGCGGGCGGCGTGCTTTCCGTGCTCATCCTGCACGCGCAGTCGCTCGCGCTCACGCCGCAGGGCCTGCCGCCCAACCCTTACGTCAAGGTACCCGCACCTATACATACTTACTACTGAAGCTGTCGGTGCAGTACGCGGGCGGCGTGCTTTCCGTGCTCATCCTGCACGCGCAGTCGCTCGCGCTCACGCCGCAGGGCCTGCCGCCCAACCCTTACGTCAAGGTACCCGCACCTATACATACTTACTACTGAAGCTGTCGGTGCAGTACGCGGGCGGCGTGCTTTCCGTGCTCATCCTGCACGCGCAGTCGCTCGCGCTCACGCCGCAGGGCCTGCCGCCCAACCCTTACGTCAAGGTACCCGCACCTATACATACTTACTACTGAAGCTGTCGGTGCAGTACGCGGGCGGCGTGCTGTCCGTGCTCATCCTGCACGCGCAGTCGCTCGCGCTCACGCCGCAGGGCCTGCCGCCCAACCCTTACGTCAAGGTACCCGCACCTATACATACTTACTACTGAAGCTGTCGGTGCAGTACGCGGGCGGCGTGCTGTCCGTGCTCATCCTGCACGCGCAGTCGCTCGCGCTCACGCCGCAGGGCCTGCCGCCCAACCCTTACGTCAAGGTACCCGCACCTATACATACTTACTACTGAAGCTGTCGGTGCAGTACGCGGGCGGCGTGCTGTCCGTGCTCATCCTGCACGCGCAGTCGCTCGCGCTCACGCCGCAGGGCCTGCCGCCCAACCCTTACGTCAAGGTACCCGCACCTATACATACTTACTACTGAAGCTGTCGGTGCAGTACGCGGGCGGCGTGCTGTCCGTGCTCATCCTGCACGCGCAGTCGCTCGCGCTCACGCCGCAGGGCCTGCCGCCCAACCCTTACGTCAAGGTACCCGCACCTATACATACTTACTACTGAAGCTGTCGGTGCAGTACGCGGGCGGCGTGCTGTCCGTGCTCATCCTGCACGCGCAGTCGCTCGCGCTCACGCCGCAGGGCCTGCCGCCCAACCCTTACGTCAAGGTACCCGCACCTATACATACTTACTACTGAAGCTGTCGGTGCAGTACGCGGGCGGCGTGCTGTCCGTGCTCATCCTGCACGCGCAGTCGCTCGCGCTCACGCCGCAGGGCCTGCCGCCCAACCCTTACGTCAAGGTACCTGCACCCATACACCACTCACATCAAGTCGCCGTAAGGTCGACTCTAGATAAGACGTATACGTGGACCCGGTGTGTGCCTGGCGTGCGCTCGGCGTTCACTCTGTAGTGCACAGTCAACGCCAGCCGCACGAAAAGTGAAAACCACTGATCACACAACCGCAGAAGTGGATGATTCAATTCCTGCCTCCTCGTTCTTAATGTGACTCACATGCATGGCAATTAAGTAGTGCGTCTGAAAGATCGCAATTCAGAAGTGTACATCGTATCTCTCGTGATTTGACCCATATGGCCTCAATAGCTGGAGGCATTATAAGGTGGTAGAGGGAAGGTCCCTATGTGCAATCTGAGGCCTATTCCATCTTTCTACATTCCACAATACCATTCACTTGATACTATCAAGCAACCTGAATTACCACTATAGTGGTAATCCAGTCATATAAAGAAAGAAAAAGGTTACAAACAAATATTAATAGCGATATCATTAATCGATTGCCACTTGTCAACAGGTCAGGTCGATTCTAGTGATCGACATTAAAAACGGCATACCTAAACGTCTTTGAATTTTACCACCATTATCAATTTTATTTATCTTGCTTTTCTCAGGTTTATCTCGTACCTGATCCAACGAAAGAAACGAAACGCAAGACCCGCGTGCTCAAACGGAACTCACACCCCTCATTCATGGAGATGTTAGAATACCGTCTGCCCATCGAAGTCATCAAGAACAGAAGTCTGCAAGCCACAGTGTGGAACTACGACTCGTTACAAGAAAACCAGTTCTTAGGAGGTGTAGTAATACCCCTTAGTTCTATACCTCTTAGAGAAGAAACCGTAGCTTGGTACCCTTTAGAATACATACCCCGGTAGCTAGTACTATCCCGCTCCGCTATATGGAGCACGGAACCCATGTGATAGGTCAATTGTAATGGACTTTATTATCAATACCCAATTTCACGGTGTACAGTGAAACCTAAGTTCTTATTTTATGGGAATACTTGACTTGAGCTGTGAAGGCGTCTAAGGCGTGGATATTCAACTTTCAAACTCAAAGCTTGCGTCGTACTTTATTCTCTATCTGAATTTGGCCAGATCGCGTATGGTGTATATTGCCGCATTTAAATTCAGGTTATATGCAAATTTTATACGCTATAGCGTCTCGTGCCTGGTTTAAATAGCTCAGTCTGAAAATTAAGTTTGACGTGACCTTACTACGCCTTAGTATGGCTTTAACGTTCGCAAGTCACACCTCGATTCGATCGGCATTCATCGCACTGATAGGCTTGTACCCAGTTCTGTAGCGATACACGCTTGAAGTGGGCCGACCAGTGCAGAACGAATGTCAAATCGAGATAAAACCCCTGTGGCTAAACTTGTACCAAGCCACATTATACCTATTTATAAGTAGAAGTGACCATCTTGTTTTTCGCAATTTGTTCAACATCTTAAAATTTTCTTTCTTCTTATTTTCTCTCACTATGTATACAATTATAAGCATTTAAGACTATACCCATCGATATCAAAGAATAAATATTTTTCTTTCGATGTATATTCGTGTAACTTTAGATACCGGTAAGTCAATGGGATGTTGGATATGTTTTAGAGATTGTTCGTTGGTATTAGTCAATTATAACTTATAGCTAGAAACGTAGTCTAAACTTTGTATCTATTGCGTTATCATGGAATACTATATCAATATCATCTTCCGATCGATTGATAAACATCCCATCATTTGAAAACCTATTGTGTAAAAAGAAAGCTCATGAAACGTTTTCCGACACTTTACTAATCGGTAGCTAGTTTATCCCCAAGTAAACTATCTAAAAAAAAATAAGAATGCCTTTCATTTGGTTTTCTATTCACGAAACAACAACTCCTAAAACTTTATGATTTTCTCAACCTATACAAAATATTTTGAGCAATTTTAAGTTAGATATAAAACATTGAAAGCAACTGTCATATTGATCTATGACCGTCTCCTTAGCCTTTTAGCTGCCTTCAGTTTAACCCATCTTTCAAGCGGCTGGAAATGAAAAGTCATGAATTGGTTCAATTCTCAATTCATTTATACTACGGGCATCACCATTCTATAAATCTTGTCATTCCACGTTTCGTGTTTATGAGCCGAACTTGTCATATTTCAAGACTGTTTCGGTTTTATTCCCTTTAAATCTACAATAACAGTATTTCTCCTATCATTACACCCAGTTTTAACTGCCAGTATTTATTAGTTTACCTTGAGAACAAATAAAAAACTGCAGGTACATTGTCCAATGTCAGTATAGCCCCAGTTATAAACCAATAATATAGGTTCCTTTATGCCTATTAGCGTAAAAAAGCATGCTAGATAGTTGTCGTCCCTTCTATGTGTTTTAGATGCTTCATCAATCAGCCTATCGCAGTCCACTGCTGGACATAGGCCTCTCCCAACACGCGCCACAGTACACGGTCCTCAGCCTTCCGCATCCAGTCTATCCCTGTCCAGTCTGTTTTAGATGCTTAGACAACTAATAAGTCTTATAAGTTGCTCACCTATATTCTGCCAAATATGGTTAGACTTGTAAGCAGACTCTGTTCTCCAAGAACTCCTTGTAACGCGATCAGGACAAATATGTTGATTTTAACGTGTATTTTGGCTGCTTAATTAGACTACGAATACTAATGTAGACTACGAATCGTTTTATATTATACTATCTAAATATACTAATCTTCGCGTTAGTGCCAAAATGCCTTGTGATTATTGTAGCTTTGATAGTTAGTTGTATCGGATTAGACTGATATATTCCAATACTTACGAAAAGACAGGCGTCGTACATGTAGTGTGCACAAGCATATATTTGTGTGCTTTCTATAAATATATATGAATATGCTACGGCCAGTAATGGTATTTGTATCACAAATGGGACTATGTATCATTGCTTAGTTATGAAAGAAGTGTGTTTTGTGGTAATAACACTGTAATATTACTGTATTCAATATAACAATATATTATCATTCATATAAATTGAATAACACCATAATTTCAGAAGCCGTTGTTGAAAACATTGCAATTAGTAAGACTACACAGCTTGGAAATGTTACCTATAAAACATATCCCTTAAAATTATGATGCTATTCGATAAATACTATTTGATACTGTTAAACCTATTTTAGTAACACCGAGTGTCGACTCATAAAATTAAAGATACGTTTTGCATTAGTTTGGCATAATGTGTGCAAAATGGTCTTTTTACACTTGGGTATTCTATAAAATTGACCCTTATACACATCGTGTTAGAGTCTGATTTTGGGCATAATATAAATGACATATCATATTAAAAAGTCATTAGCTTCATATCTCATGTAGGGATGTCGCTAGATCATTCGATGAGTCAGCGGTAGAGAGTCAGTGAATGAAAACAGAACACAGTATTTTGTATCAATTAAATTGATTGGAATGTTTACATCTTGTACTTGTGTCATAATACGAAATGCAGCAAAATTATAGCTAGTATGAGTCAAGAAAGAAATGTAATAAAATATATGTTTTAGTATGATTTAAAAGATCTAAAAACGCTTTGAAAGAGATAACTACACAAGAATCTCGGATTTCTTAGTTTGCCTAAAGAATCTATTTAATTCATCGTATATTGAATTAATTTACACAGTCAGCCTAATTTTATATGTTCGTGGACATATTTATCAAATTTTCTTGACCTCACAAAAATATCTAAAACTTAGAATTTAAGACATGGTTATTAGTGTTAGATAATATTCATTCGGGCTCGTAGACGCCCAGTAACATCTTAAACTTGCAACGAAATATTAACTATTTTTTGTTGCATTTCATATTGTGATCCTAACCTTACATTTTGTACTCTCGTTACTGTCATATCTTTATTATACGATTACATAAAATTATCTCGGGACCAGTCCCTAGAATAAATTTTGAATTCGACATAAGACTAAGAATAGCATTGAAACTGTTCTACATTTACGAAAATACAATGTAGCACAGCTAAGTACCTGTCTCATTGGCACATTTGGCATCTATATTTTAGTCACATTCCAATATGAAACTTATTTTTAGATTGTTTTATGTAGCTTTTAAATTAATTAATTTGCGTCGTGGTGCTTTACTGCCTTGAAATTATTTACGTAAAATTGTCACGGATCTATGTTAGTAACAAGGTAACTCAGAATTAAATGTAATTATTCTTTTAACTGATATAAATTATAAGTAATTTCCAGCCAAAAACGCGAGCTTAAATAAATTGAGTCAGTAGTAGTTTCGTTTAAGTTTCATTCATATTATGCCCTAGGATAGCTGCGCTTTTATTGGTTCGCTCTGAGGCCCGTGTTTAATTTTACTTGTGAAAGTGTCTTCAAATATTTTGAGTTACCTAGTTATTGTATTCGAATGTCCAGTTATTGTAAGGAACACACATACAGCACACAGATGAATTTTAAGTATTTTTATATTATTATTTAGAGATCTGAATGGATTGTCGCGATTGTCCCACTCATAGTCTCTTGGTTTCTTTGAAATATAATGCTTTATTATATTCTTATATCTGTGTTATTTGATTGTTATTCTTAATAGGTTATTAATAGATTAACTATTTATTGGAAATATAACTACCGATGTATTTAAGATTATATTTTATTATAACGCTATTGATATTATTTTCCATTTGCGCAAATGTATCTGCAATTATTATTTTTATAGTATAGTTACGGTATGAAGATATCAAAAGTAATGTCCGAATTTCAGTATAGTGTAACCTAATGTTAGTTATGAAGGCTTCCAGGATTTGGTGGAAGGGCCTAGGTTCATTCTGAGCTTATACTCGACTGAACGGTAACAATGTAATGTACATATAATGTTCGTAGATAGATTTTGTACGAGCGGTGCGTCGGCCTAACTGAAACATAATAACTAGATGTTGTTAATGCGTATTGTGATGAACTTTACAATAAAATTGCTCTTGTATTATTTTATTCGTTTTATTTACATAAATTACATTATTGGAACCTGGAATGGGGCAACCTTCCTTAGGTTGCTTTGTTCCGCGTCATTTGGGACGCCAAATGACTTCGAAAACGGGGCAATCGATCCAAGCAAGCAGGCAGCTTCAGCAATGTAGGAAGCAAGTATTTATCGGGATCAATTGTCAAGCTCCAGACGTCTCAACTGCCACCAAAAAGGAGAAGATTTATCCCAGCTGGCAGGCAATAGATTTCAGCAATGATCTTGTTGCTCAAGTCACACGTTAGGTATTGAATCGGATGCCTCATTCTTGACGGAGCCCGATTCTGAGGTAAATTGGCGTTAATTGGCTTAGTAGCTGCATTGCTTGTTTAGTTTGTTGTCGATACCTTTATCCATGAGGTCAACGTCTTCAGATTGTGAGTCTCATTAGCGAATCATCGGATGTGGCCAATGTTACAATTTACTCATTATTGTCTAAATGAGCACAAACGAGGTAAATACGTTCTGAGGGTATCCTCCTAACAATCCAAAAGTGGTTTGCATTAAGATAATAGAGGCGAACATCGAAATATGGCTCCCTCATTACGCATATTCGATCAGCAAGTCGGTATTTACAATATATACGTACCTGCAGCTCTGTTTTGCACAAACTTCACACTATCTTCTTAGTCACTGTACATATTTAAGACTAGGTAAATTTGTGTGTCTAAGTAAACTACTTTATTTCGATACTTGCCAATTTGGTAGCAGTTAGAGGAATATGTATATCACAGTTGTCATTATGTAAAAATGATTTTATGCATAAAATCAGGTGGCATTTTATACTAGTCCTCTATTCTAATATCTGTAATATTAAGTATACCTAATTGCATATAACATCTTAAATATTTTATACAGTTTCTACATTCGAGTAACATTTGTTGGCTCTTTGGTACACAAACAACGCTACATATTACACGAATCTGTGGCACTCGTATGTATTTTTAAAAATGTATCGTACATCTCGGGTAAATTGAGTTTTGTTTTACATTGTAATTATTCGCTGGTTCTTCACTGTTAGTCTGTCATACAGTAGTATTGGCTATGGCATGAGGAGCCGTGCCTGCTCCAAAGGCTCTGTTTTCTCTGTAGATCCCAGCGAAGTGAGATGAAACAAGAGTGGCATCACCTTTATTATTCCATCTTATTATACTTTTATCAATAATGAGCATTAGTGTACCCTCTGGCTAGGTAGAGTGATGATTTACACAGTGTCTGTCAGCGGCTGGACGCCAAGCCAGTTGCGTGCCATTGGAGAGGCCTTCACCCAGCAATGGATAAGAACAGGCTGATGATGATCGTTAAGAGCTAGCCAGCCTAGCCACAAGTGAAAATATCTATAATATTATATCACTATATCTTCATCCGGTGCTGGACTTAACAAATAATCATTGACTCCATATTTTCGCTTCTTCAAACCATTTAGCCCTAAATAATATGGCGCGACAGCACTCGTTGGTAAGTAAAATATACCGGTCTTATTAAAATTAGTCTTGTTGCCAAGAATATTCGTTTCAATTTTCCCTTCGTAGCAGTTTCCGTGTCTTGCGTCTGCGACTGAGTTGCAGCGGACTGCGACAAATTTGTCAGGGTTAGAGAGAGCTAAGAGGTAGTACAGTGCTGATCGTACATGGCTGCACAGTTGGAAGCATGGAAGGATGAATTTCCCTGTGATTGCTGTCTGGAATTCCCCTGGAAAATAACGATCTGATTAGTAGGTACCTGCAGTATCCCCTGGTTATTTAAAAAGTAGGTACCTAGATAATGTTACTTAAAGGCGCCAGAACTGGTGGATTCTTGAGTAATCCGAATACCTAGTAGGTACCTTTTGCGAATTCTCAAAGCCTATATTACATTGCCTATTAAACGCTACCTTACAGGAATAAAATAAGGTTTCCTCTCCTTAAAATCATTTAGTTAAAGCGTTCTTGCTCATAAGCAATTACCAAACTTAATAGACATTTACATTAACATAATGTTTACGTAATTGCTAAGCAAATGGTGAGCTTGAACGTTTAATGGGAGTTGTTCTGAGCAAAACCTTGATAGAAAACACTGCCGTATATGGGTTGATGGAAACAACATTGCAGACGATCCAGCGTCTAGCGGACTGCGGGCCCTTTTGACAATAAGAGTTACCTAAATGCCGAGCATACAGTAGGTAGGTACCTAATGGTACCTATAGGTAATCTCAGTGTTAACATGATATGCTCATAAAGATCTCAGCTCTACCTACTTGAGAGCATTTATTTTTTATAAAACTGTTACTAGTCGACCAAGCCAACTAGACAAATGTCAACGTGACAAAATTCAACATAATTCAATAATTATAATGCAGAAATTCCTAGTACCGATTGCAGGCGCATTGTACGTTCACACGCCGCGTTCGCACGTTACGATAAATAATTTCTGGATTATAATTGTTGAATTATGTTGAATTTTGTCACGTTGACATTCGTCTAGTTGGCTTGGTCGACTAGTATACGTAAATTTATTTTGGAGGGCTTATTTTGATTTGTCAAGGCGTGTTTTTTAACCGGGTAAAGGATGGTTTCATCCGGGGCAAAGTAAAAGTACCTTATCTTTGAAAGTTGACTGCCTCGTTGGTCTCACGACATAAATGTGCGCGTGGGATTGGGAGGTCTCGGGTTCGATTCCCGGGTCGGGCAAAGTGTTATTGGGTTTTTCCGTTACGAAATTCTCAGTAACAGCACGGAGTCTGGTAATGTGCCCGGTACGGCAATAGGCTCGCCCCCTATTACGTGGGATCTAAAAATTCATGGTGAAATGTGGGTGTAATTTTACACCTCTGCCTACTCCTTCGGGGATACAGGCGTGAGCATATAAAAAAAAATATTGTTAAGGACCTGAGCTGTCTTTATACTGACATACAACGCACAGCCTGAACTACTAGGCACAAGAAGATGAAATTGTACATGTAAGTATGTTTCTTAGGAAGTATAGTGGAGCACTAAAACATAATTTTTACTGTCTTCGTGGTGGGTACTATGTATAGGTATCTTATCTATAGGCACTTATGATGCTGACGGTATCTTACCTCCGTTAGCGTAAAAATCAACATGTCCCAGCGGGTCAGCTATCCCGAACCCGTCTATGTTCGTATGAAGCACGTCCACTTTGTGAGCGACACCGGCGTGTAGCCGCGCCGTCGTTGGCACGTTGCGGAAACATGGGCCCGCCGGATCTAAACCTGGAACCAGTCGGGAATACTAGTTCGAGTAAAAAAAGAGAGAAGATTAAATGTCATGAATGTTCGAAAGCGTGAGAGTTTTGGACAAATTAGCAACAATATTTTGTAGGTACCACAAAACACTCGCAAGACGCCTCAGCGGTATTTTGGCCGACCTCACATTGGGCGAGCGGGTTACTTGAGCGGACGAGGGGCGTGAAAATATTATAATGAGGAAGGCCTTACGTAACCACAGCTTGACGGTATTTTTTTGAATCGAAGTGCTGTGGTGTAGCTGTTCAAGCCTTGGTCATGTGGTAATAATTATGCCATATCCATTCCAGGTTCACGTCATACCTCCGTGTTCTAACTGGTTCGAACTAACGCGCTTTACAGGCCTTATAAACGGTCCGCTCATTAGTCTGATCCGGAGGATGTGCGTTTTTTTAATTCTTAGAGATTTGATCACGTCTGTCCAGTCATGTTGCTATTCCTAGTACTTATCTAGTTGTAATGGTAAGTTGTTTAAACCTAAACAACTCCATAGGTGCAGTCTGATTCGATTTCTAAATAAATATCTACATAGGTAGTTAGTCTTGGGTTGTTTGATGTCCTAGCATAGGTACATAAACATCAGCACAGACGTAAACCTATAGGCCTCAATACGCCGTACAGGTCGCTAAAAGCTGTTAACAATTGTGTAAAATGTCTCCATGACCACAACACACCAGCTCCAGGTGGTTCGCAGACAGACCGTCAATTTTGTGCGTCAAATAGGTAAATAGCTAATCGTTTAGCGGCGCGCTAAATTTCCATACATTTTTTAATCGTTTAGCGATGTGCTGAAGGTCTAGGTCCTACTATTTTTAGCCCCTGAAAGAGTATGGTCCATCAACGTTCCGGGCACGGCCCTGGTATGTGTGGCAGTTATCATATTATGGAACGCTTAAGCCATAGAGCTGACAGGGAAGTCAGCAGATCGCCTAGCGTCTTGCCGACGGATTCAATATCCAATCTATATATGGATTTGGAGATTAGAGGGTACATATTTAACATATCCCAAAATGAGCTTATGTCAAATATGCGTCTCTAATATCCAAATCAAATGGATCGATCATGTACTTATAGGTACCTATCAGCCGTAAGACGCGGTATTAAATAATCACCTATTTGTCATATAGGTATGTACTTAGTAGAATACAAACCAGTAACCCTCGCAGGTCGTTCCCCCGTCAGTTCATAGAACCTGGTGGCGGCGTGGGACGCGATGTGCGCGCCCAGGCTGCCTCCCACCAGCTGCAGCCGCCGCGCGGACAGACCCTGCGTCGAGAGCGATGCGAGCAGCTCGCCGAGGTACTCGCCTAGTGGTTTGGTCACGCGAGCAGCGCTGCCAATATCGTAACATGGTTAAGAATACTAGTAGGTGTAATAGGTAGGTACACACGCAAGAGGGCTTACTAACGAAATATAATAAAGTTCTATCTATATAGGATTTTACTTTAATCATCGTATCAGGTATTATTAGAGCTACCAGATAACAACAAACTTGCAGCAAGTTTAAATCAAACTTGCTAGTTTCACTGTGACAAACTTGCATGAAGTTTGCTTTTCAAAGGTTGCGCAGGTAAAAGACACAGGTTGGTGGTCCGACAACAGCTGGTCGTCGAGGACCTCCTGCTGTATCTAGGTGGTTGACCGACCACCAACCTGTGCTCGTCGTCATCCAAATCCTTTGAAAAACCAACTTCATGCAAGTTTGTCACAGTGAAACTAGCAAGTTTGATTTAAACTTGCTGCAAGTTTGGCAAGTTTGCATTGTTATCTGATAGCTATAGCTCATATGTTATCAAACTTGGAGCCTTGGGTCCGGCTCCAAGTTTAAGTCTTGGTTGTGACTGTGAGAACGCTAGATCGATTCTGATTTAGATAATAAATTCATTGAGATAATTTTTCTTTAGTAGGCATGGACCCTTATCTGGTGACTGCTTATCAGTAATGTTTGGGTTGTAATTGGGTATATGGAAATTTTAAACTTTTTATATGATCTCCAGGATACTTCGTATCGAGTTGGTAACGAATACTTATAGTAAGTAGGTAGTTTTTATCTCCGTCCATTAGATTTTATTAACTGATGCATTAGGGAGACGTCTCGGTTATAACAGCACCTACACATTAAATTGTATTAGGTACTTACTATGTTAGAAAATAAATATCTAGACCTAATTGTACCTTCATGATGTAACACTCCTACCAACAATAATTATAAGACACCTGATTTTCTAGTTCTAAGATAACTCATTCCCATGCTCTCATTATGCACACATGCGACGCATATTATCTGCCACTTCTCTGCACACACGTGCAAGCTATCATTTTTTATTCTTACCCGCCACATGCAAAAGGAAGCATGTAATTAAATGTTACTTACGTATCGTTCTTGTGCATGTATTGCATATTTAGTGACAGACATCGATCAAATTATTCAATACCAAGAAATGAGAGAGCCTGCATGTTGACAGTTGGATAAAAAGTCAGAACCGGTTAAGGTGGTGCAGTGTGATTTGCCTGTACACGTAATTATAACTGAGTATTGGCTGGTGGTTGCTTAATTATTTTGATCTTTATGTAATATTGTGTGAACTACTCTAGATGTATTTATTTTTAGCTCTCTGACATCAGTGTCGACCTAGGTGCTTCCGCACATACACAACTACTTTCGTTTGGATTATCGACCGTCATTTTGCATGAGCTTTTTATACTTAGCGCGTATAAATATTTCTATATTAGTTAATGTATGTGGATTTTGGAAAAAATGTGTGGTTAAAGCTCAAAATCAAACTCGTGTTGATCACCGTCTCAGAAGCACTGGGTGCACTGGCAGTTACTAATATATAATTTTCTTTTAGTTTCAATAAATGGTAAAGTTGGCAAGTTCACAGGTATTTCTTCCTTTGCAGGCATTCTAAAAGAGATTAAGGCAGTTACTTACAGTGGGTATGATCGGACTAAGATGGGGAAGATCTCCAGTACAATGACATTGCTTTTCATAGCGAGGAACGCCGCGACGAACGAACGAACCAACGGAGAGAACGATGCATCCATGTAGCCACTTATCATCACCTAAGGAAGTTTACAAAGTACATTTAGTTTTTACAATATTTATTCTATGAATTAACACAGCATCATATTAATACGTCTTTTTTCATCGCTTACGAATAGGAACTATGCTTGACCGATATTGTCGATACGGGATACGATCATCCACGTAAATAAAGATTTGCTCTACTTTTATTTGTGGCAATGGTATGAAAGGAAAGGAGTTTCTTCCAGGTTCTTCTCATAGTCAAACCATCTCGCCTTGGTTGTATAAAATTACTTTTATAAGTTTTTATTTGGAAGCTTTATGAATAAATGAATTTCAATTCTGAGCAGAAAGGTGATTGATTGAGAAGCTTCAATTATTTTAAGATAGGTATACGCTTATACGAAGGCTTATTCAACTTTTGAAGTTTTTTTCATACGATAACTTACGCACTATGAGAACAATAATGTATCGAAGGGCTCGACAAACATTCGATTAACGGTCACAAATAACATTCTGATTGTAAACAATAATTTGTGGAGGTCACAAAGGCTTTCTGTCTGGGGATCGAACACATAACGTTTGGCGCGATGTTAAACGAAGGGGTAGCCGCTTAATCCACTATGCCATCCGAATGAAGACTAAAGTTTTTCAAATTCATCAACTTGTAGGTACCTACTTGGGTACTTGTATCTGTTCTGATAATACCTATAATAAAATAGCTGTGACATAGGAACGGACAGACATGGCGAATCATTCAATCATTTTTGTCTACGAAACCCAAAAAAAGTATAAGTTAGTTACTCACATGTGTTTTCTTCTTAAAGTCCAAGACCTTAGCTACGCAGGTGGCATCGTCGAGCCGACACCGCACTTCTTGGTGTCGCAGCAGGAACCCATTTGTGGGGAACACCACCAGCACTGAGAGCGATCGCTTCGTCTCTTCTGACAAGGTCGTGGTGCGGTTCATGCCTGGACCTGGTGGTTTACACATATTTAATTAAGGTATTAAATGTTATACTCAAAAATGTGTGCAACTAGACATCGCCCGTTCACCCGCGGGTCCACCCGCGTGAAATATACGCCAGAGGGCCTAGCCAAATGGCATTCGCTTCTGAATTCTACTTTCGCTAACGCTTGGTTGCCATGGCAACATAAGGAATTCCTTCTCTATTGACCACGTGACATATCGCAAGCTTATGTCAGTTCCATACATTTTTGCACTTAGCGCTTAGCGATATCGCTAATCGAATGCCAAACATCGATTAGCGATATCGCTAATCGATGGCTACAGGGCCTGATTTAAACTTGCCTGAAGAAAGTTACCAGTGGACTGAAGAATGTTTATGTTAGAGAATAAAATAGAAAAAAGGGTGCTATGAAATCCTCCACATCACTGTCGATTGGGAGCGTGCCCAGAATATTTGTAGCAATTTTATAAGAACACATTATTTGTACGCTTGGGACGATACATAAAAAAGTAGTTCTTGAAACAAATATATTAAAGTTAATTTTGAATGAACACCTTTTTGTCACCGGACTATTTTTCAGGAGCATAAAAGGTGTTTCAAGTTATACCTATTTAAAGTACCATTATGTCTATCTAGATAAGATATCAACGCTATGTTAATATTTGAAAGGCATCAAACTTTGAAGTCTTTTAAATAACTAGGTTTGAAAGCAGACACAAATAACAAAAACTTGCTTTTGGACACATAGGTAATTATCTAAAACTTGCAAATTTAAAATATTATACTGATCTGTAAAGTAATAAAATATTATTTTACAGTTTATTTTTATTTTGAATATGCACATTATGCTGAATGATACCAGTAAAACTGAGTGAAATTGCATAATTTACGACGCCGATGTGGAAAAGCGACAAAGCAATTGTATTGTTAAGCGAATTAGCAGCTATGCAGTACGCGACACAACGCGTGAAGTTCGCAGGTGCAGTTATTTTATACGCCTTTAATATAGGTCGTCAGCATCATCATCAGCCCAGAATACTCCCAGACATGCAGGTTTCCTCATGATGTTTTCCTTCATCGCTCAGCAAGCTATAATTAATAATTTTAAATGTACAAAACTTCGAAAGGTATTTGATGCGCGGCGTGGATTCAAACCCAAGACACTGCGTAGCAGTCTGTCAGTCTCTCCACTAGGTTATCGCAGCTTTAATTTTTATTATAGGTACCTATCGTAGAGATAATAAGTATACAGATATAGCTAGCGAGCTATAAGCGCGTATGCGCGTAAGTCGTGATTGTGCCGTTTATAGAAAGAATAGGAACATAAATCTAATTAATCTAACTGGCTGAGCAGTTTCACCCGCGTTTTAGGAATACTGCATCCGTGGTCCATAGCCTGATGTTATATAGCTCATAGCCTCGATAAATGAGCTATCTAACACAATAATAATTATTCAAATCGAAACAGTTGTTCCTCCAAATTATTACGTTCAGTAACTTGATCAAACAAATCTATTTTAGTAAATTGTTTAGTCGATCAACTAAAGAACATTCAAAAGCTTTTTCTGTCTTGTGTTAAACGGTCAAATGAACTTCGGCCTGCAGTGGTACACTGATGTACAGTCGAACAACTTCCTGCTAGACCACCATAAAGGCGAGAATCGCTCAGCAAGACATTGTCGCTTCCAGTGCTACTTTACACGCACATTGACACTCATTACAACACCAGTTTCGAGTGAGCATCGACTCTATGAGCGAGCCAAGGGAATTATTTTCAAACTGGTCCAGCGCCGACTTGTTTGATTGTACCTACGTGTAACACCAAGTTACTCTAGCGTGTCCTATCATACATAATATATATATACCTAATTAATAGTGATGTCGATGTTATTATGTGTGACAGACGTATCAGATACCAATGCCGATCCGTGTTATTGAAGTAGCAAGGTCTTGTAAAATTTCGTCGACCAAAGCATATCACACGTGACCTACGAAGTATTAATGTTCGCAATAAATGGTCTCTCGCCTTGGTCGTAGTAGTTAGCAAGGTTGAACCCAATGGGCATACAATAGTTGGGGTCTCTTATGAAAATTTGAGAACGTGAGTGATAGAAACAGTGTTTTTATTTTTAACCTTGTATTTGTTAAAGTTCATTGACACAAATTAAAGTTAGTTACTTACTATCGTAACTATTGACATTAACATAATTATAAAATACTTGCGTTAGGGACTGACTGATTGACAAAAGTGACACACAACGCACAGCTGAAACTGTTGGTCGCAAGAAGTTGAAATATGACATCTATGTGTTTTGGGAGTGTAAGGAATCACTAAGAGAGAATTTTTGGCAATACCACAAACTCGGGTGCATAGGGTTCTCACCAAGAACTTAGGGACCCAAGCCAACCTCACCTGCAAGTGGTGCACCTGCCGATCAACGGACGAGGCTCTGGCAAACAATATATCCCGATAAGCGGCAATAGGCTCGCCACCTATTACGTGGGATCAAAACACTGGCGAAAAGTGGGCGTTTAATATGCCTCTGCCTATCCCTTCGGGGAAGCAGGCGTGAGTCTATGTACTACTCACGCCTGTATCTCCGAAGGGGTAGGCAGAGGTGTAATATTACACCCACATTTCGCCATGAATTTTTAGGTCTCACGTAATAGGGGGCGAGCCTATTGCCGTTACCGGGCACATCACCAGACTCCGTGCTGCTCGATATAATTATGCTCGGTGCCAGTAATTTATTTTTCGAAAATACATAAAAATATACTGACGAAATTAAGAATCGCCTCCTTTTTTAAAGTCGGTTAAATAGCCATAACACAGTATGAAGGTACCTATTTAGACTAACTATACTTTTACTAACAAACGTAACTATCATGTTGTAATTACATATATAATGATCATAGATGGCACCACATATATACCCAGTTGTGGATGATCCCTGTTCTGTTTGGGACTACAAAGGAGAGGTCAAACTGTACACCGAAAACCACTCAACCGATTGTGATGTAATATATATATACTATTTTATAGGTTTGAGTATCCTTCATGTACATGAGTGTAAGTATTAATGAAATCAATTTCACCATTTTAAAGATCTTTAGCAATGTAGGGAAAGACTACAGTTTTATTATAGCATAGATTAAGCTTATGTAAAAAAAAGTAAAGTTTCAGAACCAGTTTACTATTTTCCAGATGTTGAAACAATTTAATAATTAAAAAAATCTTCTCATAACCCAGCGAATAAAATCGTAATCAACTATTGCGATAGAAGTGCTTTTATGGGGAATTATAGCTTTAGAGGTGCGATTACACCTTGTGAATTTTTTTCACGTGATTCGCACGATTCATTTTCGACATTTTGTAATGAATTTACCTGTACTAGTCGTCTATAAATAAAAACTATTTTTTTGTGACGAATATCATCATAATGAATCAATACTGACTCCTAAGTTATCATTATTTTCCAGTAAACTGTAATTACAAACTTATTCGGGTACAATAAATTATAACTTATTTCGGTAAAGTATATTACCATATTATTTGCTTGAAAGTACCATTATTATTTCCAATCCCAAAATTCCCCCAAAAACAATCCCATAATTGTTTTATTTAATAATTCGAGTAATTATTACGTGATGATTGCAATATACTACAAACGGAAATACATTTTTACAATAGCGATACGCGTTCCTTTTGCTATGGAATATGTTAACCAATTTACTGTTACCACAATATATTGTTTTGAGCAATTAATAATATGGTAATAATAAGTTATCATTACAATCAACATCGCTACTTTAAAGTCAAGACGATCGCAATTACATATTGCTGTATAGGTCACTGTTAACAATTTACTCGAATAAAATCGTATTGTTGCATTACGGTTTGAAAATTGTGTATACATTGTGGTAATATGAATTTTTGATTAAGTATATTTTTATGGGTGTAAAACGAATATTTTTTTAAATTAGGTATGTACATCTTTTTACATAAAAAATACCTATCTATTGGTATGTCAACGTTTTTGCTATGTAAAATTGTTATGAAGTTATAATCAAAAAACGGTTTTATATTTTTCTTGTAAATTTAACTTTTTTATTACGATGTTATTTGTTGGGGACGGCAATAGATAAACAATCTGTAATAAATAAATCCCCATATCCCATACCTATTTTTATTCTGTACAAAATAAAATAACCATTCCTTAAAAGATATTAAAATAAAATGACAATTAAAACGCAAGACTACAAAGATTAAAGTCATCTCTACTTACAATCGGCCATCAAACCCGCGGGGTAGCCACTGTCCACAGCCTGAGAACTGAGACCACACATCCAAAGAAGAAAAATCGAGCACAATATCATATTTATTTTTATAAATAAACAACGTAACAAAAAAACAAAATAAATATATTATTACATAATTTTTTGAGCGTGTGCTCCGGTCGCTATTGACCGCTGAACTGACTTATTAGGAATTTAATTACTTACGCAAAGGTCGTTTGCTTGAATATTGAAGTATATACATATACCTACGTGCGTTTAATGATCTTGATTATATTTTATGTGAAAATGTTTACATAATCATTGCATTTGTGATACAATCAAAACATACAATAGCGCCCTAAACAAACATATTAAGCTGCGCCTCCACCGACGAAAGATTGCCAACCTTTGTGTAATCAACACGTGTTGATAACAAAAATATGTGTAAAGCTGCATAAGAATAATTGACAAATTTTGAATTTGGAGAAGCAGCTCTAGTCACACTACAGAAGTTGAAAAATCTTAAAGGCCATAGGTATTTTTTTCAAACAGCCAACCAACGTACACAAAATCCAGACTCGTAGGAACAATTTGTATCATCATGTGGATCATCAAAGTGTCTATAATTTTCAAAAAGAGTCATAGGTACTATTTGTAAAATATTTCACTAATATATGAATTAAATTTAAGCTTTGGATACTATCCATCTAAAAAGTTATTGTACCTACCTTATGAAACGATATCTTAATAAAAACGACCTTTTGCATACAAATGAACTCATAATGTTTCCCGGACACCAACGTAAGACAGCGCTAGTCACGATATAAGCTACTTGATTAGCCTGTTTTAAAAAACCGCGTGGTGACGGAATAAGAATACGGATTGTCACCACCCTATCATCTCATGGCCTGGGTGTCGTAAGAGCTGACAGAGGCACAGAATAAACAGTACTTACGTACAGAAGCACCACTTGTCAAACCAATTCATTGAAATTGCGACTCTTGCTACTAAGCAACAAAGTGCAATTCAGCTCGCATAAGCACTCAGTGCCTACTGCGATATTCACCTAACCGTTCCCGCTCTTTTCTAACATATAACGCTGTCGCTGTCTGGCGCGGAGTGACGCGCTAGCTGTCGCGCTAGGGTTGTCGACTTGCCGCTGCTACTATAATATTTATTCATCGTCTATCTACCTACTTGACCACGTACCTAATAATAAATAATCATCCTATAAGTATCCTATCCAACTATTTGAGCTCGTAGAACAAAAACCACAAAAAATCTGGTCGTTTACATTTTCACTATACTAATTCTTAGGTATTTCCTAAACGCGTGGACCGATTTACATGATTCAAACAGATAAAATGGTTTTTGAACTAGATCTTTAATTTGATACCATAATCGTTGGGATATCTCAACAAACAAAAAATCTAATTTTCAAGTTGCTCACGTAAAATAAATAAAATCAAATTTTCAAGTCGACAACCCTTGCGCGACGCGTCAGACGCGGGCTTGGAAGCCGCGCGAAAGTGTAGGCACTTATCGCTGTAGGTACGGCCGAGTGAAGGAGGCCTGACAGAGGGAGCATATTATGCAAAGAATAGCACTGTAAGAGAAGGAAAACTTGATACAAACCCTATACCAACCCGTTTGGCTAGCGTGGTGTAGTAGGCCAATTCCTCCGTTCAAAGAAGCGGCCTAGTCCAGCAGTGGACTGTTAATGATAAAAACCTTGGACTTATTAATATATTCAAGTGCACAACAAATGTATTACCTATCAAAACAGAAATTATAGGCTTTATAAATATGTATACCTAAACTGTTAAGGTCGTTAATAGAACGTCCGCAATCCGCCGGATATTACACAACAATAATAATAAAACCATAAATTTACATATAACACCTTACAAAAGAACATTATCTTATTTCATAACTATGAATGCTTGAGAATGCGAAGTATGTACTATGTGTAAGCAGCAGGCGTGTCAGCAACGCATACCTATATGGAAAAATAGATGAATAAATTTAATTGAAATTTGGTATGGTATAAACTGCATAATAACGACTAGAAAAATCCACAAATCCACTTTTCATGAGGGTAATCCAAAATCACGCGCGAGTGACTCTAGGTTTCTAATACTTTATAATATTTCAATTATTTACCTACTTACTTCTTAACATTCAACAGGCATGGTCCCGAAGTAAAAAATGTTCGTTATGATTGGTACAATACGGGATTTCAGTTTTCGTTAAGGGTCTTTTTACATCCTGTAGGTATATTGTGACAATGGGACCAACAGTTTATTTACTACGAAGTTTCTTGATTCAAACCTATGACATGTACCTACACGGACTTGTGAAGTTATGTGCACTTGCTAGCTGGAGAGGAAAAATTTTGTGTGGAAATGTTTTCCTCTAAACGTTAAAATGCACTTAGCCAGGGTGATAGAACATAACATAATCGTTCTTATATTGAGACGGGGCTCGCGATCAGCAGTGGGGCAGTTAGCTGATATTAGGTATTAATCAAAGTACTTATCTACTTTTAAATAAAACCTGTTTCAACTCAATTATTGAAATTATACCTTACTACTTCGAGTACATAGGTATATTATTATTGTTTGATAGGTGCTGATGTTATTTACATATTTTAAGATTTTATAGCACAGACCGACCTGTTAACCAGTATGTAAATATCCAGGTAATTACCCCAACAGGACAAACTACGCCTTCAAACTATTGAGATAATTAGGTTTCTGCATGCTACGCGAGGAATCAGATATGAGAAAGTAGTGAACTTTTACCCTTCAAATTGGAAGCATGATACAAATAGGAACAATACGAAATTCGGTAATTAATATATTTGAGTTGAGATTCAATAACTGCTTTCGCTGTCCGTCTAAGCAGGTTGTTTCTAGAGCATCGTAAATTGTAGAGTTGTTTTCACACTAACAACACAGTCATAATAAATTCATCGTGGTATATATTGTAATACTAACTTTTGCCCGCCGCTTCGCTCGCGTGAATTTCGCTTAGATAAACTGTTTTGTATAAACTCTCCTACACTCAACTCAACCCATATTAGGTATAACGTCATTTTAGTATCCAAAATACAAAGTGAAGTTAAGCCCTTGAGGTATTAAAAAGGTCTCATACAAATTTTGACTCCCCTTTTTATCCACTTATAGTAAGAATCCAAAAATATTTACCTACTACTATTATTTAGGGTTTACTAACTTCATTTGAGGAACCAATATTAGCCTTGCCACAAATATTGTAACAAAGAAAATATATATTTTTAATTGCAAATAACATTTACCTATCACTTTTACAGTGTATTAGTTTAATATGTAGGGACACATTGTTTATTTTATGCATGACTTGCAACTTCACCGATGATGCGCGGCTGCGCCCGCCATGCACTTAGTCGCAAATAAACCACAACGCTAATAAGTCGTTTCAATTCCATTTCCCCAAAAGATCTCCGAACACAATTAGTAGTCTCACACACACACAGAGACACATACAAGGACAACGACACCCCACACTGGATCACGTCGGGGTCACCAGTCGTCATCGGTGAAGTTGCAAGTCATGCATAAAATAAACAATATGTCCCTACAAATACATAAATCTAAAACAATTTAAAATATAAAAAAGCTTATTCGAAGTGGTCTCCAGTAGCTGCAATTAGGGCTTGTAATTATTCGATGTTTTAAGAAATTCGAATATTCGATATTTTTACAGGAAGTATTCGAATTATTCGAATATTATTCGAATATCAGCTGTTTCTTTTAATCCTTAATAAAACCATGCATAAACACTTAATAAACAAGTGACAGTTGAATATTTTATTTATTATTATAACATTGAATCACCTTTCAGTAACATACATAGTTTGGCATTCTATTTAAACAAAAAGCAATAAACTGCATTCAAAACAAAACCAAACAAAAATATTTTAAATAAAAACAAAACCTTAGTCCTAAATTCTTAGGATTTTAAGAATCATTGAGATCAAATCGTGGTTGCGTAATTTTTGACACATCTCTCTTGCTTCATTCACTCCCATCAAGTTCTTCTGCTTAGGGCACTTCTTACCTGTCCTTTTTTAGGATGTCTCCAATCTATACTGAACGTATCTGAACGTCCGCCTAGGTCTTCCCCTTCATCCTATCCGATGCACACTTGCCTTAAATATCTTCTTTGTCAGTCTTTCGTCATCCATCCGCGCCATTTCCCTACATCACTCTCTTATCACACAATTCTTTACTCCGTCGATTAAAAACACACCACACATACTTCTCAGTGCTCATTTCTATAGCACTTATTCTCTACTTTCTAGTCTCTTCTGCCATACACAACTTTCACTACTCTCTCTCTCTATTCGCGCCTTTTTGGACACGTTTTGGCGGTTGATAAATGCCTTCAGAGCTCCATTCGCTGTATTAGGTACCTACATTAACCCTTCTTTCAATATCTTGTTCATTCTTACCATCTCTTGTAAATAGCGTACCTAAGTATACAAACTCATGAACTTGCTCCACTCGTTGTTCATCGATCATAAATCATAACATTACAAGCCGTAACGGATTCCTCCTTATCAAAAACCATAACTTTCATTTTACTTCATTCCCTTTTTCTCTAAAGAACAATCCATGATTGTTACCATCTTCTGCAAATCCTCCGCTGAAGATGCAAGTATTACATACCTGATCATCAGCATAGAAAAGTCATTTGACAAGTAACCCATTCATACTTAATCCACAGTCGCTATACTTTAGATCTTGCAAAAAACTGTCCATGAAGAGGTTAAATACACACATCCCTGTCGAACACCTGTCTCGATGGTAAAGCAGTCAGTGAATGCCCCGTTTATCCTCACACAAGCTCTAGAATCCTCATAAAGATTTTTCAGAGCACGAATGAGGCTACTGTTCACTCCATACATTGACAGTACCGACCACATTTCATTTCTCACCACTTTATCGTAAGCCTTTTCAAAATCCACGAATGCGTAATAGACTTTTTAATCTTTGGCCAAAAACTTTTCGGCTATGCTTCGCAAGAAAAAACCCTGATCCGTACACCCCATACCCTTTCTGAATCCCGTTTGTACATCCCATATTTTCTTGTCGGTTACTTTCATAACTCTTTCAATCAGTACCTTTGCATACAATTTGCCAACAATGCGTAGAAGAATGCTGAAATAGTTAGCAATGATAAGTTTTAATTAAATAAAGATAAATGAGAGATCGTATATCACACCACAATCCCAATAATAATTTATGGGATTGACGTAAACTTTGGTAATGCGATAAAAAAAACGTAACTATAAATAATTCGAATATTCGAATTTAACACCACTCAATATTCGAATAGTAAAAATGAACGAATATTCGCATTATTCGAACATTCGAATATTCGAATTACAAGCCCTAGCTGCAATACAGTCCTTTAAACATTGAGGCCAGTTATCAATAGAAGCACGCACTCTTTCCATGGGAAAATTCTTCACTGCCAATCGTATGGATTGGTTTAGGGACTCCTAATTATAATGGCGTTTAGAGCAAGCCGTACTCTCTAAAACTGACCATAAATCATAATCCAGCGGATTAAGATCGGGACTAGACGACGGCCAGTTTTTAGCTCTGATGAAGTCCGAAACGTTCGCTTCCAACCAAGACTGCGTGGACCGAGCTTTATGACCCGGTACCGAGTCTTGCTGGAAGGACCATATTTGGTTATTGAACATGGTGTTGATAAGGGGCTTAACTAGAATCTCAAGAATCTTAAGAATGGTATTTTGATATACTTGGGCCGATGTTTTGATACCTTTTTCACAAAAATATGGCTCAGTCACTCCTTCATTGCTTACACCCCACCAAACCATCACTGAAGTCGGATAATGCCCACGTTGCACTCTGTCGACTAATTGGAAAGCTTCCTTAGAGCTTTGAACATAAATACGGTCATTTTGTTTGTTAAAATGTTGCTCAATCGTAAAAATTGTTTCATCCGTAAACAAAATTTTTCTGTGACCTCCTTTTGCGTACCGCTTCCGTAGTTGTTTCCATTTTACCACCCTATTCTTTTTTAAATTATCAGTTAAGAAATTACCAGTGCATCTCTTATAGGCTACAAATCCTAAGTCATCTTTTTAAATATGCGGCACGGTTCTAGGTGCTATCTTCATCTCCCGAGATACAATCTTTTGCTTTCGGACAGGATTTCTTCAAATTCTTTCTCTTACTGCTTTGACCACCTGTTTCGTACGAACGCTACGTGGACGGCCAGGTCTTTTTCTGTCACAAACAGAGGAGGTCTCATTGTACCTATTAATAGCCCGGTACACAAACATTTGACTAATACCAAGTGTATGGAGAGTTTTAAAAATTGCTTTTGGCTCCATACCTACTTTGTGTAATGCAATCACAGCGATTCGGTTTTCTTTATCACCCCACTCCATTTTAATATCGCAAAATATTGTACAATGTTCTGTAGTCTTAGTGTACAATGTATTGGCGCCAAAACAAGAAAACACAATAAAAAATCGTATAAAAATGACAGATTCCAAATTCAAATGTAATATTTTTTATTTTTTATTGTAACATTATTTATGACCAGACTAAGTACTTATAGGTACAATACCTTACCCATAGAGGTATCATTACATGTAATGATACCTCTATGACCTTACCATTGAAGGAATAAAAAGTTTCATACACATCACAACCCGTTGACCTCCTTAGGGAAGGAAGTTCCAAAAATACTCTCTTAGTGTTCCCGTACATTCCTCAAGGAACATACATGCCAAATTTCACCTACTTGCGCCCAGTAGTTTCGGAATCCTTCATCAACAAGTCTGCCTCGCACTTGACCCGCTTGCATAGGTACAACTTCGGTGGCCTGCTTTGCGATTCCAAGCAGTTACATATCGCAGCCTTTTTCATAAACAAGTTAATCTTCACTCCAATAAGTACTACAGCTCTTCGGGCAAATAAAAGGAATATGCAAGAAATAAAACGATATAGTGAAGTTGAAAATAAGACGAAGGATTGAGGCATTAGCATTCTTAGATATACTTCGAAAGTTATTATATTATTCGACCAGTCTAACTAGTACAGTTGGCTCAAGCATTCTGAAATCAACAAAGCTGCTTATACTCGCGGCGGTATCATGTACTGCGAGGCAAGATACTCAGCAGGTCCTCAGTATATAGGTAGAACAGCCTTGCTGATTACAGCATGAATGGGACAGTTAGACCGGGGAAGGTTTAATAAGTAGAATTCTTTCAGAATATCGAAGTAAAGTTGCAATTCGTCCAGTAAGAGAGAGTGCTGAAAGCCCCGTTACCTTTTTCTTCTCCCTCATCCCGCTTCCATCAGCTCATAAAACAACATCATTTCAGCCATCACACTTGTCTTGTCTATTCGAATGGGGTCTGTCGCACTCATCATCGTGCCAAGTTCTTCGACGATATGACCATGCAGCGGGCTAATAAGTGCGCCGAACGCCTATAAAATCGACGTAAGATGTGCGACATCGATAGCATCAGTGTAGTACATACTTGTATACGAAAATAACCTTTTCCGTTAAAATATGATTTTAACCAAAACTGTAGAGAGCAGGTACTTAACTGAGGCCGTCGATATCAAAGTCTTTTAACCATGTGTATCCATTTGGAAACTATAATATGTCCGTATGTCGGGAACAGAGAGCACTAGTTGCTTTCTTCATATTTTTTATTCACGGTGCAGTGGAACGGTGAAACCTGCATCGCCTCAACAAAGCGGACGGAGCGAGTGTGTGTGACTCTTTCCTTCAGACGTATGGGGCCAGCTACTAAAGCCACTGTGAAGTCGTCGACGACCCGAAGCGACAGGGCCACGCGAAACGCGGTTATTTAGCCGCGACTCCGCTGGGTCCTGGCTCCACATGTCTACGAAATGATCTACGATTAACCCTTCTAAATAATTATATGTGTTGGTGTATAAAACCTTGTGAGTTTACATCTAGGTATATCTTTTTTTAAATAGTAAACTGCAAGCAATTAATAACAAAGTTGTTGTTATAGATAACTGCACTCGACCTCGTAGTTCTTACCTCCACTATGCAAATGATCAGATTAACATTCCTACGTTATTAAACATACGTAGGACATGGATGCTATCAATATCTGACACGCTCGAGTAAATCCCGAAATCCCTTCATGGGCTCCCCTACTATTAGAACTGTGCCCAGTAGTAGCTACATCTCGGGTATTCCACAAATTGTTGTACCGAGTCTGGGTAGCCCTCTATTTTTAAAGGCAACATAGGCTTGAATCATTTCGACTTTCCAGCAGAAGACTGCAGGTCTACACTGCTTGTTTCTTCATCCTATGAGCGTAAACCCAGTTGCATCCCGGAGTCCACTTACTTTAGTCTAACCAGATTTGACTCAATATTAGATTTTCCCCTGAGTGTCTGCCGTCTTACCTTCGTAACCTAAAGGGATAGCAATATTCCATGATGTAGAGTAGGGTCAAATTATTCAGAGGTGCTGATTTCCCATAACCGACGGCCCGACGTAAAGCATAATTTCGAAATGTCAGTGGAGCGCACTACTAGATAGCATAGCAGTCTGTTAGGCTAAATATATTTAAGCACTAGCCGTTACCCGCGGTTTCAACCGCGCCCTGAGGGAACTACTTCACGTACCCGTAAAACCCAAATATCTTACGGACCCCTATTTAGTTCTAAAATAAAATATAGCCTATGTTACTTGCAGATAATGTAGTTTTCTAATGGTGAAAGAATTTTTAAAATCGGTCCAGTAGTTTTTGAGTTTATCCTTTACAAACAAACAACAAACAAATTTTTCCTCTTTATAATGTTAGTGTAGATAAATAAATTAAAACCACATCTTAGATGAAGCCTCGCGTGACCGTTGTCGATTTATCGGCGTCCGATACACCATCCTGTGTATTTACGATCAGCTGTTCAAGTACACGTCGCAATTATCAATATTAAGATTTTACATTATGCGTGTGTTATAGTATCTCCTTATTCGATTGACCCTCAGCTGTCATAAGCAAATATCCGCTTATATGGACTTTAGCTTGATAAGAATAAGGCCTCAATTTAAGCGGCGTTGTTACTGTAAAGCGGTTTTTAGTGCCGTCTCACTGCCTTTAAGACACACCAAGGTTATTTTTGGAACTTACTTTATATAACATTTTCATGATTTGTGACATAATAAAGTGAGAGTGAGCAGTTTAAAAAAGTGTTCATTAGGGAATTTTAATACTTTATAATAATACGCGGCAGACGAGCAGACGGATTGCCTTTTGGTAAGCGAATACCGCCGCCCATGGACGCCAGCAACACCACAGGAGTCACAAGTGCCTGGCTACCACTTGGGTTGGGAAAAGGGATAGGAGGAAGAATGGGATGAGGGAGAAGGAATAGCGGATGGAGCCTCCGGCACTCTCACTCACCGAACGAAATGCAACTGTATTGGGTACTGTTACTTTAAGTCGATTTTATGTGAGAGAGTAAGTACTTCCCTGGTCGATCCGGCCCATTCATGCTGAAATCAGCAAGGCTCTACTACCTATAAAAGCTGTAAAATTTAAATCACCACGATATTATTTCATTACCCAGATCACAGACAATATAATACCCTAGTACCCAGATAAACATTATTATGATTAGCCTGCTCTTCAGGTTGACAACAGTATTTCACTGCTAGAACTCGAATGGCATGCCTCTGACATTAACGTCCTAACATTGAATTATTATGCGTCCTAATATGCACAAGGGTCCAGCCGCTGCTGGTCACTTGTCCATATCGACACTCCTAGCCGAGGGTAGGAGTGAGTCGTATATATCGGAATAGGTTTATGAAACAGGTTTCCGAACGAAACAGTGTGAACCTGTTCTCTTAAAACTATTTCGCCTGTTCCAGTTCCAAAAACAGACTATACACCATAACTAAGTAGTACTAGACAACTAGTTTGATATCTGCGTTCCTATTTTAGCTTAAGATGTTGGACAAAGATAGAGATAGTACGAGTCTTGTGCGTTTCACTGTTCCAGCTGTTTTCTGTGCTGTAGTGCGTTCGGATACTTACATCCATCCAGTACGGCTATGTCGTTGTAAGCAAAAGTTGCTTAAATTACATTAAAATTAACCGATAAAAAATAATTATTGAGATTTTACATTTATATTATGTGGAATCTCAATATTAAATTTATAAAATAAATTAGTAGAACTGAAATAAATTGATACGATTTATTTTTTTTTTTTTGTAATTGTAAATGTAATTAAAAACTTTTATTTAATAATGATCAATTTTAGTATAACTACTACACATATAATTCACTCTATATATGCATAATCAAGCTGTCAGTCCTAAGCCTGTCAAGCATGAAGGATGGTTTTCAGTTCGGAACATGTTATTTTTTTTTTTTGTTAAAGGCAACTCTCGCTTTAGGACTTATGACTAAATCCTGTGTCGCGGGTGACTTTACAAAGATACAACTAACGGACACAACGAATACCCAGGCTCGAAACAACAATTTATGAATCACACAAAGTGTTGTCTCGTGTGGGAATCGAACCCACAACACTCGGCTGAGGAGTGTCATGCAGCGAGTAGTAATGGCAATAACAGTTGTATTGCAATAATGAATTATCCTGTTGCGTTATTATGTAATAACTGTTATTGTAAACTGTTGTCGTTATCCTGTTATTGTTTCACAAACACTGTTAAGAAAGCATTGGTCCGATATATACATTAAATATGTACCTACTTCACGACAACGACAACGTCGACAACAGACAACAGTGACAACTGACAACTTGACAAGCCATAACAATAACAGGATAACTAAAATAATAAGAATCCCAAAAATAACTTAAGCAAGTATGACCTTTATTACGATTCGTGAAAGATTATAATGCCGTAAGGTTGGCGCTGGGATAGCCGCGAGGCTCGGGAGCGGCGATTCGGCGAAACTCTAGCGCACGTGCGGCTATCGTCATCTCTCTCACACACTCGTGGTGTGCATATTGCATGCCTACTCTTACCTATCCTGTTGTCATTTTAGCACGATAACAGCACGTGCGCCTATCGTCATCTCACTCACACACTCGTGGTGTGCATATTGCATGCCTGCTCTTACCTATCCTGTTGTCATTTTAGCACGATAACAGTTTATAATGATAACAGGATAACTCAGTATGCAATAACTCATTATTCATTACGCTCAAATAACGCATTACCATAACTGTTATTGTAATAACGACCATTACTAGCAGCGAGGCGGCCGCTTAAACCACTACACCAACCGTGCAGTTCATCTATTCTTTGAACTATTGAAGTTTCATTGGAACAGTCTGTTATTTTGGAACAGATTATTGGACCTAGTATTTGAGTGGAACAGGAACAGGTGGAACAGGTTTCGCCTTTTACCTGTTACAGACCACCCCTAGCCGAGGGCCGTCCAACGCTTCATGTTCTTGTCATCGAAACGTCCGCTAACTTTGCTCTCCTAATTATATCCAGTTACAATATAAAAGTGCTTGCAGTTGGAGAAAGGCTACGGGCACGTATTATGAGCATGCTTACATTCCACGGCCGTGTAATGTGTAGTAACTTACACCGTCAACGCGCCGAACGACGTTCGTCGTGCATTAGTCTGCGTGTGCGTATAATTGGTAGAGTTTCTTTAGTTCCTTGTGGATTCCAAGCTGCTTTAAAATTTCTGCTAGCAACTTTTCTGCTAGCTACTTTTGAGCATACTTATTCAAAATCGCAGCATTTCAAATAAGTATACTTAAGAGTAGCTTTTTAAATATATTTTATAGTAAACTAAGTAAGATTGCTGTCGTGCAGCGCGATTAAAACTCAAAGTGGTATACAAGTGTATAAGGATAGCAGTTATTAAAATCAGTTATTCAAAGCGTACAGCATAACTTATAATAAATGACCTTTCAACATAGAAAGTAAAAAAATCAATGCTCTCACATAAATTTAAAGCTTAGGAGAAATTGCAATTTTTTGTTATAGTTTTAAAGGCAGTGTCGTTATTTCATATATTTGTATTAAATAAATTGATCAAAATCGAGATACGGCGTGTTTTTCGTTTATTACAATTAAATTACGATGATAATTATTTCTATTCCAAAAGAAGGACACTATGTATACATATAGCTAGATTAAATCCTTATGCTTAAGAAATGGTGAGACATTTTGCATTTTAGCCAATACCGAAACAAGAAAATTTTTGCTAGATATTATCAGGTAAATTTTACAGAAGTTTCCTCAATGCATTACTAACAGTATTGACCATAATTTTCAATCCCCCCGTGCGAGTTAAAAATAGCTATGTGTAAATGGCCATGTCTAGTTTTAATATGTACGTAGATGTAAACACGATCTCACGGCAAGTCGCAGAAAGTGCTAATCGAGTGGAATTAATTTACTTGATTCCTGAGGTTTTTTGCTTAAGGAGATCGTTCGCATGTGAAACCATCCTCGGCATGCGAAAGGGAAGTCGAAAGAAAATTGAGGCGGAAATTATGAAAGCGTAGGCACTAGTACAGCTAATAGACTTATCCTAAACATCCTCGAATAATTTCTAAGTTTTATGTACTAATAAGCTATAAGATTTTAGAAAATTATTTAAAACATAAACATTAAGTACCAGTTTCCCCACTAAAAGGACCTAAGATCTGAATTGCTACCGAATAGGCTCGCCCCCTATTACACTGGGACCGAAACGTAACTGGCGAGCTGTGGATGTGTAATACACATCTGCCCACCCCTTCGGGGATAACAGGCGTGAAGTTATGTTTTTTATGTTAATAGGCGGCAATCGAGCAGACGGATTGCCTGATGGTAAGCAATTACCGCCGCCCATGGACACAAGCAACACCACAGGAGTCACAAGTGCGTTGCCGCCCCTTGGGGTTGGGAAAAGAGATAGGATGAGGAGTGGGATGAGGGAGAAGGAATAGGGGATAGGGCCTTCGGCACTCTTACTCACCGAACGAAACGCAACAGTTTAGGTACTGTTACTTTACGTCGATTTTCTGTGAGAGGGTAGTACTTCCCCGGTCGAGCCGGCCCATTCATGCTGAAATCAGCAAGGCTCTACTACCTATAACACATATGTTATGTGTTATGCTAATTATTTGTATATTTTCGTAGACTCGTCCTCAACAACATCTCTCGACCTTTGTAATTTATGAATAAAATAAGTTTAGACAATTACATAATCGATTAAATTGTTTGGTGCTGGATGGTTACATTTGATGGTGGTTGGGACACAACATAAAATAAAATATTTTATTAGTAATCACGAATTTATAAACAAATAGGCTTTATCTTAGCGATAATAAATTAAAGATTAGAGTGTACCTAACGATTCTATTTTAACGTTTTAATGTTACTGTAAAAGTCCACACTATGGCTATTTGTAAGATAACACAACAATGGAATGAAATAAAATCTTCTACTTAGCACTTAAATTAAGTACTATTCTACAATTTATATAATTGATAAGTCATCATCATCATCCTCTTAGCGTTATCCCAGTTTCAATCTGGGGTCCGCTTCCTAGTCTAACCGGATTTGGCTGAATATTAGCTTTTCCACAGAGCGACTGCCTATCTGACCTCTGCAACCCGAAGGGATAGCGATATTCCATGGTTTAGACTAGTGTTAGTTTATTTAGAAGGTAATGAGGTAGGTACATATCAATTTATATAATTGATAAGTATTCTGTAAAAAATAGGTAGGTATAGGTATTCGACGTAGGTATTAAGAATCCAAAGTGTGAAGTGTCACTACTTTCTACATTTTATTCCGTCCACAATTGGGTGTCCTAAAAGGCGACTTAAGAAAATACACTAAGTATATTATGTAGGTAAACAGCGTTAAAAATATACCCAACAATGAAGAAAATACTGTTGTTGTTATAGTCTTCCACCACTAAGTAATGAAATAGGTAATCTTACGTGTTACTGGTGAATTCCAGAATTTGCTGTTGTTCGCAGTTTAACAGCAACGTAATGTATAAGTATTTGCATATCTTTTTATAAGACAGAGAAATACAATAGTTAATGTCTAACTTTCTTGGCAAGCCTGATCTTTATCTGATTGAATAATTAATAGTTCTCACAATAAAGTTACAATAATGCGGTTCTTTTGTAGCTGTTTGTTAAAGTGACGTTTTATATTAATGTCAATAACCGTTTAGTTTTATTCTCTGTTTGTGCCTAGGTGCAGGACTGTGCTTTGCATAAATTGTTGTTGTTTGCACATGTTGGTCTAGTAATCAGTTGATTACTGCTTCATGTGGTATGGCGTTTTCTCTGAAGCCTATAGACGATTAATATACTTCCAAGTGTCTGTCTTTTCTTTAATTTCGTTTTTATTAGTCTGAGGTCCCTAAAAGAGCGACCTTCACCGATCTGTTTATTGGATAAAAAGTATATATAAAATATATATCGCGAATGGGTTAGCATAAAAAACCCTGCCCAGGCTAAAAAAATATAAACTAGAATTTATCGAGAGAGAAGGAAGTTCTTTTGACCGAGAAGTCATAAGTACATTGCTCGCATAAGAGCGGGAGGAGAAATAATGAAAAGGGTATGGGGCTGGCGGCACTCTCACTTACCGAATCGCTACAGTATTACGTCGGTATTCTGTGAGAGCGTAGTAGGTAGTTACCTCGGTCGAGCCAGTCAATTTGTGCCTCAAACGCTTAATGTTGTCAATTCGAGACCGTAATTATGGCTCGCAATGTAAAAAGCTATATGTAGAGATAAACTTTTAACTCTACGCGTTCTGACTCTGCCAATCCATAGTCACAAACTCTACATCTTAGTTAAAACTAGTAGCTTGGCCATTAGCAATCTTCTTCTATATATTAAAAGAATTTGTGTTTTATAATACGAGTCGGCCAGCCCGTTCTACGCAACCGATTCGCATGATTTTTTTTTTAAATGAAAGCTCTCGCTGCATGGATTTGTCATCAAGCATTAGAAATTACCTAACTTGCACATTCATGAAGTTATATGCAAAAACAGTTTTCTCCCATACTTTTTTTACGTTTCCTTAGCCGTAGTCAATGACTTTCTGCTTCTATATATCTGGTTCTCATTGAGGTAGGCGTTTCGTTATAGGCCTAAAACACGCGCTGAAAAGAGCTCTTTCATTTGATGGTATGCTCATTTAAATTGGGTAAGTTTGAAGGAAGATAGGTGTGGACATTGAACTTATTTTTCAATATTTTTCAATAAATTTCTTAAGATTCCATTGCTTCCTCTCTACATGGACGGTTCTAAATTCAAAAATATTTTTATGGCATCTAACAAGTTCCTTGTGGTAACTGCCAGGAAGAAACGTTATGCCTCCTTAAGCTGACCTTGCCTTACTTTCATACGGTTGTGAGTGTGGTGGTGTGTAAAGTTACCTATACCCGATGTTGGTAAAATTATCACTATAGTGAATTATCGCTGATGGCAGGTAATATTCCCCGAATGTTACCAGTTAATCCTTAATGTTGGGTGAACTGATCTCTGATGTTGAGTAATTTTCCTTACGTTTTATGTTAGGAAAATTTTTGTGTTTTTAAATTACGGACTTTCTTCGGGCATCCAAATTTTTTTTATGTGGAACATATTACAGCGGTTCATAGTACTATTGTCACATAATTATATTATTACAAGTGGTAGTTATGGTAGAAATTGTAGCTTTGGTAAGAATAGTAGTTTTAAGAGAAAAGGTAGTACTTTTGACAGCACCGGCAGTTTTGGTAGAAATGGTAGTTTTGAAAAAATGGTAGATATGATAGTGTTAGTACGAATAGTAGTTTTGGTACAAATAGTAGTTTTGGTACAAATAGTAGTTTTGATAGGAATAGTATTTTCGTTAGGAATAGTCGTTTTGGTAGAAATTGTATTTTTGGCATATATGTATTGTAGTTTTGGTAGCAAGGTTACTTACGATTGCTACCAAATCAGCCATTCCTACCAAAACTACAATTTCGACCAAAATTATAAACGTCATTATTACATACATACATACATACATAGACTCACGCCTGTTTCCCCTAAGGGGTAGGCAGAGGCATATTAAACGCCCACTTTTCGCCAGTGTTTTGATCCCACGTAATAGGTGGCGAGCCTATTGCCGCTTATCGGGATATTTTGTTTGCCAGAGCCTCGTCCGTTGATCGGCAGGTGCACCACTTGCAGGTGAGGTTGGCTTGGGACCCTAAGTTCTTGGTGGGAACCCTATGCACCCTATGCGTCATTATTACATTTCTAAATTATGATGGATTAATCACACCCATACACAAAACGAAATAAATAGTGCTTCTCACAGAAATATTTACTTAGCTGGATAATAAATAAAACCTATTTTCTTACTTATAAAAAAGAAAAAATCTATATTTTTAATTTTGATGATTTTGATAGTAAAATATTGACAAATAAAGAAAAAAGTGAAGTTCGCGTAAGTTAGTAACTTAAGTTTCTGATTTAATAACGTATTTTTGTGAGTAGTTGTGTTTTCAATTATAATTATGGTTCTTGGAAGGAAATTGAAAAATGCTCAGAGAAAGTTTGAACAAAGAATCTTGGTCAATGACGTGCCTGTTGGAGATTTGGTACCGGATGGTCCTCCTACTGCTAAAAAATACGGGTGGAAACGGGTTCAGATTTGATTAATGCTACCATCAACAATTTTCAATTGATTTTTATTCTTTGTGACGGAAATTGCTTATTCCGCGCAATTTCTTATTGTTTATATGGAAGTGAGAATAAACATTATGAAATTCGTTTGGCCACTGCAATGTACTCACCATACCTATATGTACCTAAGAGCTTTTTTATAATATTAAAATATGCTGTGGAGCAGCACGGGTCCTCTAGTATTTTATAATGTTTGTAATCTTGCACATTACGAAACATGATTGCACCTTTCTGTATAAATCAGTTATCATTAGCTCCCAAAACACGTTTCGGTAAAAACCAGCCACGTTACTTTTCAGTATGGTCACTTACAAGTTAAAAACTCCGTATCATTATATGAAATCAATGTAACTTTTAAATTTACTGACTACTTTAACATTTGGCCACCGTGGTGGTATATGGCCTTACCCATAAAAGTAGTAGAAAGAGGCCAGTGCCCAGCTATGGAAGATTTTAACCAAGGGGAAGATTAATATAATAAACATGTAGTTTCTAAGTGACTCGGCTTTAATACGTAGGTAATACGTAGGTAATTAGGTATATCGCTGTAGAATTTGTAAACCGTAGTTTGATTTCAATTCGATTTCAAGGTTGATGAAGATGTAGCTTTTAAATGCCATTAGCGTAGCGCTCAAATTATTATCAAGACTTGGCTTGCAATTCGTAATAGGTCAGTAAAGTTTAGCAACACCTACACAGGTCACCACTTGGATGGGTGACCGCGTGTGACATTTAGGTACATCAGAGTGATACCTTAATTCGGAGGGCAGCTTATGTCGGACTCCCAAAAAAATACTGAGACCACAGTTGGCCACACACTGCCAAGAAAAAGAAGAATGAATGCTATTGTAATAAAACACAGCGATCAATCATAGTACCGACTGATTGATTGGCGATTGATCAAGCGCGGCGACAAATTAAAACAAACAATGCTTGTGAATTTCATCACCAGTGGGTAAACGACCGGCGGACGCTTTCATCTGATTGTTCCGAAGATTTCCACATATTGAGACAGAAAGCTTATTATTTATAAGCTAACTAGCGTGCCTCGCGGTTTTACTTGTGTTGGATCACTGGCTTTAAGTGTTTATTTGAATTTATATAAGACTCTAAAGAGATTTTTCAGTTTTTTGTTCAGTCTAAATTCTTTTGGGATTAAACCTGCTTGCATGCTTCCAATCGATAAATCTAACACCATCACATTAGTGTCTTCGGGCCATACTCGTGTGTATGCTTCAATAAACGTAATTTGAAGAGTTTCTCAGGCCGCGACTGTCATAGCAAAAACATTAGAGCTACCTTATACTGAGAGTATAAACAGAAAAATAAATGATTTTTTTTACTATTTTTTTATTAACTCACGCCTGTATCCCTGAAGAGGTAGGCAGAGGTGTAATATTACATCATTTCGCCATGAATTTTTAGGTGAATGAATTAATAATAGGGGGCGAGCCTGTTGCCGTACCGACCACATTACCAGACTCCGTGCTGCTACTGAGAATTTCCTAACGGAAAAACGCAATAACACTTTGCCCGACCCGGGAATCGAACCCGAGACCTCCAAATCCCACGCGCACATTTATGCCGCGAGACGTTATATATAAAATAAATAATATACAATACATATAACATTTTCTGATCGTCCATTATTGCTGTAGCCGAATCGGCAAATCACGAAAAGCACTCTACCAGAACAAGAGAGCCCTATAACATGTCACCAAGGAGGCTTATTTTATAACCGAATTTATATCAAAAAGGTAACCGGTTTTCTAAATAGGTAGAAGCTCCATAAAAAAAAATCAAATTTCATTACCACTCACAAACAAACACTTTTGCATTCAAAACATTAGTAGTTGCACGCAAGATGCGCGGGCTCGGAGCCTCGGGGACCGTCCCACCGGTTTGAGCGAGCAACCTGCGCGATGACTCAGTCGCTACGTTGACCGTCTCACACACAGACGCGCCATAACAACAACTATTAAAAAAAAAAAGCAATTAAAAAAGTTAAAATTAAAAAAACAATGTTCGATCTGTGAGAGTGACAGTTTTGACTACTTCGTCTTGAGAAGAAGTTTTTTAACGTTTAACGATATTTTAAAAATGAATGAATCGATGGGTGTAAGTAATGACACTTGGCAGTGGTACAAGGAAGTGATCAGGTCGTGGTTGGAGGACCCTGGGGTTGCGGAGCATGAGGGCCTGAACATGACGGCCTTGGGGATGGACCAGGCGTATATGACGGGCATCTCGGATATAAATGTTGGTGTTTATAGCGTGTCTGACGATTGTTTTCGGGTAAGTTCAAAACTGTTTTGATACAATAATAGGTACTGTCACAAATTTACTGGTATGTTGGTCTAATGGATTGTAACCGTCAGTGCTGAGTCGGAGATCGTAGGGATGATTTCTACCGAGGGATTTTTTTAAATGATAAGAACTTTTATCAGTTGAATTGTGAAGTATAAAAGTTTTATTATAATTTATCTGATCTGCTTGTCAGATACTGTTTAATTTAACACCAAATGCAATAAAAAATATGTCTGATATTCTGCGGAATTATATTATAAAGGCATTTGCTACATGAATAGCGAGTTAATTTTTGTGATGCGACGATGGTTTTTTCATGGGTTCGACTCGGATGCGGTAAAAATATTTACGCTACGAAATCTATATGGAGAGTTATTTCTGGAATTTCTTGTTATTTTGGCAATACTTACCTGTGGCAACATAGTTCTAAATATTGTACCGTATTGTCATAGCCAGTAATTGATTAAAAGTCAAAGTAGTAAGAGACGATATGTAGCGCATTGCGCGAGATATTCTTACAAAAAATGTAGAGCTCAATTTTTATAAAAGGGTAAGTCAAGGCCGATCTTATTTTAATTAAGTATAAATAATATGTTTAAAAATAAGTTAAAATAATAAGTATAAAAATTGAGTCAAAAAAGTTAACTGTAGACCTCACGAACAAATTTTGTTTTTAAATAATTTTGGCAATTTTACGAAGTCATTATTATGGTTGTAGTTATACCATTATTGTATTATCCGGAGCAAAAATTAAAATAACGACTAATTAGTACAGTAACTAAAAATGATTTTTAAAAGTAAATTAAGGAATGTGTTCATAAAATCATAAGGTGTCTTAACTTGTATTGTCTGCATTTTAAAACCGGTCTGCACGTTTTCAATCTTTCTTATTAAAAAGACCTTCAAAATAATTACACCGATCGTATCCAGAAATGTGTTCCAATCACCCGGCAGTGCAACAAATTTTTAACATTTAATTTGTTTAAATTATAGCTAAGAGGACAAGCTATAGTGACGTAAAAAATATTGAGAAAATATATAAGGATCATTTTGGAATTAAAACAAAAAGAAAGAAAGAAAATTAACTTTATTGCCACGAATGATAGTAGTGGCAAATTATTATTTAACATAAAAGTAAGTAATATACTTAATAATAAAGTCGGTAAATTTACTATATCACATCTTGGTAATCCGTTTAGTATCCAGATAATTAAAAACATCGTCGCCGTATAGATTGTGTCGTATCCTTGCTCATGTATTTAGAAGTTACGAGTATGTTGGCACAAAGAATCTCACTTACATTCATATCATACATCAAAAATAAAAGTTAGTCGCTTTTTTGAGCAGTTGTGTAAAAAAAGCTGTTTACATTTAATTTAATTAATTTGTAGGACTTATTACGAATACTATTAAACGAGGCATTTCTTGCTTATAATGGTCATATCTGAAAAATGGTTTGTTAATGTTTAATTGATACTCATGAAAGAAAAGTCTTTTGCTTGAGGGTTAGGGGTTAGGTACGTCGCACGTAATGGAACCCAACATTTTGTCAAACACGATGCGAATTTTTCTTCCTTTCAAAGGAGAGGCCTAGTCCAGCAGTGGACTGTTAAGGACTGATGATGATGATGCGAATTTTCCCACAAAAATCTCATTAAAGACTTGTCCAACCCAGGAGTTTAACAATAATAAAGTGTCCAGTGTCCATTTGAATAATAAAATGCTGAAGTCTGTCTGTGTGTAAATAGCGTTATATTACATACGCTATTAAGACTGGAATTAGTGTCACACGAATCTGCCAAATGGCTGCCTCAGTGACATTTATATGTAGCTAATGTGATGTGATTTTTTTCATTAGGTACAATATAATTGATTTTGAATCAATATTTGCTAGTATCCTTTTTCATTTCTGCTTTTAAAGATAGGGTCGGTTGGTACTCTAGTTTCATAATATAGCAACTTCTTCAAGGATGTCAATTAGCATTTCGACCATGATTTTGACTTCGCTAGACACACGTCTAGAGGGAACTGACGAACAACATCTACTAATTTCAAGACACTGCCGCGCGCGGCTCACGACATTTGTCGGCCGCGCGCGTCAGTCGCGGGCCTCGGCAGCGGTGCCATACATTTTCATACTTTGACTATTGTCGCGAGCGATCGACGACAGTCGTAGGCCGCGCGCGGCTGCGATCGATCGCGATGCACGGAATTCTATCTTAATAGGGAACAATAGGTATATAATCAAGCAATCAAATTCAATTAAGATTTTGTTTGATAAACGAAATTGAACAGTGCAGTTATGTGCCTGGCCATGCGGATGGCGAAGGCATTTATTTCTAGTCAACCAAGCAGGAAGAGATTATTTGAGAGTTGATTGAATACCATGTTCATGTGCTTGTTTTGGGACTGAAATGAGACTCAAATTTACTTTCTCGGTCATAATCTAGGTTCTCGATGATATGAGGACAAAAAAAACAAAGATAGGCATATCAAAACAAAGTTTTAGGACTGCCTCGTTGGTCTCGCGGCACAAATGTGCGCGTGGGATTGGGAGGTCTCGGGTTCGATTCCCGGGTCAGGCAAAGTGTTATTCGGTTTTCCGTTAGGAAATTCTCAGTAGCAGCACGGAGTCTGGTAATGTGCCCGGTACGGCAATAGGCTCGCTCCTATTACGTGGGACCTAAAAATTCAAGCCGAAATGTGGGTGTAATATTACACCTCTGCCTACCCCTTCGGGGATACAGGCGAGAGTCTATAAAAAAAAGTTTTAGGAAACTAAATACAAATGTGGAGAGTACATCACCGGCCAAATACTTCACTTTGATCCAATGTCAAATACTTAGATATAATTTATCTATATTACTATAATGGCCTTGTATTAAATTCAAAGCAAACTATTAGGCATCCTACACGCGAATCATGCCATTATTTTAGATGAAGTAGGCTTCAACGGCCATATATGTTTTCGCAAAAAGATTCGCGACGAATTCGCTTCCTCTGGAAAATGATTTTATCCCTTGAGCTATTACTGTAACAATTTAAAACGAATGCAGAAATGGTGTAGTGCGTCTAACCCCTTGACATTGCACCGAGTGTTGTGGGTTCGAAATGTTCAAACAATACACACAACTCCTTGTGTTATTAACAAAGTATTGTTTTAAGTTTTGTTATTCTTTTAAATATTTTTTTATAAGACAACTCCTTTACAAACCTGCAACCAACGGACACAATGAGCACCCAAACTTTTTTTTCCACATACACACAACACCATCTAGTCCCAAACTAAGCAGAAGCTTGTACTATGGGTACTATTTTTTTTTATTTATATATATATATATCGATGCCTTCCGGCCAAAAGGGGGTAAGCGACATTTTTTGCGAAATCGACTTATATATATGGTTAGAATCGGCTTTTTTTTCTGCGTCTAATGGTCTAAGTTTCGTGGCTCTAGGACAAACTTTTTGTCGCTTAGGCGGTAAAGGAATTGAGGTTCTAACACTAGGTTTTTCGTCATAAACGACAGTTTTTTTTGGTGTATTTTGTATTATGGTGGTTGGATAAAAATAATATTTCAAAACTGTGAGATAAGCAATTTTGGCTTTGAATATTTTTTTTCTTTACTTGGACTTTAAGTAATTTGGACTGTTAATACTTTTATGTAAAAAATACATTAATCAAATTTTACTTGAATCTTTGTGCACCAAACTTTCGGTTAGGATATTAGGGCAGTTTCTTTGGACAAAATATATGTCATTTATTTTTATTTTCCCTAGTCACCAAATCAATCATCGAAGGCGCTTAGGATAAATTATCCAAACGAATGTCGCCTTACATTGTCGCTTACCCTTTTTTTCCCTCCCAAAATAAATATCTGGTATGGTGGTTAGATAACAAGGTTAATCAAAGGTTCGGCGGTTACCTTACAGAAGAATGACAAATAGCATCGGTTATCTCACTCTTTCGTTCGAACAAAATGTCGTTAGCCTTGCATAGCGAACATTCCATGTGAAGACAACCGCGGCGTAAGCACCCCCGTGCTTGCAAGCTACGTTTGGCGCGAAGTTTTTCGAAGGAAATAAAAGGGTAAGATTATTTAATAGACTTTTATATTCATCTATAATCGTGTATTCTAATTAGTTGTTTTAAGTTTTATAGGTAAGAAGTAATTATTTTGCTATCTTGTTCAGACAATACTGAATGGTTAAATAAGTACCTACAGAGTTTTTGTTGGCTGGCCTGGCTTAGGATCATAATCAAGGGTTCGAATCCCAGGTTGGGCCAGCAAGGAATTTTTGGATTTTTTTAATGGATTCTCAGTAAGTCAAGAGTTCTTCCTGCGACTGATATGACTCTGTTGTGTCGAATTGCCTATGGGACTATGAGAGTGAGAGAATAAAAACTGCACGTTTGTTTTGTACATATTAGCGCACGTTAGTAGGTCCCTCTTTTGCAAATTGTTATTCTGCCTCAAGATTTGCCACCGTGACTGATGTGTCATCATCATTGTTTTATCGATTGAGTGAATGGATGGGTGAGTGCGAATGAATGGATACACGGCAAAAGCGATAATAAGAACCCTCTTTGTGGAGTGACTGGAGACCGCCACGGTGTTCTCACCTTCCACCTGACGCATGTCTTCACCGGACACAGTTGTTTTGGGTAGTTTCTTTGCTGTGGAGGACTCCACCGGTAAAGGACGTCGCGAGGCGATTTACGGCAACTGTAGATGCAGACATGCGGACGACGAGGACCAAACGTCTACCGTCATACATAAAGTGGTCCTCAGGTACGAAATTTTAAGTTTATATTTTTTTGCCATACCTAGAATGTCAGCATAAATGTATAATGCAAGACTAACTTACAATGAGTAATAATTATTTTGTTTAATTTTCTAAAATAAAGACTGATTGAGCACAATTTCTCTTTTTTTTTAATTCATACCTTAGTCGGTTAGCCAGTTTAAAAACTTATAAAAGTCTAATGTATGTATGTAAGTATGTATGTATAATTTTATAAGAATTAATCACAATGTGCTTTCGCGTTGTATAAAAGAGCTTTTTGTATTTGTTACAGATACTTAACTTATTGCTGATAATATATAAAATCCTTGCGTTACTGACTGACTGACAGACACGCTACATCCGAAACTATTGGACGTAGGAAGCTGAAATTTGGCATGTATGTTTCTTGGGGACCGCAGAGGTGCACTAAGAAGGGATTTCCCAAAATTCCCACGGGATCGGCCAAAACGGGTAAATTTAAATAAAATGCAGGCGTAGCTGCTGGCGTCCTCTAGTTACTGATAAGTGGGCATTTAATATGCCTCTACCTACCTCTTCGGGGAAACAGGCGTGAGTCTATGTATGTATGTATGTACTTAACTTATTACAATTTCCTTGTTCTTCTGCCATTAACCAATAGCCGGTTATGTCATATTGGCTCCACTTGATGAACAGAAAAAGCACAGGTATGCTCTTTTTCTTCAACAGAAATAAAATAAATGGTGCAGTTAAGTCATTTGGGTTGGTACTCATTAACTGAGTTGTTTTCATTTACGACGTTTTTTGCTGTTAGTATAATTAGGACCATTTGAGGGTAAGCGACAGTAAATAGTGTTAGGAGTGTGATTTGTTTTAATTAACAATGTCATTTCGTATAGACCTAATCAAAAACTATATGGTTAACTTTTGAAACTTTTGGAACGAACAGAAAATTTTCTATGATTTTTTTTCACTTATTTTGAACTTTAAACTACTCTCCTGTAAAGTTTGTAAAGTGGCGGTTAGCCTCTTTTGGCCGTAAGGCATCGATATATATTTATAGACTCACGCGTGTATCCCCGAAGGGGTAGGCAGAGGTGTTATATTACACCCACATTTCGCCATGAATTTTTACGTCCCACGTAATAGGGGGCGAGCCTATTGGGTACTAGATAATGGATAAACATACATATATACTTTTTTTTTTAATACATACATATTATACATAAAAACACCCAGTCCAAGACAAACATCCATGTTCATGCACACAAATGTTTGATTGAGTGGGAATCGAACCTGCGACCTTCGGCGTAGCAGTCGCTTACACTCCCGCGGCGTCAACCGGTCGTCAACACTTGAAACAACAATTCATGGATCACAAAAAGTGTTGTCTCGTGTGGGCATCGAACCCACAACACTCAGCGCAATATCAAGCGGCAAGGCGACTGCTTAAACCACCTTTCCAAAGTGTTTCTGTTTTATGCATAAACTCTATCTCAAAATTTATTTTTGTTATCCGTGTGGATGCTGTCGCCGTTTCTCGCTATCGCAAAAATCATTTACAAGTTATCGCATAATCGAAAGATTGATTTAGCTCAAAGCGAAAACAGAAAATACACATTAGTATGATAACAAATGTAAGCCAAGGCTTTTTGCACACACATTACTAAGTAGTAAACATATATGTACGAAGTTTGAAGGCCCGTTTTCTATGAAAACGCGGAACGAATAAATAAACAGGGTCCATTCCGTTACGGACGTTGCATAAGACGCTCTAATGTATTTAATTATTATACTGTCTATTATTATGAACGCGGCTAATTTCTCGCCACATTAATAATCTTAGATGGCTGTGACATAACTTAATAGTACGCTAGTAAAACAAAAAGGTTAGGCAGGGGTATGGCACAACCAGATTTTATCGATATTTCTCAGGTCTTAGCGTTAGTTTATATAATACTAGCTTTTGCCCGCTTCTTTCCGCGCGTTGCCTCTAAAAGCTGTAACAGACGATCGAATTTGGTGCGGAACGGACCACGAACATGGTGCGCTCTGAACCAAATTCGAACGTGTGGCGCACGGTCCGCCGGACATTATTATTATGAATATCGGTACGGCTGGTTCGGAGCGCTTGCACATCGAACGCGGTGCGTTCCGAACCGATTCGATCGTGTGGACGGCGCACCGAACCAAATTTCGGTCCAGACTCCAGTCGCTGTTGTGCCACCGTACGCGCAACTCGTCGCAACGTGTTCACAGACAGTTATATGTGGTAGTTATATGTGATTTTACAAGATCCAACAATTCAATAAATGCTTCGGAACTCATTCGTAGATATATACGAAAATCTTTATCATCGAGATCTTTAATGAGATTCATATGACTGTACTGTTGTCTGTTTCTGAGATAAAATTTTGCCCATTCCTTTCTTTTTTTCGTTGGTTTTGTAATGGCGATGTAGCAACGATAGTTGCCGCAACTAATGCAATTTTGGCCTGTTTTGATAGAATAGGCGGCATGTCGAGGAGACGTGTTCACGCAACGCTAGCACAACGCGACTGGACGGTTCGGAGTCTAGTGCGCTCGTCTGTTGTGTAGACCGCACCGTACAGTTCGTGGTCCGTTCCGAACCAAGTTCGATCGTCTGTGAATACTTTAAGACAGTCACTAACGCAAGAACTTAATACATACAGAAGATTGTTATTATAAGGCAAATGATAGTTATGTGTAATAAATCATTATATCATGCATCATTAGTATACATAACAGCTAAGAAAACGAATGTTGATATACGATTGTTGATCAATATGTCAGCAGGTTAATATTACTAAAAATAACAATCTGGACAATGAACGCGTTTATTACCTTATTTACATTACTTCGTTTTGATTATAAATAACATCACACTGCAGACGTGTTAAACCTGTTTAGAATACAGTGAACTCAATACAACGAAGCCGGCTATTGAAGCCTTCAACACTATAGTTTTATATTGATGTTTTCCTACTTTTCTCTTTTCTTCTATTACCTACTAATGTAGATCGGTTATTATGGGATCAATACCCGATCGATACGATTTGACGACCGGTTGGTGCAGCGGGAGTGTAAGCGACTGCTACGCCGAAGGTCGCGGTTTCGATTCCCGCTCAAGTCAAACATTTGTGTGCATGAATATGGATGTTTGGCTTGGTCTGGATGTTTCTATGTATAATATGTATGTATTTACAAAAAAGTATATATGTATGTTTATCCATTATCTAGTATCCATAATACAAGCTCTGCTTAGTTTGGGACTAGATGGTGTTGTGTGAATGTGGTAGAATATTATTATTATTATTATAATATAGTAATGTGGCCCAAGAACTAAATGATTGATTGTTGAAACAACAATCTTCCATTTTACGAAATATATGTATAATAATATGATACTATATATTTCGAAAAAGATAGACATTTTACTAGAAAAATATAATATAAAAGTCATTAATGAACCAGGTTATACTCAATTTACCCACTTCACCAATAAGCATCCATTTTGGAACAATTGTGCAATAAACTAACTCAATTAAACTTATTTCTATAACACAATGTTAACAGTTAATATATTTACACAATCTCTTGTTAATATAACATTAAGCAGCTAGTGCACTTAAAAGTGTAATAACATTAATTTTAAAGTGCTATTGCTTTTCAATGTATAATAACAATTGTATTGAAATTAAATGTTTGTATTGCGATAAAATTGTAAATGGCGCATAAGAAGCGTTGATATAATATCAAACACTACTCGGCGGTTACACCGTTCACCGCGTTATTTAGGGCTATTGCTCCGCACCCATGTTTCATAGCGTGATGTTATATAACCTGGGACCTTCCTCGATAAATGGGTTATCCAATACTAAATAATTATTCAAATCTGACAAGTAGTTCTTGAGGATAGCGCGTTCAACTAAACAAACAAATTCTGCTGCTTTATTTATTATACATACATACATACACATACATATACTCACGCCTATTTCCCCGAAGGGGTAGGCAGAGGCATATTAAACGCCCATTTTTCGCCAGTGCTTTATTATATTAGCACAAATTGCAGAATATAACAGTTACCTATAAGTTCGGCCGAAAGAAATTATTTTATAATTTGTACCAATTGTGACAACAAATCGGTTAGGTTTGTTCACCTTGTAGTAAACATACTTGCATAATCTCAATCTCACTCTACTACTTCAGTGAGAATACTAAACAATGCTCAATTTAGTTCAGAATACGTCGTTCGGCCGACACTGTCAGTAAAAACAAAGTAAAATGCCACTAGTATCGAATCCGTCGTGTGTATTGCAACTACGACTTTTTACTGCGATTTTTTGTCGCACATTTACGCGCGTTTCCCAGGCGATTATTCATTTATCGGGTCTTTCACTTGTTACCTCATTAGGTACAGATATTTTAACATTGCTGATTACAAATATGAGAACACTAGAGGACGCCAGCAGCTACGCCTGCATCTTTTTTAAATTTACCCGTTTTGGCCGATCCCGTGGGAATTTCGGGAAATCCCTTCTTAGTGCACCCCTACGGTCCCCAAGTAACATACATGCTAAATTTCAGCTTCCTGCGCCCAATAGTTTCGGCTGCAGCGTGTCTGTCAGTCAGTCAGTAACGCAAGGATTTTATATTAAGAAGATTGCAAGCTGTGTTGTAATCATAATATTTTTAAACTAGCGGTTAACCGATTACCCATTTTGATAATGCCAGCATCAAAAACGATTACCCCTATTTTACCTTCATTCAGGTCATTAAGCAATTGTGCCAAAATGGTAGCTTATTGGTAAAGTGAGTAAATGGACGAGGATTTGGTTCGTTAATTGCTTTTGTCTTATTTTTCTTGTTAGTTGTTTTTTCAGGTTCAGTTGCTATAGGTATAGTGCAGCCTATGAATCCGTCACACTTCTTACTCAAGTCAGTATGATCTTCTGCTGTAACTACTCAAATCATCATTCTCCTAGCGTTATCCCAGTTACAACCTGAGGTCCGCTTACTAGTCTAACCGGATTTGGCTGAATATTAGCTTTTCCACAGAGTGACTGCCTGTCTAACCTCCGCAACCCGAAGGGATAGCCATATTCCATGGTTTAGACCAGTGTCAGTTTATTTAGAAGGTACTGACAACCGGGACCGACGGCTTAACGTGCTCGGGGCAAGCGATAATTTATAATTCAATACGCACATAACTCCGAAAAGTCATTGGTGCGCGCCGTGGATTCGAACCCGATACCCTCTGCATGGCAGTCTGTTGGTATCTCCACTAGGCTATCGCTGCCTTAACTACTCAAATACTTACTTCTTTTAAATGTCAAAATACTGAAAAATATAACTTGTGTGTTTTAATTTTCAACTTTCACGATATGTTACATTACAAATACTAATATTTAAAAAAAAACTGGTTTAAAAGGATTTCTTTGCGTCGACATTTCGGCATGGGTTAATGCTCCTATGGTCTCGACAAGCCTTAATAATTTCACATTTACTTTTCAAAATTCTTACGCGAATGAGGCATTATTGTTGACGACTTATTTCATATTCTTTACGACTCCTTATTTAATTATATTAGCTTCGTTTAAAGTTAATTATCTGTCAATTTCTCTTGTCAATATCGACCGTTCGCTTTGTCACGGGAATTTCCAAAGGAAAGGCGCCCACATGTCGATAATTATTATCTAGGGTTACCATTACGTAATGCCACTGTTTTGTGCGCTGTGTTCATGTATACGGGCAATGTCTTCATTTACATATATTATTCAACTTCATGTAAGGTTAGATTAAGGCAGTATATTTGAATGCAAATTTTGGCTCATTTGATGATAACTATTATCGAAGAACCATCTTTTTGCGACACTGGTTGCTAAAATCAGCAGACTGTCGGTCTCTCGACTTCTGCTGCGTTTCGCAGTAAATAAAAAATAATGTATTATATATTATTTTGATTTACTGCGAAACGCTTTTAAACTTACTTAAGTGCAATCAAGGCTATTTTGGTAACTCGTTGTGAAATGTATGCCTTCTTGATAATTAATAATGCTTTTACGCCATGAAGGATGTACCGCCAATTGGCGGTACAGAACGTAATTACCTACCTACTAATGTAGCGGTCGTTGTTACCAAAGTTTAGATATCATTGAGTACCTAATCTGAATGCCAAAAGTAGATTTTTCAATTTGTGTCAAGTGTTCTCACATGAGGCTAAGTCTGGAAACAAAATATTGTAAAAAGGTGCATTGGATATCAAATGGCTCCCGATATTCAAATTACTTCTAAGAGTCATTGTAGGTTCAAAGTTTATATGAAGTGAAGGCTCAGGGTGGGAGACCCAGCAGCGATATTTAGTAAGGTAATATTTGTGGTTTATTCCCATCCAGTAACACCCTAAAGTGTAACACTGTTACTCGTTGGGAATTTTTTTCCCAACGAGTAACACCCTAAGTATATGTGTTACTGGATGGGAATAAAAAGTTGCATCGAGTAACAGATGTTACTTGTTGGGAAAACGCGCGGGTAAAGTATCCCAACGAGTAACAGTGCTACTCGTTGGCAAAAGACGCGGGTAAATCATCCCATTATGTAATAAATACCTTCAGTTGTTTTTCATATTATTTAATCATAATTATGTTTCAGTCTAATTAGTATTAATATGATTATACTACATAATCAAAGTTTTGTATATGATACATTTTAAGATGTACTAAGACTACAAAACATCTAAAGAGATTTGTTTTGTTTGCTTGTTATTTCTAGGCCTGCACAATATTGCAAGATGATTAAGTGTCTGCAGCTTTAAGAATAATTAAATCTGCTAGCAATATCACCATGAATGTCGGAACAGGTATCTATCATCTTATTTAAAATCTATACCCTATGAAAAATAGTTGTTTCGTGTCTGAAAAGGTCCAAAAATAAAGAAATTAAACATTTTGTAACAGATTTCATAAAACTTAGAAAAACGTCATAGCTACAAAAAATTGAAATTGAAAAATTGAAGAATTTGTTTTTGCTGGTTCATCTATGATTACCCAAAAAAACACGGAGTTAACAAAATTTTAAAATTCTTATCCAAAAACTAGACACTTGGAGCTACAGTTTCCTTTATTTTGATTTCCTGTACGACTATTTCTCGCGAAGTTACGGCCTGTTGAAAATTGCCCAAAAATTAGGATTTTTTTTTGATCCCTTATTTTTTTTCAGTAGTGTATATTAAATTAAAAATAACTTACAGACTAGTAATTCAAATATCACAATTAAATCAATGTTGATAAAATTGGGTACAAAGTTTTTGATAGATATCTACTGGAACTAAAACTATCACAATCAAAATTATGTAACCAACATAAAACATAAACAGAGAAACTATTGACGATCATTATTGCCAACGAGTGTATGTTGTGTGCCTGACTTGTGATTAATTTGCTAGTCCACATATACGTTTAAATTACTTAGTGTATTTTACGTATTTACTATACTTTAATTTTATTAGTTAATCGATATTTTATACTTTTATTCATGAGTAAGTTGTGATGCATACAATGTAACGTTCAACATATAAGCAACTTGCAATACTTTTAGTATAACTTATTGCACCCATGCAATAAGTTATTTTTAATTTTGTATATACTACTGGAAAAAATTAAGGGATCAAAAAGAAATCCAAATTTTTGGGCAATTTTCAACAGGCCGTAACTTCGCGAGAAATAGTCGTACAGGAAATCAAAATAAAGGAAACTGTAGCTCCAAGTGTCTAGTTTTTGGATAAGAACTTTAAAATTTTGTTAACTCCGTGTTTTTTTGGGTAATCATAGATGAACCAGCAAAAACAAATTCTTCAATTTTTCAATTTCAATTTTTTGTAGCTATGACGTTTTTCTAAGTTTTATTAAATCTGTTACAAAATGTTTAATTTATTTATTTTTGGACCTTTTCAGACACGAAAAAACTATTATTCATAGGGTATAGATTTTAAATAAAATGATAGATACCTGTTCCGACATTTATGGTGATATTGCTAGCAGATTTAATTATTCTTAAAGCTGCAGACACTTAATCATCTTGCAATATTGTGCAAGCCTAGAAATAACAAGCAAACAAAACAAATCTCTTTAGATGTTTTGTAGTCTTAGTACATCTTAAAATGTATCATATACAAAACTTTGATTATGTAGTATAATCATATTAATACTAATTAGACTGAAACATAATTATGATTAAATAATATGCAAAAACAACTGAAGGTATTTATTACATAATGGGATGATTTACCCGCGTCTTTTGCCAACGAGTAGCACTGTTACTCGTTGGGATACTTTACCCGCGCGTTTTCCCAACAAGTAACATCTGTTACTCGATGCAACTTTTTATTCCCATCCAGTAACACATATACTAAGGGTGTTACTCGTTGGGAAAAAAATTCCCAACGAGTAACAGTGTTACACTTTAGGGTGTTACTGGATGGGAATAAACCATATTTGTCTATGTATGTAACGCATAATTAAAAAGAAATTGTCAATCTGGATGTTGAAAGAAAATAATAAATTTATCCGTGCTCGCGTCGCTCGGCTAGCAGAGAAACTGCCGTTTCGATAGATTTACAGCGTAATACATTATACGTGGTACGTTTTAAGAAAGAAATCCGTTATGTTTGATGAATGGCATAAGGCTACTGTTGCTAAGTGAGATGGTTCTCCACATTCCGAAAATAAGAAACAATTCTATTCTTATTTTCAGTACTAGCTGTGCCCGCGACTCCGTTCGCGCGGAATTTGTCTTTTCATTAGGATACAGAATTGATATCCAAAATGTTTAAAGTTGCATATAATACCTATATTGAATAGTGTAGATGTAGATGTCCTGAAAATAGCTCAAATGACTTTCACTTGTTCGTGCGAGTCCACACCGCGAAATTTTATCAATCGCGAGTAAATCAGAGAATGCCTGTGCATGTTCGTTGCCTCATAATCGCGCTCGCATATTTAATGTCAAATGCATAGCGATAATACAATCCCATAGTTATGAACTCTTTAGACAGGCTCTAATTTCATCAGCTCTTGTCTCATATTGTATGGTGGTATAACAGACAGAGTCTCACGAAAATAGCCACGAAAAAGTAATATTATACCGCCCATGGGTTCGTCATTTTCCTTGATTTCCCTTGGTTTGCGATCTACATGCTTAGACCGCTTCCCGGTCTGCCATCCATCGTATATTCATCTCATATGATTAGATGACAATAACGTTAAATCTTAGCTTTGTCACTGCTTTTAGAGATAAAACAAACAGAACTCTGCGTGGTTCAAGTCGATCGGAATTTTAAACATTGTAGGCACTTTTTAGGATTCTTTATCCAAAAATGGCAAAAATCGGAACCCTGATTGATTCGCCATATCTGTCTGTCTGTCTGTACTGCCGTACGTCACAGCCATCTTATACCGAAACCATTGAGTATTTTTAGAAAGATGTATTCTGTGAACGGCTGCCCGACATTTATACATAAAAAAGGAATGACAATTAAGGGGTCCTCCCCATACATGGAGCTGACGTGAAAATATTTTTACAATGCGGCATGTCTAAGTATTTAAAAATAATTTTAGGGTACCTGAAATTATCAATTTCTCAAAGTCAATCGTTTGAAAGATAGACGCTTCCAAAGTGGTAAAATGAGTATCGTTCCCCCTCCCCTCCGTCCTCAAACTTTTGAAGAAAGAGAGTGATAAATCTAAAAAATAGATATGCTGTAAATCGTAATAAAAACTTCCAACAAAAAATTAGTTTGAACGATATGCGGTCAGTTTTTACATTCAAAAACCGCAAATATAACTTGGTCGTTAATACAAACATTATGAAAAACAAAGTTATTTGGACCGGTGAAAAAGTGATAGTGGTATATGGTTAGGTGAAGGTAATAGGTATGTTTAGTGTATACCTCTAGCACAGAGCCCTTCATGGGCCAGTCCGACTCGCTGTGTTTCCTGATATTAAATCATTGCGTTACTGATTGACTGACCGACAACGTGCAGCCAAAACTACCTATTGGTTGCAAGAAGACAAAATTTCTTATTTTTTAATTTTAAGATGACATAATATATTATGTTGCTTAGCGACCAGCCGCTTGTACTATGAAAGGATTTCTCAAAATTCCCATGGAATCGGGAAGAAATTGTAAAATTAATAAAAATGAGCGGGCATAGCTGCGATCATCCTCTAGTTCTCGATGAAGCAACAGCAAGCGCAATCTTACTTTAGCTTCGTTCTTTTGTCGAAATCACCTTGGTACCTACTTAGGAAAAGTCTTGGCGTTCCACCCGGAGCATCTACAAATAGTATTTTTCCCAAATCACTATCCACGCTACGACACACCCGATCATAATTATATTAAACGCTGTTCTGTAGTAAGTCTCGAGACATCATTATGCAGGCTTTCGGCTAGTTCTAATGGGTAATAGTGTATGGTGTAATATTTATTTAGTGTATGGCGTAATATTAATTCATACATACATCAGAAAATGATGGTTCGGGCAGGCCATATTGAGTAATAGGATAGATATGTCTACTGTCAAGCAACGGTTTATTAGACTGTTGTGGGAACCTAAAAATATCCTCGGCCAATTTGTCTTCATATTTATGCCATAACTATGCAGCATCTCAAACCCATGGCGTAATCGATGAGGATTTTTACTTATACTTGATTTGTCATCCCAGTGTTTATCCCCATCCAGTATAATGAAATGACTCGCCACTCTGCAAGCTGTTTACATATTTTACATATACATGTGCGATACGTCCAGCCATAATACAGATTTAAGGTTAATCATACAGATTTAAGGTCAATTTAAATTGGACACAAATTTTAATAATTATATTTTATGCTTCTGTCACCCCTTAAAATAGATTTCTTCTGAATATCTTCCATGTACAGACATCGATCACTTACAAATTTATTAAATGTATAGATGGCCGTTTCGCGCGTTAAACAAAAATCAACCGTATAGCCGTACCCATACTGCGCGGCGAGTTTCCTAAATATTTTTTTATAAAATACATATTAAAGTGTACTTTTTGAATATGGGAGTTTGATAAAGATATATCTATGTGAAATACAATATATTTATGTATATAATACACTTTGAAGAAATGCCTAGCGATTAAACACGTTATTGTGGCTAATTTAACAAAGATAGATATATACTATGAGGATTTTTTTGTAGATCTTTTAAAGACCATCATCTTTGTAGTACATACTTTAGATGTATGATCAACGTATGCGAGGATAAGAGCTCGAAAGCGCATTTTCATCTGACTTGCTTCAAATTTATCGTCACTGCTCAGCTCCTATGTGTCTTAGCGTTATGTTAAATAGCCTATAACCTGCCAGGAGTATGGACTACAATCGTACCAAGTTTGGTTAAAATCCATTCAGTAGTTTTTGACCCATGCGTGCACATACAGACAGACAGACAGACAGACAGACAAAAAAATTACTGATTGCATTTTTGGCATCAGTATCGATCACCATTCATCCTCCAATATTAATTTTGAATATATATTCAATGTACAGAATTGACCTCTCTACAGTTTTATTATAAGTATAGATGTAGCTGACAGGTCTATAGGATGACTGTATACTATATAGCTCTACCTCGTTCTCTCGTCAAGTTATATTATATGACATGTAAAGAGATAGGTTCAGGTTACGTTGAATCCAAACAAACATTTACAATAAGCAAATAAACTTAAGATTAGACTCGAAAAGAACAGATTTCATAAATCTCACAATCATTCTCTGCTTTGTCCGATAAGTCAGATAAAACGAAAGCACATCGCGATATAAGGTCTTAATTTAAAAGTAGCTACCTATTTTTAAATAGCTGAACGAAACATAAAAATCTCGTCTCCTACCAAAAATTAAGTTTGGAAGCGATCGAGAGTTCCAAGGTAAATTCCTTGGATTGCAACTTGCAACCCGAACAACGATGAGATAATAAGGATTATGCCTTTGCATGAAGTACAAGTTCGTATTTACCAAAACTAGAAAAGTGTTTTAATACGTGGGACCTATAAAGGGACACTGATAGGAGTGTATCATTTCGTCTAGACGGAAGTAGAGGACGTTTAAATATAGGTGTACCCTGGAATGCTCCGTGAAAAGGTCAGCAAGGCAGATTTGTAGTTAAAATAGACTATGACTGGTTATACATACTAAAACTTATTTTAACTTATATTTTTAACTTTGACTGATACAAGATACATTTTAGTCCAGAAAATAAGCGCCAAAATATTGGATAAGTGTAAACGATAAATATGTATCTCTATTAACTAATCTATCTATGGATAGATCCAATATTGGGACCGGCTGTATCGGAGGAATCGATGCTGGGCCGCCTCAAATCGTTGACCAACTTTGATAACCGTTATGCCAGGCAGGGCATAGATTTAAGGGCATTTTTTCTTTAAAGCGACAACTTCATCGTCCTAGCATTATCCCAGTCTCAACCTGGGATCCGTTATCTAGTCTAACCGGATTTTGCGGAATATTAGCTTTTCCACGGAGCGACTGCCTGTCTGACCTCCGCAACCTGAAGGAATAGCGATATTCCATGGTTTAGACTAGTGTCAGTTTATTTTAGAGGTACTGACGCCCTATAACGACTGTCTAAGAACTTCATGACAACCGAGACCGACGCACTAACTCCGAAAGGTCAGTGGTGCGCGCCGTGGATTTGAACCCGATACCCTCTGCATGGCAGTCCGTTGGTATCTCCACTAGGCTATCGCTGCCTTTTTAAAGAGACAACTTAATCTCTTTAAAAACAAGATTAGTCTCGTAAAAAACGTTAGATTAATCTTATGTACAAACATTCAATCAACGGACACGAAGTACGGGTGTACTTCGTCGAGACACGGATCAACTAATCTTGGATCACAAAAAGTTCTAATGTGGGAATGGAACCAACAACACTCAGCGCAGTGCTGCACGGCGAGACGAATGCTTAATCCACTGCGCCATACATGCAGCAAATTCAAATTCTTGTCTGCATATTTGTGATAATGTTAGCTACAGGATGTGTATGTACATTTTATACTCCAGACGACAATGTGTTTTATTCTGGAACGCGATTGTGACATTTTTTGTTTCTATTCCGTCTGTCACAAGTCGCAAGGGCAAGTGGTTGCTAAAAATACATCCATCTTATGCACATCGACGCATGTGGCTATGCGAGGATTGTATGCAAATAGGCTTATCCGAGATATCTTGAAGGATATCTCGGATGAAATAGTTTGTTGGTCTGCTAAATGATGAATGGTATTTGTACCTAATATATGGTCTACCTAAGACCGTAGCAGGTAGAGCTTCCAAAACCGCCTTACCTACATCCGTCGATCTTGTCATATAAAACCTAACTCAGATGTGTTATGTCCATACATTTTCATATATTAATGTTTATTTAAACTTTATTATCAAGTTACGTAGCAGTATCGTACAATTTTTTTCGTAAATGAAAATTATTTTCACATGAAAGCTTCCGGTTTTTCACAATCACAATCTGCTATCACTGATTCTATGAAGTATTCAATAACTTGGTTACAAATCTTAAAGGTTCCCTTAGTAGTTAAAGTGCTTTACTGTAATATGACTTCCATTGTGTACCGTCTGCCCTAAGCAGGAATATTACTCATATTGCAATGTCAATCATGTACCAGCTACACCTACAAGTGCGAGTCGGACTCGCCCACCGAGGGTTCCGTACAAATTAAAAGAGAAAAGGAAGACCGTCTTTCATTAAAATAAGAATTTACTCGTCGCAAAATGTAAATTAAATATATTTTGAAATATACACGTAAAGCCTTTTCATATGTCACCTAACTTGAACTAATAGCTTATCCTACTAATAGCTTTATGATTTAACAAATGTATCGTTTTCGTTGAATTTGTACCGTATAAGGATGTCAGTTGCCAACTTTCATAGCTCTAGGTCAACGGGACGTACCCTATGAGTTTGATTCCCTTGAATAGACCTGAATACCTATATGGTTTAATCAACCCGAAATCTTCACGTGTTCGTAAAATAAAGACGGACAATATAGTGATATTATAGGGGTTCTGTTTGTCCTTTATAACAACGGCAACCTAAGAGGTATTCGCATACATACCGAATGAATTGCGAACCTCCTCTCTTTCGAAGCACTCGGTGACGACTCCATACATTAGCACATTCAATGAAATATACTTATGGCAATACAGGCATGTTACCTGTCAGTCTGCTCGGCTCCTAACGCAGCTAAAGAAAGGAACATGGCTTTGCTCTTAACGATTGTGGTTGCCAATCAATAACCGCTATTTATAGCAAGCTGAAGTAAAGAGCTGTCGAACTAACTTAGTTTGTTAGTACCTACAGCTAGTTTTAATATGATAGAGTATATGTACAATGATTATCTGCGAATATGTTGGCTGTTGACGAAATTGCCTGCAATTGATTAAGGTTAATTAGGCTAGTAAGGCTTTTTATAAATGGATTTCCAAAAAAAATTCAACCCCTATTTTATATCCTTAGTGGGGCATGGGTTTTAAAAAGAACCCATTTTTTTTTTCAAAAGAACCCGGTTTTAGTAATTTATACACACAGCGCTGCTATGACAGTCAAGACAAGTATTTTTATACAACCATATTAAATTAATAAATGCCAAAACACGATAAAAGATTTAAACATAAAACCCACGGTTGTAATTGTCTTCTTTTTTTAGGGTTCCGTACCTAAAAGGTAAAAAAACGAGACCCAATTACTAAGCCTCCGCTGTCTTTTCGTCTGTCTGTCACCAGGCTGTATCTCAAAAACTGTGATAGCTAGAAAGCTAGCTAAAAGCACAAATTATGTATTTCGGTTACCGCTATAACAACAAATACTAAAAATAAAAAGAAAATATTAAGGGGGTCCTATACAATAAACGTGATTTTTTTTGTATTTTATGCTGTAAATTACTAACGGTAACAGGTAGATGCTTTAAATTTTCACAAAATATGTAGTTAAGTATATATAACTTTTGAAAATAAATAATTAAATAAATAGAAAAACTTAAATAAACGGGGGCTCCCATACAACAAATGTGACTTTTGCGTATTTTTTGCTAAAAATTACTAACGATAACAGGTAGACGCTTAAAATTTTCACTGAATATGTAGTTGTTATTACCTTTCAAAATAAATAATTTAATTTAAAAGAAGTTAATGATAAAGGGGGGCTCCCATACAACAAATGTAATTTTTAAGCAATTTGTTACTTACTCGATTTTAATAAATAGGTAGAAACTTAAAACATATTTAAGTATTTTCAACAAACGTAATTTTCTTTTATAGATGATGGTACGGAACCCTTCGTGCGCGAGACCGACTCGCACTTGCCCAATTTTTTTATAGACTCACGCCTGTATCCCCGAAGGGGTAGCTAAGGTGTAATATTACACCCACATTTCGCCACGAATTTTTAGGTCCCACGTAATAGGGGGCGAGCCCATTGCCGTTACCGGGCACATCACCAGACTCCGGGCTGCTACTGAGAATTCGGAAAAGCCCAGTAACACTTTTGCCCGACCCGGGAATCGAACCCGGGACCTCCGATCAGCAGTCGCATGCGCTATCCACTGGACCACGGAGGCAGTTGTATTTGTCTATACCTAATAAATAAGAGGTTTTAAACCCACCACCTTTTTAACCGCCATCAATTCACAATGCGCTACTGTCGCTTTTAATATTTGCGATCCTCAACATAAAGAAATTCTAAACAACATTCACATTTGAATAACAAAATAAGAATTTCTATAATTAGTTAAAAAATAACGACCATGGTTAAAAGTTAATATCTTTTTGTTACGTATGTGTATACAATTAAAATTTTCGCACATTAATTAGATAACGTTAAGTTTAATGTGTTTTTTAATTACTTTGTGGTATTTCCTGATTAAGTAATTTTGCTACTAAATGCGTGGTAGTAATGTGTAATTGCCGACTTATGGTAGATCGTCGTAACATTTTCCTTCAGTAATCGGCGCTTGCGACATGAATCCAAAAGATACTAATTGATACATAGGTTTTGACATTTCCAGTATTGTCCAACTTAAGTGGTTACACGTCTTGTATGTCTATTATGCCATGAATTTGAATCTTTGGTACCAGCCTGTCACAAACTTTGTGAACTATGTGATGATTTCAAGACCTATTCGTCAACATTGTCTATGTCTATGTCACGTATTTGCGTCGAGACTCGTTGTTGGGCATCCTAACACTGGTTAAGCCAAAGAATTTCCCTACCATTTCGACTAAGGTGATCCGATGGTAGTTGCTTTTTGCATGGTGTATTTGCGTGTTTTGCAAATTACTATCTGTAAGTATGTATAAAATCCTTGCGTTACTGACTGACTGACAGACACACTACAGCCGAAACTACTGAGCGCAAGTAGGTGAAATTTGGCATGTAGGTACCTATGTTCCTTAGGGAGTGTACGAGAGCACTAAGAGAGGATTTTTGGCAATTCCACCCCTAAGGGGGTGAAACAGGTTATCAAAATTTGTATGAAACTTTTTATTCTTCAATGGATTAACTTCAAACTTTGTATACTGGTTCTTGAAATGTATGTTTCTTGAGGAGTGTAGGGGAGTTAGCACAAAATATTTTATCTAAGCGAAATTTACGCGAGCGAAGGTGCGGGCAATGGCTAGTATTATATAAAGCACCTGGTTGGCAACTTTGACAACATTATCACAGTAACTATATCCTGGGACAATCCTCACACTGCCATCTGAACACAAACTAGACAGAGCCTCTACTATGTTTATTAGATTACTGCTAAATAGAGAATACTAAACAATTTATCTACCTAAGTGCGAGTATTGTTACACATTTTTAAAAACATACAACATATAAATTATAAATAAATTAGACCTAGACAGAAAATAGCATCGTGCTCATTACACAAAGATCTGTATTGCATGTCAAATCGAACCAACTGCTGCCAGCAATGGCCGGTCCCAATTAATTGTATCCATAAATTGGGCTATTACAGATAAATAATTATTTGACACATTTTGTATGGAATTTCACATTATATGCAAGACAAGGAAAATTATACAGATAAACATCTTTAAAATGCAAAGTGTAGCTACTACACGTACACATTTCATTCCGTGTATCTTTGGCAACTGACGGTAAATTTCTCATCAATTAGGACAAGTCCATGCTATGGACTGTGGAAGGCTCTAATGATGATGATTAAAATTGTACCTATTTGTTTGCAGTGTCCATTCGAATGGCGGAAGACGTTGATGGCTGGTACGGAGGAGTCGTGGATGGTGGACACAGCGCGGCGCTCAACATGGCGCGTGTACACTGACGTCACGGAGCAGTTCCTCAGTGCTGGCAACACCACGTGAGTCCATTGCCATTTTTACCGTTAGCTGTAAGGTGAGAGAAGAATGGTCTGTTGGTATTTGTGAGCATGGTCTCAATTCCCTTCCGCCTGCCCCAAACTCGAGTTATAGAGTGGAACAGTCTAAAATTGAGATCTCACTTCTCATCGGCATATTGTAATCGGTTGCTGGACCTAGAACTCCACCAGGTATAAGAACCCTTCACTCGTTTTGCCATCCAGCCACCACCACTATTTTCAAGTCGTCGGTTAATCAGCCCAGAGGGCGTCCAACTCTACGTTTGCCAAGACGTGGTTCTCAGCGCTTGAACAGAAAAGAACGGAAACTTTTTTTTCGGTTTATGAAATCTATTGACATTGCTGTTTGTCTACTTGGGCACATTGGCGTAGAAGCAGATATTCGTTTAAACCTTTAAGTAAGGAATATATAGTCTAAGGTTTCAACTAAGGGGTAGAACAGTCGGGGCTTTGGTATATAATGTTGTTTCTGGATGGCTACACCGTTTGTTATATGTTTTCGCTATATGTATCTTTCACGTTTTATTGTGCAGGATTGCTTTGTGCAAAAAGCAAGGTTCATTTTTAAAACATATTACACATACATAAATGTACGTAAGTATAATCTTGTAACTTACAATTCTAGAGATCGAAATGATGGCAGATCCTTGTGAACTACTACTTGCTTATCAGGTCAAACTTCTAGCTGACAATGACATAGTTGGCACAAGGAAAAGAGGAGCTGAAGCTGCAATAATTGAAATCAATGTCAACCAGTATGTAATAATATTAACATGTGTACATGCTCTTACAAACGTTCACAATAAAATTATAAACAGGAATGTCGTCAAATCTGATTGTGCATATTCTACATAGAAGAAGTCATGTGACTAGCAGCAGAGATAAAGATATCTTTAAACACTGAACACCCAAGTTCAGTTCCAATAATTTACTCTCAGGATTTTTTGGCTGTATGTTTTTGACAAGTTGTGTCTCCCGTTTCTAACCGCCGGGCGCCGAACCTGCTTCCGTAGTAATTTCATTTCCTTCGCTCATAGGGGTAGTAATGCAATTGTGCAATCGTACGTACGTAAATAGAGAAGTGCAATCTTACGTTGTCTATAAAACTTCTTTAAATCAAACTCTTTAGCTTTATTAAATTTCCTTGGGGGTACTTATGGTAAATTCAACAAAGTTCACCACCCAAATTGCATCACAATCCTCACCTTGACATTCTGGAAGATAAATCACATTTATACGGAGCACTCCTTTGATTTAGAGGATCCAGTAGTTTGTATAATAATTGACCCGTCACTGGACTATGATCATACTTTGAGAAAACTTCAAACAAGCCTAACTTTCACACAATGAAAGTAACTAAACAAAAATCACGCAAAGTGTGTGACAGTGTGCAAAAATGGTGACCATTCTCTCGCGGTCATTAAATTTGAAGTGGCTATTTGGAGATAATGCGTATTTTTGTTGACAGATACCTACTAAGTAGGCGAAAGGTTAATTTTAATCTAGCCGCGCATTGAGAAAGCGTGTCTATTCATTTGTTGGTACTTTCTTTTAGGCGAAAATACCAATATAATGTCGCTGAAGACTATATTTGCCAAAAATCATCAATTAAAAGATATGTGGCGTTTTACGGAATTCAGTGTCAGCGGCTCGATGCGGGTGTTAAATTCAAGGCCCATAATTGTGTATACAAATATTCAAACTAATAACACCGTGCTCGCAAGGAGACATTCTTAGAAAATACTGATTGCGCCTCAGAACATAAAAAACAATTAATGAAAATAAACATTTCGTAAATTATTTATTTCTATGTTTCAATATTAATCGATAAATTTAATATTCGACTTGACTACATCACTAAATGAGTAGCGCGGAATTTTCGAGAATGTTCTATTGAATAGAATCAATCCAAAATAAACTTTATCTTCGTTGTATAAGGTTCATTTTTACTAACCGTTCTATTAAATATTAGTTAATTGAAACAAATTAAGACTTTTATTGAAAACAATGAAAATTGTACTTACTGATGGTGCGAAACACCTCCATTTTTAAGGTTTATTCTCCTACTATCATTTTTGCACTCCAATACGGCACAAAACGGCATAGCTAGAGAAATGTGAATGTGTCACGAAACGAGCAACTCGACGCGATGTAAGAACGTGACTGGGGCCAGTTAAGCGTTACAACGCTTAATTGTGACACGCGTGCCACGCCTACTTACCATTTCCAGTGTATTTTCTCTTCCGTGGATTGCGCTTACGGCTTACATAAGTAACTGGACCATCGCCCCGGTAAAGTTTTCGCTGACTGGTAGCTCTGAGATTACTAACGAATCCGGTAAACTACATTGTTATTACTCATTTCAGACTTATACATACACTGAATTTTGTATCATTGCAATAACGTACCTCCGTCGAATCCGTTAAGAAAATACACATGAAAGGTCTACATATTATTTCAAAGATGTGACAGTAGCAAATGAAAAGATTATTTATCGCTGATAAAATTCATTCGTCCGTGTGGTGACGGATTAAGAATACGGGGTGTCACCACCCCATATCATTCCATGGGTATCGTAAGAGGGAGCATATTATGCAGAAAACAACACTGTAAGAAAAGGAAAACTTGATACAAACCTATACCAACCCGTTTGGCCACCGTGGTATAGTAGGCCAATTCCTCCTTTCAAAGGAGAGGCCTAGTCCAGCAGTGGACAGTTAAAGGCTATGATGATGATGATAAAATTCAAAATGATGCTCGGGATTTGCCGCGGAATCCAACACCCAAACGCAAGCAAATAATATAATAGTCTGCGCCTTTTCCGTATCAAGATTACAGAGCACGCTTCATACATCACTTTCCACATAACTTAGTTCACAAAAACAGATGGCAGTCAATACTAAAATTTATTTATACCGGCACGCGTATTCGACCTGACATTTTAACAATAAACAGTAATTTATGAGGAAAGCCACTCTCCAACTTGTGCAATAGTGTGTAAACACATAACTCTCCTTAACACAGTTGGGTAACATTTAGTACCTTGACTAAACATGTTAGTATTTAGGTATAATTTCCGGCACGATCGCTTATTCATAGTTTCATACATGTACGATGACATAAATTGTTGTGAAAGTTCTTGCTTTTGAACTTTTTTTAAAGAATTCTGACTGTTGTTTGCAAGGTTAATACGTGGTTTTATGTTTGTATATTTTGCTTAATGTGTATGTAAACAAAAGTTGTTTTCACAAAAAATCCAGCGCAATGCTAAAAAGACTTTTCTTTTTAATTTTACGGTAGCACCGGTAAATATCTGGTTAGACCAGTAAGCGGACCCCGTGCTCTAAGACATGAAAGCAACCGGGATACTGTTAGGACGACGATGGTGAGGCTTTTAATTAGTTCTATAATTATCATAGCAGCGTCATCCAAACACACAATTTCTTGTTTAATTTTGGAACTAGACCAGGAGCCCAATTCTGCTAAATAAATATAGTTTCGATATCATGTCAGTGTCATACTTACGTCACAAAAAGCGTATTCTAAATTATCTGATAATTGAACGAAGTTGTTACGAGATTGTAAATTGAAACAAGTGTCAAAATATGTGTCAACGACGAACTGTTTATTTCAAATTATACGATAATGTCATTAGGTTATCAGAATACCGCTTCTGAGTCCATTCAAAATATAATATCAATGTCATATAAAAATAGGAGAATTGGCCCCCAGATTTCTCAGAATATAAGAAGTGCACACCGTACACACAGCGACAATTCAAGCATGGCAGTTGCAGTACATACAATTTTAATACTTATTTCCTACACCATAAGGACCAATGATCAAAGAGTCGAGTGAATGATGATTGCCGTGATGACTAGCCGTGTGAACAAGTAGAAATGCCTCCAGTTTAGTAAGCTGTCACGCTTGACACTATCCTAGAGCCAACTCTTACTTCCTCAGGCGACAAAATGTCATTGACCTTGCTAAAACTTAAAAAAAACTTTACACGTTTGCGTTTGCGTTGTAAAATTACGCTGTCAAGTTTTGTAACACTAATGTGTATTGTATAAGTAGTGCGCCATTATAATGATTGTGTAACTTGTTTTTGACCTCACATTCATATGCACATTTTTAGCACTAGGATTTAAAGAAAGTCCTATTCAAGTTGCTACAACTTTAAAGATATTGTACTTTTAATCTAAGCTAATATAAACTAGGCTTTCACATTTGAGCAGATTGATATGAAATGAAGCTCCGAAACAGTTGAAGAAGGCATCGCCTTTCGTTGCATTTGCCCGGTATTTTCATTTTGTATCTACATAAAAGCAATACACCTATATAAAATTCTTGCCTTACTAACTGCCAGATAATGCACCGCCGAAACATGACAAACGCACTAAATAGGGGTGCCCTGAAATTTTCACGAGAACGGGAAGAAACGAAAACACAAGAAAAATAGTGCAGAGGTAGCTGGTACCTCTAGAAACTATAGGTTTAAAAGCGTGATGGCATAGAGGCAATTAGTAGATAATTGTTGTAACTAGAGTTAAAATCTATGATTTTTCTTGTTTATAAGTCAGACACACACATTGCGAGGGTGACCGAAGCAACAGAAATTGAAAATTATGTTCAGGGCACATATGACATAACACTCTTTAAAAATCTTCCCAGACCTGTCTCACACATGCTACCTACATTCAACTTGAGCAGGTTTGCCTGCTAAATATTTTCGGCCTGCTGTTTTATATTAGCAGTAAGATTTTCTTCTAAGCGCAAATGTATGCGCTGTAGATACTAAACATCTCTACTGCCTACTTAACAGATCTCTTTTCAGTAAAATTGGCGTGATCTACATCGTAGAACATTTGTTCCAGAGGTCTACTGTGCCAGCTGCGTCCGGAGATGGGTCAGTTCGGCGTGTACCAGCTGAACGCGACCACGGAGGGCTGTGACGTACGCACCGTCAGAGAACCAGTTGATATTTATATGCGTGAGTACTTACTGAAATATAAATTGCTGAACTTTATTATAATCAGGCTTGTAACAAACTGACCCAATGTTGCCTCGTAATGAGAAGGTTTAGGCCATAGACCACTACACTGGCCGAGTGCGGATTGGTAGACTTCCCATGTCTGTAAAAAGCATTATGGAGAACTTTCAGACATGCAGGTTTCCTCACGATGACTATATTATTATATTACTATATTACTTCGATAAAATAATTGTTCCAAGCCACGCGTTAACCTCTCACACACGTATAAGATACATCAACAATTCGAATAACTCAGCAATAGTACTCGAAACAACATATTCTATTTGTAATTTAACCTGTCCCAGATGTTGATCGCAATATTCCACGGTATAGTTTAAATAGCCAGCCTGTTTGAAAGGTTATCGTTTTATTTCGAGCACTATTTCCTTAGACCGCACAACGCTGTCCGAATCAATCGACCAAAAGGAGTAACACCTATGAAGCAATAGATACAAACGTATTGCATACAGATTCAGGTAACGGGGTAAGGAGGCTCAAGCTCAAGCTCGAATACAAATACAAATACTGCATCCTATTCAAATGTATGTATCAGATTGACAAAGATAAATTCTTGGGCTATTGTGATCCCCAAGTCATTTCACACGTAAAATAATGATCATGTTTATCAGCTAAATCATCTTTGTATTTTCATACAGAGACGCTTCAAATCAGCTGTAGAGTAGATAATATACAACTCTTTTATGTAATTACAGAGTTTTCTTAGCAGGCATTGGTAATGTTAGAGATAATTCGGTCTACTAAGTATTTAGGTGCTCGTTAACGATCTCTAAAACACTTCGACGATGTGCAGAGATGATTGAGTTGTACAACATGATCATTATTTTACCGTTTACTTGTATGAGTTTATTATACTGTTATCAATTTATCATGTATAAAACCACGTTTTTTGAATATTTATCTATTATTTTATAGACTCACGCCTGTAATGCCCGAAGGGGTTGGCAGGGGTGTTATATTACACCCACATTTTTTTAACATATCCAATGCTTTTTAAAAAACTGTATTACTTAATTTAATTTGTAACGTATCTTTCTATAAGATGTATCATTACTTTGACTGTTTATAGTGAAAATATTTAGAGACCAGCATAGCCCAAGAATTCAATTTCGTCGATCTGGTAATTACATTTTTAATCTAAGATAGTAAGTTAAAATTTGATAAGTATTCCTTATATTATCTAGTTAGCGATATTTTTGATCTCCCTATTAGCCCTTGGTTAGCAGAAAAAAGCACGACTATAGTGTAGTTCTCAGAATCAAATAAAAACTTAACAAAAATACTATAGGAAATACACTCAACAGAGACCGTGTTGAGTTCATTTTCCTAACCGAACGAAACTCTTCGAATGAATCGAACGCTTTTTTGCATATACATCTAAGGGAAAGTCAGTAATTTCCCTTATCGAGCTGGCCCATTCATACATGCATTTAATAACGTGCAGTACAATAGGTGGCGCGGAATCTCGCTGCGTATCTCGAGACCCTTGACACACATCACCGTATCATTGTCCTTTTCAATTTGAGAGCTGACATGTGATTATGCATATCTGCGATCTTACCTATTTGTGTATTTATGACATCTCACCGCCGGCGCCGTATCTTTACTCGAATTTATTTTCATTTTATCATCAACTTTATACATACTTTATCATTTTGAACGACCAGTTATTTAAGATTTATACATCTTTAAGGGTTTTTTTAACTTTTCGATTATTAGGCCTTATAATAATTATTATTCGCAAAAACTTTTGCTCTTACTTGTGTCTACATTTGCGTACATTCCTATTTCCCTTCAATAAAACAAGCTAATTTTAAGAGCAGGCATTCCGAATTTTATGCTATTTTGAAGCGATATTCTGAAACAGTCATAGATACTAGGAAAGTGAAACTTCAGCAAACAATTATTTAGGCCCTTGTCTGTCTTTGTTCAAGAACAGATACATGATTAGACGATATTCGCTCGATAACATTTTCATTTGAAAATCACACTACTTGCAAAGCAAATTCAAAATATTTGAATAAAATATTCACTGTTCTTTCTGAAGTATACAATAAACATAAAAGAAACCTACGTTTTAGTGTAGTTCAAGACATTTTTTCTGTAGGACAAATATTACTATATTAATAAACAACACAAGATTTTCAACTTTTTCCATGCTTGAAATGGTTTGACCCACTTTACGCCCGCACCCGATATTTAACGTTATTTCTGATGTCATAGCGTTTACTTCAGCCGGGTGCGCTAGCTTGTCACTCGAGCTACGCGCTCCGTCCGACGTGGACGTGTATCGCGTTCGCGCGCAACTATAGGTATTTTTATTACGATTTGTTTCGTAAAAAAAGAAATAAAACATAAAAAATAAAATGGGTAACAAGGTAAATAAGAGATCTTATGTTAAAAAATAAAAAGAAACTTGACTTATTGAAGAATAATGCTAGAATCATGAGATATGCAAAGGTTTGTTATCGAATTTAATTTACCTAATATTTTGATAAAGTATTAGAACTGGGAACTATGGAGTCGATTTCATCTATGCAAAATTATAAAATAAGCTTTATATTATTATGTTACTATCAACATGATTATATTTTCGTGTCATGTTCGTTTTATTTATCCCTAATAGATTTACAGATTTTTATTTTAGTATTAGATTTTCACAAATTCCTATCATGTAGATATTTTAAAAATATTTTTTTCTACGAAATTTCGATACCTACAAGCCCGGTTTCCACGGTTACCGGCCACACTTGCTCGCCGTGATGGCCAATTTTCTTTATTTAAACACTAGTTGAGCCCGCGGTTACACCCGCGTTATTTAAGGCTACTGTTCCGCTCCCGTGGCTCATAGCGTGATGTTGCATAGCCTTTAGCGTTACTCGATAAATGGGCTATCTAACACTGAAAAGCACTCGCTCTTTCTAATCGGACTAGTAGTTCCTGAGATTAGCGCGTTCAAGCAAACAAACAAACTCTTCAGCTTTATATGTATATTAGTATTATCCGATACTCGCGACTTCATTCGTGTGGAATATGAAACTATAGTAATCTAAACATATAAACAAAATTCAAGTGTCTCTGTGCTTTCAAAATAACTAAGTCTTTTTAGGGTTCCGTACCTAAACGGTAAAAACGGGATCCTATTACTAAGCCTCCGCTGTCTGTCTTTCTGTCTGTCACCAGGCTGTATCTCATAAGCCGTGATAGCTAGAAAGCAGAAATTTTCACAAATTATGTATTTCCGATGGCGCTATAACAACAAATTCTAAAAATGAAAATATTAAGGGGGGTCCTATACATTAAACGTGTTTTTTTCGTATTTTTTGCTCAATATTACTAACGGTAACAGGTAGACGCTTAAAATTTTCACAGAATATGAAGTTGAATATTACCTTTCAAAATAAATTATTAAATAAAAAAGAAATATTAAAGAGGGCGCCCATACACCAAACGTAATTTTTAAGCAATTTGTTACTTGATCTTAATAAAGAGGTAGAAACCTAAAAGATATTTAAGTATGCATACAACATACGTGATTTCCTTTCACAGATGATGGTACGGAACCCTTCGTGCGCGAGTCCGACTCGCACTTGCCCATTTTTTAAATTATATTATACATATAAGACCATATTACATGATCCAAAGGTTTTCTTTTTAAAGTTGTCTGTCTTGCTGTTTTTTCGGGGTAATCCTTGAAATGGCTAAACAGATTTGAATGAACTTTCAGTGAAAGATATAGAACTTTGTAGGGCAACATATTAGATGTAATTTGGTGCCAGTAGGTATGTACGTTTATATGTTTTTATCTTTATAATACCTATGTTTATAATTATGTCATAAGTCGTATGTAATATATCATATATGTTATATTATACGTCATATGACGTATGTCATACGTTATATAAGTTATATGTTATTATAACATATATATGTTACATTTTATATGTTATGTTATATGTAGTGATCGGATAATCGGATGCATATTTACCTAAAGTTGAGGTGTTGGCTATTATGGAATGCACTTTTGAATCGAAAAATCTCGGGATTACGGAATAGACAAATTAAGTTTTTTTATTATTGAATCAAATCGGGTGTAGGTAAATTTACTTATTTTAAATTTTGTACCAAAAAGAGGTCTAAAAATAAAAAAATCCTCTTAATTTTTTTCAATTTTCAAAATATTTATCTCAAACGAATAATAAATAAGAATTACAACGAAAAAAACATTAAATCTCTTAATAATTATTAACTTACATACAACAGCACCCACTGCCTACCATTCCTCTTACACTCAACATACTCATAATTTGATGGGGAGCTTAATATTAACTTCAAGTAAATACACATTAATAATTATGTAATCCCGGAGACCAGTTTCTTATTAAATAAAAACCAAATGTTAAAGACGTCGTTTCCTCACCATGTTACAGAGTAGTTTCAAATTCCCGAATTTCTGGAATCCCGGGTTTTATATTTGAAACACTATGTTTTAAGAAGCCGCTTCCATAATATCCTAGCCAAAAATGAACTTTAGGTGAATATGCATCCTATTATCCGATCACTGGTTATATGTTTATATTATATGCTATATGTTATATGTTGTATGTTGTATGTTGTATGTTATATGTTATATGTTATATGTTATATGTTATATGTTATATGTTATAAGTATGTTATATGTTATATGTTATATGTTAAATGTTTAATGTTTAATGTTTAATGTTTAATGTTAAATGTTTAATGTTTAATGTTTAATGTTTAATGTTTAATGTTAAATGTTTAATGTTTAATGTTTAATGTTTAATGTTTAATGTTTAATGTTATATGCTATATGTTATATGTTATATGTTATATGTTATATGTTATATGTTATATGTTATATGTTATATGTTATATGTTATATGTTATATGTTATATGTTATATGTTATATGTTATATGTTATATGTTATATGTTATATGTTATATGTTAAGTATATGTTTTATGTTTTATGTTTTATGTTTTATGTTATATGTTATATGTTATATGTTATATGTTTTATGTTTTATGTTTTATGTTTTATGTTTTATGTTTTATGTTTTATGTTTTATGTTTTATGTTTTATGTTTTATGTTTTATGTTTTATGTTTTATGTTTTATGTTTTATGTTTTATGTTTTATGTTTTATGTTTTATGTTTTATGTTTTATGTTTTATGTTTTATGTTTTATGTTTTATGTTTTATGTTATATGTTATATATTATATGTTATATTATGATTATGTCACAAGACTCATCACCAAGCCGAAGTCTACTCGTTTTGCACATCATGCCAAGTCATACTACGCGAAAATAATACCTTGGAAACCAAATATTTTTTGTTGGCTTAAAAAATAGACACTCGTACGAGTTTATTTTACGAAAATTAAAATCATAATTATATTGGTCAATCATTCATTACGAACATTTTTTTTACTTTATTTATTTGGAAGAGCGAGCTCGAAATACCTACATCGCCGTGTTTTTTTTTACTTTTTCCTCAGGAACGCGTAAAGGTAATAAACTGAAATGTATACCAAATACTCAGTTCTTCTGTCCCTAGGACAATAGACTAAAAATCTGTTCTAAGTCTATGCATTAAAAAGATACAGCCGTTTATGCCGCAAATTTTCGACGATTGGTCGTAAGTATTAGATACTAGTTTTACGATTTGTGACTTTATTACTAGGTATCATGGTTGTAATTAGGTTGAACTTAAAACTGTTTTAAAACATTCGTCTCCGTTTGGTAGGAATCAAATGTAGATGTATAAGCGTGTACATCCGTACATCATCCGTACATCATGTACATCCGTGAACATGGCGCTTGCAACAGTGCCGACATATCGGTTACTTCATATAAAGGTACGTGGTATATATCCTGAAAGACAATTTAAAATAAACACCCTAATTAATCTTAAAAAGGCGTGATTTTCATAGCCGCCGCCTATGACACCTTCGGAACGACGTCAAAGCCGCACCCCAAGAAAAATGCAATCCGTTTTATAATCGCTGATTATTGTAATATAATAAGTGAGTTACATTGTAATATCAATGTAACGTAGCCGTTGTAATTAGATATTAGTAAATTATAAATAAGAACTTCTCTTTTTTATGTCATAATATGCACGCATGGCATAGTGATTTCAGAGGTCTTCTTGGCACTTGGCATTACGCCGTGGTCGTAGGTTCGATTCCCACCTGAGACAACACTGTGTGATCCACATATTTGTTATTTCGTGTCCGTTGATGTATGAAAGTAGTATAAAAAGAAACATATCATTAATATAAATAAAATAAATTAGTAATAAGACATTCTGAAACAAGATTTCACAGCCTATGGCTTTGACTACAACTACAACATGTCGCATAAATCAATTGAATTATTCATATTTCTGCCTTTTATGGCATATTTTAGTCAATTTATTATCATATCATAAATAACTATTCATAATTCAAAAAAATATTAAATACATAAAGTCGTCTCTACTCCAATAGAAGCCCGCGTAGCGAGACATTCATTCACCTCGCGCAGCGGCGAGCTGCGGGGTGAGGTGGCGGCCCGGGGCCGCTAGCGGGGAGAAAAGGCGGAGCTTACGCAAAACATATTTCGGAATGCCTGCTCTTAATAGAATTACCACAGTCAAATAATCCATACACTCGTTCGACGAACGCGTCTAGACGGGTCAATCGTGCGGGGGGCAAGAGGTGAGACGCGGGAAGAGCGGTACCTAGTTACGTATGTCGCCTTAGTTCCTAACTAGGTACATATTTTTGGGGGCTGGCGCGTGCTTGTTTTTTGTTCGTTACTTATTTATTTGCTTCTGAATATTAATTAAGATGGTGCATACGACTTGTGCTGTGAGACATTGCAATGCTTTATGCTGCTTAAGGATTACAATGAATAAGGATATAAAAAATCTGCGATTTCATCAATTTACTTACACCAAAAAAAAATTTCATTAATTATAATTGTTTTTATTATTTTGAAATGTATAACCACTTGAAATAATGTGCACGTACCTCCTAATCTACTAACATTTTACAATATCTCATGTTGGCTAAATCACAGAATAAAGTAGTAATTTACTGTACGTAAACAACATGGCAGACGTAAGAAAATATGCGTTGTAAGGAAATATTCGATTCAAGTTTCATTTAATTTTCATGCAATAAGTACCTAGTATCTTCGTATTAGGTAAGTACATTTTTTTTTAAAGACAACTCCCGCACTAGGACTAAATCCTGTGTCGCGGGGGACTTTACAAACATGCAACCAACGGACACAATGAACACCCAGACTTGAAACAACAATTTATGGATCACACAAAGTGTTGTCTCGTGTGGGGATCGAACCCACAACACTCGGCGTGGTGTCAAGCAGTGAGGCGGCCGCTTAAACCACTACGCCAACCGTGCCACAGAATAGATAGTTCTTACGAACAGAAGCACCACTTCGCAAACCAATTTATAGAAATTGCGACTCTTGCTACTAAGCAAGAAAGTGCAATTCAGCTCGCATGGGCACTCAGTACCTAACGCGATATTGACCTAACTATTCCCGCTCTTTTCTAACACATAACGCTGTCGCTGTCGCTAGCTGTCGCGCTAGGGTTGTCGACTTGCCGCTGCTACTATAATATTTATTCATCGTCTATCTACCTACTTGACCACGTACCTAATAATAAATATTTATACTATAAGTATCCTATCCCACTATTTGAGCTCGTAGAACGAAAACCACAAAAATTTTGGTGGTTTACATTTTCACTATACTAATTCTTAGTTATTTCCTAAACGCGTAGACCGATTTACATGATTCAAACAGATAAAATGGTTTTTGAACTAGATCTTTAATTTGACACCATAATCGTTGAGATATCTCAACAAATAAAAAGTACAATTTTCAAGTTGCTCTCGTAAAATAAATAAAATCAAAATTTCAAGTTGCTTTCGACACACATCCGTTAAATGAGCAATACTTTGCACCAGATTTGTGATGTGAACATTTTTGTTGTTCACTATTAAAAATTCACGTTATTAGCTAGCCCTGCGCGCGAGCGGTGACGGCGCGGCGTGGAAGCCGCGCGAAAGTGTAGGCACTTATCGCTGTAGGTACGGCCGAGTGAAGGAGGCCTGACCGTGCAGTCAAATATTACTATGTTTCTTGGTAACGGCGCGTCCTAGCTCAAAAATAACCATATTTTTGGCCCTCTTTTATAAACCCCACACGTGTTTTGCGTAATCTCATAGCCCGGTCACCCATCCATAAAATGACCGTGATGTCTATTGCTTTACTTTAACGTAGTTTGCTCGAAAATAAATCTGCAAAATACCTACTTCATATCGATGACATAGGCTCTTCAAGCTCATCCCATGGTTACCCATCCATTCAACGACTGCTATGTCAATTGCTTTATTTTAACTTGGTTTGTACGGTAAAGACCTAATGAAAAATGCTTCATATCCTTAATCCGTCTCCCACGACATCTGCGGGATGAAATAGTTGCTGACTGACACTTTGTATGCAAACCTGTCACCGCACGAAAAAATGCATACTTACTGTTTTATAATATTTTTTTATTTATCGTTAATTATTGTAATATTGCAAGATTTAAAACATAGTGACTGCGGATTAAGGATGAATGGGTACTCGTCAAATGCCTCCTTTATGCTGATGATCAGGTAATACTTGCATCTTCAGCGGAGGAGTTGCAAGAGATGGTAGCAATCATGCATGGTGCGTTAGAGAGGAAAGGAATGAAAGTGAATGTAAGTAAAACGAAAGTTATGGTTTTTGAAAAGGAGGAATGCGTTACGGCTTGTAATGTTTTGATCGATGGACAGCGAGTGGATCAAGTGAATGAGTTTGTATATTTAGGTACGCTGTTTACAAGAGATGGTAAGAATGTAGAAGATATTGAAAGGAGAGTTAATGCAGGTAATAGTGTGAATGGAGCTCTGAAAGCGTTTATGAACAGTCAAAACGTGTCCAAAAAGGCACGTTTGGCTGTACATAGAGGCGTGTTAGTGCCTACCCTTATGTATGGTAGTGAAAGTTGGGTATGGCAGAAGAGATTTGAAAGTAAAATAAATGCTGTAGAAATGAGAGCACTGAGAAGTATGTGTGGTGTGTCTTTGACCGACAGAGTAAAGAATTGTGTGATACGAGAGTCGTGTGGGGTAAAAGAAGATGTAGTGACAAGCATTGAGAAAGGCATGTTAAGATGGTTCGGGCACATGGAGAGGATGGATGACGATAGACTGACAAAGAAGATATATAAGGCAAGTGTGAATGGAACAGGACAAAGGGGAAGAAGTTCTCTGACCAGATTGGAGACATCCTGAAAAAAGGACAAGTCAGAAGTACCCTTAACAGAAGAGCATGCATGAGAAACTTGATGGGAGTGAGTGAAGCAAGTGAGGTATGTCAGGATCGTTGCAAATGGCGTTCCGTAGTCTCTGCCTACCCCTCCGGGAAACAGGCGTGAGTCTATGTATGTATGTATGTAATAAATAAGTGATTTACACTATAATATTCATGTAGCGTAGCAATATTGTAATATTTTTCTATAATAAATAGACGGTGTTTGAATAAGTAGGTATTGTTTACATGTGGCAGCCCTAGCCTCCTTACCCTTGTCTAGACGTTGTCGGCTTTTCCTTCGAGATCAAAGGCGTCAAACTACTGTATGTCTTTATACTGTGGAATTACTACTACTACCAAAACGGTATCTGGTGATGTCAAATCAATAAGCAGCAGATTCAGTAGGTAGCTACTAGCCTCTATTAGGTTGTCTCTGAGTTCAGAATAATTTCGCTGCTTAAATGAGTGAAATCTCTCGTAATTATTCAGCAACATCGCAATCCTTAACAACATAAATTACTCAATATGATATAGATACCAGGACCAATTAAAAATAACAATGCAACAGTAAGACCCAAATGCTTTGATTTCGTTAGGAATTCGTTCCAAATATTTAAAGCAGTATGCGGAATAGAGCACACTGCCTATTCGTTTTACATAATAAATAGTACAATCCTTTGTTAGAGGTACAGAGCCTTCCTTTATTTTCCTCTACATGGAAATGATGAAGGTCCACGTACTAATACTAGGTAGTTAGAATCGATTAAGTTAAGTGCAGATAATTCAATGGACCTGACCCGAATGCGACTGTAACATAACTATTGTGTGTCAAGACCTTGGCAATTATATATAGTTACTAGCTGACCCGGCGAACTTCGTACCACCATATTTTATTTCTCTAGATTTTTTTGATTTTTTTGGACCAAATTGTGAATCTAAACCATTCTCACATCCCCTTGAACACACACAAAAAAAATATCAAAATTGGTCCAGTCGCTTGAGGAGTTCAGTGACATACACACGCACACTATAAATATATAATAAAGATTAGAGAGAAAATACTATGACAGAGAGACAAGCATTACAGTATCTTTCATGTCAAACGTTTATTTTGCCATGAAAATTGGTTGTATTTTATAACGTTATTCTTTTCGATAGAACGATGTTTGCTGGCAGGGTCTTTTTGATCAAAGGACCTAGGTTTAAACAGAGCCTTAGCCCAGTGAAGATACCATCAGACTACGTCATGAAGATATTCATTATCTCCCTACCGAACCCTTGAATATTCTGACGCTAGTTTAAACCATGGAATATCGCTTTGCCTTTCGGTGCAGTGGTCAGACGGCAGTCGCTCTGTGGAGAAGCTCATCATCATCAGCCTTTAACAGTCCACTGCTGGACTAGGCCTCTCCTTTGAAAGGAGGAATTGACCTACTATACCACGCTGGCCAAACGGGTTGGTATAGGGTTTGTATCAAAGTTTCCATCTCTTACAGTGCTGTTCTCTGCATGATATGCTCCCTCTGTCGGCTCTTACGACACCCATGGGATGATATGGGGTGGTGACAATCCGTATTCTTAATCCGTCACCACACGGACAAGCTAATATTCTGTCAAATCTTGTCATACTGGTAAGCGGATTCCAAGCTCCGAAAGCTGGATACCATCTAAATAACTTACATGAGCAAACTTTAGATAACATGCAAACCGATAGTACGTTACACACTTCTTAAGAAAAGCAATTAAAACTGATTTCTTCACATTTGTAATAATTACATGTTCACCTTCACCACAAATACAATGCAATAAATAATGAAAGCAAACCAACAAAATAATACCATAAGTTGATTGTGTTGAGTAATAACTTGATAAGATAAACTAGTCACGCACTAATAGACGGAGAAAACTGTGAAAATCTGGCGAAACTAATATCAGCATGGCTGCCATGGCCTTAGAGAAAGTCATTGTTCACTAAACCCATAGTGATGTTTGATTAAGTCACAGCAAGAAAATAACCGATTAAGTTACCAACGTCGTTGAAAGTTACCAGATAATTTATAAATTATAACTGTATAGGTATAAATGTGAATTATTGTTGAGGTTGCGTTGCAATTCTGTGAAATTGTTACTTTCAATTTTGTTGAAAGAGATGTAATTTTTTATTGATGTTATTATTGACAACTTACTGACGATTGTTTAGAAGAAATAATAGGAAAATTGTATTGGTTAAACGCGCTCGTATAAGTGGATCAAATAGCCGAGGGCATAAGGTCTTCGGATTGACTTGAGTAACCCCACGTAACCAAGAGATCTACTCTTTAGAACAAAGATATTTTAAGAAGACAATGCAAGGGATTGTCGGAATGAGGCTTTACAAAAAAGTTTAAACGAGTTACAAACCTAACCGTGGAATAACTATCTAACTGTGGATCGTGTAAAATGGGCATTGACATTTGACACATACAAATTAGCAAACCAACGACCGAAACTGCTAAATTTAAGCAGCATTGCTACCGAACTGTGAGAAAATAATGATGAACAACAAACTAAGAAAACTGCTGGACCAGTCAAGAACCTTATGTCTATACTAATATAAAAAAGCTGTTTTTTTTTTTTCATTTTTTGTTAGAACGCGCTGATCCAGGGCCGTGAAAGTTCCATACATGGATAAATTTCATATAATCAGCGCCATCTACCGATGAGGGCAAGAACTAAAGAAAAAGCGACAACTGAACGGTCATTTCGCCAACATAAATAATATCTGCGTGGCGCAGTGGGAGCGTGCTCTGCTCATAAATTAGATGTCCGGGGATCGAATCCACGCTTACCAAGAATTATATTTTGTGATTTTTATTTTTTTTACTTTTAAATTGCATATTTTACATAATAGTTGTCATTTACTTATTTATTAACACCGAAATTCAACATTTATTTTATTTTGAAAAATGAATCCGCTACTAACGCCATCTATACGATCGGAATAAAAATAAAATTGTTTGTACGCCATCTAGCGTAGAGGATGCCTATTGAACTTTTTCCTTAGAGGGAGTTGCGCATCTATACCAGTATATCTGTATAATCTATGCACTGATCTCAGGAACGACTGGTTCGATTTCAATAATTATTCTTGTGTTGGGTAGACATAGGCTTTAGGCATATAAAATAATTTTATGAACAACGGCTGCTGAATAGTAACCCTAAATAAGGCGAGTGTAATCGTGGGCTTAGCTAGTATTTAAATAAATTCTTGGGTGATAACCGTGTCGATTTCCCATAAGTATATTGGATTTCTATACAAAACAAAAATGTATAAGTATCCGTAGTGTCGATAGTGGTGTTATAACTAAAGCTTTAATATGTAAATGAAAAGAATAGGATTTTCTTATATTTTACCTAATAGACATCAGACCGCCTGTACTTAACGTCTTACTACTACTACAAATGCTAATTTGGAGGATATACCAAAATAAATCCATAATAACATCCTCATTTTTCGCATACATCATCATCTTATCAGATGGCTAATAAAGAAAAACACAGCTTCAATCTCGACAGGCCAGCGTTTAGTAGTGTATCGTGGGCGAGAGCGGTTGTTGGCCCGAATGCTTTATCCACTCGATTTGTCTTGATGAGTGCCATCCGGAGACGAGACACGACCCAGAAACAAGACACTGACTTACCATTGTATATATGAGAGCACAAGTTTATCGCTTCGGCATCCTATACTGCGGTTATTGTAACTAATTTAAATGTCAATGCGATGATTTCAATTGAAAGGCGTGTTGGAATTAATGTTGAGGAATGTTTTCACTGCAGCATGTAGCCTTTTTCTTTGACATTATTATTATGAATTATCCAAAATAGTAATTACACTCTTTAATGATAAACATGTTTAATAATGGTACTCATGGTAGGAATAGGTGTGTCACCCATACTGACTGCACGGATACCGTAGGGGTCGCCTTGGCTTAAAGTATAAGTACTTTACACCATTCGTTGAATGGTACCTATAATGTGGGCGTAGTCAAAATAATAAAAAATCACATCCACATTTCACTTGTTATGCTTCCGATCTCGTATAATTTAGGCCAAGTTGATTGCGTCTATCAAACAATGTCGGGCTCCAGAACAGCTAATATAAAGGCTATTGACAGTTTCCTGCAAAGAAAAGGCATATGTTTTTTACGAATGTAAAATACAAAATGTAATTAGGTATTACAATAATATTTTTATATTCCATGTCTTCGTGATCACGGTAAGCTGTAACCTCTTTAGAAGATTTTTGCCACTTTATGACAAAGACTGACAAATCATCATCATCATCATTATTTTCAGCCTTGTTTATCCTTAATCTATCCCAGCTTAGGCACTTTCTTATTGTTAGAAGTCAAGAGTGGATAGCAGTCTTGACATGTATATTCGAGAACATTATTGCGAATATTCGGACATACAGGTTTCCTCAAGGTGTTTCTCTTCGCAGAGTCAAAACGACTTATGTTAAATAAAATAAATTCTTATCTATTTATTGTGAAATGTGCTTCAAAGTCCTCTGATTTTGCAGCTATCATTTAAACTGCCATTATGAAAATACGGAAAATAGCTAGTTATGGTATAAAAAAGTAAACATTCACACCATCATAAATGTCGTTCGCCGCTTTCGCCTATCAGCAACGGTGCATAAATATGATGAAATGCGCAATAAGTGTTGATGGATATTCCAATTTATTGCTTTAATTAAATAATATTTACATAACCAACAGTCACTTTACGTCTTAGTCTTAGTCTTATGAAACAATTTTACAATAAATAAATTCAATACCAACAGTTTCCTTAGGTTCTACAATGAATATTTATATTTTATGGTCTATTCGATAGTCATATTTTTACCACATTCTGGTTTTGTCACACTTAACTATCAGGAAGAGTTTTTACTTTAAGAACCTCAATAATATTTACAAATTACATTTCATAAAAACGCTATCCAAGCAAACAAACAATATGACAATATGATAAAAAAAATATAACTTCATACTCAGGACATCTTTCTTCAAACCTTAACAGCAAATATATGGTGACTTAGAGCAATCTCTAGACAACTTGGTCAAGCTACCATACATTGTGTAGAACAGATCCCAGAAAGCCATCCTGTCTTTGAACACTCTCCCTTCTAATCGCATGTCTGTGTCGATGACTAAGGTAGGCCTTCTCTCTTCTGTGACGGGTTCCCATTTGACAGGGATCAGATCTGATGGCTCGTCAGGCGTCGGGTTTCTGAAAGGAGAATATTTATCGGTTTGAAAAAGACGGCCTAGATAAAGCTAGTTAACATTTTTGACATTCAAGCAACGCGGACAAAATACATCCAGAACTGGTTAATCTAAAAAAAATGCCTGCACTGTGTTTCATAGTACCTATAACTATATAACTATAGTATAACGTGTTAGCAATATTTAATTAATTAAAATATTAAAGGGGCTACATTTACGCATAAGACTGCATATATATGCGTCTCAGCTGCACATTTTCTTAAAACGTGTCTTTACGATAAAGATGCTTTCGAAACAATATTATGAACGTACCCATATTTTACAAAATTGGTCCACAGCTTAGTCACCCGATCTGTAATGAGTTGATCTTCTTCGCTTTTCTGTAAGTTACTTGCTCCCGAGTTGAAAATGTAACCGAGTTCGGCAGAATGTCCTGCTCCCTGCGCGTCAGCGTTGCCAACATAGCTGAACAAATATTCATAAACTACGCTGACGTTTTCTTCTAACAGTTTTGTTACTTGTCTTTCTGATGGATGATTGTGTCCGAAGTCTGATTCAAACTTTTCTAAATCAGTAATTACATCTTCTGATACAGTACTATCGCCAATATAAAAACGCCTAACAATTTTCGCAGCGTTTTCTAATTCGGTATCGGCGAGATTGAAATTACTTTTCAATTTGTCATAAAATGGATCTGATTTGAAGTAATCACTGGTCAATGAATCACGTTCCAGGCTGTTATAACCAATCAGTACAGACGTTCTGCTAACTTTCTTTTCATTAGAGAGTTCATAAGGATCGGTTTCCACAATATGTTCCATATCACTAAAAGATCTTTCTTTGCAGGGTTTCAGTTCTAGGTTTAATTCGTAAGCGGCCGCAGTAACTAGCTCATGAGAAGTAGCTGTAAGGAACTTGAGCGCTTCTTCTGTATCGGTAGTATTAAGTCCCAAATGACTAGCTATTTTTTTAGCGGCATCAGCATCAGAGTTGACGAACATGCCTTCGCTTTGAGGTGTACCACTCTCAATGATAGCTTTTTGGAATAGTCTGTCTTTATCAGAATACATGTGTAGTAGAACTGAAGTAGCTCCTGCGTCTTGGCCTGCGACTGTTACATTGTAAGGATTTCCACCGAACGAAGCGATATTCTTCTTGATCCAGTTTAAAGCTGTGTATTGGTCTTTGAGTCCTTGGTTTCCTGCTACGCCGGGGATATCGAGGCACATGAAACCGTACGGGCCCAGACGGTAGTTGATAGCGACAACGACAACATCGTGTCTGACCAAGTTTGCTACTCCATGGTCTCCACTGCTCCCACGAGCAAAGTCTCCCCCGTGAATCCAGACTAGAACTGGTAGAGGGTTGGAGGAGCTGGCTTTGAAGGGCACGTAGATGTTCAGACGAAGGCAGTTGAGTTCTTCGTGGTCGTTGGGTGTATGCTCGTTGGTCATTTGTGGGCACTTGACCGTTCCATCGCTGGCTGTGTAGATTATTTCTTTGAATGCTGGCGGGTCTTGAGCCGGCTGGAAAATTAAATATAAATATTATTAGAAAAGCTATGTAAGGAAACATGTATGAAATCGGCACGGTATGGGTCTTCAAAAAAATAAGCAACAAGTGTAAAAAAGTAAAAACTGGCTTAATTTTATGAGTATTAAAGCGATTTATCTGTCACTGAACTAGATACCTATAGGGTATATATCTATTGAGAAGAGAGTGATAATTTTTTAGCTGCCGATATGTGTTATCAATTGAAGAGTCCTCTGCGTGTATATTGAGTGATAATGCCTCAAGTATTGTTGCCAACCATCAAAATCCCCCGATGTAAATAATGTTATCGAATTTGAAGTACATTTGAAATATTTGCTTAAGAAATATCTAAAGGGTTTTAGTGTACTACAATTTGAACAAACGATGTCACGGTCAGTCATACAGTTGCGTAATATAGTGCAATTATTTATTGTCATTTGAAGACACACATCGAAGGTACTGATTCTTTTGTGGCGATTGTCAAAGATAATAACGACAGTCGGGAGTCGGGACCGACCATGGCAACAGCTTGGCTTGCTCTCAGAGGCACAGAGCAAGAAACAATGAATAAGAAAATTGAATATGTATGTCAAATTGCACATATTAAGTACGACAAGTCAGTGGCGCGAGTAGTCATGGGAACCCAAGACCTGCTTTGGCAGTCGATTGCTGCCCCTACAGAGCTATCACTGCTTGTTGTTGCACAGAATATGTCTAATGTATAATTTTCTTGATTTGTTGAGATTTATTTTATATTATCTGATCTGTTACACCCTGATATGTTGCAGTACGATTTTCTATTGCTGTTATAGCTTTCTAACCCTCAGGCTTGGTAGAATTGTATTTCTTTTTCGAACTACCTTTATGAAACATGGCTGCTTCATTGCAACTGTTGCAATCTATAAATAACTGCAACGCACAATATGTTACATTGTATTATTAAAAAAAGAGATCACTTTCCCGCCACATCATCATTTAATGAGTTCGATAACCCCATCATTATCGACCTGTAATGGCCATATTAATAGACAGTGCGATGTAAAAATAGTAGTGACGATTGAACGGCGCTATAGATTATGAGGTCAATCAATTGCTGGTGCGATCACATTGTGGATAATTGGATAATTATGCCAAGGGAAGAGCCGTAGTAAAAAAGTGTACAAGTCGTGCCAATTATTATTTTTTGTCGACAGCCTTGGTCACCATGGCCTATCATGCAGCAGGAACGCAGGTTTTATTTCACGACACAGCAATACACTGAATGACATTCTCCGTCGGGATCTTGTCACCGCTGGCGTTCCAGCCCAACTTCAACCTCAGGGCTTGGCACGCAACGATGGTAAAAGACCAGATGGAATGTCTCTACTGCCTTGGAAGTTGGGTAGGCCTTTGGTATGGGACGCAACGTGTGTCGATACCCTTGCGCCATCTCATCTTCCGAGCACAGCGGGTTGTGCGGGCGCTGCTGCTGTCACAGCGGAGACTCTGAAACGGCGCAAATACGTAAATCTCGTAGAGGATTATGTATTTGAGCCGTTTGGAGTCGAAACGTAGGGGTCATGGGTCCAAGCGCTAGAACTCTATAGAGAGCTTGCGAAGAGACTTGTCGACGCCTCGCGTGACCAGAAGGCTGGTATGTATCTAGCTCAAAATATTAGCATTGCCATACAGCGTGGCAATGCTGCCAGTCTTCTGGGCACGTTCCCAATAGACGGCGATGTGGTGGACTTTCACGACGCCCTTTGAATGTATATTTTCTTTTTGATCTGTATTGTATTTTAATATTTTAATTTAATTTTAGTGGCAGTATTTAAGTAGTTATAATTGGTTTATCCTAATATTAATTTATTTTGTTATATACAGGGTGTAAAAAGACCCGTAACGAAAACTGAAACCACATATTGTACTAATCATTACGAACATTTTTTTACTTCGGCACCATACCTGGGAAATTACTGGTTTAGGAGATATTGAGGCTCAAAGTTACTATAGAACTTTTGTAATTAGGTACAAAATCGATGCATTTACCGCGCCAACCTGTTCTAAGGATGTCCTATGCACCCATGGATAAGTAGGTATTTCGAAAATTACACGCGTGCACTTTTGATTGCGGTTTAAAAATGTGTCTATTTGAAAATAACAGTCATTTCCCAAGTTTTATTTTTGCTTAGTATGACTTGGTATGATGTCCAAAACGAGTAGACTTCGGCTTGGTGATGGGTCTTGTGACACCCTGTATTAAATAAATAAATTATTTTTATAAATACGCTACATGAACTGTACGTGTACGCGTAATGGACTGTGAGTTACTTTTTAAATTGCCTTTTTTTTCGACCGAGACAGCTTCTAACTGCCTCTGGAATTTTTTATGTTAGTAAAGCGCATCGGTTGGAAAATTTAGTGTAGGACGCGTTCGATTAAGTGGAGTGCCTATATACGCAAAATGGTTGGCAGTGGCTGGCCATGGAAAGTCATAAATCGGGTGCAGTGGCGTTCCATTGGAGAGGTTCCAGCGGTGAATTACGGCAGGCTGATGATGATGACGATGAAAGTGATTCAGTTCGATCGTAGTAAGAACTAAATTGTATTAACAAATACTTGCTATTATTTCCTATTGATAATAGTGATTGCTTTGCTTTTTGAATATTAAGCAGTTCATATTTATTTCGCAATGTGAAAGTGCAAAGGTTAAGCGTAAAGATGAATTCAAAGTTTAAAAAATAGAGGCGTGGCAGTCTACGTCCATCAAACAAAGGTCATGTTCGAGTGATTGGCTTTCTTAGAGCTCAAAAGTATTATTGAAAGGGAGGTAGCGAAAGTTCCAAATAGATCTATATTCTTTATTAAAATAGACAACTCGCATAATATGAGAGTTGTCTAATAAGGGATACAGCTTGTATCACGGAGGACTATACTAGATTCGTCAATTTGTGGAGCATTTAAAGCGTAGTCTCGTATGAGGATTGAAGGCACACTCGACGCTGTGTTATTGAGTAAGCCGGACGCTTAAACCAATGAACCATACTAAACATGCGTGCAGTTAAGGTTTCTGTACTGAGCATCAGGGCCTATGCCAGATATTGCTCTATGAACCTTCTACCGGGACGAATACCTATTCGCTCTACAACATTTTTATTACATACTAGAGGACGCCAGCAGCTACGCCTGCATTTTTTTTTAAATTACCCGTTTTGGCCGATCTCGTGGGAATTTCGGGAAATCCCTTCTTAGTGCACCCCTATGGTCATAGGAACATACATGCCAAATTTCAGCTTCCTGCGCCCAATAGTTTCGGCTGTAGCGTGTCTGTCAGTCAGTCAGTAATGCAAGGATTTTATATATTAAGAATATAGTCTATATATTTATCTAACAATTCCCAGATATTGCTAAGACGAAAACCTATTCATTCTACATACATACATAGACTCACGCCTGTTTCCCGGAGGGGTAGGCAAAGACTACGGAACGCCATTTGCAACGATCCTGACATATCTCTCTTGCTTCATTTACTCCCATCAGGTTCCTCATGCATGCTCTTCTGTTCAGGGTGCTTCTAACCTGTCCTGTTTTTAGGATGTCTCCAATCTGGTCAGAGAACGTCCGCCTAGGTCTGCCCCTTCGTCCTGTCCCTTCCACACTTGCCTTTTATATCTGCTTGGTCAGTCTTTCGTCATCCATCCTCTCCACGTGCCCAAACCATCTTAGCATACCTTTCTCGATGTCAAATATGATATTTCATTCCACAACATTTTTATTGCATCTGCTTAGATCTAGTCTATCTATTAATAAAGTCAAGGTAACGCAGACGTATTACTTAACGTGACCACATGAGTAGGTGACGTGACTATGTAACGCAATGCTTTCTTACAGACAGATGTATTTCTGTTGGTATAGCCAAATGTATTATTTGATTATCATGTTATGTAAATTCGTTTGCACTCATAGAGATTATTGATAGATATTGTAAATGCCATTGAATGGCACGGTTCCTAACGGTGTTTTGTTGATCAACGCTTTCATAAGTCAAAGGTACTTTGAAAGATGACTTAAGAATTAGTTAAAATTATCATCCAGCTGTTTAAAAGAAAATGGGTAAGTCATTAGGTATCGTCACGCCCTAGCGTCTTTCGAATTTGAGCCCAGGATCTATTTTTCACAGTAAGTCGTCAACATCATCATCGCCCTAGCGTTATCCCGGTAGCAACCAAGACTTACACGCCTTGGAGCCCGAGGTCCGCTTACAGGTCTAACCAGATATGACAGAATATCAACTTTTCCACAGAGCGACTGCCGTCTGACCTCCGCGACCCTAAAGGATAGCGATATTCCATGGTTTAGACCAGTATTAGTTTATTTGGGGTACTGACTCCAAGTAACGACAGTCAAAGATCTTCATGACAGTCGGGACCGACGGTTTAGCGTGCTCTCCGAGGCACAGGGCAAGCGATAATTAATTATCGCTTGCTCCGTGCCTTTTCACAGTAAGTATTAGTAGGAAAAGTTTCAAACAAGGTATAGTGGCCTACCCAACGCTATTTACTTTTTACACAATAAGGTCGGCAAAAAGCGTTGCGCTATATAAATTGCGAATAAATTGACTGCGGCCGTTTTAAAATTAGCCATCTTAGTTTTTTTGGCGACAGAAATAGGTGCACATGAAAACATCTGCCTTATCCCTTTGGAAAATTTTATCTCTACCATCCATGCTATATGAGATCTATCCCTTTTTTTAATAAGTTCAGCATAGGTGCATCTAAAGTAGATAGAATAAGAGAAGCGCCCTTTGGATAAGAAACCATAAAAATAATAATACTTACTCCAAATGGGTCTTCAGCGTCCACCTGAGCATACGGTATTCCCAAGAACATAGAGTAGTCTCCATCGGTCGCTTTGTGTCCCCTCACTAAGCCCTGGCTGCTGATGAGGACCAAAGGGTCTACCCTCACTTCACTCACTACACTTGATACTAAAAAGACCAGACACACTAACGTTCCATACATTTTATTTATCATTTTGCCGATGCCCGCAGATATTCTTCTCCAAAATGTTTCAGTAACTGGAGATAAGTCATCAGTAGGTTAGTTGTTATATACTTTGGTATTTTATCTTGACGTTTTCAATAGGATCTGTACGGATAATATTTTATCTGATCTCAAGTGCCTACGTCACAAAGATAGAACTCTTATATTGAGCTCTAAGTTCTCTACACTTGTTGTAGGTACATACATTAGGTTAATATAATAATAATAATATTCTACCACATAAACACATCATCATCTAGTCCCAAACTGAGCAAAGCTTGTAATATGAGTACTAGATAATGGATAAACATACATATATACTTTTTTTTGTAAATACATACATATCATACATAGAAACATCCAGACCAAGACAAACATCCATGTTCTTGCTGCACACAAATGTTTGACTTGAGCGGGAATCGAACCCGCGACATTCGTGGAGCAGTCGCTTACACTCCCGCTGCGCCAACCGGTCGTCTAAATAATTATGCATGTGTAGATTTGTAATAATACTTTGTGTGATTTAAACTTACAGCACATCAGCCCTTCAGGGCTTTGTTTTATTCTTGAGGAAATGGCGGGTCTTAGGTATACTTACGCAAGTTTCTATAAATTTCTTTGGTGCTCTGTATTAGAAAGTGAGCTTATTATGAATCAAATATTACGACTGAATCGGCGTAGTTTTTATAATGTGTTTCATATAATATCACAATAGGTAACTATGACTATGATCACGGTTTAAAATAAATGATCGGAGCCGAAAACACTTCAATATCTAATGGTTGGATTAAATCTACCTATTATCAAAAACATTATCGTGAACGAAATCATCATAGTAAAATAAGTAAAGAGCTGTCAACCTATTGATATATTATGTATTCAGAATATACTGTTTTGAAATGTTTTAATATTACATGTGCAAGTGTCTACATCCATCGGAAGTGCATGAATTGGAATTACTTTAAGGGATTCACACAATCATTATACAATAGGTACTTAATTAAACCTAGTGTAACGTTGGGACACCGGTGTGACGTTGCACGTGGGTCAACGTTATTAAGTTAAATAAAATATCGATATATATCGGTAAAAATATGTATATTTCAGTTAATTGAATCTATACAAGTTACAACCTTTAGCAAAGGGAAAGAAAACTGATTTACACAATTTTGACTCTCAAACAAGTTAACAGAGAGGGGGTTCGTGTAGTCCAAGTAAAACGCACTCCTGGATATGCAGATAAGACGACTTAGCTTGCGATGCTGCGGCGGCTAGAAAGGGACGGTGTCGTAGGTTTTCTTCTCACCACCCTCTTCAGGGTAGTGGGGTACCTTTGGGAGATGGACTCCTTAAGGTGGTAGTCTCCCGGGCCCAATACTATGGGCCGTTCATTGGGTTGAGCGCCCTCGAGGCTGACCAACTGGGTGAGTCTCCGTTGGGAGAGGCCCAGTTAGTTGCCTGCGAGAGGGCGGCGGCTGGTCGTCTGGTTGGTGTGATGGTGATGGTGGAGAAGGAGCCCCGCTCGAGGGAACTGGGATCAGGTCCCGAGCGGGGCGCTTCAGTCTCCTCCGGATAAGGGTCGTTGTCTCTGGATGGGGGAGGGGAGCGATGTTGGTGGGGGTGTTCTGAGCGATCTGCTCGCTCGAACATACCCCGGGCCAACCTGCTCACAAATCCCTTGATCGGCTCGCACTTGAGGTCCCGATATATGGTCGCGTTCCTGAGGTACCTGAGCGCATCCACCGCCAGGCGAAGACACATGTTCTCCACCCGCTGCAGTCGCTGCCGCGGGGTCTCGGCTGTCAGGTTGTACCAGGCCGGCCCCGCGTATGTGAAGCGCGACCTAATATAGGTTTTGTAGAGAGCCAGCTTGGCTCTCAGCGGCAGTCTGGAGACATGGTGGGCCATCGTCAGGTTCTTGTCGATGGTGACGCCCAGGTACTTGACCGTCGGCGACCAAGGGATTTCCTCCTCCATCAGCTTGAGGCACGGCGGGCACTGTACCCGTCCAGTCACCAAAGCCTGGGTCTTGGACACGTTGCACTTGAGCCTCCACTTCTTCAGCCAGCCCGGGAGTGCCTCAAGTTTCGGGCTCAACTTCCGTGCAGCGTGTCTGGCATTCCGGGAGCTGGAAAGGTACGCGGCGTCGTCCGTGAACAGTGCCAGCTTCACGTCACCCACTACAGAGATGTCGTCCGTGTATTGGGCGTACAGAACAGGGGAAAGGCAACTCCTCTGCGGAACTCCAGCCTTAATGGTCCTCTCCTCTGACGTGACGTCCTCGACGGCCACGTGGAAGGTTCTCCCTCGGAGAAATGATGCGATGACCGTGATGAGTTGTCGTGGGATAGTGGACGTCGACAGTTTGTAGATGAGGCCGTCATGCCACACCCTGTCGAACGCCTTCTCCATGTCGAGCATCACGGTCACCGTGTGGCCTCGCTTGTTCATCCACGTGGCCATCTCGCCCAGTACGTGAGTCAGCTGCAGCGTGGTGGAATGCGCTTGGTGAAACCCGAATTGCTCGGGTCTCGGTGTAAGATGCGGGGTGATCTTCGCCAGCAGCAGCCGCTCGAACACCTTGGATGTCGCCGAGAGGAGAGTGATGGGCCTGTATATCTCCGGCTTCCTGGGGTCCTTGCCGGGTTTGGGGAGTACGATAACCCGGCCACGCTTCCAGATGGTAGGGAAGTGGCTGGTCCTCAGGATGCCGTTGAATAACTCGGTCACTGCGATAAGCGGTCTCCGAGGAAATCACTGCAGCGCGGAGTTTTGGATGCCGTCCTCACCAGGCGCCTTCTTGGGTTTGGTCCTGCGGATCAACCCCAAGCAACCATTTTGACTTCCGTGCCACGGTATATATAGCCCGTTGGGGGGACGAAGCAGCCAGCCGAGTTAAGTGGGCGGACGATGTCAGCGACGACGTCACACTAGAGGTTTTTTTTTTGGAAAATAGTGTAAAAAAGATACAGTATAAATTATTAAATACATACACCGATCAGATGCAGTTGATCATTCAAGGTATTGATCCGCATGCAGATCAAACGCACGTCATTTAACGCAGTGTCAAGCGGTGAGGCGGCCGCTTGAAGGCAATTAAGGTACGTAAGGTAAGGTAGGAAGGTACTTTAGCAACTGTACAGTCACATTAGGTGGTGATTAGGAATTTGGTCATCGTTAGATGTAAATGGTCTTATTGTGTTGTATTTAAACAAACATAGACTAAGTTACTGAGACCAGAAATACATTTGGGAGAAATTAATATCTCTATCGATTAAAATGATATCAGAATTCTGCAAGACCTCATCATCATCATCATATCAGCCAAACGACGTCCACTGCTGGACAAAGGCCTCCCCCAAGGTTGTCCACACAGACTGGTCTTGAGCCGCCCGCATCCAACCGCCTCCCGCGATCTTGACGAGATTGTCGGTCCACCTTGCGGGGGGGAGGGCTACCACTCCAGAACCTTTCTGCCCCAACGGCCATCGGTTCTTCGAGCTATGTGCCCTGCCCACTGCCACTTCAGCTAGGCTATCCGGAGAGCTAGCAAGACCTCAAGTTTGACCAAAATCATTTTACACAAGAACAACTCAACACTATTACGAAATAACTCAAGACTTATCTTAATACTTGATAACGATACATCGTTACATAATAGTGATAAAACTCAAAGTCGTATTTGCATACGAAAATGTTTAGGCGGCCTCAATAACTCTTCACATTTATGGATTTATTTCACTTTTATATACATATACACTTCTCAATTCGCTGTTTAACCATGACACAATATCGAACTGGTTGGAAATGGCATATACCATTTATGGCAAGAATCACAGAGTATATTGTATATTATATAAAGCGAAATCGAAAGACCGGGGGGGTCATATTGAACATTTTTGTACATGATTGTTATGCATTCAAATTATTTGACTTTACCTTAGTAACTGGTCATCTGAGACTATAATGGTTTTCATCATCAGCTCTGTATATAAACTGCTGGGCACGGGCCTCTTCTCACTATGAGAAGGGTAAGGCCATAGTCCACCACGCTGGCCTAGTGTGGGTTGGCAGACTTCACATGTCTTTCGAGAACGTTATGGAGAACTCTCAGACATGCAGGTTTCCTCACGATGTTTTCTTTTGCCGTTTAGCAAGCGATAATTAACAATTTAATACGCACATAACTCTAACTCCGAAAAGTCATTGGTGCGCGCCGTGGATTTGAACTTGGACTCTCTGCGTAGCAGTCTGTCGGTCTCGGCACTAGGCTATCGCTGCCATGCCAAAGGACCTCATTCTTAATAGTGCCATGTAAATTTAACCGTACAGATAGCGCAGTTGCTTAAACGATTGGCTTGCAAACTTAAACGGGACTTGACAAAACTTAGTGCGACCCAAAAATACTGTTAAAAAGACAACTCGCGCATGATTATTTTGTATAAAAGTAGAAGTTGCACCCAGACTCTTAAAGCGATTTGCACTCCACTAATTCTCGATTTACGAATCGGAGTTCTCAACTTTTGGATTCAATTATTTAATAATCACATTGTATATTATATTACCGCACCTTATTTACACAGGCCTTAAACATCCTCGTAAGTCTAAAGGGAAAACGGAGGTCATTTTAAATGACAATTTGTTTGAATCATCTATAGTTCAATGACAAGGGCGTGGTCAATCAAGGTTGTTCAACCGAATTTGGCCGTGTAATCTTGAAATCAATGAATTAACAATGCTATAAATGAGCACAAATAACTGTGTACTTAAATAAGAACAAATTGCGTTGGTATTATAAATGGCATTGTGTTTAAGATAGAGAAACGGGGGAATATTGTTTCGTTACTTAACGTAAGGCAATCATAAAAATAAAGCAGATATGATGGAGTAACCTTAAACTTCTGCTTTGGCTACTCTTATTGGCTTCCGTATGGCATTTTCTAGCAGGCCCAGTGGAAGATCAGCGCTCGGTCTTTGTGACCTAGCAAATGCTGAACTGGGGTCCTGCTGATTGCTGCACAACTGTGGGACACATACTTAGTCACCCTACAATGTTTATATGTGCATTCTTTTTTATTTTATTTTTTTGAACAGTGTGTTTTTGTGTTTTGATATCTGTACCTCCCTTTGTCTTTGTTGTATGAGTGACCTTACCCGATGTATAGTTTTATGCAGTAGGTAAAAAAAAATTCAAATTTTCATTTGCAATTTTCATTAAGTGTAATTCAGCAAAATTCTCCCAAAGTCAAACAATAAATTGTACTGGATTAAAGAAACGTATAACAATAAGTATTTATAATTTGAAATTTTGTATTTCTAGGACCTCAATTAAGTTTGAGGCATCTGCATAGTTTCTTCACAACGTGCAGCTGTTTTTGTCTCCTTAACTTGATTTGATAACTAAAATTGCTTTTTTAAAGCTGTATATGTCTGAGGCTCTAGTACGAGTTTTACACGGTGACGATGGCCTACTCGACTGGAACAATTTTCATGAAAATAAATGACTCGCGGACTCTATCCATCGCTACTGTCCGTTAGGGGCGCTTTAAGAAAATGTATGGAAATTGTTCCCGTCGCCTAGGCTATCGTCACCGTGACGATCGAGTGCAAACTCCTACTAGACCCTCTGATGTATTTTATAGAAAACTCTCCATTTTCATCAAGAGCCTCTGGGTACCTAATTTGATAAATTCGCGAGGTTCTCTCATAGCACGATGGATTAAACTGCTAAATTAACAGCAGTGCTTTCTCACTTGAGAACGAAAGGACGTGCTCTTTGGGATCTCAGTTAAACTTATCATTCACTTTAAGACAGCAAGACACAATGACAGGCCAGTGATAAGACTTTCACGTAACTACATTCCTTGAGGCATTTTGCCAATGGAGTCGGAGCTTATCTTGACATTTGACAGCTACCTGTCAAAATGGATTACGCTGCGTAATCATTGCAGTCGACTCTTGGTCAAGTGGCATAAATTTGCATGAGATAATGGGGTAAGAGAAGGAAAACTTGATACAAACCCTATACCAACTCGTTTGGCCAGCGTGGTATAGTAGGCCAATTCCTCCTTTCAAAAGAGAGGCCTAGTCTAGCAGTGGACTGTTAAAGGCTGATGATGATGAATGGGGTAAAATGTAGACTAGTTAGAAGCCACATCAGACAAAAACATCTCTGGCTATGTTTTTACGTTCAGTGGCAAGCGATTTCGATATACATGTCACCTTTTTGTAATAGCATTGACATGGCGCGCTTTACTCCGTCGCGGCCGCGCGCCGCGACTGGTGTCGCGTCATCGGAAACGCTCGCCGCTGCCGCCTGCTGCTGTAGATCGTGACCGGGCCGTTAGATATACGTGTAGTAACAGATGAACAAGGTATCACTGCCTCCTTTCATACCGTAGGGTTCGAAAAAGGCAACTAACTAATATACACGGAGCATACAGTATCTTTGCGAAGAAACGGGAAACTCGCCATCGAATCCCATGCCTACCTATCTGACCAGCTTAGTAGAGTAGACCAAATTCTCCTATCCTCTCAATGTTATAGTGACGCAAATTAGTACAGGCCTATGTCCAGTAATGGACTACCAAAGGCTGTATAATGATAAAACATCAGTATGGACCTTGTATAACCAATGAGCTCAGATATTTACATAGAGGCGCATTTCCTATGGGCGCTCTGTAGACAAACTTTCTGTGACCCAAATAGCCGCTTAGCGGCATGGCAGTCGCGCTGTGACAGCTGTCTCTACGAGAGCAAGAGAGACGAACGTTCCTCCTGTGTATTTTAACTACGAGAGCAATAGAGACGGAGAACGACGCCAGCGCCGCCAACTGTGCCAACTATGAACTACATTGGTGACAGTCGCCACTTGGAATCGGCACACGAAATCCTTAAGAAATGCGCTTCTATGTAAATCTGTATCCAGTGGTATAACTTTGTAAGTTGTGACATCATTTATGTCACATTCTCTCGCATAACGTTGCAAGTGTATTTGTACAAAAACTAAGGAACTAATGAGCTTTAGACGCCATGAAAGGTGCTTATTATCTAACGTCAGTTGCGATTATATGGACAAAAACTTGTTACGGCGCGTTAAGCGTCTATTAGCGATAGGTAATATTGCAACAAGTTAAGCTAACCTACCAGTATAAGTAGAACTGTAACTATCTTCGTCTGCCATTCAAACGGAGACCTGATCATAATGGCTTCCTTTGTAAGCTGCCGTATATTCTATAATCTATCGATGTAAGTAGAGATTAATGTTTTAATCCGTTACTTAGCTATAATCTACTGTAAGCAATGGCTAGTTGTCACTGCAAATGTATGAAACACTTGGACGTATCTTGGGTATGCCAGAATAACGTGCTGCCTTTTCCGTTGCGGGGCTTTTCTTTTTTTCTATCCGGTGAAAATATAGCCTTTAAGAATTTTCTAGACTTTTATACGAACATTGGAAGCAACAAGGCTACATACGAGGATTGTAGATCTTGTATTTACTAATCCGAAGTTAAATCATACAGTGAGTAGTTTAGGTATTTATTTGAAACTAGAGGACGCCAGCAGCAACGCCTGCATTTTTTTTTAATTTACCCGTTTTGGCCGATCCCGTGGGAATTTCGGGAAATCCCTTCTTAGTGCACCCCTACGGTCTCCAAGGAACATACATGCCAAATTTCAGCTTCCTGCGCCCAATGGTTTCGGCTGTAGCGGGTCTGTCAGTCAGTCAGTAACGCAAGGATTTTATATATTAAGATTTAAAATTTAAAATTCATAATGAAATTACATCTGCACAATTAGAGATATTTAAGTGATTGGGTTATGTTGATCTGCTAAGTACGGAAGTTGTTAAGTTCACAATGTTTTAATTGGGGATTTCTTATCATAGCATTCGAGATATTTGCCTTAAGACCGGTGTCAGTTTGTGATTAACAAAGTGTACGAAAATGTAGAGCCTACCCACATCAATTTACTCCACCCTTCATATGAGCAGTAGTAGTAGTACTATCGCAAAAATTTGTGAAAAAATTATTGCTAATGCTTCTCAGTTCAGTTGTCCACAGTGTTATTTACAAAAAGCATCATCATTTCCTATCGCTCCTTGAAAACGTTCAAACATACAGCTAAGGATAAATTACAGGTACGTCAGGACAGGTTTGACTGCTCTGAGACTTAAACCTGTATTTGTCTCTAAGGATAGGTCTTAGGAGCCGAGTAATTTGTCGTTGTAACTGCTATTAGCGTAAGGCAATGCTAATTTCCATAGATTAGTTTATGGAACCATGCCACCGGCTTGAAGGCTTGTAATTACTCAGACTTCAAGTTTAAGCGAAACACCGGGTATTTCAATTTGTAGTAAATTTAGCTGAAGTAAACATATGTGTTTTAATGTTGGAAATACTATGATAAAGATGTTTATCGAAATATAAGTACATCTCGTACCAACCAGCATTAGTTTTGAAGTTGCTATATTATTTTGGCACTGGTGTAGGTGCTATGATCCGAACATGAAATGCACACATGCATGAATGAACACAGTCATGCATAATGACGCCCGAAACAGCGTCAAAATCATGTGAAATTAATAACTATAAACTTTCTTGACTTGTTTTGTACATGTACTTATTTTTATGTATTCTTGGAAATCAACATACCTATGGTTCAACACACACGCAATTTTTACCACGATTTTTATTACCAGACGCTTCAACATTGTCTGAAATAAATAAATCCGTTATTCTAACTTCTATCATAAACCTGGCATTACCAAGGATGTTTTCTTCCCCAGCTCTTCTGCTAATGCTGGGATTCTTGCTGACGGTATGGGTGCTGTATGGCATCGGCAAGCTGATCATGTCGCGAGTGAGGAGGACCGGCAAGCTGCGCTACGGAGACAAGGAGCTGGCGATACAGCAGAGGTTACGGGCACTCGATACTTTTAGAGGGTAAGAAGCATATATTTATTAAATATCATGCCGCACCATAAACTTTTCTATTTAATTTTATAGCAAATGATGGAAATCATTCTAGCTAGCTTAGCTTAGGTTTTAGCTAAGCTAGATAGAATGCTTTTAGTTGCACTTCTTTTTACACGTGCAGCCTGTGGGCAAACTATGCTCAAAAATCGTACAGTGCCCTTCGTGTACAATATAATAATGCGTTCCGGGGGTTTTTGGGACTGCCCCGATACTGTAGCGCATCAGGGATGTTCGGCGACGCAAACGTGGACGGCTTCTACGCCACAATGCGGAAGAGATGTGCATCCCTGGTGCGCCGGGTGCGGGCCAGTCCCAATAAAATACTTATTTGTATAGCGAGTAGGCTCGACTGTGTGTATATGAGACGTTGCTCCAGGCTTTCCACTTCTGTGGTGAGCCTGTAGCGTCTCATATACACACAGATTTCTTGATTTCTTTTATTATTTATTTATTATTATAAAGGTAAATTGTTACTAACACATGAGCCAATGTAGCTTGAGAAATAAATGATTTATTATTATTATTATTAGGTGACATTCCTGCGAATATTGTAATAGATTTAGTTAACTTGAAGATGAATACTTCGCTTACTTTGTGACAGCGAGGCTCAATCTAACTTGTTTAATTTATAATACCTAATAGATTCTAAAAAACAATTAAACCTGAACTCCTGTCAGCGAAACTTTCACCTTTTCAATTCTATTACGAAGTCACAAAAGACAGAAACAGACTCTTACCAATGTAAGTAAATGAGTTTAGCTATCACACTAGACACAAGTTGGGTGTGGTTCGTCTGGCGTTCTGCGTACTAATTGGCTTGCTGCATGGTCATGTCGTCAAAAACTCACACTTGAGCATAATACCCATGCCTGTTTCATTGGTTCTAGCACAATTTCCATCCAACTCTTCATTCCAGCATGGCGATAGTATTCATGATCTTCGTGAACGACGGCGCCGGTGGCTACTGGTGGATGGAGCACGCCACGTGGAACGGCATGGTGGCTGGTGACCTGGTCTTCCCAGCGTTCCTCTGGATCATGGGCGTCTGCATACCGCTCTCCGTCAAGAGCGCCTTCGCGAAGGGCGTACCTCGGTGGAAGATTGTTATGCACATTTTTAGGGTATGTATTGTATTTACTTGTATTCAGTTAGATTTTTTGAAAATTGGCAGAAATATTCGTTCCTAACTTGTACACAGAACACGTTTAAAATTTCACAAGCTAATGAATTACTAGCGTAAGCGAGGAGTTCATGTCGGATTTCGCATTTGTCACACGATATAATTGAATGACCAATGCCTTAGCCCAATGGCTTTACGACTTTTTACGTTAAGATTATGGGGGCTATGTAATGTCATCCAGAAAAATTAAACGTATTCCTTTTCTGCAGCACCTATTCCTTTCCGCTGTACAGTTTCCCTGTATCAACTATATCCAAATCTACAAAATATTTCTGATACGAATCAGTTTATCCTATCTTATCAATGAAGTTATCTTCGTAAGAAGGTATATCTTCTTAAACACCAACTAAACGTGTCATATTTGTTCAACGTACTTAGCAGCTATCATCAGTTTGTTATTATCTCGTATGTTGGAGTATGCCACAGATCCGGCAGCACATCGCGATCTCTCCCACAATCATGTCGTAGTCACGCCACTGTCATCACGCTCCGATAACTCTTGCGATCGTAACACAGAATACTTACCAGTACTTATATGCTGTAAACTGCTCCTTGTATTGTTGTTTAGGAGCTCCTTGTATTGTGGTTTCCATTTACAGTCAGTGCACGAAGTTCTCGGTATGGTGAAAGATTAAGAATACACAGTAACACTACCTCGTTTGATTCAGTAGGTGTCATAAGAGGCAAGTAAAACTGGGCATTAAAACATGTAAGAACCCGTCTGGACAGCGTGGTATATAATAGTAAGCCAAATGTTTCTATTGACAAACAATATGCTATTGTGACGCAAATTAGCTAAGTTTTATGTCCAGCAATGGACTACTAAAGGCTTTATGATGATGACATAAAATTCATCAGTTAGGAGTGGTCTTGATATATTCTGAATAATTTTGTTCAGAAATATATGACTATATCTAATTTAAGGCAATAGGCCTCTTTTACATACTGGACAGCTCCTGTACCAGTGTTCCTCCCGTAGGGCGTCTTTGGTTGTCTGTCGAGGTGGTTTTTAGTGGTAACACCACATACTCCGGCTCTCATTTCCCCAAGAGTCGGAGATCCGAAGGAATTTTCCACCTCGTAAAAAAAGGCCTCTTTTACATGGTATATAAGTTATATTGCAATCATAGTACCACAAAAATCGTACAAACATTTGCATACAAGAACATTGGCAGAAAACCAAGTTCAACCAAGTGTTTGAATTCTTGCCAAGAGATGATCCTACGTGTTGATAAAAAGGATCCCATTGAACCTGTCGAAAGTATTATAAACTATTTATTTTTGTTTTATTATTGCTAGTTAACCTCGTATAATGCTAGTTCGTTAAATTAATTGCATTATACTCTTATTACAACGTTGATGTTAACTTACAACCGCGCTTTCGAAAGCCGCAGCATCAGTGGTCTGTGAAAGGGGTGCATAAGGTCAGGCTGCGGACCTGTTGTTATGTAAACGTTACGATACACAGCTGATGTAAGCTCCGCACTGGGTGCAAACCTGTATTGTGGCTGTACTTTAGCGTTTGGTAAAATGGACAGAAACATCTCTGACCGAGATTTGCAAAATACTGTTTGAAATAAAATGTTGCCTGGTAATTATATACACAGCCTCTTACAGCCTGCTATTAGGAGTGCCTATGTCTACAGATAGGGTCTCCTAATTTTCATTTTGATGCAATATGTAGTAGGGTGCATAGGCTTCCCACCAAGAACTTAGGGTCCCAAGCCAACCTCACCTGCAAGTGGTGCACCTGCCGATCAACGGACGAGGCTCTGGCAAACAAAATATCCCGATAAGCGGCAAAAGGCTCGCCACCTATTACGTGGGATCAAAACAGTGGTGAAAAGTGGGTGTTTAATATGCCTCCGCCTACCCCTTGACGGGTTGACATAGGGTTTGGTGTCGAGTTTTCCTTGTTTTGTTTTGTTTTTCGTGTGAGTGTGTGGCCAACTCTGGTGTCGGAGTTTTCAGCCCGAAGGCCTCCGACATGGCCTAACGATCCTTTTCTTTTAGACAAGAACCGGGACCGACAGCTTAACGTGCCGTCCCTAGCACGGTAGCGCTCAGATGTACCTAAATACCACACACGGTCACCCTTCCAAGTGGTGACCGGTGCAAGCGTTGCAAATTTTCCTTTTCTTCCGCAAGATACCACTCGCTTCGTGTATTTTCCGCAGTCACCTCTTAAGACACCCATGGAATGAAATGGTAATATTATGCAATATAATAAAACATATGAGCCAAAAGCAACGTCCTTCTGCTTGTGCTAGATTACAACTATACAACAGAAGTTCAATTATAAAACACAATATCACAGAAAAATAGACCGCACAAAAACATAATTGATTATCGGGTGAATTTATTGCAAGATCATGCAATCTGCGATGGAACTGCGCGATCACAGGTTTAACAATTACGGTTGTATAACAAGAAACCTGAAGACTATCCCACACAGGTTCGCAAGTGATTAATGTGCTCTTCTATACAGATATAAATATTTTACATGCGGTGTACGCGATCCGTTCACTTTCATTGCATCACCCAGACTTCCGTATTCCCGATAATTGTTGTTTCGAACTGTTTTCGAATTCGTATCACTTGATCTCTCACTTGCGCGATTTTTTGCTACATATTTCATTGGAAATTCTGCTCGCGTGATAACATCCACATAGCTCTCTCCATTATAATACACAACAGTATCGCTGAACACCGCATCCATGTCTACATATCTACTGTTACTTGATGTTATACCTACTCATTGCTGGCTGTGTATATCGTTATGCGTGTAGATAATCATTTCGAGTGTTGTTGAGTCGTTTGATATACTAACCCAGTGACGGACACGGCCCGGTTTAGATCGTGGTAGATACGTGTACGTACATCTATCAGTAATTAGTTAGTGTCACGAAATAAGTGTTCTTTCACCGTTATTCGACAGATGATAATCGTTTATGCGTATTCTTTTCAAGTAATTGGTGTAAGACTATGTTACTGGGTCAGTCTGCACTAGACAGAACAATGGTTTCTTCAGTCTCTCATGTGATTTGAAAGTGTGCCAATTTTAAGGGCGTTGACTTGAGGTGTTCGGGTTGATTTGTTTTCCTTGTTGAGAATAGGTCTGGCTGGGAGGTTCAGCCGGCTTAGTTTACCATTTAAAGAGAACTAATAAAACACCATGTAGAATTAGTTCTTCATTCTCCCAACGAGCTGGCGAACTGGGGAAGGAACTCTACAAAAGAGTATTGTCAAACAAGAGTCTGTTGTATTATAGTACTGCAGTCATAAGGCTTATCAGGCTCAACACCACGACGCGTATTTCCATCGATTTAAAAAATAAATATTCACGAATGTTGATTTTAATGAAGTACTTTCTGTTGAATGTATTGTGGCTATTGATTTCATTCGAAGGCATATGCCTATTATATTCTTGTTGATGCCGATGCTTGTATTATCTGTGCCGATACCTACTATAGTATTTAATTCAGTTTTTATTTATTTAATTTATAGACTCACGCCTGTATCCCCGAAGGGGTAGGCGGAGGTCTTATATTACATTTCGCCATGATTTTTAGGTCCCACGTAATAGGGGGCGAGCCTTTTGCCGTGTCGGGCACATTACCAGACTCCGAGCTGCTACTGAGAATTTCCTAACGGAAAAACCCTTTGGCCGACCCGGGAACCGAACCCGAGACCTCCCAATCCCACGCGCACATTTATGCCACGAGACCAATGAGGCAGTCTTGTTTTAATTAAGTCTTGTCCATCAAAACATCTTTATACATCCAAAAAGGCATACAAAGACAGATTGCCTATCTCCAACATGGTATAGTATCTCCAACATAATACTTGTCAACAAGTGGTTTCATTTCTCAAGAGTTTTACACAACTCTTACACAAGATAGTAAAATCTTTGTTTTTGTGCTTTACGAGTTGCTGTAGAGAAATTAAACGTAAATGATGCAAATTGTATTACTTGGCACGTATTCGTCTAGAATGTGAATGGATATAGTATAGCTATTTGAAATCGACCTGTGTGGCAGATAGATTTGTAAAGTTGAAATAATGGAATGCAGCTGCAATGCGATTAGGTAAGAGTTTGGGTTTGACTTGGACATAGAATGTTGCTGACTGCCTCCGTGGTCCAGAAAATAGCGTATACGTCTACTGGTCGGTCCCGGGTTAGGTTGGTGTTACTGAGTTTTGCCAAATTCTCAGTTGCAGCGACAAGTGCCCGGAAGCGGCTATAGGTTCTCTCCTTACTTGGGTCCTACAAATTCATACATGGCGAAATGTGAATAATACTATCAGCTAAAGCTACCTCCACATGCTTGAATTCGGGCACATGCTTGGTCTTTGCCGCAAACACCAAGCACAACAAACAAAGTCCCAAACATCGACCACGAACATCCAACACTAACAGGCATCCGCAAGCTTGGCGAACGTGCTAGTATATTCTGGATCGGCAAACATGGCGGACGACGAGGTTGTTGCAGCTGTTACTTTCGGGTTGACCTATTTTTATTTTTAAAAGCAGAATAAAATTAAGAGAAATCGGATAAAACGAAGACGATGGTGGATTTTTATGGTTAGCATCTCTTGCATTCCAAATGCATTGTTCATTTTGGTATGCTTCCAAAAAGGATAGAGTAGTATCTTCAGACCAATGAGGCATTTTCCTAGCTTCGCCGCTTCCTAGTTTGCGCGCGAAAAGCTGTTACAAATATCTAGGTATATAACTTCGGAACGTCCGCCGCCCGCAAACTCACGCGCAATACTGATTGCTACCAAGCGTTTGGAGACATCGCAAACTGTTTGCCAAACATCCTTTGATTTGTGAAGGAAAACCGACACCGACCCCGAGCACGGGCGACCACAAACAAAAACAGACAAACACAAGCAAACAACTATCCATATGTTCGTGTTTGTTGTATTGTGTTTGCTGTTTGCCATTGTTTGCCAAGCATGTGGAGCCGGCCTAAAGGCCTTGCCACACGGCACAATTTTACGTCCAACTTGACTAAATCACTTGATGAAATCGTGACGTGTAGACGCCAGTCGTCCAACTCAAGTTCATCGGGTGGGCGGTACCACCAGATTTACACCAATCGGGTGGACGGATAGAAAATCAGTGATTTGATTGCGTCGTGTAGACGGGCAAAGCCAATTCGATTGAAAATTTGATCAGTGGTTAAATTGTGCCGTGTGGCAAGGCCTTTACGTGATGCAGACACTTTAGCGACATCTAATGAATACCGGCCGAATTAAGAATGAATCCAGAATCGCGCTGTTAGAAGTTACACACGCGATTGCTATACTAGTTAGAGGATCCTGCCGCTAGTCGGAGGAACACCACACATTTTTGTCCTCAAAAGTAGTTCCTCTATACTACTAATTAAGAGATTTATTGTTTTTTTATTGCTCTCTAATGTCGTGTCTCACTATTAGTTTCGGTCCGTACATGAATGAGACCGTGAACTGGGTCTTCATACTTTCATATGGATTGATTCGACACCCTCATGACCATCTTGTGCATGTATAGCTTATTCTTCACACGTTTTATTACTTTTAATATGTTATAGCCATTATAATATCTGTCACGGAGAAGGTAAGACAGTGACGACACATAGGCATAAATAGGTTAAAGTGTTTTAGCATGTCATCTGAATCCTGTCCAAAAAAATGTTCATAGTAAGTAGTTGACAAATTGTATTTGTAAAACTTGAACTCCATTTCGAATGGAGAGTAAACGAGCGGATGCAGTGATAGGGGATTTTTATACTTGTCTTTACAGTGCGGCGTCATGCAAACACCAGAATTTGAATCCAAGAGGAACGTCTTCGATCGTGCTTCATAGTTCAATCAATCAGTGTCCGTTAAATATTATCAGTGTTGGGGTATCCGAAATGATATAATAAATGGCACTGGTTAAATCAAGCTACCGCACCACTTGATATTTTTTGTGTGTGTGTGTGTGTGTGGACTAGTTGTTGGCCGCAGATGGCCTTGACAACTTTACGCGGACTATGGGTGAGCGCAGAAGGCTCCCAACCCGTTAAAGTATACTAGACAGCGTTTTGACTCCCCAAGGGTGGACTACCACGGACCTCGGCTTGGGGCGCTGCCGGCAATGCGGGACTAAGGTGTCTCGCGGTATTTACGTTAATAGCGCGTCGCGTATTCCGTCCTCGTCGACGAGTACGGAACCGCGGTTGAATTTGTGTGGCTTCGCGAGCCGTGTGTGCTCTGATTTGAGCTAATGTATTGTCGTCGTCCGGTTCGTCTAAGACGTGTCTAGGTCTCCTAATCTTAGAAATCCTAGATGGTGTACAATTTAACGCCGCAACCAATCAACCAATAGTGGGTTGGGGTGTGTCGAAGCAGAGCACCACTTGCTATAAATTAATTTCTTAAATACCTTTGGACAGATCGGTGGACATTTCATGAAAAAAATCTATTTAGGTAATGCAAGCGCTATTTAAAAGCGCTATTAACGTGAATCATGTTTTTGTTCCCAGCGTGCAGTAATGATGTTCATCCTGGGCATGTCCCTGAACACGATCTACGGCTCCAACATGCTGTCCGAGCTGCGCGTGTTCGGCGTGCTACAGCGGCTCGCGGTCGCCTACCTCGTCGCAGCCGGGTTCTATGCTCTCACTGCGCCTAAGTACTATACACCGCCGCGGGTGAGTTTCACAGAGTAATCACATTTATGTTTCGTTCGAAATTAAATGATTTGCGAAAAAGACCTTATCGCAAGTTGAAAGAATAATTTCTTATCTTATTATTCTGCAGTCGATATTATTGAATGGAATACAGCAAATGAAAAATCAGGGAATAATTTTGGCATATCTCTATTTTTTTAGTATCATTTAAATATTACTTGTGCAAAGATTACAATCATCACGGTTTGCTATATTTATTTATATCGTAATTTACTTTCGATAATAGCTTACGGTACACATTATAATTAAGTTCATAATATGTAGATCACAAAAACTTGACACGGTACATGGCGGGACTGTTAGAGGTACAGTCAACGACATAATTCCAACACAAATCAAAAATTTATTAATTTATTTATAAAGGGGTTTCGGTAAAAGTGGCATGTTTTTTTTAATTCTCGGCCACTAATGAAAAGTGTTTTGTTAAAAAGAACACATTAAGTCGTTATTTTTTTTCTATGAACGTTACTTTCCCACGTTCATCGAGGCCGAGATATTTAAAGTAAATAATCTATAAAATCAAATTGCCATTTGCTAAAAATTTAAGACAATTGAAGACAATGCTACTGGTTAGACAAGATTTACACATGACCCCGGGCCCGTGAAGAGGTTATATCCCGATGTCTTTCCATTCCAAATGCTCTATTTGGAACTCCAGATGCCCCTATAGGTGATCGTAGAGCCATTATTATACTAGACGGCACATACGTTTACTTGCAAAAAAGCAGTAACTATTATTTTCAAAGAAAATCTTATAGGCTTCATAAACATCAATATCAACGGCGAGTACATCCCTCACCTTCGATTCGCAGACGATGTCGTAGTCATGGCTGAGACCATGGAAGACCTAGGCACAATGCTCGATGGCCTCTGTAGAGTCTCTCAACAAGTAGGTCTTAAGATGAACATGAACAAGACGAAAATCATGTCGAACGTCCATGTTGTACCTGCTCCTATTCAGGTTGGGAACTCTACAGTCAAAGTTGTGAACAAGTATATCTACCTGGTACCAGTAGTCCAATTAGGTAGGTCCAACTTCGAGAAGGAGGTCAATCGTCGAATCCAACTCGGTTGGGCAGCGTTTGGGCAGCTACGACATATCTTCTCGTCCGATATCCCGCAGTGTCTCAAGACGAAAGTTTTTGACCAGTGTGTGTTGCCAGTGATGACTTACGGATCAGAGACGTGGTCGCTCACTATGGGCCTTATCAGAAGGCTCAAGGTCACTCAGAGGGCGATGGAGAGAGCTATGCTTGGAGTTTCACTGCGAGATCGAATCAGAAATGAGGAGATCCGCAGTAGAACCAAAGTCGCCGACATAGCTCTCTAGATAGCCAAGCTGAAGTGGCAGTGGGCAGGGCACATAGCTCGAAGAACTGATGGCCGTTGGGGCAGAAAGGTTCTGGAGTGGCGGCCACGTACCGGACGACGACGCACCAGAGATAGGTCCCCCGCAAGGTGGACCGACGATTTCGTCAAGATCGCGGGAGGCGGTTGGATGCGGGCGGCTCAAGACCGGTCTGTGTGGAGAACCTTGGGGGAGCAGCAGTGGACGTCGTGTGGCTGATATGATGATGATGAATGCCGTACATACTCCTCCAATAACATACGTAATGAATGTATGTATTGTGCCATGCGTGCTGTATTTTTTCACAATCCATATACGTGGTTACGTCTTTATTTAAACGACATGATGTTGAAACTTTTTCTGTTCCTACTTCGATATCATATATTTCAGCTCCGATATTACTTAGAGCAAAGTTATTTTGTGAGTCATTATTATTATACGTTAGCAACAATAAATTAAGTGGCCGCTCAAAAAAAAATCATGCCACTGGTTCATACAAAATTACCCAAACCCCTTTTACTTACAACTATTATCACAGATTAAAACTTAATACAATAGTGTAGTTACTTTCTAAATATTTACTTAATAACTATACTATATATCTACACATTCATAAGAAAAACAGTAAGCTGCCCTTGTGAATTCATTCAAGGTACAATGAAATAAGTCAATGCGTTGAGACAAAGTGTTGAGCGCACGCAGCGCAGCAAAATATATTTCAAATATTTTTTTGAATATCATAACTGGTTAAAGAAAACATTCTGAAAATACTCGGAAAACATAAATAAATATAAAATACCATATCATATAAATATTCCGGTTTCGCTCCTCATATGTCTTAAAACTGTGGTCCACAAGCTATTCCTTCGAAGCTTTCGAGTTTGCGAGTTTCTTGTGTCTGTTGGTTATGTAGGGTCACGTTATTTATTTATCTCGTATCTTTCGCGGTACTGGATATATTCACAGAAAAGGTGTTTTCCCTAAAAAAATATACGAACATACAATATTTATTATTTATTTGTATACAAAAATATACACACGTCATTATTATCACAATTATTATTATAGTACAAAAATATGCGGACTGTACCACTATCACGTCTTCATAGGTACTTATGTCGCTGATTGTACTAGAAGTCAAGGTGCCATTCACTTTCGATAGTATTCGCATACATTAACTTGTTATAGGATGCTGTAAGTATATGATAAGTATAGTTATAAGAAATATGTCTATTCTACGTTATCAAAATGGGTTGCTCCTTTGGAACGTCGAAAGTGATCTGGTAAATAGAAATTGAAGAGAAATTTAATTAAGTTGATTACTTATATGTGCGTACTTAATATTTACATAATTAATTAGCTACTATGATAATTAAGGACTATTTTGCTTACATAATTAATTAGTAACTAAGTAAATGCCTATGGTGTAAATTCAACTTATAATTTTAATGTCGAAAATGCCCAGATTTTCGTCCTGGTCATCATCATCCATGCATAATATTGATAAGTTACATCCAGAAACATCACAAATAATCGCACTTACCAGTCTGTCTTCTTCAAGAGACACCAGAACCTCCCGTACTAGGAATGAATGTTGTGTCGCGGAGGACTATACAAACATATAATCAACGGATATAATTTGTGCATCATACAAAGTGTTGTCTTGTGTGGGGATCGAATCCACAGCAGTCGCTGCAGTTCCAAGCGGTAAAGCGACCAATTGAACCACTACGTCATACGTGTATCTAGTCCCAATGACGAAGGACGGAGACCGTAGGGACAAATGTTCGACTTGGTTGTTATTAAGGCGTGAAGGTGGGTGTTTGCTCGCAGGGCGCGTGCGGGCAGGCGCTCAAGGACGTGCTGTCGTGCGTCTGGTGCTGGGTGCTGGCCGCCGTGCTCGTCGCCGTTCACAGCGTCATCACCTTCACTGTGCATCACCCCGATTGTCCCGCGTGAGTATTTTAGAAAAGCACTTTGAGTTTGATTTTTGCAGAAATGTTCACTGAAATGACATTTACTAAACTTATAGCTCGTTGCAGGTAAATTTTTGGCCAATGTTACGATTCTCAAATTATGAACTATTATGACACTCCCACAACTAAAGTCACTACTCGTGACACACTTCACTTGAATATCAATAACAATCAACACAGTCTACTTATATATTTTACTATTGACGTATAAAGTCAAAACCTGAAGTCATTCTTGGTCATTTCTTGGTGTGCTTTTTGCTTCGGTTTGACTAGCCTTTGTACAAACATTTTTCAACTATTAATACAACTTATCTTTCTTTATTGACAGTGGTTACTTGGGGCCTGGTGGCAAGCACGATGACTGGGTAGCGCCAGAGTGCAGCGGCGGTGCGGCCGGCTACATCGACAGACTGCTGCTGGGGGACTCTCATCTGTACCAGAACAGCGACGCGAGACGAATCTATGGGGGACCTCCAACGGACCCTGAAGGATTACTGGGTAAGCATCCTAACAAATCCTTAAGCTATAAATAAGCACGAGTACCTACATACATTGTCAATAACCTAAGTAGATTACCAGCACTAGCGGTTCTTTTTTATATCTCTATTTGGTTCTGAGCATTTGACATAAGATTAGAAAGACACTTGGGTAAGAACGCTGAAAGAGTAGGATCATCAAGACAAAGTTAGGTTGCCTCTAATCAGGCTTACTTAGCATTTTTACTATGTGGGGTAACTACCGAACTAAAAATCTCCGTATTAACTCATCATCCTCATGTGTATGTACTGTCCAACAGTTGTGCTCGGACCTCATATCACTATGAGAAGGATAAGACCCAATTGCGGTTTGGCGGACTTCACATACAGTCTTTTTCAAGTTGCAAGCAATGTTTTTAGTTTTTCATTGACTTCCAGAAGTATTTGTAACGTACCTATTCAAGGACCCTAGTAATTTACCAGCGGTCTGTTAAAGTTTAATCGTCACTACGAATTTGTTTGGGAGGGAGGGGGATCTTAAACCTGGAATCTTAAACCTGGAATATCTCTGGAAGTAAACTGAGCATTTAGAGCCGGAGGGTGTTTCAGTCTCTTGGCTCTCCATTGGTTCCGCTCCTGGAGTCCAAGTTGAATTTCTGCTCGAACCGATTCTTGTTGATGCAGGGTGCCTGACGTCGGCGGTGCAGGCGCTGCTGGGCGCACAGGCGGGCGCGACGGTGCTGCTGCAGCGCTCGCACAAGGCGCGGCTCTCTCGTTGGCTCGCGTGGGCGCTCGTGTTTGCGCTCGCCGGTGCGTTGCTCGCTGGCTTCTCCAGGGAACATGGGGTGGTGCCTATCAATAAGAATTTGTGGTACGTGGCTACTGGATTAGTGTTGCAACGGATAAAGAATATAAAATATCACTACCCCATTTCATTCTATGGGTGTCGTAAGAGACGACTAAGGAAAACACACAAAGCAAATTATCTTTGCGAAGAGACGGAAAACATGTAATAAAACTCAGTATTAACTCGTTTGGCTAGCATGGTATAATAGGTCAAAACCCCATATTTACTTACAGTGGTACCGTGGAGCAAATTAAGAGAGGCTTAATTAAACAAAAAGCTGTAATAAAAAACTGACCAATTATTTGTACATTATACAATTTTTGTACTGAGTGAAGATCAATATTACATTATGTACAGTCGGACAACTTCCCGCTAGACCACCATAAGGGCGAGAATCGCTCAGCAAGACATCGTCGCTTCCAGTGCTAATTTACACGCACATTGATACTCGTATACAAAACCAGTTTCTAGTGAGCACCGACTCTATGAGCGAGAAAAGGGGTTTTTTTTAACTGGTCTTGCGCCGACTTGTTTGATTGTACGTAAACTTCAAGTAATTTAATTATTTCGATATTAAAATGCATACATTGTTTGAGTTGTAATCCCAAGACTTACTTCGTCTTGGAGTCCAGGCTTCGCCAGACCAGATTCGACAGAATACTAGCTTTTAGCGGGGTCACTCACTGCAAGCCAGAGGGATACCGATGTTATGTAGTTTTCCATAGTGTCAGAATGTTAGGGAATACCGAATCCTCGAACAGTTAAAAATCACAATGAACATGTTAATTGTGATCTTTAACTAAAAGATGCTGCGTAAAACGGCAAACGTCAGTTAAAAAAATTATTGAGTATGCACATAACTTTTGAAAGTTAGCGCGGTGTGCCAACTGCCAAGTGATGAACTAGGTAGTAAAGGTTAACGGGAAAAGCGGACCCCGGGTTCCAAGACGCAGGTCTTGAGGCCGGGATAGCGCTAAGATGATGATGTCAAGTAATGAACTCGAGACTCTCTAAGTGGTAGTTTATTAGTTTCCCGCAGCGCAATTATTTATATTGTCACGTATTTGACAACGACCACAATTAATTTCCTTCTGCACTTTCAGGTCAATGTCCTACGTGCTGGTGACGTCAGCTTGCTGTCTGATCCTGCTATGCTTCTGCTACACCCTGACTGACGCGTGGAGGATCTGGGGCGGTGGACCCTTCAGGGCTCCAGGCCTAAACGCCATAGCTCTATACATAGGACATTCCCTCTGCGCACACCTATTCCCATTCCATTGGAAAGTTCCCTTCATGAGAACACATACTCTACGCCTGGTAGAAGCAGTTTGGGGCACCGCCCTTTGGGTCATCATTGCTCATGTCATGGCAAAGAAAAAGGTCTTCATTACCCTCTGAAAGGTAGCCTTCCCTCTCTTAAAAAGGGATTTGTAAATAATTTGATTGAAATTAATATATTGTTAGTTCAGAAGACAATATTTTTAGGAGCTTGTATCAAATGTATTAGTTTTAACTGATGTTTTATATGCATTTTTGGAGTGAGGATCGTGGCAAAAGATTTTTCTGGGCTCAAAGAGCTACCTAGTAAGTACTAAACCAACCAGTAGAAGACATTTACCGTCGATGCACCTTACGTCCTAACTTTTACTGTCTTGTCTTGTGATGAACTGATGATATTCAGTTTTACTTTTAAATGGAAGCTACTTTTTAACGCAATGTAGGTCTCAGTAACAATTTATTTTACTCAATCCAACCTACATATGTCTACTTTAGAAGTTGTTATATATTGTAGCTATCCTTTAATTTTAACAATAACTGATTCAACTTGTAATGTTTTTTTTTGTTATTACCTACTTAGTGCCTACTTATTTTCTTAAGTTGCCATACTTGTTGACTTACCTGCCGTTTATTTAAAAATGAATCTTATTTATACAAGTGCTATCTTGTTATATATAGTTTGTGGCAATTATTAGTTTCTTAATTTTCAGGAATGCAAACTGCATTACTAATATTAGGTTGATCTATGAAATATATGTATTCTGTTGTATAATAGCATAGACACTAGTTCTAAGAAGAAAATGGTCAATGAGCGAAGAGTTATAAATGCAAATGTAGGTAAACTGGTTTTATTCCAGTGTTGTAGTAGTTCCATTCTACAACAATTTACAAAACAATTTTACACAGATAACTAAATAACGATTTTGTCCCAATTACACCCACTGGATGAGCATTATGATTCAGATAAATTATAAATGGATCAAAATTTGCATTATACAATCTAGTTACTAGGTAATTTATTTGACGGGAGCGATACTGACCGTGTCTGTAGACTGCTTTAATTCTGTAAAAATAGTACGTACTTACTTTTTACACATTGAACATTTTCGATTGCCGAGCCTTTTAGATATTAAAACGAAGACTGAGCGTTTGTAAAACTCATAGGTGCTCCGATAGTTCTCAAATCTTTTGTTTTCACACATACCTACCATTTTACGAATTGTATAAAATTCTAGTCTTAATGCATGTTTTGAAAATGTCTACAGAATTGTATAATAATATGAAATAGATATTAATTAAGCTTGACAAGTGAATTAAAACTTTAATAATAAAATTGCTGTTTTCTGATTTACCTCACATTCCACTTACACTAAAATCTTCTTCATTCCCTACTTGGTAACTCTTCAACGATTATTAGTAAAAGACACTTTCCACTTCTGACTGTGAGTATTCAGAAAGGATTAAGTTCTGCTGCGATATAAACAGAATTCTTGCAGAGTCCTTCGAGCGAAGACAGTTTTTGACGCTTAAGAGGCCTCAGGCTTGGCGCCCGCCAGTACCGTCTTTACCATAGGGGCACACGGGGCCCGTGCCCAGGGCCCCCGTTCTCAGGGGGGCCCCCGAAAGGCCGGAAAATTTCTTTGAAATGTATGAAAACATTTTTGTCAAACACAGTAGGTATAATTTTCAGATACAGAAGTGTAAATAAAGTTGACTTCTATTTTAATTTTAATCATTTTAATGTTATTTTCTTATATATTTAGATTATCTTTACTAATATTATAAAGCTGAAGTGTCTGTTTGTTTGCTTAAACGCGCTTCTCTCAAAAACTACAGGTCCGATTTGAAAAATTATCATTTATCGAGGAAGGCTGTATGCTATATAACATCCCTGTGAGCCACGGGAGCAGAGCACTAGCCCTAAGTAACGCTCATGGGTTCAATCGCTCGATGGGCTCATCTAGTTTAGTTATAATCAGTTCCTGAATAAGTAACAAAGCTGTTTTACTTACAATTAGACATCGCCCGCGGCTCCACCCACGTGAATTATATCCCTAACACCTAAACCTTCCTCTGGAATCGCCCTATTTATTGGTGAAAACCGTACAAAATTCTATTCAGTAGTTTTTGAGTTTAGCGCGTTCATACTGACAGACAGGAAGAAAAAGGGATTTCATTTTACAATAGGTATCGATTATACAATTCAAACAGTTCTTCGGCGCACTCTCCATGAAGGAGACGGTAGAAAACGCACGGAAACCCAAATTCTCTCCACTGCTCCAATAACTCCAAGCTAGCCGTGAGATGAGGATCATCGACAATTCGAATCGCACGCCTCTGTAGGGATTCAAGTGGATCCAGCTGATATTTTGGCGCCCTATTCAAAGATGAATAAGCAATACTCCACATGTGGCCAAACCTACGCTTTATAAAGCGTAAGTCGTTGGCTTGGCGTGAAAAAGAAAGAATAATGTTCTCTTTACCCTTGTTCTGAGGCTTCGCCTATATAAACCACCACTTCAGACACAAGTTGTACCTTTTTTTTGTAATTGGCTCTGAGCGATATTCTAGTGAAATCTAGTGACTGGTGTGCCGCGCATCCCCCGTACTATTATCCACATAGCAATGCATGTTCTCAATCGACAAGTTATTGATATGCAGGATAAACAGAGTTGGGGAGAGCACACAGGGAGTGCACTAAGCTTTGTTCGACGCCAGTATTAAACATTTCATTTTGAAGCAGCTGCCCTGTACGACAGCCGTGACACTCCGATCGTCCGAGAAGCAGTTCTGTAGCTGGCATCTCCTCTGTAGCTGGCAACTTTTCCATGGCTGCAATTTGCATTTGAGCCCCTTGAGGCTCCATTGGATGAAAGCTTAAATAGAAGTGGCAGGTGCCAGACCCTGTCAGAGGCCTTGCCTATATCGCGAGTATCGCGACTAACAATGAGAGTTGAGATCCGCTCTCCAAGCTGCGTAAGATACATTAGAAGACTAACAGCTGAACGACCATGATGGAAGCCCAGAGCGCATAAGGAGTCTGTATTTAGTATTCGCTTAATTACCATGGAACACAGAGATGTTACTGCTATTAGCCTATAAGTTGACGGGTCTGACTGGTCACCTGTTTTAAGAATCGCGTGAACAAGTTCTTATTTTCTTGAGAATAGAATGTTTTGGGCCGTGTATGAAATGCGATACAGGTGCGTTAGAACGGGGCACAGCTCAGGGTCACACTTCTTTAGAACCACTGCTAGGATGTCGTCCGGCCCACTCGACTTATGGTATCCAAGAGTTTTAGCTTCCGCCTGACCATGCGTTACTTAAATATTTCAGGCAGGGAGCTTCCACACTAAGGCAAAAGGTTGGAATGGCTCCATTATTATTCAAAGTCGAGTTCGAGGCAAATAGTTGGACCAAGATCAGCCTTGTCCTTTGCATTATGGGACTGACTGACACACTGTCATTGGATTTATACAGCGTCGGAAGATAGATCAGACAGAAATTTCCTTGAGAATAAAAAATGTGTGGACGTAGCTGCAGGCATCGTCTAGCTTCTAGCGTATTATTCAAATCATGTTCAAATCAAATTCTTAGGTAACTAATAATAATTATTAGACCCACTAATCATATGATGTATACAAATCGCAAAAATTCAAAATCAATTATTTAAATCACTAAGTTATTTGATTTGTGTCATTTAACTACGAAAATAGTAAAAATAAAATCGTAGTAAAAATCTGTTTATATCAGTAATTTTCTTCACTTTTTTGGGCATTTTTATGTACCCGAGGGCCCCCAATTCTTCTGTGCCCAAGGGCCCCAGCACGGCTTAAGACGGCCCTGGCGCCCGCTATCGGTTTGGTACGGCATTCTTCGATATACCAACGCACACTAACTTAAATTATTGCTGAAGTGTGCTTAGGAATACCACCGCAATGTTTTCAAGCAAATGGCTCTGTGCGCAATGGCGTTTTGGCGGCTTCTGTGCCCTGAAGACTGGATACCGAAACTAGCTGCGAGCTGTTTTGACGTCCTTATGAACCTATGCCTTTGCTGCTGAAGACTTACGAGTTATACCAAGATGTACCTTGTCAGTCATGACCTACCTTGCCAGGCCGATAATGTGTGCCCAGTCCCATAAGAAATTGGCTGCCTATCATAGAAGTAACACAATTATTGTGATTAGGAAGGTCAGAAAATGGCTATCTTTACCTGTACTCTCTTAGCAGTCACTTTATCAGAATCAAAATATCATGTTGGTAGATTAAGAGGTTTCGTCGTTTTACTAACCATATTTACATACCTCCACTTAGGAAAAACCTCTCAGTCTACTGGCGTAGCCGACAGTGATAGTGATATTTAACGCGTCATTAATACAGCCTGTATGGGCTGGTCGGAGCGGGGTAGCACCATCCTCATACAGAAATCGATGTGAAATAAAGATAGATCTCTTTCTCTCTTTACCTGGGCGCAAGTGCAACTGATGATTCCCATCAGTGATTTCTAGGGGCTTTTTTAAGATAGCTTTAGGCAGGACTTAGATCGCTCTTTAATCGTTGGTTTCCTTAGATTTCTGGCGCAGGTAGTTTAGCGCTATGTGGCGCCAGTTCATGCTTACTGATAGGAATATAAGGGGTGTAGAAGAAAACAATCGATATTACAATATTTGACGTTTTATTAGAAGGGTGACAGAAAATCCGCAATGTCATTGAAAAATAATAATAAAACAAACGATTCAACAAATCATGACTCAAGGTAACGTATAGTTTTAACAAATAAAACTATTAATAAAATTACACTTTAATGAATAACAAGTAGGGCGATCTGGCGTACGCGACAAGCCGCGTACGCGACCGCCCACGTACGTACGCGGCACGACCCATTCGAGGCGTCGGCGGCGTACGCGACACTAGCGCCGTCGCGTCGCCGACCGCGCGCGACACTAACCGCGAACTCTTATGAATCGTAACTTTGTCACCCAATGTCTGGTGCATACTAACATATAAAAGTAAGTATGTTTGGCATTTCTTTTACATAACAAGTTATTATGTCGTTATAAGCCGGCGCACTCGCACCTCTCATATATATTAATATTTTTTTCATTATAAGTTAAATATAATCTAACATCAGTTTATTCATCATAATTCCTATAAAATCACTTTTGCAGACGGTAAATGCCATATTAGGAATTGAATATTTCATATATTTAAATAATTATATTTTCTATAAAGGATACTTTTCGATATCGTTTGTCTATCCTACCGGTTGTTATACCGTTACAATCAATAGCTGATAGGCAGGCACACATTGCAGTTTCAATAATAAACTTGTATGTAGTTACTAACGATACTTTAACTAGAGACCTAACTTGTATAGTGATAAAGACATGTAAACAGTGTTTATATATATCTAAAATTTCCTTAGAAAAAATCTCTTAAAATATATCTCAATTCTTTAAAACGATCACCTGATGAGACAGGGTATAATGTCGATATATTAATTCAGCGCTATATAAATAGAACATTTTCTTAAATTACTAAATAGGAAGAACATTTACGAGTGTATAAAGAGAACAAATTAATTGCACAAACAGTGAAATATTAATACGAAACAATGATAATAACACCTCTATATAGGCATTCGATATATGAATATTTTTTTTAAATATGTGTGAGATATTTACAGCACGTACATTTTAAGCCAGTATCTAGAAAACAGCGATTTTATATACATACATTTCAAATGCCACATTAGAATATAGAAGATAATAACGCCATATTCACAGATAAAAAGAAACATGCTAGCGCCATTCTCTACAAACACCAATTAAATATAAACGCACACAATGAAATTAGGCAAAAACGCTTATTTCTTTGCTCCAAGAAAACATAATAATAGTGCCATTATTGCTTTTTATCTATCGATATGACATTGGATATTAATTATAGACATGAAGATATGGAATGTGCATTCAACTGTCAAATAATACAGAACCTGCAAAAGAATGTCTACAATTCTTAAAATCTTCATACCTCCATGTCTCTATGTCTATAAGTTATATTTACTACTAACCACCATTTTCTACTTGACATTAAAATGACGCTAAGGTTGAGCCGGGGTAAGAGGCATTTTAATTTTACCCCTAAGTACACTCAAATCTATTTAAACATTAGTTTTAGTATACATTTCAGAAGCTTCATAAATGGAGGCCATCTTACCCCAGCTAACCAAAAACAGCAATATAGGCTAGTTACATAAATTATTCTAGCGAAAATTTATAACAGCACACATTTATTTACTTTACCGATGTATATAGATAGGTGTATGTTAAATATAGTCTACAATTAGTGTAATAAGTACTTGAGCTCACTTTAAGTCACTCATATTACTAAGAAATGGAATGTTTAGTGGGTAAAGAATGTTAGAAAGATCACTAGCAGAATTTACCCTTTGTATACGTCATACATCATCGATAAACGGTATTTCAAGACAAGGAAAGAATGAATTTATTTCATGAGATAAAAGTGGGGAATTCACTAGATAGATACGCGCATGGGCAAGTCTGCAAATATGCCTGTCGAACTTCAGTAACGAGGTCCGGCAGATATGTCTACAGCCTGTAGACTTGTCCTTCTAGGTAGTGTACTCTCCGCTTTATGGCAGTTTTTGCTAAATTATATTTCAAAGAATGTGACTTGATTTTTGAGTTCAGAAAATTATAGAAGCAATCCAGTATTTAGGAAGACCGATTATAAAAAAAAAATATTAGTACCAGCTAATATTCTTTCAATGAAATGACTTGATGACGTATTCAAAGAGTTAGTACGCAGCTGTCACGCTGCGTTCTTGAGACAACGGCAGAATTGGCAAGACCATCACGAATATACTAATGCACTGTATGTTCACTCTTGGAGATTCCACAGAAATTATTGATGCAAAATGATTAATAATAAGCTTTAGGTGTCTGACTACAAAAATGGAGAAAGTTTAAATATTATCTAATATGGCGTCCAAATTTTAAAATTGGAATGCTATATTCAATTAGTTGACAAGAGGTTCGATTTTTAAGTAGTTCTAACAATTTTTTTTAATGTTTTTAGAAACAGCTAACATCTGTCTATGATTGCGGCGCTTCAAATCTTTATTTTCCTTTTTTGATGGAGTATTTTCGTGATGAATAAAAAAGACAATACCACCGGCTGTTCCCGAGAAATAACATTATTACCATGTTTTCATAATTCCTTTTAATACATTAATAGAAGTGAGAATTAATTTTGTAAAGTGACGCATGTCGCAAGATTTTCTGAAATATTTTTAGTAAAGACAATTTTTCTTTTTCTATTTATTAGGGTTTAGGATTTTCTCATTTTTGCAGGCAGACATCCTTTATAGTTAAAATACTGCATGTAAAAGTGAGTTAGCTTTACTGTTAGTTACGTTATTTCCGTTGAAGGCATGCCATTATTTGTACTTGTCGATCTATAGAGCGCAGTATGAACTGAGATGTATACAGCTAATGTATCTATGGGCCTCCACAAAGAAGCCCGCGGTTCCAGAGACTAGACATAACCGAAAACACTTGTCATACAAATCGGTTTTTAAATAGGTCCTTCGTAAAGGTGCTTTCAGATTATGTGAATACGTCACTTAGGAAGTTCAAGCAGAAGTGAAAATCAGTAGTAGAAAAATGTGTCATGTGCATCAACCAGCTATAAAATCCTGAACTTTTGACAAAAAGATCAATGTTCTAAGCTGGCTTTCCTTTCCAAGCTCTGGCCACCTAGTTCAATTTGCTAGTTCATGAAGTTTATAATCTAATGAACGAAATCTTTAACTCCAATTTTGCAGAATATTAGCATTATGCGTAACCAGCATTATGTCTAACCTACTAGGTACATAAAAGTACACAGATAATACATGTGTCACTACCGTAAACGTGTGGCCAGGTTTGGCAGGTGTGGCGGAGTTGGCAAAGAATTAATCTGTCTCCGCTTTGCAATGCTACCTCTACACTAATAAAATTTACCATTCAAATGCCCACTATGTATTTTAATGATTGATTTAGTTCTGCTTTCTTAATTCGACTTGGAACAAGCACATGATAACAATATTTAAACTGGTGTGCAATGTAGGGCGCGCCATTTTATAATAACATTAATAACAATGGATTTATAACAATGTAAACTTCATTTGACAAACCGCGATATTGGGTTAAACAGAAAAAAAACATGCTAGTAATTCGTATAAAAACCTAGTCTGAAAACACCTTTAGATACATAAAATCTAACTTTATCTTAAATACAAGGTAAAATCTCTAGGACAATACACATTTCGCTATAAATGCAAATTCATGGAATTCAATATTATCGGTAAGACGCACCTTGGTACATTGTGCGTCTTACATATTATGCTACTAAGATTCCGTTAACAAAACGCCGAAATTCGTGCGTACGGCATATGTTCAGACACTTATTAAGTAGTTCAGTAGACTCTATTGTATAATCTAATGTCAAATACCATTAAAATTATTAGGCCACATACAGACAGACGTTCTGTTCACTTAGGCGATGTTCCAACGACGGAAAGCGAGCCGCACCGCGCGGCAACACAAGTACAATGTATGCTTTGGGTAACAATAAACTTTCTTAACCTAATTGCTCATATTTTCAATGAAAACACGCATAAAATAAAACTTAAAACTACCCGCCGGTATGGCGTTTAAGATATATTACGAGATTTCAAACAACACGCGTTACAGCTATCGATACTTAACTAAGACCCCAGTACTATAATTCCCTGTTTAGTCATCGCTCCTCGTACGTTCGCTGAACGAAAACTGTTAGAGTTGTATAAAATAAATTACTAGTGTGGCACTTGACAGTTTGCATACCGACGCAGCGGACGTCGATCCAGCACCACAGAGTACCTATTTACTAACAAATACAGTGAGCAACCATTCAAACGCTGATAGTTCATCCCCGGACGCGTACTCAAATGTAAATACATCCAAAATATACAATCACTCCGTTGTGGGACAGCGTTATAATTCGACAGACGATATCTGTCCCGGACGTCCCGGGTGATCGAGGCGCGGCGAGTTCGAGCACACGTGGTAGTGGGTGTAACTAGAACATGTGGTCAAACTGCGCGGCGAACAACTGACTCATGATATCTGGTGACGTCGAGCGGCTACGTGCTCGGCGCGGCCGGCACGGCGCCTCGGAGTGTGACGTCACGCGAGCTGCTGCGATGACGTCACTTCCTGGCGCCGCGCGCCACTATGGCCTGCAGCGACGCCACCTGACTCAGCAGGCTCGCGTTCTTTTGCTCGAGGGTTTCTACCCTCTTTCTGTAGTCTGAGTTCTCCGAAATGAGGACTTCCACTTTCCTTTCAAGCTGGTCCATGTATTCCTTCTTTTTGCGTCTGCTTTCTTGTGCTGATATCTGTAAAAGAGGAAAATATTTTGCTACACTGTTCAATAAAGAAACGGCTGAAAGTTTTTTTTCTTGGAGACGAATCTTTGGTCCATCTGACAGAAATTTTATGTTGACCTAAACAACTGGCTGTCAAACAAGAGTTTCTTCTTAGTGGCAATACATCGCTGTTTCTGAGCAGAAGCCATGCTGCCTATAGGGCTATAGGGTAAAAGAAAAGTAGGGGAAATCAGGAGGCTAGTGACTATAGCACTGAGACGAATCGCGTTTGATCGTGCTGAAGGCAGGATTCAATGTTGATCGTGGGTATCTCAGATCAGTGACTGATCTGAGGTGGGTATATTGGTGGGTAGCTATAGGTACTCGTATTTGAAATTGTGTGGTGTCAGTACTAGTCAAAAGAAAATACCACACAGTTTCACATATGCCGCTAATAACTTTAGTATGAAAATAGTTACCTACCTTATTCTTTATTTTCCTCCTGATCTTCTTGAGTGATTTCTCTTCGGCCTTGGTGAGAGGTAGGCGCGTTGGGACCGGGTACCCTTCAGCCAGGAGTGTGCGCTTCTCTTCCTCTGTCAGCACCAGCGTGCCTGTTGAGCCTTTCTGTAGAACCAGAAGAAAAACAGCTTTTGAGCGTTGGAAAAAGATCTTGGTTTTTGATGCGACTGGCTCATTATTAGTGAATGTATTTCTAATCCACCAGTACAATGGTATTTATAATCCACCAAATCTTAGTTATGGAATATCGCTATTCCTTTGAGTTACGAGGGTCAGACGGCTGTCGCTCTGTGCAAAAGCTAACATTCAGTCATATTTGGTGCGACTTGTAAGCGGGCAACCAGAGTAACGCTAGGACGGTGACAGGTAATTTTATAATCGGCCACAATAATAGTGAAACCTGGGGCCCAATTCTCCTAAATAAATATAGGTTCGATATCATGTCAGTGTCATACTTACGTCACAGAAAGCGTATTCTTCTAAATTATCTAATAATTGAACGAAGGTGTAACTATGGGTGTAACGAGATCGTAAATTGAAACAAGTGTCAAAATATGTGTCAACGACGAACTGTTTATTTCAAATTATACGATAATGACATTAGGTTATCAGAATACCGCTTCTGAGTCAACTCAAAATATAATATCAATGTCATATAAAAATAGGAGAATTGGCCCTTTGGAATTCCGCCCATAAGTTATTTTTACTGGAACTAGTTTATACATATAACACCTTCATCAGGTAGATTTAATACGACATCTGCATGTATTCGTTTATACTTCGATTTTATCATGACCGTTAGACAGCTGAATCTGTACTAAGTTTAAGTACTTATTCAATGAAATATAAAGCTAAAATAAAACTCCGAACAAATTAACCTTCATTATGCAAAACACAGTGATAGCCAAACCCTCTGTCAAGTGGCATCCAAAAATAGAAAGCCCAAAAGTAACTGTCCTTAGCGATAATTATAATTAATGAATATTTCATTACGTGCACAGGTAGCTCCCAATATGGCGACTGCACCTTTTGTATTCAATGGTCATAAATATTTGAGGCACTTTTATTGCCTTCGTATAATCATGAGACTATTAATGTCCTCAGCTCCATTCATTTCAACGAACACAATATTTGTTCGACGAAATCGAAATCAAGTTGCGCAAGTGCAATGATTTTTTATTACTTTGAAGTCTTCATACATTTAAGTGGCCGTGAATATTTTAGGAGTTTATACGTCTTCTAAGAGGTGATGGGATACGAGTTGAATTGCATTCAGACATTTGCTTGGGTAGTAACTCAACTTGAGCCATTTGTATTCATAAATATTATTGAATGTAAACGCAGTCTGGAGAAATATTATTGTCTTTGGTTATTGCTAAGCCATAGGCTAGATGACAAAAAAAATATTATAAGTCCGTCCTTTAGATTATTCAAAAATAAGCGATACGTATTTTTTTATTTGTAAATTAAACCAAAAATGACCAAGATATAGCTCTTTAAAGTTACGTATAACGTCACGCCGTGCTGCATTTTTTAGCACTAGATGACGTCACATGTAACTTTAATGGGCTATATCTTTGTTATTTTTTATTTAAAAAAACGTGTCCAATAGTTTTTTATAATCTAAAATACGGACTAAATAAAATGTAATTATTTTGACCCTGGAAACCACAGATGAAACAAGAACCAGATGTAGCGTATTCGTCCAACTAAGTGAGGCACGTTGACAGCTATGTGTGCGTGACATTTGGCGACTGGCACTGTACGGACACGCGCGTCTATGTGTGTGTAAAGTTGCCAGATTATGAATAATTTCCCACTATTTTACATATAGTTTTTGCAAACGAATATAAAAATATTACATAGGTAATATTTTATATTCGTTTGTGGTTTTGAAGAATTTACCATAGATGTAATTAATGCTTTTAATATGTAATGCTGTTGTGAAAATTATTCAAATAAAAGATACCATTAAAGTATGCTTTTATAAATACATTTCTTAAAAAATGTAGGCTCCGAGTTAAGTTTTAACTAATTTTATTCGTAAATTGAGAAATAAATAGATAGGCTTGCGTCATAAATATTAATTAGCTAAAAACATTTTGTCATGCATACAATAAATTATGAATATCATAATCATAAATCGTAACCAAAAAAAATTGCAATTAAAAATAAATAATGGCTACAATCAATAATTTCTGTTTCTGTACTTAATGTACACACGGCGCCAAGTCAAGCTAAATAGTCGAAGTACGATTTTGATACTTATTCCCTACGCCATAAGAACGGTACAAAGGTCTAACAACGGTACAAAGGTCAAAGTGTATAGCTTGACAAGTAGCCGCGTGTACACGAATATTTGGATCGTTTGGGGATCGAACTCAAAACAATGTATATACTAATGGAAATCCTATTAGTATATTTATAAGAAAAAATATAATCTACAATATACTTTTACAATACGTTAATGTATTTTTCATTAACATGACAATCATTATTACCTACATAATCAATTGACAAGTGCATTTTCCCTAATTCAGGCAAAACGGTGTCGACGTAAACTGGCAACACTTACATATTTTCTGCAGAAATACGAATTTTATCGAAATAATATTATAAAACGGTCAAATAATCCATAGTTATCTGTAAGAATATATTCCATCTTCCCGTATTTGCTTTTAGAAACAACTTTTACAATGTTTAAAAACGCAGGACGGCATTTTATGAATTTAAAAGCTGGATCGATCGTGGCGTGTGAACTGTGCGATGCTTCGCAGCGCACTGAGTCGAGTTTGTATTCGCTTTTCAATTTTGTATTTGCTTTAGTGGCCTCACGCAAGTATTCCGCGCGCTCTGTCTGCCTTTTATTCTATAGTCTTAGCTGGAAACTACCCTATTATTGTTACTTTGGCACGTATTGTAACAACAATAACCGCTTATAGATAATCTAGGCTTCAAGGCGATAGTCTTAAATCGTAACTAGGACAACGCTAGGATGACAATTTCTATATATGTCTAGCCAATTCGTGGTGCAGAAACAGCAGTTTCTTAGCAGAGACTCGACGAATTGCATCTATAGGTACGAATTTCGAAAGGAGGAAACTTCCGTATTCTTACCGGTGCTAATCAGCGGCGTGTTGATGGGCTGCCTCGTGTGGCAAAGACCTCAAATTGCATCTATACGGATTTCGTAAGTAAGCAAGGTGCCGTATCTTTACTGAATGACCTTTAATAAGCGGCGTATTGATGGGCTGCTTCGTGAGACAAATATCTTATATTGCAGCTATACGGATTTTGTAAGGAGGAAAGGTTCCGTATCCTTACCGCGATCCGGCGAATTTCATCTGTACAGATTTCGTAAGAAGGAAAGCTTCCTTACCGGTTGACTGCTGATGAGCGGTGTGTTGATGGGCTGCCTCGTGTGGCAAAGACCATCTATACGGATTTTGTATGGAAAGGTTCTTTATTCTTACCGGTTGACTGCTAATGAGTGGCGTGCTAATGAACTGTCTCGTGTGGCAAAGACCTCACATAGCATCACGGATTTCGTAAGGAGGAAAGCTTTCTTACCGGTTGACTGCTGATGAGCGGCGTGTTGATGGGCTGCCTCGTGTGGCAAAGACCATCTATACGGATTTTGTATGGAAAGGTTCTTTATTCTTACCGGTTGACTGCTAATGAGTGGCGTGCTGATGAACTGCCTCGTGTGGCAAATACCTCACATTGCTTCACGGATTTCGTAAGGCGGAAAGCTTCCTTACCGGTTGACTGCTGATGAGCGGCGTGTTGATGGGCTGCTTCGTGTGGCAAAGACCATCTATACGGATTTTGTATGGAAAGGTTCTTTATTCTTACCGGTTGACTGCTGATGAGCGGCGTGTTGATGGGCTGCCTCGTGTGGTGTGACACGTAGAGGTGCGAGCGGCGCGCGGGTGCCGCGGGTGGCGCGAGCGGCGCGGCTGACGCCTCGTGCGCGGGGGACAGCGCCCCTTCGCTGTCTGATGATGAGAGGGATGATGGCGGTGTGGGCGGGAGGTTGAAGCCTGCGAGGAAGAAAGAATCGAATGAGTTATTCAATATTTTTGAAGCTTAATGTAAGAGGACAATACTCTATTACAACCCTAAGTAGTAGGAAGTGGCTTATTCCGTCTGTCCAAAACCATGGAAAACCATAGAGGCACTACTCAATAATATTAGTCTCGTTCATGAATGTCCGTTGTTGGTCACGGAACTCATCACACTGTGAAAGGGTTGAGCCATAGTTTACCAGACTTGGAAGCTTGCAGACTTCTACGAAATGATTCTGAGAGCCTTAAAGCCAATTGTTCATAAAATTATGACCGTGCGTTTGAAGTATAGTTCTTGGTTCTCTTTTAGTGCCATTTTGTCTAAACGAAAAGAGTCTGAAGTTGTACGAACTTACCCGAAGCGCCTGAGCTGGATGTGACTTTAATGGACAGTTTGTTGGAATTGAGCGACGTGGCGAGCCGTGGAGCAGCGCTGAGCAGCAGTTGTGGCATGCCCGCCGCCCCTACTTTCTGTAGCACTGCTTGTGGCATGTGGATTGTTCCAGTCTGAAATGTTATGTGCTAGTTTAGTAACTTCGTAGCTACTCTGGAGCTAGTTTCTGGCTTACCGAAAACATGGTCCAAGAATAGGATGAAGGGACTTGGGTTGGTTTATAGCTGCTCGATTTAAAGCTGTATCATGTTCGCAAAAGAAGGACGTAACATTTACATTGTTGTTTTATATTGAATTACAGCTTTCTAGTTCTAGGTATTTTAGAAGCTAATATTTGGATCCTACGCGAAAGTCTTCGATGCAACTGGGATTACGCCAAGACGATGATGATCACGTAGATTTTAGATAAATACAACGTTCTTTCAAATCATCATCCTCTTAGCGTTATCCTAGTATTGATCTGGGGTCCGCTTTCTAGTCTAACCGGATTTGGCTGAATATTAGCTTTTCCACAGAACGACTGCGTGTCTGACCTCCGCAACCCAAAGGGATAGCGATATTCCATGGTTTAGACTAGTGTCAGTTTATTTAGTAGGTACTGACGCCCTGTAACGACTGTCAAAGATCTTCATGACAACCGGGACCGACGGCTTAACGTGCTCTCCGAGGCACGGGACAAGCGATAATTAACAATTCAATACGCACATAACTCCGAAAAGTAAGTGGTGCGCGCCGTGGATTCGAACCCGATACCCTCTGCATGGCAGTCTGTTGGTATATCCACTCGGCTATCGCTGCTAATACAACGTTCTTTCAAATACGGCAAAGAAAAAAAAATCGTGTATCTAATAGGCCATCTTGACATTCATGAATTACGAGCCGACTAGAAAATAGGTTGGTCGATAAACCGTGACAGGTTCCAAGGTGTTTATCGGCTTCAAGCAAATTCCAAGAAACTCTGCAATTGATGCCTTCAAATTAAACGCTACAAAGTGGTACAAATCGAAATTCCTCAACAACATTGTTGCTTACCATTTCTTACTATAATCGCTGAGCATTCCGACCGGCGTTCGTTGAAACCGCCAATACAAGATTAAACTTAAAATAATTACCCGAATAATTACTGACGAGCTCAGGCACGCTATCTAAAAGTATTTTAAAAGTGGTAAAGTGCGTGCTGCACTTATACAAAAGTGTTCTGCATTGTACACCAACATATTTTGGGCAAAATTTGGTTTTTAATTTCTTTAAACTCTTAACTTTCACAAGATGTATTGAGGCTATCTAATTTAAGTGATGAGTATTTGGCTGACTGCCTCTTTGGTCTCGCGGCATAAATGTGCGCGTGGGATTGGGAGGTCTCGGGTTCGATTCCCGGGTCGGGCAAAGTGTTATTGGGTTTTTCCGTTAGGAAATTCTCAGTAACAGCACGGAGTCTGGTAATGTGCCCGGTACGGCAATAGGCTCGCCCCCTATTACATGGGACCTAAATATTCATGGCGAAATGTGGGTGTAATATTACACCTCTGCCTACCCCTTCGGGGAAACAGGCGTGAGTCTATAAAAAAAAAGTATTTGGCATTTCTTTGACTCCAGTAACGGTAGAGTTTAATTGCTTGAATGGAATGGTTGAAAAGTATCAGTAGGTTTTAAGGGCATTGCACGCCTACGATTTTTGGTAGTGGTAAGGTTGTGGCAATTCCTTAATTATTAACCGTATTAGCTTAATAAAACCTTTTTCTATTGTTTTAAATTGTGCTGATCGAGTAATCGCTGTTCTATCTAAGTAATTTGAACACTTTTCAAGTGGGCAATCTAACTAGATTTTCTATAAGTTCATTTTACGTTTTGTTTTTTTATAAACCAAGTTACAAGTATAGTCATATATCTAAATAATGGAGTACGGTCATGGTCTATCGCTAAAAATCACCAATCTTGCTTGACAACTTACAAGAATTTTAATAACTACCTACATGATATGACACATGACTTTTTAACACATATCGCATGCTGTGAGTGCTGTGACCATTAATTGACAACAAATAATTTTTAAGCGTTTTGGAACTGTGATAATATTTAAGTTACCATTCAGTCAATTCTTCATAGTCTGTCAAACATTAATTAAATATTAATAATTTTAAGAACATGTATAAAGTAGCTATATATCTATTAATATTCAATCACCACGTTGCTACGGAATCCTGAAACCCAGTCGATTTGAAGAGCCGACTACAGGTGAAAGTTGCAAAGCGAGATACACGAAATGCTTGAACTCTGACGACCTTTGGTTTTTGTCGAGTTATCACGCCGTGTACAGACATGATGGTGCCTCGGTCATTCGACCTCCGTATTCACGAAGACGTCCATTTTAATAAGCACCTTTTGATTTATATATACGAGTTTATCGTGTTGAGCTGATATATCGAATAGAACCGGTTCCATTTGAATATCTTTAGCACTATCCATAACAGTATTTAAAGCGTACGCTCTTCGAGGCATGGAAAGCATTTTTTTGTTTCGAACAAGAATCAGATAGCACAAATATCACTATGGTTTCTTGTAGTCTTTTAAATAACTTCTATTGCTGAAACTGGACATGAACTTGGTTCATCTTCATTTGGATGTCATTTGCAACCGTAATTTCATGTTTTCCCTTGAAGGCTTAAGCGTCTCAAGCATACATATTTTGAGTGCAGGAGAGGCCAGTAACAATAATTAAATTAAATAGTTGCAGTCAGTTTCTTTGACCATGGTTGGAGGGTTAGATTCTATCCCATAGTAAATTCAAGTGAAAACATTTCTTTCTAAAACGTATTCTTGTTTCTTATTAACCATTTGGTATGGTGTCAACGATCGTTGATACGTATGGGTAGTAAAATAGCTTATCCATTCGTATATACATAACTTGAGAATCTCAATCGCCATCGACCAGTATCTTCTAACACACGACTGTAATTTGATAGGTCAAGAATTTTATGTAGATTCATGTTTGTATAATTTACAGACATGCATAAAATGAATTAATGTTTAGAAAGTGTCTGCATCGGAATATATTGACGAGTTTGAATGTATACGTTAATAATAGGTCACAAATCCAATCTGAGAATTCGATTTGCAATACGTCTTTAGGGGAATCAAAGGATACCTCAGTAAACCAAAGTTATGGACGTTACTCGTAGTGCAAACACGTTAAATTAACAGTAGATAACATCGCTCAGAGAAACGACAAGCCGTGAAGCAGACGGGTTCTAGAATGGAGACTCAGGGCCGTTCCGACCCAATCCAGCGCCTGTGTGCGAAATCTATGAAGCGCCTGTGCAGTGGCGTAGGCTAGCTTGGGTGGTTGGCGGATGACCTTTTTTTTTTTTAAAATGTCATCCGCCAACCACCACAATTCTGGGCTAACTTTGGATGGGTGGCACTGCCTACGGTGGCGGCGCCTGTGTGCGAAATCTGTGAAGCGCCTTTTTTGGCATCCTTTTTCGAAAATAACTGTTATAGGTAATTAATGCCGGCGCGCGGCGCCCCTGTCACCCTGGCGCCTGTGTGCGCCGCGCACATTGCACATAGGGACGGTTCGGCCCTGTGGAGACTGCGTTTATATAGGCAGTGTAGGATAAGATGTAGATGGAGGATTTTAACTCCACCGGCTAGATGCAGCAAAACCTGAAATAGATTGGTAACAGGATACTAGAGGCACAAGATCGAGGCAGATAGCTGGGAGATATCTACGTCAAGCAGTGGACAACCTTATTACCTTTATACCTTTTGTATAGATACATTTGAAAATGATGATTCGATTTTGATTGAAGAAAAGAAGGAATAAAGAATCTCTTCCTTGACTTACCATAGTTTTTTCCAAGCTAATTGCTTCCTGTAAGCGTCAATAAGTTGTTTAGCATAATGCCTTGATAACTGGAACTTGCTTACCGTATGGTCAATAACATAGTCGAGATGTGCGACGGGTGTGCCGGGGGTGGGTGAGGGGGGGCAGGACGAGGCGGGCGACTCGGGCTCCGACTTGGGCTCCGACTTCACCTCCCGAGGGGGCGAGTCGCTCGACCGCCGCCGGCTGCTCCAAGCACTCGCTGGCATCGCGGGATAGCATTCGTCCTCCATGTCTGGAACATAAGGATATGGTAATTTAGTAAAACATAGTCATATTCTTGATAGCGGGATAGTGGAACGAACTGGGCGCGTATAGGAAGGAGTGGAACAAAATAGAGATGTGTGGAAAGAGCGGGAGGCCTTTTCCATGCAGTGGGATGCTACAGGCTGAAAATAAATAAATAAAGTATTCTGACGAGGAGACACTTTAATGCTACTGCGTGAGGTGGAACACGTACGATGGAACAGAAAGAAGTTGCGGGTCAGTCGATTGTTCCTGCACAATTGCGCTATATGAAATAATAGATTCCAAGTATTTTTTTTTCGTGGTCTAAGAGCTACGGCAGCCACGGTCCCTATGTTATTTTGTTACTAGGTGCTGCCGCTGGTCTACCGTCTTGCCTTTAAGTCCGTTTATCAGCGAAGCATTTGTGTAATAGTGTATTTCAATTGTTGCTACAAAAAGTGCGATTCCTTCTCGTTTTGCGATTTAATTGTTATTACTCCCTTAACCCTAAACTTGACGATGTGCATTTAAATGCACACTTTTTTTTAAATATTCTACAAGCAAAATTAAGTACATTTTTTATTTATTTTCTACTCATTCACCCATGAAATGCCCGTATTTGACATAAAAAGATATTACTGAGCACAGGTGACTCTTGGTGTACTCAGTAGATCGCAAGATTGTGGAGCATGCGCTTGCGTCTACGGGATATAAGGTAAAATCTATTGAAATCATATTATTTATAAAAGAAATTGAACAAAAAAGTGATAAAAACACGACCTAAATATACAGTCTTGTGATTTAAATATAGATTTTTTCAGTTTGAAATAGTTTACTTGGAAAATTTTTCATGTTATCTTGCATGTGTCTTTAAATGCACATTGCCAAACTATTAACAGACCTACCAGCACTAGGCTGTGAGCATTTATAGATACATTGCCAGTTTGAGGGACATTGTTTTTTAAATAACATTATGAATTTCAATTAAATTATTTCTTTCTATTAGATGTTTATTTTTTATATTTCTTCATTTTCTAGCCTTCTACAATGACTTCGAGAATTTTGGCGTTAGTACCTAAGTCTGGTGCTAGTTCCGACATAGAAAAAAGTGGTTCTTCGGAAGTTGAACTTCATTATGCATGTTCAGTACTATACTTCGTCAATTTTTTCACTTCAGTAGAATTGCTGGAACATTAGAGAAATGTTTATGGTATGTTTGCTTTAGGGACTATCAGGCAAAACAGACTTCGAGGAGCTGTAGCCAAACTATCTACTGATAAAAACCTAAAAAATAAAGGTCGTGGATCTTTTGCTCAAGTCGTTTCTAATGGATGTAAAATAACAGTAGTCAAATAGGTTGACAACAAGTGTGTCAATACGGCCAGTACTTATACTGACTCGCAGCCGGTGCATCAGGTGTTACGATACTGTAAAAACACAAAAAGTAAAGCACCTGTTACATGTCCCAACATCGTAAAAGTATACAACTGTTGTATGGGACGCGTAGACCTTGCAGATATGCTTGTAGCTCTTTATCTGACTAAAATGCGAGCACATCGTTGGTATATTATAATACCTATATACTCACAGGTTCTTGACACATGTGTCAATAATACGTGGCTCATTTATCGTCGTGAAACCAAAGATGCAAAGCAAATGAAACCAAAATACTTTCGATGGGCCATAAGTGATCATCTCACCACCTTTCAAAGAATTAAGAAGTTTTCGAATACGTCCAGAGGTTCGAAATTTGTTACACCGCAGACGTCCGACTACGGCCGATATGACCACTTTGGACACTTGCCATCATTTACAAATAAAGGCAGATGCAAAAATTGCTTTAAAAGTCAGACTAAATTAATATGTGTAAAATGCAACATTAGGCTTTCTTTGGTATATGGTCGTTATTGTTTTTATGATGATCATACAAAATAATAATAATAAATTTCATTGTTGACATGTCTGATTACTGATCTCTCATTATTATATTTTGTGTGTTTACAACTTTTGTAGTACTTAAAGATGTTTTGTATTGTTTAAAAGGACCTAAAAGGTCATAGACAATCATGTTGTTGTCTTTATTGTTCATATTTGATCTCTTTACTAGTAGTTTTTTTTAAATAAACCCTTGTTTAATCTTAAATAAGTCGTTTTTCAATTTCGTCTGCACATGGCAATGTGCATTTTAATGCACACGATTTTTTTACAGCGATAATTCGACGAAGCTGGCAATGTGCATTTAAATGCACATGCTATATTTCCAAAACTATATATGTATGATTTTTTCTGCATTTTTTACATGTATTTGACACGTACTAGATGCGATATATGTGGAAAAAATAATGAATATATACCATGAAAACCTTTGCCAAGTAAAGGGTTAAGTCCCAATATGTTTTTTGTAGCTGTCTGAAGGTTATTGAACCTGACGCCTGAACCACCTGGTTTACGATTTGATTATTCAATAAATAATTAGTAAACACTATATAATTATACGTCTAATATGTATAGGTAGCAGAGTGGAACCCATGTGTCCAGGGCACGCAGTCCAGCGTGATATTTACACCTAACAAGGTTCGTTTAGTACGTCTTCAATGTTTATGACTACCTACAATGTTTCTGCTTGATTAGACGCGGCAAGTGCTGAGTTGCCACTGCATAAAACCTGTGTTATTGGTTTGATTTGCATTTATGTTTATTGATGAGTGGCTCAACTTGTTGACCCAACCATCTACACCTTACGACGTGTAGTTTTTTAGCATCCGAAATAAGCAGACTCGTAGAGTTGTCCGGATTCCCTCAAACGGACTTTCTTTAGGCGAGCCCTTCTCTCAAAACATAAGCTGGGCCCGTTAGGAACGTAGTGTAGATTGGAGAACTCATCGAACAGTGTTTTTTTTTTCTTTATTTGTAAAGGCTTTCGTCTGTAGGCCAGTCCTATTGGCAAATATAATACATAAACTAATGTACAACATGTGCACATATCATATACATACGTGTTTGGCCACCTCTGAAAGAGGGGCCGCCTAAATACTATGAAAAATACCCACATCAGGTCTGTTAATATTGCTTTAGTTATTCTTCTGTGGTTAATATAAGTCTTTAAAAAGCTTTCCTCTGATTTCATGGTTCCGTTCACATGCCATCAAGCAGTGTTGGACATCGTCAACCGTTCCACAAATCTCACAGTTGGGTGAATCATATTTTCTCATCATATGTCCAAACTTTCTTGACAGAATGTGACCAGAACGCAATCTGAGTGCTTGGAAACTACTGGCCTTATTAAATAGCTATCTAACTGATATTCTCTAACATCTCTAACAGACAGAGTTCTCTAGCTTGAGATTAAGACATGTCGATACTATCCCTTTGGGGATATTTGAGCATCATTATATGTCTAACATACTTACCGAATGAAATATGCTTTACGGACATAGCTGTACATATAAATGACGTCCATGTTCTTAGCCGGAACTTTATCAGAGACCACAAAGCCAATAAAACTATAAAAGAACGCAGTACCAACTTGTTTCCTGTACCTACCGACCTTTTCACGTCTATTTCTAGACCAATGCAGGCAGTTCCTATTAAAAAACAGCCACACTTAATATCATAAGTCGTTATAAAATATTGAAAATGTCAATTTAGTATTAAATAATTTGAGTTTCATACCTACTTATATTGTCAGCGGGTAATTTGCATAAGTCATGACAACTGAGCCAATACATTGTTAATTTGTCTCCGAATAACATAATACGTAATGTATTAATTAAATAATTTGTATATTTATTGTGCATAAATAATAATTATATTATGCAGGAAAATTAACTTTAAATTATATTTTCTCCTTACCAAAGAACATGCATGCGAAATTTGATGAGAATGAATGCAAGAGAGATATGTCAGGATCGTTGTATATGGCAGTCTCAGCCTACCCTTACGAAAAACAGGCGTGAGACTATGTATGTATGCATTTTGTAAATTGTATAAAATACATGTATAAATCCTGTACTGACTTTACAATCACTAAATAACGACCCACACAGGATCTAAATAACGATTTTGGAACTATAGTGTTGTAGAAATGTCGACAGTGTGGTCTTGTGTGAAGATCGAGCCTACCAATCTACGTATGAAAAATACGCGTTATAAAGACCATAGACTCACAACTGTCACGCTGCACATAGAGTAGAGGTAGTGATCTAACCCTCTCCCTCTAATCTAATCCAGGTACCAAGATGCACGTGCCACGATGGTTGTAAACAGTAAAAAGTATATAAGTAATAGCGATTTCCTCTTACAGACTGAGAAGTGAATTAAAAAGAGATAGATAGTGTAACGTAATACTCTACGTATTGCGTTATAATATCTCGCAGGCGTTTAACGCAGTAGGTGGAGCCTAGCCCGAGCAGCGCTTAGCTAGAAATTATTACCTTATATGGTCATAAACGGGCCACAGACAGTCTGTGACTCATAGGTCTATGCCTATATAAGATGGGTGCGCGATCTAAATCGGGCACTTTCGATACAAACCGCCTTGCTGATGGTTGTAGATACAACCTAGTACTATTCTACTTCTCTATCTTCTGTCCCGCCGGGGGTGAGCATATTCTAGTTGTCTGTGTGCCTATATATTCTGTCTGTAGTATCTGTGTCTCCTAAGCATAACAGCCGATCTAGGGACCGCCTGTTCCTGACCGGTTGTTTTGTATTCTCTATGCTGTTTCCAGTTCTCCCTACGGGCTACGATTCTCCCTACGAGCTACAATTACAAGCTGCTGGCGGCGTGCCGCTACCAGCCGCCGCCACGCATCAGCTCCTGCCTACGAGCCTCCTACAGCCAGGCCACGGACGCCTGAGCCTCACCGCTCGGCCCACATCGGCTGCACCACCTAAGCCCCCGCTCAGCCTGAACCTCGACCACCGAGCTGCCTACACAACGCGCACCTTGGCCAGCTCATCGGTGACCCTACAAGCAGCTGCACTGCGAGCGTCGGAGAGCAGCGGAGTCTACATTCCAGCCCTCAGGCCAGTGCTTACCTGGTTCGGTCATACTGTATGTAAGCGGTAGTGAGACATAATAAGAACCTGTTCAGCCTAGCAGTGTTTCTCTCGAACCCCGACATCCTACCTGAGATCCTCCGTCTCAATAGTAATAGTATTTTATCAAGACATTATTCCGTATCTTCATCACTTCTTGACGTAAGCCTTTGTCTCTATCCTAGTGCGAATAGGAAACACATTTATCAATCCTGTCGTCACGTATAGATGCTACAGTTGCTACAGTGAATAACGTAACATCAGTATCTAACAGAGACAAATAGCGACTTCTATCTAAGCAATGTCTGTATACCTTGGTAGTAAAGTAAGCTTATATAGAACATGCCTGCGCTAGACAACAGAGGGTTATCAACATAAACCGTGCAGAGCTCTGTATAGCGCTATAAAGCCCCGAATAGCGCATCAAAGCTACGAATAGCGCAACAAAGCTTCGTATAGCGCAACAAAGCTCCGCTAACACACAGAGCACGCTAACCGCAGTAACAGCAAGATGGCTTTGAATATTAGTATCACATGTGTAGTGTTGTATAAACTTTCAGGGTGAAACCTCTTATGTAAATGTGACGGTCTTTGTGAAATCAGCTGCATGCTTCGTGGATTGCTTTGCTCCTTTAAAGACTATTTGAGGTGCTTAGTCTGAAGGACCGTTTTGATTTCGATCTAAAACTACAAATTGACAATCACTTTACGAAAAAACTTGAGACCTTTTTGACATTTGACGAGAATGCTTAAAATGGAATGGTTATTATTATAACCTAAAAGAATTCATATGAACAATTAGTGCTGGTCACTTTTCTTATTCTTATGCTACACGAATATTTTTCACAAAGCCAGCACTTTTTGAACTAGCTTTTCGTATCCAAGTATCGAAGCGCAAATCCATTTGGATTACTGCTTTTTTATTATTGCAGTTATTTAACTGTTAGCACACAAATTACGTAAGGATATCCATAGTTTTTAATTACTCTATGATATCAGAAATATCTCTTTTTGATATGCCATTCACAACATAACTCAATCATGGCTCGACGTCGATTGTTGCATACACACGTCAACGGCATATATGAGTCTTCGTACGATCGAAAGATGAAAGTAATACGCCACTAAGCTGTAACTCCGTCTATACAACTTTCTTCATATATTGTGAATTACACTAACGCGTACGATGACTTGCGTTGCATTTGACAAGACATTTCTCCTCTATAGCCATTTGATCATGGACTTCGCTCTCATGTTATTTTTGTAGCTAAGCCGTTTATTATTAGCATTTGCGTAAGCATATTCGCTTTATACATATATACATATCGTCACGCCTTTTATCCCCGAAGGGGTAGGCAGAGGTGTATTTCTACACCCACTTTTCGCCAGATATACTTTAGTCCCACGTAATAAGTGGCGAGCCTATTGCCGTACCGGGCACATTTCCAGACTCCGTGCTGCGACTGAGAATTTCGTGACAGAAAAACCCAATAACACTGTCCGACCCAGGAATCGAACCCGGGACCTTCCGATCCCACGCGCACATTTATGCCGCGAGACCAACGAGGCAGTCGTATAGGGTTTGATGTCGAGTTTTCCGTCTCTACGCAAAGATGGTATTTGCATTGTGTTATCCCTTAGTCGCCTCTTACGACACCCACGGGAAGATAGGGGGTGGTGACACTTTTTTTTTGGTTGGTGGCGGGCACTAACTATCATACACACACACACACACACACACACACACACACCACACACACACACACACACCACACACACACAAACACAAACAAACCAACACAAATACATGCATCCAAACACACACACACACACACACTAAGGCACACACACGCATGCACACTCAAACACACACACACACACACACACATTTTGTAGTTTAATTTCTTTCTTTTATTTTTCTTTTTTCAGTATATCTTGCTTACAAATATCATTTTTGTTAAATAATCAATAATTGTCAGTAGGTAGTATACTATACACAAAAATACAAATATATACATTTTTTTTGTTATTACGCTGCACTTACGGAAGGAACTGGACCCCACGACACAGGGAATCCTAGTGTGGGGCCCAGAGATACATAGTAATTACATTGTTTTTGTTAGTGCCTAAGTCTACTGATGTAATGTGTATAATACATATTGTACTAAAGTTTGAACAATAAAGAGATTTTGAGATTTTGAGATTTTTTGTATTCTAAGCCGTCAACCACACGGCACTGCACTGCTTTATACACTCATTGATCAATATTTATTTTTGTGCAGCCTTTTGTAACATTAGTAGGTATAGTTTTATAAGCTGGCTCAGTTTGAAATGGATTAGATCCAGTCCCACTCTTGGTCTGGCCTGGATTGATGTAGGTATATCAGACAACTTTAAGAATTTTCGAAATAAATATTAGACATGTATTGCCTCATGATGATTTTATTACTTCGAAGAGTGAACTACACTACTTATTGGGAAAACCGAAAGATCAAGAAGATAGAGAATTACTGAATTTTTTTTGAGCAATTTAACAAAAAATTACAGCTCTTTAAAAGGTTGTAGTTTTGGTTAGGATTTACTCCAGTCTAACAAAGGCCTAAGAAACTATTTAAATAAAGTGAACTGTATATTTATAAAGTAAAGTGATTATAAGTACTACCAGAGACAAGTCAAACGGAACCGAACTCCCATAACATATAACGAGGGGCGCTCTACCAACTACATCAGATACGTTAAGAAGGGCTCGAACCCAACTCACGCATAGTCTGGCGTACCATATCAAGCGTAAAGCAACTACGCATTCCCGCTTACGCCACCCATCCAACGAGGTAAGCTGCCCAGTAATAATAGAATATTCAATTACTTACGTTGAACGGTTTTACTAAGTTTTTTACAGTTACGTCATTGAATATTGAACGCACACGCGTCGTCGAATCGGTAAGCAGTTCCAGTTATTATCTAGAACGGAATATTATGCAGGTACCTAACGAGTTTACTGTAATCCGATAATTATATTTAAATTAAGTGTTAGGTGTTTGAAATGCAGTATGGTGTGTTTTATTTAAGGACAAGTTTTGGGGAAAAGACGAGAGAAAACAAACTATCTTATAGTAGACTAGATGAGCCCGCGGTTACACCCGTGTTATTTAAGGCTACTGCTCCGCTCCCGTGGCTCATAGCGTGATGTTATATAGCCTATAGCCTTCTTCGATAAATGGGCTATCTAACACTGAAATAATTTTTGAAATCCGTCCAGTAGTTCCTGAGATTAGCGAGTTCAACCAAACAAACAAACCAACAAACTAACTCTTCAGCTTTATATATTAGTATACTAGCTGACCCAGCGAACTCCGTATCGCCTTTTTAAGAGTTTTTATTTAATTCCCTTTTTTCCAAGACCCTTTTCCAAAGTTACCATTGACTTAGCGCTTATTCTCTTATCATTTCAGAGTATATAAATGATGCAAAAACAAACATAGATTTTTATATAATATTGAATTCCCCATTCCTTAAAATATCGGAGACGATACCCATATCGACTTAAAAAAAAATCCCGTCCGCCATCTTTGATTTCCTATCCGCCATCTTTGATCACGAAATAGATGTTGTATTTGGATTCACCATCCCTTAAATCATCAGAGACGATACCCATATTAATTTTTTTAAATTTTTTCCCATCCGCCATCTTTGATTTCCCATCCGCCATCTTGAATCACGAAATAGATGTTGTATTTGGATTCCCCATCCCTTTAAACATCGGAAACGATACCCATATTGATTAAAAAAAAAACCCATCCGCCATCTTTGATCATAAAATAGATGGTGGTTTTGAATTCCCCATTCCTTAAAATATCGGAGACGATACCCATATCGACTTTAAAAAAATCCCGTCCGCCATCTTTGATTTCCTATCCGCCATCTTTGATCACTAAATAGATGTTGTATTTAGATTCGCCATCCCTTAAAACATCGGAGACGATAACCATATTGATTTTTTTAAACTTTCTCACCCGCCATCTTTGATTTCTCATCCGCCATCTTTGATCACGAAATAGATGTCAGATTTGGATTCCCCATCCCTTTAAATATCGGCGACGATACCCATATCGACTTTAAAAAAAATCCCATCCGCCATCTTTGATTTCCTATCCACTATCTTTGATCACGAAATAGATGTTGTATTTGGATTCACCATCCCTTAAATCATCAGAGACGATACCCATATTGATTTTTTAAATTTTTCCCATCCACCATTTTTGATTTCCCATCCGCCATCTTGAATCACGAAATAGATGTTGTATTTGGATTCCCCATCCCTTTAAACATCGGAGACGATACCCATATTGATTTTTTAAAATTTTCCTATCCGCCATCTTTGATTGCCCATCCGCCATCTTTGATCACGAAATAGATGTTGTATTTCGATTCTCCACCCCTTAAAATATCGATGGCGATACCCATATTGATATTTAAAATTTTCTCATCCGCCTTCTTTGATTTCCCGTCCGCCATCTTGGATCACTAAATAAATTTCATATTATTAATCAGCGTCCCGAAACAAACTCTTCCGCTTTATTATATTAGTATAGAAGACATAAGATAATACATTGGCATGGGCCGAAAAAATACTTTTTGATCTTAGTGGTAACTTATCACCTATTGCACTATTTAGACTCTGAAGCTGATTTTCCACCAGAGTGGCGAGACGAGGCGAGGCGAGGAGAGAATTGAAATTTGTATGGCAAATTTTCATTTCTCTCCCAGCGCATCTTTGGTGGAAACAGTGTGGATTGACGAGAATATGCGAGGCGTGAATTGAAATATTTGTTTGTGTAAAAATAAACCGTATTGCTTCCAACATAGAGTATAAATTAACCAGTACCAGTATATCTTTATCTAATGAAGCATACGGGCGGCGCGGCGGTCACGCGCGTGCTCGCACGAGCTCGCGCGAGCTCGCGATGGCCATTTTTAGTGGAAAAGGGTCAGTGCGATTTCAATTCTCTTCTCGCGAGACTAGGCGAGTCTAGTCTCGCCACTCGGTGGAAAAACACCTTTAAGGTGATTTCTTTGATTTGTGATCAGAGTGGTGGAAACGGCACTCAAACATCACTGTACCTATGACGAACTCAAACATCACTGTACCTATATCTTTATCTAATGAAGCCTATGGGTGGCGCGGCGGTCACGCGCGAGCTCGTACGAGCTCGTACGAGCTCGCGCGAGCTCGCGATGGCTATTTTTAGTGGAAAAGGGTCAGTGCGATTTCAATTCTCTCCTCGCCTCGCCTCGTCTCGCCCCTCTAGTGGAAAATCACCTTTAGTTTAGTATTAAACAAAAGTAGCAATATGAACTAACACAAAAGTGACAATACTCCATTATTCATACAATATTATGCAAAACTGCTGTAATACAAAGTCACACATCTTGATGATGATGATCTTCAAAGCAACATCTAAGACCAGATTCGACATCTGCCTGTGAAAGAAATCAAACTAACCTACCCAGAGGGCACATCCTCCAAATTAAATCTGAATCTATAATCCTGTACATATTTATTCATATATTGTGTACAACATAGTGGATATTCAATGTGTTTACATTCGTAATACCCTAAGTGACAAATAAGTAGGTATTCATACAATGTCTCAAATGTACTTCTTACAGAAATTATTAATTTTCATTTAATCTTAATATATAAAATCCTTGCGTTACTGACTGACTGACAGACACGCTACAGCCGAAACTATTGGGCGCAGGAAGCTGAAATTTGGCATGTATGTTCCTTGGGGACCGTAGGGGTGCACTAAGAAGGGATTTCCCGAAATTCCCACGGGATCGGCCAAAACGGGTAAATTTTAAAAAAATGCAGGCGTAGCTGCTGGCGTCCTCTAGTAATACATAATTCTTTGGACATCATAATTATAACACTGCTGAACTTCCTATAACTAAATAAATAAGCCATCGTGATCTTATCTGACACCCTAATTACGATACCCATGACATAATTATATTATTTAACATGCTTCTGAGGCGTAGGCAGTACAAACAGAGTGTATTGTGTAAGCGGCACATTTGATAATAAATCGACTGATTGTCTGCGCTGCATCATCGTGACATCATCCATTATGGCCGACATCATCTCCCACTTGTCTCTATTTTGATACAACATTAAGGCCTATTACGTATTCGCTTTGGAGTTACCTACTGATTTAGAAAGACAGCGCGATTGTCTATACAAGTTTTCTTTAAGCCTGATTTGAGAAGACGTTGGTTGAAATTATTATTTTGTGAATGTTATATAGATCGTTGTTCGACACTTGAAAGACTATAAGTCTGTCAAGTGTCGCTTAGGTTTTTGTAGAAACATAAAAAACATCTTGCTTTATCCTTTCAAAGCTCTGCAAATGTGACAACATATGAACATAGATTGTATGCATAAGTACGTAGTACAGAGTGACTCGGTATATTATCATTCCAGAAGCTTTTATATTTGTTGTTCTGAAACTTATCCTAGTCAATGATTAGATAAGGAATTGTTTTTTTTTTACTGTGTAACATACAACATATAAAATGTATCTGTCTTAATTTGTACGAAAACTTTCGCTAACTATGTTTCAGCTAAGATCGCTTCGATTTCTCACAAATCGCTGTAAGATCATATAAAATAAAGCGTTTAATCGAACTGCAGCTATAAATCTTTAATTTATGATAATAGCGAATTAATCAATAAACCAGACGTTTGATATTATATACACCCTATAGAGTCTCGTATGGTATTCTTCAATATTACGGTTTATGGCCTAGCAGCGCCTTAACAGCTGCGTGTGCAATGAAATCTACGGACGCAATGTATTTTTGGCTCCGTATACGGCTTATAAGAAAGGTTCGAAGCACACTGATCAGTGATTCGAAGGGACCGCCATAAGATCAGTTAGATTTGAGAGCAATGTAAAGAGAAAGCAGATTAAGCAGCTGGAGAGAAAACATGCCAATTACCCTGACCTAGGTACCTACTACACAGAAAAATATATAAATGGATTCATCGGCAGACTGCCTGACGCCACTGACTTACCAAAAGACATTACGGAAGCAATAGGTAGGGAAATTTCTAAAAACTATTAATATTACGGATCACAGCGTCATAAAACCTCAAGCATCTTGAAAACATAAAATCCTGTGACCACAGATCAAGAAGATATAAAGAGCAAGGTGGACTTCATAATTTTCGTATCACCAAAAATATTTTTACTGCCAAAAACCGGTAGTATAGAACGGTTTCGTCACTGACGTTGCGCTTTCATCAAAATTCATGCACCGTATGCCATGAATAAATTTTCAAATATACATAATAACGCTATCCATTCACAGTAGGCGCCGATACAGTAACGCGTAGATGCATCTATTTTGATAAGCCCGATGAATGAAGTTAATAAAACCTTATTACATGGCTAATATACTTTTGGGAACGGTTGTAAACTTTCTGTGAGGCAAACGGTATTACGTTATAAGTGCCATATATTTTAGGTTCTTGATAGAAGCATGTTTGAAATCAGTGTTTTTGATATGTGGTACCATAGCTTACAACAAAAGCTCTTTCACATTTTAACACCCAAAGACTATTGTGTTTCCGACCATCCAGCTCCATTCATCAACGCTATTTTGAGTTTCAAATGTGTTATTATTAATAATTCTGCATAGCCACAAATTTGGTTGATTAGCAACTATAGGTACACTTAATTACTGATCCAAACACAATGCCTACGGGCTCATGTAATTTAGTACGGGCGACAAATGGAAAATGGCTACAGACCATATGAAAGGAATGCCTATACGAAAAAAAAAATAGGTACCTACCCATACAATGAATAAAAATGTATAAAATAAAGCACGACTTATGGTTTAAAATAACCTTTATTTATCTAGAAAAGTATTCCGTGTGGTGACGGATTAAGAATACAAAATTGTTACCACCAAATATCATCCCATGCGTGTCGTAAGAGCCGACAGAGAGAGCATATTATGCAGAGAACACCACTGTAAGAGAAGGAAAACTTGATACAAATCCTATACCAACCCGCTTGGCCAGCGTGGTATAGTAGGCCAATTCCTCATTTCAAAAGAGAGGCCTAGTCCAGCAGTGGACTATTAAAGGCTGATGATGAACTAGAAAAGTAACAAATCTTCAAAATATTATACACATTTGGAGTGTCTTAAAATAAACATGTAGGCGTACCGCGTATCTTCAAAGAACGTCGCTAAACCACTCGAACTTTACCCGTCCGCGTCGAATCAAATTAAGAAATTACCATAGACAAGAACGTGCCATTTCTGTTTATTTTGTGTTCATAGCTTTTATAAAACACTTGACATTTTAAGATAAATCTTGACGACTTGCCCATCGTAGTACGTTAACCCGTAATTCCTTTCACCAAAATCAGTTGCAAATTGAACAGAGCGACTCGCCATGATTAAATTTAATGATTGACTCGCATAACCGATAGTTATAAGAAGTTGGAACATAAATAAACAGCTCTTTGTAAGAAAATATGGGTTATAATGGTTGACTAGGTGATATACTGTTTAAGTAGACAAATACTACTCAGAAATACGCGAAGGGCGAGGTTACAACTTACAGCAAATATAATATAATAAGTAAAGATTATCGAGACTTACTAGAGTCCCACAGTATTTAAATTTGGGTAATGTATCATGTAGGCAACATTTTATAGCCATCGGTATTCTGTAATTCACAACAAGTATCTTAACCTGTATAATATTATTTAGCGGGTCTTAGTCGCGATAATTTACTTATTTAAAGGCATAAATACCTCTGTTATTCTCCTACGTTTCTACCGGCTTGCAACGGTTGTGGTCGCGGAGGGACTACACCTTTAATTAAGTAAATTATCGCGACTAAGACCCGCTAAATAATATTATATGATGTATACAAATCGCGAAAGTTTAAAATCGATTATCTTGACCTGTATCTAAAAATCATAGAGGGGAACAGGCTGCTCTGCAAGATACATAATTGGCGAAAGGTAAATGGTCCAAGCATTCTAGCTTAATTATAGAAGCGTGGTGCCCTGTATACCTACTACAAAAATTAGAGGTTATCTTTAGAGTTCAATTGGCTTGAACCAGATCGAAGCAAGGATAGAATTCGAACGCTCACAATACAAGAGATTGGAGATAAACATTGATTAAACTAAGTCTAGGTTTTCGATCGTGAGTAATTTTGATTAAAATTTACAATAGCAAAGCCATGGATACAATTCAGGTTACAATAAGATTGAACTGATTGCGTGACGTTTGTTGAAGGGTAATTCGTGTAGATACCTCTTTATAGCGTGATAAATACGTAGAATTTTCTCTAAGAATATAAATTAGCGGTTACGAGTGGGCTAAAAAGAGTATGAACTATAGCGATTAGAACCCATCAACAAACATCTATAAGTCGCAAAATTCAAAATCAATGTATTGGTTAAGAAGTTTAGTCTTGCTACACTAAATTAATAAAGTATTAGTAAGGTGAGTCGGATATGCCATTCTTTAAAAATAAGTTGGTATCCTCAAAATGTGAAATCCTATGTATGGTTATTAAAATTATCAGTATCACCCACGTATCTAAGAAATCACCTAAATAAACGCGACAGGTCATACTTATTTGAAGAAGATATACCTGTTTATAATTGCTAATTAATAAATATTTAATCAGCTTATCTTAAATAAAAAATGAATAATATACCATACTCTCTATATTTCAAGACATACCTAATTTTGGACAATGACGATACCTAGCCTTATCGCTTCTAGATAACACTTAGCTGTTTTCTGTCAATATCTTATCAAATATCTTGTTCATCGCTATTAATTTCGTCTAAATACGATATATGATACTAGATTATCAGCGCATAAACACAATCGGGGATTTTTTACTTTTACTTTACTTAGTTTCACGTTTAAGCTACTAGATGGCGTGAGTGGTACTATTTTGAAGATTATATCTTTAAGTCATATATACCTTATTTAATAATAAGTAAATAGATAAAAAAGATCTAGGAGCAATGCGCAGACTAAAACAAATTTTCGGTTCACTTGTAGAGTCCATAGTGTGTCTTGAGTAGCAGTTCACAAGTAGATTGGCAAAGCTTAGCAGTGTTTGCACCGTTCAACATAATGTTAATGTGTGACAGGTTGCTGTAGTTTACATCAGGTACTAACTTACTCCAGAAAGTACGAAAAACGGTCGGACCCCTGCGGTTTGGGCGGCCTATAAACACTGTCGCCAGAGTTTCACTCATACGAATAGAAAGATAGATTTGGTCCACTCCGGAAATGCACATACATAGACTCACGCCTATATCCCCGAAGGGGTAGGCAGAGGTATATTGCTATACCCACTTTTCGCCAAATTTATTTTAGTCCCACGTAATATATGGCGGGCCTATTGCCGTACCGGGTACATTACCTACCAGACTCCGTGCTGCTACTGTAAATTTCCTAACGGAAAACCCAGGAACACTTTGCCCGACCCGGGGATCGAATCCGAGACCTCTCAATCCCACGCGCATATTTATGCCGCGAGACCAACGAGGCAGTCACTCCGGAAATAGTAACTCTGATCAAACCATGTGTGTTTTCTTAGCAGAAAACAAAATGGCGTAATAATTAATAATCTTAGACATTGCCTGATAGGAGATTAGTAGAAAAAGAAGAAAGTTGAGGTCAAGGTTGTAGAAAGGAGTTCAAATTCTTTTGGCGACAGAAGGCCTTCGTTTACGAAAATGATAGTCAGGCCACGAGCCTTCATTTTTTCACTCATCGAAACAGGACTCAGCTTCTTAATTTTTATATCTTGTGCAAGGCCCCTAACCCGATCTTATCACTAAAATTCAGATCAAAAGTAAAGGTGCCTTTATATAAAATTCTAATCTGTTAAGCTCAACACGGCCTTGAGCCACTTTGGTCCGTTTTTAAAGTTCAAACGTTCTTATGACGAGACGATTGACCGGTCCTACCTTATCAAGGATAATAATAGTACCTACTTATCTTAGTAACAGTACATTTTCAAGGTCCATTCAAATCTCAAAAGTTGTACGGAAATGCATTTGTATAACTTAAGCATTCCATGTTGTAAATGTCAGACGTATTCTTCTATTATAATTTATGTTTATAAGCAGTCCAGCGTTTACGGCTTACTCAATATAGTAGATGTGAACAGGATACATAGGTATGGGTAAAGCAATGTTGTTCGAAACATATTTGAATAACTTAAGGCACTCAAAATTCCTTGTAAAAATCTTGCCTTACTTTACTTTTACTCATACCTACTCTTATTTTTTGCACCACTTTATCATATTATGTTTTGAGTAGATATCGTTTTTCATCAAACGTTTAACCTTAAATTTTAAGAAATAAGACATTCATATTATATCAGGACGACTGTCTGACAGTAAATCACAATTTTTTTAATAATAATTACGCGATAGCAACCTTTTTTAAAAATAATAAAAGGCATGTGAAAGTTGTGTAAGTTATCGTGAAAGTTTCAAAGTTTAAAAATATTTTAACCTTAAACTTTGGCGCGATTTCAATAGTAAGGGGCCACCCACGAGTTTATAAACTTTGTATTAAACGCAAGTGTCTGAAGTCATAAGTTATCTTGAACATGTGTAGTTGTTTGTGATACAGCTGATTCATACGATAAACATTGTTATCAGCGAACTATTAGAGAGATTGATAAGAGGCATATTTACCCCGTGACTAATGACGATAATTGTTAATATAGATCTGCTTTCCTTTATCATCATCGTCCTAGCGTTATCCCGGTTGCAACCAAGACTTGCACACCTTGGAGCCCGAGGTCCGCTTACTGGTCTAACCAGATATGACAGAATATCAACTTTTCCACAGAGCGACTGTCGTCTGACCTCTGCAACCCAAAGGGATAGCGATATTCCATGGTTTAGACCAGAATCAGTTTATTTGAGGGTACTGACTCCCCGTAACGACTGTCAAAGATCTTTATGACAGCCGGGACCGACGGTTTAATGCGCTCTCCGAAGCACAGGGCAAGCGATAATTAACAATTGAATACGCCCTTAACTTCGAAAAGTCATTGGTGCGTGCCGTGGATTCGAACCCGATACCCTCTGCATAGCAGTCCGTTGTTATCTCCACTAGGCTATCGCTGCCTCAAACTACCTGCTTTCCTCTATGTATGAAAATAAAGATATAATGTAATTAATATCCGTGGGCGGAAAAAAGAAGAAAGAAGCGGGCTACAGCTACAACATTATAAATAAATAGACTCTCTATACATACATACATACATAGACTCACGCCTGTTTCCCGGAGGGGTAGGCAGAGACTACGGAACGCCATTTGCAACGATTCTGACATATCTCTCTTGCTTCATTCACTCTCATCAGATTCCTCATGCATGCTCTTCTGTTCAGGGTACTTCTAAGTACTCTCTATACCTATTTACAAATTAAGTACAACTGTTACCTATATATACAGTAAGACTCCTTATGCCGTGAGTATTACATAAAACCACAATATAAGACAAATTAAAATAAAACACAACAATTATCGTCGTAAATTACATACATACATACATAGACTCACGCCTGTTTCCCCGAAGGGGTAGGCAGAGGCATATTAAACGCCCACTTTTCGCCAGTGTTTTGATCCCACGTAATAGGTGGCGAGCCTATTGCCGCTTATTGGGACATTTTGTTTGCCAGAGCCTCGTCCGTTGATCGGCAGGTGCACCACTTGCAGGTGAGGTTGGCTTGGGACCCTCAGTTCTTGGTGGGAACCCTATGCACACCACCTATGTCGTAAATTAATGTCACATAATTATAAATATAATAATAAAATGTAGAAGAACATAAATGAACAATATGGCGGCTGTTTGTTCATTAATGGCGCGAAAACAGCTGTTAAAACTATGGCGTATGTCAATAAGTGTTCACTAAGTTTTATAAATGTGTCTTTTTAATTATCGATGAAGGTGATCCTCCAAGGTCATACACAGACATACAGACACACTTTTATATAAATGACACTTGAATCTATTTTATGAACCAGGTAACTTTTATTTTATTCTTTTTTAGGGTAGGTAGATGCAGAATTTCTTCTTCCCAACTACTTAGTTCAATTACTCTGAATAACAAAAGTCTATTTAAGTATTTTAGCAATGTAGGAGTGTGTAAATGACTACTTATTATTATTATATTTGAACTACACTAGCAGCTTATTAAGCTGATGCGTGTGTGTTTTGAGACTTGAAGATTTTGTCGAGTCTATTCTTAAAAGTGTTCAATGTGGTGTGCCATAACAACATTTTCTGGGAGCTTGTTCCACTCCTTGACAATACGGTTAGGTAGAAAGTGTTTCTTATTTTCCATAATTTCCGAAAAGCCTCTATTGGTACTCCTCTATATTCTCCTGAAATGTACCTACATGCCAAACTTCAGCTTGTTGCGCCCAGTAATTTGGACTGATGCGTCGTCTGTCAGTCAGTCAGTACAGTAATCGAAAAGTTTTATATTTATTATATTGATTAATGATGATGAAAAAGGTTACTAGCAACCATATTACAAGAATCTTGTCAACCTACCCTGACTTTTTGTCGGTATTCATTACATTACAGTTATTCCGAGAACTATGATAGTACATCAAGTTAACAAAGAACTCAATTTCCAGAATTTATTGTAACTTTCAGCCAGCGTTTGAACCGTTTCATCGAAATTTTCAAGTGAGAGCTCTTCAACACTTATTTGCTACGTTCTTGGGTGAACTTCCACGTAACCCTGTTAGGTTTCAACTAGCAACCTAATACTTAAACCTAATTTACTCTTCGACCGTTTGCAGTTGAAGCGGGCTTGGAAAATACTGTGTTTAAAAGTTTAGGTCATTCAAATTATGAAGGGAAAAGTATTGAGGTTAGTTTTTAAATGGGTTAAGGCTGCACAGGCGTGTTATGTATGACAAACTGCATTACTTACACGGTCAGTAACAGGAAACCTTGTCACTACGGTTTGAAATATGTTAACCGCTCTGAAATTGGTGTGAATGTCATCAAACCACCGCAATGTCCTCGACCTTCTTTAGTGGGGGCGGCAGCATCACGCGGGTCTACCACACTGAGATTCTTACATATGTGTTTCTTTTTCGGTGAGGTGAATTTATATGAGAGTTGAGACTAGAAATTGATATTCTTGTGCTTAAAATCGATTATGAAATTTGATGTGACATATATCTAGTTAGTCAGATATTTCCTTTAGACGTTTTCAGCGCAATGCCTATAACGGGATTACCCCTCTCAATTTAATACATCATCAGTTGAGTAAGTTGTCAGAGTAGTCTCAACCTAAAAAAAATGCAGGTTTGTTATACCAACCATGAGCGATTATAAAGTTAGTGCAAGTAGATACTGTAACTATTTGTTAGTGATATAAACGAATTAGACAATATTCATATAGAAATCGCACGATTTAAACACTTGCGTGCCAAATAGAATCGCGTTGTGCAATCAAACTGATAACATATTTACATCGATGACTGAGTTCATGTCATTTGTGTATCGTTTGACCATACGTGGTTATTATTTTGCTTAGGTACACGCATATTTATATGTAGAAATGAAGTAATAGGTATAATTGTTTCTCTTTCGTGCTACTAAATTTTTGTGACTAACTCTGGTGTTTATAGCCAGACTAAATGTCTTACACTTTGTTGAAATGATTTTTTAATAGTTGCCTCATTAAAGTAAAATTCATTGTAATTTGTTTGATTCAGGAGAACAATATGAACATACTGAAATCGGTTCAACCATTATCGAATTTTGCGTGACTATCGAGATGCACAGCAATGAATTGAGATTTTTGCGGAATTGAGGTTGTTATTGATATAGAAAAACGTCAATTTGTATTTTTGTTGCTTGGCTGTTTCCGATATGCCACTACATCTTTTTCTAGATAACTATCTTACGTGGATTTTTCACAACAGCGGCCGCCTCATATTCTCCTGTAGCTAGTAGCCAATGTCAATGTCAAAAACAACATATTGTTAATGTCTCTGTGTCAATGTTACTTCACCATCCCGCTAAAAAAACTGCCAAGATCTTATCAATGAAAACCAACAGTTTATGTGAAAACAGTCAAATTCTCACGCGTACAAAAGTTGAACAAAGCGATTGAATATGCATAAAACATGTTAGTTCGCCACAATAGCACGTAGGCTTTCATAGCAAGGTCGTGCTGTCGACAATGGACGAGGTCGGCAAACACCATCGTTGTTTTAATCGTACACTACTTTTATTATGTAATCTTAATATCCTTGCGTTACTGACTGACTGACAGACACGCTACAGCCGAAACTATTGGGCGCAGGAAGCTGAAATTTGGCATGTGTTTTCCTTGGGGACCGTAGGGGTGCACTAAGAAGGGATTTCCCGAAATGCCCACGGGATCGGCCAAAATGGGTAAATTTAAAAAAAATGCAGGCGTAGCTGCTGGCGTCCTCTAGTTTCTATATAAATTACACCATTAAACTTCTGGGGGATAGGCAGTGAAATGGAAAAACATGTTTCGTCAACAAGGATCTTCCTCACGCACTCAGAAAATATGTTCAAATTTTCTTTTGGGAAATTATCAGTAGGTAGCCGATAAGAGTAGCGAAATTTCTATATAAGGCTAACGAAAATAGAGTCACTTTTACCTATTGTGAATGAATGAGCTAATTTATGATAATAATTATTCTGAAGTTTATTTGTTGCGAATCTTGTTGCGATTACACGATACTGTAAAAAATAGAACCATATGGGTTGTTTTATGAAATGGACAAATAAAAAAAATAATGTCTAGTACACGTTATAATTATGTACTTCCGAATTAAAATTATGGTATGAATTAATCAAAATATGGCCACTTACGTTTAAAAGACAGATAAGTATTTAAAAATAGCCGTAATCTTCATTTAAACACTACGTAATGCTGTCATAATACCAATAGGCATATTATGCACTTCGTTATCTATAGATTGAGCATTTGTAAAAATAGGTTAATTGGTGCATACGGGATACTGAATTATCGCGTTTTTATACTACAAGAAGGTTATCGCGTTATACTTTAGCAGAAGTAAACAATGATATTCTGAGAACATTTTATTAAAAAGTATGACAATCGAAATGCTAATTTCCGTAATAGTCTAGAAATGTGAGATAATGTTGAGGACTGTGTACGGTAAGCTTTCGATTATTTTAGCAAACAGCAAGGTTATGTATTTACGACGGACAAGCTGAGTCAAACGAAATATTTTTTTACGTACATTCAGATTTTTTGACGCTAGATGTCGCTAGTAAGATTTAAGGTATCAAGTTTGATTTTACTGTTGGTGTTATTGTCTCTCTCTCTCTTCCTAGCTATGCATCCCACTTGGTGGTGGGGTAAGTTTCTTTATTTTCCTCTTCCACTTCTCTCTATCTGCGACATCATCGTCAGTAACATTACACTTCTCCTTTAACACTACATCTCTCCACCTTGTTTTAGGTCGTCCTCTAGGTCTGTATAATTTGTGTATTGTAAAGCCAAGCGGATAAAGAGACCCGAGCTTCCTACACTTGTTAAGTGTTAGGCACATAGAGGTAACATGTTAGGCAGCAAAAAACCTTGAGACAACTGTCTTTTGCGAAAAAAAAAAAAATTTTTTTTTTTTTTTGGTAATAGGCGGCAAATGAGCAGACGGATTGCCTGATAGTAAGCAATTACCGCCGCCCATGGACACAAGCAACCAACAGGAGTCACAAGTGCATTGCCGACCCTTGGGTTTGGGAAAAGAGAAATGGGATCAGGGAGAAGGAATAGGGGATAGGGCCTCCGGCACTCTCACTCACCGAACGAAATACAACAGTTTAGGTACCTACTGTTACTTTACGTCGATTTTCTGTGAGAGGGTAGTACTTCCCCGGTCGATATAAATAAATACAATACTTAACAAAATGAGACTTCAAAACATCTCATCCATCCAAAATTTATTCAAGCTTTCATAATCATTGCTTAACCTAAATTGTCCTCATAAAAACAGGAATCAGCATATTTTTAACTCGTTTGATGGCATAATTTGCGCGGCATTACTCGCGAGATGATTTACCTACCGAATACATTTCATTGGCCATTAAATTCATCCAAATCCCCGAGGTCCCTAACACCGTATTACACAAATTACGTAATTCCCCACATTGTAATGTAAATCCACGGTACAGCGGAACGAGTTTTTTAAACAGGTTATTATCAAATTGTCTTTGAACGCCAGTTATCCCTAAACTTATGAGTTCTGTCGATCATATTTTATGCTGATTAATGTACTTATAATATGTATATTGATAATCAGTTTACTAAGTGCCTCTTGTATTATGGCGCTGATACACTTGAGCATTTACTTGACATTCACAGATCAGCGAGCATTCGCCGTCTTTTTTATTTTGTCGAACTGAACAACGAACAGAGTCAAACATTGCTACGTACATTTTCGCCATCTTTCTAGCGAACACTCTAATCCTTAGATACATACATACATAGACTTACGCCTGTTTCCCCGAAGGGGTAGGCAGAGGCATATTAAACGCCCACTTTTCGCCAGTGTTTTGATCCCACGTAATAGGTGGCGAGCCTATTGCCGCTTATTGGGACATTTTGTTTGCCAGAGCCTCGTCCGTTGATCGGCAGGTGCACCACTTGCAGGTGAGGTTGGCTTGGGACCCTAAGTTCTTGGTGGGAACCCTATGCACCTAATCCTAATCCTTAGAATATATAAAAATATAGATACCTACCGCACTACAAGCAGTTTTACCTAATATATTTGCTTCTAGGGAATGCAATCTCGTAATTTATTCAAATATTGCGATTATTTACAAAAAAAAACATACAAAACTGTCAATCTCGCGAGATCTCGAAATTGGCGAGATCTCGCGAGATTGGCTTCATAATCTCGCGAGATCTCGCTTGAGCCCAAATCTCGCGAGATTTGCATTCCCTATTTACTTCTGTTTGGCTTATGATTTTTTTCAAGATAGGATTTTCCAGAAAAATACACAAACAAAAGACGTTTCTAAATAATAATATTATGCAGATCTTAACTTGAACAGGTTTAATAAATCACACAAGTGCCTGTTCCTACGTTCAAATTTATTTATAGATATACTTAGAGGATTTATCAGCATTCTATTGAAATAAATTCTGAGTAAACCAAATCTAAGGATTTATTGAAAACATACTCGATTTTTTATCGATATTCATTTTGAGTAAGTCCATCACTAGCCAAGTTACAATTAGTGACTACTTTAAGCTAAGTACAAAGATTTAAAACGTCATTTGTATATTTATCTTTCTCTTATATTAGACACACCTCGGATTCTTCGAAGTTATGTGTGTAATAAACATGTTAATTTTTGCTCGCATACTAATGTGCCCGGTAGATGGCAATAGGCTCGCCCCCCTTTTACATTGGGACCTAAACATAACTGGCGAAATTTGGAGATAAGAGGCGTGAAGTCATGTTATGTGATACCTATTAGACAAAAATCATAAGTCAAAGTGAAGTAAATATATTGGGTTTAACCGCCATTGTAGCGCGGTTTCTATGTATTTTCTACATTCTAAGGCTCGCCCGAATGTTCGTGAGAATGCTCGCTAAAACACACTCATTTGTTTTGTAACATTTGCACGAATGCTCATTACAGGTGAATGCTCAAGTGTATCAGCGCCATTACAAATGCAAAAGTTTGTCATGTTGAATGGATGAATAGTCTGTTACTGTTTTCGCGAGAGCAGTTTTACTGAATAGCACGAAGCTCTGCAGGAGTAGATAGCTTATACATCACAATAGCGTAAGTAACTAGCCTAAAACGTAGGCTACATTTGTCGCGTTGAGTGACTGGTTACTTTTCGGCCATTTCTTCAAATCGGTCCATTGACTCTGGACCTAACAAGGCTTCTTGAACTGTGTAAAAGTATAAGAAATCACGACATTTCACAAGGCTGTACTCTGCCGTGCGAACTTACCAACTGGTATTCAAAGCTTCTACAGCTACTCTAAGCAAATAGGTGGCTTTGTACTCACCATCAACTTTGGTATGGTGTGGCGACGGGGGCGCAGACTCCACGTCTGAGTGCAGGCTGTACGAGTGCTCTGTCTTGATGGGCGCGGCGCCGAGAGCTGCGTCAGTCATCAGCCGGTCGTGGAGCACCACGCCGCATTTGGAGTCCCGCTCTATCAGCCAGTCCGACATCTCTGAGTCCTCGTCCAGAACATCGCCGTGCATCTCCTGGAAACAAACAAATTTTAACGTTAGATACAGTCTTTTTTAAATTGAGATCACAGAGATTTGTTTTTAAGATGTACACAGTACATCCGTGAACATGGCGCTTGCAACAGTGCTAAAATATCGGTTACTCCAAACAAAGGTACCTAACTACCTACGTGGTATATATCCCGAAAGACAATTTAAAACAACTTTAAATGACCACGAAAGTTTAAATTCTTATATCAGATACAGTCGTCATCATTATGGACCTAGTGTTAATCCGGTTCCATCCAAGATTTTTCTTCTTGGATCCCGGTGTCCGCTTACTAGTCTAATCAGCCTTGACAGAATATTAGTTTTCCCACTGAGCAATTCTCTTCTCATCTCTGCAACCCAAAAGAATAGCGGTGCTTAATTGCTGTGACCAGTGTCAGTACATTTGAAGATTCTGACTCCATGTTACGACTATCGAAAATACTCATGACAACCATTACCGACGGTTTAACGTGCTCCCCCAGACTTGGGGCAACTGATATACTAGCTATTTACGCTAGTAACTTCTAATCAATGCTTCTAACAAACAAGGAAATGTTTCTTTAGAAATACTTTGTGAAGAGGATTGAGTAATTAATTTCTTCCTTTTATTTTATATGTGCCCACATGATCAATCTACATCGGATCAGCATCATCGATGCATACACCACCAATCAAAGTGGTCTACCTAACTTGTGGTGAGTATAAAAGCATAAACTGGATGCTTTGGGAGCCTGAAATGAATAGATTTAGGTTATTCTATGTTCTATAAATAACCAGATTTATCGTTTAACATAACAAGTGTCTGAAAAATGACAAATCTTTTGAAATATACAGTTGTTTGAACCAAAACCAAGCAATGTGGCTTAACTTGCAATTATTATCTCAAATTCACCATACTCTTACCATTGTTTTGTCATAAGCTAGTATCAAAACCTGTCTTCTATATATCATTAAATAATTGCTAAGGGTCATAAATTCTCATGGGAGAACGTATCTTGGTCTGTCAGATCGCTAAAATGAATAGGTAGTTTTTGTTAAAGCCGTAATTTACTACACTTGGCTTATGATCGCTGGTCTAAACGTGATATTTTGAGAAATATTTAAAGTTTTAAAAGTTGCTCGAGTGGTTTATGGATGGCAAATTTTAATAGGCGCATGTGTATACTAGTTTCTTGCATTGGATCCGCTCGTTTGGTGTCGGTTATGGCGACAAGAGGTAGGTTTTGGCTATTCTGCAAAGTTGTATCAAAATTCTTTGGGTCAGCGCAGACAGAACGAAGCGCAGCGGAGAGGATTTTATAAACGCACTTGAAAATGAACTTTAAAATTATTTAAATAAAGTGCATAAATGCTTGAACCTGACAAAAAATGCTCGCGCGTCCTCGAAGATACGCGGGAATCCGTTTATGCACTTTATAATTATAATTTTAAAGTATATTTTCAAGGGCGTTTATAAAATCCTCTCCGCTACGCTCCGTACTGTCTGCGCTGACCCTTTCAGTTCTATTTGTGTGAAAGAGTAACACTCATTCATCTTCACATACTTTTGCGTTTAAGTTTTTAAGTCATCGTCTGGGACATTTTTCCTTCTCTACGTCCAAGAGATATTGCCAATAACCTTTCTTTGTTATAAATGCAAATTGAAATGTACCTTCCAGGCGAGACGGATTGAACCGAAAGCAGTTTTTCTGCCAGTCAGTCATTGCCGAAAACATTTTTTGTGCGCGCAAACATTTTGTTTACTTATATCGTCATTGCAACATAAGCGTGTAGGCAGCGAACGAACCGCGGTCAATGTACCCGGGCCGTTACGCCAACATAGATAAAAAATATAATAGCACACAAACTAAGAACCAGTATAAGGTGGTCTGCGTTTGAACTGTAAGTTTATAGTATAAGAGGTCAGGTTATAATGGAAATTCAGCGAAATGTTTAGCCATTTGTATTTTCGTGTGTATGTGTTCGCAACATCTTTAAGTCCACTATCGCTTGCTTTTCCTCACTATTTTTTTTAAAACAATTTGCATAATATATCGTGTGATTCAAGCCGAAATGGTGATAGCCGAAATCTAATTAAAATAAATGGCTGTGTTATTTATTTTGTTTTTTAGATTGAGGAAACGCCCTTCTATTTGATTCGAAAATACGTTACATAAGATCGATTTTATCTCTTTAAATTATCAAGGAGTTCATTTATCCTTTATTCGTTATTAGAAATAGTAGTGAATATTTTTTTAGGGTCACGCCTTTATTTCCAAAACCTCTGCCTACAGGTCCTACAGGTGTAATGTTACACCCACATTTCGCCATGAATTTTTAGGTCCCACGTAATAGAGGGCGAGCCTATTGCCGTTACCGGGCACTTCACCAGACTCCGTGTTGCTACTGAGAATTTGGAAAAACCCAGTAACACTTTTGTCCGACCCGGGAATCGAACCCGGGACCTCCGATCAGCAGTCGCATACGCTATCCACTGGACCACGGAGGCAGTCAGTAGTAAATATACCTACTAACATTACAAGAAATTACAAGAGTCGATACCTATTACTCTTTTAGGTTTCATACCAGTCTTGACCGATTGTAGAAAGGCATAATACACTAAAGTTGAGAAGCATAATATAAAAATAATAAATGTATGTTTAAGTAAGATTTCGCAGCTATAACTCTCTTGAGTTCACAGCTTTAAAGTAAAACGATACTTACTGAGATTCTCGTGACCAAAAGTCACTAACATTTAAGTTTCCCGGAATAAGCAAAGTTGACTCTCACGTTTTCCATAGTTGGACTTAGAACCACAGGTTCTATTTACCCACAAAAAAGCTTTTATTATGTAATTCTAGGCCTTTGGAATTCACTGAAATGGGAGGCAGAAGATTGGAATTAAATGCCTTTTTAAGTAATTTAGATTTTTATGTCGGCGAATTTTTTGAATAGGTAGTCAAATAATGTCCGTGCGGTGACGGATTAAGAATACGGATTGTCACCACCCCATATCATCCCATGGGTGTCGTAAGAGCCGACAGAGGGAGCATATTATGCAGAGAACAGCACTGTAAGAGAAGGAAAACTTGATACAAACCCTATACCAACCCGGTTGGCCAGCGTGGTATAGTAGGCCAATTCCTCCTTTCAAAGGAGAGGCCTAGTCCAGCAATGGACTGTTAAAGGCTGATGATGATGAGTCAAATAAATATGTTATTTCATGAACCTATTGGAACATTTCTATTCCAACGCCAACTAATTTAAGATTTCTTAAATTTCACGAATGTACTTATCTGCTCTTTTCCCTAGTGTAATTCAGCTTGCTTTTAATATACAAGGCATAACTAACAGTTCTATAGAAAATAAAATAAATATGCTGATTGCTCTGATAGAATCAACGTCACTTAAGTGGTGCTTACTCATCAGCCGAACTAGTATTAACTTGCACTTTATCAAATACTTCTGTATAAAGGTCTGTGTACACTGGCTAAGAACGAATAATTGCACATAAAAATTATTCTAGACGGCGCAAATCTGAATATTTAGTTTATTTTAATACGTATTAATTTTTTTTGCTGTTACTTAGAATATCCCAACAGAAAAATCTGATAGGCCTTCGCGTCCGAGTATCAAAACTGAGACTGGTCGTTTGATTATGCGAAGCCCATCAGAGTGGTCATCATTAGTCGAATAGAATACATTCGAGTTTATGTTAAGTGAAATTACTTCAAGCAGAAACCACGTGAAACTATGTGCTAAATATACGTACATTTATTTTTCTGTTATAATAAAAGAGCATTGTAACTTTTATCACACTCATACAGTCAATAAATATAAAACACAAAGTCTCCAAAAGTACTTGATTTCTGAAGTTGAAATGTAGCTTACTTATATGCTTTAAAGTAGTTTATCATAATAGGTATACATACAAACTAAAAAAAGTTATAAAAATACCTACGAAGACTGAAAAACAGCATTTAAAAATTATATAAATCTTCGTATGTCAATTAAGAAGTCAATTTTGTGAAATACTGATTTATGGTCTACCTACCTACTTATTTGGGTACTATTATGACTTTATTTCTTGTGACCATAGCTTTATTATTAATTTAAAATTTACTTAAATGGAGATCAATTCTGATGGCTTCGTATTGAATTTGAATTATGAATGAAGAAGTTTTTTTAATACTCAATCTGCTATTATCGGCATTATTACCTACCCCGTTTTTATTGGGCAAAGCAAAAGAACAATAATTGTGTTTCTTTAATTTATTCGGTAAGAACCCAATCTTACCTAGCTCTATCCTGAAGATACAGCTAGGTAAGATTGGGTTCATACAGCTAAGAATAGGCATTGCCAACATAACACAAATTAATATAACGGGTTTTAATCCCGTAAACTTGATTACTAGATCAAAAATTCGGTGTTTATGAAGGTATTTACAAGTTAAATATTTCATCATCATCATCAGCCTTTAACAGTCCACTGCTGGACTAGGCCTCTCCGTTGAAAGGAGAAATTGGCCTATTATTTCACGCTGGCCAAACGGGTTGGTATAGGGTTTGTATCAAGTTTTCCTTCTCTTACAGTGCTGTTCTTTGCATAATTTGCTCCCTCTGTCGGCTCTTACGACACCCATGGGATGATTTGGGGTGGTGACATTCCGTATTCTTAATCCGTTACCACACGGACGGAAATATTTAAGCAAATGCAATTAAGACCCATTGAGTAACTTTTATGAGAATACTAAACACAAGGCATTTTCCAAGAAAATTTCACTTTCAGAATGACATGACATGTCTAGTTTCCAGCAGTGCTTAAATTCAATTGATACAAAATTGCATCGTAAGACATAAAGAACTATCAGACTGATAGACTACACAATATTAATATGGAGTCTGCGTATATCATGACGGTACTTTCGCTACTGTCAGTGGTAGAGACAGTTATATGTGACATGTCACGGAGGAGATCTATATCTTGATGGCCTTAAACAATGCATAAAAGAAGCCGAAACATTTCAATGGACTAGTTACATACACGTAGAATAAACTGGTTCGCACTTTCGATAGCTTACTCTTCTAGTCGAGCAAGTAAACGGCTTATGTCTGTAGTGCCAGTTAAAATTATAAGGAAACATAGAATAGCAATTTACGTATTGTATAAAGAACAAATAAAGAACTGTCCGTGTGTGTGGTGACGGATTAAGAATACGGAGTGTCACCACCCCATATCATCCCATGGGTGTCGTAAGAGCCGACAGAGGGAGCATATTATGCAGAGAACAGCACTGTAAGAGAAGGCAAACTTGATACAAACCCTATACCAACCCGTTTGGCCAGCGTGGTATAGTAGGACAATTCCTCCTTTCAAAGGAGAGGCCTAGTCCAGCAGTGGACTGTTAAAGGCTGATGTAGAATAAAGAACAAGCTGTTGCTCGCGAATACTCTCGCCCTCAACTTTCAACGTCTATTTCACTCGCTTAGCGGTGACTATATATGTCATTAGAGGATAAAATCCCGTTGTTCAATTTGCACGTTTCTAGCTTTAGTACCTAAGGTTCATCGATGATTTGTCAATCAGGACAAGGAATTTTCAAACTAAAATGATGATCGTGATAGACTTTTATTTTTATTTTTTATAGACTCACGCCTGTATCCCGGAAGGGGTAGGCCAAGGTGTTTAACTCCCACATTTCGCCATGAATTTTTAAGTCCCACGTAATAGGGGGCAAGCCTTTTACCGTTACCGGGCACATCACCAGACTCTGTGCTGCTACTGAGAATTCTGAAAAACCCAGTAACACTTTTGCCCGGGCAGTCTGGTGGCCCATGTGGGGATCCCCTCATAAACTTTTTATGGTTAAATAACATCTTAATATATAAAAGCGAGCACTTGTGTACCTAATGCTTTTGTATTTTTGGGCCAAAAAAGGCTGTGTCAATGCAAATTTTCCTAAAGCTTTACTATAAACAATAACCTAATTTTTTAAATTCTTTAATTTGTTTTTCAAAGTATCCGTTACGGTACAGATGATTAGATACACGTAATGTATGGAAAGAAACCTCGACTTCAAGTAGCCTGAAGCTACGACAAAAACTATAAGACTAGTATTTGGGTACTGTTACAATCACTTTTTTCTATTGCTCTATTTTGTCGACAAAAAAGGACAGCGATGTATATTTTTTATTTATTATTCAACTATGCTCTTGCGTTCAGCTTTTCGAAGGAACCGTTCATGTTGTCAGGTTGAGCAGTAGCTTTCATTACCCTGGAGCGATGAAGCTTTTTTATTTCAATATGCTCATTCGAGCATATTATATATAGAGCTATATAGCTATATATATATAGAGCTAAGTCCATAAACTAGATTTGCTGGTAATTCTACCAGCAAATCTAGTTTATGGACTTAGCCACAGAAATAAGATTAATATCTGTGCACTTGGCAATGTTAAGTAACACCAAGGCCATGTAAACCGAAGCCTGCAGCTGTCAAACGAAAGCCTAACACTATAATTACTCGAGTCAAAAAAACTAAAAGAACGCTCGAAGCAAATTGTAATGTGGTATCATTTCCGTAACATTACATTGCAATCAATCTGCGCCTTTAGATGGCGTCCCTCACCTTGGCAGTGAGTGTAAATAGACACTAACGAATAGTGGAGGCGAATGAACGGCCGTGGAGCCGAACTCGGTCGGCGACCTCTGTCGGACGCCTTCCGACTGCCTGATGAGCTTCCGACGGCCAAACACTGTCTTATAACTACCCGTGCCGCCAAAAAGGGTTATTATTTTTTTGCCTCTACGTATTTTCGAACGTGGAACAACATGGCGGGCTATGTCAAATTTACTATTTTCCCGCATTTTATTTTAGCTGGAAAATAGTTAGGTATATACTCTAAGGTTGGCAATTAGCTTTTAATTCGAGCGTTTAGTGGGATAAGCAGAACTGTTCAGTTACAGGGCTCTAACTTAAGGTTAAATGCTTAGAGCTATAGAACTGTTTAACGCTGATGTTCTGATGGGGTTGCAGATTCATATCGTGCATTGCTTTATTTAGGCATTAACATTAATGACAGGTAAAATTTGCTGCAAATCGGTTCATAGCATAATTTTATTCTCCATTTTTTGCTTCTTATAAATAAACAAATAAATTTTAGCACTTATAAAAGGTATTTAGCATAATATAGCTTACATAAAAGACACATGGAATGTATGCGTGAATAGAGACAATGCGTGAATAAAGACGAGAGTAGAGGTCAGTGACACCCAAATCTTGTCAGCTAGGAAGGCGCGAAATAGCTAATAGTACCTACTACATAGTTTAGGTGACTTTGCATTTAAGATTCGCTGCTGTAATAGACTTCATTCAAGAATTTATATTAACTTTATATTATTTATAGGTACTAAGAACTGACTGAAGAATGCATATGCAGTGAACGCATGCGTTCAATAAATATAGGTATGCCGATTTTGATTAGGGGGTTAGCCAAGGGCATAAAAAGTATTTTTCTTATTCTATAGGAACTTCCCACTTCATGAACTCTTGTCTATGATCTTTACATGAGAGTATAGATTTCGAGAGCCATAAATAAAAGTTTTGAATTTGGGTGTCGTTGAGTGAGAGCCCATACTACCTCTGTTTGTAAACTTAATTATTCCATTCGTTGTGTTTGAAAACACAGAGCGTACCACTAAAGAATTAAAGTTTTCGTGGTTATTAACATGAGTTTTACATTGTCTTTAGGGCAATGTACCTGCTTCGTACCTTTGTTTCCAGTATCTGATTGCTACATCCGTGAACATGGCGCTTGCGACAACCGAAATATGGGATACTCAAAACAAAGGTACACGGTACATATTCCAAAACACAAAGTGTAGCTCTTACCCTGCTCTATTTATAACTAAATGAGCCCGCGGTTATACCCGCGTTTTTTTAGGCTACTGCTGCGCTCCCGTGGCTAATAGCGTGATGTTACATCCTATAGCCTTCCTCGATAAATCAGCTATCTAAGACTGAAACAATTTTTCAAGTCGGACCAGTAATTCTTGAGATTAACGCATTCAACCAAACAAACAAACTCTTCAGCTTTATATATTAGTATATCAGATAAGTCTACATGTTTACGCGAAATATTTCTGTACAGGTATTGGTACTAAAATCTCGGGGTAATGAACCTCGTATACTATCGGTCCACTTGTGGGAAAATCCGAATAGATCTGACGTGAGAAACATTTTAATTTTGAACGGTATGCGGGTTTTAACACCTTCAATAACATACATACATAACATACACTAGTGTCTATTAAGTATGGCTCACTTCAAATGTTATGTGTGCTATGACGTAGCAATTTGAGCATGTTTTGACAAGGCGTTCTTTAAAAAATGTCCATGGCTTGTATTGTGTTTGTTAGACCTAAGAAACTGAAATATTTTTATTGCTTTTTTAGGGTTTCGTACCTAAAAGGTAAAAAACAGAACCCTATTACTAAGCCTCCGCGGTCTGTCTGTCTGTCTGTCACCAGGCTCTATCTCATAAACCGTGATAGCTAGAAAGCTGAAATTTTCACAAATTATGTATTTCGGTTGGCGCTATAACAACGAAATACTAAAAATGAAAAATATGGAAATATTAAGGGGGGGGTCTCATACAATAAATGTGTTATTTTTCGTAATTTTTGCTCAAAATTACCAATGGTGACAGGTAGACGCTTAAAATTTTCACAGAATATGTAGTTGTATATTACCTTTTAAAATAAATCATTAAATTAAAAAAAGTTAATAATAAAGGGGAATTCCCATACAACAAACGTAACTTTTAAGAAATTTGGTACTCGATCTTAATAAACAGGTAGAAACTTAAAAAATATTTAAGTATACATACAACAATCGTGATTTTCTTTTGTGAGCGGGTCCGACTCGCACTTGCCCAATTTTTCTTATTTTGACATAATATGGCAGAAGATACGGTATCTATTTTAGGGCGCGAGCGGTCAACATTTATTAATTCACACTCATTCCATGGTCTTTAGACACCAAACTACCCTACGAAATAAGTGAAATTAGGTTTCTGTGCCCTATGTGTGCGTGTGATCTTCTTTCTCCTATTTACCAAAGAAATCAAAATGCCGATTTTTGTTTTATTATGCACAACCATAAGCATATTCTATAGTCTCTGCTAAGGACCAATAGATTTAAATTTGTCTACCAGACAATCTCAAGACTTACTTAGTAGGTACCTACTAACTGATACTCAAAACAACCCAGTACAAAAATAAACAGACAGCTTTATCGCAACCCGAAAATACGCCTCATTCGGCGAACTTAAGCCACATGGCGAATAAGACAATAAAATCTTAAGCAATAAACAAGAATGTGTGAAGTACACGTTTTTATGCCTCTTTCAATTTATACTGGGCGGGCCTCAACAATGAATGATAAAGCGATCTGAGCCCACTGGAGTGCAAATTTAATTAGCGGCGATCTAACAAGTTCGTTCAACGAGACAGTTGATTGTGACTACAATCTATTTAAAAATACACCTAGGTTTGTGACCAACACTTGTTTGAATAGATCATTTGATACACATTACTTTGTTGAATTGGTCTGTTTATGTCATTTTGAAAATATGAGCAAAAGCAACCGCAGTAAACAAAATTTTGGAAATTGTTATGATAACTAAGTAGATATACTGTCAAAAACTTTAAAAAATATCAAACATTAAAACAATCAACAGTATGTTCCTTGAGATGACTATTTTTTCCTATAAAGGCACTCTTCCGGCGCACCCTTTAAATGTCATCGATCTGTCAAAAATGTGTACACCCACACAGAAAAATAATTCAATCATAACAACATTGTAGTAGAGTCCATGAACTCACATAAAAACATTGTTTATCGAATAGGTATTACGAAAATAGACGTATGTGAACAAACTTCAACAAATTAATAAAATCATATTGCCTAGGCAATCTAGAAACAAAATTATATAGCTTAATACCTACTTAATGGTGCTATAAAGTGTCAGTGGCCGATTAAGACCTGTCCTTAGATTGTTGATCTCTGTGAAAAAAGAATCAAGTTTTTTCAGTTTAGGCTGGTTTCAGAGTGACGCGAGCGGCGCGCGCCGTTGGCCAGCGCGTCTCAACAGCGCGTTTGGCGCGCGGACCACTGTGAAACGAGTTCGCGTTTCTCATTGCAATGTATGAAGCTTCGGCAGCGCGGTCGGCAAGCGCGTCTCATACGCGGCGCGTTTGAACTGCGTGACTATGAAACGCTACTACTAATCTAGTGTAATTGAAAGCGCGCGCGTGTGGCCGGCGCCGGTCAAACGCGTGACTCTGAAACCAGCCTTAGTAGTTTGATCCCGATAATAACTTGCGAACCAATGGATTTCCAGAGTTGTAAAAAATTTCGATGGAATTATGTTCTGGCCATGTTTGCCTAAAGCCGCACTATGGTTAACTGCGCGCGGTTTTAAGCTGCGTCCCCGTCAGCTTGCACATGAAGATTTCAATGGCAGATTTCCCGCGACTGATTTACTTGTTACAAAGCATTGCGCTGCTTAAGTTAGCGCGATTAACCGTAGTGCGGCTTAGCCTTAGGTTGGTTTAATTAACTTTTGGCCAACGCAACTTTTCTCAGGCGCAGATTGAGCGTAGGAGGCTAGTTGAGCCTCCCCACAAGCCCAAACAAGTTGACAGCCTAATAAAACGTTCCTTTGTAGGAATTTGTCGAATATCGGCCACATTGCCTTATATTTGGGTGGACATGAAATCTTATTGTGTAACCTTTTTCTATGTGTGTACTTGACTTTACTAAGTTAGATTCTTTATCTAATCTTGTTGCTTAATTTAAACTAATTTCCACACAAGTCAATGTGTCCGCACCTATAAAGAGTAGGTGAAAAATTATTGCTCGAAATCACAACAGAATCAGTCCAGTGTTATGAGAATAGTACACAGCCCTCAAGCCTTAAAGGTACATCAAACAAATTCTGTTAAACTCATCATCATCCTCTTAGCGTTATCCCAGTTTCAATCTAGGGTCCGCTTACTAGTCTAACCGGATTTGGCTGAATATTAGCTTTTCCACGGAGCGACTGCCTGTCTGACCTCCGCAACCCGAAGGGATAGCGATATTCCATGGTTTAGACTAGTGTTAGTTTATTTTAGAAGGTACTGATGCCCTGTAACGATTGTCAAAGATCTTCATGACAACCGGGACCGACGGCTTAACGTGCTCTCCGAGGCGCGGGACAAGCGATAATTGAAAATTCAATACGCACATAACTTTGAAAAGTCATTGGTGCGCGCCGTGGGTTCGAACCTGATACCCTCTGCATAGCAGTCTGTTGGTATCTCCACTAGGCTATCGCTGCCTCTAAAAATTCTGTTAAACTACGTACATATAAAACAATGTTTAGTGTATTCCCCTATAACACGTATTTATGAAGACTATCATAAGCTAAGTCGGATTTCCCCTGGGAGCCAAGAATACATCAGAACAAGCCGGACTTAACCCACCCCTTTACAAGGTCTTATAGAATATAATTATACAGAAGTGACCTGCAAACTTCGCAACGTCTAATGAATAACTAATTCTTACCTAAAAAGTTTGAAGGAGTTATTTTTAAAATAATGATGTTATATTTTGCTCGATATAGATTTTCATGTTTATTAATAAAGATAGACAAACTTTTATATTCTTGGAATAACTAACGGCTTATATTCAAAACTAGACGATGCCCGCGGTTACACCCGCGTTATTTTAGGCTACTGCTCTGCTCCCGTCGCTCATAGCGTGATGTTATAGCCTATAGCCTTCCTCGATAAATGGGCTATCTAACACTGAAAGAATTTTTCAAATCGGACCAGTAGTTCCAGAGATTAGCGCGTTCAACCAAACAAACAAATAAACAAAGTCTTCAGCTTTATATATTAGTATAAGATAGAACTAGCCTGCAGGTAAAAACGCACATATCATTTTATTTTAACCGATTCTGCCGTTAAGTGTGTTAGTGCACCCTTAGGTTACCCCCTCCTAATAGTTTTGACTGTGCGTTGTCTGTAAGCTAATTGATTGTATCGTGATCATTTTCGAGGCTTTCGTGGGAATGTAATCCATTAATGTACTAATTTGGACCTCTCACAGGCCATTGGCCGATAAATGTTTGTATTAGGAGACTTGTTTCTCCGATTGCGTGACCGATATATCGGTTATCCATAAGATTATAAAAGTCACCTATACAGTCAAAGTTGCGGACTATAAGATTCAATGCGCGATGTCCTTCGTCTTTGCGGCTCTTCTTACTTATTCTGTATTTCCCTGAAGAATTGTCGCAAAAGGAAGATTTACACAAGTACTGTGACTTGACATAAAATACTAGTCATAAACTAACGTTATGTTAATATTTCACAGAATAGTTCTAAGCAGCCGCTAATAGATGGCGGTAGTTACAACAAACACTAGTGGAATTCTTCGAAAATGATTCAATGCTACGACTTTACTGAAGTAGAATATATTCTAGGAAATTGTCTGTGCATACTGTAAGTTTTCACCCAATTAATATGTTCATTACACCGCGGTGATTGGTGAAGTTAGGCAATCGCTGAAGCTTAGAATAGAAGGGCTGAAGTTTTGATCGGCGAGTAAGAAAGAGAAAACGAGAAATATTTCCTCCAAATTTGGATTACTTGACGTTATGTGGGTGGTTTCAAAGATACCTGTCTGTTTATACTGAGGCTAATACTATTATTAGCCTCAGTATAAACAGACTATTAAAAAATAAGAACTGCTTAACTGATCTGATTAAAATTTACGGCGTAAAAATGACATTATTTTTATGATAACGCTAAAATTGCAATGGACTTGATGTACTCCTACAATTCTCGTCTATATACAGAGTATCTTCAAACAGGTTACACGATTGTAATTATCCAAAAACACTTTTTTGTCATGCGAACTATGCTTACATCCTTAGTGGTACAACGTTTTCCTCGATGCCAGTCGTTAATAGTAGATTAGTAGCCAAGGGCTGTAAGGCATCAAATGCAGCCCGAGATATTTAGGCGCACGAGCGCAAGCGAGGGCGCCTATAGTTCGAGGGTGCAATTGGTGCTTACACCCGAGCTAACTATTCTGCTTTACATCTCGATTGTGAGGTAAGTAGAAAAAAACTGGCATTACAAGAATAAAACATTTTAATTGTTAATCGCTGCTTCAGCTTCCATTTTCATTGAATCGGGAGTGCAGCTTATATATTCATCACTTGAAGAACTCATGCTTTTTCCTAATTAGCACGTAATTATAAAAAAAACCCTAAAACAAACAATATATTTTAAAGTAAAAGTTTTCTATTCCCGCCTTTTTTCATAAAAAAGAATCAAGTAATTTTTTTTTTTCAAGAACGAAATTGAATACTCACACGAAGACAAGGCTGAATAGCAAAGCGACCTCTTTGGTCATTGGGCTGAATGCATGATGTCTATAGCCAGGATGATGGTTAGATGTACGCGAACTTTTTGAAAGAAAGAAATGTTTTTTTTTTAATTACTTACCGCCCTAGGGCTTTTCTAGCTACATTATTACCCTTGAGCGATAATTAGTCACCTACAAGCCCCATTTGGAGGTAATAAGAACCTACTTACCGAACATGAGAGATGTAAAAGGTTTTTATTGTAATATTGATCGCGGAGAACAATGATATATCTAGTGGCAAACATGTATCAGCTAAAGAACATAATATGTTAATTGGTAGAATTGTAGAATAGCGGTGCATACATCGAAGTAAAAGCTTCTGACCATTGGCCTTTATAAATACAAAAGGAGAGTCGGACATGAGGAGACAGAGTAAGAAAACATAGCAGAAGTGACAGGGCAAAATGAAAAAAGTCGTTATTAACTAATATACAAATTGAAATATCTCTATCAACCAGTAACTAAATTGTGTAATATACGTCCCCAGTAATATCAACATAATGAACTAAGGCTTCGTAGAAATGTTTGGTATACAAAACCAGAGATAAAATACCTATCCACAATTTATCTTTCGCAGCCCAGAGTCCCAATAATGGCTCTACAAAGTGCAATTCTAGTCGTCTGTGTGTCCGTACATTCTCATAGCATGAGACGTCTGAATCTCTCATTGTCTCGACAAAGGTTAAAGTAAATAAAAAATATAATTACACATCGAGTCGTGTGCATTGGCATCAGGATTGGGTAAGACTCGTGACTAAGTCATTCGGTTGTTGGCCAATACACATCGATAATTGTACACTGTTATAAAATTGCAGTGTGAACGTTTTAGAAGACGTCTTAGAAATTATTTGAGCGCATTACAGAAATATAATTCTTTAACTACAAACCTCTTAGACCTTGTTTTGAAACAAGGTCTAAGTTTGTAGAGGTCCTACACAGAAGACTTCTAATCTAATTCAGCCTTCAATCTAGGCTTTATACTTCGTACTGCATTTTACTAAAGTTTATAATTATAACATCCTCTAGTGGCAAACATAAAGATACCAATGATACGTTGACTCAATCTATGGTTATTTATTCCGTAAGTAAGCATCCTTATCTTAACATTGCCTTCACATTCCATATTCAGCATTTCTAATCGAACGAAGGATTTCATCCACTTGTACAACTCACGTCAATCAACTGGTACGATCAAAGTGGTAATTATGAAAATATTTTGAACAGACCATCAGTTTAGTAAGGTCACAATTAGATGTTGGTTTGACTGATTGGATTGAAATATCAATGTAGTCACGGACACGTTGCTATTCTTTTAATAATATTTTATATCTTGGTACTGTGTGGAGCAGGCAGCGATAGCCTAGTGGAGATACCAACAGACTGCCATGCAGAGGGTATCAGGTTCGAATCCACGGCGCGCACCAATGACTTTTTGGAGTTATGTGCGTATTGAATTGTTAATTATCGCTTGTCCCGTGCCTCGGAGAGCACGCTAAGCCGTCGGTCCCGGCTGTCATGAAGATCTTTGACAGTCGTTACAGGGCGTCAGTACCTTCTAAATAAACTGACACTAGTCTAAACCATGGAATATCGCTATCCCTTCGCGTTGCAGAGGTCAGACAGGCAGTCGCTCTGTGGAAAAGCATATATTCAGCCAAATCCGGTTAGACTAGGAAGCGGACCCCAGATTGAAACTGGGATAACGTTAAGAGAATGATGAATGGTACTGTGTGGAAGAACTTGACAATTTTAGAATCTTAGTCATGCAGACTATTTGGTTTGTAAATTTTTATTGATTAAACTTCCGTTAGCTTATCATAGTTACGATGATAGTAATGATGTTCAACACTGTCAGCAGGGTAAAAATGATAAAGATCTGGTATTTCAAGCACAATCATTTGATTAACACTATCTACCTGTTACTTGTTATATCTTTTGAACACTACAAAAATATAGACAAAGAAGACAAAAATAAGCTCTGTACTAATGCCACCACTGCCACCAGTCAGTTCGTACTACCATACTTGAAAGAAAACGTAACAATACAGTATTTTGCATCCACCCTGACACATATATTCGCTTAGGTGCCGTAGTAGTTGCGAACCAGAGAATGGATTAAACCCAATCGTTATGTCAATAAACGATTAAACATTTACATCATAATTACTAGCCACCAATGTGTTTACAATAAACAAACACCGAATATCGATATAAGCCAGAAACATGTTTATAAAGTTCCTCGCAACATAAGAATGATCGATTGTATGACACGTGTTTACATTAATTCCTTAAATGTTTATGAAATCCGTCATACCACAGGGCTCTTCACTGGCCCCACTGTTTTTAAGAACTTTGAGAGAATATTTGTTTTTAATTTAAATGGACATGCATATTCATAGTAGGTACATTACATATTCGTTAATGTCAGTTATGTAGGTGAGAATCATGCGCATTCCATAGATCGTAAGTAGAACCAACAGCGGTACCGTGAGCTATTCCATGGGTGGAAACGCGAAGTAATAACGATGCCGAATATTAATTGCTCATGAAGTTATGAAATGTGGCCCATAAACAGGCAAATAGGCTTTCTAGGAATTCTAGTAAGAGTTTATAGTTTTAGATTATCTAGCAGAGATAAAATTATATATTAAGGAATTTATAGATGCATAATAGGAAATACTGCTTCAAAATTTGATTACCGATATAATCAACTAAGAAACCAACACACAGTGACTCTTAAAGATAAGCGGTTTTTCACCCTGATGAAGCAATACGAACCAGACACCAATGTTTTTATACCCCATATAGGTTTCCCTCAAGTTGTAAACAAATATTTCACACATGATAGCATAATTGTGATTAATAACTCGTGACGTTTAATCGCAAAATTGTTATTGGTTACACTATCCTGGCATTTAACCAATGTCAATTGGACTGTTCTGAGGCTTGGGGTTTAATCAACATATTTCTTTAGTGTCTGATTGCCGCTATTGGAACTATGTGTATATATAGACTCACGCCTGTATCGCCGAAGGGGTAGGCAGAGGTGTAATATCACCCACATTTCGCCATGAATTTTTAGGTCCCACGTAATAGGGGGCGAGCCTATTACCGTACCGGGCACATTACCTGACTCCGTGCTGCTGCTGAGAATTTCCTAACGTAAAAACCCAATAACATTTTGCCCGACCCGGGAATCGAACTCGAGACCTCCCAATCCCACGCGCACATTTATGCCGCGAGACCAACGAGGCAGTCTTGTCATGTCAGTCTTTAATATGTGTAAAGATAATATAAATTACATTTTCTACGTGACTGACAGTGTCCAAGGCTTAAGTAAAATCTACTTTATCAATTTATCAACAACCATAACGTATTAGATTTTTTTATAAATAGGAATATAATATGATTCAAAGGGTCAAAAGCCTTAGCAAAATCCGCGAAATGTAGACGCAATAACCAAAAGTTAAATTGAACAATTTTCATTCACAATGAAGAATGTCTATAGGTGTCAAAGGCTTTCTACGAAATGTAACACATACTACATATTATATTAGCATCGTTTAGCGTGAAACCGATAACATGACAAAATTTTCGACTGTTCTGATTGTAATCGAATGATCAGAGAATTGGTGTAACGGTATTATTAGTGAGGTCACTTAAATTTTTACGGCAAATGTAGCTGCTCTTTTTATTAAAAACGATCTGCTATGGGTGAACTTTTATAATCGTGTATACGCATTTCAAGATTGTATAGTTCATAGAATTACATAGATAATGTATTATAATACATGTTAGCTTTACGTTTAAAATTTAAAAATGCTCTAAATGTTATCCTTCCTATTCAGGCTTCACTGCTTTGAGCTGAAATCACAAGTCTATATAAAGTGACACTACCTACATTTTACTATTTCGTCAACTAATCAAGGCTATTAATATCACAGGCCACACCTTCGCAAACATATAAGCCGGCCGACGTAATATATGAACACACATACACAATGTGCAATGATGCAACTGGATCACGGAACCGGTTCTCGGACCAATTCTTAATGTCGGCTTACGTAACACAATTTAATGGAAATATCGCACAACACACTCTGCACACGCCACAATACATGTTAGCCTTTATATTGCACTTAATTAATCTAGTATGCACTAATTGATAATAATAACGATCGGTTATGAAAATTATCTTATGCAATATGCAATCATGTTTCGAATTTCAGGCGAGTAAATTATGTGCATTAACCCGTATTAAAATAAATGCCTTTAAGAGATTAACTATAAATTCTAATATACTAATAATCTTTTCTAATACCAATTTCAGCGAATTCCTTACTCAAACATTTATATGTATACTACCCAGTCCGCAGAAGATCCTATTTTCTTGACACTATCTAATAAATTGGTAGACTGGAACTAATTTATATATACACCAATATTTGCAACCGTTGCTTCATAGGGAACTATATTTATTACATATTTCGTTCTTGATATATTTTTATCCTTTATAGTACCTACTAGTGTGACAAGATTATTAAGAGTAGGTTTCTTAGCAACCTATGTCGCCGGCGTGACTGCGAGTTAAAGTACATATTGATCGATGCCACCTACTACAAGCCAGTATGACGGTATGCCGATAATTTAATATCTGGAATATACAGCAAATTTAGTTCAAAAACATATATAGCAGATATTGAAGTACATTAGGTTCCTTTAAAATATTTTCTGTAAATGTATCGCTGTAATGTAATGCTTACAAATATGCAGCTGAAATAAGTAAACGCTTTATAACCAATCTTTCAACAAACAGTCTTAATTTGTACAAGTATTGATATATTCGGTAAATGTGGCAAAGCCGATAATCTGTCATATTTGGTTAGAATATTAAGCGGACCCCGGGCTTCAGGGCATCAGTCTTGGATGCAACCGGGATAACGCTAGTACGATGAAGAATAGTTAGTTTTGTATTGTAGCCATAGCTACCGACGAATGCTGGCGAAACTACAAAGGACAGATACAAAAAAGAAAGTAAATGATATATAGTAAGTAATGTAAAAAGATTAATTAAAACGGTTGTCAACAATAAAGCAATAAATGTACAAAGAGCTATCAACTACACGTTAACGCCTCAATACTTGACAAACTCATGTACTGTTATAAGAAAGCCGTAACTTTATCAAAACAATTTATCATCTCATTCATTGTGAACGGCCGTGTGAGAGCTTCAGCTAAACAATCAGCAGACGATCCATCTGTCTCACTCTGACATTACACATAATTCAAATGTGGGAAAGAAACGAACGTTTATGATAGTAAAACGCTAGCTTCAAATTAAACACATTAATCAATTAGCGTCACTCCCAACTACATTTCTTTTATTTTTTATAGCATTGTTCTGCTGAGAGTAATTAAATTTGATTTTTCGGTTAAACGCCTGAGAATCGTTTGCTATTAATAACACAGCCGGCGCGGCGCAATAATTGAAATAGTCATTACATCGCGTTAAAAGTTCAACATGAGAGAAGCACTCTATCCTAGTGCGAAAAGAATACTTCAAATGTATATTTAGAAGAAATTATAGTTAGTACAAAATATTAGCGCAACATCTATAAAAAGAAATTAAGCAACCAAACAAAATGCTTCACCTTAATCAGCACTCTACTTAACAGAAGCTATAAATTGCTCGTAAGCCTTTTTTATCCAACCCAAGATAATAATTGTTTTCTTTCAAATCAATAAATTGATTGTACAAGCTATAGCAGCCATTTTGCCTTACAAATCAAGAAAAATATGTCTACTTGCAATACATATTTGCATGTGGATATTGAAAGCGTTTCGGCCTCATTACATTATCGTTTATGTTTCTTGTATCTTGAGGCCGCCAAGTATTTTACATGATCGGTATAAATTGGGTGAATTACCTCTAGGTATTTATTAAGAATTTACAAGCCCTCAGCTTTGGCAACGACTGCTCCAACAATTTAGTCTGTAAGAATTTGCTTAACTTCTTGTTGATTGTATGTAGGTAAGTATGCAGATTTTTTCAGTTCTAGATTTAGTTTTGCAAAATGGACATAGACTTGTATCTTCTTGCATTAAACTTAAACATATCTCGCGTTATGTGTGAAATAGACGTCTTCGTACCTGGAAGTGTTGTAACCCTTCGAATTTATGTAACTTACATCACCTTTGAAGAAACAAGTTTAAAGTACGCAAAGGTAAAACACAAGAGTTTACTGCTTCCCAAACGACAACTAAAAGTTTATTTTCGGTAGTATTTAAGTCACAGTACAACAGGATATGGAGCAAGTTTATAGGTAAGACAAAATACTGTTGAATTTGGAGCATGCCCTGCAGTAGCTCGTAAACTAAGACGCGGACATGTTGATGTCACGATCCTGATAGTATAGACGGATTTGCTCCTTTCTGGAAAGTTCGCCACCTATAGAATATATGAATAGTTATCTATGAGCATTTGGATTCTTAAGACATTACACCTTTAGACGTGCGAAGTTAAATACTTGAACCATACATTACAACCTGTACAGTGGGTCTCAACGCTTTTAATCTAAATTGACGGGATAAAAATATAATTTAGCGTTCCAATATTTTAACAATGCTTCAACCAATCAGTAATGTTAACAATGAAATTAACGTTTTTGTCTAGTAACTATAAATTAGAGACCAACACATATTTAACGGAATTGTAAGTTGTGAAGATAAAAAATATAGATAGCCAAAACTTATCTTATCACGCATTGACGAGGGATGTTAAGCGTGTTACACATGAATTTCAAACCGACTTCTTCCATCCAGAAAAGAGATTCAGCAATGGGACCGTTTATACGTAAACTGATCTTATTATTATATTACACGAAAACCTGCTTAAACACAGTGTCAAGACACACACATGCACATTTAGTATCAAGTGAATGTCTCATGAAATATCAACGGTCGTAAGGAATGGGAGCATTTTTTGTAACATCTACTTTCACCGGCCGATAGTCGTTTCGCATCCGGTTGATTCTGTACCGTTGTCGGATCGGCCATTATCGCGATAGTGCCGGTGCATTTTCGATTTGCTCTTGTTGTTCTCACCGGTAAAGTTAAGTAGTATTGTACTAAAAATGTGCATGTGAATGTTGACAAAACATTCTTATTTTTAAAACAGGTTTTGGTGTGAGATGTGGTCCCAAGTCCCTACGGACTTGTGGAGTTTTGTGATACGGATAATTGAGGTTAATCTTTAACTATTAACCAACTATAAATAGTAACTTCTAATTTTAAGTACTAGTAGCCAATAAAGACATTTCTTTATTATACATTTCTCAAATCTTTCTAGACATCGCCTTACTACGAAGAAAATTCTAACAAGCAATTCGGGACCCAGTTCTTCACAATCGTCAAAAGCAAATGTAAGCACAATAAAGAAGCAGTCTAGTTTCTACAAATTGACAATGCTTTTTTGCACAAGAATTCTGCATAGCAACCTGTAAAAGTCATTAATAATAGACATCCAAAACCAGTTATAGATTCTGCAGAATTCCAAACACATACTATAATTTATTCTTCAAAATGATAATGTGGAAACCAACAGCGTTTTTATGGCCGCTTCCAACGCGTTTACAGTTCTAGCTAACCCGACATCTGTTGTTGCAATATGGTGGAACACAACTCGGTGCGAAATAGGACGCTTGAAATCTCTGTATGAGAATTTTGGAACAATATACCAACGACGCGCTCCGTAAACTAAGCACGTTATTAAAGCATTAGATTGTATGTTATTATTCTCGCTCGGATGGGTAGAAACAGTAGCATTAAAAAGATAACATGTTTTTTTGGTTTACGTAATATTTGGGTTGGACCTTTTTTATTTCGTTAAGGTCGCAATGAATACTGCCTGTTTGGTGGTAAGCGGTTATGGTGGAGTCAGTAGCAATAGCAATTGATATAATTCACATGTTGGAAATTAGATAGGCAATATAGTATCTTTACCCACTCTTCTTCTGGCCTATTCAGAGCGCTCACTGCGTAACAAAACTAGCAGAATTTCTTTTATTAAGTGAATCTCTCGTTTAATCAAGAATAAGTATTAAGGTCTCATAAGACCATAGTATGTGGGCAGAAACATCTCCAGTTAATCCAATAATGGTTACCATTCAAAACTTTTCTTTACGAAATGCGAGCATCGTAACGGAAAAGTGTCTTCCAAGAATTATTCGAAGAGTCGATTAAGTTATAGTCACCCAAGCGTGGCGAATATTCCAAAGAGGTTATTGCTTCAGTGATGACTTGTTGACGATTTAGAAGACAGGTCTTTCATCTGTGTATTCTATTCTACATGATCGATCGACAATATAATTATTATTGTCCCCTTTGTCAATTTACCTCCTGTTGCGTACTTTTGTTATAATTATTGTATTTCTAGCAGTTTTGTTGCAGTACGACTGTTGTCAATTTGTGAGAATAACGTGATTAAACGTATTTTTGCTGTATAGTGAATATCGAAAGTGGTTTAAAATCTGAAAGCGTTCTCAATTTTGAGAACGTCATAAAATACTTTATTAACAAAATAAAATTAATAGCAGTAGATTTACTTATTAACCAAGCTAAGGTCGAAGCCATTTTAGAAACAAAACAATTCCACAAGCTCATGAGCTCTAGTCTCTACAATCAAAATAATACGTAAACTAAGTACGTTCTCTCACATACATATTTACAAATATATATACACTTATACTCGTACACAGACTAAGTGACGAGTTCACAATTATTAGTTTCATTTATGTTTGAATTAATATTTATTTTAATTTTAATTTATGGAAGAATGTTTTTATGGGATTGCCTGTTTGTGGTATCATTTACGTTCATATTATTATAGTTATTATTACATGGGAAACAGAAATGGCTTTACAACTTCCTAAATACATTAATGAAGGTGTTATTAAAAATTAAATACCTTAATTTTACTGATCCTATTTAAATAGACATAACTTATCAAATTAATACAATTTCTTTACTTTCTCTATAATAAGGCATTTAAAATCAAAATATCAAAAGGCTACTCGATATTATAAAACCCACACGTCTGTAGCTATCGGTAACTTTTCCACCCTGTCCATAAATATGGATGTTTGTCTTGGTCTGGGTGTTTCTATGTATAATATGTATGTATTTACAAAAAAAAAGTATATATGTATGTTTATCCATTATCTAGTACCCATAACACAAGCTCTGCTTAGCTTGGGACTAGATGGTGATTTGTGTATGTTGTAGAATATTATATTATTAAAAAAAATAGGGCAAGGAGACAACAAGTACAACTTGATAGCCACATAGTAACTACATACCACCTATAAACATGTCTAGACAATAGACGGCAGATAATTGCTTTAACCACTACACAATTTCATCGGGGCCTCATCATACTTGTTACCAACACAACTTTATCGATTGATCGCTATCCATCGCCTTTTTTATCACAACACCTCACAGAATACCATCAACCAACCCAGCGATGATTCACATATTTTCTTTAAAGATCCTCTTTTGATTACATTATTTCTGTCGCTATTCCGGTAATGTTTTTCGTCGAAAATGCCTAAATAACATGTTTGATCGAGTTCAGCGTCGTCTCATGAATTTTAATGTTGGAAAAATTTGCTTTAACGTGATTTATTGTAGTGTACTTAAGGATCAAGAGGTTATTGAATGACAGATGTTTTTGTATAAGCAGCGTATTAAGTTTATTATAAGCTCAAGGATAGATTAAATGCTTATCATGATTCATGCCTGATCTTTGAAAATGTTGCAAAGATATTGATACTTCAAAATATACCTAGGTAGTAACTTCTTTTCCACAAATTGTAAGGCATTCCAAGTTGTCTTGTTTTCCTTATGTTTTGTGTATCCATTACTTACTTCAATATTTGTAAAGCCGAAAAAAAGAAAGAAAAAAAGGTTGTGAATATATTCTACCTGTTGCATTATAAAGGAAAGAGAGTTATTTATCAAGTAGATAGCAAATAGTTGAGAAGGATTAAAGCAAGTGGCGTTATGTTTTCTCTGCCTACCTGGACGGAAAGAAGGCGTGAGTATATGTATGAGTTAATAAAGTTAAAATTAAGTCTTAGTGAAAAGCCTTTAAATAAAAAGTAAGTCGAAAAATTGTCCTTACTGTTATAATTGACTCTTTGTTTGGCGCGACCTTGAGTTTACTCTCGTGTAGGTAGAACCGTGGAAGACGATGTAATATCGCTAAGTATATCACTTATACGCTGTAATTGCATCAGTGGATCCAGTCATAATTGAGTTTGCTTCCATTCGCAAGGCTCTTACGCTTTTTAATTTATTACAGTGGACTTTTGCAGTGACGTTTTGTACTTAAGCTAAACGGTGCTTCAGATAAGGTTAGTCATGGCCAGATCGCTTTATACTGAAGTCAGCTATGGAGCTACCAAGGAAATGAATTATTTTCTCATATTTATTAGAAGAAGCCTTAAAAAGCATGGAAGACGGGCACTTGGGAGACAGACTTTTGACTTTTGTAACGAATTCCTACCCCACAACGCTAAGCCTACAAGAAAATGGCAATGTGAGTATTTTTAGAAGGATTCGTATTCTATCTATTAAACTAAGGCCCCGTTTCTGATAAATCTAAATAATATAAAATCCTTGCGTTACTGACTGACTGACAGACACGCTACAGCCGAAACTATTGGGCGCAGGAAGCTGAAATTTGGCATGCATGTTCCTTGGGGACCGTAGGGGTGCACTAAGAAGGGATTTCCCGAAATTCCCATGGGATCGGCCAAAACGGGTAAATTTAAAAAAAATGCAGGCGTAGCTGCTGGCGTCCTCTAGTAACATATAAATTAGTGGACAGCATATTTTTACTTTTTAATCATAGGTGTCAATGCCAATCTAGAGGTGGTAAAACTACCCGTTAGGGTATACTTTTTACTTTCGCGGAATGAATTATTAAAGATAACATCCCACACAATCCGTATTTTTTCATTTACCGACTAGATATAGAAGCGCTATTTTTAGCTTCATTCAACCTTTTAGCGTTCAAGTGTTAATATGAAATAAAAATAAACTTTTCTTCTTCTAGATATTAGACGCCAGACTGTTATTGGTTTCCTTATTATATTACCTGGCGGTTTTCGAGGGATTTCAAGCTACCTACGCAAACGAGAATTTGCTTCAGCCATAATAATTGTTATTAGACTTAGCCGCAGTCATTTTATACAACGAGGGCGGAAACGTCTTTGCTTTAAAAATAAAGTGATAAAGTAAATAATGGTTCCGAGTGTTCAAAGTTTCCGCATCAAAAGAAAATACAAATAACATAAATATTGAAACAGCAGCCACAACGAACACACAACATAATTTATTTATTTATTTATTAGGGATAAACAAACAGTGACACATTATCCTTAGTCTAATAGTATACACGTGTCCGTGTGGTGACGGATTAAGCATACGGATTGTCACCACCCCATATCATCCCGTGGGTGTCGTAAGAGCCGACAGAGGGAGTATATTATGCAGAGAACAACACTGTTAGTGAAGGAAAACTTGGTACAAACCCTATACCAACCCGTTTGGCCAGCGTGGTATAGTAGGCCAATTCCTCCTTTCAAAGGAGAGGCCTAGTCCAGCAGTGGTCTGTTAAAGGCTGATGATGATGATGATGAATAGTATACACAATAAAACATGAGTAAATGTGCACTCACACCGTTATCCACAGAATATAATTAGGTATGTGTAGGTTGGAATTAAATAATAATAATATGTATGTTAGCATATCTTCGTATATAAAAGAGAAACCTTTAAAAGAGGTTATAATATAAAAATAACACAGGCAAGTGACACAAAAATAAAATAAAAAAAATATGTAAGTCTCCACTTTATTATAATATTCTACCACATACACACAACACCATCTAGTCCCAAAATAGCACAGTTTGTATGTACTATGAGTACTAGACAATGGATAAACATACAAATATAATACTATGTATTTTTTTGTAAATATGTATTTAAAAAGAAAATATTATCCATTGCAGGTGCATAGGGATTCCACCAAGAACATAGGGTCCCAAGCCAACCTCACCTGCAAGTGGTGCACCTGCCGATCAACGGACGAGGCTCTGGCAAACAATATATCCCGATAAGCGGCAATAGGCTCGCCACCTATTACGTGGGATCAAAACACTGGCGAAAAGTGGGCGTTTAATATGCCTCTGCCTACCCCTTCGGGCAAACAGGCGTGAGTCTATGTATGTATGTATGTATGTATGTATGTATATTATCCATTGTCTAGAACCCATTAATGTTTGTTTCTAGGAAAATATGTATAATAGTATTATACCTAGTTGTACTTGAGCAGGAACCGAACCCGCGACCTTCGACGTGGCTATACATATCCTTGACCTGTTGGTATAGGTATAGGGATGAACACTACAGATGATAATCTCATCCCACGATTTTGATCAACTTCCTCCTAATATATTCCGTCATGCGAGTAGGCGTCAATGACGTCAAGGATGTCGCATAAAAATTAGTCTAGACAGCGTATGACGTCATAGCACAATGCTTGCTGTCTGTTTATCTTATCAGCCGTCTATTGTAGGAACTGACTGAAAGAATTTACATTCATAATAGGCTAGTTGACAAAAAAAAAATTATTAGTCCGTCCTTTAGATTATTCAAAAAAAATTTATTTGTAAATTAAACCAAAAATGACCAAGCTATAGCTCATTAAAGTTACGTATAACGTCACACCGTGCTGCATTTTTTCGCACTAGATGACGTCACACGTAACTTTCATGGCCTATATCTTTGTTATTTTTTATTTAATTGAAAAAATACGTGTCCAATATTTTTTTATAATCTAAAATACGGACTAAATAAAATGTAATTATTTTGACCCTGGAGACTACCCTATTACGCCTGCTTTGACTAAAAAAAGAACGAACTCAGAGAAATATTTCACTGTATGTGCACTGTTTATAAGTATTTTTTTTAATTTCATGGGTAATGAGTGTTGATACTACTAATGTTTTCATTCCATTGATGTATCAGTGAAAGCATATGTCTCCGTCCGACAATATATAGATAGGTATATACCACTAAAGGAACTTGTATATAGTTCATAAAATACTCCATGATAACAAAACAGGCTTAACTTTTCTTTTTAGCAAACTGTTATAACAGTGTGCTAAAAATAGACCTTCCCACAAACCACAATGTATCACCAATAACGTCACAAAAAGGTTCTAAATCAAAGAGATAAGAACTAGAAAGGTACACTCGTTTTCAATTCCACGTTTCATTGAAAAATAACTACGTTTTTGTCCCCCGTCTAATTTTCCAGTTGTGTGGCCAGAGTTATCCGATACGAGACCAAGTAACGGCCACAGGGTGGGAAAGAAGCGGGCAACATTGATATTGTGAGGTTTTATACGAGGTGTGAGATTCTGTGGAAATATTTTATGATCGTATATAAAGGTAAACTATCATCACCCTCATTCTATCACAAATCCCAATATGGTTTTATAATTTTACTACACATTATGGTATTATATTGTCGTTGACATAATGTTCTCTCTGCGAGATAATATAACGGGATAAGTGTTCTAAGCAGGGATTGAATAACCGAAAAGATATCGGTCAAATAGGTTAAAGGTCATACCTTTAAATTTCGATACGTTAAAGTAATGGTATTTTTATGTTTCGGTATTGTAATATTTCGGTATCATTAATTTTTCAGATATCTAAATAATAAAATAAAGGTTTTTTGCACCGGTCGGCCGCAATGGTAGGTACTTACGATACGATTGAAAGCTTACAAAAATTTTAACCACGAAAATATTTAATTTATGCTTTGATTGTAATGCGTGACGATACCATTCGTTCAAATCTCGACATGAAAATCTTCAAATTGACAATGTGTGTATGCACCTACGTTGTTGGCGCATACATTTTTCGGTATCGAAATGGTTTCTGTTATGGTACTAGTAATATAAAGGTATAATGGTACCGTAAAAACATACAGGTAAACCTGTATTTTGCGGTATCATAACCGTAATTATCAACCGTTTTGGCTTCACTGCTAAATCAAAGCTGTATGGTAATTTTATACCAGTACCATACCTTTATACCTTTACCGCTTTCAACCCCTGGTTCTAAGACAAGTCAAAAAGCCAAATTGATAAAAGTACTGATTCCTAATAGTCTCAATTTAAACGTTTATCGTTGCTGGGGTCAACAGTTACACATGTACTATGATTCTCAAAGCCGCTGGGCCAAAGTATGCATCCGATATGACCAAAACTGATTTTTAAAAAGCATCTCAATACTTCATTAATATTGATGGGATTATTAATACTTTTCTAATAACAGTGCTGCGTTGATGACGTCACGAGGCACCATACCGTTACAGTTACCCCCTTCGTACCCCCGCAACCCCTTCTTACCCGAGGGCTCCCACGCAGTGTCTGTCCATTTTTCTCAATTTTCCGCGTCTGAAACGCCGCCTGCGTCCCCTCAGATAACGCGTGCGTGACGCAAATTGAATTTTCTTCCTATTTATAGACATTTATCAACGCAGAAGCCTTTTAAAGCGGTTTAAAGCTAATACTTGTTACTAGAATACTGTTCTCATTATGTGGCGATAATGATTCACATCTGAGAACGAAGAAGATTTAATTGTCTATTTGAAGATGGGTAGCGAATAAAAATAATATTAAGTAAGAATTGCGAAGCAGAGTAGGTATAAGTCGACGATTTTCAATCTCTATAAAGCACAAGGCTGCATGATTCCGCTTAAGGCCACTTATGTACTGAGGTCACTGATCCTATTTGCTGTGGGGTTGTTTCTGCCAGGTGTTTTCACCTGATTTAAGCTGGAACCTCACTAAGCTTATTCAAGCCAGTTGCCAATGTTCTATCTATTTAAGTAGTACTATAGACGTATAAGCCAGCGATAGCCGAGTGGAGAGACCGATAGACTGCTATGCGGAGGGTCCCGGGTTCGAATCCACGGCACGTACCAATGACTTTTCGGAGTTAAGTGCGTATTAAATTGTTAATTATCGCTTGCTAATCGGTGAAGGAAAACATCGTGAGGAAACCTGCATGTCTGAGAGTTCTCCACATTGTTCTCGAAAGACATGAGAACCCGCACTTGGCCAGCGTGGTGGACTATGGCCATACCCTTCTCATAGTGAGAAGAGCCCCGTGCCCAGCAGCGGGACAGTATAAAGGGCTGATGATGATAGACGTATAGTACTAGAGATAGATATTTGACATTAAGGTCTGAACAAAATATGTCACATAACAATCTTTAATCAGATTCATCGTTACATATAGAATATTGGAAACGAGCTTCACAATTGCACTGTTCTGTCAGTTTTCCAAAGTCATTCCACAAGAGCATAATCTCGATCGTGCTATATGATAGACGGTTTGTTCAGAAAGTGGCAAAATTAAAACGTTACAGATGCTATTTAAAGTGATTTCTTCTTTCACTGACAGCAATTAACATACAATAATGTACATATGCAAGATTTACATAAAAGCCAAGCGAGATAATGACACTAAAATTTCTCTGAACGATTACTCTTACGAGACAAAAAATTACATAAATTCAAATGCAGCTCAAAGATGAACTTTCAATTGATTTACTTGTATAACAACAGATACTTTCACAAAAGAATAATAAGGAAATAATAGCAAATCGACACGTCTTTTTTTTGTTTTTATAGCATACTAGAGCACGCCAGCAGCTACGCCTGCATTTTTTTTAAATTTACCCGTTTTGGCCGATCCTGTGGGAATTTCGGGAAATCCCTTCTTAGTGTGCACTAAGAAGGGATTTCCCTAAATTCCCACGGGATCGGCCTTGGGGACCGTAGGGGTGCCCCTACGGTCCCCAAGGAACATACATGCCAAATTTCAGCTTCCTGCGCCCAATAGTTTCGGCTGTAGCGTGTCTGTCAGTCAGTCAGTAACGCAAGGATTTTATATATTAAGATGAAGACAAACAAACCACGGGTCACCTAATCGTAAGTAATCACCGCCACCCATAGACACCTGCAATGCCCAAAGGATCACAAGATCATCGTTTGAATAAAACGGTTTGTATGTGTACTGTGACATACAAATCAACCATAAATATTTCCCCAAGTAATTTCTGTTTGAGAGTCAAATATACAAACCAATTAAGTAATCTCATTTGGAAATTGTTGTTCCTTAACGGCCATTTTCAATATTCGAACTATAGATAGATCTGTAGATTTTAGGTTCGTGTTTGACATATTTCGTATGGAGCTTATGTCAAAAACTGTCAAAAACGAATCTAAAATCTACAGATCTATCTTTATTTCAAATATTGAATTCCGTAGTAAATCTATAATTATTAAGCCAGATATCAAAGGAAAATGCTTCTGTTATGATATTGTTTTATGACGATTTACTACGGAATTCAATATTCGATCTATATCTATAGATCTGTAGATTTTAGATTCGTTCTTGACATAAGCTCCATACAAAATATGTCAAACACGAATCTCGAATCTCAAAATCCATGTACCTATGGATCGAATATTGAAAATAGCCGTTAGTGATCCTGATCGCAACCTTTCAAATTTACATGGGTTTGTAACCCTGGCATTTCCATCTATGACAAGACGTTTTTATCTTTTGCTGTCTCCTTTTTATTTGCGTGTATTGAACGTAAAAATAATACGTTCTCACACTACTCTCAAACCGCCGCCTAAACATGCCTTCACCTTTAAAAATATTCCAAATAAACATATAAGACGACCTTACTCTATATTTTTGTAATGAAGTTATAACTTATAAGTTATGATGTCCGGGCGTGACATTAAGCGGGCACATTGTTACCTAACAGACCGGCTCACCCAATTATTGAGTATTGACATATTATGTTAATTGGATTGCACGGGTAATAACATTAACGGATCTCGGTTACATATATTAGTTAGTGGAATACGTACAAATTACGACGAAACCGTGAGACATTGAGATTTGGTTATGTATTACGCATGTACACGCGTAAATAATCCTACTTGTTTGTTTTTTGTGTGAGTGTGTAGCCAACTCTAGTCTCCGAGATTTTCAGACCGCCCGAAGGCCTCCGACGTGGCCTAACGACTCTTATCCTAAGACAAGAACCGGGACCGACAGCTTTACGTGCCCAACGAAGCACGGTAGCGCTCAGATGTAAATCCCACACTTGATCACCCATCCAAGTGGCGACCTGTGCAAGCGTTGCTTAACTTTGCCGATCTGTTACGAATGACAAGCTAAGTCTCGCTATGAGCGCTACCTAATAATCCTACTGGTTTGGAAGTTGATATTCCCAGAATACTACTTGCTTTTTGCTACGAGCATAATGCACTCACATTACGCTAGCTTAATCCCTCGTAATAAGAAATAAATCTTAATTTACTAAAAACTTCCAGACCATACATGCACCAACAGTTATTTTCTGTCGGAGTACCGAGTACGCTAAGGAACTTCGGAACTTCATACATAAGCTGCACTGGAGCCAAGCTTAAACGTAAAAAGAGGTTTTTTTAACTTAAATTTACTTAGGTACGTTGTTTACAAGAGATGGTAAGAATGAAGAAGATATTGAAAGGAGAGTTAATGCAGGTAATAGTGTGAATGGAGCTCTGAAGGCGTTTATGAACAGTCAAAACGTGTCCAAAAAGGCACGTTTGGCTGTACATAGAGGCGTGTTAGTGCCTACCCTTATGTATGGTAGTGAAAGTTGGGTATGGCAGAAGAGATTTGAAAGTAAAATAAATGCTGTAGAAATGAGAGCACTGAGAAGTATGTGTGGTGTGTCTTTGACCGACAGAGCAAAGAATTGTGTGATACGAGAGTGGTGTGGGGTAAAAGAAGATGTAGTGACAAGCATTGAGAAAGGCATGTTAAGATGATGACAAAGAAGATATATAAGACAAGTGTGAATGGAACAGGACAAAGGGGAAGACCTAGGCGGACGTTCTCTGACCATTGGAGACATCCTGAAAAAAGGACAAGTCAGAAGTACCCTTAACAGAAGAGCATGCATGAGAAACTTGATGGGAGTGAGTGAAGCAAGTGAGGTATGTCAGGATCGTTGCAAATGGCGTTCCGTAGTCTCTGCCTACCCCTCCGGGAAACAGGCGTGAGTCTATGTATGTATGTAAAAAATCATAGACATTGGCTTTACCAAATCGAACAATTTCAACTCTGAACACGAACCACTGTTCGCAAGATTTTATCCAAACACCCTAACTAACAAGGCTATTACTAAATCTCGTAATAAAAACATCTTGTTTTCCACGCCTCTGCGTACCTTTGAGGATACAGGCACGTTATGTGCGTATATTATTGTCCGTAAGTATGTATGTAAAAGTGACCTGTCCACTTTGTAGCTATCATTCGCGTCGATCAAACGCGTTCATAACTAGGGCAATATCTAGAATTGGTTTAATAGTTATGGAATTGTTAATTCTAGTTCGTAAGCCACGCCTTTGATACTAATAGTTTAACTGTTACGAACATTTGAATAAATGAGGCCCTAGTTTATTTACGTGTCAATAAGTCTGGTTGTTTCTATTGCTCAAAGTTGAATTTGCCTTTGTGGATGGTTGAGGTAAGATATGGAAAATAAGACTGGTAGCTGGTTATAGGCTCGCTGATTTTCTTCATGGAAAATTGCTTGGCTTGCCTAACACTACGCCATCTTTATTGCCTCTTCTATTAGTTGTAACGAATCCAATTCAAAGAATTCTATATTTGAAAATTATAACCATCCACAACTTATCGTGTGTTTATTTACTCACATCGAATGCTCAGCATTCACTGCATTCACATGACTTTGAAACTACATTGTACTTTATAAAATAGTATAATAATATACCTTGATGTATTTATGTACATTAAGGTATATTATTATACTATTTAAAGAAGTAAGCAGTCACTTATAATATAATAAAGTAGATAAGCTATGTAATCACCAAGCACGTTTTATTTTACGACTATTTATTATTGTAATAAAATTAGAGCGAGAGGCATGAACGATAACAGAAGGAAGGAAGCTGAGTTATCAACGGAAACGCATCTCAACAATTTGAACAACTAAACCGATAATTAAGCTAAAACATACGTAATTAAATTAATTATAAGCTCTATAGCTTACGGGCACTTGCCGGTGTTCACGTTGAAAAAAAAAACAATTTCTTTTTAAATGGTCCCATTTCATTTTGAATTACGAATTGTGTTCTGTACCCTTTTTTTCTGTGTTTGTTATTTGAATATTTTCATATTCGCGTGAGTAGATAATTATATCCAAGCATTTTAGTATCCTTAAAAAGAAAACTGTAAAAATAAAAAGCACATAGTAGGTACCCACCTAATTACTTACGTTCCAAGAATTTTTAATAAAAATCGTGCCAAACGTTTTGCTATTATTAAAACGTAATAAAAACTGTAATTAAATATCAACGGTACGGTAAATTTTCATACCTATCCATGGAACATAAATTAGATTTCATTTTCTTTTAAATCATCAAAGGCACCCAATAAGACTACATTAAAATTAAATATCCATACGCATCCTAAGATTATAAATAACTAGCTGACCCGGCGAACTTCGTACCACCATATATGTATTATACATATAAACCTTCCTCTTGAATCATTCTGTGTAATAAAAAAACCGCATTAAAATCCGTTGCGTAGTTTTAAAGAATTTAGCATACATAAGGACAGACAGACAGAAGACAGACTTTGTTTTATACTATGTAGTGATGATCATGATAATGAAGTAAAATAAATTACATAAGCTGACTTAAATTAATAGGAGAAGTAGGTGATTCGTTCCGTATTTTAAAAAGGTATAGTTAGAAATTCAACGACCTATTTCAGCACGGTTCATCCAAGAATAAGTCTAGAAAGAAAAACAAGTTGGTAGGGAGGCCTACTGCGAGAAAACCGCATGATATTCTGTACAGATTTGTTCTACAGGTGCGGAATGCCACCGGCAATACAGCATCATAACGGTGAATGAGTTACGTAACCGACATTCTTATACCGGGACCGCAACGTGCACCCGACGTACCATCACCAGCATAAGATGAACTATCTCTGTACAGGAATTCCATGCGGTAAAAGTTCAGGTCACTTGGATAAACGGGTTACTTGGTTACTTGTATAGAACAACCAGCTTAAGATGATCTTTCTTTGTACGGGAATTCTGTACGACGTTCAGACCACTTGATCAACCAATACCACCAGGGTAAAATGAACTGATTTTGTACCAGAATTATATGTAATGAAATGTCAGGTTACTTATACAGGGGTGTAAAAAGACCCTTAACGAAAACTGAAATCCCATGTTATACCAATCACCACGAACATTTTTTACTTCGGCACCATACCTGGGAAATTACTGGTTCAGGAGATAATGAGGCTCAAAGTTAGTATCGAATTTTTCTAATTAGGTACAAAATCGATGCATAATATGTTCTTTAGATGACATATGACCCCATTGATAAGTAGGTATTTCGAGCATTGCACGGTCGCGCTTTTAATTGCGGTTTGAAAAATGTGAAAACTTAAAAAAAAAGTCGTTTCCTAGGTAATATTTTTGGTTAGTATGACTTGGCATGATGTCCACAACGAGTAGACTTCGGCTTGGTGATGGGTCTTGTGACACCCTTGTATAGGATATTAAGGACTTAATTTATAGGGACATAATAATAAAACATAATTTTGTATCTGAAGCTTAATCTAATCTAACCTAATCTAATACAAAAAAAAACATAAAACAAATCTAAAAGTGAAAATATTTACAAGGTTTAGGCGTCGTAAAATGCACAGTAACATTGCTGTCACATGAAAGCTAAGAATAAAGGAAAATAAATTGCTTTTCCCCAACATAACATCTGTGATTCCCAAAGGGCATTACCGAGACCCTTTCATCACAGATATAACTAAAATGTAATACAAATACTTATTATTCTTCCGCCATATCTTTTGAGGATCGAGTTAGCTAGAAAGGTTCCCATACTTGAAAACAATTACTCTACGAATACATATTTGTGGGTGCTCTGGCATTTTATGTATAGATACTAGACACTAGACTAATGTATGAATATCCCCTGATAGAGCAAGATGTCCACTGATCGAGCAATTTCAATTAAAAAGCCAAGATTCACAAGCTACATTTCAAGTTACTTGTAATTTGGCACATATCCAACCTCCTTGCTGTCACGAAAAAGTTCTAAACGAAAAAAGCTAACATTCTGATTTCAAAAATTAGAATTTACTTGCGGAAGTTAATTCTTGACACCACGAAATCAAAGGAACAGCCCATTTATTACACTCCTTACGATATCGTCACATGTCATGCCAGTAAAAATATATTTAATTCTCAAAGTTGCTAGAGCAAAAATTATAAATACTTTCTACAAGTAAATCACTTGCAATAGTACTGTCAGTACTGTGTTCTAAAAAGTTATGTTGCAAGCAATGTAATTGCTCAATTATCGACCTAACCGTATCTCGAACCGATAACATAAGGCTAAGCACATACATACGACGTTCAATAGAACTGTATGAATGCACGAGAGGCCAACAATGACTATATCGACACTAGGCATGATTTACAACTTAAAGATTACTTATCAAGAGGCAATCTTAGATACTAACACGAAACGCGAAAGTTTATTTTAATTTTATGCTGTAAACTCTTAAACAAAATATTAGAATATTAGTTGTAGGCAAATAGAACGCCTCGTAATTAATTTAAAAAGCATTTTGTTTGCAAGCAGTTTTCCTTTTCCTGAAAGTCATTAGCAGACACAGTAAGTCGAAATTTCTCCATTGCTACTATAAGTAGAGCAGTCTATTCGTGTGACAAATTCTATCATCTTTATTTTTTTATAAAATAGGTAAATCGGGCCATTTTGGCCACTGCGTGTATGCACTAGGCCTAATGTTGTAGTATATGCTCGGCGGGACATAGTGGCACAGATACCGTTGACATTGTGCCAAATACTATCATTCATTGTGACGTTCGTTCCTGACGGTTTTGCCGCTAAAGAGCGAATGAGGCTGTAATAGGCTGATTAGCAATCGCCTTTGCCTATTTTGACGTGACAACGTCTTATAAATTGGTTTGCCGGGTGACACTTCAAGAAACTGCGTTACGCTCCGCTCACGTTATGCGCTCACAATGAGAGCGAGTGAGAGGCACGCGTCCCGCCTAAGAGCGAGAGAGACAGACATAAAAAGTGAAAGGCACGCGTCTTTCATCCTTCTTCCTACTATACGAATGAATATTCACATTAAAATTATTTTACCACTCAAAGTCGTTGTCACGTAAAACTTTCGCCCGTATACCGACTTTACAGGCAACCAATTTTTTTATATGATTAAGAATATAAAATAGCTCTTATGAATTTGATGTCTCCAGAGCAAACAACGAGCCAACTATTATATAGTATATCATACAAGCATCAATCGTCCGTAAATGCCTTTCTGCAGCACCTACCATGTTCTACCTCTACATCGCCAAAGGTTGATGGATTAATGCCTCATACAATAACTGACCCTTTCTTCGCTCAGCGGCAAGAAATTCTAAATAAACGAATTAAAATTATTCGTTGTAATACAGTATAGACGTCAGTAAGTCTGGCAGCTTCGTAACCACGAGTTAATGCCAATTATACATTGCCGTAAAAGTTGTAAGAAATCCGGATCAATTAAAATGTCACCGCTTTCTATGTAACTGTATGTAACCCACATAGCGACGCTAATTTCTCAATCAGCTACTCGTATGTGACAGCACCGCGGGTTAACTCACTTCCGCTAATACCTAATACTTACATTGATTCAATTTAAATCATTTTGACTACTGCATAAATTTTTGTATCAGTAACTCAGATTAAATATACAGGCTGTCACAAGACCCATCACCAAGCCGAAGTCTACTCGTTGTGGACATCATGCCAAGTCAAACTAAGCAAAAATAATAACTGGGAAACGATTTTTTGTAAGGTTTCACATTTTTTAAACCGCAAATAAAAGCGCGCGCGTGCCATGCTCGAAATACCTACTTATCCATCACAGGGCATCTAAAGAACATATTGGCGGGGTAAATGCATCGATTTTGTACCTAATTAGACAAATTCCATACTAACCTTGAGCCTCAATATCTCCTGAACCAGTAATTTCCCAGGTATGGTGCTGAAGTAAAAAATGTTCGTAATGATTGGTACAACATGAAATTTCAGTATTCGCTAAGGGTCTTTTTACACTCTGTACATACACAACGCTCTAAACAGAGGGTGAAACCAAAAAAGTAACATCGGTCCAATATTCCAGCATTTCGTTTGTATAAAACATGGCTGCAATTTTCATTTACACTGAGTCCTCTCATATAACTTGTCTGAGGTATACTTAAGCGAGCTATTTGCTTAATCTGAAATTAGTTGTGAGGCGGATGCAGAGGAGAGGAGGGGGGGGCAAAATTCTGGATTCGTCACTGCATGTGACAGCGTTCGACCTCTTCGACTGTCCATTATTGGATAACTAGATAAAGCTTAGTATGTCCTGCATTGGAATGAGAGCCATACATGCCTATTGTATAGACAGTCCATCATCAGCAGCCCATGTTGCAAATGTCTTTTTAAAAAGTCTTTATGGCAACCAGTTGGGTGCTACCAGCCAACTGATTTATGTGTGTGATATTTACATAGACAGGATATTGTTTTTGTCCGCCCATACACACAATGGCTATAAATTTCGGCAATCGGCGAAAGTTGTTCCAAGCCGGAATGTGCATGACCGGTATTTCATGTCTAATACAGGGAGTTATAGTCCTTCAAATAAAGTGCTTCGTGTCTTGTAGAGCACATGAGGCCGTCCATCCCGGCATTTATAGATATTTTTGACAGCTGGGAAGTCAGTAAAATGTCAAGTACCCTTGAATTTACTGACACTGGTCGAAACCATGTAATATCACTACCCCTTTGGGTTACGGAGATTATACGGGAGTATTTTTGTTTTTATAGACTCACGCCTGTATCCCCGAAGGGGTAAGCAGAGGTGTAATATTACACCCACATTTCGCCATGAAGTTTTAGGTCCCACGTAATAGGGGGCGAGCCTATTGCCGTTACCGGGCACATCACCAGACTCCGTGCTGCTACTGAGAATTCGGAAAATCCCAGTAACACTTTTGCCTGACCCGGGAATCGAATCCGGGACCTCAGCAGACGCATACGCTATCCACTGGACCACGGAGGCAGTGCGGGATATACTCTAGCGTAGCTCTGTGGAAAAGCTAATGTTCTGTCACACCTGGTTAGAAAGCTCATAGGCGAAAGTCCCAGATACAACCGTCCATGTTGCCTTCTTCATTATAAAGAAAATTCATCCAGCAAGTTATAATACTTCATAAAGGACTATTTAGATTAATACCTCACACGCAATAACAGTCACATTTCTAACAGCATTTCTCTGCGCCATCTAACAGGGAAGTCCGAGTATTTCACGTATTTAGTTAAAGACATGTCGGTACGCGGTTTTCTCACGGCCTTCGAACACTGGGCCCATCACGTACTGACATTGCTTCGCGGTGAATGTGAAATTATGCCGATACTCGGACACGCATCACTGTACAACAACGCTGTCCAAACAGCTGAACAAACTTCGACCTTAACTCAACCAAATAAGGTACATCATTTTGTTCATAGTTGCAAGTGCATGAATTTTTTTCTGTGACAAGAATGCTCATTTGCTACAAACGGATTACGTTGCGTCATTTCCCTATATACATATTTTGTTCGCTGTCTGTGTGTCATTGGAAAAGAAGTACTTTTTAAGGTTTATTGTGATCGTTATTTTTTTGAAGATTTAATGGAGAGAAATTCTTAATACTTACTGTCTCTTTTTACCTAGTTTATCTGTCGGCAGGGACTTAAAACGTCTTAATAAAATAATTTAAAACATTTATTCGGATCAGAGAATGAACTCATTGTAGGTATAGCAAAGATTAAATTTTCTTATGTTAAGGTAAGAAATAATTCCACCCACTGGTTTATCATCATCAGTCCTGTATATAAGTTTTCCTAAAACTGGAAACGGGCCTCTTTTCTCTATGATGGGTTAGGCCATAGTCCGCCACGCTGCCCAAAGCCGGTTGGCAGACTTTATAGTCATGTCTTTCGAGTACCTACGTTATGGCTATTGCTGCTTTATTTTAAAATGTGTTGGTTGCATCTAAGAATTTCGCCTAATAGATTTCAAAGAGAAGATTTTGCCCAAGGTTCATGTCGAACCAGACTTGGACGACATAAGACAGAATCAATACTTTTGAACAGTATCTCATCACTGCCATCAGTCACACTTTGATACCACTGTTCACTTTTGTACTAGCGACTAACAGATTCAGAAACCCTTTTACTTCATTACACTAAAAGGCTGGAGAGATCAGAGATCCATACATACATACATAGACTCACGCCTGTTTCCCCGAAGGGGTAGGCAGAGGCACATTAAACGCCCACTTTTCGCCAGTGTTTTGATCCCACGTAATAGGTGGCGAGCCTATTGCCGCTTATCGGGATATTTTGTTTGCCAGAGCCTCGTCCGTTGATCGGCAGGTGCACCACTTGCAGGTGAGGTTGGCTTGGGACCCTAAGTTCTTGGTGGGAACCCTATGCACCCTACCAGAATAATGATAACACTGTTGACTTCAAACATTTGTGTGTGTATGTTTTTGGAGAGGAGTTTCAAAAACATACAGTTTTAAGTTTATTGCCATCGAACGCGTGGTTGCCTGGATATTAGAAAGCGGTAGCCACCAGTTTGTTAAGTTAAGTGTTTAATACAGTGATGTTGAGGTATACTTTGACTAATTAAATAAGTAAAGCCATTATTAGACTTGAGTTCTTATTTGAAAAAGATTGTTCTTATCGGTGTTAGTTATCTAAATAGGCCAGGAATGTCATATGCATGGGAATGGAGCAACGCTCATAAAAAGAAGTGACGGATATAACAGTAAAATATTGACATTCCTCATATATTATGACTAGATTATGCCCGCGGTTTCACCCGCGTTATTTAAGGCTACTGCTCCGCTCCAGTAGCTCATAGCGTGATGTTATAATTATAGCCTATAGCCTACCTCGATAAATGACCTATCTAACACTGAAAGAATTTTTCAAATCGGGCCGGTAGTACACACTTTTCAGCTTTATATATGAGTATAAGATGCATAATTAGACGCTTGAATTTAGGTAATTATTTATTCCAAAGAAGTAAAAAAAAGCTACACATTAGCCACAAACATATTATGTCTGGTTTTTGGTCACAAGATTGCAATAATTTTGTGTCCCAAGACTGTTCTGAATATAATAGGCACCGATTAGGTCGAAATCTAGTAATGAGAACAAAGCATCTAGAAATGAAAAGGCACAATAATATATCATAAAAATATTAAAAGCCGCAAAAAAGTGCAACGTCATAATTGGAATTCCCTGAGGTTTATTTAAAAATTAAAGGCCGTGGAAAAACCTAAGTTATCTTCTTCGTAATTGTATAATGACTACCGGCTCTCATACCAAGGCCTGAAGCCTTAAGATATGCCGGAGGACATTTCGTCGAACTGTATTATTCAGTAATCAAACTACGAAGTACTTAGTAAATAAACTACTAGTGTCATAGGCTGATTAAATAATGTTTCATAAAACTTACTTAGGCAAGTACAAAAATTATTGCTTATACTGTCGTTAAGGAAAATAATTAAATAAGAGAATAGAGCTCTATCTTAATCCGCAATGGTAGAGAAAGCAAGAAGTATCTTTTTTACTTTTTATCGATAAAATGAATGTTTTATAAGTAGACCTACTGCGACAAAAGAAAGATTCTAGTAGTAGAAAAAAAATCGAAATTCATTCAAGTCGACAATAAAGTAAGCACGATTTAGTGAAGTAGGTCGTGCTTAGTGCAGAAATATTTCTAAGAAGCAATTGAATCTCAAATATAATGTACTTAAATAATTATCCTATATTTACAAATTCAACCCCGTCAAATTGGCGCTAAAATGAGAGTTCTAAATTCAAATGGTCGACATAGAGAAGGTACGGTCTTACGGCCATTTTCAATATTCGATCCATACCTACATGGATTTTGAAATTCGAGATTCGTGTTTTACATATTTTGTATGGAGCTTATGTCAAAAATATATCTAAAATCTACAGATCTATCTATAGATCGAATATTGAATTCCATAGCTAGTGTTTACTATACGCGCGAACACAAAAGGGTTCAACGCTTGTTTAATTATACACATAATCTGATTGTTATTCCAGTCACAGTGTATTTAATTGGTCCTCATTACGAACAATGAGGACACGATGTGAACAATAACTCACTAGCATTATACACACGTCCAGATCTGAAGAAAGGGTTGAGTTGACAAAGCATGCCATTCATGATTGTGTATTTTAGCTAATGGCGGACATTCATAGTCCGGTTTATCGGATGTGTAACGGCAAATCTGTGCGACAATTCGCAGTTTGTTACGAGTGTATGAAGAAATATTGCGTTTTCTTCTAATATAATTTTCTTAGCTTGGTTGAAGTTACTTTTTGTATCTTGCCTTTATAGACGTAATCGTTATCAACGTGATATGCACTTTTCTGCCAGCAGATGCATATGACCTTCACGTAATCTTCCGGTGCAGTAATGCCCGCCCACCATTGAACGTCATTTTATATGATTATGCATTAAATCGTTCCCAGAAGAATGTCACAGAGGAATCATATTAATAAAATGCACATAATGACATAAACAATGTCATAAACTGTATGTCACCAGTAATCTTTCGAGGCTATGTAGGTAGGGCTACCAAAAGGGGGTAAGGATGTCACTCTGGTATTCTAAATCAGTGTGCATCTCACTCTAACTCATTACATTCCTCATAAGATCAGATGAAACGACACACTTTTCTAGCATCATTGTAGAAGCGTTCGAGTCATGGACCGGCGTCAGAAAGTCTAATGATAACATGACAGCTAAATTCTTATTTTTATAAATTTTCAGGATTTTGTCTAATAAGTTACATGAGCAGGTATGTATTTATTATCTGTATCTATTATCTTACTCAAAAAATACATTCTTGTAAATTTTTATTTATTTATTTATAGACCCACGCCTGTATCCCCGAAGTGGTAGGCAGAGGTGTAATATTACACCCACATTTCGCCATTAATTTTTTTAGGTCCCACGTAATAGGGGGCGAGCCTATTGCCTACCGGGAACTTTACCAGACTCCGAGCTGCTACTGAGAATTTCCTAACGAAAACCCAATAACACTTGTAAAAATATACATACTTACTATTAATAAAATTTTAATGTAAGAACAATAATTAAACTAAAAAGGTGAACAAGGAAATAAAACTTTTAAAACACTATTTATCAGACATGGCGGATCGTAAAACTTTAAAGGCTTTTATATCTTATCGGATAACTTAATCTTATTATCAGTACAGACATTAATGCATACATTGTTATTGATAAATAAACAGATAAGTAACCGATACAAGGATAATCACTTTTTATAATTATATTCATAACGATTTATGTTATTAATTTACTGTGACGAATAAAAATAAAAATACGAGTGTGGGATCTGTGCTCCAATAGCAATGTTAATAAGAAATGCGGCACTTCACCTTCTTTGGAACGAGTTCAGTATGAAAAGTAAATGGCTGTACCATAAACTGTATAAATATTATTATGTAAGATCGTTATCAATAATACGTAACAAAGTATGATTTCTAAAATATCTGGTAACTTGATCTATTCTTACAACAATGCAACTATTATATTGATAGCAGCAATCAAATAAATAGCAGTATTTTCTTCTTGTATGGCTCGAGACTATTTGTTTAACCAAGTAGACCAGACGTAAGTAATACATACAAAGATATCTTGCTACAAGAGGGTGACAGACTTGCGATTCACCTGATGATCGTACAGGCTTGCCATAACCTTAGTTTCTTGAAGCCATATTACGCTTCATCATCATCATCAGCCTTTAACAGTCCACTGCTGGACTAGGCCTCTCCTTTGAAAGGAGGAATTGGCCTACTATACCACGATGGCCAAACGGGTTGGTATAGAGTTTGTATCAAGTTTTCCTTATCTTACAGTGCTGTTCTCTGCATAATATGCTCCCTCTGTTGGCTCTTACGACTCCCATGGGATGATATGGGGTGGCGACATTCCGTATTCTTAATCCGTCATCACACGGACATATTACGCTTACAATTATTATGAATGTACCCACATGACTTTGTACCTATGTTCCCCAATTTCCAAAGTAGCGTTACAAGGTAAAAGCGCTGCGACGGTAGCAATTCGCTGCTAAGGTTCTTTCTTTTTCTGAATAAAGATTATGTATCATCCTTGCTATAAGCAGCCGTTTTGTCTACAATGCGACAAGCATTTTCCTTATAGCTTAGGCCAGTAGGACGAGCCAAATACTCATAGCATAGTAAATGCACTCTTAATAATCATTTTCTCACGGGAGCTCAGTAATGAATGGACAATGCTTCTCAATACGGCGATGGTACAGCGTGCAACGGGATCGGCGGCGCGGTAGATTCAAGCGGCGACCGCTTTATCTCAAGTGATTTAGTCCAAGATACGGCGCGAGCGAGCTTTCCTTTCGAACTGTGCACTAAGAACTTTTCAACAATTAACAATAAAAGTATTGTAAACTAGTTTTTGCAGTTACATCTACGTGGAAGTCGGCTATCGGCACAAAAGACTGTCCCTGTGCTATTGTGATGTATAAGCTGTATTACTGCAAACTTTTATAGAAGTCTGTTCAGTAGATTTTATGTGAAGGAGTAATACATCCATAAATCCTCATAAACTTTCACATTCATAAAAGTAATAAGAGAATATATAATAGGCAAAATCTATTGTCTTGCCTCGATGGGTTACACACCAGCCAATGGACATATTATTATAATTGTCAATTATTTTAAAAACAACCAAATCCTCAACAGGTTCCTACCTTATCCAGCCAAAATTCAGTGCTCAAAGAATTATCTTTTTACGAGCTAACAGAATACAATATAAAAATAGGTAGAACTTTAGTATTCACTCGCGTTGCATGGTACCAGGGCTGCATAACTAATGTGCATGTCGTATTAAACTTTTCTTCCCAGGAACAGTTCTTACATAAATCACGGACGCATTTACAAGGATTTGTTGCAAAATAAAGATACTTTTATTTAGAAGAAAGAATAAAACCTGTCATCTTGCGAAATGTACTTGTCACCCAATTCTTGAAAGTAAACAAGATCAACTGACGGTAACTGGGCCAAATCTATACACGTAAATAAAATTGAAATGTCTGTTTGTAATATTATAATAACCGCTTTTTACTTAATGCATATGGATGAATACACGGTACATATACGAGGGTCAAACTGAAAGTTCTTAGAACTGGCCACTTATAAACAATATAATAAAAAAAATATTCTAAAATTTGAAAATAGAACTCTTTGCCAATATTACTGAGTATATATTTCATTCATTTGTCATTTGTTTTACGATTTGGCGGCAAATTGAAAATTGTCTGTGTCACGTCAACATGAACTTAACACGAGAAAATTTTCGTGCAATGATTTTTTATGACTTTCGATGACATTTAAGTCAACAAGAAAGTTATGATAGACTACGATTGGCCTTTCACGATGAAGCCCCATCTCGTGCGACTGTTTACAACTGGTTTAATGAGTTTAAACGTGGTCGCACTAATCTCACTGATGATGTACGTGAGGGACGGCCTTCTACGGCGACGACTGAAAATAACATCTGTGTTGTGCGGCGTATGATAGAGACTGACAAAAGAGTGACCTATCAGCAGATTCGGACAAGCTTAGGCATCGGTATGAGTCAAGTGCACAAAATCCTCCACGAACATTTAGCGGTCAGGAAGCTTTGCGCCCGGTGGATACCTCATAATTTGACTAAGGCTCAAAAACTCCATCGTGTGGATTGGTGCCGTAAAATGATTGAAAGATTTAACGGAGGTGACTCAAATGCTGTGTTCGACATACTAACAGGTGACGAAAGCTGGATTTACTGTTATGATCCTGAAACCAAAAGACAATCTGCTCAGTGGGTGTTTCCTTTCGAGGAGTTGCCAACTAAAGTGAAGAGAGATCGAAGTGCGGGAAAAAAAATGGTGGCCTCGTTCTTTGGAAGGATAGGTCATTTCGCAACAATTGTGTTAGAGGATCAAAAAACAGTTTCTGCAGAATGGTACACTACCAATTGTTTGCCACTTGTCTTGGAAAAAGTTCGAGAGAAACGACCTCGCAGTAGGATCCTCCTTCACCACGACAACGCCTCGTCGCACACCGCCAAGCGAACGATCGACTATTTGGCGACATCAAACGTTGAATTACTGGGTCACCCGCCGTATAGCCCCGACCTCGCGCCTTGTGATTTTTATTTATTTCCAAAAATTAAAGAAAAACTTAAAGGAAAGCGGTTTATGAATGCTGAAGAAGCGGTGGCTGCGTATCGCGATGCCATTGAAGAGACCCCTAAGGACGAGTGGGCAAAGTGCTTTTCCCAGTGGTTCCATCGCATGCAGCGGTGTATTGACGTCAATGGACAATATTTTGAAAAGATATAATAAAACTAATAACTGGCTAATGTAATCAGTTTTTGATTTTCTAAGAACTTTCAGTTTGACCCTCGTACCGAAATTACATTTTTACAATTTTTGTCTGTCTGGTCAATCTTTTTGTCTGTCTGTTTGTTCTCACAAATCTCTGGAACGGCTGGTCCGATTTTGACAGGACTTTCACTAGTGGGTAGCTGATGTACCAAGGAGTAACTTAGGCTATAAATTAACCGTTACGCGAAGAAGTTCCCTGAGGACGCGGGTGAAACCGCGGGAAACAGCTAGTTATTATATTATAAGTTTAGTATGATGTAGGTGCACAACATTCTTTGTTGACAACATATAATATACTTTCGCCTTGTAGCGCGGAGTCCGCTTTCTGGACTAACCAAATTTGACAGAATATTATCTTTTCTACAGTAGGTAACGTCCGATGGCAGTATCATCTAATATTACCTTTCTACAATGATTGCCAACTGCCTTACTGTTACTGAGTAAGTATAGCCTATCAGGAAAATCCAATAAGACAGCGTCGATCAGCAATACAAAGCCGGATCTCACGTTTGTTGCGTAAACATGGACACTGCGCCTTCGATCAGCCAGTACCTACTTAGTTCTTTTCAAGCGAAGAACACCACCCAAATATCTTCTTAGGGAATGTTTCACCAATCTTACTACGTTTATTCTGCAAATTTTTACGTTACTGACTGAATGATCTGTCATTTGTTGTCTGCAACGCACAACAAAACCATTGAGAAGAAGCTGAACTATTGGCACGTATGCTCCTTGATAGGGGTACACTAAGAAAGGATTACCCGAAATACCCACAGGATCATGCGGAAACGGTTAAATTAAAATAAAATGCGCGGGCGTAGCTGCGGGCATTCTCTAGTATTATAATAAAAGTACAATAATTGTATATGCCTATTTACAGATACTAGGCTTTTTGTATTAGGTATCGTGTACAAAAAGCCATAGTTCCATTGAGGGAGTCATACTTCAATAAAAGTCAATATTAGGGCTGGGTCACTAAACTGTCGTTGTTCTCATAAAGGCTAGCGCAAAGATGATAGAGTACCGTTAACTTATAACGTGCCGGTAACTATCGTCACGATAATCGATTATTTATATAATAATCGAGCATAGCTACGGCTGGTTTTATTGATTACACGTTAAATTGTCATTTACTAATTCTGGAAATACGAAAACTGTGTATTGAATTTTTTTTTGTTTATTTATATAGTTTTTCTGTTGTTAATGCAGACGGCGACACGAAAAAATCTAGTCGTCTGATTTATAATAGGTACATAAACCTATGGATCACCAGACAGGAAAAACAAATCTTTCGTGCCTAAGAATACAAGTTACAAGCTATCAGATCTTTCGATTACAATTCTTGCAAAACACGATTAATTTGAAATATAGGAAAAAACCGAGTTGTTTTTCAAGATTTCAAATGAACGCATGACATGAATACCATCCATCAACATCATCAACTAGTAATAAAATGCTATAAAGGAGAATAAACCGAATTTCCAGATTACTCTCTATCTCTATCTCTCTTAGATTATCTCAGAACACCAGTACCAGTAAACAATCAAAGATAAAACGTTGTCGTTACGAAGTAGAAACGATATCACGCAAAGAATTCGCGATTACTCATCGGCGTCTTCGCACAATGAAGATGTTTACAACGCAAACAATTTGTGAATCTACACTAATATTATAAAGAGGAAAAATTTGTATTTTTGTTTGTTTGTAATGGATAAACTCAAAAATTACTGAACCGATTTAAAATTTTTTTTCACCATTAGAAAGCTACATTACCTGCGAGTAACATAGGCTATATTTTATTTTAGAAAAAATATGGGTCCGTAAGGTATTTGGATTTTTCGGGTACGCGAAGTAGTTCCCTCAGGACGCGAGTTGAGTTAGGGTGGTAGGTTAGGAGTTCAACTACTGGAGCTATCGAACATAATTATTAGCTAAGCTATATTTCATTTATAACTATTATACTGGCTGCCTCTTATATACAGCACGTCCCTCTGAAAGTGTTATTAAAAAATGTCATCTGTGCAACACACAAGCACGTTGTCTTTTAATCTATTAGTCTTTTAATCTATTAGTAAAAAGCGCGCCAAAATTTATTAAAGATTTTGTTCAAATGGAATTCAAAATTCTTTTAAATCTTAGGAATATAAAAACGTAACCACTTCGAAGAGCTACTTTGCGTTAATTTTTTTTGAAGGAAGAATGAACTTACACCAAGGGTTTTTCACTTAGAAAAATGCGAGACATGATTTTATGATTTTTAATTCTATGTCCACCGATGAGGCAACCCACGTATGTAATGTCAAACGTCATCGGAATCTATGAATGTTAGCTTACGGTACCTCAGTATAGATGACAAAAATGCGAAGCGGCTTCTGTCCTTGGATGTTGCTACAAATTCTTACTGTCTTGGTCTTCTGAGTCACACAACTTACCTGCAAAAGGAAAAAGTATTTATTAATAAGGATGTTGATAAACTTGTCCGACATGGGTATTTTGTCAATGCTTATGTTTAACAAATATAATGGAATACATATTGAATTAAAAGTCATTGAATTATTAATAGTCTGAAGCACCCGTAGCCGACGAGCATGTATGAAATGAGTAATGAATATAATAGGAAGCGCGTGAGGTTTGCGAAGAAAAAAGAAGCAAGTGGCGGTCTGTTGTATCTGCCTACCCCGACGGGAAAACGGCGTGAACATAATATGTAGGTATGTATATACATATTGAATGAAGGCGCGTTCAAAATTTGAATGTAACAGTTGTGTTGTTTTATCTATGTTACGTATCTAACAAGAATGTACAATTATCTATTAATTCGAGTTATGCATAAACGTAATTAATGGGCCCATTATCGCATTTCAAGTGATTGAAAGTGATTTGATATCTGAAATTAGTTATTTACTGATTTCATAATATAAATTCATGTTTACAGAAATTAGTACCGAATATGATTATGTACTATGTACTCGCATAAGTAAGGGCAAGATGGAATCAACTTGCCCTCAGACTACTTCAAATTTCAATAATGGCTTCTAAACTATTCTATACCTACTTAGCATAGGCAGATATACAAAATAAGGACAGGTATACCTATTAATAATCGCTAAAATAGGTGTATAAACGTTAACTTTTCTAATTTTAGGCGAATAAATATAAATTGAATTAGTGAAAAATAATACTTAATTTCGATTGCTCTATTTACAAAATCCACCGTTTAAAATTCCAGACAATTTAAGCCAACTCACCAACCAACCAGACTACCTAAAGATATTGCCCGAGTACGGAATTAACTGCAAGAAATGAATCTAACATACCAAATCAATAGAACCTACAACTACGAGTAAATTCGTTGCATACTCAGGTAACTCGAATGAAGAGAATAATAATCGTGCATCATTCGAAGTGTGGGTATGTATGTCATCTGCTTATCGTAAGGAGTTGTAAACGCAAGAATATAGGTCACTATGACTTTTATAGTTCATGCGTCTATCTTATCTTTGTTTGTTTGTTTGTACTATTTACTTTTAATGCAGACAAGTTGACTATGACAAAATGTACAATAAAAAATTTAGTTCTAAGGGAAGAGATGTTTATTATATCAATAATGAAGATTGTTATAGATTAGACACAAATGCCTATAACTGTGTATGAGCTATGGTAAGCGTTTGCCATTGCTCATTGTAAGTTTCATGCCGCGAAGAATTTACCTACCACATAAACTGGTGGTACTTAAAAAGTACGGATTTCAAGAGTGTTTACCTTAAAATAAATTTGCTATATCACTCAAATATTTTTTTTCGCGTGGGATTTAAAAAACGAACGCAAAGAACATCCATTCTGGAAACAACAAAGTGTTCCTTATGAAATTTGAACTAAACGAAGCGAGTTAACCTTCGCCAGCTTATGCCACGACGCCTACGATGCAACTTTGATTTTCTGCCAACACTGGCTGTAGCAGCATCCCTTTGACGTGAGGCTTATCTTACAGACCGACTTAACAATAAAAAGTGGCGGGATTAAAAAGGCAGGTATATACAAATAATGACAAGCTATTGGCATCATATTGTATAAGATTTGGCTTTATAAAATAAAGGCCCATAACACAAAAAAACATATTATTTACATAAATGTGACATCTCAAAAAAGGCAGTAAACTCGCATGACATAGGCGCCATTTTGCTTCGAGTGTTGCCTGTCGATATTTTAAATGCACATTATGTAAGGAGGTTTATGCCATATTGCAACCAACTATTGCATACGTGAGCTGAACGTGATATTTAGCAGGCTTTAATTATTGTTCAATATCACACACTACATGCACGTTTAATAGCCTAGTTGAGTTTCATATAGGTTTGTTCAACCATCGTAACGGCCAATTCGGTGGCCTATTCCGTCAGCTACGTAATATTGATTCATTTTCTGTAAAAAAATGTACCTAGTATGGGTACGACTTTATTTCTTTAAAACAGCTAGATATCTGTATCTGTAATCAGAGAGTAAGAACAGTTTTTTGATCACACAAAGTGTTCTTCCGTATGGGGAGCGAGCCTACAACAAGTGATAGGTAAGCGGTAAAGCGGCTGCTTAGTTAAACTATTTCGTCGTTCATACAGTCCTGATCTAGGATGCCTAGTGTATGTCGGTATTGGGTAGTCGACAATAGCCTTGCCTCCTATGCTAGTCAGAACGAGTCGAACACGTAGAAAAGAAAGTACCTAGATGGTTCGTAGGTATGCCATGTCTAAAACTATTGATCTTTAATATCCGTTTCTAAAAATACAGGCAACACCCCTATCAAAAGTAATGTCTTTATTACTATAATCCATTGGAAATAGTTGAAGCAGCACCCGTATGGAGACCTTTGCGAACAACTTTCACTACGATATAGTTGCGTTCGCCTATTGTGCTAGGACAATGGTTTTCCGCTTTCTCACGCCCGCGCCCTCTGCCGGCCACCCATTCATCTCAAGATCAATGAATAATTTATTGTTGACATATATTGAACATCAGATTACGTTTGTTAGCAGCTTGTTATGACAACCCGTGCTATATTTCCACACATTGACTGCTGGCCTAAGATTCGTAGACGGCCTTTTGCTATGCGGCATCCGTCCCCGCAGAGCGTGCCCAGCCTCTCGCGCTTAACGGCACGCAACGCGCGTGCAGGTCGAGCGAGTGTCTGTGCTGGCGCGACACGCGACATACGAGTTGCTATACAAAAAAAACACACATGAGTGGTCGTCAGCACATGTGTGGTATGGGTATGATTCACGCGTCGCGTGTTTCGGCAGCACGTTTGTATATTTTTTCTCTAAACACGACTATGTTGGGCTAGCCGCATCGCAAGCTTCCAGCAGTCAATGTGTTAATAATATAGGTGTCGTACCTATATTATTAATGGAAATTTCACGCAAGTACGAGCGTGGTTGTAACTTTTGGTAAGATTAAGTCAAGTTCAGTATGAAGTTCCACTGTGGCTTCGGCGCAAATTCGGGTGATCCCTCCACTGCAGGATGCAGAGGACAATATGGTGCTTTTTATGAGTAGGGGGCGAAAATTTCTAAGATAAAATGTCAAATATTTCCTTCACCTGTCTTCAATAATATGGTTTCCATCGTGTAAGCATGAAAAATATTATATGAAGTAGATAGGTAGGTACTTTTTCGAACTGATCCTCTTACCACAAATTACTGTTTCATGGTGAGTGCGCTTCGCGTCCGTTGTTAGAATGTTGGTAGAGTTCTAGCGACATTGGATTTAATTATAGCGTGGTAATCATTCTTTATTGGGAGCATGAGGAAAGGAAATATGTACTGTATATAGATAGGACGAAAGATAAAACAATTATTGCAATAATTGATAATAACCCAGTGATCCGAAAATGTCAAACGAAAGAGAACAGGTGAAAGGCAAAAAGGTATAAATTTTTCATAAAAAAGATTTTTCATAAAGAAAACCAACTTAAACTTACCTACCAATATAGAAGTATTTTCACTGTAATAGCGGCCATAATGCCATATTATAACAATAATAATTGCGCGTGAAAAATGAAATTCGCAATACGGATCTCATTTATTTCACATCACCTTGGCATTGTTGTAAAGTATTGTAATACGATAACATTGAATTAAACTTCATGCGTTTTACATTACTAGTTTATTTATTCGATTATTTTCGATAAGTAATATCGTTTGGAAGTAATCGTTGATATTTTGATATTGGCAATACGTTACTCGTTTTATATTTCGACAGTAAACAGATATATTTCACAAGTTTTAAAGGACATTGTTAAGGATATTGTAGCCATCATTATGTGACAAACAAATGGTGTTGGTCTCGTTACAGTGGGAACACAGCCTTGTTATTTTTGGTTTTTATTTCGATCTCTGTGTCCAATTGCAAAACATTGATGTGAGGAAAAATTGTGTAAGAAAGATGATAGGATTGAAGGCGAAAAATTTAGTAAAAGAAAGGTTTATATTTTCTGTCTCCGAAATGTAATTCAACGGAAATCTGAACACATAAGCATGTAGGTATAATTATAGGTACGGAGTCTGGGGAATTTTTGTCCGTAAAATTTTGTTTTAATGTCAACCGTTGTATAGTCGAGATACTTTTTTTCTAAATGGAGGCAGTATTTGCCGATTTCTTTTCAAAAACTAGTAGTGCATTTTTTGCGTCTCTGCAACACAATTTATAGGCATAGCGAAGAAAATCAACACAAACAATTAGTTTAATATCTAGTAATTCAACCTGACTCAGACATACACGATGCCATTTTTCATTCCCTTGATCATCTTAAAATAGTAAAGTCGGTAGTGAAAGAAGTGCGTTTCAACTCCATATAGGTTCAGGGTCATTCCCATACCGAGTTATGGAGCCCGTGTAAGCAGGAATGTCGCTAGGGTGGCGGCAACCAAGGTCGACCAAACACGCCTCACCCAGCGGCGTGCCATTGACACGGACAATTTTATTATAAATATTTATTGATATGGCAACTGAATAAAATAACGTTTACGGAACGTTTAAGGATTTTATCGAGTTCATCTTTGTTTATGGTTTTATTCAAATATATTTTTTGGTTGTGTTTGTGGATGATTGGGAGGAGGGTCAAACAAGGAGTTCTTGTCAAGAAATTCGCAATAGTAGCCCTTCTGCTCGTTTAGGGTTGTGGTTCAAGCGACTGTCCTACAGCGCCATGTGTTGTGGGTTCGATCCCCACACAAGACAACACTTTGTGTCTTTGTGTAACCCGCAAACGTGTCCGTTGCTTAAATGTTTGTAAAGTCCCAGCGGTTCAAGACCTATGAATAGTGTCCATGTTGCTTTCTAAGACGGAGAAAAAAATATTGTTCTTATTTTGCAGCTTTGCAGTAGGCAAGATACCTACACTAAAACATTTTTTGTCAATTATTGTCAATATATTCGAAATGACAGCCATGAATTTAGCAATGAGTGATAGCTTTTCAATGCAATTACTGCAGAAATCGAGCGAGAGTAAATGATCGGTTCACACAGCAAATAAAATAATATCTGCGTAGCCAATATCCAATATCCAATATTTTATAACATATACATAATATACGAAATGGTGTACGTAAAACACGAATAAGCTATTAAAAACAGAAGTAGTGCGAGTTCTACACGCGCATTAAGGGTTCCGTAATCATTTAATCTATCTGTAATTCCGTTCAACGTTAAGTAAAATATTCTGACATAGATATACATATAGATAGATAATTATTTATTGTGCAAATACACTGTTAGTACAAATCTTAATATATAAAATCCTTGCGTTACTGACTGACTGACAGACTCGCTACAGCCGAAACTATTGGGCACAGGAAGCTGAAATTTGGCATGCATGTTCCTTGGGGACTGTAGGGGTGCACTAAGAAGGGATTTCCCGAAATTCCCACGGGATCGGCCAAAACGGGTAAATAAAAAAAAAATGCAGGCGTAGCTGCTGGAGTCCTCTGTCTGCTATAAATAACTTAAATGTATTTACACAGATAGCAAATGCACAAGGGAGTCCTTATCGCAAAGTGCGATTTCTTTCAGGTAACATACGTCCCAGCTGCCATGAAGATCTTTGACAGTCGTCGATAAAGGGAGTCAGTACTCAGTACCTCTAAATAAAGTGACACTTTATTTAGAGTAGTCTTATTATAGTATGTAGTCATTACAGTAGTCTGTAATCATGGAATATCACTATACTTTTGGGTCGCGGAGGTCAGAGAGGCAGTTGAAAAAGCTAACATTTAGTCAAATCAAGTTAAACTAATAACGGCCATTTTCAATATTCGAACTATAGATAGATCTGTAGATTTTAGTTTCGTGTTTGACATATTTTGTATGGAGCTTATGTCAAAAACTGTCAAAAACGAATCTAAAATCTACAGATCTATCTATAATTCGAATATTGAATTTCGTAGTAAGTGGACTGCCTCGTTGGTCTCGCGGCATAAATGTGCGCGTGGGATCGGGATCGGTCCCGGGTTCGATTCCTGGGTCGGGCAGTGTTATTGGGTTTTTCTGTCACGAAATTCTCAGTAGCAGCACGGAGTCTGGAAATGTGCCCGGTACGGCAATAGGCTCGCCCCTTATTACGTGGGACTAAAGTATATCTGGCGAAAAGTGGGTGTAGAAATACACCTCTGCCTACCCCGTCGGGGATAAAAGGCGTGACGATATAAAAAAAAATATAAAAAAAAAAGTAAGTGGACACCGGGTTGCAATTCGGATAACGCTAAGAGGATGATATCGATAATGTATATTTATCAGTTACTTTGTAGAGAAAGTACAAACTCTGCTTAGTTTGGGATCACAAGACCGTGCGTGAGTTTACCTAGGACATTATTTACGTTTTGAGGCACGGGACCCTAAAACGAAATCGATGCCCAATAAAGTACCTATAGGACTGGTGTTTCTTAGATCTGTATCTATCAAGACATGTAAAGATTAAAAAAGCTTAGCCGGGAGAAATTATAGACATTTAAAAGATTTATTTCATACATAAAACTGATTGAGTAGAGCGTGTATAGTAGGCAGATGTATTATTAAAGCAATATGGTTTTATTACTAGAGAGAAGTTTATTTTTTAATTAGTTTTTATCTATCCATACTGGTTTTATATTTTAAAACTGGAACTCCGGGAGGATATTTACAGCCTACGAATGTATGCTTTTGAAGCTTTCTAGCATTCCCCGTCCACGTCATAGGTCTATTTTGTGTTATGGATGGATGTCATTAAGAGGTGGATATACGCCGCGATTAGCGAGTATCGGTGACGTAAAAAAATCATAAAGACATAAAGACATATTTATTTCTGCATTTCGGTTGTTTACAACACTTATACATGTCAAAACCCTATTCTAGATGAAGCCGGCTTTTCCTAGCTAAATGACTTCTTGAGAAGAAAGGCCGAAACAAACTCAGAGTCATTGCTTTTTTTGTCATTTCATCTCTTCGTTTATATTTTTTTGAAGTCCAGACATAATAGGTTTAGATGCGAGTACAATGCAGGATATCATCTGACGCTTATAACTGACTCAGCCCGCTGATGGCCCGCATTCAACAGCCATCGTACGGCTCAACCTTGATTGAGGGAGCCAGCACGACCTGAATCATTATGCCTCCACGCCATCAGTATGTGTATGCATAAGCATGCCAGCCTAAGCCACCAGACCACCAATCCTTAGAAAATAATAAGTAAAGTTGTTTGCAAAAATAAGCTGAAGGTTCCCTTGGTGTTCTAATACATAAGAGGCTGATTCAATTTAAACAATCTTATGATTGATAGATTAGGAGAAAAAAGGTAATAACAACAAAAACAGAGGTTACTTTGCATATTTTATTCAGATATTTAAAATACCTTTTTTTAGGATTTGGTACCGAAGAGAAAATGCTTTATATGATGTAGATTAAGACATCTTTTTTTGGATTTTTTTTCTATAACAATTACGGAAAAAAACGGTTTTAATTTACCCCTAATGACGCCCAATTCACATAATTATGTCCTCGCCTTAATGCTACCTACGGAGTAATGGGCTATTGTCCCTAACTGACAGAACTTACCAACACCAGGTAAGCAACTACATTTTTATACCTAACTAGACTTTCTCACGGCTCCGTCTTGCATGAATTATATCCCTTCTCATCTCATCCCTTCTCATGCAGGAATCACAGTAATGTTGAATATCTGAACATGTGTTAGATAGGTTTTGGGTTCATCATGTTTATATAGACTATTTCAGACAGACAAGACTTAATTTTAAAGTGTAAAAATGTCAATAATTTTTAAGTAGGTATACCTATTTGTGTCAACATAGTCAAGATTATTATCATAATTTATAACAAGAATCAAAAAGAAATCTGAAAATAATTTACATTCTTTGTGTATTAGCAATAAACGGAGAATTTACACTTTTCTGCAATTATATATTACGAAACGTGTTTGTTCAATAATTCCGTCGATGTTATTATAACCCAGTTTGTTTTGCCAATGTTCAATAATTAATGCAATCCTAATCGTTCTCTCGATATGCTTAGATAAGTAAAAATCTGTGTTATTAATTGGAACAGACTTAGGCAATTTGTTTGTTAGCAATTTTTTGCGAAAACAGTAGCTTGGACTCTGATAGTTATAATTTCTCTTAACACATACCTACATATTATTATTTGGATATATCGGTATACAAGAAATATATTTTAAGTAACTAGAGGATGCCCGCAGATTCGCCTGCACATTTTATTTTAATTTAACCGTTTTTTCTTGAACTTTGGGCAATCTGTTCAGAGATATCCTTTTCCAGGGGTCTCCAGGTTCTAGGGTCCCCCAGGACCATAGGTACATGACAAATTGAAGCTTCCTGCGGCCATTATTTATTGTATATAAAGATAATCAATTTTAGTCGACTTTATGGATTGTTTAAACATGTAATCTTAATATATAAAATCCTTGCGTTACTGACTGACTGACAGACAAGCTACAGCCAAAACTATTAGACGTAGGAACCTGAAATTTGGCATGTATGTTTCTTGGGGACCGTAGGGCTGCACTAAGACGGGATTTCCCGAAATACCAACGGGAACAGACAGAAACGGTTAAATTAAAAAAATGTGCGGGCGTCATCTAGTATAATATATAAAGCTGAAGAATTTGTTTGCTTGGTTGAACGCGCTAATCTCAGGAAGAACTGGTCCGATTTGAAAAACTATTTCAGTGTTAGATAGCCCATTTATCGAGGAAAGGCTAGGCTATATATAAAGCCACGGAAGCGGAGCAGTAGCCTTAAATAACGCGGGTGTAACCGCGGGCTCATCTAGGTACCTATAAATATGGGAGGATATATCAGGTCTGCGGTAAATCTTATGAATTCTATTCTCATACGGTACAAAGTATTGTAGTGTGATCACTGATCAAACAAATTGCTGTTTCGAGTTAAAGCGTTCTATAAGTCCGTTTGTTGAATGTAAGAGTGAGTGTAATGTCGCCCGCAATACAGAAATAGTAGCTAGTGCAGTAATTTAAAAAAAGTAAATAGCCTGTATCGATGTCGATCTCATGATTGTGAAAGTGTCAGCCTGTTCTGTGTATGCAGAGTTTGATAGAATGTAGCTTAAACCCAAAACAGTGTCTTTTAAGAGACTCGAACGAATTCACAAGTTGCAGCAACTTGGTTTATTTCACTATTGCATTACAGCATTCGTTTTCCAACATTCACTTTCTCAAGAGACGATTCCTTTATACTTATCATTTCAGTCACGCCAATGCAACGCTTTCAGTTAAAATGAATGTTTTATATTACATAAACTCTGACAACAAACGTTTTGAAACGGATATTTATATTGATTGAATTCAGAGGGTGTACATGACAACAATAGGGATGTTTCAGACTTAATATCAAATCACGCACTTTTAATGAAATGTCAAAAACAATCTCTACAGATTTTACATGAAATTTGCACTAGTAACATTATAATTTTTTGCTATCAATTAGATTACTAATAATTAAGAGGCAAATTGAAAACAAAAATGTACAATAGAGTTATAACATTAGTTGATGTATGAAACTGCTATTATTTTGGCATGTTTTAATAGATAACCCAATTTTAAAGACCTTTCACTTTTTGATAGTTAACAATTTACCGATGCATCGATATCGACGTTCTGGTAGCATAAATATAACACATAAATACAAATCTATTTAAGTAATTCGTCATGTTCGACTAATAAAGTAATTAATTTGTTCGCTTGTTACTTACAATAGTTACAATTGATATTGATGCGTTCATTCAACCAGCAAAAATATTATCGCCAGTTTCTAGTCATCAATTATTATAAGTTGTTACATGAATAAATTTATTCATATTATCAGTTGTACATATAATCTCAGGAACTACTGGACCGATTTGAAATCATGTATAAGTAGCATGCAATTTGTGAGATATTGCATTTTAGACATGGCATCGTTTAAAATTAATGCTCGCATTTTTAAGGCAAAAAAAGGCATTTTTGTTCTGAAGGGATATTGATATCTCTTTATTTTAAGGAGACCCGCTTTGCACGACTATTATTTTTGAGGACAGAGTTATAAGCTTACCATGCATTAACTTAATGACTTGGCAGACGCAGTTCCTGCCGGCATAGTAAGTTCCTATGGCTTTTTTGCAATATACCTGCCATGGCCTATTCAACCAGCTATATTTCGCAACAGACCACGCACTTTCTATAATACCATAATCGAAGATGTATTTTGACAACCATAAAGATAAGGAACGTTATAAAACTAGTTTAATGTGAGCACACAATTGGTTTCTAGAGTCAATATAACCTCCCAAAAGCATTCGTACCCACGCACAGATAAACAAAACAACACGATAAACGGCCGCCATAAACAAATAATACGTCTATAATAAAACTTAATCATCTTATTAGCATGTGATTACAATTTCTAACCCTTTCTTCAAAGTGTGGTAAGTCAAAACGCCTCAATGACAGTCGAAGACCGGTTTGATACATGTGACGCTTGCTTTGCTCCAGGGCTGTCATACAAGCTCACCAGGTTTTAAATTCTTTCATTTTTGTACAGAAATAAGACTGTTTTTATGTATCCGGCGAGTCCTGTTTTAATTCTCTATGCAATTATTATAGACTTGTTATATTGTTAGGACTGGTTTGTGTTTTACTGCGTGGTTGCATTTGGTTGGAATGATAAAAATAAATGTGAATGGGTATGTGCAAATGATTGGGTCTGTACCTCTTTATGGATTGCCGAGCTGGATAATAAATTAAAATTGTATATTTAGCCTATCAAACTCTTCTGCTAGGCTAACGTTGTTGAACTATAGATAATTAAGTATTATTTTTAAATGACGTTTTCGAGGAAAACTTTATCGCCAAGAAGTTTACAGAAATTCAAAGTCACAAATTAATTGTTCCTATGTCAGTACATTGTCAAACTCACAAACTTTGGAGTGCTGTATAGCAGCCAGACAACATTAGAAACCATTTGACGCTTTTATGTTTTTTTTTTAGTAATAGTCGGCGAACGAGCAGACGGGTCGCCTGATGGTAAGCAATTGCCGCCCATGGACACACGCAACACAAGAGGAGTCACAAATGTGTTGCCGCCGCTTTGGGTTGAGAAAAGGGATAGGAGGAGGAGTGGGATGATGGAGGAGGAATAGGCGATGGGGCCTCCGGCACTCTCACTCACCGAACGAAACGCAACAGTTTAGGTACTGTTACTTTACGTCGATTTTCTGTGAGAGGGTAGTACTTCCCTGGTCGAGCCGGCCCATTCACGCTGTTATCAGCAAGGCTCTACTACCTTGTGTAGTCAAAATAAATAATACATTATTGCCAGCCCTACGCACAATACATACATAATAATATAAAGAAGATACCACTCGTAATTTTGTATTTCGCCAGCCAGTGTCGACAAACTCAGTGAAGTCAAGGACGGCTGAGGCGAAATTATATCCAAACTTGTTTGTGCATACTCTATGGTAAGACGCCACAACGCCACAATCCACGTGTGCTTGAACGAGTGACAGGTACCTACCATGTAGAGACTACATCGCGACAGGTACTTACCATGTAGGGACTATAGCGTGCCAGGTACCTACCATGTAGGGACATAATACAAGATGCCCGCCCTTCGATGTATTGATGAGTTCATTTACGCGGGAATGTCTTTGTTTTGTTTTTTATTACAGCATTCGATCTTTTTGGTAACGGCATGGATATGTGTAAATATTGTGTGATGTGAATGGAGAATGTTGGCTTAAGGCTTTTATGAAGTTAGTACTTAGTTAGTATAGAACGGGACAAGAATGTTTGTGTATTACTATGTGTAATGGTTCCAAAGGTTAGTTGTTTCATGCGCTTTGAATTTAGTGAAATAAGCTGTCTTAAAGTTTGCCGTATGATTAAGGCCAAAAATATGTAAGAAGTAAGTAGGTAAACGACAAAAATTGATCATTAAATAAATTACACTATAGTAAAAGCATATAATTATGTGATTATATCGGCTGTTTGATACACTTATTTGATACCTATGTCATTCATTTAGTAGGTGACTAATTGTATTATTTATACCTATAATTATGTATAGACAAAGATAAACAAAAAGAAAACATTTAATTAGTTTTACGTATTGTCGAACATTTTGGTTTTATATTGTTGGCTTTTGATAATACATCAATATATATAAAATTCTTTCTTTACTTATTAGCTGACAGTCAATGCACAGCTGAAACCACTGGGCGCAAGAATCTTAAATTTGGCATGTACCTAGTAGGGATTGCCCAAAATGCCACGGGACCGGGCAAACTTTATAGTCAATATAACAGAAAATAAAGAAAATATGTGTAGGTGTAGCTGCAAGCATCCTCTAGTAATTAATAAAAGTTTCAGTTGCAGCCTAGAGTAGGTCATATGCAGTCCCAATATTGATTCGTTTAAATTCCTCGGTGTAACGTTCGAGAATGCGATTCCCAATTGATGACTAATAGACAATACTTTTACGGAATTCAAGTTTCCATTTGTAAATATGTAGATACTCTTAAAAAGATTGAAGTTGCCTATTTTCCAGCTGTACTTTTTTAGAAGTGGCCTATACCATACATTTGCAAATGTGCATGCTTTCTATAAAATACGTTCCATCCAACAGACTTCCATTAATTCTAGACATTATGGTTCTGTTATAGCGAATTTTACAATGAGTACGTACCTAGTTACCTAGCTCCATTAAATTTATATTTAGAACGCTGAGCGTAGAGTTTGTATATTCCCAAAAGAGCTTTAAGTATCCCTACAAGGATTATTCTCTCATATGTATATTAAAAAAAGAGTATAGCTGAAAAAAAATTACTATGTTTCGAGACCAGGTTAATATAACTATCGCCAAACAAATCGTATTATAACAGTTATATTTTTACCTGTTTACTAAAACATTAACATATTTAAAGGCCACATTTTAACGATCTAATCAGCACTGTAATAACACCCTAAAATATAGGTCTGTATTAATTACCAATTGAGTGCTAAATTAATGGCCATTCAAAACCAGGCAATGGTTTGGCGTCAGTGTTTAGAATAATAATTATACGAATGACGTCAACCACAGTCGCTATACGAACCTAGCTAGTGAACACCAGTATCTGGCTATCTATAGGAAGGTCTAGACCAAAATCCAGGACGAATAAAAACTCTTTAGGTAGGTACAAAATTGCAGTCAACTGGCCACAAACTAGAATGCTTTTAAATTACCTATCTGTTTTGTGTCAAAAATAAACAAATTTTAAACATGGAATGTAAATGTGTACTTACTGATTTTTAAGTTTAAAATTATTATTAGGTTGGTATTTAATGTTTTCTAGGCACGTTAAATTAACGATCAGAAGAAATTTGCGCGAAACCAATCTAAAATTAAATGTTGCACTTGCCTGATAAACGCTATGTAGTCACTTTGAAGGGTCAGAAAGGATTATTCTTGGTGGGCAATCATTTTTTGACAAGCGATAAAATAATCTTAGCATGATTCACGCCAGTGAAAGGTTAGTTTAGATGACATCATTTATACGAAGTGTTTATACAAGACATCAGTTTCCAATTTAGTGACAACGTGTCCAAATAACCTTTGGTGACGGGCATTAAACCAGGATCTGAGCTCAGGAAAGACAAACGATCAATCAATAACATCGTCTATGCTTGGAATTATTTGTAGAAATAGGTATCAGGTTTTAATGTTAAGATGGTGTAGTCAATTTATGGTAATACATATTGCTTTGATGAATTTATTAATTTTATCACTTCCTTCGTTTAACAGTAGGTATTTTAGGACATTTTGCATAAAGTAATATTAAACATTCTATCAGCTGCTGCTAACATTAAGTATATCAATTTGGTTAAATTGTTAGCCGCGGTCCTCTTGTTACAAGGCGAAATCCTTGGAGCTACTAGGATGATGCTTGGCTTCAAGTTAATATGAAAATAACAAGCCATAAATTGAGGAACCTAACAATGTAAGCATTATCATTCATTCATTATTATAATAGAAAGCTTCGACTATTTTACAGATTATGTTGTTGTAACTCAGGCAGTATTACGGGAAATCGCGCACCCTGCTCGACTAGCGTCAAAGTGTAAACAAAAGCAAATAAATTTACAATTAAATATAAAAAAAAATCTTCTGCAAACAAAAAGGAACTATTTAGGATACCTATAGAACATTTCTCAAGACAATTAAAAACGCAACTCAATATGGTATGATATGGTACGACGCGACGGTCATATCTCGAGTCATCTCGGTTCGTTATTGCAACAGCTAATAATCGGAACAAAACAATCGATTGAGGTCCGACTCGATCAATCGGTTCGTATCGAGGTATCGGATCGATTGTAATTAGACAACAAATAGGTCAGTTTTTGTTGCGTCACTAGAAAGTGCTATCGTAACAATGCAGATTCAAAGTCGACTGGGACTTAAATGTAGACCACGTTTATATGTCACACTAGATGAGCCCGCGGTTACACCCGCGTTATTTAAGGCTACTTCTCCGCTCCCGTGGCTCATAGCGTGATGTTATATAGCCTATAGCCTTCCTCGGCAAATCAGCTATTTAACACTGAAAGAATTTTTCAAATCGGACCAGTAGTTTCTGAGATTAGTGCGTTCAACCAAACAAAGAAACAAAGTCTTCAGCTTAATATATTAGTATAAGATTCACTGACACTGTTCGCTTACATCCAGATCACCTTAACTGTAAGCAAATAGCAAGTATGATCTACTTACAGTCAAGTGTACAATTTGAAAAATAATAGACCAGTCTTATATTAATAGTTTTCTGCATAGCAAATAAACCATACATACATCATCATCAGCCCTGTATATAAACTGTCCCACTGCTGGGCACGGGCCTATTCTCACTATGAGAAGGGTAAGGCCATAATCCAACACGCTGCCTAGTGCAGGTTGGCAGACTTCACATGGCTTTCGAGAACATTTTGGAAAACTCTCAGACATGCTAGGTCTCCTCACGATGTTTTCCTTCACCGTTTAGCAAGCGATAATAACAATTTAATACGCACATAACTACGAAAAGTCATTGGTGCGCCCGTGGATTCGAACCCGCACCCTCTGCGTAGCAGTCTGTCGGTCTCTCCACTAGGCTATCGCTGCCTTCATACCATACATACATGATCCATCTATCCATCCTAACAAATTTATGCATTTTTAGCAGTAGTAAGATGCTGTAGACGGAAGTAGTACGTGGTCTACAGCGTAGTCAAACACTTTATTCTAATAAAAACTACTTTCGAACTGTCGCGATTTTGTACTAATATTTTTTAACTTCTCAATCGTATACTTACCTAATTTGAAAAATAAAGGCGATATATCTTCCATTTGTTCCAAATTTCGGCATGCAGATTACACCGGCCATAGCCCGCACAGGTACACCCATAGACAATATAAACATGGTACAACTACACTTTTGTGGCCTGTTTTGCCGCGAAAATGCAAGTGCCCTTGCACATTCCACTAGCGATCATCAATATTTATGATTGAATGTTGAAAATTAAAGCGTTGGCGTATTTATTGGTTTAATTATCGGTCCGCTGCGGTTATTGCAATATTAATCAAAACTTGTCAATAATTTTATGTAACTGTATCGGCGGCTTGGACCTGTGATATAAGTTTGCGTTTATGGAGGATGTTATGTCTCTTGTACGATTTCCTGGTTGGGGTTACTGGATTTTTCTGGTTTGGGGTTGCCACTGGCGTCAGCATTATGTAAGCTAACCACACAGTATTTATGCTGTGGGATCCCTTAGTGAATTAGATGTTTTCGTAAACTATCTACGGTTGGCATTTGGTGTATTTTTTTTCATTCCAGACTTTATTTCTGAGAAGCAATGGGCTCTCTACAGCGACTTAAACACGTCCACTATTTATTCCTTCGGGTATGAACACTATTGCATTATGTAATCCCTTTACGCAAGTCTGAATGTCCTTTATGTGATGCAGAGCAGATACAAATAATTGGCAGAGGTATTTTGGTGTAGGTCCAAACGATGCAATACGTAGCACATTTGTATTCACCCGTGGAGATGGGCCATGATGTTTTGTACAATCGAATGTTCTAACGGTAAATGGCGGGAGTCGACCGATGTGACGGACGTGCAAGCATTTTTTGTTCCGAATATGAAAATATTTGAAATGTTGCCATGATGTAATAACTTTGAATTAGGAATAATAGTTCGCTGTTGCCATCTTAGGAACCCAGTGGAGTATTGCCTAAATATAGGAGTGTATTATTAATTTCGAATAAAATATTTCCGTTCTATAGTGTCAAGAGTATAGATACATGGACCGCAGGCAGACCGAATTGCCAATTCGTAGAAAAGACAAAACGAATAATTGAGCACGCTATCTCAATATTTCTAAATAATTTTTAAAACTATAGCGAACTCTACGAAGTACCTATATGGCATGTTTACGTTCTATTCTTTGACATGTTTTTTTACTTCATAATAGCGGCAGAACTAGTTACTGCAAGCTTTAAACTCCGTTGTCTCATTTAATTTCTACTGGACGTAATTTACTTTTCGATTTCCAGATTACTTAAAAATGTTCAATGCAATAGGGTATTTGACTAAAAAAAATCGAATTAGTCCGTCAGATAGGTTTCCAAAAAATATTGGACACGTATATTTTCTTTAGTCGCGTAAACAAAAAAATAAGACGACAAACTTCGCTGAAAACTCGTGTGACGTCACTTGCCAGTACACTTTTTACTGGCAAGTGACGTTAAAAGCCCCCACTCTTATACGTTTCTCCATCTTTGATGCGTTTTATCTTCGTAATTTTTTACTGATTCGATTAAACAAAAAATACGTATCCAATATTTTTCGATAATCTAACCGACGGACTAATTCGATTTTTTTAGTCAAATACCCTATTTGCAGCTGGTGAAGTACCTACGTCCGTTGCCTCTATTGGCATTAAAAAGGTAAGCGGAACGGCAACTAATCTTTTTATTGTTGGTTTACTACCTGAACAATTACGTTATTACAAGTTAATCAGTAGGCCGTAAACGGTCAGTCCTTTATGCGTCACGCAGAGGGTTCGATTACGGCACGAGACAAATATTTGCCTGATTCAGTGATCGGTATTTTTAGTACGAGTAAAGACTATTAAGTATAAAAGTATTCTGTGCAGTGAAAATACTCCTTTTGAAACTTATACCGTCGCAACTTCACCGTTGATAAAATGATTATTAACATAAACCGTAGGTATATAATAGAGGTGTAGTTCTTTAGTAGGTAAGCGGTTGCTTTTATCAAGGGCATGAAAAATTATGAAACAAATTGCATCTAATTATTCATGGAAAAATACACCTATTCGTATAATACTAATATAAAAAATAGCGAACAATTTTACTAATATTTTCGTTACACCGTTAGCTAGGTACGTAAGTATATATTTTAAGAGTGGAAATAGAGAAGGTACCTGTAAATTTAAAGAAAATAAATATTTTTTACTGACTAGAATTTGAAACATCAATTCTAAAATTAAATAATCAAATTATGTTCGAGCGATTGTTTAAAAAAAAAGAAACGCAGCAAATTACGCTTACGGCATATTATGATAATGTGTTATAATTACACAGAGTTCGAATAATAACATCGACTTAATTGCTCGATTCCCTAATTAACTTCCTTATTATACAAACAATGTTTTAAACATTGATGGACGAAATTAATATGAACACGGTTGCATTTAGTCCATAAGTGCAAGCGCGCAACTGGAGATCTTGAAAAAAGGTTGTATACCCGAATCTGGTTTCAAAGCATTATATTTTTTATCTTACTAATGACATGGGTTCTGTATCTGTTCTCAAAATTTCAAAGTTAACATTATTTATTCATTTGGTCACAATGTGTCGCATATGAACGTCAAATGGGCACTGCTGCCCTAATATTTATTCTGGAGTTGCAAGTTGACAAAACATATAATAAGTGGTCCCAATATGTATACAAAAACAAGTGGACAAAATATAAAATAATCGCATAAAAGTAATAAACTTCGTTTAGTGGCCAGTCGAGTTGCGATCTGAAAACATGTCATTGTCTTACGAAAGCAATCTTAATCAGTCCCCATTGTATACTTACGAAAACAATGTGCCGTGTTGACGTATGTAGGTGGAAAGAAAAGTATCTTTAGGCGGCTTTAAGAAAGATTTACTTTGAGAACTGTGCTTCTAGATAGTTCCATATCAGAGATAGTTCAAGTAGAGAATAAATAATTAGAGCTGGAGCCTCTTTTTAAAAAAGTTTAAAGATTTTGATCGTCATGCAATGACTCCCAGATATAATTAATCTTACAGCCGGTCCATAGACATACTTGGAAGGAGCCAATGTCAATTAAGAGTCTCTAATAGCCAAATCCATGTAGGATTTGGCTAGACAAAAAGGTAGTAGAGCCTTGCTGATTTCAGCATGAATGGGCCGGCTCGACCAGGGTAGTACTACCCTCCCTCAGAAAATCGACACCAAGTAACAGTACCTAAACTGTTGCGTTTCGTTCGGTGAGTTAGAGTGCTGGAGGCCCTATCCCCTATTCCTTTTCCCTCATCCTACTCCTCCTCCTATCCCTTTTCCTAACCCCAAGGGGCGGCAACGAATTTGTGACTCCTCTGGTGTTGCCTGTGTCCATGGGCGGCGGTAATTGCTTACCATCAGGCGAACCGCCTGCTCGTTTGCCGCCTATTAATATAAAAAAAAATACTAGAGACATGTGAGTAAATTATAATCTATCCATGGATGAGTTGACTCGGATGCAATTTAAGATCCAGCCTTCAGCAGACCCCAAGGTCTGCTAACGACTGCCAAAAGTCATAATAGTAAAAAGAGTGATCTGATCTTGTGCTATGAAGAAATAGGTCGAATCACGGACGGCCCTTGGGGGGCCACTAGTCGTATTACGTGTGTCATATTGCGTGTTAAATCAGTTTAAAATTACTCGCGTCGGCACACGTGCGTGACGTGATAAACTTTCTACATCATAACATCTAGATATTGCACGAGTTTGAACGGAGATGAGATTTAAAAACTTGATATGTGAAAATGATACGTCTTAACTCTTCAGCAGCTTAGTTCAGTGTCCAGAAAAAATACTGGATTTGGGTTTCAAGATGAGTGCCACAGTTTCTGACTTTATTCAGAAAAACGTGCTCTTAAAAAGCCATATTTAATTAAATTCTTAGAAAAAGTTTCTGCCAATTCTTCTCTTCTTTCTGCCAGCTCCACACCTAGTTCTGAAGTACTATAAGTGGGGTTTATGCTAACGCACGCTACGTGTATATAATATATCGGAGTTCGGTAAGGTTATATCAACGCGATTTGAAAAATCGGCAAAGGAATATTATTAAAGCGTGGGAGGATTACACACATACTGTGACAATAAAATCCAAAAGCTTTTTCGACAACGCACGGTATTTGCTTGATCAGACCAGAACTGGAACTCGAAGCTGCAATGAGTACAAACTTGCCTTACATTCTTATTTGACCTAAAAATAGAACGAGGCATTTTCTCCATAACAATAATTTCCACTACTCCAGAATAAAATCGAAACATTAATTGAACTATTATCGTTTCCTAGCACTAATAGACTCACAACAATGTTGTCATAGCGCATGCGTGTAATCGCAGGAAGGTGCTGAAGAACGGAACATATGTATTAACCCACCACGTCACCCAAGACGGACAGCAACCTGAAAAAACCTGATAGCCAGTCAATAACTCACTGCCGGGTTACACAACACTTAGACACTAAGTACCATATCCTTACATATCTATTAGGTATATAGATAGAATAATATCCTCGCGCGCGTCTGTCTTTTCGCGATAAACTCTGAAACGGCTGGACGGATTTTCGTGCAGTTGCATCCAGTAAATGGTGAGATTCATGAGAATTTCCAGCGAAGCGGTCGGTACAAGTTAGTTATATACTCGTACAAAGAGCTTAATATATCGTCCAGGTGAACATTGGCATACACTGCCTTAAGTTAGATGGCCCTATTTACTGAGTACTGCTGGTTGAAGATACGCCTCAGATGTTGCTTGATCGTCCTGAAGTCAGTTTGAAGTGGATTGTTTAGATTGTTACGAGGGTCAAACTGAAAGTTCTTAGAACTGGCCACTTATAAACAATATAATAAAAAAAATATTCTAAAATTTGAAAATAGAACTCTTTGCCAATATTACTGAGTATATATTTCATTCATTTGTCATTTGTTTTACGATTTGGCGGCAAATTGAAAATTGTCTGTGTCACGTCAACATGAATTTAACACGAGAAAATTTTCGTGCAATGATTTTTTATGACTTTCGATGTCATTTAAGTCAACAAGAAAGTTATGATAGACTACGATTGGCCTTTCACGATGAAGCCCCATCTCGTGCGACTGTTTACAACTGGTTTAATGAGTTTAAACGTGGTCGCACTAATCTCACTGATGATGTACGTGAGGGACGGCCTTCTACGGCGACGACTGAAAATAACATCTGTGTTGTGCGGCGTATGATAGAGACTGACAAAAGAGTGACCTATCAGCAGATTCGGACAAGCTTAGGCATCGGTATGAGTCAAGTGCACAAAATCCTCCACGAACATTTAGCGGTCAGGAAGCTTTGCGCCCGGTGGATACCTCATAATTTGACTAAGGCTCAAAAACTCCATCGTGTGGATTGGTGCCGTAAAATGATTGAAAGATTTAACGGAGGTGACTCAAATGCTGTGTTCGACATACTAACAGGTGACGAAAGCTGGATTTACTGTTATGATCCTGAAACCAAAAGACAATCTGCTCAGTGGGTGTTTCCTTTCGAGGAGTTGCCAACTAAAGTGAAGAGAGATCGAAGTGCGGGAAAAAAAATGGTGGCCTCGTTCTTTGGAAGGATAGGTCATTTCGCAACAATTGTGTTAGAGGATCAAAAAACAGTTTCTGCAGAATGGTACACTACCAATTGTTTGCCACTTGTCTTGGAAAAAGTTCGAGAGAAACGACCTCGCAGTAGGATCCTCCTTCACCACGACAACGCCTCGTCGCACACCGCCAAGCGAACGATCGACTATTTGGCGACATCAAACGTTGAATTACTGGGTCACCCGCCGTATAGCCCCGACCTCGCGCCTTGTGATTTTTATTTATTTCCAAAAATTAAAGAAAAACTTAAAGGAAAGCGGTTTATGAATGCTGAAGAAGCGGTGGCTGCGTATCGCGATGCCATTGAAGAGACCCCTAAGGACGAGTGGGCAAAGTGCTTTTCCCAGTGGTTCCATCGCATGCAGCGGTGTATTGACGTCAATGGACAATATTTTGAAAAGATATAATAAAACTAATAACTGGCTAATGTAATCAGTTTTTGATTTTCTAAGAACTTTCAGTTTGACCCTCGTAGTACTCTATTACCGGTTTATTGGACAAGTCCAGCTCGACCGCACGAATTGCCTTTTTATATATAGCCTGTTAGTGTCTGACAAGTTAGAGGTCCAAAAGAAGCTGTTAATCTAGGATATTGACATAAATAAAGGAGGAGGTGTACCGACTCGCTGCCTACCGATACTAGAAAAAGAGGAAGAAAGTGCAAAAGGTGAATCGTTTAAAACTCCATCCACTGGTTTAAATTTATAAACTGTAGCTACAGTACTTCCCAGTCGGCTCGGATAACCCTACTGATGATATCCCCGGCAAGGCGAGGGCTTTCCGTAGCAATATAATCACACATAGATCAATAACAGTCAAAATAAACAGCAAAATATAGTCATGAAATCACGTAGAAAATCGCAATGTCATTATATACAGAACATTTAGTGAATGAGAGGCGCATGCGATGCGCGGATATTGTTGCACGCTCGAGTGAACACACCATATCAGATGGTGGTGATAAGATAGTGTTGTGGGAAAATATGAGTATTAATTGTGAGAGTGACGTATATCGAATGTACGGTATATCGTTGGGAAGCGTTACGTGAACGCTCTTGAGAATGGGAACTGAGAACTGGCGTGTTTTGCGTTCCGACTGTTGGTGGTTTTTAGTGTGATTGCGTCGGTGATTAAGGTAGGGTAGAGTTGTGAGTTGTAAGCTATGTTTGAGTGGGATTATGATGCCACATATTGCAACTAGAGAATAGATGGATTAGCTATAAATATTTCTGGTACGATTATAAAGACTTTCGGCTTGCCTTTTTCAAAAATAACCTTTAATCTTGACCTTGTCTGTCTTGATCTTTTAGCTTGACCTTTAATCACGGCTGTTATAAAGAGACAGAGATTTCGAATTTTTTTTTTAACTTATTGCCAATGTTAGTGATTTGTTCGTGTAATCCTGAGGATTTAGATCAGTGGGTTTACTATTAAAAATTAACAGCGCCATGCAGTAGCGTAGGAAGGGGGGGGCGGGGGGTGGGTCGGTCCGCCCCTGGTGCCACCCATCCAAAAAAAGGGGTGACACCCAAACTTAACTTTAAGAACAATGTACAAAAACTATAAAACAACATAGGCACTAGCTCAGCACTAGGCGCCATGGTTTGTAGAGTAATACCCTAATTTTCTGTAACATTAGCACTACTTTCACTGCGCTTGATGACTGAGATTATGACCGCCTCTCAAGGGATAGGCATATTGTATATGTACCTAAGCAATCAGACCAAGACTAACATAAAAAGCAATCCAGGAACGAAACAATAACAATTTTCTAACTCGTTGCGACAAATAACCGCTTCATCATTGACAGTTCAATCGTTCTCGCCGATTGTTCTGCTTATGCTAAAAAGAGCTAATTCGATTACGTCTCGATAATAACCGCATTGTTTACTGTGGAACCTGTCTGATTAGATCTAGATAGGAAACCTCGATGGGATAAAAGATAATTGCGAAAAAATCATTTATAATTATTTATTATATATGCAATGAAACCATATTATTATTTATACAGAGGATTAGGCCTACTATAAAAACCCTTCTGGCCAGACGGATTGGTATAGGCATGGGGTCTCATTCCTTAGAACGTTTTCCGTCATTCTTAACTCTCTCAACAGATGGCTTTACTAGTATCGATTGTTATTGATGACTTACATGCATAAATGATAAATAAGAAAATAAAGTTCTAAAATATGATATTTAGTAATTAAAAAATCCCTTTATTACGATTAAATAAAAAAATGAAACATTTAATTGAATATGAATATTTTTGAAAAATATGATGTGCACTTCGTTGCTCTGGTGGCCAAAATACGTACTAGCTTGTAGTAAAACGTTACAATGAGTTAACTTTCACTCGGCATTCATAGATGGCGCTTTTACGTATGTATATATTTATTTTTATCTAATTTGGTAAGTATTAATCTGTAGATGGTAAAATAAATAAATATTTATTAAATAAACATCAAATATTTGAAAAAGTAAGATATTATGTTAACCAATGAACGGCCATGAGCATTTATTTTAAAAAGTACCTGTATAAGTACCTAGTCGAGCGATTACGTTTTGTTTTTACATTTAAGTACCTACGTAAAAGTAGTGTAATTTAAATTTTATACATAATAAAAACTTACTGTGTTTGTAGTAGTATTATATAATAAATTTTCATAAATTATGTTAATCAATATGCGTCTTACATTTATAGGTACCTACCTATAGTCTGTTCAAGATACGAAAAAATAAAATGTAAACAAACCATAAAATTGTTCTTTTAATGTCGCCTTCGCAACAAAAGTAGATTTAAGTTAAATACTCCAAGCGAAAGATGCAGTTAGTTTTACAAAAATACGCCTGTCCCTTCAATTCATAAATGATACTGTATATTTTTTACCTTTTATTTTTTTCGTAGGTTCGTAGGTATCTTGAACAGACAATAGCAACTAATAAACAGTTGATGTTGAGTATGTTGTAAGTTGTAAATCAAGCTAATGAAAAAAACAAAACGCATTTTTAAACTTTGATAGCCGACTTCTCTAGAAGTCTAGAACTCATTCGCTTGGTTCCCGATAGGTATCGTATTAAATTTATCTATGCCGATAGTCATGACTTCATGAGTCGCACAATTGCAAAATCGCGTACCAAGTACACCAAGTGCGTCTCTATAAAAATACCAGGGTCGAAAACCAGGTATCAATATACTTGCAAGTTTTTGGGCACTCGAGTATATAAAACTTCGTGTGACGCCCTGGTAATGCAAGTTTGTATTGAAAAATAAACCTTATCTTAATATGAGTAAGGATGTTTATCGCAAAATTTGGTAATGGACTTTTCTCAATACTTTCATGGAAATTTATTCCTTACTACCATATATTTAAGGAACTTTGTCGCGCAAAACCTTGCAATTTTTATATTCCTGAGTACTCAAAATACTTTCAAGTATTTTAGTGTTTTGTGCGATAAAGTTCCGTAAATGTATGGCAGTAAGGAATATTATTTCATAAAAGTATCTGTAGGGTAAATACGCCATACGTCGGCCCCTCCCCAAACTTCGGCCGTCTGCACATTTTCGGCTTGCGTTCATTTAAAACGTATTGAAGTTACAAATTTGCCACTCGAATTACTAATTACTGAAGTTACTAATTACAATCTTAGTTCATAATCTATATGTACAACCGTTACTTTCCGATTACGTTACACACTCTTCGCACACTGAGCGTCAGTAGCGATTGCGCCGTCGAAGCGTCAATTTCATATTTAAAGTACCTTACTTGCTGTGAATACCCACACTTCGGGGATTGATATTAGAACGGTCAGACATTCCTTTTTTATTGTTTTAAGCATTATTATTAGTAATTAGTGATTTTTACTATATTTTGAGATAGATTTTTCAATGTTTAACGTATTGTTTTAAGGGAAAATAGGAGGCCGCCAATAGAATACCAATTTTGAATTAAAACCGGATTCTCGGCCGTGGCCGACTAAAAGTAAATGCAGTCGGTTTTATAATTTCCTATTGTACTAATTCCATTGTCTTAATGAGAGAATTAGCAGCGCATATAGGCAAATAAATCTATTTTACGTTTAATCGCCAAATACCGGCCGGGGTGATATTAGTTGAATATCGAGAAATAATGTACACAAAATAGAGGCTGGCTTTAGAAACATTAAAGATCGTAATATCGACCAGCCTCGAATTCGAGCCCAACTATACAGGCTGATTACTTTTCTTATTTTCTCAAAATTAAATATTTATTATACGTTTATTTATTTATAATATAAAGAGTTAAGTTTAAATGTAGGAGTTGATATTATTGAAAACATTTATATTAGCTTATTATGGTATGGAAATATAAGATATAAATTGCTCTTTGGAACTTGCTACCTTAACCCATGTTAATTACGTAGCTTAAAAATACAAATATATTCAATAATGATACTCTGGGCCTAAAATGGTATGAATTATTTTTGAAAAGATATCCAGAACTAATTATAATTATTTTGATGTTTACTTTGTTATAAATTGTAATACTTACCTAACGTTATTTAAGTGCAAATAAAAAAATACTTTACCTACTATTAAACAAATACGATTAATAACGTATACTTAGTGAGACTTCTGCCAAAATAAATCATATTAATAATATTTATCAGTCTTAATTTAAAACATCCTATACCAGGCCGATATTTGGGAAAAACGCGACCGACCATGGCCCGTGAATGGCCGACTTTAGGGATTTTTCGTTCTCGACGCATATAAACCTTAGTACTTTTTCCTTGTAGTAGAAATGTCAACCTTATGCCCATAAACATGAAATAGATTTATCAAACTATCCAAAACCGCATCGGAAGCTATCCTTTCGTTGCAAATTGATGGTGCCAGACCGATTCCAAAACAGAAAAACCGTAAGGATGCCGACATTTAGCGTATTTACCCTACTACGTTACGGTCGGGAGTCGGTAATACGCGAAACGTGTTCGCGTACGTTCAAGTAAAAAATACTTTGAAAGTGTTGCAAATATTTTAGTGTTTTGCGCGACAAAGTTCCGTAAATGTATGGCGGTAAGGAATAATATCCCATGAAAGTAAAAGTACTCCGTTACGATCGTGGATCGGCAAAACGTGAGACGCGATCGCGTACGTTTAATTCAAGTAAGAAATACTTTGAAAGTGTTGCAAGTATTTAAAAAAAAATCGTTACAATCAGCTTCAAAATTACGAATCCTACAGAATAAATGATTTTATAATAGTTAAATTTAGTTTTTTATCTAATTCTGTTTATCCACTTTAATGGAGGAATAAAAAACGACCTAATTTATCAATTTAAAAATATTAATTTGCCAACATCTGGATTTGAGTTAATTATCTAAATAACTAACTTGCACGTTTGCATAACTTGCTTGTAAGGCCGAATTAATAAACCAATTGTAATGACTAGCTTTTGCGCGTTGAAGAGAAAAAATTCCAACGTTTTTGCAAGATTTTTTGTTAGTTGACGAGATATCATGGTTTCATAAATAAAAAAATAAAATGAACTGTTGTTTCATTTCTACATTTTAATAGTTACCTACCTATTCCCCTTTTGCAATCTCGACGTTCGCTTCGCCAGGGGTTCGCCATTTAGGTTACATTAATTTCGCCTGAATACCAATTTAATTAAGAATATAATAATACAAATAAAGAATAACAATTTTCACGAAGCAGAACTCAAAGGAAAGCACCACCTAGTATAGTAATGTACCTATTATATTATCTGTAGCATGCACCACAGACCCTGGGACCACCGACCATCAGATCAAGGCAACCTCACAAGGTCATAGGTTTTGTCAAGTCTTGTCAAACGAGCCCAAACACGACTAGTTTATCATGTGTAGTTTAGGAGTTCCTGTGACCACCTTCCGGCTTCATCATTAGACCAAGGCAACCACACAAGGTCATAGGTTTTGTCAAGTCCTGTCAAACGAGCCCAAACACTACTAGTTTATCATGTGTAGTTTAGGAGTTCCTGTGACCACCTTCCGGCTTCATCATCAGACCAAGGCAACCACACAAGGTCATAGGTTTTGTCAAGTCTTGTCAAACGAGCCCAAACACGATTAGTTTATCATGTGTAGTTTAGGAGTTCCTGTGACCACCTTCCGGCTTCATCATCAGACCAAGGCAACCTCACAAGGTCATAGGTTTTGTCAAATCTATTCAAACGACCCCAAACACTACTAGTTTATCATGTGTAGTTTAGGAGTTCCTGTGACCACCTTCCGGCTTCATCATCAGACCAAGGCAACCACACAAGGTCATAGGTTTTGTCAAGTCTTGTCAAACGAGCCCAAACACGACTAGTTTATCATGTGTAGTTTAGGAGTTCCTGTGACCACCTTCCGGCTTCATCATCAGACCAAGGCAACCTCACAAGGTCATAGGTTTTGTCAAGTTCATTCAAACGAGCCCAAACACTACTAGTTTATCATGTGTAGTTAAGGAGTTCCTGTGACTAACTTCCGGTTTCATCATCAGACCAAGGCAACCTCACAAGGTCATAGATTTTGTCAAGTCTATTCAAACGAGCCCAAACACTACTAGTTTATCACGTGTAGTTTAGGAGTTCCTGTGACCATCTTCCGGCTTCATCATCAGACCAAGGCAACCTCACAAGGTCATAGGTTTTGTCAAGTCAATGCAAACGAGCCCAAACACGAGTAGTTTATCATAATATGTAGTTTAGAAGTTCCTGTAACCATCTTCCCGGCTTCATCATCAGACCAAGGTGCATTCACAAGGTCATTCATCACTGCACCATTTCAATGTTACCGTAACATAGCCACCAAACTTACGTAAGTATGTCAAATATCAGCTTTATGGAACAGTGTACAAAGTGCATTCCAAATTTTGAACGCAAAGACACGAAGTCATAAAAATATCGCTAGATGTTTTAACGCCACCGGTACATACGTAAAATAGGTACCTACTAGATCGGTTGATCGTGTTATAACCTTGAAATGAGGCACACTTGGGTGACAAGGTGAAATATCATAATATTTCTACATTTTAGACAGAATGCTTTTTTATTATAGCGCCATCTCTTCTTTTTAATTTAAAATAACATTGCTTACAAAATGAGACGTAAGATGTCGCTACCATCGACTCCCATTTTTTCGTCGCTAGCGCCATCTGTTGTATTATTTACGGTATTAACAAGTACTTATAAAAATAAAGGTCTAATATTAAGGATCTAACGTGGCCAATTTTTATGGACGACTTGCGGCATCTGTACTGTAAAGTATTATATTTATCTATGGTATAGGTAAGGTTTGATATAAATTTTTTCGTCTCTCCTCTAAGAAAAGTCTAAGATACGGCCAGAGATTTTTCCGGGTAACAATCCACGAATTGGCGAGGTGGCTCTTAAAGTACATTTCATTTTCCATGAACACAAACTACACTGTCTCTTTTTCTCTCAAACATAATTTTACTATCTCCTTCTTTGTCACCTTATTTGTATGAAACAAACACAAAACAATGTAAATACGAGGCGTAACTTACATAATTTGCTCAACGACTGTATCATTACTGTGCTCTGTTTATTTATTTTTCTTATAATCGTTTCGAAACGTTCACTTTTCCGATACAGTGGCTCTGTGGAAACAACGCAAATACTTTATCGGTCATTCTAGAAACATTGTTGTGAAGGAAAATAAAAGTACCTGCGTTTCATATCGTAATATTTATGTAGGTACCTATACTTGCTTTAGAACAAAAGTATAGCACAGTTTAGACGTGACATAAGTAACTATAGAAAATCTTTGAAATCGCGACAAGGCAAGCTCGGTGTCACATTATAATAAATTGTCTAATAATTGACATACCTATAATGTACAGAGCTTATGTCAAATATCCATCTCGAATCTCGAAATAATGGATAGATCGGCTATCGAATTAAGTAGTTAGTCTTTCAATATAATTCAAGAAAAAAGTAAAACAATAATTAACGCATTTCAGAACCAATCTAGCCGTTAACCAATACCTATACAAAATCACAAATTGCATGCCATGTATACAAACATGCATACATAGCTACAATCATACAAACATACACACATACAACATAAAAAAGACATACACACGTCAAAAATCGTCACTCCTCTTTGAACACGTTCGAGTAAAACCTATCAAAAACATATAATACGATCACGAACGGCTGAACGATTTCAAATCTTTATCTTTATCAGGATTACTTCGGCACGTCTGTTACTTTCGTATCAGTACTTATAATGCACAATTTGTATTAGCTGGGAAACGATAACATCAAGCCGCAGTGATAAACAATAAACGATGGAAAAATAAGTAAATATGTTACTTGTAATACGTGAGGTTATATTTGGTAATCTGTGTATATACATTTTTTGCATTACTGATTGACTGCTAGAGAAGCTACAGCCAAAACTATTAGGCGCAAGCAATTAAAATTTGGCATGTATCTTCCTTGGGGATGTGGGGTGCACTAAGAAGGGATTTCCTGAAATTACCACAGAATCGGGCGGAAACGATTAAAAATAAATTAAGATGTACGGGCGTAGCTACGACCATCCTTTAGTGTTCTATAAAAATATATTTCTGGCATATCAACCTAACTCCTGACAATAATGCAGCAAGTTTCAACTAAAGACACCCAGATTCTTTTGACAGTTTAAGTGCCGGCGAAAGTTAAACCGTCTTGGGACAATTAGCAAGAGTTTAAACAGAATTATAGGAGTTGGGAAATAAAGTACCTATAATAAAAAGTTGTTATTCCTTTCATAACTTTTGACTGCCGTGTTGGTGTACTGGTTAAAATACTGACAGCTAAGCCAGAGATCGTAACTACCCAAACTACCTTGGGCCATACTTTCCGAATTTTTTCAAGAAATTCCTTTACTTTAATCCTGTATCCCGGAGTAGACGCAGTCATGCATGACATTACAAAAAAAACTGTACCATGTATCACGACACGAGTGTGTCTAGTAATTGTTTAATACGTCTATTATGTTATTATATTGACGAAATATTATAATTATCTAATACTAATAGAGCTGATATCATCTAATACATTTATTATTTAATGCATGTATAGCGTTGTCCGGTATGTATGTCTTATCATTTTTGTGATATCTATTGACATTAATAGTCGAACAGAATATTAGTAAGTATTTGAAGTTTCGTGGTCACTTACAAGACATCACTTACCGTATCTATATCGTCACTGTTAAAATAGGATAGTGGGACGTAGTATTTACAATAATGCTGTTTGGTTAGATATCTATCACACTTCTATTAGTTTATAAATGTAGGAAGTATCTGATATAAATACGTCACTGATATCGTAACTGGTACTCGTAATACTTTCGATCGTACTATAGATTATCGCCCTAAGCCTTTAGAGCAGTAGTAGTAGTATTGATGGGAGATCATCGCTGTAAATTTTAAATGTGACGGCAAGATGTGTCTAACAAGTAGAGAGAAATAGTGAAACTGTTACAATTGATATTAATGCCTCCAGCATCTGATAAAGTGTATGTAGTAAATTCTTTCTACTCGCGTCGTATATCTGAAATACCTACTACAAAAATTATGATATTCGCAGGCAGATTAGAAAATAAGCATGATTTTCAAATAGTTTTATCAATATTTAATGCCTATATTTAGTAAACCTAATAAGCTTCGTCTATATTAGTGCATGATTGATCGTGAAAACATTATGTTGTGTGTATGTATGCGAAATCATACTACTGTTGAATATAAACGCAAAAGTGTGCCAGGATGGATGGACGCAAAAACTACAGAACGGGCTGAACGGGTTTTGATAAAACTTTGCAGTAATACAACTTATTTACATAGGTTATCTTTGTTGCGATAATCGACACCCACGGGAGCGGTGCCGCGTGCAAGACTTAATCCTAAATATTTTTGAGATAACCCTAAATGTTCAATTAACATTCACTTGCTTATGCAAACACGAGTGCCTATACAACTTTTAATTCACTGATTTCTTGATTGACAACTCCAACTTAGTAGACAAGTGACATCAATGTCTACAATAAAAACGGTATTTATTTTACATTCACATAACTGTTTGCAAATAGCCTCTTAAGTATAGATTACAGTAGCACATATAAACGGGTGTCTGTCTGTCTGTCACAACAGTGTTATATGTTATTATTTAGCGAGGTGTCAACTCGATAGACCGTGGCGGCGCCTCAGGGAAATTCTGGGTTTCGATACGCTTTCCTACACTCACGACGCGTAGGGCTGTGCTAAATACCAACTGATATTTTATTAATACCTGTGATTTTATTACAAGTACTTAGTGAAGTAACATATTTTCAGACTGACAAAATGAATAGATTTCTTTCACTTTCACAATGTATTCACATTTGAATGAAATATACTTTTGGTTATATTATACGAAGCGAGTGTCATAATGGAGCAATATGTAAAATGATATGTTTGGTAATATGAATAAGCGTAAGTCATTAAATTTTTCGGCTCGGTCGTTATCAGTGTGAAGGTAACAAGCTTGACTTCTGTGGTTGTTTATAGACGATCTTTATTCATATCTTGATCGTTAATCGGTTGCAGTGCAAGTGACGAAGGTTCTGTTGAGCGATCGATTCCGCATAACCTTTTCCATGTTATCCAATATCATACCTATGATATTTTATTTGTGAGTTACTTCCGTAGGCGGCCTTTTTGCCCGCATGTAATGTCAGGTCGCGATCAATTTTACATCTACACCTTCTTTATGAATCACTCAATAACTCCACTCACGGAAAACTTTTCAGTAGTTTTTGACATTATCGTGAACAAACAAACTGAGTCGGACAACTTTGTTTAATAATAAGTAGGAATGGTATGTAATATTATTGATAAAAAAACTTTTTATATATTTTATAAAGCTGGCTGCCCGATTGTATCTACTTTGAGCAAAAAATAAAAGGAAAATGCAATAGCTATAGAAATAAGACACAAAATATTTCGTCTAGTGTGTGACAGCATGCAATATTTTATTAGCATTGACAAGTAGTGTTTTGCGAAGTTTATTGACCTATGACACTCGAGTATGTGCTACGCAAATATGTATTAGCATGTAATTCATACTTCTAATATTCACCTTATTTGCTGATACACGTTAATAGTTTACATTATGCTGAGTAAAAAATTGTATATTCACACGTCATTTTTATAAATGGATCTAAAAAATAAATGGTTTACATTTTCTTTCCTAGAAATGTCAAATAGAGGTACTTTACACCCATATATCGTTAGCATGTAAAGGGAGGTCATTCAAAGGAGACTCACACATCTTCGAAACGTAAACGAGTTGAAAAATCAAAACTATTTGATCTGTTTTATGCAAGTCATGCGATAAATGTAAATTATTCCCATCTGTATCATAGCTCTTAAAAATATTAGTATGTATGATTCAGTATTCTCTCATTATTGACAACCCTTCTTTTTACGCTAGCTCGGCTCTTGAAACACGAATGACACATTTTTTTCAATTAAACTGAAGTAAAAGATGTCTTACTTAATAGACAAGATTGAAGATCTACTTTATAACAATGACTTGGCGTGTATTTAAGGAAAATTGTAACGAAACTCAACAAGGTAACGTCGGAGAAAGTTCTCGTTTCGTTGCGACTTTTTCTACGTAGAATACTGATGCTCCATTTGATTCATAGCAAACGGTGTGCAAGACGAAAATGGTTTTTGTTTATGTCACTCGTTAGCAAGTGCGCAAGTCTGGGTGACACTTAAAGAGGTACTTTTTTCCAGGTAGTAGAGCCTTGCTGATTTCTCTCTCACAGAAAATCGACGTAAAGTAACAGTACCTAAACTGTTGCGTTTCGTTCGGTGAGTGAGAGTGCCGGAGGCCCTATCCCCTATTCCTTCTCCCTCAGCCCACTCCTCATCCTATCCCTTTTCCCAACCCCAAGGGGCGGCAACGCACTTGTGACTCCTGTGGTGGTGTTACTTGTGTCCATGGGCGGCGGTAATTGCTTACCATCAGGCGATCCGTCTGCTCGTTTGCCGCCTAATACCATAAAAAAAAACTAAAAACTAGTCTAGGTATAGCGGTAAGTGACAATTGCGACACCTTTGTGTCATAATGACATTAAGTGACCAGAGAAGTAGATCCGGATCGATTTCCGGAACATACTCTACGAAACTAATAAAGTAGTGATTACGTTTTCCTTTTTGTATACCTCGGCTGCATTAGACACAATTTCATGGTCACGAGCGGCTTTACAAACATCGTTACAACGGATACTTGGTATACCTACCCAGACTGGATACAGTTACATGAGTGTTCCGCAATATTTTGTACCGCGTTGAGATCACAATGTTATGACGAGGTAACTGGGCTTACCCGTTTACCTACCCATTTACGCAATACGTATCGTAATTATCATTTCTTTACACCTTAAGGTCTCAAAGTCTACAGGTCCAAGATAATTATTAAGCATTTTCTTGAGAAATAATTCCACATTCTTAATGTTCATTACATAATGAATCAAGCAACAACTTACAAGATTAACTCGTGTATTAAACAAACTATGCATGTTTAAATTATGATAACGTACATCTACTTATTACAAATTCAACTAGGTACACAGGTATTCATATATCCGTTCCAATAACATCGATATATGTGCTGTCTAAAAATACCTGTTACGCGAGAAAGGTGAACGCACTATTTTTATATGTGTTCTCACCATCATTTTCGGGACATGATGCATGCTTGATATTTTTATAAACAAGCGTAAATAGGTTTTCTTTTATGATACTTTTGCATCAATAAAGTATTACTCTAATCTGTTACATTATACAATGCCCAGCACATTGGTTTCATCATCATCAGCCTTAAACAGTCCACTGCTGGACTAGGCCTCTCCTTTGAAAGGAGGAATTAACCTACTATACCACGCTGGCCAAACGGATTCGTATAGGGTTTGTATCAAGTTTCCCTTCTGTTACAGTGCTGTTCTCTGCATTATATGCTCCCTCTGTCGGCTCTTACGATACCCATGGGATGATATGGGGTGGTGACATTCTGTATTCTTAATCCGTCACCACACGGACAATTGGTTACATAGTAAGAGTAAAATCCACAAAATAAAATAACGTTGTTTATTTACTTCTTCTACATACATTCAAAGGCCAAAGTCATTACGTACAAATTCACACATATGTAAACAATTACAATAACTGCTGCGATTACAGACGTTTCGACGGCTAGTGTGCCTCAGTCAAATGTCAGATTTACAGTTGTATTGAAGATTGATTGATTAAAGCGTGCTGTGTTGACTTGGGCATGATTAAAGACTTTCACTGACGCAATGGCTCATTATTGCGAGTATATGACAGTATGTACTAAGGCGTGGTGATTTGGAAACGAAGCGGGGTCGGTAAGAGCTAAGCTGTATCGCTTGCTGCAGCAGTGTTGGTCACAAAACTACGTAGCTATAGTATTTTCAAGAAAAACAAAGTTATTCATGAAGAGATTCCTTTACAGAAGTGGCCTAAAATAAGATTTTCCCAGATGAATAAAGACCAAGTACATAATGGAGCTCTGTGTGAAAAATGACCATTTTACTATTTTTGTGTCGCTACTGAGGCTTTGTAACAGTAATTTTCACACAAGTTTTGGCACTCAACATTCCATCAAAGATTTCTAAAGCCTATACGAATTTATACTTACTACACTGATCGACTACCAGGGCCGAACCGACCCTATGTGCAATGTGCGCGGCGAACACAGGCGCCAGGGTGACAGGGGCGCCACGCGCCGAGATATGCGTTAATTATAACAGTTATTTTCGGAAAAGGATGGCAAAAAAGGCGCTTCACAGATTTCGCACACAAGCGCAGTTGCATAGGCATCTCAACAAAGAAGAAAAGGTTTAGGCTAGCTATCTAACAGTTAATTGCTAAACTAGCTACTGCTCCCGCTCCGTCCATCTCCGCTTGAGTAGCACTTCGTAACTAACCTAACTGTTGATGCGATATAAATGTGAAATAAATTGGAGTCAACTATCCGAACATTGGGCACGTGAGGTGTTTGTGCTTGTTATTGTTATGTTGCATTAGTTAAACATCATGTTGTTACTTGGATATTGTTACCGGTTCACATAAAGATAATTAGGTATAGGTAGTGTATAAATAAGTAGCTTTTGCCCGCGGCGTCGCCTGCGGTTGAAAGTGACATAATTTCAAAATATCCAATACAAAGAGGTCCATTAGACATCCATAAACTGCGTCACACATATAGGGGGGTTGAGAGGTCGATGTAAGGTATAAAGTACATACGAATGAGGAATAAACTGAGATATATGAACCAGCAGTCTCTCACTCCCACACTCTTAATAAATGAGGGAGACAGAGAGGCACCTCTCTGTGTGTGGCTTTCTCATTAATTAAAACCTCCACTGTGCCCTGTATTTCACTTAGTCATGCGAATCGACCAGTGCGGAGATCACAGAAGAACTAGCTGCGTCTCTGGGACATTCAATGAGCAAGTACATATATTATATAACCGTTTTCTAAAACGATTAAATTTGACTCTTTCTCATTTTGTACAGTGCGAAATAACATTTATTGTGTACAAAACCGATTTCACGTGCAACGTTTCGATTAACCTCAGTAAGTGTGCGAAATCTTTAAATGTTGCTATGCGCACAATATTCATCATTTTTATTGGTTATGTTAACATTCCTAGATGTAAGTCTTCTTGGTATATTCAATGGTTGGGTGGTGCAATTTTAGTATCGCCTTGTTTCGATCTATGCTGGACCATTTAGGCAATAAAGAAATAGTTTGTATCGGGGTGTACCTAATTGTGTTCAATGAACACACACATTGATTACCCATTTGCGCAATTTTATTCTTTACCATGGGTACATTGCACATAAAACGTACTACTACATTGTCTTATCCAGTTATGGCAAATTGTACAGCTGTTTAAATTTTTGACGTTCAAAAGTTGTTCTCTGTTACCAAAATGAAACAAAAAAATTAAATTAGAAAATCTTCCTCACCCGATCTACTCACGACTCTATAAGAAGCGGATAAAGTATTCAGCAGAGTGCTAAAAACCGTAAAGTATCCTTCACAACTTCGATTCAAACTTTCCGTAATGATCAAGGCGCCTAGCTAAACCATTATCAAATTACTTTTAATGCAATTTAAACTTTTAAGTATGTGTCAATGTAAGGACCCTTATCTTAATGCGTTACGTTAAAGGATTACCGTATCATCGCTTATCATATCTTTCAAGTACAGAAATAATTAGGTGAAATGCATGATGGTACAATCACTTAAAATAATTACTGATGGACGATAGATAAGTGAATCGGTCTAGAAGCTTCATATTTGGCAGATCAGTTATTTTGCAATTCCCTAATTAGAGTCAAAAGAGTAGATAGATTTCATTGACAATAGAATAATAATAATATTGATTTATTATATGTACAAGAAATCTTATCCATGACCTTTATTTCAAAGAATTACGCGGTTGTGATTCGCTGCATAAATACTTATTAATAGTTATAGTATGAACTTGTCGTTCCAAAAGTTTGACATTAGAAAACAATTCGACATCATCGAAGAATAAATAATTACACTTAACAACATAAAATATGTTGAATAAAAATTAAGTACTATCAACTTGCCGATGTATTTTATTTACTTATTTATTTAGCTGTATATTTTAATTAAAATTACAAATTATGCCTGTAGCACAAATTAACTACTGTCATAATAAAGTTAATAGTACTTACCTATCAAACTATTATCGTGTTAATTATTGTTATTCGTGTCAATTACTATTTAACGACATCTTCTATCAACATTGTTACTACTATCTTAGTAAGCAGGTAGTATATTAATAAACTAGTAGTGGAGCACGTGCCTTTAAAAAAAGAAAAAGCTACTCTCAACAACCAGCGAAAAGCGTGCCTTGACTTACCGTTAGGTATAGATCGCTTTTTTATTCTTTTTTTTTAGGAGCTTTTGACAACATTAAGGTCATTTCAGCTCCAGCATACCCTAAACCATTTTAGTACTATATTTTAACTTAAATTTTATTAATCTTATAAAGTACTTTATTCAGTTCAGTTAATGGCTTAGCTAAAATACTTATAAAGACACCGACATCATTCAAACATATCTTAAATGTTCGATCCATCGTCTCTCTAGGAGATCGTAAAGTAACGCTGGCGCTGGTCAACATCTTCATAGCTGCCGCCTGAATCAATCTCATCCCTGTATAGTGCTTCGGAGGACATGACAATTCGTCGGTCCTGGTTCTTGGCCCAGGACATAAATCGCTCGGCTCTGTGGAAGGCCTTTGGCCTGTCTGAAGAAATACGACATCAGAATTCTGTTTTCCAAACTCTCACGAAAATTAAATAATATTAAAAATTCAAAAAATGTTAATCTTACTAACTTGAGCAATTGAAAATCCTTCCTAAAAACGACGAACCCGAAGTTCTTTTTTAATGTTAATACATTTATCAGCATCGGCGACATTTGCGAAACAGGTTGTGTTCTACCAAAACAGTTCATTCAACTTGAGTCTATTGAACTATGGCTGGAAGGAGTAAAGGCCAGCGACGTACTATGTACGCTAATCATCCTAAATTATGCCTGTATAAGGCGTCGTTATGGCCATGTTTACGCCCTTGCTAGCTGGTGAAAATTGCTACAAGTTTTCCGGCAATCATTTGACAAAAATATTATTGATAAAAAGTCTGTTTGCTTTCGTAGTGTAAAGTCCGTACGACTTTTTTTCCTCTTAGCCCAAAACATAAGGTATTTTTCAATTTGCACGTATTTAGGCTATTTTCGAACTCACACATGAGCGTAGGTCTCGAAATCTGCATAAGAACATCGGTTATCCCGTGACGCCATCCAGGTAACCCATGCCATTTCTTTTACATGTGAATACAAATTATTACTATATTATCTGCCTTTCCTTCCTTTATACTTCGTTGTTTGACTAAGTAGTAAAATTATTACAGTTCGATATTTATAATTGCTTTTTAATCAGAGAAAACACGGAAATTGAGTTACCGATAACTTTGACTGTGAGCGTAAATGCCATCTAACGCCTTAGGACGTTTTCTAGCTTATTGTAAATTTATATTGAATAATTTATACACCAACGACGTCATATCTAAAGGTTAAGTTGCAGTTAAATCATCGTGGATGACTAATAAGTCTTTTCGTGTACATGCCAGCGTACAACACATAACAGGCCAAGAGAATATGTAATACATGTATAGAACGAATAAGCTTTCATATGCAGACATCCTTAATTTCCTTCAAGTGAAAGAGTGCTGTTCAGAAAATACTGCTTTGACTACGTATTATTAAAGCTGCTTTCTGTTTGTTTAAGGTACGCTCATACTGTGGTCCTCAAAATTTGCAATTGGACGACTAGCTGGTCCGGGGCTTAGTATGGGAGGCCTCCACATCCCCTATTTCAAACCTTAATTTCGCATAAAGAAGCTGCATACAAATATAAGTAGCCTCCAAGGTCTAACGTATTTCTATGCCAAAATTGATCAAATTCGGATTAGTCGTTTTACAGCTGTTGTTTTACTTTTAGTTATTAATATGCCTTTACTAAGAAGGTAGTAATAGCAGGTCATAAATAAAGTAATGTAAGATATACATAGTCATAAGTTCTAGCTAGGGTATTATATTGTCTGTGGTTCTAGTAAACAGTGTTATCGACCACAAATCGAGTATGCAAATTTGACGGTTTACCACACCTGTGGTCTGCCGTGGGGAATTCCTAAGTGATAGCTTCCAAACATACCTACTATATAACTATATTAGGTTTAGATTTATTGATTATTGTACCTGTATGAAAATGGAAAGGGGTACCTACCGACTAGCAATGTTAAATTTCAAAGTGCTCACTAAATAATTCCTTAAGAGCAGAATCTATTATAAAAAATATTTACTTCATATATATACATTGACAGATATTACAGCCATACCCTCATGCTGACCCAGCCAATTGCTACGGAAAATATCTCAGATTCAAACCCACGACGAACACCACGGCCTTCCAAGTCAGAACTGAACAAATAATTAATTATCACTGGGTAAAAGGTGAAGGAAAACATCTTGATAACGTATAGACTTTCGTATCTGGGAGTACCTTATCATATCTCTTTCTTGGTCAGTGTGACTGCCTTACCTTTTCCATAATGAGAAGAGGCCAACGCTCAGCAGTAGGACAGTTATAACCATGGCTGATATTAAGATAAGTGCTACGCAGAGGGTCTCGGGTTCGAATCCACGGCACGCACCAATGACTTTTCGAAGTCTAGTGCGTATTGAATTATTAATTATCGCTTTCTTTTCGGTGAAGGAAAACATCGTAAAGTAACCTGTATGTCTGAGAGTTCTCTATAATGTTCTCGAAAGACATGTGAAGTCTGCCAACCCGCACTTAGCCAGCGTGGTGGACTATGGCCTTACCCTTATCATAGGGAGAAGAGACCCACTCCCAGCAGTGGGACAGTATATATACAGAGCTGTTAATGATAAAATAATTAGTACCTAAGAAAATATTTCTAAAAAATGAAGCTTATTCAATTCTGTCTTTTTCCTCAATGTTTCCCTTAAGGTCGACAGTGTTGAAGGCTTGTGTTTGTAAAATGACTCACCATCAAAGTCCGGGACACGATTATTACAATAAACCTAAACCTTAGAACGATTATGACGTCAGTCGTTTACTGATCATAAAACAATGATTTGTTATTCGCGAAAACATTAGCATGTAATGGGTTTTTAGATATTAAATCTCAAGTGCATTTGCCGATGTTGATAATTACTGAAGTCAATAAATAGTAAGGTTAGTTTTAGCAAAAGAAGATTAGTAAATTAATAATAAGACCGGAATCCACTTCCACACGACAAAAAAATACGTTTTAGAATCTTTGAAGACTTTCTTCCAGTTTTTCGTAGTTTTAAATAGTTTATTTGTTATTTGTATATGAGTTCATATTTCTCAGAGTTCATACCTCCTACTACAGATACCTATTGGTTGTGCCTAAATTGAGAGTCCTCGAGAAACATGTAAGCACATTTGAACAGGTAGTAGAGCCTTGCTGATTTCAGCATGCATGGGCCGTCTCTCACAGAAAATCGACGTAAAGTAGCAGTACTTAAGCTGTTGCGTTTCGTTCTGTGAGTAAGAATGCCGGAGGCCCTATCCCCTATTCCTTCTCCAACATCTCACTCCTCATCCTATCCCTTTTCCCGACCCCAAGGGGCTGCAACGCACTTGTGACTCCTGTGGTGTTGCTTGTGTCCATGGGCGGCGGTAATTGCTTACCATCAGGCGATCCGTCTGCTCGTTTGCCGCCTATTACTATAAAAAAGCCAAATATGATATGATAAATAAAATAATCCTAAGTTATTGCCGCGAGACCAAATCATATGCAACTACAGATAAATTATTCAAAGTTTTCACCAATCTTATTCTGTCCAAATGCATAAACAATTACAATTATTAAAAGTCGTACTGCTACGATTAACTGAACCGCTTTAATTTAAGTCTTAAACATTCAAATTCTGATTCAACAGCAGAATAACAATGATTTTAAAACTTGATAGTTTTATGTCGTTTGTACTTAGTTTCCAATATTTATTTGGCTACTAGAGAATATAGATATTTGACATTTGTTCCATACAAAATATGTCATATATCGAGAAGGGCATGTTAAGATGGTTTGAGCACATAGAGAGGATGAATGACGAAAGACTGACAAAGAAGATATATAAGGCAAGTGTGAATGGGCCAGGACGAAGAGGAAGACCTAGGCGTACGTTCTCTGACTAGATTGGAGACATCCTAAAAAAAGGACAGGTCAGAAGTAACCTAAACAGAAGAGCATGCATGAGAAACTTGATGGGAGTGAATGAAGCAAGAGAGGTATGTCAGGATCGTTGCAAATGCCGTTCCGTAGTCTCTGCATAGCCCTCCGGAAAACAGGCGTGAGTCTATGTAAATGTATGTATGTAGGTATGTATGTATCTATCTCTAGTAGCCAAATCCATCGATAGCTGATCGAGTGTCAGAAATTTACAAGCAGACTGTTTGATTTAACTTAAGTCGTATAGACGATAGATTTCGTACGTTAGGTCACTGTTCAAATATTTTTGCATTCTTATGCCTCTGTCTGTTGAATGACACCAGATTAAGCTACTTGTGAGTACTGGTCGTCAAGTGGATTCGCGACACGATATTCTGAACTTATGCAGTAAGTTTAAGCCTATTGATAGATGTGGTGTCAAGAAGTGAGCTGCTTGGCCAACAACACAGATTACATAAATGCACTGACATGCACATTTGGTTACATCATCATCATCATTTTCAGCCTTTAAAAGTCCACTGCTGGTCTAGGCCTCTCCTTTGAAATGAGGAATTGGCCTACTATACCACGCTGGCCAAACGGGTTGGTATAGGGTTTGTATCAAGTTTTCCTTCTCTTACAGTGCTGTTCTCTGCATAATATGCTCCCTCTGTCGGCTCTTACGACGCCCATGGGATGATATGGGGTGGTGACAATCCGTATTCTTAATCCGTCACCACACGGAGACATTTGGTTACATCAACACATAAAAAAAAGAAATTCAAATCGGGCAAGAATTACCGAGCCAGCATTTTGTATCTAATATTTTAATGACAATCCATATACTTAATTTAAAAGGAATAAATGGTCAGAAGAAATCCCTGCCAACATAAGTTACCATTAAAGTTACTAGAGGTCAATGTACAACCGAACATTGCATCCAAATTATAAAATACTGTAAGCGAAATCGGCACGAATACAAATGAAAACAAATGTATAACACACGTTGACAAATTGCTATCTCAGCTCAGCAATATGTTGAAAATGAACGCATTTGCAACTGTTAATGTAAATGTTCCTTGCAAACACGCAATTTTCGTATTGGTCGCTTTCGAATCTAAAGCATAAGAATGGCTGAAGCAAAAATACAATACAAGATGATTCTTAAAATTCTTCTCAACCAAAAGATATTGGACGCAAGAATCTGAAACTTGGCATGTATGTTCTTAGAGGAGCATATGCGTGCACTAAAAAGTGATATCCCGAAATTCCCATAGGATCGGTCAGGATCGGTTTATTTTAAATAGATGAGCCCGCGGTTTCACCCGCGCTATTTAAGGCTACTGCTCCGCTCCCGTGGCTCATAGCGTGATTTTATATAGCCTATAGCCTTCCTCGATAAATGGGCTATCTAGCACTGAACGAATTTTTCAAATCGGACCAGTAGTTCCTGAGATTACCGCGGTCAACCAAACAAACAAACTCTTCAGCTTTATATATTAGTATTAGATTAAATAAAAGGTTCGGACGTAACTGCGGGCATCTTCTAGTTGTTTATAATCCGGTCCACTGCTGGGCATGGGCCACTCCACGCTACGAGAAAGGTTAGGCTATAATCATACCTACCCTCTATACCTCCTATGCCTAGTGAAGTTAGCAGACTTCACAGTTAATAAAATAATTAATATGATGTTCTTTTACATGTGTGAGATATAACATTTTCAACCTAAAGAAAGTCTGTGTCCTTATCAAACCCAACAGCTGAGTATTACAAGTGTAATTAACAGTTCCTAATCGCGTTACCCCTGACCACGACAGTGTAAGCCGATCAAAAGTCGGGTGTAAAGAAGTATAAACCTTTAATACGTTAGTTAACACGATTAAGACGTGCTAAATAAACTTGTAGTGTCGTCAAATCGTTGTGTTCGATAAATCGTCGCAGACTTCCAGTCGGCCGATAGTTTGCTCCGATTTGAATGGTAAAGACAGCTTGTTACACACGGCTACTTATGAAGCTTGGCACTTACACATTTTTTTATAGAAATAGGCGGCAAACGAGCAGACGGATCGCCTGATGGTAAGCAACTACCGCTACCCATGGACACAAGCAACACCACAGGAGTCACAAGTGCGTTGCCGCTCCTTGGGGATGGGAAAAGGGATAGGATGAGGAGTGGGATGAGAGAGAAGGAATAGGGGATAGGGCCTCAGGGCTGTAGCTAGAGTCGAATTCGAGGTAGGGCAGCATTGGTTACAGGTAGGGCAGCAGTAAAAAAAATATCATAACAATTGATCTGCTCCGAAGCACGGGCTTATAAATCAATCACCATGTATGTCACTGACCTTTTTTTTTTTTTTGTTCACTACGGTGGGAAACTCTCCTTATGAGTCATCTCAACTCCGCCAACCCAGCCATTAGAACGGCTGGGCTTGGGGCTGGCGGAGGAGGTATGTGGAGGCTCTCCCCTACAGGCGTTCGGGGCATACCCACTAAAAACCACCGCGGTGTCCCTACGGGTCCCGTGTGTTGGCGGTGTCACGCGATTCGCGGATTGCATACTTTCTCGCGACCCCGCCCGGGATTGGCCCGCTGTTTGTGTTGGCGGGCCCCGTCTCGTTATGATCTCGCAATCATCCATCAAACTTCTTGCATCCATCAAACTTCTCGCATCCATCACCTCACAAAGCTACTTGGGAGGCGGCGAGGACACGCGCCGCCTCCCGCCTTTTGGCGGACAGGGAGCAGCCCCTGCGCTCACCGTCCGCAGGCACTGAATTTAGGGTGGTCGGAGGTCGTCTCTTGTGCGACGTCCCCGACGCCCGGACCTACGGTTGGGGAGAGGGCGGTGTATTTCCCTCTCCCGCTCCGCCGCCTCCTTGCTCAGCATGACTGCTTCGCAGAAGGAGGCGACGGCGTTCCAAGACCTCTCACTCCGGACCATAGACAGAACTACGGCCGGGAGCGAGAGGACAACCGTATTCAGAGCCGCGACCAGATCACGGCGCTGCGATGCCCAGGCTGGGCATTCCGCCAAAGTATGCAACGCCGTGTCTTCGACAGGGTCGCGGCTGCTGCCACAATGGTGGCATCCGGGCGTTTCCTCCCGGCCTATCCTCCACAAATACCGGCCAAAACAACCATGGCCGGTAAGGATTTGAGTTAACCGGAAGGTGAGGACGCCGTGACGTCTCTCCGACCACTCTTCAACCACGGGACTTACCGCCGCTATCGTGGCGTGCCCGGCGCTGGGGTGCACAAGTCGTGCCTTCCACTCCGCCACTAGGACCTGGCGGAGCTCCGACCGACGCGCCTCGATGTCACGGTGCGCCGGTCTCTCGCCCTGCTCCAGGGCTTGCTGGCGCCATGTATAGAGTGACGCCAGCAGCCCAGCTTCCAGATCCCAGGGCGGTGATCCGGCTAGGAGGCTCGCTGTCTCGAAGGAGACCGTGCGGTAGCCTCGTAATGTATGTCACTGACCTCTAGGTCAGTGATGTACCTACATCATCTTAGTTTTCAATGCCCAATCTTAAAAAAAAAAACAAAAACTAAGGTACAATAATTTTTCTTACTTTTTGGTATTTTTAAGGTAGGGCATTGCCCCACATTGTCCCCCCCTTAGCTAAGGCCGTGTTAAGGGCCTCCGGCACTCTCACTCACCGAACGAAACGCAACAGTTTAAGTACTGTTACTTTACGTCGATTTTCTGTAAGAGGGTAGTACTTCCCCGGTCGAGCCGCCCATTCATGCTGAAATCAGCAAGGCTCTACTACGTTGAAATTTATGATGTTCTTATCGTGTAGGAAATAAGTATCAAAATTGAGTGTGACTTGTCGCCGTGTGTACGCGTATTCAGCAATCCCACGACAATTTAGTTGGCATACATGTTCGGACTTATTACGTGCCCGACGAATCTCTCTACCGGTAGATCTGTAGAAGTCCTAGTACCTATGAGATTCAGAGGCCCAATAACGACTTTTACTCAGGTTCCTACTCCTTTTCTGTATTCGGTAAATGCATGTAAAAGTTACCTTTATTTCCCTTATTTTCAGTAAATTACTGCTGCCTCGATAAGTATTGGGAGCAGTGTTAGAATAAAATATACGTCGGAATATTGTGAAGAATTCGTAGTTTTAAAGTTTGCCTTACGTTGTTTTGTATCTAGTATTAAACTTTTAATTTAATAGCATTTTTTATTTCACGATAATTTCATCTCTATACCTATATCAAAGTTTCATATTTATCATCAAAAGGCATTCACAACTAATGATGTAACATATTTATATTAATATCTTTACAAAGTATAATTTGTTCAAGTCTTACGCTTATTTCCATACAAACAAGGAAAACTGCATACAGGTAAAATTTTTTCGAATAATATACCCATACGAAACCGCACTTTATGTATGGGTAGACATGTTATGGTCATGTACTTCAATTGTTATAACCGATAGATACCTATACTTATGCCAGTGCTGCATTAAGTTACTTATAGTAACCGTTTTAAGTGCCCAGATTTGAATGCCATGTCTTCATATTATGATGACATCACTATGAGCCTGCTTCGTTAAATAAAGACTATCCAACACATTTTTTTTTTAATTCAAACAAACAGACTCTTTGTCCGTGTGGTGACGGATTAAGAATACGGAATGTCACCACCCCTTATCATCCCATGGGTGTCGTAAGAGCCGACAGAGGGAGCATATTATGCAGAGAACAGCACTGTAAGAGAAGGAAAACTTGATACAAACCCTATACCAACCCGTTTGGCCAGTGGGGTATAGTAGGCCAATTCCTCCTTTCAAAGGAGAGGCCTAGTCCAGCAGTGGACTGTTAAAGGCTGATGATAATGAACAGACTCTTCAGTTTTATACCAGTTTTAGTATAAATGACGTAAGTATATATATATACACCTACATAATATAGGCGCGTTAGTGTTTAATTACTTTGGCTATGCGATATCTAATCAGCATTGGTTATTTATAGTTTTGATATGGTAATATTTGTCGATAACAATGAGTTATTAGTTTTGAGGAGCACAGAGTGGTAAAATACAACGATGTTACAAATAAAAAGAAGTAGATACGTTATAGGCGTACCAAAAGTAGGACGCTAAACATAAGGCAGTTGGCAAGTCTGACATATGTGTGTGTGACGTCGCGAGCCGGCGTCATAGTGAAACTGACTCATCTTGTCAACCGAAATTAAAATAGAATATGGAGTTATCGATGTGTGCGTTAGTGTACAGTTTCTACAGATTGATTACTACGTAGGTGACGTATCTACGACTTTTCTAATATCATTGGTAAAACATATATTATAAATACTAGACTAAAGTAATTGCGGTAAGAATTAGTCCATTCTCAGCTTCCTATGTCCAGGCACAAAATCATACCATACCTTCAAAAGAGGACGACAAACAAACAGTTTCAAATTTATAATAGTTTGCCACTATCTAAAACAGGAGTTTTCTGTCTGACAGTCAAGAAATAGCAATGATTTCAGGAACGTGTGAGAAAATCAAGTTCATATTAAAAATACTTAGTTTCTAGATAATCTAGATCTAGTTAATATAATAAATAGCCTTGCATCAATTTAATGAAAATATGGCCGGGTATAAAACGGCTTGAAATTTTACTCTGTAGCCATGTGCACTATCTATTAAAACGGATTATCTACATGGTATCTGTCTGTACGGATATAAAAAAAAATCCTAATCAGGGCATCAATTTCTGGAACTGAAATGATACAATGACTGGGTTTTCCGGCGGATACCAACTTGTATCTAAATCTCTTTAATACATGTCGATATAATCATACTAATTATTATTTCGCTAATTAGCTTAATAGAGAGTTTAATATTATCGATGATAACATGGAAAATAATTATTTTTGCCGATAACTGTTAAGCCAATGAGCATTAGTTTCCGATACATTATTTATCAATACTGAAATAACACTTGAATTAGGTATTCTGTATAGTTTGTTTGTTTCATATCCTGAGACGAGAACCGGGACCGACAGCTTTACGTGCCCTCCGAAGCACGGTAGCGCTCGGATGTAAATGCCACGTGGTCACCCATCCGAGTGGCGACCTGTGCAACGTTGCTTAACTTTGCCTATCTGTTACGAACGGCAAGCCAAGTCTCGCTATGAGCGCTACGCGTGTATTTGTGTATAGTGTAAAACCTAAATAAACGTTTTTTTGACAAGTAAAATCACGGTAATCTCAAGCACTGCCAGACCAATTTTAAAAACGTTACTTTTGTTCTCCAGTCTGTTTATTGTAGGATTTATAGTTCAACCTCCCGTATGATGGAGTTATATAGCCTAAGTTAGCAGCAGAAGCCAAACATTTCAAGTAAGTATGGCAGACCGGGTATGGTTGTCACACGCGTTGGTTGTCTCAGAGGTCATAATAGAATATCGAGTGGTCGAATAAGTCCATTAAACGGCATGCCGGAGTACGGTGACATGAGGTACAAATGGATGTACTACTCCCTCGCTCCTACCACGCCGTTTAATTGTCTGTTATGGCCTCTGTGACAACCAACCAGTGTGACAACCATACCCGGTCTCCCCTATTATTTCATATATAATACTCATTACTTGCACGAGCCCGTATGAAGCACCCGTATGATGTAGAATATATGCTGATCCGACGCAAATACAGTGTCGCAAAAACACTAAATCAGGTCATTCATTGATTATGCAATATAAAAAATGTCAGCGGATTTTCCAATGCTTCATACTTTTTGCTGATGGAGAAATAATGTGCTAGTAAAGTATTTACCTTATTTATAAACAATCTATAGCCTAGTAGCGAGACCAACAAGCCGCAGATCTCGGGTTCGAATCCATTGCGCGCACCATAGACTTTTGAAAATAAAGTGCATATCAAATAGTTGACTGCCTCGTTGGTCTCGCGGCATAAATGTGCGCGTGGGATTGAGAGGTCTCGGGTTCGATTCCCGGGTCGGGCAAAGTATTATTGGGATTTTCCGTTAGGAAATTCTCAGTAGCAGCACGGAGTCTGGTAATGTGCCCGGTACGGCAATAGGCTCGCCCCCTATTACGTGGGACCTAAAAATTCATGGCGAAATGTGGGTGTAATATTACACCTCTGCCTACCCCTTCGGGGATACAGGCGTGAGTCTATAAAAAAACCAAATAGTTCATTATCGCTTGCTTAGCAGTGAAGAATAGCGTTGTGAGAAAAACTGCAGGACTGTGATTTTTCGCAATGTTCTGCCAACTCCCAGTTGGTCAGCGTGGCGGATTATGGCCTAACCCTTCATGCCCAACAGTGGGATTCTTTATATACAAACCTGATATTATGTTATAAAAGACTTTGCTTACCCACTTAACACCAGGCAGGCTTAGCTAATTACCAATATTTTATCAAAAATAACCTTGAAATACGTAATGAATCGACTGCAAAATGTTTATAATATTATTCACTTATCTATTGAAATTCATGATTTCATATTATCCATGATCACGGCATTTTCTTTAATGCTTTATAACGTAAAGACAGATAAAATTTGGATAAAACAATTATAATCTATAGCTAATTTATTGACTTGATAACCTATTTTACGAAAATGTATGTAGGAGGTACTTTTAATAATTTTGTTAGCGAGGGATTTTACAAGCGTAGAAATGCTTAAAATATAGGATCAAACATATTAATATACCTGACGATACATGCATGACTGAATCCTACATAAATGGAATAAAAATTAAAAGGGATAAAACGAAATGACTTTTCCTTGATTTTTCTTGCGACGGATAATGCACCAGCCTGCCCGAGCGGGTGTCACAGGTAGAGGTTTATTCTTTATTATTCAATGTATAAGTTTTTACTGATTCATCCAAAGTGAAAGAGTAACAGTCATCCAACCATCCCCACAAACTTTTGCGTTTCTAATAGTAGGAAAATCACAACTTATCCAGTTGTGATTTTCCCAACAGACTGCACGACTATAGTTTTCGATCTCGATCTATCAATGCACCTGATAAAAAAACAAGTAATTTTACTTTATTATTATATGGTAATATAAATCAATTATTGTCTACGCGCGAAGCGATGGCGCCATTGGGAGAGCTATGTAATTTGTTATCATATTTTTCCTGAAGCCCTTCATTGTAGACGTAATTGCTCAACAAAATACTGGTTGGAAATATAACCCTGATATGGTTGCTACCAGATCAGTATTATATTTTATACAAAGTAAGTTGTAATTTATTTTATTTACTACTGCGTTGTTTATGGGCCATTCTCAAATACGGGCACGATTTTTAAAAAAGAAACTTTATTTTATGATACGTTTAAAAGGGGTCTCAAAAGAAAGGTATTATAGCCAACGTTAAGAATCAGTAACTTGCCGAGCTATTTTCATCTCAGTTTCCAAGAAAAACTGGGAAAAAGAAAACTTGCGTCCATGGAGGTGACCCATGACACATGGTTGTGACAATTTTTGTATTTTTAGCCAACTTACAGAAATTTGAGTAAAATAAAACGATATTTTGATTTAGTTTTATTTATTTCTCAATCAGCTTAGTCCTTATAAGCTTTATTATGTAGGAATCACTTCTTCTATATTATTTAATAGGCACTTATAACTATTTTTATGGAACATAAATCAGACTTCTAAGTTTACAAAATCAGATCACTTAGTCGTATTAAATTGTTAACATCTTAAATAGATATTATTATGACACTATTTGTTACCGAGGATATGTACTGATTGAATCTCCTGTGAATATTTGGTCTAGTAATTTTCCGAAAAGTCCATGTGAAGTAATAAGTTCTCCCACTTTAAATTTTTTCTTAAAAGTATTTATGTATTCATATTGATTTGTAATAATTTGTTTATGTATCAAAAATTTTGGAATCTGTTCTATCAAAAGTTTGACCAAATCAACTTTAGTTGTTTCTATAGTATCTTTGACCGTCCTTGTAATATTTTTTTCAATTCCGTTAATATTTCTTTTTTCTTTTTTGACAACCCATTTTCTGTAAGTTGTAGGAGAATCGATAAAGGTATTGATTGAAGGAAAGCTATGTCTTTACACACGGCACAATATCGTAATACACAGAGTCTGATTTGACATTGCAAACAACTTTTTTGGCAACTTCATCTATCTATTGAACTGCATGGCAATACTCGCAAAAAATGCAATTTCTTGACTATAAATGACAGATTATCATGAATAACGCACAAGCAAGTTAAACGTTTCACAACCGTTGCTTGTTAAACCCAAAAGGGTTTAAATCTGCAAAAAGTTGCGTAGCTCATTTTGCACGGATTTTCGCCAATAATTTTTTTTTTGTAAAGATTTCCAAGTGAATCATTTAGCAGTTTCTTTTGTTTTTTTAACTTTATTTCGTGTTATAACATCTTTTTTTCCAGCCATAAGTCGAGTATTCTCATCGTTATAAAAAAAGTTTTTGACAGCTATCTTCTTATCTCCTATTGTCTTGTTTTACTTTTGTTTTTTTCTAGCTTGTTCAACAGTAGTTGGTACCTTTTCTCTGCTTGCTTTCATTCGCAAAGCATTTATCTTCTTTTTCAGAGTAGCAATAATCTTTTCATGGAGCTTAAGTTTCTTATTTATGACATATCTATTATGTTTCATGGTTTTCAATCCCATTTTTTTGTGATATGATGTTGTACTACTCTCACTTTGTGAATCGAGTCTGCTAGGCGAGAAATTTGGCAAACAAGGATGGAGATGAGTCTCACTGTCGTCTAGAAACAGAGGCTGATTGTAAACTTTCATCAGAATGAGATCGTGTCCTTGCGACAGATGGGGCCTGCATTCTCGAATCATAAGAAAGTTGTTCAACATCACGAGAAGGTTGTCCAGCATCAACAGTTGGTTGTCCAATATTATCTGGCGGTAGTTCAACTTCGTCATCGCTGGAAGGAGGTGATTCATCACTTAGACGAGCCAATAATCTCTCCCTACGTTTTCTATTTTCTCTGCGGTTCTTTTGTCTCTTGCGCCATTCTTTTCTTTGTTTTCTTTATTTTCTTTTGTTATTTGGTTAAATTTTCTTTTCTTCTTAACCTCTTCGTAGAGTTGTGAATCGGACTTAATTTTCTCTCGACGTCGCCTCTCACATTCTTTTTTTTGCGTCGTATCTCATCTTGATTTTTCTTTGAGGGTGCCATGATGATTACCTAGCAACAAAAATAAATAGTTATTGACAGAAAAATCAATTCTATACAAAAAGCTTACAAAATTTGTCACTGCCATGGATAATACGTCACCTCCATGGATCCACGGAATCCACGTGGGTGACTTCCATGGAGGTGACTTTTTGGAATATAAACCGTTTTTTCATAACCTCAAATTCGTTGTAGTAAAAAGCTGAGAAACAACCTGATTGCGGCTACAATAGTACACCATTTTGCAATATATGATAGATAATTGTTAAATTAACTCTTATTGATATGCTACCCACAAAAGTGACTGCAGTTGCTTTCTAATTTTCAAAAAATCTTACCTCGTGAGTCCGTGCTCCAAACGTTGTAACACCACAGTGACAAACTGTCAAAAACTTGTAAGATGGCGTTGACACTGACGTTTGTTGTCATTCAATTACCGTGCCTACCGATGTGTTTCGTTTAGGCTGCATTCAGAAAGTTTACCCACGGCAGTGACATGAAGTCCATGCACAAATGTTAATAAATGTGTACAATTATTTATTTTATCTTAAATTTTTGTATGCAATATTTTTTTGAAAGCTTATTTTGTGTATTATTTGGACATGATATAAAATAGTTAACAAATATGAAAGAAAAATAATTATGAAAGTCTGTGTATTCGAAAATAGATCTTGCACACGGCATGGAGGTGACTTTTTCATCACTTGGTTAGTCGCAGTTTTAATAAATATTTATATTCGCAAATTATTCGTTAAAATCCCATTAGTGTTAGCTACTACAAAGATTCTAAAATACGATTAAAGTATTTAACACAAATATTTAGTTTCTTTGTATAAATGCACAAAAAATAATCACTAAAATGAGAATGATCCTTATGGTACCTGCTCCGTACCCGGGGCCATATCGTGATATTGTATAGAGCCATCTTCTATACATGTTCTACCCAACACAAAGTACCTAATTATTTAAATGGAACCAGTAGTTCCTAAGATTAGCGCGTTCAACCAAACAAATAGTCTGTTTGGTTGAGCTTTATAATAATAATATAATATAATTAATATGTATAAAATCCTTGCGTTACTGACTGACAGACATGCTACAGCTGAAACTATTGGGCGCAGGAAGCTGAAATTTGGCATGTATGTTCCTTGGGGACCGTAGGGGTGCACTAAGAAGGGATTTCCCGAAATACCCACGGGATCGGGCAAAACGGGTAAATTAAAAAAAATGCAGGCGTAGCTGCTGGCGTCCTCTAGTTTAAGTATAGATCGGTTAACATGGCGCTTGCCTTGCAACAGTGCCCAAATATCGGGTAGAGTACTCAAGGTGGGAGGTAAACCCTGAAAGACATTTTAAAACTAAAACTAAGCTTTGATTTGGTATAGGTCTAATTGAAAGAGCACTTAATTGCTTATCATTTGAATTAAATAGATACCACTGTAGTTTTAATTTATAATAAAATTTAACCCCTTAAGCATCGTATTTTGGACTGTATAATTGAATAAATAAATAGTTTTATTTAAATAAAACACGGCCCGTGTTGCCCGTGATCTCGTTAGAAAGATTTAATTTTCAAAGCCATTACCAAGACTTGAAAGATTTGGTAAATAAATGTCAAAAATTAAAATAAAAGCGCATTTGTATCAATGAGGCAACCAAGTAAGTACCTAGGTAATTAAATTAAGGATATCATGTACTACATAGTCTTTTTTTTCTTTCTTTATTTTAATACTATGCATGGCAAATCTTCTAATCTAAACTAGACCAAACACCTCCACACATGTTTTGAAACTGATTCATGCGCCTAAATATAATGTTGGACTTATTAGCCAAACAGTGCACTCCTAGACAACTCGACTGTTGTTATTATAATCAGATGTTTTACACAATGACTCAACCAGTCTAAACGACTCAAATAATCTAAACGTATACAACAAACAAAATTATGAATCGGGCTTAAGAAACACACAATTGCAACTAAATTAATTTAAGAGTATTTTAATAAACTTGTATTACGTAAACATTCTCACGCGTGTTTCGAAAATAATGAATGTGGTGGTAAAAAACCTACGCTGAATACATGGCAATACAAAAAAATGTTTGCTTATTTTAGATACATGAATCGGCTAGGATGAACGCTTCTTTTTCTATAATATACTTTGAGGGCAATGGTAAAAATCTTTTGCTTATTTTAGATTCATGAATCGGCAAGGATGAATTCTTCTTTTTTCTATAATAATTCAGGCAAAAGAGTAGCGTATTTTCTTGTACACTATTAAAGCGTTATACTTATTAAATATAACACGAATATAACGTAATGTATAATAAACAAACAACTGGCCTCAAAGATCTGCCGTTACGATGTAGATAATTAATTAATTGGTTACAATATCAGATAAGTACATTGTCCGTGCGATGATCGTTGTTCTGCATAGATAAAAAATATAATGTTAGAAACCTTAAAATATGTGTTTATGATCCATTTTCACACTGAGATCGTATCAATGACTGAAATAACACTACCCCGCCAAATGATCAAACCAGAGACCCAATTACGTGCAATAACACAAGACGGAATATACAAAAATTAATACTAATATTGAAAGTACGTGTCACAAATACAACAATTCAAATTCGTGACAGCAAAAAGTATGCATAACTCTGTAATTTTCTGAACAAATCGCCCTATAAACAGAATATGGCTGCACAAGCGCTCCAATTATAAGCAAGATACAGCGCAGTAGAGTGTAGAGCAACTATGTTGGTGTTATGTAAGCAGTGTGGGTTTCCCACATGCTGAGATGAACGGCACGTGTGGATGAAATGACGCGATGATATAGATAACGCTGGGACCTTAAGGTCTTGTTATATACTGATATCGTTAAATGGCAGGTTTGCTGACGTTACGTCATGCTACGTTTATAAATACTTTTCGCGATCCGTATGCTTAATATTACTAAATGTAAATTGATTGCATGCACGGATGAAAAGCGTAGTGTATGTGTTCCACAAATTGTTGTTCCGAGTCGGGCTGTATTTTATTTTGTTGTAAAGTCCTCCGCGACACAGGGACATGCAAGTGTAAATATAAAGTGTTTCTTTTTTGTGCCTATTTTTTGACAGATGATTTACCATATATACACATAAATTAAATTGGAGTGTCTAGTTGTAATATCAAAATAACCGCTTTTTACTAAATGCATATGGATGTATAGGTACACGGTACATAAACCCAAATTATTTTTTTACAATTTTTGTCTGTCTGTCTGTTCTCGCTAATCTCTGGAATAGCTGGACTGATATATTAACCGGGTACGCGAAGTAGTTCCCTCAGGACGCGGGTGAAACCGTGGGAAACAGCTAGTCTAGTTATAAAAAAAACATGTACAAGACGAAGGATCTTAACAATATATGTGTTTAACAAATAAAAATAAAGTGAAACCCCGATATGCTTTCAGTATTTACTAACGAGAGGCACAATTGAATGAGTATAGCAGTGTTATATAACTCTGAGATAAATTCCCTCAGTCGGAGTTACTGCAGGTAAGTACTAATAATAAACTCACTTCTCACCGGTAGTGAGGTAAACACAGGAAATTATAATTATCGTGATAAGATAATTTCTTTAACATAATTCTTTTGAAGGGAAATTACTGGAATTCATGAGTCAGGAAGTTACGCGACTTGTCTGCGAGACGTCGACAGACACCGCTGTGGTTTTAGTGAGTAAGACTTGAACGCCGATGGGGATTCCAACATACCCCCTCTGACAGCCCCAAGATACAGCCTGCAATTTTCCACCGCAAAGAAAAAAAATAGTAAAAGGTAATGCGTATAGACGACGACAAATCAACCCACGTGGGTACTGAGTCCGGTGTAAGTTGACCTATAACTGTAGCAGCCTGACATATAAAGAGAGATGACCTTTTATCAGTTTAATAGTTGAGCTGTGAAAACATAAACATTCAATCTATTTGTATCACCTGATTCTCTGAGCAGAATAATAGCTGTGCCCTAGCATTTTCGATTCGTTTGGTGTTCACAACCCATGAAAGCCTGTCGGAATGTCAACGAAATCGGAGATATTTATGCCTTAAATATCTTAATTAACGTGATTAAGTCCCGTTAATTAAACATTGTATGATCAAACGTCTTCACCAAGTAAATTCAGGTAGGTACGTCTACAAACAGAGATTTACATAAAAACGGCTGATCAAATTCCAATCAAATATTCGATCTGTTAGTCACGTCACACAAAAATCCTAATCCCAAATTGGTGAAATAAACACGTACTTATAGATATAAAACCCATAAAGCCACTTATAAATTAGATTGAATGTGCTGGTGTTATCACGTTTGTAAGCGTCCTTCCTTGTCAAAAACGTAAATAATATTAATATTGTAGGTACGTGTGATAAGCGCCATTAATATGTATTCAGAAGATTATGTTTTATGTTTATTATATTGATGGTCGTTAAAATGTGTATGGCGTTGCTACTACACACCGCATTCGTTTATAATTTGACATTTTATAAATGTTACCTTGGTATATCTCTCCACAACAAACAAACTGTAATCAGTTTAACTATTATTTATAAGAAGATGTGCCGTGTGGTTGACGGCATAGAATACAAGTGTACCCCCTATCTTCCCGTGGGTGTCGTAAGAGGCGACTAAGGGATAACACGATGCAAATACCATCTTTGCGTAGAGAAGGAAAACTCGACATCAACCCCTATACGACTGCCTCGTTGGTCTCGCGGCATAAATGTGCGCGTGGGATCGGTAGGTCCCGGGTTCGATTCCTGGGTCGGGCAGTGTTATTGGGTATTTCTGTCACAAAATTCTCAGTACCAGCACGGCGTCTGGAAATGTGCCCGGTACGGCAATAGGCTCGCCCCTTATTACGTGGGACTAAAGTATATATCTGGCGAAAAGTGGGTGTAGCAATACACCTCTGCCTACCTCTTCGGGGTTATAGGCGTGAGACTATGTATGTATGTATGTATAAGAAGACATCATTAAGCAGGTTTCTTTTATACTGGCATCGTCGCCTATAGTTGGCATAGGATTTAGATGTTGGAAAGGCAACACTCTATATTTTTGAAAGACCTATTTTAACGTAACATAATGTAAAAGACGCATAAAAAAACGCAGACTAGTATAATAGGTACAACATTAATGCTCTATATTCTTCTATGTCTAAGAGAAGTACGAGTAAGAATCCTATATACATTTACAATCTTTCACTAAAATTTATTATAAAAAAACTATAATTTTATCCGCAGCTCCGCTCACGTACATGTCGATTAAAACATAGCTTGTATTACGAAGGGATACAGCCTAGGGATACTACTAAGGCAACTGGGCCGATAACAAAACCTTTTCACCATTGTGAAAGAGTTTTTCATCCACCCAGTATTTTTTAGTCTATTTACTACATACGAAAATACAAATCTTTCTCGTTTTCATATATAATATTAGTATTGAAGTAGATATAATAATGAACTTGTTCCCAAAAAGTCATTCTCATCAATAACAATGGACCTATTAGGTAACATGTCAAAACAGATTCTATTGGCTATTGCTATTTCGCATGAATATTTTTTTTTGCATACAAGACAAATGTTACATTATAAGTGGATATATCTTTACTTGCATATTTAAATCAGAGACGGCGTTTTAAGGCTTTTGAATATTCTATTTAATTTATGCATGTGTGTGTGCGTACGTATTTGGAGGGCATTGACCCGCCATGACTGTTCATCTATCTCCTAATTTGTTTATTCTTAAATCATGGCAAACAGGTATAAGGCTTGTCCAAAGTGTTTACTATCACAGAAGAGCGGGCGCTGTTGGAAAAACATCTACGTATATGAGAGCCATAGTGAACCTTACAAACTTAAAAATAATGCACTGATTCATACAATGACTGTCATCTCGTGACAACGACAAGTGTACCCCATGCCGACAGATCGAGAGAAATGTGTAAAAATTGCGAAAGTTTAAAAGTATGTATCTTCCTGTCAGCTTGAGAAGCGATATCACTTAGTTTACTAACAGCGCTTAGCTTAGACTAGCAAAGCGATCATTCCCACCACTGCGCTATATGTGAAATCATGTAAATGTCTTCAACTCGAAACAAACAGGAAACTTTGCAATATGTATGTGTATATGCTATTTTAAATTATATTATTAAACCACGTGTAATGTTATGGCACAAACTTGAGCAAATTGTTGCCATCACAAGAATTATAATCATAACAGCTACTAAATATTGTTAGATAAGGGACAACTCTATAGAGCTGTCTGCACTATGCTAAGTTCAGACTAAGAGTCTTGGAGTTAGCAAAGTAGTGCAATATTAAGGCTTATATTAGAAAATCGTACGAACTGTAGACATCATCATGCAGTACCATTAAACAAAAATTACAATTCTTGAGGCGTGGGTCTCAACTGCTATGGTCTGTTCTAAGCTGTTTTTTTTACAAAAAGGGGGCATAAATGGTAGGATTAAGGTGTGAAGGAGAGTAGAACTTCGGTCAGACGGTGTCGCCTTACATTTCAATTGTTATCTCACTAGTAAGACTACCATTATATGACGCAGTAAATATAGGTTACTACATGTCTGACATTCTTCCGGCTAAAATTCAATAAAAGCCACGAATCCACAAAGCAGTGCTATAGGTCCTAGTAATTACTTATAATGATGACTACACTTTGAACTTATCGTATACCTTGTAAACTTACTTCCGACATGAAAAATGAATTAAACTCTGAAACGACCTTTTCTTTAAAGCGTAAAGATTAATAATAGGTCCATACAAAAGATGTTGAACGAAAGGTGATTAAGTATGTCAGTCACTCACCTTCGTTGCAGTGGAAGGGCGAGTAAACTACTTTCTTAAAAATACTTTTTACGTAGAGTTTTATGTGGAGTAAAGCCTTTTTAGGCACTTGATAGCCTTTAAAATAAAATCATTAAAATTTAAAGATTATACAAATGACGAAGTGGTCTGGTATGGCAAAAGGCAAGGGTAAATTCTGAAGTTGATGACAAATAGGTAAGTATGTTAAAAGTTTACACCAGACAGGACACAAGCGGCTAAATACAAACCATAGACATAGAGATAATAGATCGAACATTCCCTTGAAAGTGACCAAAAATGTGCGAAAAGGATGCCCATATGATTGATATCGTTCTCTCATTCTCAATTTCAAAACTTACTCTCTTGTCCTTACCATACAATGGTTATAGTTGTGATCGTACTGTCCAGTTTATCTCTATGTCTATGGAGAATAACTTGCCGTAAATTAAACTAAAACTATACTATATAGACATAAAATATGGAATATTGACATTTGCCATAAACCACAAGACATACCCAGTACACCAACACCACGGCAACTTACCTGAAAAATAAAAGACAAAATAGTAAGCGAAAAGAAACAACTAGAAAATGGCTGTTACGGGGTAATAAAAAGTGAAAAAAAATGCATAAAGTGTTATCGCCACGATATCGGGTGTTTCCGGCACTTCGGGTACACAAGTCGCGTCAGGCAAACGAAAACATTGAAATGTACTCACGAATTGAAAACCTGCTTTCGGTTTTACATACATGCTTCTGCATGCATACATTGGATATTTCCGTTTTTCATTTTAGGTACCTAGTTATCTACTGACAAGTTATCAGGTATATCCATACTTATGTTGCATATTTTCGTCTCATCTGTTCTGTGACAATGTGTTTTTAGTGGTAGACTAGTGGATGCCCGCAGCTACGCCCGCACATTTTTTATATTTTTCCGTTTTGCCCGATCCCGTGGGAATTTCGGGAAATCCCTTCTTAGAGTGCACGCCTATGGTCCCCTATGAACATACATGCCAAATTTCAGCTTCGTGCGCCCAATAGTTTTGGCTGAAGCTTGTCTGTCAATCAGTCAGTAACGCAAGGATTTTATATATACAGAAGATAGTAATTAGCGATAACAGATAACGCGTATTCTTGTTAACCTCTAGCTAACTTATATGCTTGTTGAAAGAAGTTGAACGTCACTAGAGTAGTGTGTGAAAATATAACAGTTATATATGAATGATTTGGCTGCCTAATTCTCCAGTTTATATATTAAGGGATTGTTTGCGAACTGTATTGTGAATTTGGGTTTAGTTTCATGGCGGTGTAAAATGTTTTTAAAAAGTGGCAGTGAATCTTTGTGAAAACGTATAACAAAAATCTTATGTGTATCCCTTCGAGATTGAAAAACTGACAGAAGCGGACAAGAGTTGGCCTATATTACAAATACAATTGCATAAACACGCCGCTAGCAATGCTTTTTTTATTATAGATTCACGCCTGTATCCCCGAAGTAGTAGGCAGAGGTGTAATATTACACCCACATTTCGCCATGAATTTTTAGGTCCCACGTAATAGGGGGCGAGCCCATTGCCGTACCGGGCACATTACCAGACTCCGTGCTGATACTATAATTTCTTAACGGAAAAACCCAATAACACTTTGCCCGAACCGGGAATCGAACCCGAGGAGACCTCCCAATCCCACGCGCACATTTATGCCGCGAGACCAATGAGGCAATGCTTTTATTCTAGTAGATAAACAACTTAAAACAGTTTCATCACAGTTCAACTCAGAGGTCTAAGCAAAAGCAAAACACTGTTATTCTTATCCCTATAATGCCTATAGATAGATATACTTGATGATTGAAGCTATCAATCGCTAATAGATACCGCGAGTGTTAGGCGACAATAAGCTCATTTAGAAAAAAAACTCTAAGATAATCTGACTTCAAAGTAATGTAACCCGATCTTTCTAATTGGTAACAGCAGGATGCACATGTGGACAGTGGTTGGTTGTCATACTGTAATTATCTGCGCTGTGACATCTCATTCAGAATAGGTACGGTGTAGGGTGTTCGCGACACAAGTTGGGTGTTCGCGACACATGTTGGGTATCCGCTTGGGACGAATTGACCCGCGGTGTCGGTTGAAACTGATAAACCACCCAATTACTGTCCATCAAATTAAATAATAATATGCTGTTCAATTATTTTTGGCTATAGCTGCCATATTTCTGTCTGCTACAATTTTGCGATGGCTTAAACTTAAAGAGACAAATTTTCAGTTTGGAATGCATTCGGCCATTTCGACCGCTTTGAATTCAGAATTTGGTTTGAATTTTTTGTCACGTAATCGAATGTTTGTTTTTTAATTGGTTCCTTTTTATTTGTTGGTAACAATATTGTTTGGCCCAGGAAAGTGGTAAGGTGTCAAATAAAAGCATTGCGCTATCCGTACCGTCTATAATATATTTTTTCTAGCAGTCGCCATTCATGAATAGGTAAATTTTTCAACAAAAGCCGTTTTAGTTGCGGTAATTCTGCGCAAACGGTGACAAAATCTTTGTTATTGTTAAGCAAAGTCGTCGAACCCAGTGTCGTAATAACAATTTAAAGTTGCATCTAAGCCACTGTTTTTGCCGCAAAGCGTAATATGAAACCTCTGCGAGGTAATCAAACCAGAATCACAAGACCCCTCTTTGTTAATGAGTTACGAACGAAGTTATTTACGGGGATAGGTCTTTCTGCCTGGTAGTTTGACAGTCATTATGCTACGTTTCCGTAAACGCAAGTAATGCAAAATTATTGTGTTTTCATGATGAATTTTCGAGTGACGCATTCAAAATTTTGAATAATGGTCGCACTTTTCGTGCTACAAACAGAAGTTGTTGCACATTAGACAATACTTTTTAATATTTTTTATGAATATCGAATACGTCGACTTCTGAAGAACAGCTGAATGCCTACTCGTAGTCGTAGGTAGGTAGGTACTATAAACGCAGAAGTTTGTATTGTATATCCTGTTTTTACGTACAAACTGCTGAACCGAATTCGTTGAATTTGGGAATGAAATTGACTATAAGGTAACAATTTTTTAATTTTTTCAAATATTAGTTTTCATATGTAGTAATATATAAAACGAATTATATTAATCCATGTACGTTATACAAATAAAATAGCCAATACCTTACTTGACAATTCAATCAAGCAGGTAGGTACGTAGGTACCTTCCTATCTATCAGTGTAAAGTCATAAACTAATCGTGTACCAGGTATATGGCTAAAGGAAACGCCTCGTGCGAACTATTCACGTTTTCACACTGGCTGTAAATTTTATGAGAACGATCACCCTCATAAACGTATAATTAGTACTAGTCTGGTTTTATAACCTAAAACTACGTACGACAGTTTCAATTAATTTTTAAACAATGTTTAATGTCTTGAAGCCGCTTGGTAGCCCTGGCCAGTATTTTAATCCAATTAAAAAAATAAGAAATTCTCAGTAGGTACGGCAGTAGGCTCGTCCCCTATTACGTGGGACCTACAAATTCAGAACATGGGTGGTGTGATATTACATCTCTGCCTACCCTTCAGGCGTGGGTCTATAAAAAATGTTCTCAGTGCGGCTGTCACTCCTCGTCGGTGAATTATTATTATTAAAAAAAATAGCACGAAATCAACACCTTGCGTAACCTTGACCAGTGATTTAAACAGACTTCAAAAAAGGAGGCAAGTGTCAGCCGAAGTGAGAACGTTCTCACTTCGGCTGCCACTTGTTGTCGGTGTATTGTTATAAAAAAAAATGGTACATAATCAAAACCTTCCCAAAAGAAAAGCTTGTACGCAGTTGTTTCTACACATGCTGTTTTCAAATTGATGGCTTTTGTGGCGGCAAACAATAGGCCTACCAGTAATACTAGTGCATGACTGAAGAGAAAAATAGCGTTCTAGTGAAGCCTATTGAGTGGCTTTACTGCTGTAATATATTAAAGAGAATGTATCTTTAAACGGAAGGTAGGTTTAGCTCACTTTAACGTAAATCATTTACAATAGTTAGGTAAGTACTTGCGGTAAGTATAGAATATACACATTTGATGATGAGATTTGTATTGATTCGGCAGATAAAATAAGTGAATAGTATTTAATTGTTCTTTTAAGAGAGACTGCCTCGTTGGTCACATCTTGTCAACCGAAATTAAAATATAGGAGTTATCGATGTGTGCGTTAATGTACCGTTCCTACGGATTGATTACTACGTAGGTAACGTATCTACCTTTTTCTTGTAATATCATTGTATTCTAATAACCCGACTGCCTCGTTGGTCTCGCGGCATTAATGTGCGCGTGAGATTGGGAGGTCTTGGGTTTGATTCCCGGGTCGGGCAAAGTGTTATTGGGTTTTTCCGTTAGAAAATTCTCAGTACCAGCTCGGAGTCTGGTAATGTGCCCAGTACGACAATAGGCTTGCCCCCTATTACGTGGGACTAAAATAAACCTGGCGAAAAGTGGGTGTAGCAATATACCTCTGCCTACCTCTTCGGGGATATAGGCGTGAGACTATGTATGTATCTTAAAATGGAAGGTAGGTGTCTCATGAGCTCACTTTAAAGTAAATGATTTACAGTAAGAAGTTGAGGTAAGTATGGAATATACACATTTAATTATAAGATTTGTATTTTCTATTTAATTATTTGATTCAGCAAATGAAATAAGTGAATAATAGTTAATTGTTTTTTTAAGAAAGATGTTGTTGAGGTCAGACGGCCATCGATATGTGGAAAAGCTAACATGTCGTCAAATCCGGTTAAACTAGTCGACGGACCACGGGTTCCACGACGGAAAATTTTAATACAAACGGGATACCGCGATGATGACACTGCTAGTAAAAAAAATGTTTAGTATTTAAGCAACAAAACATTATGTAAGTACTAACGTATGTTTCCAAAAATGAATATCCGTCAAAGAAAAAGTCACTGATAATTTCTGTATTAGGTACTAGGTACATCTGTCTTGTAATAGAACAGTCGATCCAAATAAATAATTAAATTAAACACAATTTACTAGGACCCATTCCTGTTTAAAGGAGGACTTTTCAAACATTAAAAAGCTGAGGACAATATTCCGAATAATAAGCTTATGGATATTACTGGCCAATTCAATATTAATATGCCAAACTACCTACGATTAAACCGGTGGACACACAGGCAAATTACGGTATCTATAAATAAGGCCGTGTTTACACAAACAGCAGGTAGGCGGGCGATTACTCACGAGCGACAACGCTGCACCGCGGGGGAAGCCCGTATCAACTTACGTTTTATTTGTACGTACTTAATTACTCGTAATTTTCAATTACATTTTGATACTTGAGATTTGAAGGTAGAATTACTTTTAATAGCGCACTTGACAGCCGGTGTCAGATTTGTGTTAATGTTGCCAGCGGGGAATATTTAAATGATGTTTACGATATTTTTAGTCATAACCTGTTGAAAATCAAAAGTTGACCATTTCATTTATTTCATCACTTATGAACATTAAAGAAAGTCAAGAATCGTTTTCCCTATATAACGGCCACCCGTCAAACTCGAGCAATCTTTTAAAGATTTTTAATATTTTTGAAATATACCTTGCCTTTGAAAACCTGCCCGGCTAATAACTCAGTAAAACGGGCAGACAGCCACAACAAAATATCCTACAGTCCAGAACCAAATAAAAGCGTGTTAAAAACGAACAAAACTACCAACCACAATTTCACGTGTCACCTATTCAGAACTTTCTAGAACCATACAATTCTATCTCTGTGGAAGAATGCAACGTCCATTCTATTTTCAAAAGATTTTTTGCCGCGCATTCGGAGCATAAAGGATAGAAAATAAATAAAACCTAACAACCTAGCGTATGTACCTATTTGACAAAAACAAACCTACCTAATTTAAAAATAGAAAATAATCAGAAATGTATCGAATCGTCAAAGCAGCATGGCGTTTAGGTACTTTTACAAAGTACATTTGCATAATGAGTTACAATGAGCTAGACTCTAGAGTAATTAGACAGAGAGGGCTGCCTGGCATATTATGTCAGTAGCAAGTAGGTATCTTCATTATATTAGATGGTAGTTAGCAAGTAATAATTTTATTAAACATGTCTCATTGGGCGTCTTGTACTAAAGTTCATATATGTATTATAATCGTGCGTACTCTTCTTATTTCATATATTTTCTTAAACTACAAATAATCTATCTATAATCTTGAATCTATGGAGTACAGCACAGATGCATTATTCTCAAAGTATATTATTATACGAATAGATACCAAAACCCGTTCAATACGCGTAGCCCGTAGGTAAAACAGTAGGTAATCGAATCGTTTTGTATTGTGTCCGGGATATTATCAAAGATATTTGACATAATCAAGAGTATAAATAAAACATTTCAATCATGTGATCTTATCTTGCACGTATTTCCAACTTATTAGGTAATTTTGTTTTGTAATTGATAATAACTTATCCCAACAAGCGTTATGTAAATATTCTCATAAAGAGATAATAGGTATTCTTCGACTATAAAGATATAATATTCTAATAAAAGTAAAGAAAATTATAATTTAAAAATGATGTGCTCTGCTCCCTAGTCTGTTATAAGTTAAATTCGAGTAAGCAGTCGCCTGGTGGCTAATTAGTGCATATCATTTTAATTGGAAGGATCATAGCACTTAGAGGTCATAAGTAGATAGGTACCTACTTCTATAGAAAATTTCGGAATTCCAGTTTTCAACAGCTTTGCACGACTTTTTGGTACTTTACTGCGAAATACTTACTTTAAAGTATAATAACCCAAAATAACCCAATACAGTGCCTTTTGCACAATATAATTATGTAAAACGGCGAATTTGTAAAAGTAATTCTATGAAATTAATGGCGATTAGGTGTCCGATAATCTATCTTGCAACAATTCACACATGGTCATCGGACCCAAACTCAGCAAAGACTGTTCTAAAGCAACAAGACAACTGATAAACGTAGGTACCTACTTAAGTTCTAACGCATACAAACCATAGATAAACAGCATATACATAAAAATATCGTATTATTCATTTGATTCGTCATCTCCCTAGCGTTATCCCGGTTGCATCCAAGAATTGCACGCCTTGGAGCCCGAGGTCCGTTTACTGGTCTAACCAGATATGATAAGAATATCAACTATTCCACAGAGCGACTGCCGTCTGACCTCCGTAACCCAAAGGGATAGCTATATTCCATGGTTTAGTCCAGTATCAGTTTATTTGAGGGTACTGACTCCTCGTAACGACTGTCAAAGATCTTCATGACAACCGGGACCGACGGTTTAACGTGTTCTAAGGCCCGGGGCAAGCGATAATTAACAATTTAATAGGCACCTAACTTCGAAAAGTCATTGATGCGCGCCGTGGATTCGAACCCGATACCATTTGCATGGCAGTCCGTTGGTATCTCCACTAGGCTATCGCTGCATTGATATTCATTTGATTATTATTATCTAACTAATTCAGTCGATATATTTATGTCATTAGTAGATTTAAGACGAAGTGAGAGAAGAAATATATCTCATTTTTCCATCGGGAAAACTGTATTTAAATATCGCAAAATATGTAGGTATGTTAGCTTCATCTTTCCCTTTGGTATGTTTAGTCTGTAAATACTAAATATATTATTGTTTTGTCAAATCATAATTGGCCTCCATACAAAATCTATAGATAACAACTGTCTGTATGTCTTATATAACATGTCTTATCTTGTTAGTATAGTGACCATAGCACACGCGAGCACAACAATAAGATTACTTAATCTTATTTGATTAGCATATTATTGTTTCAAAATTATTTGGTGATGATAAAAGTATTCTTACAAGTATGAGAAAAGTTGGGTCTTACGTACATTTTGACAGCTATTCTAGGTCCCACTTAACAATGACTTTAGGAGCCACAGAAAGACTGACTGACTGGGTCGCCGGCCGTAAAGTTGAGAAAATAGAGATATTCATATCATAAGATTAGTTACCTACTTAGTCTTAATCGCAGACTCGTTATGAACTAGGGGTGGAACCGGCATTAGATCCTTACTTTAGTTATTTTGAAACAAAGGTACTTGTCGTCTGTCTGTCTGTTCGCGATAAACTGAGGAACTGATTTTGATTCGGTTTTCACCAGTAGACGGAATGATTCATGAAGAAGGTTGCACGATATTTCGTGCGGGCGGTAAAGCCGTAGGCCGTAGTCAGTATTCTATAAGTAATTGCACGTGGCAGTAAAAGTTTTGAAGTTTGACGTTCATAACCGTCACATTGTGAACTAAGCGTCGGAACATATCTGACGGAAGATGCGTCGAGCGTATCATCGGTCGCGTCTATTCCGTCAGATAGGTCGGTACATATTTGACGGAAAATACGTCGAGCGTATCTGCATCGGTTGCGTCAATTACGTCAAATTAGACCTGCTACATTACGCGTCTAGTCAGTTTCTGCTTTCGGCAACTACAGTGTGGTTGCTTTGTATGACATTTAATTTTAAAACGTCGCCCAACGCGTCAGTCAAAATACACGTGGTGCGTGGTGCGCGCGACGTCGAACGACAATACGTTGACGGAAACGGAACAGACGCTGTACGCTCGACGCACTAACGCATCATCGGTTAGGTGTGAAAGGTTGAGTGATTTATCATATACTTGGCTGTTTTGGAGTTACGCGACGGATGATACGCGACGCATCTTCCGTCAGATATGTGCCGATCCTAAGGGAATAAATGAGAATAAATTTTGAATTTGACTGTCAAGAAGAAGAGTCGTGAATCAGACAGTGGACGTAATTACATCTCTGCTTAGCTCCTCAGATTATATAGTAACTTAGTTACATACGCAAGTTTGTATGACACAATTATTTTACTCTCACAATACGAATTTACGTTGACGAGTAAACGAACAATGTGCGAGTTCTTTTTCTTTAATTAAATGCTCATACCTGACATTTTTTTGTTTTATAAAGCCTTGAATGTTTAAGGGTTTCTGCTTTTAAGACTGGCGTGTTGTTGTGTGAGTGTTCTTTAGCCAGAAACATTATGAAACCAATTGATTGTAATTTAGCTACCTATACCAGAAAATTAATGTTCTTTTAACCTTCTACAGAATGTTGCTTTCCTCTATGCGTGGATATTAAGTGTTGATATTACATCGTCGTCTCCAAATTACCATAGCTATACCTACTTACAGGACGAGGATCTTTGATTAACAACAATATTATCAGACAAATCGGATGACACTTGTAAAATATGTAAATAGATAGATAGATAGATAATTGCTATATTGTGCAAATGTTGGTACAAATTCGGTGTAAATAACATATTTACTTATAAATAAATAAAATATGTACTATAGAAATACCCAACATACTACATGTTGGTGTGCCAATGATATTGGAGTCTACTCTTTTAAATCACTTAGTGCCTGACCTAAGCAGAAAACAACTTATTCTCTTAAGCTGTAATTTGTCAAGCAGTTTGCTTACATATACAGCGGGTGCTGAGAAGTCAGCTAAGGATTACAAAAATGAAAGCACAGAATAACTATTATGCTCAAACTCAAACAAACAAGGCATCTCGTGACCACGGCTGATGTAACCAATGTCGAAACGTCAGGAAAATATAAGGTAGATATTTTACCTATATTTCTTAATAATTATGCGACATAGTCCCATTTCGTTTATATTACCAAACTTGACGTCACCATACATATACTTAAACCTTCCCCTTGAATCATTCTATCTATTAAAAAACCGCATTAAAATCGTTGCGTAGTTTTTAAGATTTAAGCATACATAGAGAGAAACAGACAGAAGACAGACTTTTTTTTATACTATGTAGTGATATGCTCAAAGGTTAAAACTAAACGCTAAACGCAAATGAAACCACAGTATGGGCTTGTTATTGCAATTTTATCTCAACCTCATAATGTCCGTGTCCAAATGTCAATCGTAGTACTTCTATAAGAAAATCACGTTATGCTAACTAAGTTGATTCATTTTATACAAGGCGTGTCGGTTAATTGCTTACCTACAATAATTTCACTATAAAACTTACATAGCAACAAATAAATGGTGTCATCTGATTTGTAAATAATTATTTTATACTGCATTGATGCATTTACATTTCTTTTTACATTTACATATTTAGCTTAAAATGTTCATAAGAAAATGTCTTAAACGACATATTGGCATATCTGCCTGCGTTTCAGATGCGATTTGATTTCAGTCTATTTGCAATTTATTAGTTGTAAATACCTACATGGGTGCATATGGTTCCCGCCAAGAACTTAGGGTCCCAAGCCAACCTCACCTGCAAGTGGTGCACCTGCCGATCAACGGACGAGGCTCTGGCAAACAAAATATCCCGATAAGCGGCAATAGGCTCGCCACCTATTACGTGGGATCAAAGCACTGGCGAAAAGTGGGCGTTTAATATGCCTCTGCCTACTCCTTCGGGTGAGTCTATGTATGTATGTATATAAATACCTACAGCAGTCGGTATTCTTCGTAAGATCGGCGGTGAGTTATCCAACAACACTGAGATGATATGACGGTATCATTCAAATAGATATTTTTTTAATTGACAATTAGCGGCCCCTAATCTGCTAACCATATTATTATATGCGGCCGAAAGTACAACGGATATCGATTAGAGGAACCTCATGCGGCATCTAACGATTATGTCATATAACTAAGAAAGATGAGGAGAAAGAGCTAGATCTCTTTCTTCTATTATGGGCTTGACGCTATTAGCTTCTGAGGAATGCAAACTTACAGGCATAGCTGTTAAATAACTTACAACTATCTTAATCAACATCTTCAGCAAAGTATTCGCAATGTTTTTCCGTCTGCGATGGACTATGACTCGCTTTTCTTCGAAGAAATGAAGCGAATCCAGGCCAAATGGCTTCGTACCGACCAAAATTGAACTCTATTAGCACAACATTAGGAAACAAATTAAAGTGTTAACGGTAAATACTGACCAACAATAAGATAAAACGTGAACGTATAACAAAACACTATTTTATTTAATAATGTTAGGGTGGGTATCGACTAGAAGCGTAGCATCTTTGACTAGCAGCTACAAATGGCGAGCCAATTCCGGAGTGGTCGCTACATAATTATGCTTGCCACGGTTCGTGTGACGTCGCCTCAATCGAATGACAATGACATCACAATGATTTTAGTGAGTATGCTGCGCTAGGGAGAGTCGCAAAGTCCGTCTACTCTAAACCGGTTTCCATCGCCAAAGGTAGCGTACCGTAAACGTTGAGCGTAAATCTAATACATAAAATTCTCGTGTCACAGTTTTCGTTCCCATACTCCTCCGAAACGGCTTGACCGATTTTGATGAAATTTTTTGTGCTTATCCGGTATCTATGAGAATCGGCCAACATCTATATAAAAAAAAAAAAAAAAAATTTTGCAAAACAACGTTTGCCGGGTCAGCTAGTATATTATAATCATGTAGTAGGAAATTGCTCGAAGGAAGCAAACTGCTTTATGCTGCCGTCTATTCACTGTAAATACCTGCACAGCACTGGATGATTTGCCTGCGATAATCTGCAAGTGAAAATTAATTATGCGCTGTCTATTGTCTTCGTGATTCATTCTGTGTGTTAAGGTCAGGCAATCTATAGAAGTAACATTCATTAGTCTCCAAGGTCAAAGGGGCTATGCAAAAGAATTAATTAGACTTACAAAATGCACTGGGTTGCATTATGTAAGTCTAATTAATTCTAGGTACCGTTATAACTATTTGCCGAAGACTTGCTTTCGTTCAATCATGTATGTATCTTTCGAAAACCTTTGCTAGACAAACTCTCTTTGTTTTTGCATCAATTCCACGAAGTTTTAAGATCTTGCGTCGTTGAATTCGTTTTGTTTAATGCTGTTCCTAATTCAACATATCACCGTTACGAACATTCGTGCGTAGATACTTCACGAACGATGGCAGTCATCACCGACCTTTACAGTCAATGAACTCCACATATCCAAGCTATCAGCGAATGGTCATTTTTTTCGGCTATATTACCGCTACACCATCTTATTTCATTATGCCTCTAACGTCGAGAGAAACAATTGCCCTCAATTTATCAAAGAGGTGCAAATTGACGAAAGACTTTTTGGAAGGTTTTAATTGTTGCTGAGCTTTTTTCTATAAGCCAGACCTTTGAATAGTTTTGAGACTTTGCGACCTTATCAATGTCGTATGGGTCTACTTTCCTGTTAAGTATATAAAATTAATAAATAACTAAACCTAATGGCAACTTGTAAGTAAAATTAACTGTTTAACTACTGCAACAATAAAAGTATAAAGTTTATTACCTTTTGTGAGACACAAAAAAGGTCTGGCCTTATTATTATCTGGGTGTCTAAGAAAATTTAAGAATGGTGCGATGGATCCAAAAAGTTTAAAACTAGGCTTTTAATACGGTAAACTTAAGAAATACGTTCTCAAGTTTCAGTGTTTGATTTTCTTTTATAGAAATAACAAGAAAGTCGTGTTTATTATTATCCAAGCATATTTTACAAGTGGCTTTTTAGCTATTGAAATCTAGTTAGCAAGAAAAGCGAAAACAATTTAGATGATTTGAAATCAAACAATTATTCAGTCTTATGGGCACGCTTCCGATTGATGCGGATGACTTTCATGACGCCTTCTAAATTTAATTTTAATTTATTTTTCGTCTTGTATATATTAAATAGGCTTATTTTAATTTTAAGACATGATAAAAGTTAATTTATGTAATATGGAATAAATAAAAATCCTACAATTATTCGCACGGATGCTAATATCAAAGGATAGAGGCATAGAAAATACTGTAACAATTCTTTCTAGGTATACAACACGGAACCTTGCACTTGTGTTCGAAAAATTGTGTGTAAGACACAATAAAATTGTGAGTCGTCAAGCAGTAACATGATTAAACAATTAAATAATCTAATAGACAAACTGGCACCGTCAGGTGAAAGGTATTATAGCTGTCTCCCTCTAATTTACGATCAAATGATGTTTGAACATGTGTAGGTGTATGTCGGAGAAAACCAGTTGAAATAGCGGTATACCTAATAGCACAGCACAGCGGCGGCGGGACCAGGATTTCTTTTTGGGGAGGCCTTTATTTGGTTTTCGGCTTACTCCATAATAGAGAATATTATGGAGAACTATCTATAGATATGCCAGTTTCGTCTCGATGTATTCCCGGTTTGGCAGCCGATAATTAACAGTCTAATAAGTAGTGGTCCAGTGGATAGCGTATGCGACTGCTGATCGGAGGTCCCGGGTTCGATTCCCGGTTCGGGCAAAAGTGTTACTGGGTTTTTTCCGAATTCTCAGTAGTAGCACGGAGTCTGGTGATGTGCCCGGTAACGGCAATAGGCTCGCCCCCTATTACGTGGGACCTAAAATACATGGCGAAATGTGGGTGTAATATTACACTTCACTTCAGCCTACCCCTTCGGAGATACAGGCGTGAGTCTATAAATAAATAAATAAAAATAATAAGTATGTCCACTAGACAATCAGTGACTTTTCTTTTTTGTAATTTGTATTTATCAATCATGAATATCATGACGCACTCTGTCAGACACAAAACAGTAGGTATTTTATGTTTTAAGAGTATTACTTCTACTCGAGAGCATTCAATTTAAAAATGTCCAATGACATAACGTCTCCGTGTGCATACAGTCCTGTTTATCAACTACGTAAATACAAAATATAACAATTTTCCGTCAGTTTCGTTATCAGCTACAAAACACGAACCTACAAATAGCGCTGTCATTTTCTCTCCAATCACAACTTCCTGTGTAAAAAAAACATCGTTTTCAGATGTTACTCTTGCAATAAATATGTATACACATATAACTAGATGCAATTTAGTTAGTACGTGAAGCGTGGCGCCCGTACAATAGAACGTATGAAATGATAATATTTGTATCGTAAATAATGATAAACAAGACAAATCTTAAGATAGCGATTGTACAAATAGAGATTATCTGTCTGTGTATACATACTACATTTTTGCGTACTGACTGACTGACAGACAACTGTGTGTTCCTTGAGGACCACAGAGGTGCACTTAGGAAGTGATTTCGCGTAATTGTCACTTATCACGGGATCGGGCGTAAATGGTAAAATAAAAATAAAATTTGTAGGCGTATCTGCAGGCATCTCCTAGTTATGTATAAAGTACCGTCACGTGGCGACATTTTAAAAACAATTAGTTTTGAGACTCAGAGTCCTGCATGGGGCTTTCCCCAGGACTCTGAGTCTCAAAACTAATTGTTTTTGACGGTCATTGCCGTTGAACCTGGCTACGCAGGTGATAAAATTGAGGGAATGGGGGATATGACTCTTTCCTATAATAGCCACCATCTTCTTCTTTCTTCCCTAAATTCCTTCAACTAGCCATACCATTGGATCTTGCTTATTTTACCACACCTAATAACAATTATTGATTAATCATAATTAATGAATCATAATGGAATGAACTACCTGCTGCGGTGTTTCCCGAGCGCTATGACTTGTCCTTCTTCAAACGAGGTTTAACGAGAGCATTACTTTCACGGTAGGCAGCGGCTTTGCTGTGTATACCCTGACATTAACGAAGTCCATGAGCAGCGGTTACCGTTTACCATCAGATGGGCCGTTCGCTCGTCTGCCACTAGCAGCAAGAAAATAAAAAATGAAATTTTCCGTATTTTCCGATCCGTCACTAGCTCATATGTCAACGATAGCAATAATATGTACCTTAATAAAGTCTACGGAACACGAACAGCACGAACCCTTGTACGAAGCAGACGCTTTGTAAACTTTTACTTAAAATTGGTTACTGGCGCCACAAACATTATGAAATATTAGACAAACACAGAATGACATATTACTTGCCATAAATCATAACTTCCTTCGCACCAACACTTACCTGAAAAATGAAAAATAAAATAATAAGTAGGTACAAGAAAACAACGGTAGAAAGCTGGCAGACACTTGAATGTAACCGATGAACGTAGGCATGCCATTTTCTGTGTAATACATAAACAAAATTCTGACCATATATTTAATATTGTTTATAATCCTTTTTTCCTATACACTTTTCTTTGTTGTATTTTTTTATAAAAGTACAACGTCAGGCAGTCCCCTACCGTTTACAAACATTAAAATAACGGACACAACAGACGTTTAAATTCAAACTTAAAACTCTAAAGACAATAAGTGAATGAATTCTAGGATATTTTTTTAACCTATTACGTAAAATAAAGTTTAACAAAATCTACGACACACTACAGAGTTTAATGCATAAATAACTAAATAATATAACAGTAAGGTACTGTTAAAAAAGAAAAATCTCCGCTATTATGCCGAAGTACGTACTTGAAAAGATCTTTAGTACCGGGTTGGTTTCACAGCTCGTTAACGGAAAATTTCGAGAAAGCCCGGTTTTACCAAAATATTTGATACCCAGCATAGACAAAGGGACAACTTTCCGTTCTAATCTTTGTTCTGCGTGAAACAAAAAATATCAAAGAACACAAAAACTAAACCAAGAATAAACTACAGTGTCGCCGGTGATAACAGAAAAAGGTTTTATTTCAAAACTACACCGAAGTAAAATACACATTTCCTCTACTCCAACATGTAAACAGTCTCGTATAAACGCTTATAAATATAACATTATAATACCGTTTTTTTATAAATGTTACCTACACGAATTTCCGATTTGAAAATACCGGATAATCGCTATTAGGCAACATCCGGCCGGGTCTACGCCAATACACACGGCTTATTGTTTTCATCATAAACTGACATTGATTGGAAGGAAAAACGGCAAAACTCGACATTGATCGAAGTAACGTAATCGTTTATTTGACACTGGCTGTCAAATTCGAATTTCGATTGATCAAGTGTCTGTATTACGTTGGCATTTGTTTTTCGTACAGCAATATTGCATTTTGTCTGACGTGTTTGTTTTCCTACCAATTTTTACAGACTGCGTTGATTATTTTTGTTGGCGTTTTCATGTGGCTATTACCTACTTATCAATATATTCTTGTCACTTCTATGAATTTATAATCACTGGGATATAGAAATACATTTCAGTTAATAGCTTTACTGCAACAATAACTGATCATGGAGTAGGTACTCCAAAAAGTATAAGAAAACACGTATGGATACCTTAAAATTAAACTAAATTAGTTAGTTCTAAATTGGATACCTGAAAATGCAACGTTATAACGTGGTTACCGTTCATACTTGTATAGCTTCATTTGCATATTATAACGTTCACATGTTTTAAAAAGGACAAGTAAGTAAAGATACTTATTTTGTAATCATTTTACGGTTACAGATTTGTTTAAATAATCTAATTACAAACGAATCTGTTAATGAACTGTGATTAAACTTACCTATGATAAATTGATCGTACCTACGTAGACGTCTTAAACTATAAAACGGCAACGAAAAAGAAGTACCAAGCGGTCACCAACCAATCTGTAAATTGTCTATTACATCAAAATATTTCAAAACGTTCTTAACTTTTTACACGTACCATTATTATCGCCCAGTAACATAAATTTTATTCATTCCATTCCATACGACTAGGCAGTACTAGCGAGTGTCCTAGATCGCTAACCGACCGCTTGCATTTAGCGTTCCTTTTAACATAATTATGTCACGTGGCAACACTGCTACTAAGGCTGTCTATGTTCTATGACGTCAGAAGAACATTCAAATTCGATTCAAAATTTAAATGATGAACTTAGAATTCGCCACGACAGACGTCCTGTACTAAATCGTTAGATTATAAATACGAAATTTATGCCAATACCAACATGCACCTTAGAGAATTAAGAATCTATTGTATAACGGTCATCACCATCAGGCACATTTCTAACCTTCCAGTTGCTATTGAAATCACGAAAGAGAAGAACTCTAAAGCAGTTTACCAGATTCAGTTGTATTTTTATCCATCAAATAAGAAAACTCAGGGTCGATACCGACTTTATTTTATTATAATACCATTGATAAAGGTGCTTGTGCAGGAGATGTTCTGCAAAAATGAATTCATTAGGAGCCAAAGCACAGATTACTAAATAGTTACTACGTAAGCCAAAGTTAGTAACGCAAATAACCAAAAATTCACTTATCTAATTGTTAATGTTAACAGGCGTATTGGCATTTAAGAACACAGGTTCCTTATCATCTATTTCTTAAGTGGCGTGTCAAATTCCATCCGTATTGTCAAGTGGAGTCATGTTTGCTTAGGCGTCAATGGCGGCCAAATGTCAATATTTGACATTTTAGGATGAGCTATCTCAGCTATCTGTTCATATTAAGAATATACAGGAATAAAGTATAAATAAAAATTCATGGCGAAATGATACAGGCGTGAGACTATAAATAAATAAAAATAAAATAAAGTATTGTTGACATGATTTTTAACTTATATATATATATATATATAACTTTATACTTCAGTGCCACGAATTGACACTGTTCAGCCATAAATTTGAAACATTCGAATTTTACTGTGCTCTGTCTCTTTCACATGCATATAAAAAGAGCGAGTGAAAAAAACAAACCCCTTCGAAATTCGATTTTGGAAATCAAAGAAAACACGTTCGGAAACGCGTAATATCCTAAAATTTAAGATATTTTTAATAAAGAAATTACGTATTTTTTTATATGAATAATTTATTATTGGATTTTAATAAAATATGACTAATTAATAGTATAAAATTGGTATTTAACCAATACATTTTTATTTGGAACTAGAGGACGCCAGCAGCTACGCCTGCATATTTTTTAAATTTACCCGTTTTGGCCGATCCCGTGGGAATTTCGGGAAATCCCTGCTTAGTGCACCCCTACGGTCCCCAAGGAATATACATGCCAAATTTCAGCTTCCTGCGCCCAATAGTTTCGGCTGTAGCGTGTCTGTCAGTCAGTCAGTAACGCAAGGATTTTATATATTAAGATTTCAACAATGATACATTTAAAAAATAAACATCAGGGACGCAGTATTAAAACGCGATTTAAAAAAGTAGCGGGAATAAAACTTTCGCTGATGCTGATACAGTATAGGTTAACGTGTTAAATTATATTAATATATAAAATAATCTAAAAAGATGAGTGAAACTAGCGATGATGACTGTACTTTAACACCAGAAGAGTTAAATCACCAAGTGATTAATGCAGAATTCAATCTATTCCCGTTCATTTCTGTCTCCTAAGTAATATGTGTTCTCACTGCTGATGCTGTGGTGAAAAGTTATGTGTGCTACACGAGAGCAAAGCTTTTTGTATCTCGTGCTATTGAGTCCCTCACTACACTCAGGATTCTAACCTTGATTCACTCGCTACGCTCGTGAATCAATCATAGAATCCTTCGCTTGCTCGGGACTCTAAATCAGCACTCGAAACAAAAAACAACTTTGCCCTCTTGTTGCACAAATAACTATTATCCATCTATAAAGTATGTTATATGTATGCTAAAATACATTACAATCGACTGAGCCGATTAGATATGAAAATTATGGAAATTTCTAAGACCATTTCATTGTCAGTTACACACGACCCTTATAGCTATTTGACCATACTATTCTGTTACATGTTGAGTACAAAGGGAAAGGTACCACGACAGTGGTAAAAGTCGACTATGAGAAAGGAATACGCCAGTAGATATAAGATAACAAGCTTTCTCTGCGCTCTAGTACTATTTCGTCTTTCTATTCTCCAATGTTTAATCCACACATGCTTTGAAGTTTAACACAACCTATAACCGCCTATTTATAAGCTTTAATTATACTCGTGAGACTTGCATACATTCGTAGAAAATACTCAGGCCAATTTTAGCCGAGCTCTCTAGTGAACAATTTTAAGTTGAATGAGAAAATTCTCTTCTCTATCGTATACTCTTGACAGTATTGTCGTGTTTGTATACGAAGTTAAGAATACCCAGGCTAACCAGTCATTCCTCGGTCTTCCTGATCTGAACCGCTAGCCTGGCTATATCATATCACCAGAGCCGCCTTAAGCCGTACCGTGCCCCTGGGCAAAGGCTAATAATAGGCTTTTAGTAGCTAGCACGAACTCATTTGCATTTTTATAAGTTATATCATATCTATAAAGTTCAAGAGTATACATTATAGCTGTTTTGTAATGAAGGCGAAACCTTTCTGCTTCAAACACGGTATCAAGCAAACAGGTACGATCGTTGCAAAACAACTGTCGAACTGTCGGCTCATTTAATTTCAAGTAATTATATTATGTATATCTAGTTTTTATAGTATTTTGGTATCTTGATTGTTTACCTCCCAGCTTGTAAAATTGTGTCGAAGGTGGCAAACAAGCGTGATTGATAGGAAACGACAGTCAAATTCGCTGTAATACGGTCCGGAGCTGATTCCTTATGCATGTTCCTTAGTTGTAGTACCTAGGTACTTGCGGTTCAGATCTAGTTCCTGCTTTGATTTACAGTCGTTTAATCGTCTTTATGCACGTTTTTGACTTGGCAACATTAACACTGGGCTATGAAAAATCTTGACGACCGGTTGGCGCAGTGGGAGTGTAAGCGACTGCTACGCCGAAGGTAGCGGGTTTGAATCCCACTCAAGTCAAACATTTGTGTGCATGAACATGGATGTTTGTCTCGGTCTGGGTATTTCTATGTTAAAATATGTATGTACTTACAAAAAAAAGTGCATGCAACGATAGCCGAGTGGATATACCAACAGACTGCCATGCAGAGGGTATCGGGTTCGAATCCACGGCGCGCACCAATGACTTTTCGGAGTTATGTGCGTATTGAATTGTTAATTATCGCTAGTCCCGTGCCTCGGAGAGCACGTTAAGCTGTCGGTCCCGGTTGTCATGAAGATCTTTGACAGTCGTTACAGGGCGTCAGTACCTTCTAAATAAACTGACACTAGTTTAAACCATGGAATATCGCTATCCCTTCGGGTTGCGGAGGTCAGACAGGCAGTCGCTCCGTGGAAAAACGAATATTCAGCCAAATCCGGTTAGAGTAGAAAGCGGACCCCAGATTGAAACTGGGATAACGCTAAGATGATGATGACTTACAAAAAAAAGTATATGTGTATGTTTATCCATTATCTAGTACACATAACACAAGCCCTGCTTAGCTTGGGACTAGATGGTGATGTGTGTATGTGGTAGAATATTATATTATTATTATTATAATCTCGAAAGTCTCATGAAAACTGTCTCTTTATTTTCTCCCATGACAAAATTTCCAATGTCTATTTACGCAGATAATTAAACGTCAATTAGTGTAATTATCTTATGCGTATTTCACTCGTGTAAATCGTGCGTGTATGCATCGACCAGCACACAACAGTATCGCAAGCTATTTTACGAGCCTTTCGGAAACTGCGGCTGCTAGGTTAGGCTGATATAACAATTTTAATTAAATTATTTTCTTTCATTCAAATGCGACAGATTTTTAAACAGGATTTATTTAACCTACTGTGATATTTGACCAATGCAAGGGATTTTTTAGAGAACGGTTCTACGTCGTAGTCACACCACAAAAGTCATATTTTTTCGATATTGGCCGATACCTACTGTTTCTTCTTCTGTCAGAAAAGAGAAAAGCATATACTGATAAAATAATAAGTAGTTAGTTACAGGGAACCTTTGGTAGAAGTGTGGCACTTTCGCGCCAAATGAGTTGCTTGAGAGATCGGTGTAATGTTTCTTGATATCGTAAGTGTGGGTCAAGGTTTTCCACATTTTTATACGTCAAACGAACTGATAAACTGAAACCACCTTTCCACATGACATCGGGGTGCATCCAGAAGAGGTAAAATGGGCTCAGAACTCTATCTCTCTCCTCCCCAAAAGTATTGAGCCCACAACCAAGACTAAGAAAATTTCGGTGTTTCCCGTGATGAAACTTACCCTTACCAGGGAGAAACAAAATTTTTGTAGAAGAATGATTCTGAATACGCCACTGTCCAAAATACTATATCAGATCTAGACCCTGAAATCCGCCATCTAGTGCATCAGTCTCACCACACATTTACAGCTATTAGTCATTCAATATAAAATCTATTGCATACCGGCATTACCGACATTTTCTAATAACTGAATTAAAAAACCACATACTTGGCATATGTTGTACCAAATACGTATAACATTTTACAACTTCTTCTTAATATGGCACTTGTGAAAAATCTTAGCAAATATTTTATTGCTCTGGCAATACAGGAAAGTAAATAAATAACGCAATGGTTCATACCTGTTGCCAGCTGTCACGTATTTCGTGTCCGCCCCACGTTGTTTAAGTTTAAATATAAAAACTTCAGCAAATTAACTTACAAATAAGGCTCTTATTATGTTCACCAGTGATATTTAATTGCTTATTTTAGAAGTGGCTCATATTTATAGTGCAATATAGTACATAACAACTTCTGGCAAAAGGATTAAATTGAATACACTCTACAATAGGCTAGTTGACAAAAAAAAATATAAGTCCGTCCTTTATATTATTCAAAAATAAACGATACGTATTTTTTATTTGTTAATTAAACCAAAAATGACCAAGATATAGCTCATTAAAGTTACATAGAACGTCACGCCGTGCTGCACTTTTTCGCACTAGATGACGTCACACGTAACTTTAATGGGCTATATCTTTGTTATTTTTTATTTAATTGAAAAAAGAAAAAATACGTGTCCAATATCTTAATATATAAAATCCTTGCGTTACTGACTGACTGACAGACATGCTACAGCCGAAACTATTGGGCGCAGGAAGCTGAAATTTGGCATGTATGTTCCTCGAGGACCGTAGGGGTGCACTAAGAAGGGATTTCCCGAAATTCCCACGGGATCGGCCAAAACGGGTAAATTTAAAAAAATTGCAAGCATAGCTGCTGGCGTCCTCTAGTCATTTTATAATCTAAAATACGGACTAAATAAAATGTAATTATTTTGACCCTGAAAACTACCCTATTGTAAACTATTTAATGGAAAATACAAAGAATAGAACTAAACCTTACGTTCATCCTAAAAAAACAGCGCAAGCGGTGATATAAGTAAATGTCAAATATATTTTTAAAAGCGTTTGACACGTGTCAGATCCATAGTCTATGGTTGTTGCGAGAAGACAAACCAGCCAGTATTCTCAGTATGCTTGCGTAATAATAAAAATGACCATTGATAATCTGTTATTATTTTATTAGTTAACCTCACACTATAATTAGATATTATTGTCATCCATTAGGTAATGACGTAGGTCATTCGTTGAGCCTGTGTTTATAGTCAGTAATATGTGCTAAGTGGCGGTCACCGCAACCATTGTATCGGATTTATTACACTGACAAGGAAACGTTTATGAATGTTGAGGTATTTCCCAGACTAGATGAGTTTATGTCTCATTCTGATTGTATCGATTCACTGAAGACGTTTTACAACTCGACATGTTACATCGTAAATGCTTCATTGTTTCGTACAACGTATGAATTAAAGAAAAACTTACGAACAGTCAAGCTTGAAACTGCAGGTAATTATTAGTAAAGGTAGAATTGCCGGCAATTCGCTTCGGTAGACATAAAAGGCTATTTATTTGTCTATTAGGTAAGGTAAGAATATACGAACCCAAAAGGGTAGGTAGTTTAATCCAAAAAAACCCACAGTCGATTTATTACCACTTCTATTTACTACAGCCCTTTCTATTTACTTCCGCTAGGCCTAGGGCTGCCATCATCTAAATTGCCGACAGCGGATAAACACGTCAAAAATTCCGGACATTTGAGCGAAATATGGTTTTTCCCCGGACACCTCTGAAAAAGAACCATTTATAGCTTTTCTATAAAAAAATGGATTTCCCCTGACAACCAAAGCGTCCGGGTTATACCCGGACACTTTCAAAAACCCCGGCCGGACGTGCCCCGGACGCCCTTCAAACTAGGACAATTCCGGGGAAACCGGAAACAGATGACAGCTCTACCTCTAACTAGGCCCATTAATAATGGCGTCATCAGAAAACCAAGTGCGTAAAAACATTCACTTGCAATGCACTAAACTTTACCCTTAACCTTTACTTACTCGACAATGCGAATGTTGAATTTGATTAACAAGCAGTGTCGTATACATCCCGACCTTTACACCCACACTTGGCGAACTACCCACTCGGTACCCTTAACTTCCCACAATATCATTGGAACTACTGTACTAACTTACGGCAATATTCTAGGTAAAGCGTTTTATTTAATCTGTGGTAACGGTTGACAATTAAGTGACAGTTGACATCGCCAAATTAATTTTGCGATATCGCGATACCCTAAACTAGAGTTAATAGATTGACTGAGTACTTTATACGCCGTAAGCACTCACTAAATCACTAAAGAAGTTTGTTTGAAAATCCGCTGATTAAAATAAAGGCTGGTATTAAGTTTAACATGCACACGTAAATAATTGTATTAACTGCCGTCATTTGACTATGTACGCTTTTTTACAATTTATCAATATGAAAATGAAAACACTTTGCCATCCATTCCGTAGGGTTTTAATATTCAGTTTATAATCTATCAAAATCTAAACGATTAATTTCAAATTGTATCATTTCTGGCACTATCAGTTTAACAATGATGCGAAGACGTTCCCAAAAATCCAGGATATTTCACGCAGCTGTAATTCGGCTGGAATCAACTTAGTTGATTACCTCTAAAGATCCGAGAGTCCGCAAATGGCAATTAGCCTTGTCCACGAAAGGCAAGTTTTTATGGATTCTATTACTTTTACCTTTTCCGTTTTCAAAACAAATAATGCGGGGAGGTTTTCATAACAATCGCTGTGAAGCTTCGTCGCATCGCGTCTAATGAGGTAAATGGGGCGCTCGTTGAGCCGTGTGTAACGCGTCCCGACGTGGTGACGTCACAACGTCGCGTAACACACGAGCACTCGACTACTTGTTGATTTGATCACTTACCTACTTGTTGAATTGGGTCAACATGGGGAGGGTTAAGGTAAACGGCTGTGGAAACATCTTGGTAGACAGATAAGGGGAGATAATCCTGATATTTGCTCCGCTAATAATATTGTGTCGCCCACATTTCTATGGTACTACTGGTACTAGCTACAAAACGCTGATAAAAAAACAGCTCATATTTTGCTCCCATGGATGGCATATTAAAAATCGTTACCAGGGCCATACTCGTGTGCCCTAATTGCCTACTTAAAGTATGTAAGGTAGAAGTATTTATGGTTTCAATAACAGCTCAAATATTTCATTGTTCTAAGTTCTGCGCATTGAAATTTGAAGAAACCTTAGGTATAGGTAACCATTTAATTAGTCCTGAATTTCACTTCGATTAACTCAATAACTTTGTTACGTTCTGATTGTAATTGTGAATAGATTTCCATAACGTTAAAAATAATTGGTATAACTTTTAACCTACTTTAAGGATTCTATAATTTATTTATGTGCAGTTGTAAAAAGTTTACCTTAACGATAAAAATAATGATGAATGATTATAGTTACAGCATCCGGAGTAACCTTGTCAGATGTCACAAAAATGGCGGCCAGAATTGAAGTGCGATTAACGCTGTCTTGTGGGACAGAACTGTACATACTTCTGCTCACCATAGTTATTCGAATTGATTCGAACTATGCAGGCTTGGACGACAAGATGTTATTGATTCACAAATAATTACTTGATCATGTCTGATTTTAGTATAACAATTATAACATAGTCTTCTTATAAGCTAATTTGACGGAGCCCTTCTTCAGAATGTAATGCTTTGACTGTTTTTGTTCGAAAATCAAAAATTATCAAATTTTTCGTAGATTTTTTTATATGGGAGAAACCAACACTACCAGGGATACTACAAATAGGTAAATCAAAATACCTATTATTTTCATTAATATGTACCCATACGCTGCAGACTTCATATAACCTCTTATGAAGCAAAACTATTTTATATTTTAATTATTTACTCTATTAATGTATTAATCTAGTAGCTACTTTTGACACTAGAAATACAAATATCGACAGTGTTTTCACTGCTAACAATGGAACAATACTCAGTTCACTCATTGAAGTTACGATTCACTAAGGAACTGCGCGCATTAGCTACTGATAGACGACTAATCAACGACAGAATAAATTCACGTACCTTCTTTTCACCAATAATATCCACTTATTTTGATATAAACTCCTAACCTTTGTATGTATAGAAAATATCAAAATATATACCTACACGTAATATTTATGTTTATGTCTCAGTTATTTCTTTACCATTGCATAGCCTCTGCCAACTTGAAAATGTTTTCTTGGGTTATGTCTCAGGCTGTAATATAGTCCCGCGTATGATTTAAGCACTACAGCTGACCACATAATTAAGCTGAATCTTTGTAGATGTCACAAGAGAACCATTTAAAAATAAAAGGCATTCAAACTTTTCATAGCCTGCACAACCTGAAACAATGAGGTCACATTGAAAACCGCCAGAATCTACACAAAGAAACGTTTACACCACAGTAAAGACTTACCGAGGCTATTAAATATAATTGTCACGCGGAATTATCTACAACAAGCTGAGATAATTTGTCGCTTGTTAAAAATACATTTTCTAAAATAAAAAAGTAAATTAGCAAGCGAAAGTCTGGCGTAAGTAATGAAAATAGTGGCTGTAATAAACCTACGCTTTACTCGGAAGAGGCGTGTGAAGCGATCCAGTGTCCTAATTCATCATCAGCCTTTAACAGTCCACTGCTGGACTAGGCCTCTCCTTTGAAAGGAGGAATTGGGCTACTATACCACGCTGGCCAAACGGGTTGGTATAGGGTTTGTATCAAGTTTTCCTTCTCTTACAGTGTTGTGATCTGCATAATATGCTCCCTTCGTCGGCTCTTACGACACCCATGGGATGATATGGGGTGGTGACAATCCGTATTCTTAATCCGTCACCACACGGACAAGAATACGGATTGTCCGTGTCCTGATTCACCTGTTTATAAAAAATAGGGAGTCAGTTATCGTAATAAATATTTTTATTGATGTTTCACACGTACTTTATCGGTATATTTTACCAAGACACATGAATGAAGATCTTGGTATTGTTTTATGAAATATTATATTTCCATATTTCGTATACATATGCGTGGGGACTAAATTAAGTTTAAAAGTAAAATACCTTTTCCAACTGTTCATGTCGAAGGCAAATATCAGGACACTAGGAAACTTATCTCCAAAATGTTTGCAATTTAAAAATCAACAAGATATTAACGCAAAAAAGCTTCAACAAAGTATGACATACTAAATCAGACAATCCGAATGAAGTGTGGCGAAAATCTAGACTAGGTCATAAAGCATCGTAGGAGGTCGTTTCACCTGTTAAATTTTACACAAGTGAATCATAGAGTTAGACATTTTAGTGTACTTTGAAATTTATCTTCCTTCACCTTGCTTGCACCTGAAGCATCTCCCAAGTAAAAATAAGCAGCCCCTACCCTCCCCATCTCCTACTTCACTTTTAGTGTAGGTGCCTTGTAATAATCGTTCTACACAGGTTTAAGCCTCTCCCAAATCAATATAATCAGTCCCCCCTCGCCTTAAATAACATTCTGTATAATTATACAACTTGAATGTATGCTCCACCTTATCTATTATTATTGGTCATTTTTTTACAAATTCTTTTCCCTTCCTCGACTCTATCTTAAAACAAAATTCTATATCCGCAACTTGAGTGGTTCAATGTGCAGTGCACCTTATCTATTACGTTACATGCATTGCAACGCCGCGCCGGTGGAGCGGAACACAAACCATCCTGCGCGTGTTTCTAGCCGAGCGAAGGAAATGAATACCTGTTGGATTTCTAATGAGCGGTCTAGATAATGTACCGGCTCAAGTTATGCTCATCACATGTTATATACATGTACCTAGCTACGGTTTGGTATTGAAAGGGTTTGATGTTACAGAGCGTGGTGACGGCGATTTAAAGTTGGTGAGTTGTTTTCATTTCGAATTTTCTTCCAAATACATTGCAAAAGGCGGATTTTAGACATAATGCATTTTCTCGTAATCGGTTGCCTTCATTTTTTCTCACATAAACACTACCACGACTTCAGAAATCACCAGCCCAGCCCGCGGGCTCACTTCCTTCTTTGATCCTAGGACGTTATAGCAGGCAGTGAAAAAGATTTTCCATAGACTATCAATCATTCGATCAGAACATTACCATATCAACAGCGACATTTATGAATTAATTTTCCCTGATATTCGTTATACTTAGGTACTTAATAAAAGGCCAATAACATTCAGCAATAAATGATCCATTATAAAACTGACCAAGAACACACTTTTATTGTTTAGTCAATCACATTATCAAGGTGAAACAGAAGACTAAAAATATAAAAATACAGTTTCATTTTAATCATTTGATTTTTATGCTTACAGCGAAAGTGTCATTAAAACTTACAAAGTTATGTAAGTACTAGGTAACTTTTATAGACATGGAGCTACTTTAACAGCAATACTGAGATAGCCCCAATTCCAAAAATGATTACAAGCTTTTGTAAGATTAAAGTATCTACTTCTGGAATTGCATTACAATTTGCTAAACATGCATAAGACAAATTAGTACTCGCTCGTTCTGCTTACATCAGCTATTGTAGTCTTGTAAATTTGATAGTTTGTAAAAAAGAAAGTAGTAGGTATACAAATTCTAGAAAGCATTACTGTTTATATCTTGTGATGCGCTCCACGTGTCTCCTATTAAAAAATACTGCTACTACTAAAGTAACAAATAAAGTATTTCTTAACCTAGGTACTACAAGAAACAATAATAAGTACTTAATATTAATAATTTGTTTATTTGTTCACATGTTCAATGCATGGCGACTCATTAACTAATGACTATCCAGTAAAAAAACTGATAAGTATAAAGTCCCCTCATAAATAACTTTTGTTTTCTTCCATAGACAAACGTCTCTTTAGTGTTTCCCTTGATAAAGCCTTTCTTCACCAGATGCAAGACCATATCAGCCTTCTGAAAAACAAAATCCCGGATCACGCAGTGGATGAGTCTGATCCAAAGTTCAGCATCGTTAATCCCCAGCCCAACCAACGTCGTTGTAAAGTACATAATCTACTATTTCAAAAGATAAATGCATCATGCGTCCAATCGGCGTACAAGAATGCATAAAAGTGAGTAAGCAAGGACGTTCGGACGAGGAGTGAGCAATAAGTAATTGCGATCTCGCCAGCGGTGTCTAGTGCCAACTCGCTCCAGAGGTACTTCCTATGTAGTGAATGCCGAGCAACTGTTAGGAATGCGCTCTGAGATCTATCGATGTCTTACTCAGATATACAGTACGTGGAATAGTCAGTGAAACTGTTATCTTGGCATGACTTCTAATGTTAGGCTATCCTAATTTGGAAGTACCTAATAGTAAATGAGGCAGTTTAGATTTTGGTTATTGCCAAATGTATGTTTGGTTTCCCAACTTTATTCACGGTGCAACAGGCTTCTGTAGGCTACGTACGATGCTAATCAGTTACTAATGTTTTCTCATTTATATCACATTGCACGAGCAAATGCAGCCGAAAAACACATCTCGATTTACTTTTTTCCAGTACGGCCTCTTATAAAGCACATCCATACGCGGTGGAATCGTGTCTTTCCTTTATTTACTAAATACATTACTCTCCCACGCCTTGACAAGACTACTCGACTAGGTTGTTCGCGTCCAAATAGTCGTAAATTTAGTTCTCTGAAGTTCCGCTCCAGCAAATTTCCAATTTACAATTTCATTCCGTCTAATATTCCCCGTTAAACCACGCGCAACATCCAATTTGTTGGACACAAGTGCGCTCAATCTGTCGGCAATTTAACACTCTTGGATTATCCTGTAAATCTTTACATCTGTGTGGCCGGATATAAGCAATAAGCTACAATGGACGTGGCGGTGGGGACATTCGTAATGTATGTCTTTACATTGTACTGCAGTCAGTAGCCGCTAGCTCTTCACTGTAATGGTTTAATTAAAGGTAAGGTAAAGAGACAACATTTTGTGCGACCCACAAACTGTTGTTTCGAGTCTGGGTGTTCATTGTGTCCGTTGGTTGTATGTTTGTAAAGTCCCCCGCGACACAGGAATTTCTTCCTAGTGCGGTTATTGTCGTTAATCAAAAAAAAAAATGTCGAACGTTCCAGATGTGTCGCACTTTGACTTTTACTTGGTAATTTGGTATAATATGATTTTCTTATACAAGCAAGATATTTTCGATATGAATGGGAAGGTATACACAATTTACACTCTACTCTACACCCATCACCTTCGGCCGAAGGCCAGAATAAGAATTGCTAATTTACGTAGGTATATTTTTTTCTAAGAGTAGTATCCCTCTGAGTTTAGATATAATCGTAGCCTGCTTCATGCAGTAACCAGAGCGGCTCTTTGCATTTACTACAACTTTTTACATTAGGTATTCCAAAGAATGTCGATCAATGCATTCCTCAAAGGGAAAAAAATACCAACACATTCATGAAGAATGTACGAAATCCATTGGAAAGTAAATAACGTGTAGTGCTAAGTAATATGAGCTTTAGACTAACAGGTTTGTTGTCATTTGCTAGACAGGCTGTCTATATAGTTATCATTAGATATTAAAAGCCCATTACCGCAGAGATTGCTATATAAACATAGACTTTCTTATAGTATTCTGTAGCCAGTATTTTTCGTTGCGTATCAGGGAGTGTTTGCTTGTGCAGACTGTAATTGTAATTTGATTCGGCTCTTGTGGTCGCATGGAGCTCAACTATCATGCGAGGGCTGGGGTATTTAGAACTGAAGTGTGACTGGGGCAAACTTTTGTTGGCCTTGATGCCTTTGCAGCAGTTTTCTACCTACTACGAACAATGAACAAGGCTTACCAGATAAGTTTATTTTAAGCGCTACATTGCAAGATCCATCACCACTAACAACTTGCGTGATTCATAAGTTGTTGTTTCGCGGCTGGATGTTCCATGATTCCTACGATACAACATTTATTTTTAGCAATATACCTACCTCAGTTGTCATCGTACATTATATTATTCGCTACTAATATTATGCGCAATAGCGCATTCTCCATCATAGGAAGTATAAAAAGAGCGTCAAATTAAGATGTTTACTCTGCCTGGTTTTCGCGTCCAGGGTTTCACAGTCTACTGTATTCAGTTTACTTACAGCATTTATCATGCATTATATAGGTAAGTAGGATTTATCAAGCAGAAAAACCCAATACATAACATATTGCTTGACCCACGAGTCAAACTGTGCGATAAGTAATCTTACATGCTACATACTTATTGGGTACGTTCGTTTACGTTTAATTTATCCGCAAAAAGATATAGTAGACGAGAAATTTAGACCCTATGTACGGTCTATATTACAGCCTTTTACACAGCAAAGAAATCAGGATCAGTGCTTTCAAATCCGTTTAGTATCAACCATCAGCAAGAAATATTAGCGCAATCCCTTTTTACTATAAGTATCTCCATTTTGGCACTCTTATAGAACCTAAACCAATCAAAACGAACGAAAAAGTCAATGGCATGGAGCAATATCCAAGCAATACCTACACAAAACAGTGTGACGTATAAAGGCTGGCCAGAAATTTCAATAAGAAAACACAAGAAAAACTAAACAAGCGTTTAAAAAAGAATAAAACATTACAATAAGTATATCCATAAGTAACCTTCATGTTCGTGCGTTATTCCGTAAATTCGCAACGGGTTTTATGTGGAATTTTTATGGCGACGTAGCGAAATGCTCACATGGCTTCGATAAACCACACGTGGTGGCTGATAGCTACGGTGTTACGTAAAAAAAATTGTAAGAAAATTTACAAAACGCATGCCTCTCTATTCGTCACGGGGCTACTTTATGACGTTTGTAATCTAAAACAATTTTACGTAACTCGCTTGTACTCTACTAGGAAGGCAGGACTTGATTTGTTTCAATTGAAAAAAATAATAATGGTGTGGGTATTGTCCAGCGGGATTTTTACCGGGAAACGTTCATATTTGAATTATTGGAATTCGAATTGTCAATTCCGGCAACTGGATTTAGGCAAACCTGCTTTGCGTTCTTACCTCAAATAAACTAAATAACGTAAATTCAGCGCGCTTTTAATAACTATTCCGAGTAAAGTCAAAAAAAAGGAAGACTAAGAAAATACACACACTCATAATCACACATTTAATATGATAAGGCCACAGATGTAGATCTATATCTGTGGATAAGGCATACCTACTCACTTTCGTTGAATGAAAAGTAATGTGTTTATGTATATTTTTATGTTCACTTGATCTAAGATTATTACATATGTTCTTAATTTCTGGACTTAAGTATATATCTAAAGGACCGTGACCGAGAAACAATAATCGTTGGATACATTCCTCTCCAGCTTACATGTAGTGAAACCTTTTGAAGTCTTGACCGCGTGAAACCGCTTCTAATGGTTGTATAACAAAATCTTATTCGAAGGTTATTCATAACAAAAACATCGAATGCTACATACCTACCTACCTACCTACTAAATAGCGTTTTATTCAATAAGAATGTGAAAAAACTTACTCGTTGCTGTTTGCGATCATATAGGTACCTAGGTACATCGGTGCTGATGAAGCAGCGAAAAAGAAGCAAATTAAGTCTTCAACGTTACATCTACTCAATTTACATCATCAGCCCTGTGTATATATTGTCCCATTGCTGAGCATGAACCTCTTCTCACTCTGAGAAGGGTAAGGTTAAGAGAAAGGTCCACCTTCGTAGATTAGAAGTTAAGGCCCACTGCGTAGCAATCTATCAGTCTCACCACTAGGCTATCGCAGGTACTTATTTACTACTGCTATTGCTTATTTAAATTATTATCACGTTTTTACTTGATGCCACACCATGGTGGGTGCCAATGTTTCCTGAGCATGAAGACGGCAAAGCAGGAGAGTACACATGAACGTCCTCTCTCCATAGAGAATAATACCATCGTACTGTAAAGTGTATTATAAAACTTTCGCTCGCGGCTTCGCCAGCATGATATTTTAATAAAGAGTGGCCTATGTTCCCCGGGTTTCAGACTATCCATGTCAAATTTCATCACAAACGGCTCTGTAGATTGGCCGTGTAGCATACATATAAACGGATAATAATGAAAATTACTTTTGTTTTCATAATCGTTGAACTTCAGGTAAAGATTAGTAAATAAGTATATCATTGAAGTTATGAGAGAGCTTGTTTACCGACTGAATATAACAGCAACAAAACATAAAATCTGAAAGCATTAGGTACCACAAAGTACATATCAGACAATCAGACCGTCCCTCCGCCTCGCTGTGCTTAAGCGCACTAACTCGTAGAAAGCGCTTTTAATGACGCTGCGCTTAGGTCAGATATCTGACTGTAAAAGACAAAGTTAATCTACTAACATTAAATACTGAAGGCAATAAATCTATCAATTTTGAAAACAATTTGATAACTTCTCTAGAATGAGCATTGTAAAATACATATATATTTTTTTATGTTATACTGTTTTATTACAACAAAAAATTATGTACCTAGTTAGATTTAGTATGTACTAAAAGCTAAAAAGTAATACGGTAAGTTCTAGCTACCAGATCGCACCAATCTTCTCATCAATCTGGGGTATTGATCAGACAAATATAAAATCGTTGGGCAAGTAAAATTTCTATCAAAATGTTTACTCTGGATACCCTACGCCCAAAATAAATTTATTTTTATTAATTTTATTTTCAAGTTTTTAGTGTTGTTGTTAGTTGATACTTCTCATTCTATTTTCATAGTGAGCCCTTTTCTATCCTTATCTATCTTGGATTTTGCATAGTGAGTCCTATTCTACCAATCAAGCCCTTTCATTCGATACCCATATTGAGGTATTTGTGAAAAATATGTAATCCGCCAATTTGCGGCGACAGCCATCTTGGATTTTTCATAGTGAGCTCTATTCTACGAATCAAGCCCTTTCATTTGATACCCATATTGAGGTATTTGTAGAAAATAGGTAATCGCCATTTTGTGGCGACAGCCATCTTGAATTTTTCATAGTGAGCTCTACTCTACGAATCAGGCCCTTTTATTTGATACCCATATTGAGGTATTTGTGGAAAATAAGTAATGCGCCATTTTTTTGCGGCAGCCATCTTGGATTTTTCATAGTGAGCTCTATTTTACGAATCAAGCCCTTTTATTTGATACCCATATTGTGGTATTTGTGGAAAATAAGTAATGCGCCATTTTTTTGCGACAGCCATCTTGGATTTTTCATAGTGAGCTCTATTCTACGAATCAAGCCCTTTTATTTGGTACCCATATTGTGGTATTTGTGGAAAATAAGTAATCCGCCATTTTTTCGCGGCAGCCATCTTGGATTTTTCATAGTGAGCTCTATTCTACGAATCAAGCCCTTTCATTTGATACTCATATTGAGGTATTTGTGGAAAATATGTAATCCGCCATTTTGCGGCGCCAGCCATCTTGGATTTTTCATAGTGAGCTCTATTTCTACGAATCAAGCCCTTTCATTTGATACCCATATTGAGGTATTTGTAGAAAATAGGTAATCTCCATTTTGTGGCGACAGCCATCTTGGATTTTTCATAGTGAGCTCTATTCTACGAATCAAGCCCTTTTTTCTGATACCCATATTGAGATATGTGTGGAAAATAAGTAATCCGCCATTTTTTGGCGGCAGCCGTCTTGGATTTTTCATAGTGAGCCCTATTCTACGAATCAAGCCCTTTTATTTGATACCTATATTGAGGTATTTGTGGAAAATAAATAATCCGCCATTTTGTGGTGGCGGCCATCTTAGATTTTTCATAGTGAGCTCTATTCTACCAATCAAGCCTTTTCATTTGATACCCATATTGAGGAATTTGTGGAAAATATGTAATCCGCCATTTTGTGGCGGCAGCCATCTTTGATTTTTCATAGTGAACGGTATTCTACCAATCAAAGTTTTTATTCGATACCCATATTGAGGTAGTTGTGGAAAATATGTAGGTAAGCCGCCATTTTGCGGCGACAGCCATCTTGGATTTTTCATAGAAACATATTGTGCTTTTCTACGAATCAAGCACTTTCGTTTGATACCCATATTAATGTATTTCTGGGAAATCAGTAATCCGCCATTTTGTGGCGGCGGCCATCTTGGATTTTTCATAGTGAGCTCTATTCTACCAATCAAGCCTTTTCATTTGATACCCATATTGAGGTTGTTGTGAAGTAATATAATATGATTCGCCATTTTGTATTGGCGGCCATCTTGAAATTACAATAATTTAAATATTATCTTTTAATCTTGATGACATTATGAGTGTATACCACAAATAACAGATCAATCTGTCATCAGAAAGGGGGTAAAATTCCAATTAATAACTTTCAGAGCTCAGGCTTTTTGCCGACTTAGTATCAACTAAGTATCAACTTTTCCTTATATTATGGCAACATTACACAAAATCTTTATAAATTGTAGCCTATGTGTTATTCTGATGTATAAACTATATTATTGTAAAGTTTCATCCAAATCCGTTCAGTAGTTGTTGCGTGAAAGAGTAACAAACTTCCATCCATCCATCCATCCATCCATCCATCTATCCATCTATACATACATCTTCACAAACTTTCACATTTATAATATTAGTAGGATATTTCACGCGCAAAACAAAAACGAGAGAAGAAAGAGTAAGTAGAAATTGTTAAGGAAAGAAAAATAAAAATTATTTACAAACTAAATTACATTGCTAATAGTACGATTAACAGCCGAAATTATGTCTATAGTTGAATTAATTTCAATCCATATTTCCGGTGGGTTAGTCGATTGGAATGATTATCTGCAAATTATCGATTAAATCAATGAGCCTACTGTTTAGGGAATAAACTATTTCCTCTTATTCAGGTAGGTACTATTTAATTAATTGAAGAGTTTATTCAAGTGACGGGCCTTTACAAATAACAACGGACAAGGAACACATAGAATGGGGATCAAAAGTTTAAAGGTCGCGATGTTTTGCCTCTTTTAGGCATCGAACCTATAGCACCTTAATAGCAATACAATTAACAATAACTCTATACAATTTGGTTACCCACAATGAACCATGTAAGAAAAATATCTGAAAAACTTACGTACTTAGTAGAGTAATTTTCGCATTTCATAACATCACTAAGCACATAAAATGCCCAAGAAAACTGGAAATATTAGGTATTCTGTAAATAAATAACTTAATTTAATTAGCAAAATAATCTTATCACACTAAAAACAGCGTAAAACGCTTCGAAACGATAAGTTCTTAGTAATAACCTGGTAATTTAGTATTCCAAGAATCACGACAACATTATTAATTATCTATAAAGTACCTATTTGTATCGGTTATTGGATCTAATCAATCTTCATAGTTCCGACGCCATGATTAATATCTACTGTAATGTATTTCTGTTATACTTCGACATCATAATTATACTTCACTTGGTTTATTTACCTGTTTAATAGACTTACCTACGTAAATTCTGACCTGAATTTACCTGAACAGATTGTCCATGTAAGGCTTTCGGTTAATATGTTTAATCAATTAGTTTATGTTAATGCTGGCAATCCATCTATTCTTATATTTTACTAGATGAGCCCGCGGTTACACCCACGTTATTTAAGGCTACTGCTCCGCTCCCGTAGCTCATAGCGTGATGTTATAAATGGGCCTCGATAAATGGGCTATCTAACACTGAAAGAATTTTTGAAATCGGTCCAGTAGTTCCTGAGATTAGCGCATTCAACCAAACAAACAAAAAACAAACAAACAAACTCTTCAGCTTGATATATTAATAGTAGGTATAAGATTAGGCGACGTCTTCTGCGCATCCCATTTTCTCTAAGCAGTTTAACTTTTCGTAGTATTTCTCGCTGTGAGTTTAACCAAAACCAGTGTCAATAGAATACATTTTTGAGCATATAACATAGCTAATTTATCGAGGCAGACTACAGCCGATATAACATCACGCTATGAGCCACACGTGCGAAGCAGTAGCCTTAAATAACACGGGTGTAACCGCAGGCACATCTAGTAATAAATATTTATCTATCTAACACATAGACCCCTGCTGAACCATACATGTTAGCGTGATCTTACATCAACCATATGAATAACTAAGATTTTACCAATCAATGTTGTAACAGAGACTAGCAACAGGAAAATAAGCTTTTTCCTGGTGGCTACATTGAATATAAACGGAGATGTACCTATCAATGCATATTTATTAATAATATAATTATTTTAATGCAAAGTATATGTGAGTTGAACCAAGATTTTTGTTAAGGAAATTACTGCAATGTGCACCAAAATAGCAATACGGCACCTACGTAGGTACCATTCCGAAATAATGAATAGCCCTGTATATACACTGTCCCACTGCTGGGCACGGGCCCCTTCGTACTAAGAACTTAAGATGGGACAAGCCATTACGCCAGCAAGGTGCGGGTTGGCAGACATTGCATGGTTTTCGAGAACAATATGGAGAACTTTCAGACATGCTGGTTATCTCACGATGTTTTGATTCGTCGCTTAGCATAAATAGCTAATAGGACAATAAAAATAAAGGTCCAAAGCATTCATACGTTAGGTACCTACCAACTGGAAAAAGGAGTTTCTTCTCATGTTCCACATATGCCTTATCTCCATCAAAATATTAAATCATTCTCTCCTTATCCCTCTTTACGGAACTCAGTTGGCATGAAAAGTATTATAATACCATTTGTTGTGTTAGCCGTTGTTTCCATTACATTCCAATTACAATAAAACATCATAATGAGGCTTGGTAAAGTTAGGTTTGTTAGGTTTCTTTGCGACCCTGAAGACAGAAATAGAAGCCTCGCGACAGAGTCCTGTTGGTAGCTGACTTATTTCACGGAAATAAACTGGCACAATCAGGAAATTAAATGCCTTACCATTGTCCTTGTGGACACAGACTTCGAGGCGACGTGAATCCATCAATCAAGGGTCGCAAAAGTTTCATAAATATCTATAAGAAGATAATAAAACGACGTCCACAAATATACATTATACAAATTGCTTCGATATTCGACGGCAAAGAATAATAGGACCGAAGACTCCGACCTAAAATATTCGATTAAAAAATCCTTGTTCCATCCTAGATTCCGGTCTATTAAATTTTTACAAGAGCCGATCAGTTGTTTCGGTCAGAAAAGACTAAGTAGCAACATTTACGTTTAACTTATCAGGCGAGGATTGCTTAACAACATTGTGAAAGTAGTATTGAATTACATACATACATACATAGACTCACGCCTGTTTCCCCGAAGGGGTAGGCAGAGGCATATTAAACGCCCACTTTTCGCCAGTGTTTTGATCCCACGTAATAGGTGGCGAGCCTATTGCCGCTTATTGGGACATTTTGTTTGCCAGAGCATCGTCCGTTGATCGGCAGGTGCACCACTTGCAGGTGAGGTTGGCTTGGGACCCTAAGTTCTTGGTGGGAACCCTATGCATAGTATTGAATTACAGGTCACTTAAACGAAAAGAATTGAATACGTTCTTTCAATATCAATGTATTGTACCTACACGGCTCTTGTTGATGAAACTGTAGCGTATGAGTATATTGCAAAGGACGCTCTCTACCGTAAAGTAGCGTAAGATAGCCAGATGTGTCCTGTAATACTTAATAAAACAACCAACGGACAACCAGTACACCCAAAATCGAAATAATAATTTGTGGATGACACGTCGTCTCGTGTGAAGAACCAGCGCACAACACTCGCACAGCATACAATTCTAAACTGCGTAGAAGAAGTCACTAAAACGGCTTAAACCGCTATGGTCTTAATAATAAGGCCGTTAATATCTAAAGGAATTCACATTTACTTGATGGAGATAGGTTGAGGCCATAGATTTCCACTTACTTCGAATCTATGAAGTTTCACTTGCGTCGTTCACTCTTATCAATCTATTTGCATTCTCGTCGGCTTAGCGACTTTCAATGTTAGATTTGATATGTATAGATTTACTTTCTGTACTCGACTTGGTAACTATGTACTGCCAACATAAGCTGATATTTCGTTGTACGTCAGCCGTATGAAATAATATGCCAACTTATAATCTGATGTTTTTTCTAGACAGACTCTTTATCTAGACGAAAGGTAGCGCTTACAGCGATATTGTATTGTCATTCGCAATAGATCTGTAAAGTAAAACTACGACTACATAGGCCTTTACCTGGATTGGAAACCGTTTTTGTAGCATTAATATCAGAACGCACGGCAGGTGCTTCGGGGAGGGCACGTAATGCTTTTGGTCCCGAATCTTGCCTCAGGGCACGAATTATTAGACCATGTTGGAGGACTTCGGACGCACTATAAGCTCTGACACCACTCGTAAGGATAAGAAAGAAAGCTAGACGAAAGTAGGTAATTCTATCGACTTATTATGTTTTCATTCCAACGTGGTATGCATTATGGTATTTGAGATTTGAAGGAAAGTTAAACGTGAAAACGAGGCATTTGTATCAAAACAGTGCTAATAATACTTTAAATGAAGTATAAGTAGATATTTAAGAATACGTACAACGTAAAAATAACCATTTAATAAACAATGCATCTTTTCTGAATGCCTTTGAAATCATACAAAATTCTAAGAAACAGAATTTCCTCGCCAACCTTTCATGCATACAACTTGTACATAATAAGAAAGGCTAATATAAAAGAAAACCCTAGAAGTGCAAAATTACTCTTACAATTATTGTAGTTCAACAAGTTATATTTACCATTCTCCAAAGTTTGCTGAGTTCATAGCGGGCACACAATGGCAAACTCGGTCACCTTCAATCATTATAATTTTATTATCATGAACCACGTTCTACGATGCATCCTTTTATACATTATGAATTGCATAAAGGATAATATTTGTATTCAAATTCATAGTAATTATTTCAGTAGATAAACGATTAGTCATGATTGTAAGCTAAATCCTAACCGGTCGTTCGAATTTGGAATCCTCGTTGAAATGAACATTATTGTTGCGAATAGATAGATATCTTCTCGACACGAGAAGGATTTGGCCCAGCATGCACCACGATGGCCAAATGCATGTTATCAGACATTTTGAAAACCAGCAGAGACATTATTTAAACACTATCATAATTAAGTATAATTACTTACCTACTTACTTATCCATACCTAATTACTTAGGTAACTACTGCCTCGTTCGTCTCACGGTATAAATGTGCGCGTGGGATTAGGAGGTCTCGGGTTCGATCCCCGGGTCGGGCAAATGTTCTTGGGTTTTTCCGTTACGAAATTCGCAGTAGCAGCACGGAGTCTGGTAATGTGCCCGGTACGGCAATAGGCTCGCCGCCTATTACGTGGGATTAAAAGTAAATCTGACGAAAAGTGGGTGTAGTAATAGGTATACCTCTGCGTACCTCTTCTGGGATATAGGCGTGAGACTATGTATGTATGTAATTATGTATGTACTTAAGTACCTACTTATCATCATCATCACCAGCCTTTAACAGTCCATTGCTGGACTAGGCCTCTCCTTTGAAAGGAGGAATTGGCCTGCTATAGGTACCACGCTGGCCAAACGGGTTGTTATAGGGTTTGTATCAAGTTTTCCTTCTCTTACAGTGCTGTTCTCTGCATAATATGCTCCCTCTGTCGGCTCTTACGACACCCATGGGATATGGGGTGGTGACATTCTGTATTCTTAATCCGTCACCACACGGACAACCCTGCCTAACAACCTTCTTATAGGTACCTACCCAAAAATTGCAGCAAGGAAGAGACTTGATTATTCGGTTCCATTTCATCGAGTCGCGTTGTCGCCGTGGTTTTCGTAACACAGGATGTTAATTTCATTTACTGAAATTCTAGTCTCTTCTGAAGAATAACGACGCCTACCCCAAAAATGAGTAAGATGCCGAAATGTGAACACTGCTATGTGCGTCAAGACCCTTGATATGTGGATGAAACATTTTTGTTTGAACTATTCTTTACTCGAGTTTTGCTTGTTGTTAGGTATCGCAACTAGTGTGTATTCAATCAATTTAATATGTTAGAAACAGGTAAAACAGCCTTCTTCAGCATAACAACACAATAAAATCTATTATCACGGTTGATTCTTTAGACTGGTGATCGAACTTCACTCGCCTGCGAGCTGCGGTATAAACCATTCAACCGCGCACTGAAATCCTTTCGAGGACACCAACCGACCTCAACATTTAAACCAGAGAAATGTCGCAGGACAGAAGCGGTGCAACTTACAAAACGCCAACCGGATTCCACCCAGTTGGTTTCACCGGGTGGCGAAAGCAACTTACGTAACAACACTATCCAATACCAACAGTTCGCATAGTTAAGTCTTATAATGCGATAAATTTTATTCGCTCACGGTCGAATAATCGACTTATACCGTGGTGATAACGAAATATTATTACATGGGCACCAACGATAGTCGATTCCTACATTGTTTTGAATTATTGCTGTAGGCAGCTGAAATGTTTAAAAAGAATTTACACAGGATAACGAGCGAATTATCAAGCACTAACACATACCTACCTGAATACTTTAATCTACTGAATGGTTAAGGCAATGGTTTTATGTAACATGGGTCTTTCCCTAGATACCATATTGAATTGCGCGCTACCTTCCCAAAATTAACCATTGTGTGAAAAGAGACTAAGCGATAAATGGGTAATAGTTTTACGTTTTGCATACACGTACATACATATCGTCACGCCGTTTATCCCCGAAGGGGTAGGCAGAGGTGTATTTCTACACCCACTTTTCGCCAGATATACTTTAGTCCCACGTAATGAGGGGCGAGCCTATTGCCGTACCGGGCACATTTCCAGACTCCGTGCTGCTACTGAGAATTTCGTGACAGAAAAACCCAATAACACTGCCCGACCCAGGAATCGAACCCAGGACCCACAGGATCCCACGCGCAGATTTATGCCGCGAGACCAACGAGGCAGTTGTATAGGGTTTGATGTCGAGTTTTCCGTCTCTACGCAAAGATGGTATTTGCATCGTGTTATCCCTTAGTCGCCTCTTACGACACCCACGAGAAGATGGGGGTGGTGACACTTGTATTCTATGCCGTCAACCACACGGCGTTTACGTTTTGATCTATGATTTTCAAAATTCTAGAGAGAGGGAAATCAAGTAAAGAGAGGTTTCCCTTTTTATAATAAGATTTTTATAATATACTTTAACAATAGACTTCAACATTATTATTTCTACCGCATCTTAGGTTGAACCCTACCTAGAGGAGAGATGATTGTTTCCTAAATAAATTGTATAAATTATTATTTTAGCTTGAAACTGTCTTCTTCTTCGGGTTATACAGGGTGGCGCTACCATAGGGGCACTTTTTGAACAGAGGCATAGCGTACAACATTCTAAAGCCTTGTACCAAAAATCAATTAAATCGGTGCAGTAGTTTAGCCACAATATCGATTTTAAGTTCCGCAATTTTTGCACTTGCTTTGAATTCCACAGAGCTGATACAAAACGGTCAACGACCCTACATTGCGCGCTGCGACTCGCTACGACGCGGGCGCCGACTCGACGCCGCGCGAGGATTCCCGCGTATCTTCGAGGACGCGCGAATGTTTTTTGTCAGGTTCATTTATGCACTTTATTGTAAAAAAAATAAAGTTTATTTTCAAGTGCGTTAATAAAATCCTCTCCACTGCGCTCCGTTTTATCTGCGCTGAGCCTAATTTCGGATGACGTCAAGGCGTCGCGTCGTAGCGAGTCGGGGCGCACAATGAAGGGTCGTTGACCGTTTTGTATCAGCTGTGTGGAATTCAAAGCATGTGCAAAAATTGCTGAACTTAAAATCGATATTGTGGCTAAACTACTGCACCGATTTAATTGATTTTTGGTACAAGGCTTCAGAATGTTGTACGCTATGCCTCTGTTCAAAAAGTGCCCCTATGGTAGCGCCACCCTGTATATCACGCGCCTTTGTTTTAATGACCACGAATGAATTCATTGTATAAAATTGTGTCCAAGGTGCGTCTTAAAATTGGCAACATTGATGACACTCAGGACAATCCGTTTAACCGCCTCACCGTCCAAAGTGCTTGAGGAAAATCATAAGCGGTGAGTTATAATGATTTAAAAGGCATTATGCGCAATATATTAATTACTTATATGCAGTCTTGCTTGTGACCACTAAACTCGACAAATTTACATCAATTGACGCAAAAAATATGCATATTTGAATTTCAATCATATCTACACGTCATGCATTAAATGAAACTTTCAGTTGCCGATTGGAAGTGTTCATTTATGAGACAGCTTAGCGAGCCCTTCTTTATCTAGAAGATATGTATTCAGCTACCTACCTACTTGATAATGATGAGTCCACTGTCAACTGCTGTAATATGCTTAATATCCAATAAGTATATAAATAATACACATGCCATGATGCCAGTGTAGTAAAAATGCTAATACTACACAATATAATGGTTATCAGTAAGTACCTAAGTATTTCGTTTATGAAAGAAGTTATGTCTTAATTATCATGCAGCAAATAGCGACCCACATAGGCCGAAGAAGCGATAAAGGCCACCTTAACTATTGATTAAAAAATGCATACTTACTAATTTAGTAACTTCATTTAAAATATGTATCCGACCACATATCCAACAGTGGTAAGTATAAAACGATTCTCTAGAAAGAGACAATGCGAGGAGTTGGACATGCTATGTCTTTTTGATCTAAGTATGCTTTTCATAATTAAACAGATCTGCACCAACTTATAGGGTGCATATCTTTCGCACTGCTTTGGTCTTTTAATTATTTTACATTCACTAACGGCCCGTCCCAAGATTGGGCTACAAGACATTTTGTATGGAGCTTAGGTCAGATAAGTATGTATCCCTAATAGCTAAATCCGCGGATGGATCAAATATTGGGATGGGACCGGCTGGCCTTAAAAGCACGCTCAATCGGCTCAATCCACGGCTCTGTATAAAGCTACTAAGATTCGTCGGTCATTCAGAATTAGTAGTAGCTCCATCCTTCAATTCGAATAAATACCATGTCCGTAGCAATTGATTTGAAACATAAGTTTCAAAAATTCATTCTGCAGCAAGTGTGTCAATGAAACTACAATTTTACGTGCGGCTTGCAGCCATTATGCTAAAAGTCATGAATAATTCGTTCTGTAACGGCAGACGTTCTACTTGCATGTGTTCCATTTTTTAGGGTTCCGTAGACTCGGACAGAGTGGCAAAGTAACCTTAGAAAGTAACGCTATTTCAGTGATACAAAATGTCCTCGTCTAAAACTAGGTAATAGATATAATCTATGACTTGTAAATAATTATTAATTGTTGCGGGTAACTCATAAAAAAAGAAAAATAAGTGAGAACTTGAAGATTTAACAAATGCTAAAACATATTCATCAGTGTTCTTGTTCAATAGATGAAGCTGGTATAGTAGATTCTTAGGTGCTTCTGAGACTTTTACCCTGGAGCCCTGGGTCTGCTTTCTAGTCCAACCAGATTTGACTTAGGTACTATTAGCTCTTCCGTAGAGCATTGACGGAAGAGCGGACGGCACCTCCGCCATATACCTAAAGGCTAAAGGCATAGATATTACGAATCAAACAATACAACAAATTATCATCGTTTATTTTTTTCTATCACTAATACTCGAACTAGCAGTAAATTAACTGTGTAAATAAAAAAATATCAACTGTGAATTGGTCTGACGTACGATGTGGCTATTGTTCGTTCGTACGGAACCTTCTGCGGCCGCGTCCCTCTCGCATTTCACTGCGTTTTTTAATTTCTCACATGAACTGGAACTTTACGTTTGTTGAACGAGCAATTAGTGATTGATGATTATTTCACACAGGCAACACTTGTTAGCATCGGTAACATGGTTTGTATTACAAGTAGGAGATAACGATATCTAAGTAGGTAATTAAGTATTCTGGCTTTGGCGTTATAAGAAAAGGAAATTAAAAAAGTTGTTGTGTCTATCCTTTCGTATAGTTACTCTTTTGATTGATTATATTTTTATTTCAGAGACTAGTTAATGATTATAAATTTAATCACCATACACAGATTTTTCTCAGTAATTTTTTTATAGATTTTAGTTGTCATTACTATGTCTGCAAAAAGTACCTAACTGACTCTGAGAGGAAAGAATTCACAGGAAGAAAGCAAATTAAGTATAACATACCAATTAAAACATGTGTAAAGTAAATTATTATACGAGGGGAGTTCAATGTATTCTCGGTATCGAGGTGATATACGAATGATAAGGGTAATTTAATTATCTCATTAGTTAATGACACTCTTTGAGGGTATAAATACAAAATTTCGTTTAATTGCCACCATTATTATTCAAGATATCATTGCGAAAAAACAACTATGATGACTGATTCGACAATGATGAAAAAAATCGAGCATCGTGGAGTGATAAAATTCCTCACAAAACAAGGAAAACCTCAAAAAATTATCCATGAAGAAATGGTGGCTGTTTACCAAGATTCTGCGCCTTCATTATCTACAATTCAGAAGTGGTCAAGTGAATTCAAACGGGGTAGAGAGAGCATTGAAGACGACCCCCGCGCTGGTGGGCCAATTTGTGCCGCTACTGAAGAAAACGTCAAATTAGTCGAAAAACTTGTACTTGAAGATGCCCTTGTAAGAATGAAAACATTAGCAAAAATGACTAAGCTATCCGTGGGTACCATTCACACAATCCTTCATGAGCGCCTGAATTTGTCAAAGGTCAGTGCAAGATGGGTGCCGCGAATGCTCACCGCGCTACAGAAACAAGTGCGAGTTGACTGTTGTAAGGAGTTTTTGGACCTCTGTGGTGAAAATCCGCAAAGTATTTTCGATCGGATTGTTACTGGTGATGAAACCTGGGTTCATCACTATGATCCTGAGAGCAAGCAAGAGTCTATGCAGTGGCACAAAAAAGGATCAGACCCGCCGAAGAAGTTCAAAGTCACTCCGTCCGCATGAAAGCTCATGGCCACGGTGTTTTGGGATTCTAAGGGAATCTTGCTAATCGAGTACACAAAAAAAGGTCAAAGTATTACTGCTGCATCATACGCAACCACCCTGCGTAATTTAAAGGAGCCAATTAAAGAAAAAATACGTGGATAATTAACCGCAGGTGTGTTGCTGCTTCACGACAACGCGCCTGTTCACAAGGCGCGCCTTGCCCAGGCTGCTGTGCGGGAGTACGGATTTGAAGAAATCAATCATCCACCCTACAGTCCGGACCTGGCCCCTAGTGATTATTATCTATTCCCTAATCTTAAAAAAGACCTTCGTGGAAAGCATTTTTCGGACGATGAAGAGTTGAAGGGAGCAATAAACGAACATTTTTCGGGCCATGAAGAAAAATATTTTTCAGAGGGAATTGAAAAGTTACTTTCACGAACAAATAAATGTATTGAGATGTTAGGGGAGTATATTGAAAAATAAAATTTATTCAGAATTTTCCGCCTTTTCCTTCATACCTATACCGAGAATACATTGAACTCCCCTCGTATGGAAAGCGTCATTATCACTATTTAGGAGCATACAAAATTATAGTTCTATTTCAAATAGACAAACTCGAAACCAAGCTGATAACAACTCAAAATTGCAGTTTAAATATGTGGCGGTACCTATATCACATAGATTTATAACCACCATCCATGGGCTTATGTGCATCGTTATAACTGCACCCACGGGAACTCATAGGGCGAGCCGTAGAGCAACGAACTCGATGTAAATCTGACATGTTAGCTCAATTTTCCTGTTAATGTTAAACAAGCTCTTATTTTCAATACCATAGGCCCAATCGGGGCAAGTTGAACATAACATCATCCAAACATCCAAACGGAGGCTACAGAAGACCCTAATATTAACAAATTATACATGAGCAAAAGTGATGGTAATAGCAACCAATGGTTTATGTACTGGTGTAAAAACTATCTAAATAAATAAATAAATGTTTTATTGCAAAGTTCGTTGCATCGATACCTACCGTTCAGCAAGTAGTTTTGCTTAAAACACTATCGTATCAATTTTCGCGTTTGTTACAGTGATAGGATTAAAGTTCAATACATATCTATTCAAAATTTGTATACAGTAGGTAACATATCTAATAGAAGTTATTTAAAATGTCAATAGTTCAAGTCGATCTATCAAATTGGTATGTGTCTATTTATTTACAATGCAAATGTTATCCATCATTCAATAGACAAAATAAACAGTTTGTATGGATAATTGGATAGGGGATTGCGTAGTGCGAATTTGAACCGATTCATTTTTTAAGAGCCGTAGTTTTAGGTTTTTTATTTTACTTAATGAATGAAGGCTCGGCCTACTGTACAATTCTTGCCAGAGACAAAAAGCAGAGACCAACGGCTTAAAGTGTCCTCCGAAGCACGATAGCGCACTGTTGTAAATACCTCACCCCACAACAGGCAGTCATCTATATAAGTGCGTCAACCCTAATACGGTAGAAACACAATAATTATTAGGTTTGCTTCGATATAATCATCCAAGGGTGGTCAATAGATATAGCAGCTGGTGGCTGGCTGGTTCTAATATTCTAAATCGCTGAAAAGTCTTATGAAAATTATTTTCTACTAAAACTGAAAGCATAAAATAGTGTCTATCGGATTAAGCAAAGATAACATTCTGACCTATAGCATCATGCTAACGACAGTATCATTAGTATCATTACAATATAACATATTTTAAAACAATATTTAACTCCTTATCTAAGTAACAAGCAGACGTTTAAAAAAATGTGTACCTATGAAGATTAATTCTTAGAATAAGAAGGAAAAACCCATGTACCGATTCCATAACAACTAACAACTTCGACTACCTACTAGTCACGCTTATAACCTTCATGCTGTATGAAAATATCAAAGAGTACCTAAATATGGTATTTAAAAAAATAAGATTGCTGCAACTTAAAGAAAGAAAGTACTTTTACTAACGATTGCAACAAAAATAAAGAAAGTACTTTTTTAAAAGGTCACTTCTAATGTTGATGCATTGTCATTGTAAACAATTGTGTGTAATTCTCGGAGAGGACTGTCACACCGGACCTCGCCGGGTGTTGAGTTCTATTCTCAGTAGTTTTACGATTTTAATTTTTTTGTAAGTACATAAGTATTTAATTTCGTTGTTCGAAACAGTTCAAGTAGCACAAAAACGCAGCCTAACGCAAACGATACCACACAAACAGTATAAAAATAGAGAAAGTAAGTATTTCTACTTAAGAAATGCGAATAAAACGAAAGCGAAATTGCATAGCGATGTCAATGGCAATTAATTAAACACAAGGTTATGTCGGTGGGTCGGTAAGGTAGTCGCTATCAGGGACACGTTATCTGAGGTCGCACTCCGATTGATACAATGCACTTACGTAATGCCGACGGAGAGATTTACAAGCAATTTTACCTAACAAACATATTTATGTGATGTGTGCACTGCACTCGCGCGTTAGTGAGTGTGGTGCCGTTATGTTTTCGAGTTTATGAATAGAGAATACGTCGATTTCTTTGCCAATGCCAAGGACTATCCTGGTTGTAGTCCTTGGCCAATACCTACCTAGTAGTTGACAATTCAAGATTCTTCTAGAATTTACAACCAGCTTTATCATCAGAAGTCACCACCGATAATTTAGCAGATGACGAGTTTTATTTCTTATTTTCTTTTAGGTATGCCTCAAAACATGTATTGCAGGTGGTTTTTTTCTTATGGATTTACGGATACGGACGAATATACGGACTGACAAAAGTCTGACCGAAGTGGGCAGGTACATCTTTAACTCAGAATAAGTGCCAAATAGGTACAATTGCCTAAATAGACCATTGTGGATAGACCAATCACTGCAGAATGATAACGCGCTCAAAGAATAATCAACCCCAAATATAGCACGTGACAGTGCAGACGTCTATAAATAGCAAGTTTAACCTCTGACGCAGCGAGCAGTCGACCTAGGCTCTGAAGTACACTCGTACCTAAAGCAATTGTATGCGCTTATCACAATTTATCATAGTCCATTGAGCGCGTACACAAATGTGAGATATAGCAATCCTATAACCATTATTTATCTTGACTGTAAATCTGCTGGGTGTGTAAATATTCACAAGTTTTGCCATCTTATTGCCATTTTATGATTGCCTCTTGCCTCTTAAATAAGGTTTGGACTTCTCATTAGCGAACCTGGAAGTCAAGTTCTAAGGCGTGTTAGCCGGATTCCAGAAAAGCCTACAGCCAATATTTTATGAGGAAACCTCGAATGGAAATTATAAGGAAAGAAAACCGGTAAGCAACGGCTTTTTGCAGTCAAATCGTGTACTAAAAATAGATGCAAGGCGTATTTTTTCCTCAAGTTACTTACTTGAGAATTATCGCAAGCGATTCGGAGGATGGTCTGCGGTTTTATCGTTTGACTGGACGATTTCTGTGTATTGACAAACCATAACAACATAGTGACCGAGTTCTGAAAATACCCGCGGATCTTTGACATTGAAAGATAAAACCCTGATATCGGATATCAAAGTATCTCTATCAAATATTAATTAAAACAAACCTAAAGCTGGCATACTTAGGAACGTGGGCTGTTCAAATAAATACAGGATTCGTGAACATACATTGATCTTCTTCATACATAAAGAACCGAATTAGCCGTGTCCCTCGGCCCCCAATCACATTTGACGTTTTTGACAGATGTCAAAATCATTTTTTTGGCGCTGGTCTGCGCAAGGAGCAATGATCTGCGTATCTGGCTTCTGTTTACGACACTCAATGAGTTAGTCAAGAAAACGACGACAGAACGTCTCTATAAAATCTAAATGAAATTACAAAGATGGTTTTCAATTTGTCGGCGCGAAATTGGCAAATTTCTGCGGCTACCCGCTTAGTTATCATTATCACACCTTAAGTCAGCTGTTAGATTGTATTAGCTTCCTCATTACCCATTAGTCGTAATTGCACTTTTAATTAAGATACTTAAACTACCAAAATGGTATTTAACGTTAGGTTAGGCATAGCTATTTAGACCTAGCCTGCGAAGTAATTTCATTTAGTGTAGGTAGGTGGTGTTTGATTTTTAATTTGCTTAATATAAATATCTACTTATTGAATATAAACACAAATACTTACCTTAAAATAAATTAAGTAGGTACTTACTATACTTACACACATTAAGTAATAAAAAATACAATACCTACGCCGAAATACCTAATTATTTTATTATAATGTCCACAATATTACCATAATTAGAAACAAAGTTACCCAATTCAATTTTAATTTAAATTTCGCTTTTATCGTTTCTAAAATCGTATTTTTATTACCTTTCAAATCATCAGTTCACTTTAGTGAAGGCACATACAGCGATTCAAATAGGTAGGTATATGCTCAATAAATTAACAATCTTTTGGTAATATTTCTTAACGGCATTATTAAAATGCATGAATTTCGAAAGTATATTTTATATGGTCTATGTTTATTTATGGTCAGTGTCAATAACCGTACGGTGTAGTTTGTGTAAAATGTGCCGCTAGACGGCGCTAATGAAGAATGACAATTGTTTCAGCTCGACTCTCTCAATTCATGATGCGACTACGATGCTCAGTGTTGCCAGGTTATAGCCATGTCTACCTTTGTCTTGAGGTAGATATGTGTTCTCTTTTTTCAATGGCGGTAATACATTTTTATATGTCCAATCAGTTAATTTCATTTAAAACCTATGGGAAACCAAACTAAATAGAGAGAGAAAATCATACCTACCAACATGTCCACATAACAATCAATGTCTAACATTCGTAACTTGCATTAACAGGTACTAAGTATACTAAAATTTTATCTGCCATCTTATGCAGGATATACCGGTCGGGCTTATCCTGGCCAGACCGATGTGTCTTATTACTAAAACGGGTGCATTATCTATTCAAAACACTCACGCAATATTCGTTATGTGTCTTCTAAAGTTGGAAAATTAGCATCGATAATTGCCACATTATCGCTCACATTGGTACGGGGACTTTTTTTAGTTGACATAGCAACACCGTTGCTTGCCGGTGAGAGGAATGCAATCTACATACATGACGAGTGCCGTGCCCGCACTGCCTTTCACATGCGAATGTTGCGTTTTGCGTGCATCCCGTTCAGTCAATTTCAGTGCTTGCTCCCAATAAAAACTGTCTGTCCATAATAATTAAAGAATGACTCCAAGAAAACTGTCCTGGTAGATGCTGGTAGCGACGATTTTATTTTAGTGGAAATTGCTTCCAAAATAAAAACTGTCACAGTTATGATTGTGTCTCTGTAGTTATCGAATAAACCGTTACACTTACCATAAAAGTAGGTGGATAGATAGTTAGGTAGATACATGGTAGATACTTACTAAAACATACTGACTGAAACCTTACCTTACCATAAGGCTACCCTTTTAAGTGAGCGACTATACTTAGATGCGGATCTCTCTCATTTAATTATTTTAAAAGTTACTGCTACCACTTCGCAGAAGTTGTATGAAATGGCTTCAGCTTTAAAAATAGAACATAAAAAATTAAACTAAAGACATTAAACACATAAGTTTCTAGTAAGTGGGTACTATATAACCAGCCATAGCTTATCTGTTCAAAACGCATACATTACAGGTATTTACAACGTGCAAATAAGATCTCGACGTTGATACATGATCATAACATCTTTCAATAAAAGCTGTATAGATTTAGAGGATAACAAGAATGCGTGTTATTGGACTTGAACCATAGGTACGTAAGTGAGGCACGAAGCATTCTGAAACAATGTCACATGTATACACTTGTGTCAATATCTTGTTTTTGAAATGATACCATTGGATACAGAACGATCGTGAGTGACGTAACTTTCTGTGCCACGTATTTACGCAATGTGCCCATTGTTTCGTTCGCAAACATGTTGTATGTTAACTACAATCTTGTTAATCTTTGAATTATTGTGGGATCATTTAGAATTTGCGACAACGCCGAGAATGTGATGAGAAACCAATAACGTGCATAGTCGAGTTTTGCAATCAGATAAATCGATTACTACAGACTCGACTACGTTCTCATGACACGAGAACGTCTCTATGTAAATGTTAGAAGTTTTGTTCTTTATTTAACATGTGATAGTTTAGTTAATTTTATAACGTTATCAATCCACTTGAGTAACTATTACTTTACAAATGTTATTTCTAAATTATATGTTATCCTTATATCTTAACTTCACGTACCTAACTCAAGTAGATAACAATGTCGCCGAAATGAAAGTTATTTTTAATGAAGTAAGCAATAATATGTACTTACCTATATTAAAAATCGCAAACACAACACTATGCCTCACAAAAAAAATTACTTTCTTTCCTTTCCTCATTCAACTGCTTTATGAAGTCACATAATAAAACTCTCATAGTTGAAATCACTGTGAGAACGAGGGCTAATATAGCATAGCCGAAGACTGAGATTCGACATCACATTATAATAGACGAATCCGTTCTCAGGATACAATAAAGAATAAAACTAATGGAGCTACGTCAATAAACAAAGAGAACAAAAGGGTAAAAATATACTAACGCCTAACAGGTAAACGTCATTTAGGTACCTACACTATAATTATTATGATAGCATTTTAGTATTAGCCAAAGCCAAAGTCTTTCAGCGCCCACACATTTTAGTTCCACTCTTTATACAATACACAATAGTATCAGAAATAGTATTTTGACGCATGGATGTTGCCCATTTTCCTATAGATCATACTTTATTCTCAAATGAATGAAAAGCAAAACAGTTTATATTCCTCTGTGCTTCCTTCATACGTAATTCAAAATTTTCTTTTTTGTTCCAGCACTTCGTGGAACTAAATTTCCAAGTAGTTAAATAGTTGACAAACTAGCAGTCTGGCTTTCCTGTCGCGTAAGACACACATACATAGGACATTGTGTACGCACAGCCCCTATCAAATATGTACCTACATAAAGTACTGCAAGGCCGTTCGGCAAATTGCATCGAGTACTACACGTTAGCCTAGATAGCTTATATCATGTTCTAGAATTCAGGACACGTGGTTGTGTTAGTCGATTATTCATAATTGTCATGCGTATATCGGGTTGCTTAGTATTTCTTGTTGGCAACACTGGGCGTATCCTTTTATAGTTTAGGGCTGTCCGTAACGAATAAAACTTACGCCAAAGCAAGCAAAATAAATATTGACTTTATACCAAATGGTGTCACGGTGTCGTTACATAAAAGAAAACCGACAAAGCTCATAACAAAATAAAAAGGAACCTAGTTACCTACGGCTGTCTTACTTACGGCTGGTACTTTTAATTTTACGTAAAGAAGGGCAGTCGTTCGAGATTCCAGTCAAGTTTCGCCGAATACCGTGGTATTTTTTTGTTCGAAGCCCTAGATCGGAACAGTTATAAAAGGTCACCTACATCGTGCTAATCGATAACTATTAACTTTGCAGGTTATAGAATGACATTTTATAAAAAAATAGAACACGACGTCTAATATAGTAACGGCTTTTCAAACAACCTTTTGAAAATCGATGGATGTCGTAGTGGTTTAAGTGAACGCAATGTTATTAATCATTGCGAAATGACGACCGGTTGGCGCAGCGGGAGTGTAAGCGACTGCTACGCCGATGGTCGCGGGTTCGATTCCCGCTCAAGTCAAACATTTGTGTGCATGAACATGGATGTTTGTCTTGGTCTGGGTGTTTCTATGTATAATATGTATGTATTTACAAAAAAAAAAAAGTATATAACTATGTATGTTTATCCATTATCTAGTACACATAACACAAGCTCTGCTTAGCTTGGGACTAGATGGGATTATTATTATTATATTATATTATTATATTGCGAATACGATTTAGACAGGCACACACATAAATATTCACTAAGGGTTCAATGTACTAAGTAATTAATAGTAGAACGTCTAGCAAATACCTTACTTACTTTTACATACTATAAATAATAACTTACCAATAATAAAAAAGTACCTAACTGATGTTTTATTTTTATAGGTAGTTTTTATCCTACTTTCGCCAGGAAGCTAAGCAGGTACAACTCAAAGGTATTAATTTTTACCGTATCTCCATATTGTTATCGTAATTTCCGAACATCAAAGCCGGTAATCCACTGCCATCTGTTCTTTTAATTAAGCTGGGTTATTGTAGCAACTCATGGAGAGTACGATCACTCTGAGCAATGAGGACTTACAGCCGGAAAGGAAATTCAATTAACATTATAACTGGGCCGCGCGCGCCACTCTCCGACAATACCAACTTATAGATAATAGACATGTAGGGTTACCATAATAATAAAATATTATGGACATGAGATTTGATTTTTTTAAATCATTTTACTTACGATGTTTCAGTACAAACAGTAGTCACATTAGTCACACAATATAGGCTAGGCATACTGTATTGTTTATCCATGCAATAATTGAATGACAAAAAAGAAATAATGAACATTTCTTTTATTCCAAAAACAAATAAACAGATAGGTATAAAATATACTGAAAAAAAAAACAGTTCACATAATTAGGTGTCAAATAAAATCGATAATTCGATATTTTTCATGTTTTTAATAAAGTTTTCCTCCTATAGGTAGGTATGTAAAATATCGAATTTCTACGGTGAATAAGTTTCACAGCCCTAATCGATTTGGTCCAAGACCGGTAAGTGGTGCCAATAAAATGAAAATAATCGTAAGGTTAAAGGTTAACGCGATAATGCGGATACAGCTTTGATAGTTTGCTCGTTTCCCACCTTAATGGCTACTTACATATTAAGATATTGTTAGGAATGCGATATTGCGGTAAAGGCCGTTATTCCACTTACGTGTATGTTTAAATAATCATTTAATGGACTATAGTTCGACTTCTAGTCAGTAAAAACACTGAATACACGAAGTTCTTTTAATAAAACACGGATTGTGCTGGACTGGGTTTTATCTAGTGGGCGGGAACCGGCACTCATTGGCCGACCTATTGTTTATACTTAGTAGGTATATTAAATCGATAATCGATTATTGATCTGTCAATGCCACTGATAATTCTGCTGTTCCTACTCTACTACTACGTAAGTTACATGACATGTTGCTAGACGCAATTTTTGCTATTCACCAGCTGCAACATCCCTTTTCATGATTTGAATGAGTTCTAAAAACGTAAGCACGCAAATAATGTTCTTGGAAAAGGTCGACTATTTTAATTCAATCCGTTCTAAGCGACTGCAACCAAAACGAATTTAATCGAAAGGTAGGTATTTTATATGAAAACAATTTTCTTCAACTACAAGCGTGAATGGCACGTTTTTATGCGGCATTTCTAAGAAATACCTAGTTGTCGTGAAATAGTTTCAACTGGCAACCCTAAAGAATATCAATAGAGAATGACGCATACCCGGACACCGGACGTATGTGACTTTTTTGGAAGAAGGATACTTGCCTATGACGTTATAATGGAAAAGTCAACGTACAACTAGCTAACTGTAAAAGTAATTATTAAGTAATTGTGCAATGCGTAGCATGTAGGTAATAGAAAAATTTATTGGCCAACAAAAACGCTTAGAATAATTCTATTATAAAGAAATCATTAATCGTGTCAAGAAAAAGATAAAATAATAGCAAAAATTAAATAAGTTAATCAGTTTACTTCGGAGAATTCGAATAACGAACGTTAACTGTGGTAAACATCTATTTAAACGCTTAATGCATTCTAATAATTATTTGCCGAAGTATATACCTACTTGTATCATTTTGAAGCATTCGCTCATAGCATAAATTGTAACTTAACAGCTAGTTAACAATAATACGTACATAAATGTCCCGAAATGGACTCTGATGATGGATATTGGATGATTCTTTCTGACTAGCCTTTATTATAATGTACCTACTAATTTGGTCAATCCAAGGCAACTAGGTAACCTTAGTACCTACTTGATTCATACAACAATCAATTACCCACTTAGATAATGACATCGCTTTTATAATAACCCAGAAATAGGTTACACAAGCGAAGGAGTTGTATTTTAAACCTACATCATCATATTATGCTCCTTAATAAAAAACAGCGCAGATCTCACTGAGCGAACTACTGTTATTTAGAGTACCTGTAGGTAGTTACATAAGTTACGCACTTCCATTAGTATGTAGTGAGCAAATAACAGTTTCCATTTGAGAAATAAAAAAGGCTAAATATTGTTAACTAGTTTAGCTGTCCATCATAATGAACAAACAAGTTAATATTAATAAAAAAGCACCTGCGGAGCCGGGCCCCTTAGTTCAACGCACCAGGTCGTCGCACCACGCTATACCGTACGCCGCGCGCCATAAGAAATGTACGCCCCGCCAACCTGACCAAACTTGGAAGCACGCACGCACGCAACAAATCACAGCATGCAAATCATCTCCGCAACGCGGCCGGGTTGTCGACCATTAACAGCCAACTGACGTCATCGCATAGCAGAGAAAACAAGTTACAGAAGAGCAGGTCCCTGTTCTAGCCGAGGTCCGACCTTTCCAAAAACTCACGAATTTTGAATCATCATTGTAAAGACAATGACATAATTGTTGTTTTATCAAGGTAAGTATTGTTTGTTTTCATTTGAAAGGCATTATTGTTTAATTAGCCGCCTGTGAGTATATACTTCTCATTGAAATCAAGTTTTTATAATTTGAATGACCACTGTAAAAGTCAATTCATACTTGTAATAGGTACTTACGATAATCTTTATAGAAAATATGCTAATTACCATAACAAATATAGTTTAAGTTTGTATTTGATATGGTGTCTTTAAATGCCGAAAATATTAGCTCATAAATTAATGTTGAATACGTTCTTGAATTGCTCTTACATTGCGATGTGTCTTAAATTAAGCCAGCTAAACGTACTGTGTAATATCCGGTACCTAGTAATTAAAATCTTTTGCCTACTCCTATTGGAATAGCACCCTAAAATACCTATTTATCCGGGTACCCTTAAAATATTAAAACACAATATCTTAAAATATTACTGGCATTTTCATATCGGCACTGTCAGATTCAAATTCACAACAAATCGTCAAAGCAACGGGGTGCCTAGGGAAAAGTAGGACTGCAAAAACGTGAATCGATTTGACAAACGTAACAGCTGTTAGCTCTTTTGTACCTATGTAATTTCTATGATTTCCATCAACAACAACATAAAAACTGTTTTCCATGTGGATGAAGCCATCGACAGAAGCCAACACAATTGATTATAAAAAAAATATTCACCGTTTACTATCATAAGTTCATAACTAAAAAAGTTTAGTTACGGTTGCAGTCATGGGTATTTTGTACCTGGCAATACCCATAAATCATTTGTGTGCTGCCCAATGCCTATAAATATATAATCCTTACATTGATTGGACGATTATTGTCTTTTGATGATCACGAATTAATGGATGTTATTAATTCGGTCTACGTAGGGGACAGGACTCGGGTGATGTGTGTTGAATTTAAATATCGTATGTATGTAGATTGGGTGACAGTGGCTGTCGAGTTAATGAACTAAGTGCTTTTAGTTTTTAATGCATGTGTACCATCATGTTGTCTAAAGAAACGTATAGAAAATTACTTATTAGTGAAATATAAGTAAATATTTAAAGACTTTCCTCGCTATAACAGTAATGCCAAAAATGGTGCCATCGTAGTGTCAAAAACTGCATACACCGATGCGCATGTAATATTCTAAACGTAGGCATTTCTTTTATTGCTACCAACGTATACTATAACAAGGGTTACTTTCCATACTATAATATTATCTATCATATTATCTAGTATTTTAGCAGTTTGAAAATTCTATAATTCATTAGTCTATACTTCCATACTAAACTACTACCTTACTTCAAACCTAACTTCAATATTGGAATCAAACATGCACACCTACTACCTACCCATTGGGTAGCGACATACGAACTAAAATGAACTAAAAGTTCCACCTGTTGCATAGGCAACGATTTAGGACAATAAGGTCATCAGCAAACAAACATTTATCAATTTTCGTAAACAAGTATAACTGCACGCCTCCAGCATTATTTTTAAGATAGAGAGTACCTACCTGTCGATATCATCAAACCTATTTATATTTTCCAACAAGACTTAATGCGCTGATAACAACATTAACCTACAATAAATGCAAATAATAATCGTACTATTGACGCGAAGGATATCGAATCGTTCCTATCACAGACATGTAGAAGTTGTATTAGAAAGTCCACTGATTAGATCACTTCTCATTGATTAGCATATATGAATAAAGTTCTGCGATCATTGCCCAATTTATCGATGCGACGACGGTAGGTAAATATTTATCCCTGACGTCACAGGGTGCATACTAAACAAATATTGCAGATAAGCCAACTTCGCCGAAATAATTAAAACAAATTCGCCCAATTACATCAAGTAATGTTAATTACGAACTGATTTCCAGCCAAAGCTTGCAACTACCTGTACTTACTTTTCTACATTAGGTGCGTAGTTATACAGAACGCAAGCGGCTCTTAGTTAAATCCATATTAAGCTATAGTTTAGAAATCCTAATGTGACTTTCCACGGGGGTTTTCTTCGCGTCATTAAACAAGAATAAGGTGTCGTAGATAAGAGAGCCAAAGTTTTAATCGGTATGCAATAACAAGAGTTGTTTGATTTATGATGTGAAGAGAATGTTGCTTTAATTATGATTGTATGTTATGTGGAACAATTGCGCCGTGATTCAGCCACAGTTTATCAACAGTTAACGAAAGTTACCGTATGCCTTGCTTACCTTATTCTGGCATTCATTTCTACTGTTTCTCTTGCCTATATCAGGGTTGTCACCTTTAGAAAGTAGGTACCCTTATTGACACCCATGATTATTCCTCAGGACTGGTTGTTAGTAAATATGTAAAGCAAGTTACTATACCAGTTTGTTATCAATGTTATCGGTACGAACTTTCATTCGAGTTTAGCACTTTTATCACAATGTGAACGAGTATTCATTATTGCCATATGTAGCGGCATTTTACCACGGTTATTGTATTCTTGACACACTCTTAAAGGTTTCATTGTGAATGGAATCGCGTTCTTCAGTTGGCCGAGTGTATATCATTGAACAATTTCTCCCAACATCAATCAGGTCGATCGCTAATTAAATCAAGTCATCACCTTCGAGCGATAACAGATATCATGCAAGGTCAACTCACCGGGTCAATGTCCGCCTCCCAGACGTCCTTCAGATCGTTAGAGATGTCGAAGTAACCCTCCATGTCGGGGCCGGTGTACTATACGGCCTCCGACAACAAACACAGTGAACTTTCCCGAGAAAAACCTCACAAAACACAGCAAACTGTCACTCTCTTAGTAACTGTTATGTACCGAGCGCGCGGAACTCGGCAACAATGTAAACTGCACTAACTTAAAAACAGTCAGACGATGCAAATATCACAGAGCACTGTGCATCATCACAAGTTTACGTTCCACTATTGACGCCCATTTGTTTTTGCAATAAAATATGATTTGTTTTTTTTTTATGAAGTTTCACTGCACGCGAGGAATGTTATGGTACCGCGGAGCGCGAGAACAGAGACACACTCGCGGCGAGGTTCGGCCGGCGAATGCGAGAGCGGCGGCTATCGGCCCCCCTTTCCCCCCACCCGTCGTGACCGCCCCTCTCTGATACGAACCTCTCATTCATAACGTGATAGGGGGTAAAAACGTCACATGCCGTTAGGGGGCGGCCCACGCGACAATACGCCGGTAATTATGTGGGTACTTATCATTATCACACTCAATGAAGTACAACTACAACTCGGCCGAGATGAAGCTGTGGGAATTCACAGCGTAACACCGCGCACCGCCGCAATAACAAACAATCAACGTTCGTATGTTTATTAAATAAATTCGTACCAACACACGTGTATTGTGTATAAATAACTTTATTCATTATTATGTTATTGTAATAATTGTTGCATTTCAATCTCACTTTGCATTTCATTTTTTTTATAGATACATTTGATCTTAGAAATAATAGTGAATATCTTTTAACGAGTATAACAAACTATAACGAAACGAATTACTTAATGCATTACGTTTATTTAATTTCAATTTACGATCGCTTTTTATAGTCTATCTGCAGCGGCAAAACTTCTGGGTAGTTCTTGGGTTCGGCCGTTGTCTGAACAATAGGTAATACTTTTAAGTGCAGTCTCTATAGGTACATAGCAGGAGGAGGAATTATTTTGAATCAATCCTGAACAAGATGCTGGGCCTTTTCCAGTTTCGACACTAGAAAAACTAACAGCTGAGATATGATCAACTTTAGATACTGAAAACTCCAAAAAATGTGGAACGCTTCACGATTTTGCGTGTCATACTTGCGCAGGGGCCATGCTAATCTTCTCTTTATCGTTCCAATATCTACGGAAACAACAAAGACCAGCGTATCTACTTAGGCTTTGAGCAAAATGTTTTTATTCGAAATCGCATGGTGTCATGAAATGCTTTGTGCACATAACAGTTATTTGATTGACAACCATTTTGCCAAGATAAATTGATTCGTATCTTCTGATTTTATTTGATGGCGAAGTTCAAAACCTCGAAGCACCAAAGTTAATTTCTCACTGTGAGATTGAAGAAAACGCTGGACCACATAGCGACAGAATGCGATTGTTTACGCGGGAATCTGGAATGCGATGCCGACGGCGTCCGCTAAGATACGATCATGTTTGAGGAGTTTCCCTAATTTTTTTGACCCATCATACAAAAAAATGATGATGCAAATCTCTACTAGCCTCCGACAGTAGAGTTAGCCACACGCTTTCACGGAAAAGAAGCAAGTTCATAACTTCTTCTGATCGCCAGAAAACAACTCAAGCTTGTTTGTCAGCAATACTATTGAGCTTATTCATAAAATTTGAATTGGATAGATAATGTATTGGGCACGGACATAAAAGCTGACCCCCAGTACCCAACTTAAAAATGTTTGCCAATCAATGCAGGAAAATCCCTACGTGATAGAATATCAAAAGCGATCGTACTCACCGGGAATACCACAGATATCGAGATAAGTAGATAACGATAACCTACCATACGTGCCTAATTGGTGCCATCTGTCTTACATGTTTTGCTTAACAATCATTTCTAGAATAATCCATGTCTGTGTTATATTAGTATAATGTATGAAAATTTGCGAACGGTGTATACGTATTAATTAGACCAGTGTTTCCCAAATAGTGACCCCAAGAGCTATTGCCAGTTGTCTCAACAGTCTCAACAAACGGAATATGACAAATTGGGTAATTTTGTATTTAAGCGTCATATAGCATACCTACCGAGTAGGTAATTAAAAACCTTGTTAATGTGGCAGTTCTAAAAAAATTACACGCGAATCCAGATAAAAGGTACTCAACACCGAGCTCTTTCAGAAAATGGATTGGAACACCACTGAAATGTTTAGAAGAGCTTCGAGCTGTGAGGACAGAAGGTCAATAAACCTTTAGGAGATATTCAAGTTTCAATATCAATACCTAAATACACATCTTCTTAATATATAAAATCCTTGCGTTACTGACTGACTGACAGACACGCTACAGCCGAAACTATTGGGCGCAGGAAGCTGAAATTTGGCATGTGTGTTTCTTGGGGACCGTAGGGGTGCACTAAGAAGGCATTACCCGAAATTCCCACGGGATCGGCCAAAATGGGTAAATTTAAAAAAAATGCAGGCGTAGCTGCTGGCGTCCTCTAGTGTTATCTATTTATTTTGGATAAGTATCTGTAGTCAATTCGTAACGATGATGGAATTCTAAATAGTATAAACATAATTATATATTTATGAATATTAACAAAAATATAAAAGTAACTGTTCACTTAATACTACATTCAGATCATAACACCAACGACCCTGCTACAAAACGCAAATTAGGTAATTACTAAAATTAGATGCCGTAAATGAAATTCGATAGACCCACTTCGATAAAGTACTCTTTTCGCTAATTTAGCTTCAACGTCAGCTTTTAAATATAATAAATAAATCATATTTATTAAGAAAAACATATAAACATAATTTACTTCTTGAAATCGTATTTCATATATCTTTTGTCGTTTTATAGCCTGATCGAAATTTGTTATTTAAGGGCTAAGATGCAAAGAATCTTTAATACATAAAATAGTAAAGAATTGTACAAATACGCGAGTTTATAAATTAAAAGTCCTGTACATTTCATTATGTACATTCATTTCCAAAATCAACGATTTCAAAAGCTTGTATCGAACGTAATTGATTTGCAAATACAAGTTTCCTTGACACCTTTATGGAGCCGTAATTTATAAAAACAATACAATTATTTAGTCTATTTCGTGTAGTACTGTACTGGTACTGTTCCATATAAGGACTCATCAATATTTATCCACTTAAAAGAGTCGCTGCACTGCAGACAATTTCAATAAAATCTCCTTTCCTTATTAAACATTGGCACAAACTTTCACGCCAACGTCACATTGCATGCAGACAAGATGGTAATTACAATAAAACATAATTTACAGTTTTAAGGACAGTAAAAACCTAGGCGTCATAACAATAACGGCCGGTTCCAATATTCCAATAGAACTTATCTCAAATATGTGTCTTTGTCTAAAATATGTAGGAGGAAGGGGAAGACCTAGACGGACGTTCTCTGACCAGATTGGAGACATCCTAAAAAAAGGACAGGTCAGAAGTACCTTTAACCGAAGTGCATGCATGAGAAATTTGATGGGAGTGAATGAAGCAAAAGAGATATGTCAGGATCGTTGCAAATGGCGTTCCGCAGTCTCTGCCTACCCCTCCGGGAAACTGGCGTGAGTCTATGTATGTATGTATGTATCTTTAGTGGCCAAATTCATAGATAGATCAAATATTGAAACCGGCCGTAAAACTATTACTACTATCTATTATCTCTTTCACTGTCCTTCAACGTTTTAAGTATAACTAAAATTTAGTTTACTTGTGTCCGTTTCTTTTAGGCGGTACGGTGAATAGCGAGGGGACATGCATCAACAGAGCTGATATGCCCCCGTGGAGAATGCACACGCGGGGTACATTGCACTTCACTAGGTAGTCACTGAACTGCAACAAAAAGAATACATTAAAATATTTACATCGCAAAACAAAGTTTAGTTGGAAATCCAAGGTAAAGGTTGGGCACTGGAAAAAAAAGGCTCTGGGACTGTATCACTTAGAAAAAACATCCTTTACAGAGTTTACAGCGTCTCGTAGCACACTGCTGGGTCTCTCCTATAGGCTTCACAGTAGCACTGTGAATCGATAGGTGGATTTGACCTACAACACCATGCTGGCCAGAGGGGTTGGTAAAGGATTTGATGTCGAATTTGCCATCACTGCGTCAAATCTTGCCCAAACTGATTTAATTTCAAATTGATTATAGGTTTATAGTACTGTGAGGTCATGCGGTGACTAAGGCGCTACGATGGCTAAAGGAGTCTATAAACTTTTAAGAATCCTTAAAATAATGTTTTCCAGCGTAATATCTTCTCTTTGTGTAGCATAGGGATCAAAGGTCGATAGCACAAGAGTGATATCTTTGTATATAAATTTAGATCGATAACCACCTTTTATTAGAATAGGATGATGATGAAGTAGATAAGTATTCCCACCAGTGCGACTGATTACTAATTACAAAATATATTGTAATAGGAATGGATAACAAATAAAGCGATGTTTCATTGATGCAATTATTTTCTGATATCTCAATGTGGGCGTACACAATTCCGTGAATTCACAATAGGGAAGTTAAGATATGCTTACTCCCCCATTGTGATTGTAACACATATTCAGGGTTGGTACGTTATAACCATATCTATTACGTATTCAATATAAACTACAAACAGCATTTAGAGAGTACAGACAGTGGTTCAAGAACACATGGGGGTCAGAACAACAAAGTTTGAGAATCGTCTTAGTATATAAAAAAATCTATAAATAGAATCGTAAAAGTTTTCCTTCAATCTAACAACAGTTGAAGAGGCGGTTCATGCGTTTTGATCTTGATAAAGGAAGGGAGTGCCTCCGTGGTCCAGTGGATAGCGTATGCGACTGCTGATCGGAGGTCCCGGGTTCGATTCCCGGGTCCGGCAAAAGTGTTACTGGGTTTTTCCGAATTCTCAGTAGCAGCACGGAGTCTGGTGATGTGCCTAGTAACGGCAATAGGCTCGCCCCCTATTAAGTGGGACTTAAAAATTCATGGCGTAATGTGAGTGTAATACCTATTACTCCTCTTTCTACCCCTTCAGGGATACAGGCGTGAGTCTATAAAAAAAAAAGAATGATCTAAGTACGTGAGGGCAGAGTGGCAAAGACTTCGATATATATGTACTAAAGTACTAGATGTAGCATTCAGAACATTTACTTTGTTCAAATGCTTTGCATGAACATACCGGCAAAGCAATCTAGTGTCACTTTGACTTTCCTGCGGTGTGGGTCCGCTTCGTGTATTGACTGTGTGACGACGATATATCGATAAATTTGAATCAGAACTAGTATCTGTAGTAGCGTTAGTCAATATTTTTAATTATTTATGTAAATAAAAGAGTTAAATGTATCATAATACCACATTAAAATGTATTTCTTTATTTTTATGTGACGTCATTTACGATCATAGACTAACTACTATGCAGAAATACATTGCAAGTGATTGTAGGTAAAATATATGACTAAGACCAGACTTCGTGAAGGTATTGGTTTTAAAAGTTTTTTAGTTTGATTAATGTTATAAGACCAATTTGACGTTGTATAACACTAATTCTGTGTTCTTTTTATTTTTTGGTATATTGATCGTAATAACCGTATTAACGAATATTTCAACACTTCATCATAGTAGGTACACATTTGTAGTTATAGAAAAATACGCAAAAATAATATTGAACCATGAGGCCAAAACAGATCCTGATTTCCATTATCCGACCAATGGACAAAAAACCACAAAATTAATTGTGTTTGGTGGCAATTGAATAGTGAGGTATTAAAATATATTTTTGAGCATTTCTTGCTAAAGTAAATTTATCTGTAATTTAAAATAATTTTTTAGGCAGGACTTCAACCCGCGACCACGTCGATACCGTACCGACTAAGCTACGGCCACTTCGTCATAGATTTTTTTTTAATAGTTGGTTTCCTTATGGTAGCACATAGTGCCATCTGCCACATGTGTAGGTTTAGAACTCTGTGGTCAGCAAGGGCATCTTTACAGAAGGACAAACAATCCTGCCTTATATATTAGGATATGTTTAAGCAATTCTCATAGTAAGATAAATGTAAAGTTTAAAAATTAGAATTATTCGTGAGGCAACTAAGGCAAGTCTTGAACTTACGCCCACGAATACATTTTTCTATTTCGTAATAAAAACATCTGAATATGTTTATAGATTCTATTTTTTTACTTAAATAAACCCCCAGCAATTAATTCCTTTTATTTTCATAAATAAACTGTTCTTATTGTGTTGATGAAATATTGTAGGCAGAAAACATCTCTTCTGTGATGTAAATAGTCTTTGCAAATGCCAATAAGCAGCCACTAGCGTTAGAGAACTATTGGATACTCATTGGTAAGATGCCAGGACTTGCTGTTGTTGATTGGCTATAATAATAACTAGACACTGTAAGTCATTGGCGCTGCTTGCGCCTGAGTGTTGCGCTAGTACGATTAGACGTCATACATTAGACAATTTGAACAAAATATTTATAGGGAATGCTCCGTCTATAGTTAGAGTATATGTCAATGGGCAAAGATGGCTTGTATATGACATTATAAACAGCGTACATTGTATATCATCATCAACATCTGGCCACATCTCACTATGAATAGGTTTAGACCGTAGTCCACCATGCTGGCTAAGTACTGGTTGACAGACTTCACGTGTCTTTCGAGAACATTATGTAGAAATCTCAGACATGCAGAATTCTGCATGATGTCTACATGATAGTAAAAAACTTAGGGTTGAGCTACACCTATCAGCACCGCATCACACTTTCCTATGCTTCTATCTTTTTCTGTCACTTAGGACCGTCATTTACTAGAGCGAGAAAGAGAGAGGGAACGCGTCAGCACGCCGCGGAATCGATCCTGCTGACAGGATAGAAGCATAGGAAAGTGTGATGCGGTGCTGATAGGTGTATCTAGCTCAACCCTTAATACGCACATAACTTCGAAAACTCTATTGTGCCTGTCGTGGATTTGAACCCAAAGCCCTGTGCGTAATATTGTACTCAAATGTCTCATAAAGTCTATCATTCAAAAGCAATGTAATATAATCTACAGATAGTATATCGTCATATAAAAATACCTTATTTACATAAAGATAACAGACTCATAATATGTAGAACGGTAAAAATATATTGTTGTTTAATTGTCCATGAAAAGTAATTGAAGAAACTGTATCAGCCGTGTGTTTGTCATTGACTTAATTATGATACAGTCATACCTAAATGTGGAAATGTTGCAGGCGAAATTACGAATACATGTAGGTATGTATATGTAATCGGTCGGTTGATAAAACAACCGACTACGACAAAAACCGGACGAGTGCGAGTGAGACTCGCTCACTGAGGGTTCCGTATACATTCTTGACTTTGACCTTCGAAAAACGTCTTGATAATCGATTTTAAACTTTCGCGATTTGCATACATCATCTTAATATATAAAATCCTTGCGTTACTTACTGACTGACAGACACGCTACAGCCGAAACTATTGGGCGCAGGAAGCTGAAATTTGGCATGTATGTTCCTTGGCGTAGGAGTGTACTAAGAAGGGATTTCCCGAAATTCCAACGGGATCGGCCAAAACGAGTAAATTAAAAAAAATGCAGGCGTAGCTGCTGGCGTCCTCTAGTACAAAATAAATTAACTGGTCTTAATAGCGTACCATTAACTTATAAGGTAGAAATATCTATCTGTTTCCGACGTTTCGCTCGACTTGCACCGAGCGTGGTCGCGAAAAGACTCAGTCTGTCCGCTTAAATAAGTTAATAGTACGCGATTAAGACCCGCTAATTTATTTTTATATTTTTTAAAATATGAAGATGTTTTTAATCCGTGGGTGTAGTCAAGAGGAAATACAATCGGAAATACAAACAGCAAATAGTATTCATAAGAAGAAGGAAACGGAAAACTCGACATCGAAACCTATATTAACACTAAACTTCTAACCTGTTATAGTAGCCCAAATCATCCTATTGCCTCACAATTATATTGTGACACAATTTAAGTGAAGCCTATGTCCAGCGGTGGACTGTCAAAGACTGTATGATAACGATATTTTTTTTATACAGGGTGTCACAAGAACCATCACCAAGCTGAAGTCTACTCGTTTTGGACATCATGCTAAGTCATACTAAGCAAAAATAAAACCTGCGAAACGACTTTTTTTAAGTATTCACTTTTTCAAGCCGCTATAAAAAATGCGCACGTGAAACTTTCGAAATACCTACTAATCCATGGGTGCATAGGTCATCTAAAGAACAGGTTGGCGGGGTAAATGCATCGATTTTGTACCTAATTACAAAAATTCCATAGTAACTTTGAGCGTCAATATCTCCTGAACCAGTAATATCCCAGGTATGATGTCAAAGCATAAAATGTTCATAATGATTGGTACAATATGGTGTTTCAGTTTTCGTTAAGGGTCTTTTTACACCCTGTGTACCTTATAGGCGGCAAACAATCCGTCGGATCGCCGATTACCGCCGCCCATGGATACAAACAACACCAGAAGAGTCACAAGTGCATTGCCGCCCTTTGGGTTGGGAAAAGGAATAGGAGGAGGAGTGGGATGAGGGAGAAGGAATAAGGGATGGGGCATCCGGCATGTTCGCTCTCCGAACGCAACGCAACAGTCTAGAAACTTTTACTTTACGACGATTTTCTGTGAGAGGGAGTACTTCCCCGGTCGAGGCGGCTCATTCATGCTGAAATCAGCAAGGCAACCTATAAAATAATACTTATTTTAAACTCACCAATTGCGCAGTCTCATCTTCGGCCGAAGCCACGACGATGATCTTCTTGATCTTAATGGCTTCCTGTATAACCTTCTGTGGGTGTAAGCCAAGCGCTCTCAGCTCGTGTTGTCCGAGGTGCACGCCGCTGTACGGCACGTTTATACTGCCGTCTATGCAGCTCTTCTCGTAACTAAGGACGAAGAGAAAATCATAATTATCACATAACTTCACGCCTTTTATCCCCCAAGGGTTAGGCAGAGTTGTATTACACACCCACACTTCGCCAGTTATGTTTCGGTCCCAATGTAATAGGGGGCGAGCCGATTGCCATCTACCGGACATATTATTAAGCGAGCGATAATTAACATTTTTAATACACACATAACTTCGTAAAGTCAGAGGTGTGTGGCCGGGGTAACTGGGGATCGAACCCGAGACCATCGTCACGGCAGTCCTTTACGTACACCACTAGGCTATCGCCGCTATATTTCTATAGTTGGACAAATAGCTTATATTTCTATAGTTGGTGCCAGGAGAAGATAGAATTTTAGTAAACACACATTCAGGGCTTCACAACCTTTGTTTCAAACAGTTGTGTTTTAGAGTTTATGCTTTAGCGGATCTTTTATACTTTTTGAACAGTAGTTTTTTTTTTCAATGCTCAATTATGCCACTATGTGTTTGAATTTAATAATACCTATGATTTCCTGTGGTGCCCAAAATTAATTTATTTTTACAAAAATAAACATATTTTATTCTGTCTTTGAGTGGTCGAATTTTCCGAAAGAATTTTCATGAATTTGCATTTTTTTTTGTTTTTTTTACACGTAAGTAATTCTGTAAATGCAAGTCAATAAAGAGTGCATGCCTGATAGACTACAAATATGGTACTCTATAATTGAATTTCAATGTATTAACGCAAAATGTTTACGTTCCAGGCGTCTAACGTGTTCCAGTACCACAAAACACTTTTGTCAGCGCATACATATATCGATAAAAACCCGATCAATTGACATATTACTTTCAAATGACACATATATGTATCGTTGAAAAGGCGGCGATAGCCGAGTGGATATACCAACAGACTGCCATGCAGAGGGTATCGGGTTCAAATCCACGGCGCGCACCAATGACTTTTCGGAGTTATGTGCGTATTGAATTGTTAATTATCGCTTGTCCCGTGCCTCGGAGAGCACGTTAAGCCGTCGGTCCCGGTTGTCATGAAGATCTTTGACAATCGTTACAGGGCGTCAGTACCTTCTAAATAAAACTGACACTAGTCTAAACCATGGAATATCGCTATCCCTTCGGGTTGCGGAGGTCAGACAGGCAGTCGCTCCGTGGAAAAGCTAATATTCAGTCAAATCCGGTTAGACTAGAAAGCGGACCCCAGATTGAAACTGGGATAACGCTAAGAGAAAGAAGAAGAAGACATATATGTATCGTTGCGCTCATTGGATTTCACATTATTTGTTTTTGATAGAACTGTCGCTAATTCACTTGGTAGAAATTCTTTGTTTTCAAAAACTCTATGGTCTCGTGGCACGGACTATAGCATATTATTATGTATTTTTTGTAACCTATCAAAAATTATATATGTTTGAAAATAAAGGAAGATAGCAATAAAATTGATACTCACAGCAAGTTGGACCTTATATCGATGACACAGCATTTGTCTTGACATATCAGAGAGAGGAAATCTGACAGACTGATTCTTGGACAAATCTCCATGAACAATACTTCCATGGGTATTTCTACAACATCCTACAAACAAAAAAGAACATCTAATAAAATTACTTTCAAACTTTCGCAGTTTAGATACAAATATTTTTCTAACGGGTCTGAATAGCGAAATTATAGTAAAAGAAAGGTGAGAAATCTTTTTATTTGGTCCGACATTTCGGCATGAATTCCAGCAGCCGTGATCACGGTACCACTAGTTGCATAATTATGCGCTTAAGACCCGTTATATAGACATAAAAAAACGAATATGCCGAGTTAAAAGAAAAAGAAAGAAATCTTTTTATGGCAATAATAAAGCAACATTTTTTTTTACATTTTATAGGCTAACGTTTAACTTACAGGTTATGTAGTTCCTCTGCACACTCTCCGAAATGTAACCTATAAAAAACTGACAGACTGGCAACACTGCGACGATGCTTTCGGAGTTTTATGTTAACCAATTGGTCATCGCCAATAAGTCACCTAGCTTTCCTCTCAATAGAGTCCAAAGTCCCTAACTGGAATTTCGCTGAACCATCCCAAAGGTGAGAACAGTATTCCATGCAGGATCGGACCTGTGCTTTGTAAAGATTAAGCAACTGTTCCGGCGTAAAGTACTGTCTCACCTTGTTCAGGATACCTAGTTTCTTGCCTGCCAGTTCGGCTTTTGACTCTATCTATATAAGAACCAAAATTAGAGGTCAACGTGACGCCAAGGAGTTTCAAGCGATCGGTGATCTGCACAGGTACATTTCGGCAAGTCGGAGTCAGATGAAATTGACTCCGTTTCGTGAAGAATAGACACGCCTGAGTTTTGGAGGTATTGAACTTGACTCCAAAAATGCAAGAAATAATTACCATGGGTTCTTTTATCGGCGGTTCGTTAGTAAAACGTCTATAGCTTATACTCCTTGGGGAACTTCTGCACATGTCTATGGATTCCTGTAAAGTAAAAAATACGTTAAATAGGCACATTATCTTTAAATCACGATTTATGTTTTATAGTAATTTGACTTTTCTGTTAAAACTGTTAAAAAAATGCCAGCATCAGTACACCTTTATGATTTAGTTGAAGTTTCGGTACAATTTTGTTGGGTAATCCTTAATTAAACTATAGATTACTAGAGGACGCCAGCAGCTAAGCCTGCACATTTTTTTTTAATTTATCTTTTTGACCGATCCCGTGGGTATTTCGGGAAACCCCTTCTCAGTGCACCCCTACGATCCCCAAGGAAAATACATGACAAATTTCAGCTTCCTGCGCCCAATAGTTTTGGCTGTAGCTTGTCTGTCAGTCAGTCAGTAACGCAAGGATTTTATATATTAAGATTAATTAAAACTTAGTCTTTTCTGATTATCCGCTTAGCATCAGGCATTCCGTAGCTCGCTTTGCCGCCATTATTTCATAAAAGAACCGTAAAAAGGTGAAGTGAAAAATCAAGCTAAATCGTCGCATAAATTCAGCATTTAGTAACTAGCCATCAAATTCTCTAAGGTCACGAGACAAAAATAAAGATTGCAACAGTCTATCAAATAATAGATAGAAAATTACCGGTCGTGTGGTGTGGATGAAAATTGCTTTATTATGTAATTCACCTTGACACACAGACCGTGTCAATGTAAACTGTAATTTGGGATGTATTTCGCTATGTAAATTATGGTATAAAAGTTATTTTTTTGAAATGTTTGGAAAAATATTCGTCTACTTTCATTGTCAAAATTAATTATCTGTTAATTTTGATTGGTATTTGGGTAATAGACTACGTTGCGGCGTTTTCTTGTATACTATACGTGATCATGTCGATTGGGACTGAAATATTGATAAACGATTTTAAATTATCGCAATTTGTATAATTGTACAAGTTTATTTAGCCGCTCGCTCGCGACTACTAAGAAAGTTAAGGTGTAGATATCTCGGTTTTTTCTACATTTCGATCAACTTGCACGGTATCACGATCAATATCGGATATTCGGCTTTTAACCTTTTGATCGCCATAATCATGACAATTTGGTGACATACCAAAATGAACCTATAGTATTTTCGCTGTATGATGATTTGCATGAAGGTTCTCATTTTACGTATCACGCATACTACTTTCAACTTATGAAAATAAATTGGCAAAAGAAAACAAGTATTAAAAAAATATATCTATTAAAATTACAAAGCAAATTGATACTAGTATGTCTCTCTCTATTTTTATAATTATTATTAACTGTAAATAAATTATTTAAATAGAATAAAATAAAATCCTCAAAATGTCAGATGCATGAAACGAACCCTCTGTCAGTAGAGATTGACACCATTGAATCGGCATGAAATCGATGAATAGGAGCGGCCATATTGTGATCGAATACGTCAGTACGAGCGCCTTGTATGCGGTTTGTGATTCTGTCTGTTTGGCGTGTTATTTTTTTGTTGTGTTTTATTTGGTAGGTATAATGCCAAAAATAACAAAAAAGATAGTTTTAAACTCTCAAAGCCGTGAGTTAGTGCTTCGTTTGAGGACCTTCTTTGAACGAGAGCGTGCAAACGGGGGCCCGGTAATACCGATCGACAGTGTTGATTACAGAGTTGCGGCAGCTCTGCTCTGGACATCGGTAAGACTTCAGTTTCTCGAATATCCAATGAAAAATTTGGAGAAACTAGTTTTGAAGACAAGAAGCTGTCCACTCCGAAGAAACGTGAGCGCAAAGCTTCAATAATGGACATAGATAGTTCCGATGTGGTGGCAATACGAAATCCCTACATTGATAAAATTAATCAGTCGTAGAAATAACACAATCGACAATATGGTAAAGGTTTCGAAATACGTCACCCTTTTTTTAGGGGTTGTGAGTGATTGGGAGGGGAGAGGGGTAGGTCTCGCATCCCCCCTTACCATTTTCACTTGCCGGAAATACTTGGTTTCCTCTGAAAAAAAATCTCCATACATCGGTGTTTATGGCACTGCCAACTTCCACATTATTCACACTAGTTTAATAAACTAATGTTGACGGAGACCTGCTTCGCAGGGCTCCTATTATCGGATTAAGGATCAAAAGAGAACCTACTATAACCTATTTAGTTACTTATTACAGAACCCTGAGTACTCGAAAGCAATGAGGGCAATGACGCACAAATTTTACCTTACCTGTCACTATCATTCACACAAGATGGCGGTTGCGTTTCGTATCACATTTTTTCACATAAAACCTAAATATCGCTTTTATTGATTCCACTAGTTTAATAAAGTGAGGCTGACTGTGGTTAAAGGTCAAAAGAGAACCGAACACACCTATTTAGTTACTTTCACATAAAACCTAAAATTACGTTCCGTTTTGCATATTTGAATGAAGAATTGTTGGAAATTGTTTAAAAATATTGAGACGCAACTCCGGCAGCCAAAATTACTTTAAGAGGATTAAGACTAACTCCCTTAAGCACCCTACACCACCAAAACCTTCAAGTTCGGGCGACTCGTTTCGAAACCCAATCCAACAATATTGACAGACTGGGATAAATATGTCCACCTCGACCGAATTTGAGATCAGCAAATAATTATCTCTGTTGGAGAAGATTCAGATATGAGGTTTTAGTTCGAGTGACAGTGACTAATAATAAAAAAATATATTTTAAAATTACTGCGTTTTATTTGTGAATATATTTGCCAAAACACATTTAAAACGAATTTTATTTCGAAGATGTAAAATCGGTAACTACGTACGATTCCATGTCGTTTGCCAATTAATTCGATATTTATAAATAATCGATTAAATTTCCTTAGGTTACATCACTATAATTGTCAGTCATGAACTATCATGCATATCATTATACAGCGAAAATACTATAGTACTCTATGTGGAGGATACATTTCAGTTTGTCACAGTTCACGACAAGGCGTTCATATACATGCATAGATGTTTAAGCAAGCAAAAACTTTTATCATATTTAATAACAATTACGCGAAAGGCAGAGTACAACAAAAGCCTGTTAGAGTAGGAATAATGAGAGGGCAGGAAGCTAATATTTTTATATAAATATACATTAGAAATACATAAACATTCAATAAAATACATCATTTATAGAGTACGTTTAAACTGACGACATCCACCACAATGATTCATACATACATACATACATACATGGACTCACGCCTGGTTCCCAGAGGGGTAGGCACACTACGGAATGCCATTTGCAACGATCCTGACATATATCTCTTGCTTCATTCACTCCCATCAAATTTCTCACGCATTCTCTTCGGTTAAGGGTACTTTTAACCTGTCCTTTTTTTAGGATGTCTCCAATCTGGTCAGAGGACGTCCGTCTATGTCTTTCCCTTCCTCCTGTCCCATTCACACTTGCCTCATATATCTGCTTGGTCATTCTTAGATATCCTTATGACTCTTAGATATCCTCAAAGTAGAAAACCACTTATGCTATGAATCATCAACATCATCATCAGCCTGCCATGTTCCACTGCTAGATATAGGCCTTTTCAATGGCACGCCACTGAACCCGATTTTCGGCTTTTTGCTATGGATAAAAAGTTCGAAAATAATGAATGCTTCGACCACTAGTTAAAAATAAATATCTACTAACCTTAACACACTCTCCAATATCGATCTCGGGCAGATCCGAGAACAGTAGTATACACTCGTTAAAGCCGGACGCTAGTAGGGTCTCCCTCAACTGACGCAGTATGCCGACCCCCATGAACAGAGGTAACGCCGCGCCTTCTACCAGTAAAGCGTCCCATAGGTGCACTATTTTGTGTAGGGGGAATACGTCTGGAAAATAAGATGATTTTTAGCATAGACTTTTGGTTTAAGACAATTGAATTGGCCCACAGTCGAAAAGACATGGACTAAGTATTACCTAAAAATTGGTCGAATTAATATGACCAAAAATGTGCGAAAGAGATACCCTTATAATTCTGTTTTGTTCTCTCTTTCTGGAATTCTGAGCAATAAAGATAGAATGCTCAATTATTCGCTCTGTCTTTTTCTACAGTTTGGTTATTTTGTGAAGAGTTTTCTCTTTAGGGTCTGCTGATGAAAAGGACATCGAACTATTTAAGTTGACAAGACTGAAGTTAGTTATATATCGGTGCATGCACTTTGGACAAGCCACATTGATAATTCATTTAAAACTGTAAAAATATTATTGGTACAGATCAAATTTTATAGACATCAATAAATGAAAATATATAAATACAGAAAGAACAATGGCAGAATTCGGTCTGGGTTTGTTGTGGCGACCTTAAACTTCATATGAACAAAATAAATTGTTTTTTTTTTCTACGATTTTTAATATTTTCACTTTGTCTCGTTAAAGCTGGAGTATTTTATGATTATAAAAAGCATTCCAATTGATTACGAAGTAGGTAACTACTTTATTATTTGATTGTTGCCATAGACAATGGTGTGAGAGGAATAGACGAGAGTGCTATTTATCCGTATCGATTATCTTAATATATAAAATCCTTGCGTTACTGACTGACTGACAGACACGCTGCAGCCGAAACTATTGGGCGCAGGAAGCTGAAATTTGGCATGTATGTTCCTTGAGGACCGTAGGGGTGCACTAAGAAGGGATTTCTCGAAATTCCCACGGGATCGGCAAAAACGGGTAAATTAAAAAAAAATGCAGGCGTAGCTGCTGGCGTCCTCTAGTTAAAATATAATTATAAAAATGCAGTTATTTAATCTTTAATTAACATTATATCAATGAGCTAATAATTTGTTAAGCAAAACAACTTTTAAATCAAATAAAAACGTCACAGCATCGTTTTAATGTTGTATCGATTTCACATAAAATCGATTTAAAATGTGCAGCTCTGCTTTTGTCTTTGGCTGTGACAGTTAGATGCTACAAATACTTCGGCGTTTTGATGTCAATCTGACATAATTTCATTAGATAATTCAAACGTACCTACATTGTTCATTCTTAACTAAAAACTAAAACACCGATATCTTATTTTTCCGGGTTTCCCGAGTGAAAATAGAATCATTTATAGACTCTGTAACTTACGCCGAATTTTTTAATATATTTTTTATTACGGTGCGCATCAATTTAATTTCAGACATTTCGATGTATGGAGATCTGCCATGGTCCTTTCTTGAGCCATTTTCTTTTAAAAATAAAAACAACAAAAAAAACCCAACTCACGTGAAAACATGGTGAGAAACCACGGTATAGCGAACAGCTCAGGCACAAAGTTGATATCATGCAGATGCGTCGCTAGCTCTGGTTCATGGAAGGCGGCCATTTGCCAGAACTTCGCCAGGTACTCCTTTATCACGGCGCTGTTGTCTTTCAGAAAGAACTTGTGCAGAAACTTCGGAACGAACGCTGAGAGACAGGCGAAGGCGCGCGCTGTGGAGAAATTTTAAATTATAATGTGGATATAAATTACTTGTGTTACTGACTGACTGACATACAACTCACAGCCAAAACTATTGGGAGCAAAAAGGATTTCCCGACATTCCCATGGGATCGGTTGAAATAAAATATAGAGCAGACCCTGGTATTCCGGGATTATTGGATACATACAATTTGAAATTGGTCTACACCTACATCAAAAGTTCATTTAATTTTGTAAATATCAGAAATCAGATTTTGTTTTTTTTTTTTATAGTCTCACGGCTGTATCCCCGAAGGGGTAGGCAGAGGTGTAAATATTAAAGACATTTCGCCATGAATTTTTAGGTCCCACGTAATAGGGGGCGAGCCTATTGCCGTTACCGGGCACTTCACCACTGGAAAGTTCCAAACCGGAGGTACCGGTTTCGATTCCCGGGTCGGGCAATTGTGTTACTAGGTTTTTCTGAATTCTCTATATATATCTGCAATTCAAAAAAATATTTTAAATTGCAGATAAATTTACTCTAGCAAGAAATGCTCAAAAATATATTTTAATAACTATTTATTTGCCACCAAACACAAATAATTTTGTGGTTTTTTGTCTATTGGTCGGATAATGGAAATCAGGATCTGTTTTGGCCTCATGGTTCAATATTATTTTTGCGTATTTTTCTATAACTGCAAATGTATGTGTATTTTTCTATAACTGCAAATATATAATGTACCTACTATGATGAAGTGTTGAAATATTCGTTAATACGGTTATTACGATCAATATACCAAAAAATAAAAAGAACACAGAATTAGTGTGATACAACGTCAAATTGGTTTTATAACATTAATCAAACTAGGTAACAAACTTTTAAAACCAATACCTTCACGAAGTCTGGTCTTAGTCATATATTTTACCTACAATTACTTGCAATGTATTTCTGCATAGTAGTTAGTCTATGATCGTGAATGACGTCACATAAAAATAAAGAAATATATTTTAATGTGGTATAATGATACATTTAACTCTTTTATTTACATAAATAATAAAAAATATTGACCAACGCTACTACAGATACAAGTTATGATTCAAATTAATCGATATATCGTCGCCACACAGTCAATAAACGAAGCGGACCCACACCGCAGGAAAGTCAAAGTGACACTAGATTGCTTTGCAGGTATGTTCATGCAAAGCATTTGAACAAAGTAAATGTTCTGAATGCTACATCTAGTACTTTAGTACATATATATCGATGTGTGTAGGTAGTCTCGCTATTAAAATCGCATTTTAACGTATTTATATACCGAGCATCTAATCTAACCAAATCCGATACTACATTTCCATATCACATTTTCCAAAAAAATCTAAACCTTGATGAACATACCTTCATTACAAAAGTTGAGATACAAGAAGGGCGCCGTCAGTGAGTCCAATCCTTGCCAGTACACATACTGCGGGTTGGTTAGTAGCCACGCTTTCAGTAGCCGCTTCAGGGTTCGATGCCCGGCCGAGCCACAGAGCAGCCAGCAGTATTGGTGGCAACGGGGTATGTCGACGTCTATCTGTGGAAGAAATGGATGGTGAGTTTGTTGGTTTTTATAAATAGATATATTATAATATGCGGCATTCACCGCATACTATATACTCCCAATAAGCTGTATATGTATTTTGTGCATGTATGTAAAACCTGTGCACTAATAAAAATAATTTAAAGTAACAAAATTTTTGTTTTTTTTTCCTTATAAACAGTGATCGGATAATCGGATGCATATTCACCTAAAAGTTCATTTTTGGCTACGATACTATGTAAGTGGCTTCTCAAAACATATTTTTTAAAATATAAATCCCGAGATTCCAGAAAATTCGGGTATGTGAAACTACTCTGTAACATAGTGAGGAAACGACGTCTTTAACATGTGGTTTTTATATTTAAAAAAACTGGTCTCCGGGATTACATAATTATTAATGTGTATTTACTTGAAATTAATTTTATGCTCCCCATTAATTTATGAGTATGTTGAGTTTAAGAGGAATGGTAGGCAGTGTGTGTTAATAAAAAAAAACATATATATAATATGTATTAATGTATCCTAAACTTTCAACTTAGTCGTTTAATACGATACTGTCAGTCAGACTCAGTTGAGCGCGGGAGTTCGTTGGTGATGCTTTTGTAAGTTAATAATTATTAAGAGATTGAATGGTTTTTCTTTGTAATTCTTATTTATTATTCGTTTGAGATAAATGTTTTGAAAATTTAATTTAAAATGATTAAAAAAATATATTTTTAGAGCTTTTTGGTACAAAAGCAAAAATAAGTAAATATACCTACACCCGGTTTGATTCTATAATGAAAACACTAAAGGACCATGGGCACTTTTGTATGAACACTGGACCCACTTTTCAAAAGTGTGCAACAGTAATTAAACGTATGTCATATGAAAGCTCTTGGCCTGTTCTTTATTTCATTCTATGGCAGCTATGTTCAAATCCAGGGCAAAAACAGCGTTTTGGTACGTTAAACTTTTTTTTTGTAAATTACAAATGCGCGTGAAATATTATGCAATGCACATTTTTCATTTTATTTCAGCCTGTTAGACGCCCACTGCAAGACATAGGCCTTCTCCACTTGGAGAAGTCTTGAACTCTTGTTCACCAATAGCATCATCGACCATATTATCTACAGGTCGCTTAAAAAACAGCACTACTTCTTTGCCAACAACGATGACAAACTTGTTGGGTATTATTGAACACAACCTGCAAAAATCGAAAAATATATTTATTTTTGTTAAAAAGTATAAATAGTTAATTAAAGATTTTTTGTAGTTACTAGTTATTGCTATTCTATTATATTGATAATTCTTTTACATACTAATAATGCAAAATTGGTATGTTACTATGTTATAAGTTTGAATAAGCAAAGGCATTATTCAGAAACCAATTCTTATTTTATTTATTGACATAATTATGTCGATATTGAGTACCTTCATATCCATAGGAATGTTAAGTAAAAATAAACTAGTAGGTAGGCACAATGGTAGGTACTTAGCTGGGTTGATTACACCTAACGAGTACAATGGCGAGTCAGTAAATGCGCTCTCGGCCGAGAGAGTCGCTGAGCCGAGTGGGTGGTCACACGTGTTTACTATAGTGGCGAGTCAGTTTAGTTTTGATCACGCTTACGTCTGCAATGGATCGCAAAAATAATGAATTTAAATAAGTTTTCAACCGGCTGTTACCAAACGAACGAGTGGCGAGTGGCCGAGTGACAATCGAGAGCGTGTTCATGCGTGCCGAGCGGGATACCGAGTCGCTGCGGGGTAGGAAGATTATGCGGGGAGGTGGGTACTCGGCCTAGTAAACAGATTGGGATTCTAGTGACTCTCTCGCCTCTCTGCTCGACCTAGCACTCGGCCGAGCACTCGTTAAAGTGTTTATAGCAACCAAGTACTCGGCCGAGGACACTGACTCGCCACTGTACTCGTTAGGTGTAATCAACCCATAAGCAGTAGGAATGTGGCTGTCTGTTGAGTAAACCCTTTGCGCAGAAAGGATAAAAAAGGAGTGTTATAATGAAATTCAGTACAACATTATATCATCAGTTTGGATGATAATATAATGGTTATAATGACATTGGGTGTTTTAATGTTGGCAATAAGCTAACTGTTGTAGAATCTTTGACATTTTTTTTAACTTATTTGATCTGAGCCAATGACAAACTTTTCCAAGGCACGGAGGTGTAACACCGCCAACCTCCAGGCTTTGAGCTTTGAATTGGATAATTCTTAACAGAAAAACCTAATATCCCTCTTTCTCGACCCGAGAATCAAAACCGAGATCTCATAATCTGCAGTCGCTTACACTACCACTGGGCCACTGAGACAGTCAAAACTCCTTTTATTGTATTTAGCTACTAATTGGCAGGTAATCATAATTGAATATCAAAACAACACAGATTGTCAATAACGCAGCAAAACACCATTTTCGCGCTGGAATTGAGCTAAGCTGCCATAGAATAAAATAAAGTACACTTCAAGAGCTTTCATATGACATATAATTCATCACTGTTGAACAAAGTCCAATAGTGGGTCCAAAATGACGCATAGTCCTTTGTCGATTCCGAAATCCCGGGACTTTTTCGGTATAAAAGTGTATTCCATATTAGCCAACACCTTACAATAAGTAAATATATCCACACCCCATTTGATTCTATGGTAAAAAAAACGAAATTTGTCAATTCCGTAATCCCGGGATTTTTCGATTCAAAAGTGCATTCCATAATAGCCAACACCTCAACCACATGAGTAGATAAATGGAACAGAAACAACGCTTCATACAACAGCGCGAATCGGTTGCACTACTACAAGCACGCGGCGCATGTGTGCGTGACCACTGGCCGCTTGTCGTGTAAGTACGCGGCGAGACTGGAAAAAACCGGTTTACGTAGGCACAGGCAGTTGACAATCTCAGGGTTATTACGACGTACGTTGTTTGTTTTCTACGATGCAAGTTTTAATATTTTAATGTAAAAACGTGGTATTTTATTATTAATAATGTTTGTTTATAGTACTGTGTGTATGAATAATACTAGATGAAATAATTCAGGTTTTTTAATTACACCATGATAATTTTGTCGCATTTGTTGAATTGCTCGAGCAAAAGTCTCGCGAATATTTCGATCTTGGAATAAATATTGTCAATGTTGGCAACGAAATACTTAACATGTTTGCATGCTGTCCACCAGGATCTTCTAGCCCGATTCCCCAGTGGATCCTCATGAACTCATTAGTTGTGAAATTGTGTAAAAGCAATTAACGTTTACAAACCCAATGACTATCAGAAAGTGATCAGCCATCGATAGGGCTTACAAAAAACAGGTGCATGCGATTTACGAACTTATTGACGTAACTCAGAATTTATAATTTTACTAACGTATCTTTATATGGTATATTCTTGCTTTCTGACATTGGTCAGAAAGCAAGAATATACCAAAAAAAGTCTGTCATGAATTGTCAATAAGGTCGAAAATCGCATGCAACTGTTTTTTGTAAGCCGTATCGATGGTTGATCACTTTTAAATAATTATTTGTTTTGTAGACGTTCATTTGTTTTACACAATTTATTTTTAAACTTATTTTAGGTACCTATCCCCGTGGTAAAACTAGTGGCACATAATAGCTAAAGGAGACTCCTATGTTTACTATTAAATATTCAACACTATTAGTGGTATCGTTGGGAATGTCAAATAAATCACGTCGTCACGTCGTGTCGTTGGTAAAAAAATTATATTTTTATTACGTGCTTTTAAAAGTTTCAGGAGCATGCCTTTTTTTGGTTCCACTCGCTATTTTATTTACAACTGTACTTCTGCCGTATAGCAAATCCGTCGAGTTCAAGAATCTGCCCAATCCACGAATCTGTCGAGTTGGGATTCTGCCGAATCACGAATCTGTCCAATCCAGAATCTTTCGTATACCGAACAAGCGATTTGTCTTAATCTATTGTGACAACTCTACCAAAATAGGTAACAAATTTACAAGCTCTTGGCCGCTCGGTTGCTCGGCGCAAAAATCAAAAGAGGGTCGTTTGCCAGTGACCTTAGACCGCATCTGAGCGTACGACGCGCCGTATTTAAAATTTGATTGTGACTCGCTCCAGAAGCGCACTTCAAATGTTTTAACTGTTCTGAATAGCCATTAAAACAAGCCTAAATACTGTGCCTGTTTTTTTAATAGATCTTGTTTCCGTATTTTTGTATGTACCTTGAAACTTTAACTACACAAAATATTAGCTACTTGTATGGAAAAATGCATTTCATTAAAAACTAAGATCGACAAGAGCATTGTTTCTTATTTTATTCAAAAATAAGATTAATTACTAGACACATTTAATCACACATGGATATATTTTATGCGGTATAAAATATTTAAAACATTCAGGGAATCCTAGCGTAGAATGCGCTGGCTGAGTAATTAACCGCTAAATATTTACGTAACTTCCATGCGACTTTGTAAGAAAACTATAATACATAGAACAAAAGTAAAAGTATTTATGTAAAGGACATTTCATTATCTTTGTTTTAAATGTAAAAGTTTATAAACTTTTATGTGAATTCAAGTCAATATTTACAAATTAAAAACAAATAGCGCATTTTTTTGTCAATTTGCATACTGTGTTTTATTTACTAACTAGCTGACCCAGCGAACTTCGTATCGCCTTTTTAAAAGTTTTTATTTAATTCCCTTTTTTCCAAGCCCCTTTTCCAGAGTTACCATTGACTTAGCGCTTAATCTCTTATCATTTCAGAGTCTATAAATGATGAACAAACAAACATAGATTTTTATATACGTAATATTGAATTCCCCATTCCTTAAAATATCGGAGACGATACCCATATCGACTTTAAAAAAAATCCCGTCCGCCGTCTTTGATTTCCAATCCGCCATCTTTAATCACGAAATAGATGTTGTATTTGGATTCACCATGCCTTAAATCATCAGAGACGATACCCATATTGTTTTTTTATTTTTTTTCCATCCGCCATCTTTGATTTCCCATCCACCTTCTTGAATCACGAAATAGCTGTTGTATTTGGATTCCCCATCCCTTTAAACATCGGAGACGATACCCATATTAATTGTTTTTTAATTTCCCAACCGCCATCTTTGATCACGAAATAGATGGTGTTTTTGAATTCCCCGTTCCTTAAAATATCTGAGACGATACCCATATCGACTTTAATAAAATTCCCGTCCGCCGTCTTTGATTTCCTATCCGCCATCTTTGATCACGAAATAGATGTTGTATTTGGATTCTCCATCCCTTAAATCATCAGAGACGATACCCATATTGATTTTTTAAATTTGTCCCATTCGCCATCTTTGATTGCCCATCCACCATCTTGAATCACGAAACAGATGTTGTATTTGGATTCCCCATCCCTTTTAACATCGCAGATGATACCAATATTGACTTTTTTTTAATTTTCCCATCCGCCATCTTTGATTTCCCATCCGCCACCTTTGATCACGAAATAGATGTTGTATTTCGATTCCCCACCCCTTAAAGTATCGAAGGCGATACCCATATTGATTTTTAAAATTTTCACATCCGCCAGCTTTGATTGCCCGTCCGCCATCTTGGATCACTAAATAAATTTCATATTATTAATCAGCGTCCCGAAAATCTCGAAAACGATACCCATATAGATTGTATCCTATTCGTTTAGCCTCTTTTTGCCTTTGACCCAACCCTCCCCCTTCTCGTGTGACTATTTTATTATTTTTGTCTGGCCCCTAAAAGTTGTGGCGTAATTTTATATAGCCTATAGTCTTTCGGAATAATTGGGCTATCGTAAGCATAACAATTTTTAAAATCCAACTGCTAGTTCCTGAGATTAGCCGACATTATCTTTTAGCCTTTTTAGCCTTTTGCCCCGGCCTCAAAGGGTCGATGCGTTATGTTATATAGCCTATGGCCTTCCGGAATAACTGGGCTATCGTACCTATACAAAAATAATTTTTCAGATCCGACCGGTAGGTTCTGAGATTAGCGCGTTCGAACAAACAAACTAACAAACTCTTCCGCTTTATTATATTATAGTATAGATAGATATTCGGGGTAACACAAATCTCCTTTATTGGGCGGATACTATATAACTGTAAAAAGTATTTACACATACAAACTACTTAGTACAAAGCAAACTTGGGCCAATATCATAGAGCCAATATGGCGACTGTCATTTGTCTGTCAGAACCATTAGAATTTAACAAAATACTCGACAATCCGAATTTTGCGGATATATGTTGTCGACTCGAAATCTTTATTTTTTAATGTTTTATTATTCAGGTAAGGTTTCGATGTAGTCCTTGACGAAATTATTAATATAAGACAATCGACAACTGTTAGAATCTTTTGGAGTTAACAGATAATTGTGACTGTCAATTAAATAAAGACAAATAATTTGCAATAAAATAAAATTGCGACTATAATTAAAGATCTAAGCTATCCTATCTCTCAAGTTGGACCAGACTGCTCACGGTGTGCCAATTTAATTTAAAATCGGTTAAGTAGTTTAGGAATCCATCGCGAACAAACATCGTGACAGGAGATTTATATATATTAAGATTTAGAAATTATGACCAATCTTTCAGCCAATCAAATCTATACATTAAATATGTCAAATAATCAAGTATTCAAAAAGTACAATACTTGTTGTTAGTGTATTCATATACAATTAATAAAAAATAAAAACTCAAAGCAAATAAATAGACCAAACCCGCTGATGGCTAATGTCGTCACGTGACATATCGCAAAGATGGCGGCCATTTGAGCAAGGGTTGTCGCGCCTTTGGCGTGAAATAAAATACTAAGAAAATATATAACATTTATTTATTCCTTTCTTCAATATTAATTATTTTAATGACACTAAGTTTTATATATTTTAGTGTAATATATAATAAATATACTTACGTATATATAAAAAATAAAAAATATTTATATGCGATACTTAATACGATATTATACAAAGATGGAAATGATTTTAAAGTTTAATTCGCCTTATATTTTCATCTCCTCTACCTCTTCCTCTCCCCTCCTACCACTTTGAAGTTGAACACTTCCTCTCCCACCCCTTTTTTTTTCCTCACGTACCCGTGTGTCGGAGGGTCGGGTATCGCTGAAGCATTCCTCGCTACCCCCCGACGGGTATTGGCCCGCCAGATGGTCAGGCGGGCCCCGAACAAAACCCCCTTGGCGGCGGATGAAGGTGTTGGGCTCCGCCGCCAAAACACTCAGCGGCCGCAGAGGATAGGGAGGACTGCAACGCAACACCGCATATCCTCTTCCTCTGCGGCCCCACCGCGGCGCAACGATGGTGCGCCCCCATTTGGTCGCGGGAGATAGGGCGCGCGGCAACGCAACACCGACACGCCTCTCCTCCCGCGACCGCACCCGACTGCGAGGGACAGAGGAACTGTCCCTCGCACCCGCCCCTTTGGACGCATCCTGCGCAGGCCTCCGTCAAGCCCACGCGGAGAGTCCCCTCCTGGATCCCTCTTAGCTTCACCGCGGGTGACCAATCCACGGTTACTGAGCCCCCCCACCACGACAAGGTGGAGATCCCACGGGGGGGTCCTCTCCCACACCTACCACTTTGACCACTTCCTCTGCTCCCCCCCCCCCCTCAAAAAACCTAAAAACTTCACCTGAAAACCGCAAAAAAAATACATTTATAATAATCAAGTCACCAACACATATGATCGCAATAAAACGAAAAATGCAAACGTGAGATAAAGCGCGTGCTAGGTGCCAGCCCTGAGAGCAAAACTTACTTTGCTTTGTGAAACGATTGTTGCCAAAACAATCGTCTGTATTGTACATACTCACGGGTCGCCTATATTCGAGTAATCCAGAATATCTACAAAATATTTTAGGATTTTAGAACATATTATAGTCAAAATAATGTCTAAACTATAATATGTCACGTAAGGTTTTACGTGGTTTTGAATAAAAGCGACAAATTACCTCTTCAAAATATGTAAACACACGACGGCAGTGTGAATGTGTCCGGATCATTCGATTTTTGCTTTACGTAACTTAAAGTATTGTATAGAAATATTGAAATATGATAGAATAGTCCTTCTAGATTAATATAATACCTCAACTTTATTAATTAACAATACATTCACATACTTATGGCATTTTTTTCTTCCAGCACACAGAGACGCTCACTTAGAAAAACATAAAATGGCGATGTCAAACTTTATGCCGTATCGTGTTATAAGAATTAGATTTATAATGTTGCCAACTTGTATTTGAAGGTCGGATATTATATCAGTCTATGTTTTAAAAACGTTTCACGAGGACTTTATGAACTACAAAATTAAGTTTATAGTTGTTTAGTAAAAACTGGTTGTTGGAAACGATTGTTGCCAGAAGCAATCACGGATGTTCAATTTTGGAAACAATCGTTTCCAAAAGCAAGTGAGCGATTAGAAGCTGTCTCTCTGTTCGGTTTATTTACTCATGTGCCTCAACTTTAGGTAAATATGCATCCGATTATCCGATCACTAATTATAAACCACCTTATTTTTTTTCTTTCAATCTCCCATATCTAAGACATACACACGCGAAGTATACGTCGAAATAACTTCTAAATCACCCACATTACCTGTCTATCAGTAGGCGTAGGAGTCTCCTTATCGATCCTCTCGTATTGCTCTTCGATATCTCCCACAACTCCCAGTAGTGCTGCCCACACATCTCCTCTTACTAAAGGCGGTATGTCTACCTCTGCCTCCGCGCGGATGTAAGGAGCTGTGTAGGGGTAGCCCTGCAACAAATATGTACATTCATCTTATGTGTTGGTTGTAAAGGATATATTTTACATATTGTTACAATCGTAAGATCGCCGCACGAATTTTGTACGCTCACCAAAAAAGGAAAGTCTTTTTTATCGCGCTGGCATGCAATAACTAAATAGTTTGAAAGACAACATTACACCAAATAGCCAATCAAATTATATGTATGCATGTACTCTGATTGTCATTCTTCGCCCACGGATAACACGGTGCTAATAGCGACGAAATTTTCAATATGTGCTCTAGGTAAGAAGAATACGTGCTAAAGTTGCGTGATAAGCCACATCATATTTATCACAATAATAATATAAGGAAGAAAGCAACAAAACCCAGTGTTTTATATTAATTCCACCTTTTTCAATTGCTTTCTTTTATATTTTTGGTGCCGCGGTGGAAACTCTTTGCAAGTCATCTCAGCCACAACCTTAAGAGTGCGATCGACAGATTTGGGGCTGACGGAGGTGTTTGACACTCTTCTCTAAAGGCGTTCAGTGGCTACTTACTAAAACTACCGCGGTGTCATCAACATCTCCCTGGTGACAGTGTCTCGAAAATCGCGGTGAGCAATTTTGCTAGAAAGCTGGTACTTATTCAAAAAACTCTATAAGAATCTTTAGTAATAGTACTTTCTTAATTTTGTCTTGCAAAAAAGGTTTTATGAATAATACTTACATGTAAAAGCCGTTGAAACCACAGCAGCCTATAAAACTGGTACTCCGTATCCCTCTCTCTAATAATCTTGGGTAGCGTTACCGCGTCATACTCCTTCCTTCGCTCATGCATCAACGGGTAGAAGTCCTGGGGCGGTATGTGACTTAGCCGGGACTTGAGCAAGTCTAGACTGTACTTGGCGATGCGACGGTCGAACAACGCACCCGTTTTGCCACCGATTGTACAACCGTCTAGAAGTATTGCTCTGGAATGAAGAGATTTGATTCAAATATAAATAACGGATGCTAGACACTGAGATTATACCTTTTTTTTTATTTAACCTATGTTGTCCCACTGACAATACGAAATGTATTTTAAGCTGAATGAGCTAGAATTACATTTTCACTACATTCTAATGTTTCGGTTGCTTTAAGCACAGGATCTGGAACTGAAATCCTATCTGTGAGCTCGATGAAAAAAAAGCAGGATGAAAGGTGTGGTTTATATCCTATTATTATCGCGATAGTTTCTAAAGTAGGCTATTCTTTCACAGAAAAACTACTGAACAAATTTCACTGTAACTATAGCTTATACATTAGAATTGCACGTAGGGTACCCACGAAACGGCGGGCAAAAGTAAGTTCAAATATTAAAGCCAAACCTTATTTTAGTCTAGAACTTTTGTACTCCACACATTCCAAATTGTAGACAAAACTCATACTCACATAGGCATAGACAATATCGGCGGGCTATTCTTAATGAGGTAATTCTTTTTCAATTCTCCCTGTATATCGCCTCCAGCCAACTGCCACCAATAATATAAGTACTGAAGCTTACATCCCATTAGGCCGCGGAGTCTCTTCACTTCCACCAGTTTCTTTGTCTCAATTTGAGATAGTTCTTCTACCAATTCTTCAAATGTCGCCCTTTCGCTTGGATAGATCTTCAGACATTTTTCTATGACTACCTTCAGTGGTTCTGGTATTTGCTGGAAGATATTTAATAGGTTGTATTTATAGTTTTACTTGGACACAGAAGACATAAGAAGCGCGAACCACTGACTTTCTGAAGTTATGAGATTATGAGAAGACTTTCCAAAAATTCTTAATTTTCGTTTACCCCCTTGTGCCTTGGTGAGCACGTTAAAAGCTGTAACACACACTCGAATTTGGTTCGAACAGACCACGAATTTGGTTCTCATCCGAACCATATCTGACCGTCTGTAGAGTAGTCCGGCGAACATAATTATTATTAATTGAGTCCGCCTTGGTCAGCTAGTTTGCACATCGGATATGGATTCACCTGAAGGCTTACGTGAAGCAACTGTCCGATCTGGTCGTCTGTAGCGAGAACGGATTTAATAGGCGGATTTGGTCCGCCGGACCAAACTCGAGCGTGTGTTACAGCTTTTAACTGTCGATCCAGATCTTTGACAGTCATTATGTAGAGTGAGTGCTGTTGAATAGAATCATACTGACACTTGCACTGGTCTCAGCCATAGAATATTATTATACCCTTGAGCTGCAGAGGTGAAAGACTGCAGTTGCTCTATGGAAAAGCTAATATTCTGCTATATCTGGGTAAAATAGAAAACGACCCAGAGCACAAAGTCGTAACTATTAAATATAACCGGGATAACGATAGACCGCTAATTATTTCGGGTAGGGCTACCATGTCAAATGTATTCTTGTTTCAATTCGATAACTGTAAAACAATAAATACTTGTAAACTTCGATCAAAATCGTAAACTTGAGATTTAACTTATCTATGGATCTTAAATAATTGCCATCATACAGTTAACTAAAAAAATACTTGTATAATATTATGCAACACAGAAGGATCAATTTCAGTGAATATTTTTATTGATATTATCATTAAACATTTGATAGCTCTAGTTCACTTGCAATGTTATCTTATATGTAAAGTCCCCGTTATTTATAGAAGTTCATACCATATGAAATCATACAACAAATAAAAAACTGATAAATTCCTGCTGTTTAAGTCACATGTTCATTCATAGTTTAGGTGGCAAAGCTCTTAATCTGTATATTAACAATTTTTGTGTTACTGACTGACTGACAGATAATATATACACCCAAAACTACTGGGTGTAAGAAGCTGAAATTTGGCATGTATGTTGGCGCAAAGCTTGAGTTGCATCTGTTATTTATATTAAATACAGTGCTGTTTTTAGTTATATCATATCTAGCGTGTATTGCGAATTTCATAACGGACAAAAACATCGAATGAAGAGTTTGTCTTAAATTTTGCATGGCCAATGGAATTTCGTGTTCGGAGTCAATGAAAATGTTACAGAAGGCTTACGGTGAATCGACTTTATCAAAAACTCGTGCTTATGAGTGGTACAAAGCGTTCAAAAGCGGTCGAGATGTGATGGAAGATTTGCCTGCTCTGGTAGGCCATCAACATTTACTTGCAACTGAAGTTAACATCGCAAAAGTAAAGGAAAGAGTGACTGAAAATCCTCATTGAACTTTGAGAGAGACAGCTGCCCAACTTTCTGTGTCTCACAAGTCGATCCGTATCATATTAACTAATGATTTGGGTACGAAACATGTTGCCGCTCGGCTAGTCCCAAGAGAATTTTGCACCACGATAATGCGCCTTTGGACAAGGCCATCATTCATTGTGAACGAATTTTTGACAAAACACTCAACAAACACCAACAAGCAACCACCATATTTACCAGATATGGCTCCAGCCGACTTCTTTCTTTTACCTAAACTCAAATTACCACTTCGTGGCACCCGTTTTCAATCGGTAGAAGACATAAACGATAATTCGCGGCGAGAACTAAACTCAATTCCGGAAACAGCGTATAAAAATGTTTTGATGATTGGGTTATTTGTTGGCGTAAGTGTATCGTTTCTGAAGGAGCAGACTTTGTCGGTCATAATATAAATTTGGATGAATAACAAACAGTTTGTGTATTATTGATCTTTTCCGGTATACTTGATACTTGATTGCACGGGCTGTTTCTGCAACTCCACGTCTTGGCGCGTATTTTGCGTGCGGGTGGGAATGGTGTCTTCATTCGAGCCACCCCAGCTCTTCGAGGAAGGCCAGCAGACTCTCATCTTTTCCGGTATTTTCTTGACAGAGTAGTATATTTCAGTGGGTAGTTCCCCGTAATCCGGCTCATGGCCTCCCCAAGGAGGCGCTATATTGACATGGTAAGAAGCCATATGAGTGCCAACGGATTGACTTTATAGGATGTAGAAGACCAAGCTAAATGGAATGCTCAACTGAGCAGGAAGAGGGACCCTGGTATATATAGACTAGATTTAATAATTGCCAAACAGAAGATTTCAGAACTAGTACTGCTAGTGATAGCCTCTTGAAACACAAGAATGTTTCATAGCAATTTTCGAAGTTTATGTCCCTAATTTTGCTTTTGGTAAGCATATACAATATAAAGGGTTTGACGAAATCACAAATTAATTTACCTACTTTATATTGTTCAAGGCTGTCGTGTTCTCTGGCTATCCTCTCTGCAGGGTTGCTTGCATGTACCAAGGTGAGTATCCGTCTCAATATCGGTCCAGGTTTGAGGGTGTTCCACAGTTTACCAATACACAGCTCAAGTAAGATGATGCCAAAACTCCACACGTCAGCAGCGGGCCCACCGCCATTTAATATTGTTTCTGGACTAAGATATCTTGGTAAACTGTAATTTAATAAAGAATCTTACTGTAATTCATAATAGTTATGTGGGTTCAATCAATAACTGGTTATAAATTGCATACGTAAAAGAGTTCGTACTTAGAAGTATTAAGTTAGTTTTTATAGTATGCATTCATCATTTCAGCCTAGAGATGTCCATATAGACCTCTTCAAAGGGTTTCCTCATAGACCAATCTTTAGCCGGCCAACTGCGCCTCATAATCTTAACCAGACTGTTAGGGTACCCTGCAGCAGACCTACCCTTAGTATACATTGACAAATTTAAATTATATTTAAAGAAAAGGTGACTATTGAACTCTACAGCCAATGAGCCTTTATATTACGTACTAAGTTTAATTCAGGAATGTGTGTTATATGGAAAGTCTTAATTATAATACGCATTCTAATTCCCTTCATTTCACAAACAAATATAGTCACTACAATACAACAATAAAAGGACCCCAACTTACCCTAAAGGAAACGGCACTTCATTACCACCCTCAGTCATATAATACAATCCATAATTAAACATCTTCACTCTTCCATTACTATCTATCATTATATTATCATCAGCTAGTGTCCGGTGTATTATATCTCGACTGTGCAGGAATGCCAGACCACTTGCAAGTTGTTTAGCAATGTTCGTCACTTCGTCATATGAAAACTTGGTGCTAAATTCTTTTATAGATTTGCCAATGACTTCTGCTACTACAATTATTCTTTCTGAAAGTATATGTATGCATTTGTATCAAGATACTACACAGCAAAAGTAGTTTATGTATTCCCTACAAAGATAATAGAATAACACAGTTTTGTCATTTAATTTTAAGAATTTATTTTGTTACAAAAATAATAGACTCCAATAAAAATTTAAACAGAACTAATACTGCCAGAGATTCAAAGAAATTGTATGAGTTAAGCAACGAGAAAAGTTAGTAGTTACAAAGAAGGACAATGTTACATACCATGTTTACCTCGAATAATATCGAGATAGGTGCACAAGTTCTCATGTTCTATGGTGAGAAGTATCTGCGCTCGACCTAGTATTGTTATAGAACTTGGAGTTAAAGGCAGCCCGTTACTTCCACACGTCTCTCCAGGATGATTCTTCGCAAAGAACGTGCAAGCCGCGAACTTATAATCGTCTTCATTTTCAGGAAACATTATTACAACAATCTACACTTAAACTTCTACACGTTATCATTAAAATCCAGCTGAAACTCAGTCACAGCTGTTTAAATTTCGTATTTTATATAAATATCCTCAGTTTCTAATTGGGGGCGGAGTATGAAAACAATGGAAATTATTATTTTCCGGCTGTATCAAAATTAATTTGACACTGGAAAATAAACATTATTCACAAATGTCAGATTTGACATTAGCATATAATTTAAATGCTGTATTACCCATATTGTAGGGTAAAAATACTGTTAATAGAGCATCATCCTCCTGCTTACTGTACTAGTCTCACTGGATTTGGCTGAATATTAGCTTTTATAGGTGTACTAGCTTTCGCCCGCGGCTTCGCCCGCATGAAATTTTAATAAAGGGTAGCCTTTGTACTTCCCCAGATTTCAAACTATCCATATCAAATTTCATCACAAACTGCTGCACATTCGCCGTGTAACATACATATAAACAGATAATATCTACTTAAAATTACTTTTGTTTTCATAGTCGTCAAACTTCAGGTAAAGATTAGTATGTAGGTATATTATTAAAGTTATTGAAGAGCTTGGGGCCAATTCTGCTATTTTTATGTGACATTGATATCATATTTTAGCGGAATTGGACCCTGTATCTACAGAATAGAATAGCAGCAAAATAAAAACTGAAAGCATTACCACAAAGTACATAATCAGACCACTCATAGTAAGCGCTTTTAATGACGCTGCGCTTAGGTCAATTATATCTTGATAACTTTTAAAGTATTCGTCCAAACTACTTACTGTAAAGACAAAGTTCATCTACATTAAATATTGAAGGCAATAAATCTATTAAATTTGAAAACAATTTGATAACTACTCTAGAATGAGCATTGTAAAAAACATATTTTTTATGTTTTACTGTTTTATTACAATAAAAATTATGTAGTTAGGTTACGTAACAAAAGCTAAAAAGTAATTCGGTAAGTCTTAGCTGCCTGATTGCACCCAACTTCTCATCAATCTGGGGTATTAATCAGACAAATATAAAATCGTTGGGCAAGTGAAATTTCTATCATAATGTTTATTCTGGATACGCTACGCCCAAAAATGTAATGGTTTTTTAGTTTATTTTCTTTTCAAGTTTTTAGTTTTGTTGTTAGTTGATACTTTTCATTCTATTTTCATAGTGAGGTCTTTTCTACCAATCAAACCCTGTCATTCGATACCCATATTGAGGTATTTCTGAAAAATAAGTAATCCGCCATTTTGTGGTGGTAGCCATCTTGGTTTTTTCATAGTGAGGTCTATTCTACCAATCAAGCACTTTCATTTGATACCCATTTTAAGGTATTTGTGGAAAATATGTAATCAGCCATTTTGTGGCGGCAGCCATCTTGGATTTTTCATAGTGAACCCGATTCTACGAATCAAGCCCTTTCATTTAATACCCATATTGAGGTATTTGTGGAAAATAAGTTATCAGCCATTTTGTGGCGGCGGCCATCTTTGATTTTTCATAGTGAGGTCTATTCTACCAATCAAGCCCTTTTATTCGATACCCATATTGAGGTACTTATTTGTGGCAAATATGTAATCAGCCATGCTATGACAGCCGTCTTTGATTTTTCATAGTGAGCTTTATTCTACGAACCAAGCCCTTTCATTTGATACCCATGTTGAGGTATTTCTGAAAAATAAGTAATCCGCCATTTTATGGCGGTAGCCATCTTGGTTTTTCATAGTGAGGTGTATTCTACCAATCAAGCCCTTTCATTTGATACCCATATTGAGGTATTTGTGGAAAATATGTAATCAGCCATTTTGTGGCAGCAGCCATCTTGGATTTTTCATAGTGAGCCTATTCTACCAATCAAGCCCTTTCATTCGATACCCATATTGAGGTATTTGTGGCAAATATGTAATCCGTCATTTTGCGGCGACAGCCATCTTGGATTTTTTATAGTGAGCTGTATTCTACGAATCAAGCCCTTTCATTTGATACCCATATTGAGGTATTTGTGGAAAATAAGTAATCCGCCATTTTGTGACGGCCGGCGGCCATCTTGAATTTTTCATGGTGAGCTTTTTCTGATAAACAATTTCACCGTACAGTATCTGAAATTCAAGTAACTTTAATGGTTTAGGCAACGTACGCGATGACAGCTTTCTGAGCTCAGGATTTTTGCCGACTCAGTTGATACTTTTCCTTATGTTATGGCAACATTATACAAAATCTTTATAAATTGTAGTCTATGTGTTATTCTGATGTATAAACTATATTACTGTAAAGTTTCATCCAAATCCGTTCAGTAGTTTTTGCGTGAAAGAGTAACAAACATCCATACATACATCTTCACAAACTTTCACATTTATAATATTAGTAGGATAGGATAGGCCCCTACAAAGAAAGAGCCTAAGCCAACGTCACCTGCGAGTCAGTACACCTGCTGGTTGACGAAAGAGACTCTGGCGAAAGTCTTCTCCATTGGGATTGGAAGGTCAGACGTCCGTCGCTTCCGTAAAAAAAAACCGCCACATCATGGAAAGTGAGAGAAAGATTCATCATCATCGTCCTAGCGTTATCACGGTTGCAACCAAGAATCACACGCCTTGGAGATCGAGGTCCGCTTACTGGTCTAACCAGCAGGCCAATTCAGAATGTCACGACAAGTAATCGTACGATATGTCAAATTATTGTCCTCGTCTTTTAGCCGCCTATCAGAGATAGTTTGAACAAATATTCATTGAATTCGGTTTATTTATTAACCGCTTGACCGCTAGCGCTAATTCGCCGAATTCACTCGACCGCTCACGTTCTAAACAAAATGTCGCGCCGCCGCTGGCCAGACGGGCGCGTTAACATAAACATTTATTGTTGATAAGTCGGTAACATGAGTTAGTTGAAGTGATGTTTTTCTTCAACCTTATGGATGACTGGTTCAAGTCGTACGATTTTTTTGTTGATTTTTAGTTTCTAATTTATTATACTTAGCAGCGAACATTGACTATCGTTGAAAAAAACACTTTGTGTATTTTAAACAGGATTATTTTAAAAAGTAAATCGATGACATACATATTTTATGAGTTTTCACTGTAGAAGGATTCTATCTACACCGAATTAAATGAAAAAAAACATGTATCATAGTATAAAAAGATTTAATTACACGCATACGATTAGGACGTAATACAGGTCCTATCCTAGTTTAAGAGACAGGGTTTCAAAATAATTGTAAACAGATTTCTACAATAATGGGTCTCATAAAGTATTATGTGTTAATAACGTTGAATTTAGTAATAATATCGACGTCATGAAACTTTTCCAGTGTCCATTATTATTTACTAGATGAGCCCGCGGGTCTAAACCCGAGTTATTTAAGGCTCCGCTCCCGTGTCTCAAAGCGTGATATTATATAGCCTATAGCCTTCCTTGATAAATGAGCTATCTAACACTGAAATAATTTTTGAAATCGGTCTAGTAATTCCTGAGATTAGCGCGTTCAACCAAATAAACAAACGAACAAACAAACTCTTCAGCTTTATATATTAGATAAGTTTTAAATTAATGTATGAACAATTTAAAAAGAGCTTGCTAAAATCGTCAAGTTATCTCCTTAGTAAAAAAATGGAACTTCAAAGTTATGCTCGTAATTTTGATAATCAATCGTTTTGATGCAGTGTAGTGACGTCAGATCACCTCTTCGTTTCGATTTTGTCTCGATTATTTATTTCGTTAATGCCGTTACTTTTTATGGCGATATTTATTCGTATTTTATAAAACGTTGAATTTTGTTATATCGACATCATGAAACTTTTTCAATGTCCATTATTATTTATTGCAATTGGTGGTAATTTATAACTTTTTTACTGGCAAATTCATGCAATTGTCAGCAATTGTCTATGGAAAGCGCCTTCAAGATGGCATCTCGATTAGAGTTGCCTAAATATCGATACTTCCGCTATCGATAGATGACCTCGAAAACTAGTAACAATATCGATAGTGCTATCGATAATATGGACATTATCGATACCATCGATACTATTGACAGTACAAATAAATTAATACTATTGATTGGAAGCAACAGTATCGATATGATCGATACAATTACACGACAATACTATCAATAGTATCGACGTACTATTTACGTAATACTACCGATACTATCGATGTTATCGATAGTATTGTTGTAATAAAACTACGATATTATCAATAGTATGAAACTATCGATAGTATTACACAATCGATAGTTTAATGCCTGTGTTATTTTATGATTGTATTCGGATACTCCATAAGATAATAATTAAATATTAGTTTACTATACTTAGTATTTATGTGAGATATTTACTTGCTATGTAACTGATTGATTGGAACCAATACTATCGCAGTTTATTAAACTATCGATAGTGTAGGCTATCGATACTAGTGATATTATCGATAGTATTACACCTAAATAATATGCGCGTCTTCAATAGTATCGATACTATCGATAGTATTGGTTCTATTGGTGCTAAAACTATCGATAATATTGATACTATCATCGTATATAAATATTATTGCCCTGATTCACACTATCGATAGTGTCGATACTATCGATAGCATATCGATACTATCGATAGCATACCTATCGATACTGTTCAAAGAAATATAACCTTACTAGAGGACGCCAGCAGCTACGCCTGCATTTTTTTTAAATTTACCCGTTTTGGCCGATTCCGTCGGAATTTCGGGAAATCCCGTCTTAGTGCACCGCTACGGTCCCCAAGGAACACACATGCCAAATTTCAGCTTCCTGCGCCCAATAGTTTCGGCTGTAGCGTGTCTGTCAGTCAGTCAGTAACGCAAGGATTTTATATAATTATATATATATACTAGAGGACGCCAGCAGCTACGCCTGAATTTCTTTTAATTTAGCCGTTTTGGCCAATCCCCTGGGAATTTCGGGAAATCCCTTCTTAGTGCACCCCAACGGTCCCCAAGGAACATACATGCCAAATTTCAGCTTCCTGCGCCCAATAGTTTCGGCTGTAGCGTGTCTGTCAGTCAGTCAGTAACGCAAGGATTTTATATATTAAGATATTAAGATTAGTCCAACCTCTCTGATACTGTTGAAATGACGTCATCAAGCGATAGACTGTCAATAGTTTAGCGATAGTCGACTATCGATTGGCAACATGAATCTCGATTATTCTCGATGGGCTGCAGCGCTGACATTTGACGACTGACAATGACTGACAATTGTAATTACTCTTACTCTTTGGTCTATTGAAACTGAAAGCCAGATTGAAAGCGTTTCGCGTAGTAGGTACGATAAAAATCACTAATAAGTAAAAGTACCTAGTATTTTATTAAGAAGTGTGCCATAACATAATGAGAAACTAGAGGCCGTAAGTATGTTTAACATAGATATTTTACTATCGTCTCACGTGTTTCTTCCTTAGACAAATATGATTTTTAAATTTTCAGAGTATTGTCAAGTCAATGAAAATGGCTTGTGTTGAGAATATAGCGCCAATGAATGTTGATTCTGAGATGGAAGAGGGTGAAATTGTAGACGATTTGTCCGATATATCATCGGAAGAAGAGTTCTTGTTGCGTCAGCGACTGGAAGTACTAGAAAACTATAACAATGTCCTTGAACGTAAGAAAGCCAAACGTTCTTCATTTGCCCCAGGTAGAGTAGCTTCATACAGTATTTTCATCAATTTATTCATATTTATGACCATTTTATGTACGTCACTGCTAGATTGCGGTTTTTAAAATGATTTATGACAACCTTGCCTGACTCATTTAACCTTTGACCTAAATGTAGGTTACAGTAAATAATATTATAGGCAGTATAAAATTCACTGCATAGGCAATTTATCATATCTGAATATGTAGCACAATTGCACCATATTAAACTGAGTACCTATTGCTGAATATAGTTTGCATTTATAGAAATGAAAACAAATTCTAGATTCTTACAATACAAATTCATTGCACCTTGTTAATAACATTGATTTTAATTGTCTGCATTGAATGAAAGGTTAATTATCTTTTCTAATGGATCAAGCGGCGGTAGCCCAGTGGTGTACGTAACGGACTGCCGAGACTTTGGTCTCGGGTTCGATCCCCAGGTACCCCGGGCACACACCTCTGACTTTTCGAAGTTATGTGTGTATTAAAAATGTTAATTATCGCTCGCTTAATAATGTGCCCGGTAGATGGCAATAGGCTCGCCCCCTATTACATTGGGACCGAAACATATCTGGTGAAGTGTGGGTGTGTAATACACCTCTGCCTACCCCTTCGGGGATAAAAGGCGTGAAGATATGTTATGTTATGTGATGTTAATGGATCTTAAAAACAGTAGGTAGTTTATAGCATTATATTAGCAGCTTGTCTATCTTTGTTAGGCATGTATATGATGATTGACATAACAATATTGAATGTTGATTTAACATAATATGTGTGAGTTCAAGAATTCATCTTCAGTTAGCAGATATTGTGCTGTAAAATAAAACCATGAATGGGACAAAGAGATGTAAAGAGTATTTTTATGGTTTACTAGAGAATGCCCGCACATTTGATTTTAATATTGCGGTTATGGACCATGTGAATTTGCTACTTAGTACACCACTATGATCAGCAAGGCTCACACATCCAAAATTTTAACTTTTATGCCTTATAGTTTTGCCTCGGCATTGTCTGTCAGTAATGCAAGAATTGTATATATACAGATTACAAATAAATACAACCAGTAGGTGAAATTAGTGGTAATGGCAGGAGGTATTTATGAAAGAGGTTATTGGAATGGATGAAATTTAGAAAGGGCAGAATATGAAAGGATTACAGTTGAGATGGTGAAGCCAGACTAGGTCATTATAGTTGGTCAGCTGCAGTGCTTAGTTAACTTTCACTGGATATAATATACTTGCATTTTATATAAACATTTATTGTCACTAGTACCTTATTTAAATGAAAAAGTTACTAGTAGTAATTATTTCATAGTTGGTATTTTTCACCAGCATAAATAAGTTAAATTTGCTGAATGATTATCGCTTAAAGAGGAATCTTTTACCTTTTTTACCCGACTGCGCGACGCAAAGGAGGGTAATGTGTTTATCAGTCTATGTATGTATGTATGTATGTTTGTTTCTATGTGGCGTTCTAGAGACCAAATGCGTAGGCCGATTTTGATGATTCTTACGTCAATCGATTCGTCTTAACCTTGCGAGTGTCACTAAAGACATGACAGTAATCAAAATTCACCACAGCGACAGCCAGACGCCATATTGTCAAAATGAAAAAAATTAAAGTCTATGAACTATGTCAAGTGGGGTGTCGTTGAATAGGTATTTTAAAATCATCTTTAGGTTCCTTTTATCATTTTTCGTTTTAAATAATAGTTTAGGATATATAACGATTTAAAGATGTTTAACAAAAAAAATTCTCGCTAATTTTCATACTTATTGATTTAAGATTTTATTTCAAGTATAAACGATATAAAAACCTTCGATTGCGAAATTTACCATTTTATAACGAAGTCAATGAATCGTAACTAAAAAGTATAAAATAAAAAAAATAATTTAAAGAAAAACAAAAAACCCGACTGCATAAAAACTAATTTTAAAAAATACGTGAAAATATTAACTTAAATAAAAACTAAAAAGAAAGAAACAAGCCCAGAAGTTTAGCAGTAATATGCAGAACAGAACGACTCACAGTCGGGGCCCATTCAAATTTTACCAATCAAATCTTCCCAAGGGGCCCCGACTGTGAGTCGTTCTGTTCTGCATATTACTGCTAAACTTCTGGGCTTGTTTCTTTCTTTTTAGTTTTTATTTAAGTTAATATTTTCACGTATTTTTTAAAATTAGTTTTTATGCAGTCGGGTTTTTTGTTTTTCTTTAAATTATTTTTTTTATTAAGAGATTTCAATTTGAAAGTTATTTATAGCTACTCTATGCCAAGATGTGCACTTCTTTGGATTTTATTTTATTTCATGTATTAGTATTTGATTCAAATAATATATTTTATTACTTAACCTTTTTAATTACATACATTAGTAATAACCAAACACCATGTGCACTCTGATTGGTTGAATAAGTCACGTGTTCCATTTCCTTCATATATACAACTTTTTGGTATGCCTCTCAAACAAATATCTGTTGGTCACATTTTTTAAACTAATTTTCTTTTCAATATTGTTTTTATTTATATATTTATAGAAAATAACTTAAGTCATATAAGCTGACTAGATTCCTTCCCCTTGAATTATACACTGAAACCTTCCTCAGAACCTCTAAATAGAATCCATAAAAAATTGAAGGTAGTTCTTGATTTTATAGCGTTCTGTCAGACAGGCAGGAAAGAAATTGGACAACATTTCATAATCATACAATTTTATTAAAAAGGGTCTTATTCGCGATATTTAATTAATTTAAGGTATAAATACCTATGTTTTACCGACGTTTCGGCCGTCTTACAACAGCCTTGGTCGCGGCAGGACTGATGTCATCTCAGCGCCGTCCTTGTGAAGCGCGGGTTTCGGCAGCTACCTTCACTTGTTTTTTATTTTGATTTTTATCTGAACTGTCGGTACGTAGACCCGTTTTAATAAAATTGTATGATGTATACAAATCGCGAAAGTTTAAAATCGATTAATATTTCATAATGTGAATAGATAATGAAACTTTGTTTGATGCCAACTGCCATGCAGATACATAGTAGGATAGTAGGATTTGAAGTTGTTGCCTTGAGTTTCATTCCCTAAGCCTCGGAAAGCATGTTAAACCATAGGCCTTGGCCTTGGGAGTCAATATCCTGAAATAAAGTGAGTCAGTTTCCTCAAATAAGGCAATACTGGTCTAAGCCATGGAATATCGCGATCCGTTTGAGTCATAGAGGTCAGACTGCAGTCATTCTGTGCTAAAGCGAATATTCTGTCATATCTGGTAGGACTAGTAAGCGGACGCTACAGGCTGTAAGGCGTAAGTCTTGCGACGGGATAACGCTAGGATGATGATGATGAATGAAACTTTGTTTGAATCTTGGAGTATTAGAATTTCCATAATGAATTTTCGGTCATATTTACAGTGTTCAATAACAACTTGGGCAATGCAACTTTATTTTTGAAAAATGAGAATCGCATAAGTATTGTCAGGACACGTGGAGAGAATGAGTGAAGAAAGATTGACGAATCAAATATATATGGCAGAGGTGTATGGGCAAGCCGGTTGCGGCAGACCTCGTAAGACGTTCGTGGACCAAATTGGGGACGTCTTGAAAAACGGAAAAGTCCGAAGCACCCGCAACCGGCGAGCATGTACGAAAAGAATAATGAATGTAGAGGAAGCACGTGAGGTTTGCAAGGATAGAAGCAAGTGGCGATCTGTTGTCTCTGCCTACCCCGACGGGAAAAAGGCGTGAGCATATGTATGTATGTATGTATGTATTGTCAGTGAATATAGATACACCAAGTATACCAAGAGATGTTTTATATCTATAGATAGTGGTGCTTTGTAAGTCATTGGGCGGATTTTAGTATCATATTCAGTATTCAAATCTCTTTACAAATATATGCATAACATTTATACACTTGTTTGAAAGAAAAATATGCTTAAGTAATATACATAACGCATGACTTCAAAACACTGGCCATAAGAACCGAATTCCGCCCTTTGCCTTCTTATTGCTCGAGTGTGTTACATAAGTTTTCATGAAATGTTCAATATATTTTTTATCGTATTTATTTTTATTTGTGTATATTTTTTATTAATTTAGGGACTGACATAAGTCTGAATACTTGACAAGCTGTTTTGTAAAGTCTGTAATATTGTGAATTACCAAACTTTCACAAAACCAACCTGCCAAATATTTTTTGTAGCTGTTACAGTTACTTGTTCATGCATTGTTATTAGTTCATTATAGTGTTTTAATTTTTATTGGTATCTCAAATTTGCCTAGATTATCTAAATTTGTTTTGTATGTTTTTGTTATAACTACTCCAAAGGAAGAAAACATGGTAAGAGTTTAGTTTATATGCCTTTGTCATTCATTTCTGGTTTACGTTTTGTAGGCACATAGTGTGCATTTCGTAACATTTTAGGTTCGAAACATAAAAGGGAAGATGCACTCGCGTATGACCTGTCAGAGATCTCTGCCACTGAGTTGGAAGATTACTGTTCACCCTATAAAAATATTAAAGTACAAAAATATCAAAAGATCCACCACAGACAGAAAAGAAAAAAAGTGGAAACTATTGAAGTTGTTGTGAAACACAAAGAACACAAAAAAAATAAAACGCGTCCTAAGAAGAAACCAGAAGTCAAAATTATAGAATCTAGTGAAGAATCTGATGATGAATACAGAAACAGGAGAAAGAAATTGGCTGATGCTGTGGTTGTGAACAAAACTAGTAATGATAAAACATCCTTAAGTGAAAGGCTTCAGAAAATGCTTTGTGGTGTTACTCCAGAGCCTATAAAAATCCTTTTGAAAGATAGTTCAAAAAACCCCCACGATGTGAGCAATAAAATAGACAGTCTTCCTGAATGTTCTCCTATCTCCACACAAAGTACCATGGACCATATCCTTAGTGCTGAAGAACAGAATGTCACAGAAGACCCGAAAACACCGTGCGAAATAATAGATATCTGCACTGATGAAGAAAGTAAAGCCGTTGTTTCAACTGATACTGTAGATGCGGTAATGAAAGAATCGTCACTTGAGAGTGATATCAACAAACTTTTAGATAGGAAAAACAATTTAGATAAAGATTCAGATGATGATTTAGAATTGCTCAGGCAACATGCGCTTAAAACGAAAACAGTTAAAACCAACCAAGTACAAGATAATGGAGCAATGCAAACTGAGAATAAAGGTTTGTCTGAAGATGAAGATAGTGATACTACAGAATTGAGACTGATATGTTTAAAATCCGCTTTATTAAAAAAGGCTATTGAAATGAAACGGAAGCAGAAACTGCAAAAGAAGTTATCCAATTCTGCTAATCGGCAAGATGACACCTTAGACCAATTAATGTTAGGTGATAAAATTAATTCAGATAATAACACAGATATAGAATCTGTTGATATGGATATCGGTTCAGATGGGGATGATAAACTTAAAGAGAATAACGGTGATTGTGCCAAAAATATAATTGATGAACATGTATCAAGTAATTTAGAAAAGAACATTCCAGTTTTAATGGTTAATAAGGATGATGAGCTTGAAGAAGACGAAGATTTATTACGTGCTAAACTTTTGACTTCCCTAAGTAAAAACTTACCAAATTTGGTAAGTCCAAATGTTATTACCTCTATTGAGAGTGTCAAAGACAAAAAGAGTATCCCACCTAAGCAACCACAGCCAAATGTTATACCAGAAGAAAAGAGGTTTATAATAAATGTCGAATCGGATTCTGAAGGAGAACACGAAGCTACTAAAAATTTAACCAAAATGCACGCAAAGTTGTCTGAGAGTTTAGATTTTCAGCACCAGCTTGATATGTTCTTGAAGTCTACACGAATGGAAGTTGAAAAGACAACAATGGCTAATCCAATTCAACCTGTGCCATCAAAGAAAAACGAAAAATATGTTGCCAAGGTCTGCTTTACGATTCTATAATTTTATTCAGTTTTACAAAAGTAACAGGTATTATACGAGTAAATTTCTTTTTAGGCTGTTAAAAATTTACCTAAATCGGAGCAGATAGAATACAAAAACCTCGTAAAGAGGATGGCGGAATTGGAAAAGATAAAGCAAGCGCGGCAGTCCACTATGAATTTGGCTAACAAAGTGTCTGCACCAATGAAAGATACTTTGAAACCAAGGAATGTTACATTTGATGCTTCCAATTTGTCTACCATAAACGATTTAGAGGAAAAGATTAAACTTTCAAGGTACTTTTTATCTCATCTTAAGCATTTTAGTTCTGTTACCACATAATATATATTGAAAACTTTCGATAACATTAATTTTGGAAATATGATTATACAAACTTTTTGATATAATTATCAGAGCAATACACACATAGATTTCATTAGGTTCTTCAGTATCATGCATTGACATCATTACTAATTTCCAGAAAACATATCGCTGAAGAGTCAGCCAAAATGTTAAAGTTAAAGGAGGAAGGCGTAAAATTATCACAAAGGTTTAAAATTGTCGCCACCGAACTCCGTAACATTAAGACAGCCATAACTCTTAACAAAAGACAGCAGAGATCAGTACAGAACTGCCTAGCCAAAATAAGGTTACATCATCAGATGTTACTTAAAAGGTATTTTGTTTTCTTTTTGTTGGATTCGGATTTACTTTTGGTGAATCTTTTTACATTTGCTATAATTTTTACGTATTTTAAGTTGTCTGATTTTCTGCTTTGGTTTTGATGCTTCGAAATTTATTTTTGTTGATATTTTCGTAACTTTGACATTCATTTATCTAGCGATGTTCATCATAACTAATTTGTGTCATGGCATTAGATAAGTAGACTAAACATGAAATGCTAAAGCTTTAAGTTGAATCATAAGGTCAAAACTCAAGAGCACGCAGTTCTATCTTGTTGACACGATCTAGTTTTAATAACTTACTTAGGTTACTTCTTGTTTGAAAAATCTTATTTTTCAGCTCACTGTCTTCCACACATTCCAAAGCTAATGCCATATCACATTTAAATCATGTCAATCCTAAGTTACAAAAAGAGAATAATCCTAACGACCACAAAACTCCCTTGGCACTTAAAGAAATTGCCAAAGATAACTATAAAAATCCTGCGATGCTGAAAGCAATCAAGGTTGGGATTACGAATGATCTGAAACAGCAAGTCAATCCAGAGCCTAAGCCAAAACCAATGGTGATTCACACTCCAAAACTGTCCATTGAGATTAATGTGGTTAATAATAAGAAGGTTGTCACAATGCCTAACACAGTCGAAAGTACGGATAAAGGCAAGGAAAGTAAAAGTAAAGAGAATAAAGATGAGCAATCGTTTGAAAGTAGTCGGCATACGAGTCACCCAGTCGTTGAGAAAGGCGGGGGGACCAAGCCGACGAAGGAAACCGGCCATGACTCCTCAAAACGGCGCAAGAGCGATGATTATACCTCGCCTCTCGATGCATTTGACAGAACCACGTAAGTCGCCATGTTTTACGTGCATGCTAAAACATAACCGTCATTATGTTTATCAGTAAAATACTCCATTCAAGGCCTCGGTTGATAAGGTGCTGATATTTTTAATAGTTTTACGTAATATATTTGTCCTGTAATCAATGATATGTGCATGCTCGGAACTAATCTACATGTTCATGATTTTGCAGTTTGTGATAGTTCGTTTAATCTCGTTTAGTGAGAAATATGCAATTTTATTAATAAATTGCAAATTTTTCACAAAACGAGATTGCTTGGCGGACGCATGGCTTATTTTTGTATCTTGTCATTACTCTGGTTTTTATATCATATGATATTCTTGCATGTGATTCGCTTACTATCGAATTCAATATTCGAACTATAGATAGATCTGTAGATTTTAGATTCGTTTTTGACATAAGCTCCATACAAAATATGACAAACACGAATCTCGAATCTCAAAATCCATGTATGGATCGAATATTGAAAATGGCCGTTAGTAATTTCGCTTACGGTCATTTATATTTGCCTAAATGTTATAGAAAGTTTTATGTAAAGTTGTACTTCATGTTGTTTTTTTGTCTACTAACATAGACTAAAAAGACATATTTTAGGGTGACTCAGATTGTTAGCCTTAGTAATTTTATGATTGAATCTATTTGACAATAAACCATTAAAGATGAATATAATGTACTTTTACTGTATCTTGCTGAACTAAGATTTGACAAAAATGCAACTGTCACATGTTTGGCTTCTACTTTACTTTATTAAATTATTTAAATTGTTAAAACAATCAATTCTGAATTCAGATGCTGGGTACAGCATGTTTTTAAGCTGACAATTAACTGTGTTGTTTGATGTTTTGCATGCTTTGAGCTTCCTTTCACTCACGACGATGTTATTTATCATTTAACTGTGTCGTCATGTGTTATAACCCCTCGTTTTCACCAAGAAACATGTCCAATACATGTTTTATACAAAACTTGTAGACAACATAATTATTTGTTTTGTACATGTATTGAAACTGTCTCAAACATTCTTTCGTTCACACTGTGTAGCCAACAAGTATCTATACAAGTATAAAACACATTTGCGTTTGTTACAGTTTAAAACATGTCTTATACATTGATAGCGTTCTCACCTACAAAATACAGTCGTGTTTAGACAAGTATTGTTTAATTTATTGCAATTTCTGTATTATACAAGTATTAGACAAGTTTTAAACTTTATCCATGCTTGTTGGATAAAGTATTTTTTTTACTGCACGGTTGGCGTATAGTGCATTGATTATACAGATATACGTATAGTGGTTTAAGCGGCCGCCTCATCGCTTGACATTGCGCTGAGCGTTGTGGGTTCGATTCCCACACGAGACAAAACTTTGTGTGATCCATAAATTGTGCCCGTATGTTGTATGTTTGTAAAGTCCTCCGCGACACAAGATTTAGTCCTAATGCGGGAGTTGTATTTAAAAAAAAAAAAAAAAAAATAGTTTTCAACATACCGGACGAACCGCGCTTTTTACTTCGTGAAAACGAAATAAGAAGAAGAATGGAGTGGTCAAAAAAACAAACTTTAGAACTCATTGAGCTTTTGCATGTACAAGAATGTCTGAGGAATGTGAAAAATAAAATATATAAAGATCGTCAGAAGAAAAAAGACGCATTGGCAGCAATTGCTTCGCAAATGTACATTAATGTTTTTTATTTTTTATTTATAGACTCACGCCTGTATCCCTGAAGGGGTAGGCAGAGGTGTAATACTTATTACACCCACATTTCGCCATGAATTTTAAGGTCGCCACGTAATAAGGGGGGGGGGAGCCTATTGCCGTACCGTTACCAGACTCCGTGCTGCCACTGAGAATTCGGAAAAACCCAGTAGGTAATACTTTTGCCCGACCCGGGAATCGAATCCGGGGCCTCTATTTAGCAGTCACATACGCTATCGACTGGACCACGGAGGCAGTGTTAAAGATGTTGATAAAATATAACGAACCTCAAGAACCAGTTTAATAGGGAAGTAAATAGATTAAAAACGAAGTCAGGTTCTTTCTTTTAAAATAAAACTACTGCTTGAATTTGTCTCGAATTCTACAAGTTTAGCTACGACAAAAACATAGATCATAAACATGCAGACAACTACAAGTTTTCAACCAACAAGTTTCATACAAGTTTTGTATACATGTCTACAACAAGTTACATACAAGTTTTCTATACATGTCTACAACAAGTTACATACAAGTTTTGTATAAGGTACAACAAGTTTTATACATGTGTATAGTTTTGTATACAACATGTTTTATACATGTATGTGAGAAAAGAAAACATTGTCAAAACTTGTTAAATACATGTATTATACCTTGGTGAAAACGCGGGGTTAGACGCCTACAGTTACTGTGGTTCAGTATTTCTTCGCCCACTATTTACTTTGTAACGTCTGCCAATACCAATCTGTGCAAATATTTGCCGAAGAATATTTTGCTCAACTGTTTGAGATGATGATTCCACACCTATACATTCCAGTTGGGAAGGCGACCCGAACGCGATTCTCTGCCCGTTCGAAGTGTGCGGTGACTGCAAGGATGCCGATTGCAAATACCTACACACAAAGTCCCGCTCCAAATGACACTACCCACACAAGTACAGACACACGCACAAGCACAGACATGCACACAGAACAAATCCCCTCCCCTCCTACTCCTCATCCTCTCGACGCCACAGGAATCCACAGCGATGTGTAAAGTATAAACCTCTTTTCAAAAAATCTTTCCTCCGTTGTTTTGTAGCTTAATGTTTAGTATCTTAGATAGAAACAATTATTTCTCGTTAGTTTATTCAATTTAAATTCGTAAAAAATATATTTGTTTCATCGAAATTATTAAGTAAAAAAAAATTGAGCAATTTTGTGGGATGATGGTGAAATAGAGAAAACATAGAATGTTTTACATTTCAATTTCAACTACACATTTACCTTTTGACTTTAGTGTAACAAGAATAACAACCCATTTTATTATTGAAAGTGACATATCCAATTAAAGTTTCACCGTATTGTAAGATTAGTAATATAGCATGTTATTAATCTTACAGTATTTTTACTTACCTGTACCGTTTTGTTTCATACAGTAGTTTAGAGTTCCTATTCTATTTTGAATACTCTTTGTGAATATAGGTACCATTCGCACAGAAACAACGGTCTAGACTGCTTATCTAGAAGATAGATGGCGCTCACAATATGCCAGAGCAATTTGTTCTTATAGTCCAAGATCCCAGGGTCGCCAGATCTTACTTATTTTCTCAGAAACGAAATGTATAGAATAATGTAGTGTTAGTATCTGCTATGAGTGTACGCATACTTGCTAGCTTGGACCGTGGGCCAACTTTAAGGTACGAGGTGCTAAAGTCAGGTAAAAATAGTACTAACTTTTCTTAAATTCTCAGTGCTGATTTTATGTATGTTTTAGAAAATATTATTAAAAATTTATAAATAATACTGTCGCACTCATTTCGGCGGCGATAATTTTTACCAGACGCTTTAAAGTTTCTAAAATATCTAGCTATCGGTAGAGACCACTTGGGGGCGCATTTAGAAAATGTATGGAAATTGTTCCCGTGGACCTTTAGCACCTCATAACTAAAAATTGGCTCACGATCCAAGCTAGCAAGTATGTGTACACTCATAGCAGATGCTAACACTACATTATTCTATACATTTCGTTTCTGAGAAATTAAGTAAGGTCTGACAGCCCTGGGATTTTACTCTATTGCAATAACTTGTACTTCTAGGGGTGTGGCTCGAATTGAATAATAGAGAAATGAAAATAGACTATAGTGCCAATATTTTAATATTCTTAAGAAATGTCTAATGTTTATGTGCTAATTAGCTAAATTATCTGTGTAGTATAATATCTGAAATAAGTCATTACAGCATCTGCTACAAGATACTAGAAAGTAATTTGATGTTGTTGATCATAAATTGTATCCCAATGAACGGCCACGTGCTGACGCAATAATATTGAATCTCTCCTATTCAAAATATCCCTTTGTAAATTGATTTTAATTTTGTTAATTTATTTTAAGATAACCTCTTCAGATCAGTTGCTGCTTTTATAATTTTAGCCACAAAATCCATAGTAGTCCAATTATTTTAGTGTAATGAATTGTATTAAAACGTATTTCTTCGCATGTCTTCCCTGCAGTGCGCATTGAGGTGATGGCATTCTTAGAATATGTTTTTTTTTTACTGGCAACATTTAATATAATTTAATGCAATTTTAGTTGGCGTTGGAGCGTGCCTCATCGCCGCGGCCGCTGTGGTAAGTTTTGGCGTAACTTTTTAATAGTGCATTAGTCGTGATGTCGATTCTCTCAGGATATACTGAAGAACTATGAGACTGCAACGCTGTGACAGTGGGTAATATGTTTTGTCTTGCGTTATAAATATAACATTTTATATTATTTTTTATTATTATTGAACTTTAAAAATAATGTACACAATATGTAAAAAGTTAAAAATAAATGAAGAAATATTGTATATTGGATTTTTATTTGTAGGCACTAGAAATGAAACAACCCTTTAATCTTACAAATAGACATATTATTCAAACATTGTAAAGAAAATAACGTAAAATACCTCTCCACACAGATACATACACTTAGATATAATATGTACGTATATATTTGGAATAAAATTCGATATAATTCATAAAATCTTTGAACAGTTGGAGTTCATTCTACTGAATGATTATTCTAGAAGTATATATAGCTATGTGACAGTTAACTGCGGGCGTCGTGTAAGTTAAGTACGAGAGCTATAAGTATTACAAACATCACCTATTGGACATTTATTATTTTAAAATTTCAAAAAATTAACATCTGATATAAAATTTTATAAATTCATAAGATTTCGTTTTTGGTGTTATAAAAGCTCTTTCATATTTCCATTTTTGAAACTGTAAGGTCGTTCGTAAAGTTTAACAAGAATATTTCGACTAATATATTTCAATGTGGAGTGTCAGTACGATGCGTTAATGATACAGGCAACGCCCAGAATGCTTTCTTACTAACCTTTAGAAAAGGCCTCGTGTTCCATGTAAATGGAACTGCTAGGACAGTTACAGACTGAGTTACCTTTATTTTGACAATTTAAATCTGGACTGGAACTGTTAATTAAGTAGTTTAAAAAAAGTAAGTAAACTGAATATCTAGAGAATTACGTGTAGGTACAGATAATGATTTAGAATTTATCTAGTTTTCTGATTTACTAAACAAAAAATGGTGCTTAAAATATCACATATGTTGTTAGGATTTAAGAAAATATAGGTACTTAAACTTTTACAACTTCTAATATCGTACTGCACTTTACATTTTGTCTATAATATTTTTACATTTAATTATTTTCATATAATTTTATAATAACATCAGGTGAAAATTCGCCCACAGTTTAGACTGGATAGTACATAGGAAGGCAGGGAGTGTAATACAAGTTACTTTAAGTCTTCATAAAGGGATATCATTACATTTATTTATTTGCCTTTTCTAAGGACTACCACGGGTAAAATTGCCACCTTCCACTCCAAATTCTGCACTAGTCAGAGGGTAAGTATGGCGTTAGTCAACCGGCATCATGCCTTCAATCAGACCCGCCCACATGCCTTCAATCAGACCCGCCCATTGGCCCGCTTCAAAACCCGATCGTTGTAGAATTCAAGCTAGCCAATCAGCGCGTCGCGTTCATAAAGCCGTACTAAACCGTCGAACACCATTTAAATCGAGGTGATTAGTGAGGTGGTTTGTGGTAAGCCCCCAGTACACCTCCGATATGCCTCGTCTGCTTATCATAGAACGATAAAAGGCCATTGATTACTCAGTGCTTCGTACAACGAAACTATAAAGATATTTTACAACGCTTAACAATTATTACAAGTGACGACAAGTATTAACTATTGTAAGATTCCGTAGTCGTATAAGCTAGTTTTGACAATGGAAATTAAAGCTACGCTCTATAGAATAGGAGACAATTTTACGTAGACTGTTTATCAATGTTTTATGGACACTTGAACCAAAGTTAAGTTCTATTAGTAGGTTCATATTGATACAGGGATAAGTAGGTATTAGGTACAGTGCTATAATATAACTACTTTAGTGACGGTGTAGGATAGTGACGTCATGATGTAAGTGTCAAATGATTGTCTTCATAATTCAAAATTCGCGCCAATTGTTGCTCATTTCTAAGCATTTAGCAAGTAATGAAACTAAGTGGAATACTTTAGTGTACCTACGAGTAGGTATTCTTGTTGTACACATTATACACCATTGCGTTTGAATCACAACAGTCTGTGGTCAAAGGAAATGTTTGATGCAACAGTATGCCGTGCTTTTTTTCTTAATTTTATTTATTATATTCATTAATTTTATTCTGATGGATTACTTTTTGAAGAGGGGTACTTACCACCTAAGATTTATCAATACTGTGCGCATATATAAGGACATAATTCCTTTCTTTTCTTCGTTATTTTTTATATCTAGATGATTAGGATTAGGTCATGGATGAATAATCTTACATCGTGACGTCACTGAGCGAAACTATCAGATATACGCGGGTGATAGTCATATAATTTATCGAAATCTGATTCCCCTGTATTAGCAATCTCCAAAAAATATCTACCTTTATGTTATTTCGCCGCGTCTATTTGGGAAACGTTTAGTCGATTTGTTTTAAGAAAATAGTAAGCGCCACTTGACGGTATATTGAAAAGTTATCCAATTTGCTATATAACTAGTCAGATTTTCAGTAGTCAGGCGGCGACATAAAAATGTTTATTTTCTTAACTCAAACAGACTATGAGCCGCGTATCCACTCGCACCATATTGGGGACGCTAAGATTCTAACTAGAGACTAGTGGCGAAATTTAGAAGTTCTCTAAGAACGACACTTTCACAGATCACTACTACTTTTGACACTTTATAGCTCTCAATACAATTCACGTTAGAGAAATACATAACCTCGCCATAACCTCGAAACAAAGTTGTATTGAAAGCTGTCACATGTGTCGTTCTTAGACAACTTCAAAATTCACCGCTAGAGGTGCGCGGATAATCTTTGCGTCGCCAATATTTTGCTGCTCAACGTTCATCACGTAGTGATGCAATGTCAGTTAATGTGCCACTCGAGTGGATACGATAGAAATATGTAAGAAGTACTAGAGTGAGAAATCGGTCGGAGATAATCAGACGAGTGAGGATCGATGCACGTTTGACGGATGATGCGGTTGCGTATCCACCGATGTTTGCCAAAGAAGTATCGAAACATCATGTAGTTAACTACGTAAAGGAAAGATCCCTCGCAAACTAAACCTCACATGCTAGCGAACTCGAGGTATAATTTACTAATGTAGGTATACAATCTGTTACAACAACACCATATAACACACACCATATAAGTTTCCAGCAGTCAAAGTGTTAAACTACGGTTGCTTAAGTCATCCATTAGGAATGTACCTTTACCTCGGGTTCGCTAAAGTCAATAAATCCCCCCTTTAGATGAACTGACCACAGGAGAGAAGAAACATATATGAAGAAGTAAGGAGTCCAGGTTCTTATAACTTTCTGGTAGTAATGTTCTATGAGCTTCGATGTTCTTCGCTCTTGTAGACAGTCAACCTTAAGAATAGATGTTCTGTCGCGTTTTCCTTTGTTCCGTCGATACGCTCAGCATGTTCCGTTCGTTGTGCGGGCGCGGTGTGTGCGGCGGTGTGCGGTGAGTGCGGCGCCTATCTGAGCGTGTGCCACATGGCGACGGCCTTGCGCGTCTCGTGCGCCATCTGCGCCCAGTGGCGCCCCTCGGCGGCCGGCTCCGCAGCCCCGACGCAGCACCAGCCGATCACCAGCCCACTGCTGCCGCCGCTCACCACACACACCTGCAATACATCAAACGTTACCATTGTTACACCAAGAGAGCTTTTTTCTGGGAGGAACCAAATAACGTTTTCGGTCTCTAGGGAATGCCGTCATCAAGCATTGGTCAATTAAGAGCCTATTTTTTTCTGGGGGTACCAAAAGGCTAACCGGTCTCCTAGTGAGAAGGCCTGCGGGATATTTACCGCACTAAAATCCCCTCGGGCGCCATCTTTAAATTAATTGGAGAGGGCTACAGGTTATTTTTAAATTTCGTCATAGTACAGAGAGCTGTTCATGACGCTCGAATAAATCCCAATTTAGCATCGTGGGCTCCCCTACTATTATCGGAGCTCCTCCTGTGTCACGCCCTAAAGGCACATCACAGACGAGACTTCATCTCCTACTGTACCTTCATGATGGGCAATGCACGCACATGGTGGTACGTGATCACTACCTACGTACCACCGTCATCTCGAAAGCTGTTATTGAACATTCAAAGCCCCTTGTTCAGGAAAATGAACGCTGTTTGACTCAGTACTTTGCTCTTGTTATCCAGTTACCAGCAAAAACGTCATTACAGCGGTTAGAGGGCATTCCATCCATGAAAAGCGATTTGCTAAATCTGGCGAAGACTACTACAATGCGTCCTTTGTACCTTTATTGTTACTTAATGATCTGTACTTCTATGTAATTGTAAGACCCTCACATCGATTCTCAGTCGTATCCCACTAGAAAATAACCTATAATCCATGTTGCTGTAGATACTCACCTCAATAGAAGCTTCTTGCAGGTTAGCAGACGGAAGGCTGAAAGACAGCGCTTCATTCCACACAGGACTGTTGATTTCTTTTCTGTTAGTCTTCTTCTTTTTCACACGCTTCCCATTCACCAGCAGATACACTTTTACATACACATCTGGAAAAAGCAACAATTTTTGTGTTTAGTTGACGGCTTTTATACCAGTATGGTACTAAGTTACTTAGAGGTAAACTTAGTACTTTGCGTAATGAGTAGGCATGTAAGGGTGTGGGCGTCGGGAGAGGGTGCAAGGACGTGCGTCCCCTAGCATGGAGGTAAACACATATTTGAAGCAGATTGATGCCTTTTAATCATACCTATTGATTGCTTCGTAAATTCATATAGCTTAGCGTAGTGGAGACCGGTTCAAATAAGCTAAGTTTATATGGAAGGATGCGTGCTATAGAGCGATGGTTGCGAACTGATCAAGTATTTCATGAAATGGTCTATTTCTCAAACTACAGTTTCGTAGGTTAGCTTTCAAGTCCTCGTAGCTCGGCTGTAGAGCTAATTTCTGGTGTCAAAGCACCCTTTGGCTCGTGGGAGATGGCGAGAGATGGCGTGCGGTGTAACTCAGGGGTCGCTCCTGGGTCCTCTCATATGGAACATCGGCTGGTGCCTTTTGACGCGGAAACGGCCAACTTAGAGAATTACCCATCTTCCCACTGGGTTGCATATTAGAAAATGAAAACTTTTCTGATCAAATTTCAAAAGAACAACGTACAAATCAACAAAGTTTAAAATAACGATGGTCATTTGATTGAAAAGTTCAGCTGACCAAAGTCTGGAATATCAATGTTTATATTATTTGTTACACTATTGACCAAATCGTTTAAGTACAAAATCCCTAGTGCTAGTGCCTAGGGTTAGGTGCGACGAACTAAATAAATAGGTTATGTTAGGTTCTCTTTTGACCCTTAACCCAAAAATAGGAGCCCTGCTAAGCAGGGCTTCGTCAACTTAGTCCACATTCTTCACACTAGTTTAATAAACTGACGTTGACGGAGCTCTGCTTCGCAGGGCTCCTATTTTCGGATTAAGGGTCAAAAGAGAACCTAACATAACCTATTTAGTTACTGGAATTACAGTCGGACCTAGCCCTAGGCACTCGAAAGCAAAGAAATCATTATTAGCCTAGTGAAACATTAGTTTAAATAAAATTAGTGCATTTAAAAATAGGTACGGTCAAATGACATTATTTCAAAGAAATAAATATGCTAAATAAAAATCTTCCATTCGGGATTTTTTTATACCTACTTACATTTAAATTAATAATTCTTAATAAGAAATCATTTGTGATTATAAAATTTGATTAGTTATGATTTGATATTTTAAAATTATACATCTAGCAACTTTTGATCAGTCGTTCATTTGATGTCACATACATTGGGATTCAATTTTTTTTCTAAATAAAACATTTGGTCATTTAAATTTTGTTATTTCGTTTATTGTTCTTTTGAAATTTGCTCGAGAAAGTTTTGATTGTTTAATATGCAACCTCCCACTGTGATATTACTGTTTTTAATAATGAAACTTCACTACTTTTCAATACACAAATATTTATTGGTTGCCATAGACAGTTATAACTTTATGAGTAGTCTAATGACAGAGACCAATTTAACAGACTACTGAGCAGCAAGTTTCGGGTAAAGGTAAACCTACGCCGCGTATTACTGACTTCGTGTCCAGTTTCCAGTTGTGAAGTACCTAGGTATGCAACTTTGTCGGGCTCATTCTTTAACAAAGATAAACATCGGTATTACCTAAACCATCCTTCCCCTCTTGTGGCGGCAATAAATTCCTGGCTTTCAGTACGACCACTGTGAGTCGCTCAGCAGACGGCAAGTACGAAAGAGACAGCAACAGTTCCTGCAGCTCTTCGGGAGGGCGTCGTTCCCGGGATAACTCTGCCCATACTTCAGCGCCACCTGCCACTTCGACCCGGGAGAGAGGCACCTTCGCTGATCCCATTACTTCGTTTCGGGAAAATCTGGAATAAGTATTATACAAATGTGATTTATTTTGTATTCATCCTACTGTATTCAGTATCTGTCTGGGTCTAGGTAATATTTGTCATTAGGTACTTGTGAATAGTTCAACTGTGTTATTGATAACGAGTTTTTGGATAATTGCAGGGTTAACATACTTAGTATGAGAATCCATTGCAAGATTTCTACATTCATATTACTATTACCTAAATATCTTCCGAGTTCCGTGTGGTGACGGATCAACAAAACTGTCACTGACAGGTAACCCATTACTTAATTTAATTTTTTTTAGATGATGATGCCTTACTAGGCATTATTCCTTATTAGGCGATGCCTTACTAGGCATTCTGGTATGATAGGTACTGGCTACTGCCAGTACTTATCATACCAGAATCGTCGATCCAGTTGATCATCTACCAGAAGATGAAATCGTAGTGGCGGAAACACGACAGTTCAAAATGCAATTAGGTACCTGTCGTAATCAAAGACTTGCAGCAACAGGGTCTTATCAGTGAGCTCATCATGCGACACGGGGAACTTGAAATGCTGGTCGAAGAATGGGTTGGCCTCGTTCCGATGCACCGGGGTCTGACGGACTCTCGTGTCCACTTCTGGCAAGAGGCTCACTCGGACGTATGGGTCGTTGAAGCCGCCTGCTTCGTAGCCTGCCAGGTCGTGGGCTGGAAAAAAGAACAGAAGAGCTTATTTTTGCAATAACTGCAAAGAAACTGCCTTCTGGATGTATTTGAGGACTGTCAGTGTCGTCATTATCCTGTTTCAAAGTAGTAGGTACTTGCTGTATGTACCTACTTAGGTACTAAGACATTGTCATAATAATTTAGTTCAGGCGTTAGTTAAGATTACCTACTTTCTTCCTTGACTATCAATTTATTCCTTTTCCTTTCAGCGCCTATGCATATTTTAGGTACCTACCTACTTAATTGCTTACGGTACTAGGATGCAAGTCGTATTACATAATTGTCTGCCACCATTGTTATAAGTAAAAAAAAAGATCACCTGAATCGTATAGGTAGGTACCTAACGACTTATTTATTTTACTTTTCAATGTGTGAAAGGATTTCACCATGTTTATTGATCGCGATTTGTATGTAGGTCTAGGTGAACCGACACCATAAAAAATCAAATCAAAATAAGTGCTTTTAAGAGACGGCGATGTTGTTGAATGATGATATCTACTTGTCATTTTCCGATTAGGCAGGAAAGTAGGTATTTAGGTAACTAGTTATCTGCCTGAAAAGACGTAAGTAGGTTTAATATTCCACAAATTACACCAAATCGAATGGTACCTAAACATTAATGTAACTGTAATATTTCTCTAAAATTTGTGAACCTAATCATTTGGTTAGGAACAATTCTTATATTCCCAGTGTAAATTTAATATGAGAATTGGCCTTCTGGTCTGCAACAAAACGGCGTTCAAAAAGTTCAAATTATAGTAGCTATTCTACATGGGCTCAACTTTAAAAGTCAATTTCAGTTTGCCAACTCGGCTTTGAATAGTTAAAATGTACTGGAGCTTGTCTTTTAAACGATTGTACGAAAGCCCATGGGGAGTTATTCTTCGAAGGGTGAAATAAGCTGCTTATTTTTACGCAGAAAGCGAGCGAACGCTGAGAATTGATATCCGCTGGCGGAAAATAGATATTTATTGTATTGTAGTCGCGTTTGATATGGAAATATATGTATACCTACTTCTAAAAAGGTGATCCAAGCGCAAGGCTGTTCTAAATCCGTTCCTATTTTGCATCAATGTGTCATGTCTGTTTTATGTGCGTTAAGAATTGAAAGCCTAAAATTAATATTTTGGGACTAAATAAGATTTAACGAGATGCTTGTTTGTTTTTGGTTCTGGGATTGTGGGCGAAAGCGGCAATACAAGATCCAAATAGCGTAATGTCATCACAACGAAAAATTAAATCCAATTACCTTCAATGAGATGAACTTCCAAATCCGACCGATCGAAGTCATACTTGAGACGTAGGTGGATCCTTCCCAGCGATGGTCCAGCTCCCTCCAGCTCTATCACGAGGGGTGCTTCTCTCTTGGTGTACAGGTCTGGCTGCAGAGCTCCCAAAGCACTGATCGCGGCACCGGCTCCAGGGCTTAGCGGACCCAAGCCACTGCTGCTTTCCACCAAAGAGTTGCTTCGGTCTATCCGCCTGGAAAATAGGGTAATATTTTATTCAGTATAGAACTTTGTATATACGTTGCTGGGTACACGGTTTCTCTTAAGACCTGTGATAATTTTGGTACAAAATCTTTAAGAAATTAAGCGAAGAGATAAGAGCACTTGCTCTAAAAGAATTGTATGATCTGGGCGATCATAACTGGCTGTACTCAAGCCAGTAGTAATAAACATCCTTCCATCATTACGAACAACCCTGTCCATTACAAAAATCAAGTTGAAGTTGAAGTAGGTAGACCAATAGACAATTTTGATGCTAAAATACAGTTCATCTAGGTAGGTACATCAAATTCAGAGAGATGTTATCGTAGAGATATGCAAATAGACTACACACAGATTGGTGTAGGTAATTGAGTAAGATACGACAGGGAATTGATTAATAATTTAAACTCCACTAATCAAACAATTAGCGGAATGCTGACTCTAATAATATCAAGCTTCCGTTTGTCTCTTCGCGTATTTAAAGACCAATTCTGTAGAGCTATCGGTTTGGGCAGTCATGGGTAAACTTTACGCTATGAATTATGTCGTCCAATATTTATAAAACTATTTTTGTACATAATTTATAAATAATGGTATACACGTCTGTGTCGTAGTTTATGCTGGGTAGGTTATAGCTACAAGCATATTGTCATAAAGTTTCAAAATGATAGTCAGATAGTTGAGGTTGCTCTATCAATACGTTTTGGTTGTGACTTAGGTTACGTTTCACCATTATGATAAACGTAGTTCAACGTAGTGTAAAATAATTAACGTGATATGGCGTGGGTGTACGTTTGCCTCGCAACGCCGACAGGAGCGAATCAAGCGTGTCTCGATAATATCTATGATAATATGTTAGATTTATTTATTATTATTAGACTTTTTACTTATTTATTTATTATTATTAGACTGCCTCGTTGGTCTCGCGGCATAAATGTGCGCGTAGGATTGGGAGGTTTCGGGTTCGATTCCCGGGTCGGGCAAAGTGTTATTGGATTTTTCCGTCAGAAAATTCTCAGTAGCAGCACGGAGTCTGTTAATTTGCCCGGTACGGCAATAGGCTCGCCCCCTATTACGTGGGACCTTAAATTCATGGCGAAATGTGGGTGTAATATACACCTCTGCCTACCCCTTCGGGGATACAGGCGTGAGTCTATAAAAATATTAGACTTTTAAAATACCCACCAAGTTGCGCGTGGTAGTTGCGTTAATTTGTGTGGTGTTCCACTGGCTATCTCCTTATAAGATACGTCATAGAAAGTAAAAATATTAAAAAAAAATCATTGTACTTAACTTTAAACAACATTGAAAAGACAATATCAAAACATATTTTACGTGCATCATAAAAAACCAAATATCGCACCAATAACAAGCATTTCAATCCATTTTATTTCTGTCGTATAATAAAACAAATTGAAATTACACAATTAATGGAGCACGTACCTATGGTGTGTAAGACATATATATATAACATCGTGGGGTAGCTACGAGGTGATAAAATAGAACGAATCTAATATTCTTGAAAGCCGTGCTCGGCCACAGTGGAAGGCGGGCGCGGGTGCGGGCGCGACGCGGGAAACTCAAACATATGGAGCTCTATAGAAGTGTCCGTAGTGGGCGAGCGGCGCGGCAAGCGGTGCAGCGCGGGGAGCACGCGGGCAACTCAAACCATAGAACTTTCATACAAGTGTCCGTAGTGAAAGCGCGGGCGGCAAGCGGGAAACAATGCGGAGCGTGCGGATCTCAAACTTTTATGAGCAATAATATTATGAGTAATTATGAAATCAAGTGCGAGTCGAACTCGCTCATCAAGGTTAACGTAGTAGAGGTATTGATTTAACATAAGCATAACGTAGCCCCCTAGCCAAATATCACTATCAATTTTTGGCCAGCAATAATAACTTTGGTTTCCTTAGTGTTTGTGTATCGATATTGTTTATTGATATTGAGCACCAAGGGTTTTGGGAAGCAAAATTTAAATTTAAAAATCTCCATAGACACCCCGCTAGTATAGGACAGATATTTTTTTTTTGTATATAAATCATAAAGCGATTCACAGCATACATCTACTTACCAATTTTGAAATTTGTAGTCTTAATAGTTTCGGCATAAAGTGGCTGTGACATAGAAACGGATGCATAGACAGACATGGCGAATCTATAAGGGGTTCAGTTTTAAGCCTCCTAGCCTTTGGCTAGGGAACCCTAAAGATGAGGTTACTTACATATTGTCAGTCAATCTTCAGAAATACTCTACTAATATTGTAAATGCTAAAGTGTTTATACATATATATACTGTATATATAATGGTAGATAAGGTCATGGATACTGACCGAATTACTTTGTACCTACTCTATAGAGTTTCTGAACTCTTTAGACTAATCAGGAGTCTCACACAACTTGAGACTGAAAGTAAATTAATGTTACCCCAACTTCAACGCGCGCGAAGCCGCGGGCAAAAGCTAGTATTATATATATAATGATGAACTTAAAATGAAAAGCATCTATATAAATTCTAATTGGTTTTATTTATTTACATTAACACATCTCTTTTTAACCCTTCCAGTCGTTCCTGAAGTTACTAGAATTTGCCAATTTTTATTCAAAATATTATTTTTATTTTTAATATTTGCCAAATATTTATAAAGATTTTCCAAATATCATAAAAACCAAAATTATTATAATAATAACCCACGCCCTCAGACCGTGAGGAGGTTGTATTATCCGCACGGCTACAGCCTTGTTATAAGTTAGTTGCGAATTTGATGAACAATTGACATAGTGTTACTATGGTGAGTGATAACGTCATCTAACTGAAAACTCATATTAATCTAGCCGCGATCCTAAATTTGACAAACACTGTACACCGCACCCGCAAACGCGCCACTACGGACACATGAAGACGCGCGCGGTGCCGCGCGCGGCCCGCGCGCGGGCTGCCCGCGCTACTATGGCCAAGCACTCAGACGATACTTAGACGATCAAACATTACAGACATTCAAATGGTTGTGTAATTGTTTCTGTAAGTGCATAAAAAGACTATCCAGTAAATTGCCAATCTTGTTTTAAAAGGAGTGGCAGTAGTTTGGCATTTTTGTATTGTATGTAAACAAGTGTATATTTGCTGTATAAAAATACTGAAATATCTAATTCGTGTTTAGACAGATCATACCTATTCAAGCTCCAAAAAGACTTGTTGAGTAACATAGGCACAGCGTAAGATTGCTTTCCTTTCTGAAGTTCTCCAGACAAAGTAACTACGGATGAAATAAGTTAAGCTTATTTTTTCGTTTGTACCTACTTATTTAGATACTAAGTAATTGAAATGTATTCTTATGTAAGTTCACATCTGAAGCTAAGAACTAGTTACACAAGAAAGTTACACTACATTTCAGTGTCCAAGCAAGTGTAGTTTCTGGTTCCCTATCCATTTGCACAAAATTTTAAGACCTAATATAACTTAGCATAATTTTGTTTGGCATAATTATATTTTCGCATAATATAATTGCGCATAACAGCTTACGCATAATTTTTTGTACATCATTTCTCAAACCATAATAATGATTAAGCATAATATTCTAAAGCATAAATTTATTAAGCATAAAGTTCTAAAGCATAACTTTTTTAAGCATAATATCCTAGAGCATAAATTTATTTACGCATAATGATTACAATACAAATTGGATATAATAACTTTGGCAATATATCTTTGACATATTTTTCGCTGTAGGAAGCCTGAAGCATGCAAGCAAGCATACATCATGCAAGCAAGCATGCAGCATGCAAGCAAGCATGCAGCATGCAAGCAAGCATGCAGCATGCAAGCAAGCATGTATCATGCAAGCAAGCATGTATCATGCAAGCAAGCATGCAGCATGCAGCATTCAAGCGTGCTCGCAACATGCAGCAAGCAGGGTTTCTGTCTTCTCCGGCGCTGCAGGCCTCCGGCGGCCCCACGCGCCTACGCGATTTTAAATAACACTTTAGGGGTAGGACAAACATTCCGTTCTGTCACTAACTTTTGTTGAACAGCATATACAATTTTTACAAGTTAAATATATAAATATAGAAATATTATGCTAATAGTCATTAGGCCTACTAACGTTATGCCAATCAAATTTATGCCAAAACAAATTAGTCTTTAAGATGATTATGCCAACATAAAATGTATGCCTAAGAAAATTATGCCGAAGTATTATTATGCCAAAAGAAATTGTGCCAAAATCGTTATGCCGAAGTATATTAGGACAAAGAACATTATGAGAAAAGAAGGGATCCCGTAGCTTCTACGTGCATTGCCTGTGTTACCTAGGACCGAAACTTAGGTAACTGAGCCACAGTACGACCAAATGTTTAGCACTAACAAGTAACAATAGGTACTAGAAACGCTGTTGTGTGCGGATTTCTATAGGATTATGTTCTGTAGGTACTGCTCAGTCCATTGCTTTGGTACGAGACAGTTACTTAATGTAGTTTGGTGGCTATTGAAAGATTTCCTGCAGATCTGAATTATGCGATCTCGGATATTGAGCTATCGAGAGTTATACCTTGCGTGGAACATGCATTTTTTATAAGCCAATATTGGGCGCATCCAGAAGTTGCTTTGCAACTGAATTTTTTCTGGGTCATTTTAATTATAAAGTACGGGCACATAATAAGGGCCTTATCACACTAGCGGTTTGGGAGCGGTTGCGGGGCGGCGCGGACGCGCAGCGAATGCGTCGCGAACACGCCGCGGCTGCGCAGCGAAGACGCCGCGGCTGCGCAGCGAAGACGCCGCGGACGCGTGGCGAATACGTTACGTTTTACAGTGTACAGTGTGTGTCCAGTAACTGGATGTACTGTACGTCGATAATTTGCTACAAACAAGCGACAAAAACGTAACGTATTCGCCACGCGTCCGCGGCGTCTTCGCTGCGCAGCCGCGGCGTCTTCGCTGCGCAGCCGCGGCGTGTTCGCGACGCATTCGCTGCGCGTCCGCTCCGCCCCGCAACCGCTCCCAAACCGCTAGTGTGATAAGGCCCTATGCTACTCCGTATAGAATGCATGTCTCTCTGATATGCACGAATTCGATACTTAAGTTAGATGAAGTGATGTCTAAATGATTCCTAAGCCGTTTTCGTCTCGGGAGATGTTTTATTAGACTTAGAGTAGACCGAGGCGAATCGGATCAGAATAAGAAATTTGTGAATAATTTTAATAAAGCGTTTATACGGAACGCAAGCTGTTGGCGGCTCACGAGCCACTTCTACCCTGCACCTTCTGCCATCGGTTTCGTTTCGATACGACTAGTACATCAGCGTCAGCGCCCGCCAGTGAGTCGCTTTTTGTGTGCGTTAAAATTTTCGCGCTCATTTAAAATACATGCTTATTATTTCTTGGTGTAAATCTAAGATCTTGTGTTAAATCTTTGAATTTTATAGCTTAAACGGCTTGGGAATAGGATTTATTACACATTTTAGAAATTTAATGTTAATATGTGAAATATTAATTTCAAAAGTCTGCAATATGGGGTGATTCGGATCGCGTCATCGGGGGCGAATTGGATCACTTATTTAAAATGATTTATTTTACATTAGAGAATAGTTAAGTATTTTAATTCAATTATAGATGGTTCACACATATAAAAGACAAACAATAAAGATAAAAAGCAGAAGATACCCAAATAAAAATTACAGCCCCAAACAAAGTACTGGCCCAAGAATTAATCTTAGGTCTGGCTGCTGAGATTTAAAAATTACCATATACGAATTTACAAGGAATAGTTACTCTCTCCAGTGATGTCATTAAAACCAATATTTCATTTTACTCCACCCTAGTGTAAGATTAATCTGTACGAAAGACATGCTAAGAAGAATCTAAAAACTGCCGAAAAAGCCGTGAAAATAAAAGAAACTGGCTGAATCTTAAAGAAAATATGAAGATGAATAATAATAAAAGAACACCTTGAATAAAAAGGTTCATGTGCGAAGCACAAGGATTGGCTTTGTATTTACTGAAAAAAAAAAATCATTCATCCACCATCATGTGAAGAATGGTGCCATGGAAAAAGAAGCTGATCTGGGTGGGAAAGAAGTCCGTATCGATGTGATTTATGTTTTAGTAAATAATATTGTTCTGATTATTAATTATTTTAATATTGCTTTTGATACTATCACCATTGTGATGCCGCCTATAATGCTGAAAAAAAGTTAATTTTATGTATGATCCTATTCGGCCCGATAATTGGGGCGATTCGGATATTTCTCTCTTTCTACCTTTTGATTAATATTTTGCACAATTTATGAGTAATTTGAGTTTCGAAATGTTTAATGCGTAGCCAAATAATTACTGATTACCGTTTTGGTAATTAAAGTTACATACATTACGCTTTAGTATGATTCTTATGTCCTCAAATAAAAAGTGATCCTATTCGCCTCGGTCTACCCTATGCCTTTAGTATTGCGGAGCTTTCTCATTATATTAATCTTAGAAGAGGATCCATGGAGAAAGAGAGAGAGGGCTAAAGAGCGTTTTCGTCCAATGAAAAATAAATAAATCTTTCTATCGCTAGGTTCAAGCTCACCCCAAACTGTATATAATAAACTAAATAATAAGTTGGATACACTCTCTAGTTGTTTTAATTATTGTTACTTAAGCAAGCTTATCAGTTATCAAGCCATCTGTGCCATATTCGTATATTTGAGCTATTGATTTAATTAACATTATATAATGTCTTCTTGGGCTTACGCGAATGTTACACATTGCAATCCTAATATTTTTAATTGAAATTCTGCCGTGACCATGAATCCTGTAAAGTATTCGAAACGTCGGCTAGTAATAAATTAAAAATGTAGTTTCTAGATCATTCGGTTTAAATGTAATAACTAAGTGAAACCAATATAACGCGATAAAATCTGTAAACTGTAGTTTAATATCAATAACTTTATATACTTACTTTGCGTGGCCTGAGAATCGAATTAAACTCACTCGAATTTTAATGTACCTAAATACTTATTATAAGCGTAAATTAATACCATAGTAGCAATTCGAGCAATTGATACTTTCTATACGTTTACAAGAACGTATTAAGGTTTTAAGATAACTTCGTGCCTATATTAAAAGTCCTCGTCATAATAAAGTAAGGACGAATCGATAATACCTTCTGAATACTTAAAGCCAACTTGCTTTACTTCGATCGAATGGAGCGAGTAAACTATTTACTGAAAGTACGATTGATCGGCGGGATAGTCCGTTGAGCTTTTTATTTCCACTAAATATTACGTTAAGCTCGTTCTTTTGTGAACATACATACATTTCCACTTGTGCTTTTTCTTCGGATAGAATAAAAATACATGCATAAGAGTTATTTATTCATATCCGCTGTTTCAACCACAGATCCTTCTTTATGCACAGTAGGCAATAACAGTCCCATTGGATGGGTTAAATTAGCAAAGTCCGTTTCAAGCTGATGATTTGTGTATCTTTGTCTGTCTGATGTCTAGTCATCTTCATCATGCTAATTAATTAGTGAATTAATGAATGAGTCGTATAGTGACTAGTGATATGAGCTCTAAATTATCTACTCTTACTCTTTAAGAGAAAATGTAGCATTTTTTACGCAAAGAAATCATATACAGTGTGTTTTTAAATAACTATATGTAGGTGCTTAAGGCCTACGTTCACTCTGTGTTAAGTAAAGCGTCCTGAGATGCAGTAGCAAGTCTTCCGGTCCGGCTCTAGAGACCGGCCCATCCGGTATTAACGACAATCTACCTAAATAGGTACCCTACTATATGTTCTATAGTGGTATCTATGCAAAGAGGATTTAGCTAGAGAATGGAAATATTTCGAGTAGAAAAGAAAAAGTCGTGATATTCAAAAGTTGTTTATATACCTAACTAGAAGAAAGATACATAACGTCACGCCTTTTATCCCCGAAGGGGTAGGTAGAGGCTACACCCACTTTTCGCCAGATATACTTTAGTCCCACGTAATAAGGGGCGAGCCTATTGCCATACATTGGCAAATTTTCAGACTCCGTGCTGCTACTGTGAATTTCATGACAGAAAAACCCAATAACACTGCCCGACCCAGGAATCGAACCCGGGACCTCCCGATCCCACGCGCACATTTATGCTGCGAGATCAACGAGGCAGTCGTATAGGGTTTGATGTCGAGTTTTCCGTCTCTACGCAAAGATGGTATTTGCATCGTGTTATCCCTAAGTCGCCTCTTACGACACCCACGGGAAGGGTGGTGACACTTGTATTCTATGCCGTCAACCACACGGCAAATAAAATAATAGAAGAAAGATAAGTCCTGAAAATTAAATATACTTAGTTAATTTTTCCTCTGACTAATAAAAATATTTACCTGGCATGCTGACCTCTGAATAGTAACTCAGTAAAACATACTTTCCAATCAACCTAACTCACATTATGTTATGTAATTAAAAATAAGTCAGATCGTTACGATCGAATAATACGAGTCATTCCATTCAATGTTTTGGCTCATATTTTCCTTTGCCTGAGAGTATTTTAAGTAATTAACTCGAACAAAATGTCTATTATGAGTAGGGGCGCAATATCGATAAGGGGTACCTAAGGGTATGATGTTGGGGCCAATCACGACGGGTGTCAAGTGGGTGAAGTGGAGTACAGTGAGAGGGTGTCGCAAATTGAGTTTACGACAATTTGTGTCAGTTGGATGGGGCGACAGATTGATTCATATAACTATGGTGTAACGTCACGATTGATGTATACTGAAAGCTCATCTTTTATGCAAATGTGTGATGTACTATACAAACACATAGTTTAAAATTACTTAATTAATACAAATAGTTTAAAATTACCACTAAACCGAAAGCATGTACCTATAGGTATACATGCTTTCGGTTTAGTGGTAATTTTAAACTATTTGTCAAAAATGATTAAGTGTGAAATACTTACTAAGTTCATCTACCTTTAGAACTAAAATGGTATTTATTTTGGTAAGAATTGATTTTATACTATTACAATGAAAATAAGAGAATTTATTTTTTTATATTCCTTTAGCTATTTCCACAAACTGGTCTTCACTTACATTGATAATTATGTTTTAATGTGAAACATTCTCTCAGCAGGCAACACGTTCATTTTACGAAAACCTCATCACATCGTGAGAAATTCAAAACATATCAATCTGAAATTCAGTTTCGATACATGATGCTTTTATTCCGTGTGAATTAAACTTTAAATTACAATATTTCACTTGCTTTAAAAGTGAGACATATCCATGCAATCAGTACTTTTATGTTGTTTTAATATCAGAATAATAAAATAGCGACTAAACACCCTCTTGACACGTAGTAATACAGAGATATTTATAATTGAAAAGAATCGGCGAACATCGCAGCGCTTCCGTTAATCACTTAGTCGGAGCCGCCCGAAGACATCTGTGTCCCTACTTTATGAAATTGAAGTAAAACAAATACACATAGCCGAGCCGTTCAAGTTTCGATGTTGTTAGGTAATAGATATACATGTTTAGTACTCAGGGTAATTAAAGAATCGATATGCCTTTCAGTTGGGAGTTTTCTGTTAGTGTGTGTGTGTGGCAGCGTCTGTTAAACATATCATGTATCAGGGACCTGGGAAATCGGCTTCAACTGGCGCTATGAAGCAGATAAGACTGCATACGTGTCGTCCGGAGTGAACCATATGACACGTATGAAGAACTAGGGACTAAACCAGCTAGTCTCGCCGCAAAGATGTGGGTCTGACGGTGTGTTATCGTTAGCAATCAGTCATATATCACACAATTGAGAGTACCTATCGGGCACTCTTCTACCTAACAGCAAATATCCGTCGCCAGCAGGCGGGCGCGACCGCATGCGTGTCGCCTGCAGTAAATATACCACACTCAACACAGGATTCTAAACGACACGTAAGTAGGTAGGTACTTTGGTACGCTGTCGCCCTCATGCAGAGGTGACCGGTCCTTAACTAATTCGGAGTCCTAATTATTTTTATGCGGGCAACACATGTAATTTACAAAGAGCCTTTTTATTAGATGAATACTTATTTCATGCATGTGATATGTGTTTAACTTTTCGAATAATTCTAGTTATCAGTATGTACCTATCCCTATTTTCTTGTGACATAGATTTACGGCATATCATCAAGCGTTCGATAAATTGTTGCACAATCTACTGATGCACAGATGTTTTGTGATTTCTCACATCGTAAGACGCCTTCGCTGCTAGCACTGCAGTCAAACAAATTAAATGGTAGGTAAACTAATTTACACGACAATAGGTTTGCCTTATACTTATTGCTTGCCTCTTCAAGAACATTCAGCTGTGAAATAGGATGGTATGAAGATTGAAATAAGTTACTTTGCTACTACGTCGCGACGAAAGTCGCGGGTTTAATACTTACTTACGTTGTAGCATAAGTATATGTCATCAAATTATTGCTCTAAGTCCGTCTTGCTTTGTTACATGAAGAGAAAAACGCTCTTTACCCACCGTTCGGCAAGAAATGTGTGAGATTTTTCATAGCTAAAGCTTGCATAGAGGAGTGACCAGTCACAAAAGTTAATAGAAAATCGGTCAAAGCCCCGACCACTTCAGGACAAATAACATTTTTCAAATAATTTGCAATACAGGTATGTCGTATTATTCAAAATAAGTGAGTGGACTTTTTTAAATAAAATATGCGTGATATCACATTATCAAAAAGATATTCATAACAAAATATCTCGGATGGAACTGTTCAAATTACTCCGAAGCCTTTTATTTCTAAGAATTGGATAGATGTGTCGTATAACGCGAAACCTCTAGGGAATGTGTCTAATGTATGTAAAACGTCGTATCCTATCTCTAATACAATTCCTTTAGCAACGCGGCCTTAGGATTGGTATATAAGGCTTGAGTATTTCTCATTTCCACGAAAGGATGGCGGGAAATACAGACAACATACGTATACCTATGCCGCTAGTCTATACTTATGCTCTATCCCTAGTAGAAAGAAGTAATTAACAGCTATAGCCTACTGGAGATATTGACAGATTGCTATGCAGCGAGTTTCGGATTCAAACCCACGAGAAGAGTGACTTTTTGCACCAACATTTGTAATTATCTCCACAACATCATACTTGTTCTCGATAGGAGTGTGAAATCTGACAACCCCCACTTGGCTAGGATGATGGATTCTGACTAATTATTTTAAGCATTTGGACAGTGTCCATAAAGGTTTCATACTTTTATTTGTTTCTCTTTTTTTATATCATAAGGCGGAAAACGAGCAGACGGATTGCCTGATGGTAAGCAATTACCGCCGCCCATGGACACAAGTAACACCACAGGAGTCACAAGTGCGTTGCCGCCCCTTGGGGTTGTGAAAAGGGATAGGATAAGGAGTGGGATGAGGGAGAAGGAATAGGGGATAGGGCCTCCGGCACTCTCACTCACCGAACGAAACGCAACAGTTTAGATTCTGTTACTTTACGTCGATTTTCTGTGAGAGGGTAGTACCTACTTCCCCGGTCGAGCCGGCCCATTCATGCTGAAATCAGTAAGGCTCTACTACCTATAAAAAACAAAATTCATGAGAATTATTCTTGTTTTTGCTATTAGAACAGCCCCGGCTCTGCTTAAATGGATTGAGTCCAGCGTGCAGAGAAAAGTACAGCGTTTTAATCTAAAATGATATGTGGCACATGCCGTGTGGCCTCCATAACTACACTAGTAAGTACAGTTATGGACTAACCGCAGCACGTGTAGGACTATTGCTACTTGTATAGAAATCTAATAATACTGGGCTATCGGTATGAGTATTGAATGTAGGTCTAGATGAGCGTTATGGATGAAAAACGGCGTCAATCCTAACTGCTCTCATAGTTTAGTTCAAATAGGCACATGGGCAGATGGTGACTGCCTTACCACAGGGGCTCGTTTTAAACAGCTGCCCAAGGCAAACATAGTCTGTCATGAAAAAAGCAAGAGGGCATTACCACTGTAAGTGCCTGGGGGTACTGATTGGTGCGACACATGCTTTACCATCGCAGGTCTCGTGGCAACGGAGACCAGAGCTGGCATCCTTGAAAATGACACTTCCACCCTGAGCAAATAACTCTTGCGGCTTTCGGCTGGCTAGTCAGCTAAAAGCTTGCAGCAAAAGATGATGCAAGTCTAAGTTGAGAGTCCAGCGGGCGGTCTCATTCCACTTTAACCAACCGTTTGTCGAGGCCCAAAATCCCGTGATGTAGGTGAAAGTGTGTATGTTGTCGTAGGCTTTTTTTTATACACTCACGGCTGTATCCCTGAAGGGGTACGCAGAGGTGTAATATTACACCCACTTTTCGCCATGAATTTTTAGCTCCCAGGTAATAGGGGGTGAGCCTATTGCCGTTACCAGGCACATCACCAGACTGTGTTGCTGCTGAGAATTCAGAAAAACTCAGTAACACTTTTGTCCGACCCAGGAATCGAACTCGGCACCTCCAATGAGCAGTCGCATACGCTATCCACTGGACAGCAAAACACCACTGCTAGAATAAGACAAGTGTCGAAACAAAAATCACTAACAAAATTTTTGAAGCTGAACAGCTATTTATTCACAATCTATATCAGCGCTCACCTCCTTAGCATCATTCACGATCCTCGATGGAGCGCAAAATGTTGTGTCGAAAGTATTACTGAAGGTTAAATGTGAACTCTGTTTCGTAGCACATAAGTGTGATACTTTAATAAATTATTGATAATGCCCGTATGGACGTGAATGTTCGTCTGAATGTGATATGTGTGGGTAAGGGTGTGCTTCGAGCGTTCGATTCGCCTTTTGAGCTTTGATTTACAATCTTTTTAAATTATTCATTGATATAAACCAAATAGATGACTAATAGAAGATAAGCGACAGCCTCCGTGGTCCAGTGGATTGCGTTTGTGACCGGGCTCCGTCTGCTATGGGAGGTCATGGGTTCGATTCTCGGGTCGGGCAAAAGTGTTACTAAGTTTTCGGAGTCTGGCAATGAGCCAGATAACCGTATGTTCACGTTGTAATTAAGTTTAAAAACATAATAAACAGACATAGTATGTCGTTAAAAGACAAAATATTAAATATTGACACTAGTTTAGATTAAAACCAATGAAAATTCTACGTAATTTATTCTTAAAATAGGTAGGTAGGTAGTATCAATTTTCGAGTACTTCCAGGTATTCATTATCGACGTTCAAATAGCTTTTTAAGCTATAATTGGTTGCCTCAAAAGCTTAATAAGCTATTAAGCTTAAAAGCTTCGTTGAGAACATTAATAATATCGTAATTGTTTATATAATATACAATATGAGCAGTGCCAGTAATTCGTATAAATAATATAAATTCTCGCAATATTTTTTATTTCGATTCATTAATAACCGAAATACAATGATGAATGAATTGATTCGTTTGTTGGCCAACTTAGGCTGGTTTCAGAGTCACGCGTTTGACGCGCGCCGGCCACACGCGCGCGCTTTCAATTACACTAGATTAGTAGTATCGTTTCATAGTCACGCAGTTCAAACGCGCCGCGTGTGAGACGCGCGCGCCGGCCGCGCTGCCGAAACTTCATACATTGCAATGAGAAACGCGAACTCGTTTCACAGACGCGCTGGCCGACAGCGCGTGCCGCGCGCGTCACTCTGAAACCAGCCTTAATAAAAAATACCAGAACAAAACAGTTCCTTCCTTCACACGCTCATGCCTAAAGCCCGCTGCACACGGGGCGTGTTTGTGTGGACTGTCCGTCCACACACGTGGCACCATTGTAGTAACACAGCGAGTCGGTATACTTCAAAGGTGCTGCGCATCGACTACGGCCGGTGCAGACGGACTGCAAAACCACCGCAACGTGGTAAGCCGGCCCGGCTTAAGACGCGTGCTGGACCGTGAATGCCTTGATCTGAGTTATTACCAAAGAAAATGTTGCAAATAAACAGTAATCTAGCTGAAGTTCTTGACAGAGAAATACACTCCACACGAAATTTATTGACCTTTGATAAACCTTTTGGGATATATACAAACTTGTTAACTTTTTGCCGAAGCAAAAACCGATGTACCTAATTATGTACGCAAACAGTGTCGAAAAGGCCGAAGATAGCTAATATTTTATCCCTACTAATTAGTTTAACTAGGAAACAAGATTATAACAACATTTAAAGTAATTATTTTATAAGGATTATTTATTGAAAGACTGATGGCAGTTTGTGAAGGAGATTTTGGAGTTGAGAGAAATTACTTAAGACGATGATGATTAAGTTGATGCATTAGGTAGATGGTAATAGTTGGTTGGATGGTTTTGGACAAATAAATAATCGTAATTGCCTAGTTGGTCTTGCGGCATAAATGTGCGCCTGGGATTGGTCTCGGAGGTCTCGGGTTCGATTCCCGGGTCGGGCAAAGTGTTATTGGGTTTTCCGTTAGGAAATTCTCAGTAGTAGCACGGAGTCTGGTAATGTGCCCGGTACGGCAATAGGCTCGCCCCCTATTACTTGGCTCCTAAAAAATGCATGGCGAAATGTGGGTGTAATATTACACCTCTGCCTTTCCCTTCGGGGATACAGGCGTGAATCTATAAAAATAAATCGTAATGGTACGGATTTTCCGGAAAATTCGGCTGCTAAGGTCCTCAGTATTATCTACTAATTCATTAGTATCGGTTTTCGGTACGCCGTTCCTTACATCCAGTATTGCGTGGAACTTAATCAACGGACACAGAGAACACCCGAGACTTGAAACACTAATTCGTTGATCACACAAAGTGTTGTCATGTGGGGATCGAACCCACAACACCCAGTGCAGTGTTAAACGGCGCAGCCGCTAAAACCATCCACGCAGTTTAATAACAGACTTTATATCTTTCCCGGAGCCGTTCAAATTCCCCCACGTATGCTTAGCAGCAGCAAACCGACGAGACGAATGTTGCTACTAAACATAAAAAAACAATTCCTTTTTAATGTGCCGCGCGTCGTTATGGCGTCTTCATACGTAATATTCCAGTATGCACCTATTAAAAAGTTAATTATCCCGCGCTTTAACGGTGTTGAAATATATTATCCTTACGTTTATTTAGAAAATAGAATAAAATGTCCTTCCGCAAAATGTATAGGTGGCTATCTATGTGATATTTCTTAAATGAACCTATACCATAGGTCCGTTTAGAGTATTCACATTATTTGCTTAATTTTCAACAGTTGGTTGATCTTTACCGGACCAAGTAACCAGCCTCCTTGCTGCTGCTAATACCTGACACTTTCCTGACCGGTAGATGAACTCCAAACACCAGCACCTCCAAACACCTGTTTCTTATAATATTTATGACCACCCATAACAGATAACAGACAAAATTATAGGTCATTTAGAACTAATGAATTACCTGCATCTTCTGTCGTTGCAGTTGTTCTTGATCGAAGCAATTGTGCAATGCTAATTATATTATTAAAATATTTCTATTGCGAGACATGTCCTTATGTTAACTTACCTACTGCTATATTTGTAGGTTGTATCATATTATTTTATTTATGGACTCACGCCTGTATCCCCGAAGGGGTAGGCAGAGGTGTAATATTACACCCACATTTTGCCGTGAATTTTTAGGTCCCACGTAATAGGGGGCGAGCCTATTGCCGTTACCGGGCACATAACCAGACTCCGTGCTGCTACTGAGAATTTGGATAAATCCAGTAACACTTTGCCCGACCCGGGAATCGAACCCGGGACCTCCGATCAGCAGTCGCATACGCTATCCACTGGACCACGGAGGCAGTCAGGCAATTATTTATATAACAATTTTTACTGTTTGTGTACCTATAGGTACCTAATTCACAAACAGTCGGTTTCAATATTGCATCTATCTATAGATTTGGCTCTCATAGATAAAATTTTTACATATTTTGTTTGGAGCTTATGTCAAATATGTATCGCAAGTAGCCATGGAAAGATCAAATATTGAAACCGGCCGGCAGTATAGTGTAACCAAATCTTTCTTCATGAATACGAATTAATAATAGATACAAAAGTTCGTGACCCACTTATAGCACAAGCTTCTAGTGACACTTAAAACATTAAGGCGCCGAGTACAGCTACTGAGTTCATCTGTTGCTGTCACTGTCGGATTGTATGATACATAAGAAAGAGAAGCGCGACGACGACGGGACGTTCAGAACTTAAAAAAAAAAAACATAAAATAAATTAATTACAGAAAATGTATTGATTGGATTAAAAAAATAAAACAGTATTTCGTTAGTATATTGCTTGTTGAATAATTGGTCAAAAAATCGGAATGATTGTATGTATTTTAGTATGGTTTTTACTCGTTAAAATATTTTTTTAGAGGTATCTTTGTGATTTTTTTCTATCGATTAAAGTTAGTTGTATTATGTTTTCAACACAGTAGGTACTTAACTAGATTATATCCTGAAGAATATCATATATTTTTCTGATTGTGTTAACTGCATTTAATCATATACTTTAAAGCATTATAAAACTCGCATTTAGCTCTTGTAGTCCCCTTAAGTTGGCACTAAACAGGTACTAATTGTGTCTATTTGGCTTCTACAATTTGCAAGTCAAGACCACCGGTAACTTTGCTCTTCACCAATAATAGTCTGTCAGACAACATAACTTCAGCACAAAACTGCCAAGTATACAAACTAAATCAATAAGTACTTGCTTGTTTAATAATATGCTGACAACAAAACTGTTCTGGGTATTGATATGGTCTAGACCAGTTGTTCTCAAAGTTTCGTTTATGTTCATTTTGTCAAGCAAGAGCGCGTGAGTGTTTCTTTGATCTTGTGACTTGCTAACGATTGTAAAATTTAAGTGGTTTTTGGGCCATAAAAATGCCAAATGGCATGTTCGGCTCAGCAGCATCCTGATCTGGGTTTGTACCCAGTGGATGACAGTAGATAGGCCTTTGAGAGACCTAAGAACATAGCTAACATGATAGGGGTATAATATATAATAAGAAAAGTATGGATATTCCTGCTGGAACAAACATGAGGGAATTATTTGGGATGCGAAATCAAAACGTACACAGTATTGGTCCATGTGAGGAACAAACCCATAGCACTTGACATAATGCTGGACGGAGAGGCATCTGCTTCAACAACTGTCATAATACGTAGGTACAAGTCATTAATATTTAGCCTTAATGTAGAAATAATCGGCTATCAATATACTAAACAGCACACGTAATACTTTGCTTTCAATAAAACCAACTAAACGCCGGTAAAACACGAGCTACACCTTTTACTACGGAATTTAATATTCGATCTATAGATAGATCTGTAGAATTTAGATTCGTTTTTGACATAAGCTCCATACAAAATATGTCAAACACCAATCTCGAATCTCAAAATCCATGTATGGATCGAATATTGAAAATGGCCGTTAGAGAGATGACTAAAAATACATACCTATTTCAAGTTGACGCTTTCGACCCCCAGTTTGACAAACAGTGGCTTACTGAAGTAAAGCTTCAACGCTGTCATGAAATAGACTAGTTGTATTAGCTGGTAAAACTCCTTTCAAAAATAAACCCTGTCTGGCTTGTAATTAAAGGAAAACAGTGTTGATTGTCAGGCTACAAGTAAGAGAAAGTTTATTTTGCTCGACGTTGCTTGTCGTAAGGATTCGGGACGATCATGTCTAAAAATAGAATTTATAGGGTGATGATTCGTATTTAGATACCCGTGGAAACTTCCAGACGGATAGGCAGATGAATTTATGGATGAGCAACTTACAACACTATATACTAAGAAGCAGCGATCGCTTAGCGGAGAGACCGACAGACTGCTACGTAGAGGGCTCTCGGGTTCACGACGTGCAGCAATGACTTTACGAAGTTATGTGCGTATTAAATTGTTAATTCTCGCTTGCTGTGTGAACCAAAGAAAAACATCGTATCGTACAACATGTTCTACAATAAAGACATGTGAAGTCTGCCGACTCGCACTGGGCCAGTGTGGTGGACTAGGGCCTTACCCTTCTCATAGTGAGAAGCCTGTGCTCAGCAGTGAGACAGTTTATTTACAGGAGTAAAGATGATGATAAGTGCTAAGTGTCGTGATGAATGACGATAATTGCGTGCTAGATATTGCAACTAATCATGAAGAAGACCGCTATCTGGAGCTTCAGCTCTTTTAAACAGTTCCTCGTTAAAATGCATAAAATATAATTTGAATATAATAAAGCGTGATATAGCAATAATTTTGCGTAATCAATGAAGTACTAATTGATTTAAAGCTTTTACAAAATGTATTTCACGCCAGTGGTTGTGACACATTTTGTGGTTTACTTGTTATCGGTTCTGATATTTGGTAATAACTACTGGCACTAGCCTCGAGCGCGATGTGTAGAGGGAATACAATTTTCAACCTAATAACTGTAATTCATATTTCGGACTTATAAAATTTTGATGTACCTATATTTAACGGGGAAAATCCGGTTAATAGTATGTTTTTCAAGTAATGCCTGTTGTGTCTAGAAATTGTGCAGTGATAGTGTAGTGGAGAGGTCTGGTCACAACGGCGACACAAGCAGAGTCTGCGTGTCACGGAGATGACCATGCTGCGCTAGATGTGTGGAGTCACGCGGATGGACCGCATTAGGGATTCCCGCATCGGGGGTACCCTTCATGTCCGTGACATTGCTGACAAACTGCAAGACTACGCTGGTGTGGCCACGTCTCACGTCAACCGGCATGTTACGTGGGTAACAAATGTCTTGCCATGCTACCTTTGTCGGGCCCCGGTAAACGGGGAAGGCCAAAGGAATGCTGGCTTGACATAAGGGTTGATATTCGTGCCCATCAACTAACCACCAAGGATGCTGAAGACCATGCGAAGTGGAGAAGACACAGCCGGAAAGCGGACCCTGGGCTCCAAGGCGTAGGTTTTGGAACGCAATCGGGACGGCACTAGGATGATGATGATGAGTGTAGTGGAGAGACCGACATACTGCTACGCGTTATCCGTTCAAAAGTTTTTGCGCGAAAGAGTAACAAACATCAATAGGTACATGCATCCATCCTCACAAAATTTCACGTCGTAATAGAAAAACTGCTTTATAACATTAACTTCGTATGGAGTGGCCGATCTATGGTCAAAGAGTAATCAATATCCAACTTCTTCCAAACTTTGACATTCAAAAAGCCTTTGTTCACTATTCGGAATTAAAGAAACATTGAAGTTGGCAGTGTTACTCTGACCTTTACACAGTACAGAGAATCACATCCAAGTCAAAATCACTAAATATTTCACAATACAAAGGCGATCAAAGCAAGGATCCGCTCTCACAATACCAGTGATTGAAATACCTTTCGTAATATCTGTTAGGTATTGAACTACTAAGAGCTTACTAAGAAGCAAAATGGACCTATTTTTTGCGGATCAAAATAAGTTAGAAAGTAAAATAAGTTTATTGATACGTATAATGATATACTAAGATAATATATGTATAGAAAATCTAGGTAAATATTTTTCTGGTCTTACGAAGTTGAGAACCATGATTTAGCAGATTGAAAGTGGTCTAAAGGGGTTATTCATAAAATATTATTATCTATCTCTTGAAATACAATTGATGAACGAACGCTGGTTTACCTACATGCAAGAAGCAAGTAAAGATATAAGGAGCTGTTTTAATTTGAAGACAAACACTAAGTAATAACACGCTACTTCTAACGAATTCAATATTGACTTGCTCAATCAACATTTCTCTGCTTCGTCCAATATTGATGGGACTACTACAGCAAGCACTATAAATTATCATTCATCTCTGCCAACCCCTAGTTATTCACCCTTTGTCTTTAATCACTTCACCGATAGTGATGTTAAGAAGTGCATAATGTCAATCACGTCCAACGCTGTAGGTAGTGACTGTGTCAGCCGTAATATGATCCTTCCTATCCTCGATATAATCCTACCCATAATTTCCCACATCCTCAATTATTCTCTGTCTAGTGGTGTATTCCCATCGATGTGGAAGGACGCCCTTATAACACCAATTCCAAAAACCTCCCATCCTTCATCCTTCTCTGATTATCGGCCCATTTCCATCCTGTCATTCCTTTCAAAAGTCTTTGAACGCCTCGTTTATAACCAAATAAATTCTTTCCTCTGCAAAAATTGTCTCCTTAATCCATTTCAGTCTGGATTCCGTTCGGGACATAGTACCGTTACTTCCCTGGTCAGTATTACGGATGACATAAGGGCTGGTATGGAAGGCGGAAAACTCACAATTCCCGCTCTACTAGATTTTAGTAACGCCTTCAATACAGTCGATTTTGATATTCTACTTAGTCGACTTTGCTCTCTTAACATATCTCCTGCGGTGATTGATTGGTTTCGTACTTACCTGTGTGGCCGCCGACAGCGTATACGCATTGAAAACTCACTTTCTTCTTGGTGTAACACAACTGTTGGTGTGCCCCAGGGTGGCGTGCTATCTCCTTTACTCTACGCAATTTTTATAAATTCTACATCAAATAATCTTCGCTGTTCCTATCACCTTTATGCAGATGATCTTTAAATGTATACGCACTCGTCACTAGCAGATATGTCTTTTTCTGTAAGTACCATTAACAGTGATCTGGCACTGATTAGCAATTGGAGCAAATCCTTTGGACTAAAAGTTAATCCCTCCAAAACTCAGGCCATTGTTATTGGTACTTCAAGAATGACATCAAAAATTGACTGGTCTCAGCTCCCTCGCGTCATCTTTGATGGCACCTTTATTTCCATACAAGACAAAGTTAAGAACTTGGGTCTCATTATGTACTCTAATCTCAATTGGCGATCGCAGATCCAAGAAGTGAGTCGAAGGTTATTTGCTTCAGCAGGGTCACTGAGAAGGCTTAGGAATTTTCTTCCTACTGCCACCAAAATTGCACTAGCAAACTCCCTCCTTTTGTCCATTATCGATTATGCAGATGTCAGCTACTCAGATCTCGCCGAAAACCAGCTAGATAAACTTGAGCGCCTTCAAAATCTCTGTATACGATTCATATTTGGACTACGCAAATATGATCATGTTTCACAATTTCGAGCACAGCTCAAGTGGTTACCTATACGACATCGCCGGAATGCTCATATTCTCTTTTTGCTGTACAACATATTGTTTATCCCTTCAACTCCGTCCTATCTTAAAGGACGATTCGAGTTCCTTCATGATACGCATAATCGTTATTTAAGGTCATCAGAAAATTTGAAACTAAAAATGCCGGTACATCCACAGCATTGTATGACAAATCTTTTTTCACCACAGCAGCTCAAACATGCCGCTTTTGCTGCGAGACAACAGTGAACAAAACGCGATTTTGATTCGAGCGTGAGGCAAAGTAGCTTTTTAATATTTCAATCTTCAGTGCCACGAATTGACATTGTTCAGCGACAAATTTGAAACATTCGAATTTTACTGTGCTCTGTCCTTTCACATGCATATAAAAAGTGAGTGAAAAAACAAACCCCTTCGAATTCGAAATTCGATTTTGGAATTCGACCTCAAAGAAAACACCTACGGCAACGCAAAAAAAAAGAATAAAGAAATTACTTTTTTTATATGTTATTGTTTACATGTTTAATTTATTATTGGATTTTAATAAAAATAAGTCTAATTAATAGTATAAAATTAGTATTTAACCAATACATTTTTATTTAGAATTACAACAATGATACATTTGAAAAATAAACGTCAGGGACGCGGTATTAAAACGCGATTTAAAAAAGTAGCGGGAATAAAAATTTCGCTGATGCTGATACAGTAGGTATAGCGTAACGTGTTAAATTTATATTAATATATAAAATAATCTAAAAAGATGAATGAAACTAGCGATGATGACTACTTTAACACCAGAAAAGTTAAATCAACAAGTGATTATGCAGAATTCAACCTATTCCTGTTCATTTTTATGTCCCCTAAGTAATATGTGTTCTCACTGCTGTGGTGAAAAGTTATGTGTGCTACACGAGAGCAAAGTTTTTTGTATCTCGTGCTGTTGAGTCCCTCACCACGCTCAGGATTCTAACTTTGATTCACTCGCTACGCTCGTGAATCAATCATAGAATCTTTCGCTTGCTCGGGACTCAAAATCAGCACTCGAAACAAAAAACAACTTTGCTCTCTTGTTGCACAAATAACTATTGTGTTACCGCTGTTCGCCTATGGAATGCTTTACCATTACATATAAGACAGGCTCGAACGATAACTAAATTTAAAGCTTCAGTAAAGGCTCACTATCTATCACTATAACTTGTTCTCGTTCAACAAAATACATGTCCTTATTAAATATGTGTATGTATGTACGTATGTATGTATGAGTATGTATATATGAGTATGTATGTATGTTTATGTATATGTATATATGTCTATCATTTAAGTATTATCATATTACAGGAATGAATATAGGTATATTAAGTATGTATATAATATATAGCTTTGTTTACTGGTACACATGCAACTACCGTTTTTCTCCTACCAATAATATTTCCATCCAAAGGTTGCCTGGTAGAAATCGCTTTCAGCGATTAGGCCGCCCTTTGTTCTCTACTTAGTTATAAGATTTCTAATAATGTATTTAATGTGTACAATAAAGTGTAAATAAATAAATAAATAAGTTTTGAAGAGATTTTACTTGCCCACATCAGTTTTACCAATAATGTTCGTTACTTAAACTTCTCTAATAAACCTTTGATGACTCATGGAGATGAAAGCATAGCGCTGTTTAACGTGGTTTATGAATTTTAATTGGTATTCTATGAGGCTTCATAGTGTTATTAGTGAAAACAGGTAAAAATTTAACTAGGTACAATAGGTCCTTTAATATTTTTCCTTTCCTTTTTTATGTATTGGTTTTAATTGTTAGGTACTTAAGTGTAGAAATTCTTGTTTTATTTTATGTGTATTTAGTCACTTGTCCGTGTGGTGACGGATTAAGAATACGGAATGTCACCACCCCATATCATACCGAGGGTAACGTAAGAGCCGACAGAGGGAGCATATTATGCAGAGAACAGCACTGTAAGAGAAGGAAAACTTGATACAAACCCTATACCAACCCGTTTGGCCAGCGTGGTATAGTAGGCCAATTCCTCCTTTCAAAGGAGAGGCCTAGTCCAGCAGTGGACTGTTTAAGGCTGATGATGATAATAATAGTCACCTAGTCATAGTTTAATTTTGTGTGATAAGTCACTCTGTGTTAAGTAAAGCGTAGGCACTTTGAGATGCAGTATCAAGTCTTCCGGTCCGGCTCTAGAGACCGGCCCATCCGGTATTAACAACAATCTTCCTAAATAGGTTCCCTACTATACGTTCTATAGTGGTAGGTATCTACGCGAAGAGGATTTAGCTAGAGAAGGGAAATATATATTTCTAGTAGGAAAGAAAAAGTCGTGATATTCAAAAGTTGTTTATATACATAACTAAGAGAAAGATGAGTCCTGAAAATTAAATATAGTAAATTTTCCCTCTGACTAATAAAATATATTTTCCTGGCATGCTGAACTCTGAATAGTAACTCAGTAAAACATACTTTCCAATCAACCTAACTCACATTATGTTATGTAATTAGACGAAAGATAGTTCAGATCGTTACGAGCGAATAATACGAGTCATTCCATTCAATGTTTTGGCTCATATTTTCCTTTGCCTGAGAGTATTTTAACTAATTAACTCGAACAAAATGTCTATTATGAGTAGGGGCGCAATATCGATAAGGGGTACCTAAGGGTATGATGTTGGGGCCAATCACGACGGGTGTCAAGTGGGTGAAGTGGAGTACAGTGAGAGGGTGTCGCAAATTGAGTTTACGACAATTTGTGTCAGTTGGATGGGGCGACAGATTGATTCATATAACTATGGTGTAACGTCAGGATTAATGTATACTGAAAGCTCATGTTTTATGTAAATGTGTGATGTACTATAAAGTAAATTGACTTAGTACCTATACATGCTTTCGGTTTAGTGGTAACTTTTAAATTTTTATTTCTTTTTATTTATAGACACACGATCGTATCCCCGAAGGGGAAGGCATAGGTGTAATATTACATCCATGCTTCGCCATGAGTTTTTAGGTCCCACGTAAAAGGGGCCGAGCCTATTGACGAGCGAATTAACTTTTAAACTATTTGTCAAAAATGATTTAGTGTAAATACTTACTAAGTTCATCTATCTTTAGAACTGTTACCAAATAAATTCTTACCACTAACAATTCTTACCAAAATAAATACTATTTTAGAATGGTATTTATTTTGGTAAGAATTGATTTTATACCATTACAATGAAAATAATAGAATTTATTTTTTATATTCCTTTGGCTAACAAACTGGTTTTCACTTACTTAGATAATTATGTTTTAATGTGAAAAATTCTCTCAGCAGGCAACACGTTCATTTTACGAAAACCTCATCACATCGTGAGAAATTCAAAACATATCAATCTGAAATTCAGTTTCGATACATGATGCTTTTATTCCGTGTGAATTAAACTTTATATTACAATATTTCACTTGCTTTAAAAGTGAGACATATCCATGCAATCAGTACTTTTGTGTTGTTTTAATATCAGAATATTAAAATAGCGACTAAACACCCTCTTTACACGTAGTAATACAGAGATATTTATAATTGAAAAGAATCGGCGAACATCGCAGCGCTTCCGTTAATCACTTAGTCGGAGCCGCCCGAAGACATCTGACATCATCATACTTTATGAAATTGAAGTAAAAAAAATACAAATTGCCGAGCCGTTCAAGTTTCGATGTTGTTAGGTAATAGATATACATGTTTAGTACTCAGGGTAATTAAAGAATCGATATGCCTTTCAGTTGGGAGTTTTCTGTTATGTGTGTGTGTGTGTGGCAGCGTGCGTGACGTCCTCTGTTAAACATATCATGCATCAGGGACCTGGCAAATCGGCATCAACTGGCGCTAGGAAGCAGACTGCATACGTGTCGTCCGGAGTGAACCATATGACACGTATGAAGAACTAGGGACTACACCAGCTAGTCTCGCCGCAAAGATGCGGGTGACGGTGTGCTTATCGTTTACAATCAGTCATATATCACACAATTGAGCGTTTAGGGCACTCTTGTACCTATCAGCAAATATCCGTCGCCAGCAGGCGGGTGCGACAGTTTGCGTGTCGCCTGCAGTAAATATAGCACACTCAACACAGGATTTTTAACGACACGTAGGTACTTAGGTACGCTGTCGCCCTCATGCAGAGGGACCGGTCCTTAACTAATTCGGAGTCCTAATTATTTTAATGCGGGCAACGCATGTAATTTGCAAAGAGCCTTTTTATTAGATGACTGCTTATTTCATGCATGTGATATGTGTTTAACTTTTCGAATAAATCAGCATGTATCTATTCCTATTTTCTTCTGACATAGATTTACGGCATATCATCAAGCGTTCGATTTAAATTGTTGCACAATCTATTGATGCACAGATGTTTTGTGATTTCTCACATCGTAAGACGCCTTCGCTGCTAGCACTGCAGTCAAACAAATTAAATGGTAGGTAAACGAATTTACACGACAATAGGCTTGCCTTATACTTATTGCTTGCCTCTTCAAGAACATTCAGCTGTGAAATAGGATGGTATGAAGATTAAATTAAGTTACTTTGCTACTACGTGGCGACGAAAGTCGCGGTTTTAATATGTACTTACATTGTAGCATAAGTATATGTCATTAAATAATAGCTCTAAGTCCGTCTGGCTTTGTTAAGTACATGAAGAGAAAAACGCTCTTTACCCTACCGTTCGGAAAGAAATGTGTGAGATTTTTCATAGCTAAAGCTTGCATAGAGAAGGAGTGACCAGTCACAAAAGTTAATAGAAAATCGGTCCAAGCTCCGACCACTTCAGGACCAATCAAATTTTTCAAATAATTTGCGATACAAGTGTGTCGTATTATTTAAAATAAGTGAGTGGCCTTTTTTAAATAAAATATGCGTGATATCACAGTATCAAAAAGATATTCATAACAAAATATCTCGGATGGAACTGTTCAAATTTCTCCGAAGCCTTTTATTTCTAAGAATTGGATAGATGTGTCGTATAACGCGAAAACTCCAGGGAATGTGTCTAATGTATGTAAAACGTCGTATCCTATCTCTAATACAATTCCTTTAGCAAGGCGGCCTTAGGATTGGTATATAAGGCTTGTATATGGCGCTAGTCTATACCTTTGCCTATCCCTAGTAGGAAGAAGTAATTAACAGCTATAGCCTACTGGAGATATTGACAGATTGCTATGCAGCGAGTTTCGGATTCAAACCCACGAGAAGAGTGACTCTTGCACCGAAATTTTAATTATCTCCATAACATCATACTTGACTGCCTCGTTGGTCTCGCGGCATAAATGTGCGCGTGGGATTGGGAGGTCTCGGGTTCGATTCCGGGTCGGGCGAAGTGTTATTGGGTTTTTCCCGTTAGGAAATTCGCAGTAGCAGCACGGAGTCTGGTAATGTGCCCGGTACGGCAATAGGCTCGCCCCCTATTACGTGGGACCTAAAAATTCCTGGCGAAATGTGGGTGTAAAATTACACCTCTGCCTACCCCTTCGGGGATACAGACGTGCGTCTATAAAAAATAAAAACATCATACTTGTTCTCGATAGGAGTGTGAAATCTGACAACCCCCTCATCCACCATCCTTGGCTAGGATGATGGATTCTGACTAATTATTTTAAGCATTTGGACAGTGTTCATAATGGTTTCATACTATTATTTGTTTCTTATTCATGAGAATTATTCTTGTTTTTGCTATTAGAACAGCCCCGGCTCTGCGAGGCTTAAATGGATTGAGTCCAGCGTGCAGATAAACGTACAGCGTTTTAATCTAAAATGATATGGGGCACATGCCGTGTGGCCTCCATAACTACACTAGTAAGTACAGTTATGGACTAACCGCAGCACGTGTAGGACTATTGCTACTTGTATAGAAATCTAATAATACTCGGCTATTGCTATGAGTATTGAATGTAGGTCCAGATGAGTTTTATGGATGAAAAACGGCGTCAATCCTAACTGCTCTCATAGTTTAGTTCAAATAGGCACATGGGCAAATGGTGACTGCCTTGCTAGAGGGGCTCGCTTTAAACAGCTGCCCAAGGCTAACATAGTATCCCATGAAAAAAGCAAGAGGGCATTACCACTGTAAGTGCCTGGGGGTACTGATTGGTGCGACACATGCTTTACCATCGCAGGTCTCGTGGCAACGGAGACCAGAGCTGGCATCCTTGAAAATGACACTTCCACCCTGAGCAAATAACTCTTGCGGCTTTCGTCTGGCTAGTCAGCTAAAAGCTTGCAACACAAGATGATGCAAGTCTAAGTTGAGAGTCCAGCGGGCGGTCTCATTCCACTCCAACCAGCCGTTTGTCGAGGCCCATGAATCCCGTGATGTAGGTGAAAGTGTGTATGTTGTCATAGTATATTTTTTATACACTCACGCCTGTATCCCTAAAAGTTAAAGTAAGTTAATTTTACACCCACATTTCCTCATTTCGCCATGAATTTTGAGGTCTCAGGTAATAGGGGGTAAGCCTATTGCCGTTACCAGGCCCATCACCAGACTGTGTTGCTGCTGAGAATTCAGAAAAACTCAGTAACACTTTTGTCCGACCCAGGAATCGAACCCGGGACCTCCGATCAGCAGTCGCATACGCACTAAGGCAGTCATAGGACCACTAAGGCAGTCATAGGATGTATATCTAATAAAATACCACTGCTAGAACTAGACAAGTGTCGAAACAAAAATCACTAACAAAATATTTGAAGTTGAACAGCTATTTATTCACGATCTATATCAGCGCTCACCTCCTTAGCATCATTCACGATCCTCGATGGAGCGCAAAATGTTGTGTCGAAAGTATTACTGAAGGTTAAATGTGAACTCTGTTTCGTGGCACATAAGTGTGATACTTTAATAAATTATTGATAATGCGCGTATGAACGAGAATGTGCGTCTGAATGTGATATGTGTGGGTAAGGGTGTGCTTCGAGCGTTCGATTCGTCTTTTGAGCTTTGATTTACGATCGTTTTAAATTATTCATCGATACAAAGCGAATAGATGACTAATCTTATACTAATATATAAAGCTGAAGAGTTTGTTTGTTTGTTTAAACGCGCTAAGCTCAGGAACTACTGGACCGATTTGAAAAATTATTTCAGAGTTCGGTAGCACTTGTATCGAGTAAGGCTATAGGCAATATAACATCCTGCTATGAGCCACGGGAGCGGAGCAGTAGCCTTAAATAGCGCGGGTGCAACCGCAGGCTCATCTGGTAGAAGATAAGTGACTGCCTCCGTGGTCCAGTGGATTGCGTTTGTGTCTGTTATGTCGGTCATGGGTTCGATTCTCGGGTCGGGCAAAAGTGTTACTAAGTTTTCGGAGTCTGGCGTTTTAATCTAAAATGATATGGGGCACATGCCGTGTGGCCTCCATAACTACACTATTAAGTACAGTTATGGACTAACCGCAGCACGTGTAGGACTATTGCTTCTTGTATAGAAATCTAATAATACTGGGCTATTGGTATGAGTATTGAATGTAGGTCTAGATGAGCTTTATGGATGAAAAACGCCGTCAATCCTAACTGCTCTCATCGTTTAGTTCAAATAGGCACATGGGCAGATGGTGACTGCCTTGCTAGAGGGGCTCGCTTTAAACAGCTGCCCAAGGCTAACATAGTCTCCCGTGAAAAAAGCAAGAGGGCATTACCCCTGTAAGTGCCTGGGGGTACTGATTGGGGCGACACATGCTTTACCATCACAGGTCTCGTGGCAACGGAGACACAGAGCCTTGAAAATGACACTTCCACCCCGAGCAAATAACTCTTGCGGCTTTCGTCTGGCTAGTCAGCTAAAAGCTTGCAGCAAAAGATAATGCAAGTCTCAGTTGAGAGTCCAGCGGGCGGTCTCATTCCACTCCAACCAGCCGTTTGTCGAGGCCCATGAATCCCGTGATGTAGGTGAAAGTGTGTATGTTGTCCGAGGATGTTTTTTTTATATACTCACGCCTGTATCCCTGAAGGGGTAGGCAGAGGTGTAATATTACACCGACATTTCACCATGATTTTTTAGGTCCCGATTTTGACTAATTATTTTAAGCATTTGGACAGTGTCCATAAAGGTGTCATACTATTTTTTTTTTTCTCATTCATGAGAATTATTCTTGTTTTTGCTATTAGAACAGCCCCGGCTCTGCGAGGGTTAAATGGATTGAGTCCAGCGTGCAGTATAGCGATTTAATCTAAAATGATATGGGCACATGCCGTGCGGTCTCCATAACCGCACTAGTAAGTACAGTTATGGACTAACCGCAGCACGTGTAGAACTATTGCTACTTGTATAGAAATCTAATAATACTGGGCTATTGGCATAGTGTAATAAAATCGAATAGTGAGCGAACTTCTTTGTCTGGACGCAAAATGCCGACAACCGACTAGACACTGAAAATAGCTAAGGGTTGACACAAAACCATTTTGCAAGTACTTCCGTCCCTACAGATGATATGTTTGTAAGTTCAAATTAATCTACGTGTTAGTTGTAGTAGTATTGATTTCTAGGATTTTTATTATTAGAATTTTCGTAATTTAATGTCTATTCTTCGCGACAGGCCGAAGATAATAAATTAAATGCAGGTTAAAATCTACAGTTTATTTACTACAGTTTACTACTTAGAGATACTTTAACTGGCAATTATTTGCGACATTTATTGTTTGACGATTTTAATTTTCGGTTGTTAATTCACTATCATCACAATCATCATCACTATCACTACATAGTTTAAAACAAAGTCTGTTTTCTGTCTGGCCCTATGTATGTATGCTAAAATCTTTAAAACTACGCAACGGATTTAAATGCGTTTTTTTAATAGATAGAATGATTCAAGAGAAAGGTTTATATGTATAATACATGCATAATATAGTAGAGAAACACTTGTAGTTTTAGAGGTTTCTAATGTGATGTCGTAAATGAACCCAATTTTAACACTACATTGCAAACGCTGCCTGACCCCTACGAGATGGATCAAAATAATGTACTACAGTATTGTACAACTTAAAAAGGTCTACAAAAAAGTCCGCAATGGTACCTATATGTCTATTTCTTAGGGATAGCCCACAATAACCATTTCTTATCCTTTCCTATTACGAGGAATAATGGCTTATTTACGAAGCGATTTTATTAATCCGTATCCGATTAAGTACCTTAAATACATAAAACATGTAATATAGATCAACAGGGCCCTTTACAGAATGTAATTGAAATGAATGTTTTCAAAGATATGACAGATTTAAAATGCAGGGATATAGTGGTTGCGGCGGGGCTGGCGGCCGGCGGCGCGTGCCTTTATACATTGCACCCGTGTGGAGCCGGGGCGGGTCGCTAGTTTCATGATATAATTGATTCTCATCCTCACATACAAACAGATTAAAAATCGCGATGGAAAGCAATCACATGGTGCTGAAAATTTAATTTGAAATCGATGGAATCTCAAGTTTCCATTATTGCTGCTGTACGAAGCCGACAATCAACCGTAGACTGCACAATGACATGTAGAACGCATTATTAAAAAATTGTCGCATATGCATAAAATAATATTTGCGATAGCCACATTTGCAACTTGGTACCGACGCGCGGTATAGGTCGGGCGGACGGGCCGCCTGCGAAAAAGTAGCGGGGGGACGCCGCTCTGCCCCGCACCGCACCTCATCGTTGGCCTGTCTAGACGGCCGAGTTACTTCACTATTAGATTTTATTACACTATGCTATTGGTATGAGTACTGAATGTAGGTCGAGATGAGCTTTATGAATGAAAAACGCCGTCAATCCTAACTGCTCTCATAGTTTAGTTCAAATAGGCACATGGGCAGATGGTGACTGCCTTGCTAGAGGGGCTCGCTTTAAACAGCTACCCAAGGCTAACATAGTCTCCCGTGAAAAAAGCAAGAGGGCATTACCCCTGTAAGTGCCTGGGGGTACTGATTGGGGCGACACATGCTTTACCATCACAGGTCTCGTGGCAACGGAGAAACAGAGCCTTGAAAATGACACTTCCACCCCGAGCAAATAACTCTTGCGGCTTTCGTCTGGCTAGTCAGCTGAAAGCTTGCAGCAAAAGATAATGCAAGTCTCAGTTGAGAGTCCAGCGGGCGGTCTCATTCCACTCCAACCAGCCGTTTGTCGAGGCCCATGAATCCCGTGATGTAGGTGAAAGTGTGTATGTGGTCTTAGGATATATTTTTTTATACACTCACGCCTGTATCCCTGAAGGGGTGGCAGAGGTGTAATATTACACCCACATTTCGCCATGAATTTTTAGATCCCAGGTAAAGGGGGTGAGCCTATTGCCGTTACCAGGCACATCACCAGACTCCGGGTTGCTGCTGAGAATTCGGAAAAACCCAGTAACACTTTTTGACGAGGATGGGTACAAAGGGAAAGACACTTTTGCCCGACACCACTGCTAGAATAAGACAAGTGTCGAAACAAAAATTACTAACAAAATATTTAAAGTTGAACAGCTATTTATTCACAATCTATATCAGCGCTCACCTCCTTAGCATCATTCACGATCCTCGATGGAGCGCAAAATGTTGTGTCGAAAGTATTACTGAAGGTTAAATGTGAACTCTGTTTCGTAGCACATAAGTGTGATACTTTAATAAATTATTGATAATGCGCGTATGAACGAGAATGTGCGTCTGAATGTGATATGTGTGGGTAAGGGTGTGCTTCGAGCGTTCGATTCGCCTATTGAGCTTTGATTTACGATCTTTTTAAATTATTCATCGGTACAAAGTGAAAAGATGACTAATAGAAGATAAGTGACTGCCTCCGTGGTCCAGTGGATTGCGTTTGTGTCTGCTATGGGAGGTCATGGGTTCGATTCTCGGGTCGGGCACAAGTGTTACTAAGTTTTCGGAGTCTGGCAATGAGCTAGGTAACGATTTACGCGAATATTCACGTTGTTATTAAGTTTGAAAACATAATAAACAGACATAGTATGTCGTTAATAGCAAGTAACAAATGTGAGACAAAATATTAAATGTTGACACCAGTTTAGATTAAAACCAATGAAAATTCTACGTAATTATTCTTAAAATAGGTAGGAAGGCAGCGATAGCCTAGTGGAGAGACCAACGGACTGCTACGCAGAGGGTCTCGGGTTCAAATTCACGGCGCGCACCAATGACTTTTCAAAGTTATGTGCGTATTAAACTGTTAATTATCGATTGCTAAACAGTGAAGGAAAACATCGCGAGGTAACCTGCATGTCTGAGAGTTCTCCATAATGTTGTCGAGAGACATGTGAAGTCTAACAACCCGCACTTGGCTAGCGTGGTGGACTATGGCCTACCCTTCTCATAGTGAACAGAGGCCCGTGCCCAGCAGTGGGACAGTTTATGTACAGGGCTGATGAAGTAAGGTAGGAAGGTACATTACGAAATTGTCGCACATCACCTTTCGAGTACTTCCAGATATTCATTACCGACGTTCAAATAGCTTTTTAAGCTATAATTGGTTGCCTCATAGCCGTGTGGTTGACGGCATAGAATACAAGTGTCACCACCCCCTATCTTCCCGTGGGTGTCGTAAGAGGCGACTAAGGGATAACACGATGCAAATACCATTTTTGCGTAGAGACGGAAAACTCGACATCAAACCCTAGACGACTGCCTCGTTGGTCTCGCGGCATAAATGTGCGCGTGGGATCGGGAGGTCCCGGGTTCGATTCTTGGGTCGGGCAGTGTTATTGGGTTTTTCTGTCACGAAATTCTCAGTAGCAGCACGGAGTCTGGAAATGTGCCCGGCACGGCAATAGGCTCGCCCCTTATTACGTGGGACTAAAGTATATCTGGCGAAAAGTGGGTGTAGAAATACACCTCTGCCTGCCCCTTCGGGGATAAAAGGCGCGACGTTATGTATGTATGTATGTATTGGTTGCCTCAAAAGCTTAATAAGCTATTAAGCTTAAAAGCTTCGTTGAGGACATTAATAATATCGGTTTGTTTATATAATATACAATATGAGCAGTGCCAGTAATTCGTATAAATAATATAAATTCTCGCAGTATTTTGTATTTCGATTCATTAATAACCGAAATACAATGATGAATGAATTGATTCGTTTGTTGACCAACTTAATAAAAAATACCAGAACAAAACAGTTCCTTCTTTCACGCGCTCATGTCTAAAGCCCGCTGCACACGGGGCGTGGTTGTGTGGACTATCCGTCCACACACGTGGCACCATTGTAGTAACACCGCGAGTCGGTATACTTCAAAGGTGCTGCGCATCGACCACGGACGGTGCAGACGGACCGCAAAACCACGCAACGTGGGAAGCCGGCCGACTACGCGTGACTTAGGGTTGCCAGATACGGCCGTATCATGTCCGGGACAATTACACCCCTCCCCTGCATTGGCTAGTGTTTTAAAAAGTAACTTAGTAATAGATCTTTTATACATAGATAATAATGCGGGTTGGGACTTTCAGGATTTTTTTAATACTTGGAAATATACGGGATGACTCGGCTTGATTGCATCGAGTGCCGGCTGCGTCAGTGTTGCTAGTATGACTCGGTCGAATACTAGCAACTGGTCATTTAGATAGGTGTTCCGAATACGGGACAGTAAGGTCTTATTACTGGACACGGGACAAGACGCAGAATTCCGGGACAATCCCGGATTTCCCGGCCATCTGGCAACCCTCGGCGTGCTGGACCGTGAATGACTTGATCTGAGCTATTCCCAAAGAAAATGTTGCAAATAAACAGTACTCTAGCAGAAGTTCTTGACGGCGAAATACACTCCACACGAAACTTATTGACCTTTGACAAACCTTTTGGGATATACAAACTTGTTAACTTTTTGCCGAAGCAAAACCCGATGTAATTATGTACGCAAACAATGTCGAAAAGGCCGAAGATAGCTAATATTTAATCCCCAAGGCGGCTGTAACGAATTGCGTTAAAAACTAGTTTAACTAGGAAACAAGTTTATAACAACATTTAAAGTAATTATTTTATAAGGATTAATTATTGAAAGACTGATGGCAGTTTGTGAAGGAGATTTTGGAGTTGAGAGAAATTACTTAAGACGATGATGATTTAGTTGATGTATTAGGTAGATGGTATAGTTGGTTGGATGATTTTGGACAGATAAATAATCGTAATTGCCTCGATGGTCTCGCGGCATAAATATGCGCGTGGGATTGGGAGGTCTTGGGTTCGATTCCCGGGTCGGGCAAAGTGATATTGGGTTTTTCCGTTAGGAAATTCTCAGTAGCAGCACGGAGTCTGGTAATGTGCCCGGTACGGCAATAGGCTCGCCCCCTATTACTTGGCACCTAAAAAATTCAGGGCGAAATGTGGGTGTAATATTACACCTCTGCCTACCCCTTCGGGGATACAGGCGTGAGTCTATAAAAAATAAAATAATGATTGTACTTAATGGTACGGATTTTCCGGAAAATTCGGCTGCTAAGGTCCTCAGTATTATCTACTAATTCACTAGTATCGGTTTTCGGTACGCCGTTCCTTACATCCAGTATTGCGTGGAACTTAATCAACGGACGCAGAGAACACCCAGACTTGAAACAGTTCGTTGATCACAGAGAGTGTTGTTATGTGGGGATCGAACCCACAACACCCAGTGCAGTGTTAAACGGCGCAGCCGCTAAAACCATCCACGCAGTTTAATAACAGACTTTATATCTTTCCCGGAGCCGTTGAAATTCCGCCACGTATGCTTAACAGCAGCAAACCGACGAGACGAATGTTGCTACTAAACATAAAAAAGCAATTCCTTTTTAATATGCCGCGCGTCGTTATTGTGTCTTCATACGTAATATTCCAGTATGCACCTATTAAAAAGTTAATTATCCCGCGCTTTAACGGTGTTGAAATATATTAGGTATCCTTACGTTTATTTAGAAAATAGAATAAAATGTTCTTCTGCAAAATGTATAGGTGCCTATTTATGTGATATTTCTTAAATGAACCTATAACATTATGTAGGTCCGTTTAGAATATTCACATTATTTTTGCTTAATTTTCAACAGTTGGTTGTTCTTTACCGGACCAAGTAACCAGCCTCCTTGCTGCCGCTAATACCCGACACTTTCCTGACCGGTGGTTGAACTCCAAACACCAGCACCTCCAAACACCACTTTCTTATAATATTTATAACCATCCATAACAGATAACAGACAAAATTATAGGTCATTTAGAACTAATGAATAACCTGCATCTTCTGTCGTTGCAGTTGTTCTTGATCGAAGCAATTGTGCAATGCTAATTATATTATTAAAATATTTCTATTGCGAGACATGTCCTCACGTTACATAAACTTTCTTACTGCTATATCTGTAGGTTGCATTATTCATATTTTTTTATTTATAGACTCACGCCTGTATCCCCGAAGGGGTAGGCAGATGTGTAATATTAGGTACACCCACATTTCGCCATGAATTTTTAGGTCCCACGTAATAGGGGGCGAGCCTATTGCCGTTACCGGGTACATCACCAGACGCGCCGTGCTGCTACTGAGAATTTGGATAGACCCAGTAACACTTTGCCTGACCCGGGAATCGAACCCGGGACCTCCGATCAGCAGTCGCATACGCTATCCACTGGACCACGGAGGCAGTCAGGCAATTATTTATATAACAATTTTTACTGTTTGTGTACCTATAGGTACCTAATTCACAAACAGCCGGTTTCAATATAGCATCTGTCTATAGATTTGACTATCATTGATAAAAATTTTACATATTTTGTTTGGAGCTTATGTCAAATATGTATCGCAAGTAGCCATGGAGAGATCAAATTTTGAAACCGGCCGGCAGTATAGTGAAACCAAATCTTTCTTCATGAATACGAATTAATAATAGATACAAAAGTTCGTGACCCACTTATAGCACAAGCTTCTAGTGAACTACACTTAAAACACTAAGTTGGCACTAAACAGGTACTAATTGTGTCTATTTGGCTTCTACAATTTGCAAGTACTTCACCAGTAACTTTGCTCTTCACCAATAATAAGTCTGTCAGACAACATAACTTCAGCTCAAAACTGCCAAGTATACAAACTAAATCAATACTTGCTCGTTTAATAATATGCTAATATCAAAACTGTTCTGGGTATTGATATGGTCTAGACCAGTTGTTCTCAAAGTTTCGTTTATGTTCATTTTTGTCAACCAAGAGCGCGTGAGTGTTCCTTTGATCTTGTGACTTGCTTACGATAGTAAGATTTAAGTGGTTTTTGGTTCACAAAAATGCCAAATGACATGTTTGGCTTAGCAGCATCCTGATCTGGGTTTGTACCTAATGGATTACAGTAGATAGGCCTTTGAGAGGCCTAAGAACATAGCTAACATGATAGGGGTGTAATATATAGTAAGAAAAGTACTGCCTCGTTGGTCTCGCGGCATAAATGTGCGCGTGGGATTGGGAGGTCTTGGGTTCGATTCCCGGGTCGGGCAAAGTGTTATTGGGTTTTTCCGTTAGGCAATTCTCAGTAGCAGCACGGAGTCTGGTACTGTGCCCGGTACAGCAATAGGCTCGTCCCCTATTACGTGGGACCTAAAAATTCATTGCGAAATGTGGGTGTAATATTACACCTCTGCCTAACCCCTCGGGGATACAGGCGTGAGACTATAAATAAAAAATAAAATAACGTACGGATATTCCTGCTGGAATAAACAGGAGAGGATTATTTGGGATGTGAAATCAAAACGTACACAGTATCGTTCCGTGTGGGAACAAACCCATTGCACTTGACATAATGCTGGACAGAGAGGCAACTGCTTCAACAACTGTCATAATACGTACAAGTCATTAATATTTAGGTTTAATGTAGAAAATTCGGCTATCAATGCACTAAACAACACACATAATCATCATCATCATCAGCCTTCAACAGTCCACTGCTGGACTAGGCCTCTCCTTTGAAAGGAGGAATTGGCCTACTATACCACGCTGGCCAAACGGGTTGGTATAGGGTTTGTATCAAGTTTTCCTTCTCTTACAGTGCTGTTCTCTGCATAATATGGTCCCTCTGTCGGCTCTTACGACACCCATGGGATGATATGGGGTGGTGACATTCTGTATTCTTAATCCGTCACCACACACATAATACTCTGGTTTTATTGAAAACAACTAAACGCAGGTAAAACACGAGCTACACCTTTTAGAGAGATCACTTACAATACATTATGTCAAGTTGACGCTTTCGACCCCTAGTTTGACAAACAGTGGTTTTAAAGTAAAGCTTTAACACTGACATGAAATAGACTAGTTGTATTAGCTGGTAAAACTCCTTACAAAAATAAACCCTGTCTGGCTTGTAATTAAAGGAAAACAGTGTGGATTGTCAGGCTACAAGTAAGAGAAAGTTTACTTTGCTCGACGTTGCTACGTTGCTTGTCGTAAGGATTCGGGACGATCATGTCTAAGAATAGAATTTATAGAGTGATGATTCGTATTTAGATACCCGTGGAAACTTCCAGACGGAGAGGCAGATGAATTTATGGATGAGCAACTTATTGTACAACAACTATATACTAAGAAACAGCGATAGCTTAGTGGAGAGACCGACAGACTGCTAAGCAGAGCGGCTCAGTTTCGAATCCACGACGTGCACCAATAACGATCCGAAGTTATGTGCTTATTAATTGTTCATTCTCGCTTGCTGCGTGAACCGAAGGAAAACATCGTGACGAAACCTGCATGCCTGAGAGTTCTCCATAATGTTTTTGAAAGATATATTAAGTCTGCCAACTCGCACTTGGCCAGGGTGGTGAACTATATTCTTTCCCTTCTCATAGTAAGAAGAGGCCCGTGCCTAGCTGTGGGACAGATTATACACAAGGCTGATGATGATACTAAGTTTAGTGAAATGATGAACTTATGCCTGCTAGCTGATACTGTATCTAATCACGATGATGATCGATGATGAAGACCAAATGCGTAATATACATATAAAGCGTGTTGTAGCAATAATTTTACTTAATTAATGAAAATCTTTAAATCAATTAGTACTAATTGATTTAAAGCTTTTACAAAATGCATTTCACACCAGTGGTTGTGACACATTTTGTGGTTTACTTGTTATCGGTTTTGATATTTGTTAATAACTACTGCCACTAGCCTCGAGCGCGATGTGTAGAGGGAATTCAATTTTCAACCTAATAACTGTACCTAATTCATATTTCGGACTATAAAATTTTGATGTATGTATATTTCACGGGCAAAATCCGGTTAATAGTATATTTTTCAAGGAATGCCAGTTGTGTGTAGAAATTGTGCAGTAATAGTGTAGTTGAGAGGCCGACATACTGCTACGCGTTATCCGTTCAAAAGCTTTTGCCCACAACATTTTACGTTATCATCATCTTCTTGCCCTGGTCCCAATCTATTTGGGGTCGGCGCAGTACGTCCTTCGCTTCCATTCTTTTCTGTCGCCCGTCATCTGATCATTTACCCCTTTCTCTTTCATATCCATCCTCACACAGTTCATCCATCTTTTCCTTGGCCTCCCTCTCCCTTTCCATCCCTCTACCTTCATATTCATCACTTGCTTACCAACATACATATCATCTCTTCGCATAATATGTCCATACCAAACCAAACGACTTCCTTTCACTTTCTCGTCCATAGGCGCCACTTTCCGACTACCTCTCACGTATTCATTCCTAATCTTATCCATTCTCGTAATTCCACACATCCATCGCAACATTCTCATCTCTGCCACATGTAATCGTTTTTCATCCATCTTCTTAATAGCCCAACACTCAGCTCCATACAATACGACAGGCCTTATATATGCGTCCCTTGAATTTCAAAGGCATTTTAGGATCGCATATTGTGCCCGAGACCTGTCGCCATTTCATCCATTCTGAGTTGATCCTTTGCCGAACATCTCGGTCAATTTCGCTGTCGTGTTGCAGGAGTGAACCGAGGTAGCGAAAGTCGGAGCATACTGGGTATACCGCCGAGTGTAACCGGGCTTGGACTAGAGAGGCCGCCAAAGTCACAGAATATGTATTCAGTTTTGGTTCTGCTTATCCTAAGGCCTACGTTCTCCAGTCTCTGCTGCCACTCCTCCAGTTTGCTCTGCACCTCCTGTCCACTTTCTGCTACCAGGACGATGTCGTCGGCAAACAGCATGCACCAGGGTGCCTCTTCCTGTATGTCCGATGATATGGCATCCATAATCAACAAGAAGAGGTAAGGACTAAGAGCCGACCCTTTGTGCAAGCCTACAGCCACATCGAATCTGGCTGTGATTCCAGCTGCGGACCGGACTTGCGTGTGGCATTCAGCATACATAGCTTAGATCAACTTCAGGTACTTTTCAGGCACTCCTTTCTTCTTGAGGGCCCACCACAAGACTTCACGCGGTACCCGGTCATATGCCTTTTCGAGGTCAACGAATACCATATGCAGATTTTTATGCGCCTCCCTGTATTTTTCACAAATTTGGCGAAGTGCAAAAATGGCATCCACCGTACCTCGACCAGGCATAAAACCGAATTGGTTACGTGAAATCTCACTCTCTGCTCGCAAACGTCGCTCAATTACTCTCTCCCATACTTTCATACTATGAGGCATTAACTTTATTCCCCGATAATTGTTGCATTCTTGGACATCTCCCTTAATTTAAAAAATGGGCACTAGGTAACTGCTGCACCATTCCTTGGGTACTGTCTCCTCATGCAACATCTTATTGAAGAATAAAGTCAGCCACGCCCATCCATCCTCCCCTAACACCTGTCATGCTTCTACTGGTATTCCATCTGGTCCTAATGCTTTGCCATTCTTCATTCCACTCACAACCCGTCTTACCTCATCCTTACTTCTACCTTATAATAGATAATAAAACTGCTTTGTATTTATAAAATTAACTTCCTATGGAGTGGCCGATGTATGGTCAAAGGGTTAATCAATACCCAACTTATTTCAAACTTTGACATTCAAAAGGCCTTTGATCACTATTCGGAATTAAAGAAACATTGAAGTTGGCAGTGTTACTCTCCTTTACACAGTACAGAGAATAACATCCAAGACAAAATCACTACATATTTCACAATACAAAGGCGATCAAAGCAAGGATCCGCTCTCGCAATACCAGTGATTGAAATACCTTTCGTAATATCAGTTAGGTATTGAACTACTAACAGCTTACTAAGAAGCACAATGGATCAAAATAAGTAAGTAAAATTAGTTTATAGATACGTATAATGATATAGATAAGATAATATATGAATAGAAAATGTAGGTAAAGGTAAATATGTATTTTCTGGTCTAACGAAGTTGAGAACCATGATTTAGCAGATTGAAAGTGGTCTAAAGGGGTTATTCATAAAATATTATTATCTATCTCTTGAAATACAATTGATGAACGAACGCTGGTTTACCTACATGCAAGAAGCAAGTAAAGATATTAGGAGTTGTTTTAATTTGAAGAAAAACACTTAGTTTTGACGAGATTTTACTGGCCCACATCAGTTTTACCAATAATGTTCGTTACTAAAACTTCTCTAATAAACCCTTGATGACTCATGGAGATGAAAGCATAGCGCTGTTTAACGTTGTTTATGAATTTTAATTGGTATTCTATGAGGTTTCATAGTGTTATTAGTGAAAACAGGTAAAAATCTAACTAGGTACAATAGATCCTTTAATATTTTTCCTTTCCTTTTTTATGTATTGGTTTTAATTGTTAGGTACTTAAGTGTAGAAATTCTTGTTTTATTTTATGTGTATATAGTCACCTGTCCGTGTGGTGACGGATTAAGAATACGGAATGTCACCACCCCATATCATCCCAAAGGTGTCGTAAGAGCCGACAGAGGGAGCATATTATGCAGAGAACAGCACTGTAAGAGAAGGAAAACTTGATACAAACCCTATACCAACCCGTTTGGCCAGCGTGGTATAGTAGGCCAATTCCTCCTTTCAAAGGAGAGGCCTAGTCCAGCAGTGGACTGTTTAAGGCTGATGATGATAATATAATCATCTGGCAATAGTTTAATTTTGTGTGATAAGTCACTCTGTGTTAAGTAAAGCGTAGGTACTTTGAGATGCAGTAGCAAGTCTTCCGGTCCGGCTCTAGAGACCGGCCCATCCGGTATTAACAACAATCTACCTAAATAGGTACCCTACTATACGTTCTATAGTGGTAGGTATCTATGCGAAGAGGATTTAGCAAGAGAAGGGAAATATATATTTCTAGTAGGAAAGAAAAAAGTCGTGATATTCAAAAGTTGTTTATATACCTACCTAACTAGAAGAAAGATAAGTCATGAAAGTTAAATAATATAAGTAAATTTTCCCTCTGACTAATAAAACATATTTCCCTGGCATGCTGACCTCTGAATAGTAACTCAGTAAAACATACTTTCCAATCAACCTAACTCACATTATGTTATGTAATTAGACGAAAAATAATTCAGATCGTTACGAGCGAATAATACGAGTCATTCCATTCAATGTTTTGGCTCATATTTTCCTTTGATTAGTATTTTAACTAATTAACTCGAACAAAATGTCTATTATGAGTAGGGGCGCAATATCGATAAGGGGTACCTAAGGGTATGATGTTGGGGCCAATCACGACGGGTGTCAAGTGGGTGAAGTGGAGTACAGTGAGAGGGTGTCGCAAATTGAGTTTACGACAATTTGTGTCAGTTGGATGGGGCGACAGATTGATTCATATAACTATGGTGTAACGTCACGATTGATGTATACTGAAAGCTCATCTTTTATGCAAATGTGTGATGTTCTATAAAGTAAATTGACTTAGTACCTATACATGCTTTCGGTTTAGTGGTAATTTTAAACTATTTGTCAAAAATGATTAAGTCTGAAATACTTACTAAGTTCTTTAAGACCTTTAGAACTAAAATGGTATTTATTTTGGTAAGAATTGATTTTATACTATTACAATGAAAATAAGACATTTTTTTTAAATTCCTTTAGCTATTTCAGCAAACTGGTCTTCACTTACTTAGAAAATTATGTTTTAATGTGAAACATTCTCTAAGCAGGCAACACGTTCATTTTACGAAAACCTCATCACATCGCGAGAAATTCATAACATATCAATCTGAAATTCAGTTTCGATATATGATGCTTTTATTCCGTGCGAATTAAACTTTATATTACAATATTTCACTCGCTTTAAAAGTGAGAATATAATATATCCATGCAATCAGTACTTTTATGTTGTTTTAATATCAGAATATTAAAATAGCGACTGAACAACCTCTTTACCCGTAGTAATACAGAGATATTTATAATTGAAAAGAATCGGCGAACATCGTAGCGCTTCCGTTAATCACTTAGTCGGAGCCGCCCGAAGACATCTGTGTCCCTACTTTATGAAATTGAAGTAAAACAAATACACATAGCCGAGCCGTTCAAGTTTCGATGTTGTTAGGTAATAGATATACTTACATGTTTTGTACTCAGGGTAATTAAAGAATCGATATGCGTTTCAGTTGGGAGTTTTCTGTTATGTGTGTGTATGGCAGCGTGCGTGACGTCCTCTGTTAAACATATCATGCATCAGGGACCTGGGAAATCAGCATCAACTGGCGCTATGAAGCAGATAAGACTGCATACTTACGTGTCGTCCGGAGTGAACCATATGACACGTATGAAGAACTAGGGACTAAACCAGCTAGTCTCGCCGCAAAGATGCGGCTCTGCCGGTGTGTTATCGTTAGCAATCAGTCATATATCACACAATTGAGAGTATCGGCATAGTAAAAACAGAATAGTAGGATAGCTTCATACAAATCGACCGCCGCCGCCGCGCTGGTTTGAATGTATGCGTGAGTCGCTGGGGCGCCGTGTACGCACGCACTTTTCACGCACACAATCTCACGAGCGCGGCAAGCTCGGCGCGGATTCAGTACGGGATGCGCCGCGCGTCTGATCGCGCGCATTCATGTAGGTACTACACTGCTCGCCCGCTCGAATTGTTGTGCATTCAGTTTTGTAATAAACGTTGTTAATATTATACAATGTGTTAAACGACAGTAAATTAAACTTGTTACTTTTTTCTCGCTATAAAGGGCATTTAGATAGTTATATAACGCTTAGCTAGTCAGTAGGTATTTGAAAAAAAATATATGCAAGCTTAAATTCTGTAGTATTCAGCGCAATCACTTAAAAAAACGGCGAAAAAGCGCGCGCGCTGACAAAGCCGGCGCCGCGGTGTAAACACGTGACAACCCGTGCGTCAACGCAAGAGTAGGCAATTAACTCGCCGAGCGGCCTTAGCTAGCTTACTATTCTGTTTTTACTATGGTATCGGGCACTCTTGTACCTATCAGCAAATATCAGTCGCCAGCAGGCGGGCGCGACCGCATGCGTGTCGCCTGCAGTAAATATAACACACTCAACACAGGATTCTAAACGACACGTAGGTACTTAGGTACGCTGTCGCCCTCATGCAGAGGTGACCGGTCCTTAACTAATTCGGAGTCCTAATTATTTTTATGCGGGCAACACATGTAATTTGCAAAGAACCTTTTTATTAGATGACTACTTATTTCATGCATGTGATATGTGTTTAACTTTTCGAATAAATCAGTATGTACCTATTCCTATTTTCTTCTGACATAGATTTACGGCATATCATCAAGCGTTCGATTTAAATTGTTGCACAATCTATTGATGCACAGACGTTTTGTGATTTCTCACATCGTAAGACGCCTTCGCTGCTAGCACTGCAGACAAACAAATTAAATGGTAGGTAAACGAATTTACACGACAATAGGTTTGCCTTATACTTATTGCTTACCTCTTCAAGAACATTCAGCTGTGAAATAGGATGGTATGAAGATTGAAATACCTAAGTTACTTTGCTGCTACGTGGCGACGTAAGTCGCGGGTTTAATATGTACCTACTTACATTGTAGCATAAGTATAATATGTCATCAAATTATAGCTCTAAGTCCGTCTGGCTTTGTTACATGAAGAGAAAAACACTCTTTACCCGACCGTTTGGAAAGAAATGTGTCAGATTTTTCATAGCTAAAGCTTGCATAGAGTAGTGACCAGTCACAAAAGTTAATAGAAAATCGGTCCAAGCGCCGACAACTTCAGGACAAATAACATTTTTCAAATAATTTGCGATACCAATGTGTCGTATTATTCAAAATAAGTGAGTGGCCTTTTTTAAATAAAAAAAATATCTCGGATGGAACTGTTCAAATTACTCCGAAGCCTTTTATTTCTAAGAATGGGATAGATGTGTCGTATAACGCGAAACCTCTAGGGAATGTGTCTAATGTATGTAAAACGTCGTATCCTATCTCTAATACAATTCCTTTAGCAACGCGGCCTTAGGATTGGTATATAAGGCTTGAGTATTTCTCATTTCCACGAAAGGATGGCGGGAAATACAGAAAACATATGTATATGGCGCTAGTCTTTACCTATGCCTATCCCTAGTAAGAAGAAGTAATTAACAGCTATAGCCTACTGGAGATATTGACAGATTGCTATGCAGCGAGTTTCGGATTCAAACCCACGAGAAGAGTGACTTTTGTGCACCAACATTTGTAATTATCTCCATAACATCATACTTGCTCTCGATAGGAGTGTGAAATCTGACAACCTCCACTTGGCTAGGATGATTGATTCTGACTAATTATTTTAAGCATTTGGACAGTGTCCATAAAGGTTTCATACTATTATTTGTTTCTCATTCATGAGAATTATTCTTGTTTTTGCTATTAGAACAGCCCCGGCTCTGCGAGGTTTGAGTCAAACGTAGAGCGTTTTAATCTAAAATGATATAGGGCACAGTCCGTGTGGCCTCCATAACTACACTATTAAGTACAGTTATGGACTAACCGCAGCTCGTGTAGGACTATTGCTACTTGTATAGAAATCTAATAATACTGGGCTATTGGTATGAGTATTGAATGTAGGTCTAGATGAGCTTTATGGATGAAAACGGCGTCAATCCTAACTACTCTCATAGTTTAGTTCAAATAGGCACATGGGCAGATGGTGACTGCCTTACTAGAGGGGCTCGCTTTAAACAGCTGCCCAAGGCAAACATAGTCTGCCATGAAAAAAGCAAGAGGGCATTACCACTGTAAGTGCCTGGAGGAACTGATTGGTGCGACACATGCTTTACCATCACAGGTCTCGTGGCAACGGAGACACAGAGCGGGCATCCTTGAAAATGACACTTCTACCAGCAAAATAACTATGAGCAAATAACTCTTGCGGCTTTCGTCTGGCTAGTCAGCTAAAAGCTCGCAGCAAAAGATGATGCAAGTCTAAGTTGAGAGTCCAGCGGGCGATCTCATTTCACTCCAACCAGCCGTTTGTCGAGGCCCATGAATCCCGTGATGTAGGTGAAAGTGTGTATGTTGTCATAGTATATTTTTTATACACTCACGCCTGTATCCCTAAAAGGGTAGGCAGAGGTGTTATTTTACACCCACATTTCCTCATTTCGCCATGAATTTTGAGGTCTCAGGTAATAGGGGGTAAGCCTATTGCCGTTACCAGGCCCATCACCAGACTGTGTTGCTGCTGAGAATTCAGAAAAACTCAGTAACACTTTTGTCCGACCCAGGAATCGAACCCGGGACCTCCGATCAGCAGTCGCATACGCACTAAGGCAGTCATAGGACCACTAAGGCAGTCATAGGATGTATATCTAATAAAATACCACTGCTAGAACTAGACAAGTGTCGAAACAAAAATCACTAACAAAATATTTGAAGTTGAACAGCTATTTATTCACGATCTATATCAGCGCTCACCTCCTTAGCATCATTCACGATCCTCGATGGAGCGCAAAATGTTGTGTCGAAAGTATTACTGAAGGTTAAATGTGAACTCTGTTTCGTAGCACATAAGTGTGATACTTTAAAAAATTATTGATAATGCGCGTATGAACGAGAATGTGCGTCTGAATGTGATATGTGTGGGTAAGGGTGTGCTTCGAGCGTTCGATTCGTCTTTTGAGCTTTGATTTACGATCGTTTTAAATTATTCATCGATACAAAGCGAATAGATGACTAATCTTATACTAATATATAAAGCTGAAGAGTTTGTTTGTTTGTTTAAACGCGCTAATCTCAGGAACTACTGGACCGATTTGAAAAATTATTTCAGAGTTCGGTAGCCCTTGTATCGAATAAGGCTATAGGCTATATAACATCCCGCTATGAGCCACGGGAGCGGAGCAGTAGCCTTAAATAGCGCGGGTGTAACTGCAGGCTCATCTTGTAGAAGATAAGTGACTGCCTCCGTGGTCCAGTGGATTGCGTTTGTGTCTGTTATGGGAGGTCATGGGTTCGATTCTCGGGTCGGGCACAAGTGTTACTAAGTTTTTGGAGTCTGGCAATGAGCCAGGTAACGATTTACGCGAATGTTCACGTTGTAATTATGTTTGAAAACATAATAAAAAGACATCGGCCGTATCGGCCGGTTTCTGAATTGAGAATTTCGCGTTGAGAACAATTTTAACACTAATTATATACTACTTAATCAATTTTCTGTTTCACAAAAAATTGTTTTGACACATTTTGAGTATTTGTGCTTGTAAAATCTAAAATTTGACACAACATATGTTCAACTCCATATCAACTCTATATTCGCGTTTCTGAAAACATTTGACATTTGTCAAACCTCACTTAGCACTGATAAATTGAGAAAAAAATAATTATACAACTTTGGTCTTTTAACCCGTGATCACGAGTAATATGACAGCCAGTATGTCAAACTGTCCACACTACGGTTGCTAAGCAGCGGTTACGTCATACTGACGTCTACACAACAAGACGGTCGTTAAACAGAATTTATAGAAAAAAGGTTCAAAGACTATTCAATATTTGGAAAAAAATGATTACAACAATATTAGGAACAAATCGAAGGGCTAGAAAATATAAATAAGAGATTTCCCTGTTAAATCAATCCAAATAATTACGCTGTGGCCTCCATGGAGGTATAATTCTATATAACTCCATGGTGGCCACCATGGAGGTATATAGAATTATACCTCAAATATACCTGGCCACAAATATTTTGTATTAAAAATAAAACAAACTGACTTTGACATAACATACACGTTCCGTTTTCACTTAGATACCGAATTGAACAAATTCAACAAACTGTTCATTAAAATAAAATAATCGTTGAAATAATTTTAAATACAACTTTATTTCGACTTCTTATTTGTTTCCGTATAAAAATAATTAACTGACAAGTGTGCTTCTTTGTAAAATGTTAATTAATACGAATTTATGGTTAGTACCTACCGGTTTTTTTACTTGTATTGGAACGTACTAGTATTGTTCTGTTTAAGTTATTCATGATTTGAAGAAAACTCAGTTGAAAGTGCTTTGAAAAAATATCACTCTGACCTGTGAAACAGAAAAAACTTAAGTTGACTTCAACTAGTTCAGAATTTTTCAACTGATGAAAGCTGAAATTCTCAATTCAGAAACCGGCCGATAGTATGGCGTTAATAGCTAAGTAACAAATGTGAGACAAAATATTAAATGTTGACACTAGTTTAGATTAAATCCAATGAAAATTCTACGTAATTATTCTTAAAATAGATAGAAAGGCAGCTATAGCCTAGTGGAGATACCAACGGACTGCTACGCAGAGGGTCTCGGGTTCGAATCCATGGCGCGCACCAATGACTTTTCAAAGTTATGTGCGTATTAAACTGTTAATTATCGCTTGCTAAACGGTGAAGGAAAACATCACGAGGAAACCTGCATGTCTGAGAGTTCTCCATAATGTTGTCGAAAGACATGTGAAGTCTAACAACCCGCACTGGGCCAGCGTGGTGGACTATGGCCTTACCCTTCTCATAATGAACAGAGGCCCGTGCCCAGCAGTGGGACAGTTTATGTACGGGGCTTATGAAGTAAGGTAGGAAGGTACATTACGAAATTGTCGCACATCAACTTTCGAGTACTTTCAGATATTCATTACCGACGTTCAAATAGCTTTTTAAGCTAATTATAGCTTAAAAAGATATTTTTTTGCCTCAAAAGCTTAATAAGCTATTAAGCTTAAAAGCTTCGTTGAGAACATTAATAATATCGAATATGTTTACATAATCTGTAGGTACTTATGTACGTTACTGACTGATTGACAGACAAGCTACAGCCAAAACTAAGAGGCGCAAGATGCTGAAATTTGGCATGAATGTTCCTTGGTGACTATAGGGGTGCAGTAAGAAGGGATTTCCCGAAACTCCTACGGGATCCGGCAGAAACAGTTACCTAATGTGCGTGCGTAGTTGCCGGCACCCTGGAGTATACTTACAATATGACCAGTGCCAGTAATTCGAATAAATAATATAATTTTTTGCAGTATTTTGTATTTCGATTCATTAATTCATTCATCATTGTATTTCGGTTCATTCGTTTGTTGACCTACTAGGACCAACTTAATAAAAATTACCAAAACAAAAAGTTCCTTCTTTCACCCGCTCATGCCTAAAGCCCGCTGCACACGGTGCGTAGTTTTGTGGACACACGTGGCACCATCAAAGTATCACCGGAAGTCGGATACTTCAAAGTTGCTGCGCATCGATCACGGACGGTGCAGACGGACTGTAAAACCACCGCAACGTGGGAAGCCGGCTTAAGACGCGTGCTGGACCGTGAATGACTTGATCTGAGCTATTATAAAGAAAATGTTGCAAATAAACAGTAATCTAGCAGAAGTTATTGACCTTTGATAAACCTTTCGGGATATATCTGCTCTGTGGGATATATACAAACTTTTTAACTTTTTGCCGAAGCACAACCCGATGTAATTATGTACGCAAACAGTGTCGAAAAGACCGAAGATAGCTAATATTTAATCCCTAAGGCGGCTGTAACGAATTGCGTTAAAAACTAGTTTAACTAGGAAACAAGTTTATAACAACATTTAAAGTAATTATTTTATAAGGATTATTTATTGAAAGACTGATGGCAGTTTGTGAAGGAGATTTTGGAGTTGAGAGAAATTACTTAAGACGATGATGATTAAGTTGATGCATTAGGTAGAGGGTACCTATAGTTGGTTGGATGATTTTAGACAGATAAATAATGGTAATTGTCTCGTTGGTCTCGCAGCATAAATGTGCGCGTGGGATTGGGAGGTCTCGGGTTCGATTCCCGGGTCGGGCAAAGTGATATTGGGATTTTCCGTTACGAAATTCTCAGTAGCAGCACGGAGTCTGGTAATGTGCCCGATACGGCAATAGGCTCGTACCCTATTACGTGGGACCTAAAAAATTCATGGCGAAATGTTGGTGCAATATTACACCTCTGCCTACCCCTTCGGGGATACAGGCGTGAATCTATAAAAATAAATCGTAATGGTACGGATTTTCCGGAAAATTCGGCTGCTAAGGTCCTCAGTATTATCACTAATTCACTAGTAGGTATCGGTTTTCGGTACGCCCGTTCCTTACATCCAGTATTGCGTGGAACTTAATCAACGGACACAGAGAACACCCAGACTTGAAACAGTAATTCGTTGATCACACAAAGTGTTTTCATGTGGGGATCGAACCCACAACACCCTGGGCAGTGTTAAACGGTGCAGCCGCTAAAACCATCCACGCAGTTTAATAACAGACATTATATCTTTCCCGGAGCCGTTGAAATTCCCCCACGTATGCTTAACAGCAGCAAACCGACGAGACGAATGTTGCTACTAAACATAAAAAAACAATTCCTTTTTAATGTGCCGCGCGTCGTTATGGCGTCTTCATACGTAATAGTCCAGTATGCACCTATTAAAAAGTTAATTATCCCACGCTTTAACGGTGTTGCAATATATTAGGTATCCTTACGTTTATTTAGAAAATAGAATAAAATGTCCTTCTGCAAAATGTATAGGGGTCTATCTAAGTGATATTTCTTAAATGAACCTATGCCTCTCAACTACACTATCACTGCACAATTTCTACACACAACTGGCATTCCTTGAAAAATATCTGGGGGCACGGCAGTGCCCCCACCAAGTCGAGCATAAAAGCGGCACGGCAGTACCATCCTTTTCTCGAAGCAATTCAGGACATTTTCGACACCCTATAACTTCGTTGTGGATAAAACTAGAAGCCTGATAGTTTAGTAACCATGCAGGCATTGTATAAAGATGGTGTATTTCAAATTTCATTCAATTTGAACCAGTAGTTTAAGAATCAAAATTCTTAATTTTGTCACTCACTGACCGATCATCAAAAGTCTAAGGCACTTCTAGCAAACATAGAAGCTTCAAATTTAGGAAACAATTAGTGTTTAGTGTATGAAACACGGAAAAACTAAAATATATTCCAATTTCGGTCCAGTTTTCGAGATACATCAACTGCATAAATAACTTTGTAATTCCATATGAATATAAAGGATTACAAAATTACATTTGCGGTTAGAGCTTTAATGAAGAAAATTCGTTGTTGGTGTACAAGAAGTAGAAGGTACCGGAAAGGACAAAAGTAAGAGTAAGTCTATAAAAAGAAATGAGATCCCATAAAAACAATACTTGTCAAAATACCATGTCTCGCGACCGTAAAAAGTTGTTAGATCCTTGCAATACCAAGTCGGTTAATTAAAAATTTTTAATGTTTTAAATAAATATATTGACTTGGCAATCGCATTAAACAATCTAATTTATATATGTATTACTTATGAGATATATTGTGTTTCCATGCGATGGCCGAGTCAATCTATTTATTTAAAACATAAAAGATTTTTAATTAACCGACTTGGTATTGCAAGGATCTAACAACTTTTTACGGTCGCGAGACTTGGTATTTTTGACAAGTATTGTTTTATGGGATACTATTAACCGGATTTTGCTCGTGAAATATACATCAAAATTTTATAGTCCGAAATATGAATTACAGTTATTAGGTTGAAAATTGAATTCCCTCTACACATCGCGCTCGAGGCTAGTGGCAGTAGTTATTAACAAATATCAGAACCGATAACAAGTAAACCACAAAATGTGTCACAACCTCTGGCGTGAAATGCATTTTGTAAAAGCTTTAAATCAATTAGCACTAATTGATTTAAAGATTTTCATTAATTAAGTAAAATTATTGCTACAACACGCTTTATATGTATATTACGCATTTGGTCCTCGTCATCGATCATCATCGTGATTAGATACAGTATCAGCTAGCAAGCATAAGTTTATCATTTCATTAAACTTAGTATCATCAATGGCACGGGCCTCTTCTTACTATGAGAAGGGTAAGAATATAGTTCACCACCCTGGCCAAGTGCGAGTTGGCAGACTTAATATATCTTTCAAGAACATTATGGAGAACTCTCAGGCATGCAGGTTTCCTCACGATTTTTTCCTTCGGTTCACGCAAGCGAGAATTAACAATTAATAAGCACATAACTTCGGATCGTTATCGGTGCACGTCGTGGATTCGAAACTGAGCCGCTCTGCTTCTTAGTATATACCTACAGTTGTACAATAAGTTGCTCATCCATAAATTCATCTGCCTATCCTTCTGGAAGTTTCCACGGGTATCTAAATACGAATCATCACTCTATAAATTTTATTTTTAGACATGATCGTCCCGAATCCTTACGACAAGCAACGTCGAGCAAAATAAACTTTCTCTTACTTGTAGCCTGACAATCAACACTGTTTTCCTTTAATTACAAGCCAGACAGGGTTTATTTTTGTGAGGAATTTTACCAGCTAATTCAACTAGTCTATTAATTCATGTCAGCGTTGAAGCTTTACTTTAGTTAAAGAAATTGGATATATACAACCACTGTTTGTCAAACAGGGGGTCGAAAGCGTCAACTTGAAATATGTATTTTTATTAGTGATCTTTCTAAAAGTTGTAGCTGGTGCTTTACCAGCGTTTAGTTGGTTTCAATGAAACCATAGTATTGTGTGTTGTTTAGTGTATTGATAGCCGATTTTAATACATTAAGGCTAAATATTAATGACTTGTACGTATTATGAGAGTTGTTGAAGCAGTTGCCTCTCTGTCCAGCACTTTGTCAAGTGGTTTGTTCCTCACACGGAACAATACTGAGTACGTTTTGATTTCGCATCCCAAATAATCCTCTCCTGTTTATTCCAGGAGGAATATCCGTACTTTTCTTGTTACACCCCTATCATGTTAGCTTTGTTCTTAGGTCTCTCAAAGGCCTATCTACTGTCATCCATTGGGTACAGACCCAGATCAGGATGCTGCTAAGCCGAACATGCCATTTGGAATTTTCATTACCCAAAAACCACTTAAATCTTACAATCGTAAGCAAGTCACAAGATCAAAGGAACACTCATGAGCTCTTGCTTGACAAAACTGAACATAAACGAAACTTTGAGAACAACTTGTCTAGCCCATATCAATACCCAGAACAGTTTTGTTGTTAGCATATTATTAAACAAACATCGGAACCTCCGATCAGCAGTCGCATACGCTATCCACTGGACCACGGAGGCAGTCAGGCAATTATTTATATACCAATTTTTATTGTTTGTGTACCTATAGGTACCTAATTCACAAACAGCCGATTTCAATATTGCATCTGTCTATAGATTTGGCTATCATAGATAAAGATTTGACATATTTTGTTTCGAGCTTATGTCAAATAAGTATTGCAAGTAGCCATGGAGA